>CM051831.1:72054958-74454958 GCA_028451465.1 Erethizon dorsatum
CCATTGTATGTTTGAAGTATCTGCCGTGTTTTTCAGTTTTACAGGATTCATAGCTAAGAGTTTGGTTTGAGTCTTATAGAAGACTTTGGACTTGAACTTTTGAGCAGTGCTGGAACTTTAAAACTCTTGGAGATATACTAAACACATTTTGCATAATAAGTTACACATAACCCTTTTAGGGGCCAGGGGCAGAACGTTATGGTTTAGTTCTAAAATGTCTCCCAATATCTCATGTGCTCAAAATAAGGCTTTTGGAAGATGATTGGATCATGCTATACTCAGTAAACTAATCTACTGATGAATTCATGGTTAAGTGTGCCGTTAGGAGGTGAGGTCCATTTAGTGGATGCAGATGACTAGAGATGTATCTTTGGAGGGTATATCTCTCTGTCTAGCTTGTCTGCTTGGTCTGCTTCTGGCTATCCTGAGGTAGGTAGTATTCCTCTGCAACATCCTTCTGCCATGATGTTTCTGCCTACAAGCCATGGACCAAACCCTCTGAAATGATAAGCCAAATAAACCCCTTCCCTTTACATTTTGGGTGTCAGTTATTTTTTTCCAGCAATGTAAAAGCTGACCAATACAGGAGCCACTGCAGAACTGTAATCAGATTAAAAGGGTAGTATGAGTCACTCACAATCCTGGCTTATTTAATGTAGCTTTATTTAATAGCTTTAGTCAATTCTGAAAAGAATTTTGAGAATCAAAGTGTTTATAAAATTTTTATAAAGAACTTTTTCATCAGACCCAGGTGACATGGGCTAATACAAAAGACTAGGTTGGCTATAACTGAAACAATGTCAATGGAATAATGTATAGATGTTAGATAGATAAATAGATGATATATGGGTAGATTGTTACATCAATAAATCAATAGATAGATGGTAGATAGATAGATAATCTCTACTTTAATCCCTTTGTTTCTATCTAAACTATGTGGCAAACAGTAAAGTGAGGCAAAAGTTTACTGTTTCAAAGGTGTAGTGGAAAGTTAACATATAAAATATATTTCATTAGTGGAGCGATTCACTTAGAAAACTTTTGCAAGAGTACAGCGCAAATTCAAGTGAGACTTGTACTTAGCTCCAAATGTCCTAGCCATATCTACAATGTTTCATATCTGCACTCAAAAACATTTCTTACTAAATCAGCAAACTGACTTTCATTCTAATCATGTGTTTTTGGCAGGTATGAGAAACAATATATCATAGCATTTATGAGCACAAATGCTTGAATCACCTGGTCTGACTTTACCTCTTGACTCTGACACTAAAGTTTAACACAAGTTACTTAACCTTTTATGCTTCAGCACCCTTATCCATAAAAATGGGTGTAATAAAATTATGTACCTCATGAGTTATTGTAAGTATGAAATGATTTTTTTTAAAGGAAAGGAAAAAAAATAAAAGGCAAGGAAGTACTTCCCATGCAGTTGAAGTACCTCAAAGAATCAACAACTGGGATCTCATCTTATTAAAGATTTTGCACATCAAAAGAAATCACCAACAGAGTGAAAAGACAACCCACATAGAAAAAAATTTTAGCCAACTGTCCCTCAGACAAAGGACTTCTATCTAGAACTTAAAAAGAATAGAAAAATTCAGGTCCCCCAAATTCAAAGACCCAACCCAAAAATGGGCATCTGAGATGAAAACACACTTCTCAGATGAAGAAACACAAATGGCAAATAAATAGATGAATTGTTCAGCATCATTGATCATTCAAGAAATGCAAATTAACACAACACTGAGATTCCATCTCACTGCAGAAAGAATGGCTATTTTCAAGAAATCAACCAATAACAAATGCTGGTGGGGCTTCTCCGCTGTTGGTGGGAGTGTAGACTGGTACAATCACTGGAAATCAGTGTAGAGATTCCTCAAAAAACTAGGATTGGATATCCCATTCAACACAGCTATTTCCCTTCTGGGTATTTTCCCAGAAGAATTGAAAACATCATACCACAGTGATTTATGTGCACCCATGTTTAAAGCAACACAATTTGTAATAGTTAAATCTTGGAAACAACCCAAATGCCCATCAATCGAAGAATGGATAAAAAAGATGTGGCATTTTTGTACAGTGGAGTACTACTCAGCTATAAAGAAGGATAAACTCGCTGCTTTTGTAGGTAAATGGATGCAAATTGAGACCATACTCATAAGTGAAATAAATCAGACTCACATGTGTAAACATTGTATTGTCTCCCTAGTGTAAAAAAATGAGAGAGTAAATAAGATCCAAAATGTACAATAGATGTCGTGAAAGTGGAAGGGAAAGAAACTGCTCAAAAGGAAAGAACTGAAGAGAGACTGGAATAGGGAAAAGAAAGAAGGGAAAGGGAAAAAAATTGTATATATATATATATATATATATAAGATGGTTAAGATAGATACACTACCATTTTTACTTAGTTCATTGAAGAGTAAGGTTTGTGCCAATAATGTTTGGACAATTGAATGCTAATGTCTGGTGTCCTGAATAACTAACTTAAAGATAGTAATACGTAATGTATTAACCATTGTTACCCTCCTATTATGTTTGTTTGAAAATTTGTTCTTCTTTTGATTTGTTTTGTTTTTTCTTCTCTTTAAAATAAAAAATAAAATAAAATAAAATAAAATAAAATAAAAAAAAAAGGAAAGAACTGGGATGGGGGAAAGGAGAAAAGAAAGAAGGGAAAAGAATATATATATATAATAGATAAGATGATTATACTACTAAACTCTATTAGTTCGTTGAAAAGAATGGTTTGTGCTTACATTGTTTGATCAATTTTTCATGCCTATATCTTGTAATCTGAGCAACTACTTTGAAGATAATTATATGCAATATATTAACCATTGGTAATCTCCCATTATCTTCTGAAATTCTGTATCATCATTTTTATTGTTTTTTTTTTTCTTTTTAAAACAAAATTTAAAAAAAAAAAAGAAAAGGGAAGGAAGAACCCTGGAATCGTTCCTGGTACATTCTATGCATTATGCACTCAGTAGATATTAGCTAATATATTATCAAATTTCAAAGCATTACTATTCTGGTAAGGTAATTTGAGATATTAATCTACATGTCGTCTTGATCTCATTAAAACAAAAGGTTGAAAAGACCGAAAGATATTAAAAGCTCATGTGTTGGAAATTCCATCCTCAAATTGATACATTAATGGTATGTGCAGGTGGGACTTCAAGATAAAATTAGGATTAGATGAGTTCATGAGAGGAGGGCCCATGGGATGGATTTCATGGTTTTATAAGAAGAAAAGAGAGACTGACATAACACACATCATCTGCCTTGCCATGCGACAACGAAGCAGGAGATTCTCATCAGATGGCGAACAAGTGCCAATGCCTCCTTTTGAATTTCCCAGCCTCCTTAACTGTGGCCTGAATAAAATTCTATTCTTTATAAGGTATTTTGATATAGAAACACAAAATGGAATAGACAGCAGCCAAGTCAATACAAATATTGTCCAACAATTCTGGTTATTGAAGACTAGACCCACAGTTAATTTGGTCCAAAAAGATAAAATTATTTATTAAACAATGCAGGGAAAATGTATGGATTTGGAAGTTATTTTCACTTTAGTTTAAATATAAGCCACGTGAAAAGAGAATAAGTTAAAAGGACTCCCCCAAACAAAAAATGAAATAAAACTAGCTTTGTATGATCAAATTCACAATTGAATCATTATTATATTTGCAAAGTCATAACATGTACCTTGAAATGTAGATATAAAAATTAGTAATTCACAAATTTATGGGCACATTATATGGGTTATAGTCTGTGTTCAGTAAATGTAATCTTTGTATTATTACATAAATGTGTTCCATTACATAGATACTGGAACCAATGAAAGGTGGCCCTTCATAGAAGGGCTCCTATGCTGGGTCCTGTGAAAAACAACTCTGATCCCTTAAGGACCAAAAGAATCTTGAATTAGGCCTCAGGAAATATAGATCATAGATCACATGTACTAGCAGAAAGTGGAGGCTTTATGTAGAATTGTATCTAAAGGTACTGGAATAAGGGGGTATGGAACACAAAATGGAAGTGTGGGGATATCAAAATGGTAGTACCATCTTGTGATACGGGATTTAACACCAGCAAGGACCTTAAGAGACAGTGCTAACATTTTGCTGAAATGGCCTTGGAAGCACAAAGAAAGTGGTGACCCATATTACGTGAATTAGAAATATCAAAAATTCTCCATTTGTGAATACCTTGGCTCAGTGTATATGAGCACAAGCTGCAAATTGAAAACTTCTGCATTCTACTCAGAGTTGAAGTTGAAAAAAACAGAAGAGGGAATTTATTCCAATAAGCAGAGCATCAAAGGATATACCTGGCATATATATATATATATATATATATATATATATCCATTTCAGGAGCAATGGCAAAGAACCTGTTTGGTTGGGCAGGGCATAGAAAGAAAAGGACTAAGAGATCTGGGACAGGGGAGTCAAAAGGGCATGTGGGTAAATAGAGAAATAAATACAATGTGTGAAAACAGCACGATGATGTTCTTGTGAAGTATTTGGTGATCTGGCACCCAGATGACCCACTGAAGTACCCTTTAGCACTGCCCTGCTCAGATTTGAAGGATAATCCCATGCTCCATCTCACAAATGCTGCTGAGGGAGCCTCCCAGTAAGTCTCCCGGGTTCAAATCTCTATCTCTGGGTATTTCCCAAGAAAGCCAGTGCAAGAAAGGGCAAAGCTAAATAGATACAACTTGACAGGAAAGATAATGGAAATTATATATGAAAGATAATTATTTTCATCATAAAACATGTATGTTATACTAATTATCTCATGTAATTTATTGAACACAGCACACAACATGGTACTGGTTGTTTACCTTTGGTGCCATGTTGCAAACAGAGATTGGGCTCGCTGCTCCTGCCCAGCATTATGAGAAAGTACTGCACCACATACCAATAGTGTGCGAGGGAATCAAGCATAAAATATCAAAGTATATTTTCTTCTAAAAAGAAGTGTGAGTTTCATAACCTTGAATATGAACATCGTAAAGAAGGATGAAGCAAGTGGATGACAGGGTCTCCACCACCACCCTCCCATACCTAACCACCATACAAACACAAACACTCACAAATACACCCACTCATGTGTATCACCATCCTATTCTTTGGGACACAAAAGATTAGAACATTGAGCTTTCTCACAAAATCAGACTCCAAACTGAAAAGTATCAGAATCGAAAGAGTCTAGAATATGCACAATACACATATCATGAAATTATGATTAATTAAATATATTACATGTACCTATATGATAGAATACTATGCAACATATAAAAACTGTCTTGTTTACTCACATTCTATGACATGCCATTATAAAATTTGACGTTTTGTAAAGTTAATAAAATATAAAACATGTGGGGTACCACTTCATACCATGAAAGAATACAATTGGGATACATCCCACAAAGAAGAAATTTAAAGACATTATGTTAAGTGAAATAAACCAGACAGGTAATAAATGTTACCTGGTTCCACTCATATGAAGTAAAAGGTGTGATTGAAATATACGGTCAGTGTATAAATTTTTAAAAATATATTACAATAAAGGACACATTACCATTAATGCCCCTGTAAATACTTCCCTTCACTTCAAACACATTTATCCCATCATTCTTGACACGTTCTGAAGCAGTTCTAGAAGTCACTCACCTTTCTGTCTTTAGTTGAGTGTCGTGGCTGCCTCGATGCCCTGAATCAATTCAAAACACTTACCTTTCATGGTCATCTTGACTTTGTGGAAGAACCAAAAGTTGCATGGTGCCAGATCTGGTGAATAAGTTGATTGAGGACACATAGGGAGGTTTTTATGACCCTGCCTTTTCTCTGGATGGTCCTCAGCATTCACTATATCTTTTTAATCACACCTTGTAATGACACTCATGAAAGAAGACTTCCAGAACAGCTTCAGAAAGTGGCCAGAATGATGCGATAAGTGCATTTAAAGGGAGGAGGAGAATCTTGGAGATTAATGAAATGTGTCTTTTAATGTAATAAGTTTTTTTAAAATTTAAACATTAGTTTAAATTACCCCCGTATATCTACAGTAGTCAAATTTATAGAGACGGATGTAGACTGACAATAACAAGAGGCCGAGGGGAGGTAGGAGTGGGAATTACCATTTAAAAGGTGTAAAATTTCAGTGTGGAATGATTAAAAGGTTCTGAAGATGATAGTAGTGATTGTCACACAGGAATGTGCATGTCCTTATTACCACTGAAATATATACTTAAAATGTTAAAGTGATAGATTTTCTTATATGTTTATCCAATGGAAAAATATTTAAAAGAAAACAAAAACAATAATACTATACAACATGGGGGCCGGTGAGATGGCTCAGCGGTGGACGCGCCTGCCTTGCAAGCGCGAGGGCCCAAGTTTGACTTCTGGAACCCACATATGAAAAAAGGGCTGGTGATATCGCTCAGTGGCATGGGCGCCTGCTGGCACATGAGGTCCTGAGGTCGACCCCTGGTACCCACACACACACAAAAAAAAAATAATAATAATAATACTATACAACATACACATGTATCAGAACACTACACTCTATTCAATAAATATGGACACATTTTGTGTCATTTAAAAACAAAATTAGGGCCGGTGAGATGGCTCAGCGGTGTAAGCGCCTGCCTTGCAAGCGTGAGGGCCCGAGTTCGACTCCCGGAACCCACATACAAAAAAGGGGCCGGTGATATCGCTCAGTGGCACGGGTGCCTGTTGGCGCGCGAGGTCCTGAGGTCGTCCCCCTGGTACCCACCAAAAAAAAAATAAAAAAAAAATAAAAAAAATAAATAAATAAAAACAAAATTAAAGCAAAACTTTTGAAAAGAGAATAAGACAAAGAAAAAACAAATATAATATACTATGTTATATAAATTTTGTAAAACACACTAGGTACTAGAATGAGCACCTATGCTTATCTACCAAATTTTGCCCCTTTCTGGTAAGATCACTTTTTTTTCCTTTGGGGAACTAGACATCCCTTCTGAGACTATTTCCTGCTCCCATACCAACTTAAGACTGAGGTAAACAAACTTCTCTTGGAAATGTGAATCCAAAGTAAACTCACACAAATATTCCATGAAGAACTCTATTATAGCTATATCTGTATATATTTAAAAGCCTGAATAATTTTAATAGGTAAGATTAGAAACTTTTAGTAGGAGGAATTAAGAATTATTTTCCATATTTTGCCTTTTTGTATTTCCCAGGTTTCTGCAATAAAATGTATGGCATGCATCATGTAAATATATATATCCATACAAACACATACATATGCACAGTAAATCTTCCCATAAATACACTTTATACAGAAAACCTTGGTTTGCAAGTACAATTCATTCCGGAAACATACTTGTAATCCAAAGCACTTGTATATCAAAGCAAATTTCCTCATAAGAAATAATGGAAACTCAGATGATTCGTTCCACAATCCAAATATATGCATATAAAAATGATTACAGTACTGTAATATAATACAAAATAATAAATAAAATGCAAAATATAACAAAAAATAAACAAATTAACCTGCACTTGCCTTTGAAAACCTTTGTGGTTGGTGTGAGAGAGGCAATAGGGAGAAGGGTTATTGTGTAGGATGACTTTTCACTATCACTAACAGAATCACTGCAATCTCTTGGTTCAATGGAATTTTTTTCTTTTTGTGCAACAAGGAACCTATCCAATGACAATTGCTTTTGCTTTCTTTTGAGATTTTGCAGAAATGTGACATTGCATTGTTTTTAAACAGATTCATCACTTGCACTCCTTATTCAGGTGGTGATTGTCTATAAAATTTTGAATTGTCCCCCACATTTTACACGTCTCCCTAATCCCATTTGAAGTGAGGGATTCATGCTCGGTTTTCTCCTCCTCTGCAGAGAAAATCTCCATAACCTCTTGCTGTTGGGAGGCCATCACCCTCAATCCTGCAGCAAGAGAGAGAAGCACCAGTGGCCCAGTTGTGATGATGTAACATTTGGAGTCATGTAACACGCCACTACTCCTCTTGAAAGACATCACTTGTTTATCAAGTTAAAACTTATTAGAAATGTTTGATCGTCTCATGGAACACTTGCAGAACAAATTACTTGCAGTTCAAGGTTTTACTGTATTTTGAAAGCAAAAAAATACAATTAAGGGCCAGTGATATAGCTCAGCGGCATAAGCCCCTGCCTGGCAAGCGCGAGGTCCTGAGTTCTACTCCCTGTACCTGCATATAAAAAAAAAAAAAAAGGAATACAATAAAACATTAACAATGGTTTTCAGGGGATTACTGAATCCTGGGATTTATTTTTCTCTTTAATTTCTAAGCCCTCACAGCTAACATTGTCTCTCTATAATCAAAAATGTAGCCATAAAAAAAAATCTTTAAAAATAGTTCAGGAATTTTTTTTGTCTTGAAAAGCAAACATTAGAAACATAGATTCCCAATATTTTATATCCAAATAGGACAGAAATTGATTTTGGAAACAAAATTTATCAATTGATTTGTGAGATGAAGCACACACACATCTCTCCATTCCAATTTTATTGTGCATTTAATCATTAATGAAATCTTTAGGAGACTCCAGGAAGTTTATATAGATATTTCAAGAGATCTCTCCAGAAAATAAACACTTTTAATCTTAATGGAGTACACAATGTATTTTTAAAACCAGGAGTGTTCGCTAACACCTGTATCCTGGTTATTTAGGAGGCTGAGGCAGGAGGATTTCTTGAGTTCAGATGTACAGGCCTGAGGAACAGTGAAATCCCATCTCAGGGGAAAGAAGATTTATCCCTGTTGTATAAATGAAGAAACTAGGGTTGAGTTTCAGAAACTTGTTAGGGCTTGGAGTGGTGGCAGATGCCTGTAATCTCAGCACTTGGAAGGTTGAGGCAGGAGGATCACTCCAAGTTTGAGGCCAGCCTGGGCTACATAATGAGTTCAAGGATAGACTGAACTACATAGCAAGGCCTGTGTCAAAAAAAAGAAAGAAAAGAAAGAAAGAAAGAAACTTGTCATAATCGTTGCTTCCCAGATCTAGCTTAGAGGCCAAATATGAATACTTTATGTTTTTAAAAACATCTCTCACTCTGCTCTGGTTGGACTTAAGTTGAGCATATCTCCCAAAGGTTGATGCCCTGGAACCTTGATTCCCAGGGTAACTGTGCAAAGTGTGATGAGGCCCAGTGAGAGGTGATTGTATCATGACTGCCTCATGAAGTGATTAATGTTGGGCTGTGCACCACAGGCTAAATCTCAAGGAAATGGATTAGTTCCCAAGAGCATGGGTCATTATAACGGAGCGAGTCTGGTCCTTCCTGCTTTCTTGCTCTTCTCTCACCATGCGACCTCTTGCTTCTCCCATAGGCTGTGTGCTATTCAGTGTCTGCTCAAGGCTGGGAACATGAAGATTTCTAAGACAAAAAAGATTTCTTAAAACAGCACCCAGACCCATAATTTAGTGACAAAGGAGACATTACAGAGAAAATAGTCCCATGTCTTGATTAAAGACTGTAATGAAGATAAGAGCAGAATACTGTGAGGATAACTGACCCTGCTATTACTCTGCTCCCAATTAAGGTCTCTGATATATTAGCAGTAGGGCTGAAACAGACTACCTGTTCACATTTTTTTCTTCAACAAAACAAATATTTTGAGCTCCTACACTCTAGAGAATATGACACCTATTTTAAGGCAGCCATCTTCTAAAAACTCCTATCAATTGCCTTTGAAAAGACAAAACCTATGAAATCATCAACTTAAAAAATATACGGCTCAGGCCGGTGAGATGGCTCAGCGGCGTAAGCGCCTGCCTGGCAAGCACAAGGGCCCGAGTTCGACTCCTGAAACCCACATATGAAAAAAGGGCCGGTGATATCACTTAGCAGCACGGGCGCCTGCTGGCACGCAAGGTCCTGAGGTCGACTCCCAGTACACACAAAATAAATAAATAAATAAATAAAATAATAAAATAAAAAATATACAGCTGGGGTGTAGCTCAGTCATTGAGCATGTGCCTAGCATGCATTAATCCCTGAGTTCAGTCCCCAGACCCACAAGAAAAAAGAAGTAAATATAGATATTAAATTTTAAAGTGGAAAAGACTTATTATAAAGAGAGGCAATCTGATCACATATATGTATCTGAATATGCATATGTATGTGTGTATATAAAATATAATTTAATGTGTAATGACAGAGAGAGAGCAGGCTGAGGTCAGATGACATGAACACTAGTTCAAATTCAGCTTAAAACTGGATAATCATGGACAAATTATTAAATTCTATGGTGCTGTTTCCACATCCATAAAGTAAGACCATTGTGTATTAAAATAAAAATTTCTTTCACTGCTTTTTTTTAGATTCTGCCTGCATCGCTGTGGCTCACTGCGGTTCACTGTGTTAATGGTTAAATGAGGTGACGGTCTCAGATTCTGTAACCTCTGGGACCATCTTTGCATCTATGGCTATTAGATTAGTCTCACTATTGGAAGAATAATTAACATGTATTTAGAGAAGATTCAAAAAGAAAATATTTCTCAGTGAGAAATAATAGAAAAGAGGGCCGGTGAGATGGCTCAGCAGCGTAAGTGCCTGCCTGGCAAGTGAGAGGGCCCAAGTTCGACTCCCAGAACCCACATACAAAGAAAGGGGCCAGTGATATCGCTCAGCAGCACAGGTGCCTGCTGGCACGTGAGGTCCTGAGGTCAACCCCTGGTACCCAAAAAAAAAAAAAAAAAAAAAAAAAAAAGAATAGAAAAGAGATTACTATTATAAATACTTTCATTTTATTTCAAAATATGGATAAGAAAAAAGAAAATAGTATCAAATGGTTTGTTTTTATTATGATAGTTAACTTTATGGATCAATTTGGCTAAGCTATAATGAAAAACTATGGCCAAACATTGGTGTAGACATTGCTGTAAATGTATTTTTAGATATGAGTTAACATTTAAATTAGCAGGATTTAAGTAAAGGATATTTCTTCTTAACGCATGTGGGACTCATCCTATCAGCTGAAGACCTAAAGAGCAAAAACTGAAGTTCTCTGAACCAGAAGGAATTTTCCCCAAAACTGCATCATGGAACCCTGCCTGAACTCATAGGATGTCTTATAAATTTTGTAGCTGTCACCCCCCACCTTAACATTACCATACATCATCTTTGTTGTTTACTAAGGGTGATCCTCATTTTGAATGCTTGAGAAGAATGTTCTGGAGGGAAGAGGCATGTCCTATTGAGATTCTGGGCTCAGTGATTGCCACTTCAACTCACGGTGCTGCTTGAAGCTTACTGGTTCTAGATCTACACACACACAGCAGACTTGGATTTGATTTTCCTTTGTTAGAGAGACCTTCAAGTTGTTTAGTGTATTTGATAGGAACACTCTTCATCCGAATAATAATAGTAGTAATAAGGATAGTGGCGATAGTAACTATAATGATTATTAACATAACTGAAAGACATGAAATACACCTGACTTCCAACTAGAAAATCCTCAAAAATGTCATCAGGACTCCTGAACAATCCTTTCCCAATGTATTCTCAGATAGGTCTCTAATACAGCAGACCCTAGGGAAATTCCACCATTTTCTCAGCCAACATCTAACACTCTCAGTTTGAAGAGAGAGACACTAATTCTCAATAACTCCCATTAAGTTTTCAGAAACCACTCTAGTTAGTCCGCTCTCGTCAGGTGTCTGTCTCTAAATCCATCTCTATAAGGGGATAGAGTATGTTGACTGTTCACACCTCGGTCACTTCCTACACTTGGAGTCATGGGGGAAATGGACTCACACTTCAGGATCAGAGCAGGATGAGAGGGAGAGAAGAGGAAAGTTAGAAAAGAAAATCAGAATGTTGTTATAGGAAGAACAGCACCATTTTTCAAGAATGAAAATTAAATACAGAGAATGCTACCCATCCTAGTAGGTAAACAAGCTTAGATTTCAGTGACAAGCAAGTTTCTAATATTGCCATTACACTCCTGTTGCCTGAATAGCACTTTGTATCTTCCTCTCTTCTTGAAATATCACCAAAATTTGCTAACACGAGGAGTTATTTTGTTCACTATTATGCTGTATTATATGACAAAAGGGATTCTGCATGTAAAATTAAAGACCTCAGTCAGTTTATTTGAAGTAAACAAATGGGAAATTGCTCCAGTTGGGACTGATCTAATCAAATGAACACTTTAAAAGTGACCAGAAACATCAGCAAGCTTTTGTGCTGCTGTAGAAGAAAGTAAATAAGCAGGAATTGCCTTTGCATGGGCCTTGTGACCAGGACCTGAGGGCAGCCCGTAAGGTCTGAAAGCAATCCCCATCCCTAGAAAGGAACTGAAATCTATTCGTTTCAAAAATGAGCTTGGACTAACACCCCCAAGCATGAATGAGACCAGATAACTATATGACACCTTGCGTTCAGGCTTATGAGACCTGGATGACCTAGACCCCTATGGGGTGCTAGGATTTCTCACCTATGGAAGCTGTGAGATAACTTGGAGGTATGATAAGTCTGTAGTAATATTTTTTAAAGAATCACTGTTATAATAACTTTAATTTATCTTACTCTTTACAGAAGTCTACGAATGATTTTTAAAAATCACCTCCTTACTGCATCAAGCTTCTGTGACAGTTGCTAAAGTAGGCAAGAAGTCTGTCAAGAGCTTGAGCATCTGCAAGGATTTCAGATCAACCCGCCACTCGTCAAGGAACATGGCAGCTGTTCGGTCTTGCTTTTAATACAATGGTATGTCCACTCTGATAGTAAACCTGTCCAGGGGGGTTCCTCAGAACACACTTCGCAAGTCAGTGGTAACTAGCAAATTAGTTAGATTTGGCACAGAGCTGTGACAGCCTGGAAGCCAGTTTTGCTACTGGCAGCAGAGCATCGAGAATGACAAGTTTCACACTCTAAGAAATAGAACCGGGTGTCCTTCTGCAGAATCATGTCCTGTGATTGGCATGTGTGACAAGTGACATATTCCTTGATATATCTTCTTAAGACATTTTCTGTTTCTACTGGAATCTTCCTTCTATTACAAGTTGGTTATTAGCACTTATAGAACCACCTGTACCCACTATCAGTAAAAACCCACAGAGATGTTTGGGCTGACAATGTAATAGTCTACAGATATCTGTAAAGTTGACAAAAGAAACTTTCTTGGTTCCTACTCAAATGACCTGTGGAGCTTTCATGACAAATTTTCTTTTCTCTCCTGCAATCATACCTGGATTCTTTCTTCATGACACTGAACACTTGATTCAGTAGCTCTTCATATGTGAAGCCTCCGAGGCTGCCCAATCAGTGCCTGTCTGGTTACTAGATGTGATACCATCGTCTTTTTTGCTGTCTTTGTCTTCTAAAGCTTTGTCTTTTCCTAGTATTTCATCCTCATCTGGGAACTTGACATGCTTCTTTTTCTTTTTTTTTTTTTTGTGGGTATGGGGGGGGTCGACCTCAGGACCTCGCGTGCCAGCAGGCGCCCATGCTGCTGAGCGATATCACCAGCCCCTTTTTCGTATGTGGGTTCCGGGAGTCGAACTCAGGCCCTCGCGCTTGCCAGGCTGGCGCTTAAGCCACTGAGCCATCTCACCGGCCCTTCTTTTTCTTTTTATTGCCAAGCGTAATCCTGTGGTTTAGCTGGCTCTTGGATATCACCTTCAATCTTAAGATCCTTTATACCCTCTTCAGTTTCATCAATATAAAATCTTTTTTGTTGTTTTTTCTTCTTTTTGTTTTGATTAAAGAAATTCAAGTCATGTGGATCATCAGAAATATCTTTCTTCCTTCTGTCCTCTTCATTGGCTTCCATATCTTTGTCCTCAGTTGGTTCTGGCTCCACTTCTTTTGCATCTGAGCACTGGGTTTCTTCTGTCTGGGCATCCCTTCCCTTGTGTAACATAAAGGGCTTCTTCTTTTTCTTCTTGCGCATAGTAGGATCAAAAATGATCTCATCCCCAGACATGGCTGCAGCTTGAGTGGGCTAGGCATGGGTGGGAAGTGAGACAGGTCAGCCCCAGGCCCCACCATCAGCGTGACTCCTGCTGATACCCCTCAAACACTGAGGTAGGCTCTTGCATCAGAGAAAGGGTACAACACCCCTCCATAATCTGTAGTAATTTGTTACACAGCAATAGGAAAAGAAATAGATTCTTAACTTTCATTGAGTTTATATTTTCATGAAAGGAGACACAAATGTGCACATAATGTGCATCAATAATAATGATTTCAGTGTTAGAAGCAAAGTTTTCTTTGCGTGTTTTTAGTTTCCCACAATGGCAAATATGCTATATAATTTTTAAATTTGAAATGTGTCCTTCCCTCCCTGCGTGCTATATGCCCAATGGTTAAATTTAAGGTATATTATTTGGCACAATAATTCAAGATTTCATTTCACTTGTTGCACTAAAGAGAGAAAAATGCTTATTATTACTGTTTACATTGTAAGTAGCTTTCTCCTTCGCAAAGAGCAATCTGTATTGTTTAAAATCTATTGTCTTCTAAAGCTATACCTTCTTGTCTAAGAATCAGTAGATGCCTCTTGAATTTTTAATACACAAGAGATATGAAGAAAATTCAGAAAATGTTTCCAAAAAATGACTTTTCCTGCGGAATTAATGTACACGGATTCTAGAATCTTGACCAAAAATAAGGTAGCATGTTAAGACGAGGAACCAGAAAACATGTTCTATTTCCTTCCCAAATCCTCCACATCTCATTCATGTGACCTTGGGAAAATCGTACAGTTATCTGACAATCTTATCTTCTGTATAAAAGAGTGAATAAACCCTAATAAATCAGTGAAAGGATTCTAATCTTGTCTTCTCTAAAAAGACTGAGTACACTCTACCAAATAGAATCAGTGAAAGAATTCCATAAAAATGGTGTATGCTAAAGTGCTTTATAAATTCTACAGTGCTAACTAAAATTAAAATATTAGGTAACATATTTTTTAAGAGTTTTCTCTTTCCCCCTCCTCCAAACAGCATATCCCACACACCAATAAACTCCATTTAGGAATGATAAATCTTCGGGTATAAATGATCCTTGGCATGCATTGTAAAATATATTCGGTTGAAATGTTTTTATTGGAAAACAAATTACACTACTCAACTTATTAAACAAAACTTAACTTCATGAACTACAGTGTTTGTGTGCTTTGTAAAAATGTAGGGAAACATTTGAATTGTTTAGTAAATTAAAGCAATTATTACATTGTTATTGGCCTGAGACTCTTGAATTATTAATGTAATTAAGATTACTTATGCAAGACTGAGTCTTGGTACTGGAGGATATCTTTCTCTTCTTTTTATGTTTGAATTTTCTTTGACCAGAGCTTAATAGACATCCAAAACCATTTCTATCTCTATAGGTATGTAACCAGTGAGTACAGGATGACTTCAGGCAAGGTGGTAATTCAAATATCTCACTGGTCTTTGGACACGAGGCCCTAGAGAGGGGAACATAGCTTCCTCTCTTCATTGCTCTGTTCTCTGGGTAATATTTCTGATGAGGCTTACTGCTACTTCTTGTTGTATTCTTCCTTTTGTTTTGAAGTATTTTGTAGCATTTATCTTACATGATTCCCATATCCTTTCATACATTTATACACACTGTTTTGTTATCAGAAAAAATGTTAGGAGCTTCTCTATTAATCTGACTTAGGGACTTCAAGGTTAGCTCTGGAAACTGCTATGTTTGGCCAACTCTTACTGCAGTTCAAAAATCCATTAACGAAATTTTTCCCCAGGACTCTCCTTAGATCTTAATTTTTCCATTGCTCTGGGTAAATACCATTCTTACTCTACCAAAGACTCCACTCAGCTGTGAATCTCTCCTTGATATTTCACTCAATAATACAAAACACTGTATTTCCCAACAGACAACTACATAGGGACAAAAGAAATATTTTATTGTAACATATGCCCAGCTATCTTTGTAATAAAAATCCTTACAGATAGAAAATCTTTAAAGTAGAACAATGTGATCAAATAAGAACATCTCAGTGTCCCAGTTCTCCAAATATAGATACTAAACAATGAAGTAACTCTAGCCAGTAATGTTTTCCCCCTCTCCCATAAAACAAGCTTGGCAGGGTTAAGAGGAAAGCATACAGCACAGACCTATAAACTTATAGAATTATCTAGATTAATCCATCAAAGCCATGCAGTATTTTTAAAGTCTTAGTAGTGCCATATGGCTGTCCTGATTAATAAGAAAATGCAAAACTCCAATATGTCAAATTCAGGGCTATTTAACATTATTTAAATTAGCAACGTAAAGTGCACTACACCTTTCCAGGTGGGATTTATGTTGGAGAAGCTTTGGGGCATTAGGACTCAAAGGCAGATCTTTTGCATTTCATTAAAATTTAGTTACGGGTTCACTCTTGCATCCTCGAGCAAATCATTTCATCAGTTAAGAAAAGATAACAAACCAAAAGAATAAATTTCCTAGTGAAAAAACAGAAAAGTAAGTGTAAAATGTTAACACCATTGACGATTGTCGTTTATTGCTACTGCTTTGTATATAGCTCACTGTAGGCGCCCATTATTAATTCATTTCAGTTGTGTATTTTGGGGAAAGTGCAAGAAACACAAGCTCAGTGCTTTATACAACTCAGAGATTGCTCCTTGCTGTACTAATCAATAGTATCTTGGCTTTGTGGCAGAGAAGACCACTGACATGATGTTCCAGAAAGTAAAGCAGGAACTCAGTAGCTGTGGGAGGCCACCAAGCTACATTCCCCTGAGAATTGAAGCCCCTTGCCTCCATCTTTACATGATCTTTACTTCAACCCTATTTACTGAGATATGCAGAGCTGGCCATATAGAAGCAGATGTTCCCTTAACTGGTCAAAAGAATGTGATCAAGTCCGGCCAAGGTGCCAATGAGTCTCAGCCGGTCAGAATTGACCCCCACTGTTGGCTGCAACAGAGGCTCAGTAGGAGTCGGTGAGATTCTAGGGCTAAGACATGAGATAACATCTCAGCTGAGACCATGGGACTCAAAAAGAATTATACCTTCCTGGAAGTAAAGTGCCAGCCTTGCATACATCAAGCTATACACTGCACTGCTAATGGGAGGGCCTCTGTGCCTGATGCAAGAGTGCTCTGCTTCTCCTTACAGCCATGCCTGCAAAGTTTCTCTTCCCTAACACTCTGCCACGACCTCCACCCACCTCCCTGATTGATACCAATAAAATCTATGAGCGCTCAGACTCATGGCCCTTTGTTCCACTGAGAGCATTGGGTCATCCCAA
This sequence comes from Erethizon dorsatum, assembly GCA_028451465.1. Lineage (NCBI taxonomy): Eukaryota > Metazoa > Chordata > Mammalia > Rodentia > Erethizontidae > Erethizon > Erethizon dorsatum. The sequence continues at coordinate 72,072,257 of CM051831.1, forward strand.
AGCCTCAGTTGCAGATTTTCTCTCTATCTTCCTTTTTCACCCATGTGCCATATTGGTGGGTGGGAGACTGATATCCTCCATGGGGATTTTTTGTAAATGGCCAGCTTTGACAGCACTCCTCCCAGGAACTCTATTAAGCTAGAAGACCCATTAGTACAGTGCTAGGAGCTGGCACAATTAGAATGAATCCATGCACTAAGAAAATCCACAGCCTAATGAGATCTTCATTCACTCACCCTGACAGATTGGGGCAGACGTCTACTACTGAATTTACTTATTCATTGTCATGATCTATATATCATACTCTATTAATACTAAAAAAGCTACCACAGAAATTAACCATCATATAGGATGCAGAGAAATATAGGTAAATTTAAGTCTGTAAGTATGAAGTATAATTGTCTTATGTGTTTTATATGGGATTTTTTTTTTTGCCTATTAGTCTGGCTGTTAAACTGTGTTTATGACAATTAACTTGATAAAGACTTAAAAGTGAATCTGATGCTAGCAAAAATGTAGAAAAGAATTTTAAAAAATTGAAGTTGAAGTAAGGGGGAGAAAGAGAATTGAGATGTGTTATATATATGCACCGATTCTCCACAATGAATATAATCATTGTGTACTCCAAACATGTACTAATAAAAACTTAAAAATAAATAGAGTCTATAAATATAAAATATACAGACAAATGTGTCTAGTAAACATTCCATGGCTTCCAGATGCTCACAAAATTTCACAAAAATATTTCTACTGAAAAGGGCTAAATAAAAGTAAAATGTAGGATATTGAACATTATGCAATGTTGCATTATAAAAAGAGAATACACTTTTATTGATATTAAAATTGATACTAATTATACAGTGCTAAGAGCAGACATCTAGATCATTGATATAGAATAGAGAACAATGTCACAATTAATCAGTTGAATATAAATCAAGAACATACCACTTTTTCCATGCAAATGAAGTGTTTAACAGTACCAACCATTAAAAGGAATGGTGAGAAAAATGAGCACATACCCTGGAAGCAGAACAAGTTCATGATAGCGACTCTAGGAGAACAATTTGGCAGCACCCAGCAACCTGAAAATATCCAAACCTACTGCTTCAACAATTCAACTTCTAAGCATTATTCTACACAAACTTTCACAATTTCCCACACAGAAACTCTGCACAAAGAGGCATAAAAATATGCTCAATGCATCACTTTTGCAATAGTAAAGCACCAAAGAATGCTATGTAATAGGAGTTTATCAAAAAATGGTGCTATGAGAAAAAAAAAACTATAGACTTAGAATTTAAAATAAAACTTTGTAATTCACTATGAATTGCACTGAAGAAGGAAGAGCATGGAGTGTCCTTACCAGTCCTGAGGCTGGGCAAACACCTCTGTACATTTCCTCCACATATCAAAATCATAGGCCTCCTTGAAAAGCACCTCCTTTAAAAGCCCTCTAAGAGGGGCCGGTGAGATGGCTCAGTGGCGTAAGCACCTGCCTGGCAAGCACGAGGGCCTGAGTTCGACTCCTGGAACCCACATATGAAAAAAGGGCCGGTGATATCACTCAGTGGCACCGGAGCCTGCTGGCGTGCAAGGTGCTGAGGTCGACCCCCAGTACCCACAAAAAGAAAAAAAAAAAAAACCCTCTAAGAATTTCCTTGGTTTTTCAGAGGGATAAAAACCTTTCCGACTTTCAAGTACATTTCATGATACTCAACAGTGAGGAGTCAGAAGACCCTATCATCATGTCAGAAACCTTCCAATGGTCATTAGAGAGATATGCTGGTAATATATGTTGGAAAAAAAATGAATATCTTTCCAATAAAACATAGGTAGGTTTATTGGAACATAGGTTCCAATAAAACATGATTTTGATAAAAATTTCTCAACTACTAGGTAACATTGTTTTAATGAGGCTTTCTCATCAGTGGACAAATAAAATATTGTGTATTTACTCAATATGTTTATATAAATAAATATATTTATGTATTATGTTGATGTTTATGTATTAACATAGGGTTAGGTCTGTAAAGTAGACCCAACTAAAATAAATGGTTTCAAAAACATGGGTATAGTGTGATACATGCATTATTAAGAAGTCAAAGATTTAGGTTACATATACACATGGTACAAAAAAATATTACAATAGTGAACTGATAGGATATAACTAAATTTCTCATAAAGCTTATCTCTGCAGAGGGAAATAAGACCCCTTTGTTTGTTAAGGAACAGCTGAATTATCTGCTGATAGTTGGTAGCAAAGGATATTTGCAGTGTGGTGTGAGTGACCAGGCATCCAATGAGGGGCATCTGTAGGAAAAAAAATGAAAAAAAAAAAAAAATGATCAGTAGTTTGGGCAGACTATGAATCTGTTTTGAATCCCAAGAGCTACGAATTGAGATTTCAAAACATTTAGGGTGGTTTCGATGGTGAAATACAGATAGCAGTGGAAATCTGGTCAAGTTCCCAGCTTAGAATTGAATATTTCTGGTAATGACACGGATACCAGCATAACAGTTATGGTTATTTTCCGGAGAAGAATTCAGAAGATGTGAGAGCTCCTATGGAGTTTTTCTGTGGCCCGTGTAGCAAATCCTGACACACAAGTGGCCCACACGTGATTAGATGTTGTGATGTGCTCCTTAAAGTTTATGTCGCTTTGTCTGGATTCAGCATATAGGGCTCTCTCAGACCATGGAGGAAGAGGTAGATATAAGACACAGGACAACCTAAGTCCGAATAAGGATCTGGGCAGGCAAGGGTTTGTTCTCAGTGACATCACATGAGGAAGAGAGAGAAATTTAGAATGTCAACTTGGAGTCGTAACCAGATATTGGAAGAAAGTAGAACTGAGGATTTGCTAAAAGCTAACAAAATGTGTAAGTTGGCAGGATCCGGTTCAATTTACTTAAAGAAGTCACAAAGACAAAGAACAGTATTAGAATCTGATAACTCATAAGGATGTGTTCTAATTTTTCACTGTAACATAGTTTTTCTCTAGTCATAATTTTTCTCCACTTATCTGGATTAAAGATAATCAAAGTAGTATTGTTCAAATTATGTACTATTATAACATTTATAATTGTATCCTGTTACAAAAAAGTAGAGATTCTTATTGAATCTACTGCAAAATCTATATTGCCATAAAAATAAAATTACTCAATAGTAGTTTGATTTTTTGGAGGTATCAGACAGTGAGAAAAGATAAATGTTTCAATTTCATTTCCAAAAACATTATTTACTAAATTGTAATGAGATATAGTTTTTAAAAAAGGAAATGTAATTTTTCATATGCAGAAAGCAGAACATTAAAGATACAGTAATAGTTTGGACAAGGGCCATAGAAAAACCAAAATCATCCTTCATTAGTTGACTTGGTAATTAATTCTGTCTTGCTTGATCCAGGGCTAACAGTCGCTATGGACTGAATGTTTGTGTTTTTCCAGAATTCATATACTGAAATCTAAACCACAATATGACAGATGATATTTGGAGATGTGCCCTTTGGGAGTTAATTGTGTCATAAGAGAGGAGCCATTATGATGAGATTAGAACTTTTATAAGAAGATTCTGTCTCTCTCTGACAGTACAGTGGGTAGATGACCATTGATGAACCAGACAAAGTGCTACAATCAAATAATTAATGAACTGGCAACTTTATCTTGGATTTGCCAGCCTGTAAAACTTTGAGAAAAGTCAACAATTTTTGTGTAAGCAGTCGTGCAGTGTCAAGGCCCTAGTACTCCTCACCCCCCACAAAAAAATCCAGAGAGTTCACTACAAAAATAATAAAAAAGCAGAGAAGGAACCTCTCTGAGATTTGGTGTCCAGACACTGGAATATAGTAACATGAGGAGGAGGTGGAGGGAGGTGGGTCCCCAGGACCCAGGAAGGATCTGAAATCAGAACTGAAGCCCATGGGGAGAGTGAAGAGAGAGATTTCAATGAAGAAGGAGGGGGCAGGCAGCACTTTCTCCCTGAGCCCAGACTCACTGCTTGGGAGGGACTGCTCAAAACTGCAGACGCAAAGTGACTACTGGACGCCCCAGAGGCCTCAGTGGAGAAACACACCAGTGGAATGGAGCAGTGGATACAGCAGACTGGAGCCCCTCTGAAAAAGCAGAAGTGAGACTTCCTTCTGCTCTTCCTTTTTACTCCATCCAGGCTACAAGTTTATTGCTTGTTGTCACTCATACCCAAGGGTGGGTCTTCCATTTTCAGTATGTCAATTGTGCTAAACTAATTCACTAGGGATTTATTGTTCAAGTGGATACCACAATTAACTAACATAATAATGATTACATTCATTATGGGAAGTTGGGTTGGATACATAACATCTTAATTCTTCCTATGTATGCTGAGCTGTTTAGCAATAAAGAAATATAATTTACAAAATTTATTCTCAAACAGTTCCACCAAAAATATGTAAATGGAGCAAAAAAAGGGAGGAAGGGAGGAAGAATGTAGGGAGGAAAAGAAAGAATGGTATATAAATGTAGTAAAATATTAACATTTGAGAAATCTAGCTGAAAGGTGTATGGAAACTGTTCTTGAAAGTTTTATATTTCCCCAATTATTTCAAAATAAAATCATAAAAGATTATTTTGTTAGCAGTTGAACATGGCGGCACATGCCTGTAATTGCAGCTATGTGGGAGGCTGAAGCAGAAGAGGGGAGAGTTTGAGTTAAACCAGGGCAACTTGGCAGGTATCTGCTCAAAATAAAAGAATTTTTGAAAGGATTAAGGGTGTATCTCAGCACTTCCTGGGTTCAATAGTGGGTACACAAAAAAATTATCTATTAAAGAAAGATTATTTTGTATTCAATTTGAAAAATAGCTTAAAACAAGGGCCAGTGATATAGCTCAGTGGCAGAAGCACCTGCCTGGCAAGGGTAAGGTCCTGAGTTCGATTCCCAGTACCAAAAAAAAAAGAAAAGGAATCATATAGAAAATGAACAAAATATGTCTAATTAATAAATTTATCCAATTTTTATGACAAATTAAACACATCTGACCCAGTTAATTTTTACCTTGCTACCATAAGGTATGATCTAATCATTGATTTTACTTCATCATTTACTATTACATTGAATTTTATATGTATTAATTTATATCAAATAATGTACAGATTTATATTATAAGCATAGTCTATACTAATAATTTCTAACAGCCTCCCAGCCTTATATCTGAAAGGGATAAATGTTTTCTTTGTTCCTCTAAATTTTCACTGAAAAGTATTTACTTGAATTTTTATTTCTGAAAACATGTATTGTGATTTAAATTTCATGGCCTCTTCTCTAGAAAGCCATGATCTTTTATTTCATGTTCATGCCCCAGCCAAATTTCCACACTTTGTGACAGTCTCTTCCACTTTTCCCTTGCTTTTATGCAGCTCTGAAATTAGCTAACTTTATATCTTGTTAGCTTGCCCAGTATAGTCACATCTGCAGACTTAATGAGCAATCTCTCCATTTCACCACTGGGGAAGATGCTAATTATTATTAAATCAAAAGATAAAGTATGAAGAATCTCTCTCCTCTCTCTCTATTTCTCTCTCTCTCTCTCTCTCTCTCTCTCTCTCTCTCTCTCTCTCTCTCTCTCTCTCTCATACACAAACACACATACACACACACATACACACCCAGAGGCACAAATACAGGTACATAAGGATTTATTCAAAACTCTGGAAAAGTTAGATAAGAGAAGAGAATCTCGATAGTAACCAATCTGCTTCCTGAATGTTTATGTGTTATGCTGTTTGTATTGTGCTTTTTCACTGACAAAAAAATAATAATTATTAGATTTTAACCTCTCTTGTGTCTATAGGATAGTGTCATACTTGGTAAACAGCAACAAAAGTGTCAGAGGCCATCTATTTGTACCTAGATTGCACCTTACTGAGGACTGAGTCATTAGTCTAAGGTGTTAGAGTCAGAGAGAGCTCTCCAGGTCTTTTGGACCTCAGTAGGGTCACAGAAATAGTGGAGGAGTCTGAACTGTGGGTTCACTTTTAATATAAGCCAGAACATTTAAGTCTCAGTGAGCTTTTATTTAGTTTTTTTCTTGTTTATTAGTACATATTTTCAGTACATAATGTTTAAAATCCTTGTGTGGAGCTGTTACATGTACATAACACATCTTAATTCCTGTTTTTCTTCCTTTACCCTCCCCTTCCATCCCCTCCCTGCATCTCTCGATCCCCTTCCCATTTGAGAAGGATTTACCTCACTACTTCCTTCTATCTTTTAATTTGATCTTTATTTATAATTTGGGTTTCTCGTATAAGAGAAACCATGTGATATGTAAGCTTGTGTGTCTGATTTATTTCACTTTTTCTTAAGAGAGAAAAACCCAGGTTAACTCTCAATCTCACTTTGCTTTTCTCCTTTGGAACCAGTATTATAGAAAGAGCAAGTAATTGAAGGAACAAAAAAGGAGTCTCTGAAGCTAGAAGCCTGGGTTTCCTGTTCTCTCCACAGCTTCTGAGCATCATTTATACATGGTCAGGAGGCACTTACCCTGAGAAGGAAGTTGATCTCAGGATGTTAGGAAAGCCAAAGCAGAAAAGATTAGACAAAGATCAAATACATTTTTGGAAAAATCACAAAACCAGATCATGTTTATTAGATGACATTGTGGCAACAGTTACCAGTATTGTCAGTGAAATGAATGCCATGCTACAGAATCTGCACCTGAGGGACAGAAGCAGGAAATGATATACTACCAAGATCAATGGCACAAGTACAATTGAAATTAATGTTACATTTTGGTCACTCCACAGACTGCATAGAGATACAGAGATAAAGTAGGTGACCTTTTCCTCTACCCTTCAACCCTAGCATTTATGACTATGGAACAGGTGGCTTCTCAGAAGTAAACCTGACTTGATATAATGAAATTTGACATCTAGCTAACACCCACCTCTCTGGAGTCAAGTCTGTATCTAAAAGTAATACTCAAGAAAAGTTAATATATGAGAGGCCCAGGTGTCCACTGACCTAAATGGCTACTTCTAATAGACTACCAGATTATTCCTGATAAAAAGTCACCATTATCTGACAGCAATAGGGCACTTAGTAAAATAATAAGTAAATAGAAAAAAGAAGTCTTTTTGTCAGCCAGAGAAGAACAGCTTAGAGTCTCTGATCTACTTTTACTAGCTGGATACTTTAGCCAAGAGCTTGTGCCCAACCAGCCAACAGGGGAAACTTTTGAAGCAGGAAATCTCCCGGTATATTCTTGGTATTTTTATAGAAGTCCATAAATGAAAATATTATTCAATAAATTGTCTTACTTGTGTACCTTCTCATTACCAAGGGTGAGAAAAGAGTATTTACCCAAGCTTCTAAGGCTTCTCACCCCATGTAATTTCATAAACACCTTATTGCCATAGATAAAATAATGTCCACCTAGGATTCTTTCTCCTATCCCCCTCTAACACTGTATTAATAATTTGCCTTCTGGATTTCCAGTCCTTTCTACCTGGACCAAGGAGAAAATTGAGTGGGTAATTCTAGGAGCTGGGTTTGCAAAGGGGCTGTGGTTTCTTTAAATTCAGGGCCAGCACTGATAGGATTAGTAGGCACATAAAAGTTACAGGTAATCCCTATTGCTAACCCATCTTGCCAGTGTTTTGGTATCTAGACATGTTTGTATAGATACCCAACTGCCACCAGGCATGGTGGAGCATGCCTGTAATCCCAGCACTCAGGAGGCTGAGGCAGGAGGGTCACTGTGAGTTCGAGGCCAGCCTGGGCTACGTGGTGAGTTCAAGGACAGCCTATGTAGGGAGACTTTATCTCAAAAAAAAAAAAAAAAAGGAAAGAAAGAAAGAAACCCCACTGCCAGTAAATGCCAGTAAGCAATAAGTACATTTTTCCATTCATGCCTTCATTAAGTAATTACAAACCAATCTTTAAGTTGTAGAACATTGATAACTGTACTCAAGAAAATTACCATCAAAGATCTCTGCCTGGGTGACAGCAGTGTAGCCACCAACTAGAAGGCAGTGAAAATAACTTTTCTGCTCATGGAGAAAGAGACCTGGACTGGGAGAATTTTATGCAGTTGGGGGCAGTAATGAGAACACGTGCCCCGGTATCAGGAGTGATTCCCAGAGTCAACAGGTGGTGAGTGAGGGTGCAGCAGCGCTCCAGGATAGAGTTGCACAGAGAAGTAGCAGATGGGATCCTCATTTTATTTAGGAAAGGGCTCCAGGCTTGAACTTTGACCACAGAACAGCCCCACAGCTGCTTCACTGCCAAATTTCCAGGGTGGACTGAGGGAAGGACAATGCAGTCATGGTAGACTGTCAGCAGTGGACAGCAGACTGGGGGGAATTCTGCTGAGAGGCAGGGGCCAGGATCACCTAAACTCTGCTCCAGTGACAGTCAAAAGCCAGTCTTAGCCCTAGCTACAAAGGACTGGAAACTCGCAGTGGAGACTTGTCCTCACCGTTAACAGACCCTTACATCCAGCACTGTTCTGGGCATGGACTGGCCTTGGTCTTCCAGTGCAAGCAAAGACACACCCTACCTCGAGTTCTACTCCTCAACACATACCTGAGGAAAGGAGACACAAATCCAAAACAACTGAATTTCTTTTTACTATTCTTTAGTTGATTGTATTATTTTCTAATTTTTTATCCTTATTGTACTTTTAAAATTTTTAATTTCTTTTTTTCTTTGGTTTTTACTCTTTGCTGTATTCCTCCTTCTATACATTACTCCCCACATTTTTCCCATTATTTAACATTATTCTCACTATTCTCTTTTACAAGTGTGTCTGTGAATTTGTGCTTTGCCTACAGTTACTTATCCCTTTTCTCCCCCAATATTGCTTTAGGGGGTAAGGGAACCCTCTCCTGTTTATTTATACTCCTTCCCACTTTTATCCATATCTCCTTCCCTGACTTCTTTCCCCTGGGTATTTTTTTTTTGTTATTATCAATTTTACTTTTGTGTGCTCTCCACATTTTCAATGGACCCCCTTAAACTTTTTCTCTACTATTTACATCAAGCATAGAACATTTCCCTATCCCCATTTCTCACTACCAATCTTGTACATAGTCTTCCCTGGTATCCCTTTCTAAACATACAAAAACATATCCTTAACATTAATAGAACCCTTTGCCCCTCTCTTACTTCATCCTTCCCATACCACAGAGGAGAGCACTTAGAAGAAAAAATTTTTTCTGTATAGTTGTATTTGTCTTCTCTTCCCCACTTTGGCTTTACCCAAATCCCTATCCTCCTGGGCTTTGGATGGTAAATTCTATAAAACTAATGTTGAAATTTTTTTACCAGTAGGGGAGACAAAGTCAATGAATTTGGTGTACATTAACTGTGGGACAAGGCTTGGGTTGTTATAATGCTTACACTATAGCTGTGGATTTCTTCTCTAGACTAAAGGGAGACCCAAAACAGGGTCTTATGCTATGTAAGTTTCTCAGCTAGCCCTGATAGATCCACTGTGACAGATTAGCCTGTTACTGCTGCAGTTGAATTGATTCCACTGGAATAATCCTGACTCAGAGGACAGTTGAATGCCAGGGAACTCATATGCTGAACCCACCATTGCACCCCAGGAAAAGGACAAAAAAGTTCCTAACCCAAGAATTTAGGCTCAATCAGATTCATCAAGAATGCCTGCAACCTGCCACAAAAAGGACCTGAGTCCACGTTAACCTCAGTTTTGTACCAGAGTGACCATTGGAGTAATTGGGGTGTGATCACTCAAACTCTTTGGCAAGAAAGTGACTTGTGAATCGGGTATGAAATGGCTCACTAGAATATCTAATTGGGGTTCCCTGTGGGCATTTCATTGGTTTAAGTTTTTGTATGTTTCTTGAATTATTTAGTATCTTCTTTTATTGTTTCATGTGTATTTTGGGTTGTTGCTCTTGTAGAATTTTGCTTCCATTGGGTCTGATTTACTACATCACTCAGTTCTCTTCCTCACCTAGAGAATGGACAAAGAGGAGAAGCACAAATGAAAGGACTATCATATAGAAATGGTCTAAGGTTGAAGTTGTGGATACTGTTTTAAAGTGAAGTATTCTTGTGGCAAAACATAGAAACAGAGACAAAATCACTGAAAGTAAACAACTGAAGTAGCAAATGCTAGAACTGGACATACAAAGCTCAAACTTACTCACTGGGAGGCAATATCCTACTAAGAAACTTCATAAAACCACATTCTCTCCTCACTTTCTAATACCCAACCAGCAGTAAGCCCCCCAACAAAAAAAGAAGAAGAAGGAGGGGAACTCATATAATTGAAAAAAGATATATAAATATAAATAAATGAACACCGCTTCAAGTAGGAGAATGGGGAAAAAAGGAAATAGAAGATCTCCAAACCCCCTCAACTCTCCCAAGGCAGATCGGCAGGACATAAAGGGAGAAGAAAACAAATATCAGATAGCAGAAATCTAGAAAAGTTCTCAGCAAGTATGAAGAAAATAGAGGGATTCAAAGAGGAAATGAACCAAAAGTTTACAGCAATCACACTCAATATGCCCAAGGTGAATTTCAGGTAAATAGGTAATGAGCTAACCAAGATAGTTCAAAATTTGAATGACAGATTCAACAAGGATATGTAATCCTCTAAAAGATGTCAGACAGAAATACCTGAAATAAAAAACAGTATAGAATTCATACATTCCAGAAATGACCAATGTGAAGAGAGTATCTGATGTTGAAGACAAAATAGTGAATTGCAATAAAGAATTCAAAGAAGCCAAAAAGAAAATAAGACAATGAAAGAGGACTATCCAGCACCTACTAGATGACAATAGAAAAAACTAATCTAAGACTAATGACAGTTAGAGAAAAGCTTGAAGACTACGCAGATGGATTCACCAGCATGCTTATAGAAACTATTGAAGAAATTTTCAAATCTAAGAAAAGATTTTAAAGTACAAGTAAGTGGTGTTTATAGAACACCAAACAATTACAAGAAAAGGAGGAGTGCATCATTTAATTTAATTATCCTCATTAAATTCACAGATATTCAGCAAAAAAATAGAATTTTAAAGGCAGCCAGAGAAAACTAAAAATATCACATATAAAGGTCAACCAATCAGAATCACAGCAGAATTCTTAGCACAAACCCTGAAGGCCAGAAGAGCTTGGAGTGAAGTATTTCAAGCCCTAAGAGCAAATAACTTCCAACCCAGATTAACTTACTCAGCAAAGCTATCCTTCAAAATAGATGGAGAAATAAGGTATTTCCATGAAAAAGACTAGCTCAGAAGATAAATGAGTGTTAAAGCAGCTCTAGAGAAAATACACAAGAATATTCTCAACAGAAACACAGGATTGGACACAGAGGAAACTAGTGAGTCAGTGGATAAACAACAAAAAATCAGAAAAAGTAAAACAAACAATAAACCAACAAATAAAGAAGACAATGATAGTCAACACACCTCAGTTATATCTATCAATGTTAATGGCCTCAACTCTCCAATCAAAAGACACAGACTAACACAATGGATCAAAAAACAGAATCCAACAATCTGTTTGCTTTCAAGAAATCCATCTAATCTAAAAAGATATTCATAGACTTAAAATTAAAGGATAGAAAACCACATTTTATGCACCAAGACCCAGAAAACAAGCAGGGATAGCAATTCTAATATCAGACATGGCAAAATTCAAGTTAAAATGGATTAAAAGAGACAAAGACTCTCACTACATACTAGTTAAAGGGACTATCCAACAAGAAAACATAACATTGATAAACATATATGCAGTGAATACTGGAGCACCTACTTTCACAAAACAAAAACTGATGAAATCATGAGACCAAATAAACATTAATACAATCCTAGTAGGGAGTTTGAACACCCCACTTTTGCAAAGAGATAGATCAACTAAACAAAAAGTCAATAAAGAAATTTCAGAGCTAAACCACACCCTTGAACATATGGACTTAATAGATACATGCAGAGTATTCCGACCCTCTACAACAGAGCATATTCTTTTCAGCAGCACATGGTACTTTTTCCAAAATAAATCACATACTAGACCACAAGCCTGCTTAAGTAAATATAAAAGAATTGAAATTGCCCCATGCATACTACCCAACCACTGTGCAATGAAAATAGAAATCCACAACAGAAGAAAATTCAAAAAAGGCAAAAGCTTTTGAAAAATTAACAACATACTCCTAAACAACCAATGGGTCACAGAAGAAATCAAGAAATTTAAAATTTTCTGGACTTTAATGACGATGACCGTACAGCTCAATGAAACCTTTGGTACACTTTGAAAGCAGCTCTAAGAGGAAAATTCATTGCAATCAATGCTCGCATTAGGAAAACAGAGCAAGCCCAAATAAATAACCTTATGAGAAATCTTCAGATACTTGAGAAACAACAACAAACTAGCCCCAAACCAAAACTAAGGAGGGAAAGTATAAAGATGAGCATGGAAATTAATGAAATTGATACTAAAAAAACTGTAAAACAAATCAATGAAGTGAAGAACTAGTTCTTCAAAAAAATAAATAAAAAAGACAAGCACTTAGCAAGACTAAGACAGAGATCTTTTCACACATTGACCTTCATTTATATTATTTTTCCTCCATGTGTTGCATATTTCCAATTTCCAGTTGTGCAGATGTAGTGCCCCTATACTGCATGGCCCAGCCCCCAGGCTGCTCTTTATTAACATCAGTCACGTTATTAAAGGCTCTCCTTGAGCTTTCCCCATGCCCATCTTCTCAGGTAAGGCTGATTTTCTTCCCCTAACCTAGCTAGGTGTTCTAGCTCAGAAGCATATGTGAATCTAGGACACATACACCTTGATGTGAGTCAGCTAGAGAAATTGTGCCAAAAACTATCCTGATCACTTTCTCATTATATCTCATTTGGTTTCCATAGCAATCCTATGAAATAAAGACAATTAACCTTGCTCAAGATAACTGAAGCTCAGAGAAGTTGAGTAAGTTCCCTTAGATCACATAGCCAAGCAACATGAATTTTCCAGATGTTAGACTGTACATTTTTCTCACCTAAATTCTTCATTTGCTCCATAGAATTGAGGTTTCCTTTTGATATTTGGGCCACAATCTAAACCTGTTAGACAACAAATCTAAACTTAGAAGATGTTTCTGATTAATCAACCACCACTAAACTATACTATTTAATCTCAATTTCAGATGAACTCACTCCTTGCTAACATGCAAGAGACAAGCATTCATCAGTTTCTTCTCATTAGACTAGATGTCCCTTGAGAACCAAGCTGATATTTAAAGTGTGATAACTTCTGTGACCTTCAGCATAGCCTAGCTCTCAGCCCTGGGTGAGGGGATGATCTGATGGATATCAAAAATGCCAGGTTATTGGGCAAACTACCCTATATATGTGCCCCCCGGGCACAGGTATTATATTTTCATGTTGATTTCCACTATAATATCAGATAAATATGCACTAATTTTTAATTGCTTGGTAATTGTCAATGGATTCCTAATTCTTTAATTTTCTCTGCCCTGGTTTCTTTGTCAAATAGTTAATGATGTGTAAAATAACCAGATGTACACTTACAGCTGGCTTCTGGTAAAAACCCCTTGGCCAATCCATTCAGCAAACTAAAGATCTCTTTTAAAAAAAACACTCATCCAACATATTTTTACATGTAGATTTTTTTTCATATCAGTTTTCAAAAGCCAGGATTTCTTTGTGGTCTAGATAAAACTCAGTCCCCAAAAAAAATCACTTATCTTGTGAGCACAGAACTTAGTGGGAAATGAAAGAAAATGCAAAGCTTGACTTTCCATAAAGTCTAAGAACAAACACTTGAGAAAATTACATTCTGTTCACCAGGCATTTCCACTCATGGTAGGTTGTTGGGAGAGAAAAGTGACATCATGTAGGTGAAACCACTTGATAAAGCTGGTTTAGAACAAAGCAAGTGAAAGGGAAGGTGCGTGACACATTGACAGCAGCGAGAATGTGTGGTATGTGCTAGAGAAGCATAAGAGAAATACTATTTTGATGGAAGATAAGCATCAAAAACTGCTTTTCTTCATTTAAAGCTGTCAGGATGGGTGAAATGAGAAGATATTTGGAGTTTGATCTTTTTCCCTTCCTAAATGAAAAAGCAAAACTGTTTTAGAGAAAATCTAATTCACTAGAGTATGTTGTACTCTTATGCAACTTCCAGAAAATTGAAAAGGCGTTTGTCATCCCAGTATCCTGCAGCATGCATTATTGAGCTGTTTCTTTTTCTCTTTTGCTATCCTGCAGCAAAAGTATTTAAATTATTGACATTTGCATTTTGATTGTAAGTCTGACAGGCAGCTTTGTACTGATACAACTGGATGTTGTTGTTATTGTTTTTTACAACTTCCAATATTATTAACCTTGTGCCTGTCAGAGTGCTTCAAAAGAAAGCATCCTGTCAGTTCCTTTGGTACATCTCCTAACTTCATACAGTAAGTCTAGAAGAATGAGTGAACACTCCTTGTAGCATCATACTTATAAATACATATTTTCAAGAAAAATTAAATATAACTGTGTTTTGATCACCTTAGACAAAAGAAAGAGTATTCTGGACACCCGGCAGTTTTTAAATGTTTTGTTTTGTGTCTGATCTTTATAGAACCCTTTCTTCAGACATTCACTTTCATCACAAAAAGAATAAACGCTGTATGAGATTCTTATTGCTTCAGCTGAGCTTCTTATTTGCAAGGCTTTCTGAATTCTACCTCTAATCAGCCACAGTAGCCCAAACACAAATTTTCTATTTCAAAGCTCATTTCATATCAAGATAGCTGTAAAACATCTTCCATTAGACATTTTCTGCAAGCTCAATTATTAGTAGTCATATTTTCTTCAGAAGTCGTAATAATTACATTACATTGGATCTATGAGAGATACATGTGTATCCACATCCATGGACATGGACACACATACACAAAGAAAGCTTGAAACACCCAACCTTTGTGTCTACATGTTCCCCCAAAGCCTCATGCGGTCATAGGGTTTTTCCAGAGCTGGTTGGATCTAGAGCGTGTGATTATTAAATCAGTCCATTGATTTGGCATAGCTCTGGCTAGGATTAAGGATGTGAGTGGTGCACCCACCCTGGGTGAGTAGCATGCATAGAATATAAGGTACAATAATAACCTTGTCTCCCTCCCTTGTTGCTTTTGCTACCTGGTGGGCACCATGAACTGTTCTCTTCTGCAAAGCCACCCTGCCTTGTAGCCAGCCAATTATGGACTGAAACCTCTATGAACTGTGAGCTAAACATTTCTCCCTTTAACTGTGGGTGTTGGGTATTATGTCTCAGTAATGAGAGAAAAGTAACAAAAACACCTTGTTAAACCTAATTATCTATGTGCTCCAACACAGAAAAACTGGGCATAAATAAAATAGGATGGAACATCATAAGTTGCTATTGGACAGGGGATAGAAGTCCACTCTCAAGATCAATGGCTAATTATGTATGACCCCACTACTACACCTCATGTTACATCCCTGTAAAATGCACCTGAGAACTTCATTGGAAGGTATATTTATAAAGAAATTTGAGGTCCTGCGATGAAATCTATTGACATGGGTTATAAAATGTTATTAATGGACTTCTCCATTACCAAACTCACATCCAAATATTCCTCCATCCCCAGGGAGACATTTCCCCATTCTCAGTAGCATTACCCTTGTCAGTTTAGAATAGAAGACATGGAACAAAACTTTAAACTTGATGGTGCATTCTGGTTTTATTTTTCAACGTATTTTCTGTATTCAGTCTGTCTCTTCACTCCAATCTGAAACCATTATGTCAGGATCAAGTTTATATCCCTTGGCTCTTTTCAACAAGGGCTATATTTCTTGTTCAAACTGTCTGTGACCTTAGGAGTTAATGAATGGCTCTCCCCTGATGGCTGAAGCTTCAGAGAGCAGAGATTAGTGGTACCACATTTAGTCATTGTCCTTCTCAAGAATTTCATCAAATTCTTATCCAAATAATCATTCAGTGGGAAGCACCACTAGCCCCCTCCTTGTGCCCCAAAATGGCTTTTTGGGGGTGGGTAGGGGTACTAGAGATTGAACCTAGAACCTTATACATGCTGTATACATACATTCTGCCACTGAGTTTGAACCCCAGCCTTTGCATGACTTTCTTTAGTGGGTGATAATAAAACTAGAGTCTAACATATTTGGATAATAGTCTTGGACCCTCAATTTGGAGGAGCTGGTGAAACAGCATGGACTATTACCCCATTTTTCTACATCAACTATAAAGAAATTACAGAAAGAGACAAAAAGTAGAGATAACAAGATCTAGCAAAATACTCTGAGCAACTCTAAGGAGGGTGAAGGTTGTCTAGACCATTGGTGGCAAACCTATGGCACATGTGTTAATGTGTTTTTCTTTTAAGACAAAAGATGTTAATGTATGCATTGTTTTTTCTAAACTAAAACCTCAATGTTCAGGTTTAATTGCAGTGCTGGCACTTTGTGATAAATAAGTGGGTTTTGGGTTGCAGTTTGCCACTCAGTCTCAAAGTTTTACCGTCACTGGTCTAGACTAAGGAACAGAAGTGCGGGAAGAAGAGGAGTGCTGTGTGACTGCAGCCCTGAAGTAGAGCTAGTAAGAGGTGATAGCGAGAAGAAGAAAAGTTAGGGGAAATCCTAAATTCTGCCCTTACCCTCTCCTCTTACATTCCTTAGGATGTTCATTGCCTAATCTTTCTGCTTAAATATAGCTCAGGTTGAAGACTACATGTACTGGTGAACAATATCAGGTTAGCACACAGCCATGCAGAGTGCACATTTATTGATATTGGATGCAGATTACTAGCTGCCCTCAACCTGGGGGGAGTGTGGAACAGTCAAAGTGAGCATCAGCTCAGCAGTGCTGCCTGTGGGATTGCACCCCACAGGAACTCTTACACAACCATAATGGAGCTGGTGAGAAATTAGAAATAATTTGATTATCCTTCACTGGGAAAATGTACTGAAGATAAATGAATATTTTACATGTTGGCCCAGGACTACCAAAAGCAAGCATCCCAAGGAGAGGTGGAAGCTGCTAACTCATAAAAAATAAGCCCAGGAGTGACAGGGGTACTTCTATCTCATTTTCTTTATTAATGAAAGTCAGTCTAGACTCAGTTTGTGAGAAAACTGGTAGGAGCATGAATACAAGGATGTGTGGTTTACATTGGGGCCACCATTAGAAACTCCTTATCATAGCTAGTAAGTTGCAAACCTTCAATTTAATATCACATGGTCTTTAACCTCCACACTTTCTGTTTTTATTACCTGTGATTATTCTGTCATTATCACCATCACCAACCTCACACCTAACATTTACTGAGTGCTTTTTATGTGCTAGAACTTTTTTAAAAAGTGTTATTTTACCTCATTTAATCATTCCAAAATCCATTGAGACAGATAGTAGTTTTATCCCCATTTTACTAATGAAGTGCAGAGATATAAGTAACCTACCTAAGGACACAAAGCTAGTGATAGGTGAATTTGAACCCAATCAGTTTGGGTCAGCAGACTTCTCCTCAGTTACTGGGTCTTGCTCCCTAAATGCCTTAAACTTTGGATGAATATATAAGGAAAGAAAACCTCTTTCTTCACGCTCTTAGGTACAGTCACTGGAGACTGTGAGTTAAGTAGACACAAGACAGATGCACAAGAGAAAAAATATAAATTTTGTTGGACACTGATATTTTTACACAGTACGTGGAGTTTCACAGAAAAGAAGTGAAAACCTCAAAGAAGTGGTTAGACTTGAGAGCTTATATACCACTCTAACAAAGGCTGACAAATTTGTAAAAATAAATGAATAAATAAATAACTAGACAAAGGAAAGATGTTTGGACTTCTTGGGGCAGTAAATTGTGGGAAAGTGACTAAGAAATATCTGGGGACATTAATAAAATAAAAATATTTTAATAAGATTCATCTGTGCAGACTCATCTTTCCTTCATTCTAAATGATAAGAATGTATTCTTCATGTTACTGAGAGAACACCCCTCTGTCTTAGTAACTATCTTGTCATTGAGATACAATACCCAACATTCATAGCTTTAAGGAGGAAAGGTTTATTTTAGCTCAGTTTGTAGAGATTTCAGTTCATAGTCACCTGGCTCCAAGTCAGGACAACATGGAAGATGGGAATGGCAGAGAATTGTTCATGGCATGGCAGGCAGGAAGCAGATAGACATCAAGGGAGGAGGGTGGGAGATAGACCCTCCTAGGCCATGCCCCCAGTGACCCACCTCCTTCCACCAGGGTTCACCTCCCAACATTACATTTAGCTAGAAATTCATCAGCAAATTAATCCATTGATGAGCATCCTGACTCCATGACCCAATCACCTCTCCAAAGATCCACCTATGAGTGCATGAAGCTTTAGGAAGACATTAGATATGAACCATAACATGCTCTCGTGGGAAGTTTATGCCCTGCTGCTAGGCAGAAAGGGTAGGGTAGAGATTTCTTCCAAAATCTGCTGTTTCTCAACTGCTTTGAGCTCAGAATAATCAATGCACCAACATAGCACATTTGGGAGAGACTTGTTTTAATCCCTTTCACATGATGAAACCCCAATCCTGTCATAGACAAACACTTAGGCTAGGAGATAGTAACCTCTCAAAAGATTGCTTAAGAGTGTGGAAAAAAGAGTGTCTGCCCCTCTTCTAGATTACCATTCATTCTTTCATTCTTTCATTCAATATAAATTCTGTGTGGCTCATAAGGGTATGTCTACAGTGTCAACAGCACAGGTTTTTAAGCACTTTATTAAATGCTTAGAAAAAGAGGTTAAAGGCATGTAGTGGGGATACAAGGAGTCTCAAGTTAATAATTAGGTGTGACCTTCCTGGACTCCTCCAGCAGACTATTATTCTGGGATCACAGTCAAGGACCTTTCAAAAGCAAAGTAGCTCATTTAGAGCCAGGAATATGACCAAGAAGGAAGCAATACTTACCTTCACATTATTTGTCCCTCATTGTGAATCTTAGCTCACCACATAATAATTGGACTCACTGACAGAACATAATATATATAAATGAATAAAACAAAATATTTACCACTTGAGATTTCACCACAAAAGAACAGGACCATGGATACGAGAGTCCAGGAAGCAGAAGGAACAGGTTTTGGAGCTCAAAAACCTAAACTTAATTGTACAAGGGCTGACTTAAATCCTAAACAGCCTCCACAAGTTACAACCTGGCAGCTTGAAACCATTTCTTCATCTGTAAAATAGAATACTAAAATCTGCCAGGAAAGATTAAATGAGAAAATATATGAAAATACTTAGTAAAACTTCTAGCACTATAGATTGCTAAATAAATGGTAGCAACTATTATCATCAATTTTATTATTTTAGGGAAATAAACATCTTACTCATGGAGGCAAAGGATGGATCTAATCAAGTCTAAAATATTGAGGCTAGGGCCGGTGAGATGGCTCAGTGGCTTAAGCGCCTGCCCGGCAAGCGCGAGGGCCTGAGTTCGACTCCCGGAGCCCACATATGAAAAAGGGGCCGGTGATATCGCTCAGCGGCACGGGCGCCTGTTGGCGCGCGAGGTCCTGAGGTCGACCCCCCCGGTACCCACAAAAAAAAATAAATAAATAAATAAAAATAAAATATTGAGGCTAGAGAAAAACAGGACAGTTTTGCCAATAGCAGTATACTAGAGCATTTTATTTTATTTTATTTTTTTTTTTTTTGTGGGTACCGGGGGGTCGACCTCAGGACCTCGCGCGCCAGCAGGCGCCCATGCCGCTGAGCGATATCACCGGCCCCTTTTTTGTATGTGGGTTCCGGGAGTTGAACTCGGGCCCTCGCGCTTGCAAGGCAGGCGCTTAAACCGCTGAGCCATCTCACCGGCCACTAGAGCATTTTAGAAAGGACAATTTGATTAATTCCGTGTCTTTGAATTTAACAGCTAATTCTAAGTGAATGCCAAAAATTGAGAGAAATATTTTCAAGGTAATAAAAAGGACCTTGTTTGATAAGTATAGATATGGTCTACATATAGAAGTGGTGACTGAAATCTAAAAAAATATATAGATACTAATTTTATATTCTCTACTTTCTAGGGAGGCACTTAACATTATTAAGTCACTATTTTATTATCTCTAAAGAAAAATATAAAGAGTTAATCAACTTTATGTGAAATGTACAGTTGATTTTGTACTAATACCTAGAAGAAATAGTTTCTGGTTAAAAATGACTGTATAAGTCTACTCAAATATTAAAATAATAGGTTTGTTTGCTGTTCTGATCTTAAAGTTTTTGTTACTTACAGATAGTATAATCCTATATTTTGGAGATAGATTTGTTATAATACTAAAATGTTTTGCAACCAGAGAACTTCTAGCTTCCTCAAATTCAGAAAATTAGGGAACATGCTGGATTTTATTGTTTAATTGGTTTTTATGGTGACAGGCAAGCACTCTATCATTGCGCTACATCCTTAGCCCTAAAATTTTGAAAATTAATCCCAAATATACAAAGATATAAAAACCAAAATAATATTAAAATTACATGTTCATTTCCTTCAACAAACTTACTTAGTAGATGTTAGGTCATAGGTTTAGCCAATGCACACATAGAAAAGGTATAGTCCCAATTCTCAAAATGTTTAAAATCTGATATGTTCAGCAGTAAATTTACATTTTCACATAGTTATATGATACTTTACAAGTTTGTTTTTTACAATCCAGGTAATGAATTTGTAAATATATATGTCTTTTCTCATCAATAAAGTACTGAATTTTAAAATGTAAATACCTCTTATTGTCTGACACATACCTGCTCAGAGTATAGCCCTTCATTTAAAATTGGTTCTGTACAGCCAGACATGGTGGTGCATGACTGTCTTGCCAGCATTCAGGAGCCCAAGGTAGAGGATCACGAGTTTAAGGCCAGCCTGGGCTACATAGGGAGTTGAATGTTAATGTGGACTTCATAGTAAGATCCTGTCTCAAAAACAAAATGAACAAATAAACTGATTAAACTGATTATACACCATTACATTATAGCCTATTCAAGTGACCCAAATACTTTTTGTAGAAGAACCGGCTAAGAGATTTCACTAATGTTGTCTTACTTATTTTCTCATTGCTGGAACAAAATACTCAACACTCACAAGTTAAAGGGAAAAAAAAACATTTATTTTAGTTCACATTTTGTAGAGGTTTCAGTCCATAGTCAGCTGGCTCCAAGCCAGGGTAGCTTGGCAGAGTGGAATCATGGAAGAGAAACAGTCCATGGCAGGGTAATCTGGAAACAACAATGCAGCAAGCCTCTCTTTCCCTTTTATTCTATTCAGGCTACAACCCTAACTTTTGATGCCACCCACATCCAGGGTGAGAATTCCATTAACCATACCCAGAACTATGCTAAACCAGTCAGTAAACTAATGTAATCATCACACTCCCTTAAACCATATTCACACACCCTAGATTCAGCCACCTCTGAAAAACCCCACCTATGAGGGCATGAGGATTTGGGGGGACATCTAGACACAAGCCATAATATTCTGCCCCTGGCCCCAAAAAAACTCATGCACATCCATTTATGCAAAAGGCATTTAGGCCATCTCTAAGACTTGCCAAAGTCCTAACTGTTTCCATATTGCTGAAAAGTCCAAGTCCAAAACTTCCTCTGAGATTTAAGGCAAACTCTTAGCTACAAGCCCCTATACAAATGAAAAGAAAGTTAAACCTTCCAACATACAATAGTACAAGATAAACACACCAATTCCAAAGGCAAATAGGGTGATTGAAAAGAATGAGTCCAGGAGAACATCAAATCTCGTAGTTTCATGTCCAGCACCTGTGGCATTCCATGGCAAGATATGAGCACAAAAGGGCTTGAGCGGCTCCACCCCTATGGCACTGTCTCTCATGGCTTCTCTTAAACCACGAGGCTTGCTCACTCTTTGTGACTTTTCTCAGATGATCCATGTACCTGGCTTTTCCAAACTTCTGGGGTTTCGACTGCACCTTTGGCTTCACACTCACAGTTTCACACACTGCCCTCTCGGGGGCACATTGCCTGGCCTCCCAGGCCTTCTTCTGAAATCTGGGTGGAAGCCTTCCTGACCCCATAACTCTTACATTCTGCATGCACCTAAAACCATTATCACATGGATGATGCCAAGGTCTGCTGCCAGCTGGAGCAGTAGCCAGGCTTCCTTCTCTCTTTGCTATAGGGGTTGAGCACTTGGATTGTGGAGCACTCTGAACCCAGTATGGAGGAACAAACCCTGTAGGCTGCTGTCAATCTGGAACATAGAGCCCTAGGGCTTTCTTTTCAAAACAAAGTCTTTCACCTTTGTGATTTTGAGACTGCAAATGGTGAAGTCTTGCTGGTTGTTATGATATCCTCAGGCTATCTTTTCTTATTGTTCTCTTCTGAAATACTTAGCTTTTTATTGCTAGTCATTTTGGTGAACAATTTATCCTCTATTCCATCTTCACAGGGTGCAATTTTACTGCACCTTTTTTCTGGCCAAACAGAAAACTTTTTAAATCATTCTGCTGGGCCATTTGCTCTTCATTTGCAAGGTAGAGCTGGATAAATGCTCCCAACACTATCCACGCCACCATCTCCATAGATTGCCTTGTAATGTCTTCTGCAAGATTAGCCCACCACCCTTGAAATCAGCCTCAGGCAAAGTCACTGGACATGAGGACAGTGAGACAAATTTTCTTTCAAAGCATAACACACCTGGTCTGGGGTCCAACAGCCAATGCAGCCCTTGTGCCTAACTGAAACCTCCTGATCCTGGTCTTTACTAGCTAAATTTCTATCAGCATTCTGGTCTTCTGAGGACTGACCAGAATCTACCATCAAATTCAGCTTACAGTATTCCAGGGCTGCTTCACTAGCCAGCATCTCTAAACCTTTCCAAACTTTTCCCACAAGCCAGTTCCAAAGGATCCTGAACCACATGGTGAGGTATAGTCATAGAACATCCCCATTTCTCTGGTACCAAAACCTGTCTTAGATACTTTTCTCATTGCTGAGACAAAATAACTGACACCCAAAGATAAATGAGGAAAGATTTATTTTAGTTCACAGATTCTGGAGGTTTCAGTCCATAGTCAGCTGGCTCCAAGGCAGGGTATCATAGCAGAGGGGCATTACAGAGGGGAAACAGTCCATGGCAGGGCAAGCAGAAAATAGCAGAGCAGTGAGCTTCCCTTTCCCTTTTATTCCATTCAGACTACAATCCTAATGGTTGTTGTTACCCACACCCAAAGTGGGCACTCCATTATCCATACCCAGAACCAGTCAGTACATTAATTTAGTTATTACACACCCTTAAAATATATTCACACGCATACACCCTAGATCCAGCCACCTCTGAAAAGCCCCACCTATGAGTGTGTAAGGCTTTGTGGAGACATGTAGATATAAGCCACAACAGAGATAGAAATATATAATGCAAGCTAGAAACATTTCTTTAGGAACATGAATTTTAAACAGTTCTCCAGGCTTTGAAAATGGAATCATTTCATAGAAATCACATACATTCAAGTATACTCATGCCTCCTTATCCAAGGTTTCACTTTTCAGTTTTGATGACCTATGGTCACCTCCTTTCCAAAAAAATTAAAGATATTCACATAACTTTTATTATACTGTATTTGTAAATTGCTCTTTTTGTTATCACTGTTGTTACTCTCCTAGTATACTTAATCTATAAACTAAACACAGGGATATATGTAGAGGAAAGAGTATCCTTTGTGTAGGGTTCAGTACTATCCAAAGTTTCAAGAATATAATAGAGGCCTACCATTGCAAGGGACTGATTTTACCAGGCTCTATATGGCATTCACAGAAAATGGAGGTTCAAGGATCTTTAGAACTCATTTCTCATAATTTCATTCTCCAGAGCTCAGCCTCAGAGGCCACATTAAATTTCAAAGTGAAGAAAGACCAAACTGAGCTTTGAATAAGGAAAAGAAGCAAGAGAGAGAAGGTCCAAGTAGGAAGATGGGCTCAGGGAGGATCAGGAGCTGGACACATTGATGCACACCTGTAATCCCAGCACTCAGGAGGCTGAAGCAGGAGGATTGCCACCAGTTCAAGGCCAGCCTGGGCTACACAGTGAGTTCAAGGCCAGCCTGAACTATATAGCAAGACCAGTCTCAAAAAAAAATAATAATAATAATAAAATAAAAATGAGTACAAAATAATAAGTGATAATAATAAGTACAAAATAATAATAAGTAATAATAAGTAGTAATAAGTAATAATAATAAGTACAAAAGGTTTTCTAAAAGGTATGTTCATTTAAGCCATCCTCTCCCTACTAACAGAGTCTAGCTCAAGGTGTAAAATTTCCAGTCTACAATGTACAAAGTAGAAATAGAATTCATAAGGAAAATTGATTGCTGAGTAATTTGGGGGGGGGGGGTGTTGTTGTTTGTTTATTTGTTTGCTTGCTTTTGAAGAATGGGTCTTGCTACATTGCCCTGGAGAAACTCAAACTTGTGATCCTCCTGCTTCAGCCTCCCTTATGTAATGTCCAGCCTCCTTGGACATTAACAGAGATGCATTAAATACCAATGTAAATATTGACCAATTTTCCAACTGCTGTTTTTTAATTTAGTATAGATTTCAATGTAACTCTGTCAATCCTACAGTAAAGATAATTAATCAGTAAACTATAGGGGAACTCATGAAGATATTTATTTTCTCTCAATAAATACTATCTTAGAATTGGTTCAGAGGACCTCAAGATGGCGGATGAGTAAGAAGCAGGCAGCGAAACTCTCTCTAAAAGTTACCATTGGAACACGGGAATATAGCGACCCGGAAAGCGCAGGAGGGGGGGAGATGCCTCCCCGAAACCCAGAGAAGTTCTGAAGCGCAATCTGGGACCCCCGGCACCAGTGACGGGTGACTTCCAACAAAGAAGAAGGAAAGAAGGAGCAGACCGCACGCGTGCACCTTCTACTATCCCGGGAGTTGCAGCGTCGCGGAGGCTCAATTCTACGGACACACGGTGGCAGCTGGCGCCCAGGGAGCCCCCACAGAGGATCCTGAGACAGCGGCGGGGCAGGGGAGCGGCGGAGAACGGCGCTGGCCGGCGGTGAGTGAGTGTCTCTCAGCCACAGCTGCCCCGCGCCAGAGAGCGACCGGCCGGGAGCCATTGTGGGGGGTGTGGCGAAACTCAGAGCGGCTCGGAAACTGCTCTGGGAACTTGTGCTCCGGACAGGACAGCACGGGGCCTCTCAGGCCCACGAAAGTGTGCTGAGGTCAGCAGGCGAACGAGACTGGACTCTCAGCCACACCTGTCCCGCGCCAGAGAGCGACTGGCCCGGCGCCATTGTGGGGGGCGTGGCGAAAAACCAGAGCGGCGGGAACCAGTGCAGGGAACCCGCGCTCGGGACAGCGCGCTGAGCCTCTCAGGCCCAGGGATCGTGAAAGGGCGCTGAGAGCGGAGGCGAGCTAGACTGGTCTCTGCCTGAAAGTACACGCATCTGCTCACCGCCCGCCAGAGGGCGCTCCTGGCTTACTGGGACGGACCTGCACAGAACAGGACTCTCTCACCACAGGGTAACTGCCTACAGCAGAGTCAACACCTGGAACTGATTCTTTTTATTTTTTTTATTTTTATTTTTATTTTTATTTTTATTTATTTTTTTTTTTTCTCACTGATTTGTTTTTTGTTCTGGCGAAGGGTTTTTTTTGTTTTTGTTTTGTTTTGTTTTGTTTTTTGGTGGGGTTTTATTTTTGATCTGTCTGTTTTATTGTTTTTATCTTCGTTTTTGTTTCTGTATGTGTATTTGCTCTTTTCTTCATTATTCTCTCTGTTTTTTTATATGAGTGTAAACAGCGCCTCTAACTTCTTTGTGATTGTGGTTGTGATCTGTTCTTCCTTTTATCCCTTCCTTCTCTTTTTACCACCTGTCCTCTGCACTAGTGTCCCAATTTTAGTGGGATCCCTCTTGGTCCTCTAACCTTACATCTAATTCCTTCCTCTTCTCCCAATACTCTATTTCCTCCTTAACTCATTTTAAATTTAAACTCCTCAAGGAAAAATTGACATACATAGGACTTGTATACTGCATATAATTTTTCTGGTGTGTTTTAGATTTTGTTATATAACCGCAACTCTATACAGCTAAAAGTGGTAAATAACTGGTTAGCTCAGTCTGTCATTTTTTAGGCTGTGTTTGATGCTTTAGTTAACATTATAGCCAAATGTGAAATAATTGTTCTAAACATCTTTCCTTCCTGATATTTCATGATTGAGATTGACTAAGGGACACAGAAAATACAGTGGCACAGTACCAAAGAATCAAGGACTGGGCCAAACAGGTAGCAACTTCGCATACCCAACGAATTGAAGAGGTAGGATCTGGCAGAAAGCTCAAAACCTAAAAGCAAGCTCCACTTGGAAGATACTGCAGAGAAGTAGTCATCTTCTAAAGATCTTAAACACTAGCAATAAAGTAACCTACTATAGGTAATTTGCAAACATCACCCCAGGAATTAAAGAAAGAAAAAATGAGATGACACTTAAACAAGATGCAACCCCACACATCCAATTCACCAAAGGCAAACCTAGGGAGCAACGAGGTGGGACAATCCGAAAGCCACCCACCTGGCCTATCTGAAGTGGTAACAACAAAGCAACTGAATGAGGTTCTGGAAAAAATTAAAACAGAAATAATCTCACAGATAACTGCAGAGATAATGTCTACAATGAAGACCATGCTTAAGGACACTATAGCTGATACAGACAAAAAAATAGATGAACTTAAGAAAACTATAGAAACCATGAATGCTCAGCATAGGAAAGAAATGGAATCCATAAGGCAGATTCAAGCAGATATCCAAGAGATAAAAAATTCCATTGAAAGTATTTGTAGCAGAATAAGCCAATGCGAGGACAGGATCTCAGATATAGAAGACAGGCTTGCAATTAGTGATCATGAAATGGAAAAATTCTTAAAAATAGCAAGGGACCATGAAAAATCAATTCAGCAGCTGCTAGATGACTCAAAGATAAACAACTTAAGAATAATTGGAATAAATGAAAAAGCAGGAGATAGCATCAACGACATTAAAACCTTGTTCAAAGACATAATCAGGGAGAACTTTCCTGGAAGAGAAAAGGAATTTGACACCCCTATAAGTGAAGCTTTTAGAACACCAACTAGACATGATCAAAAAAAAAAACTTCAGCCAGACATATTATAGTCAAGATCCCAGAAAATCAACAGAAGGGCAGAATCTTAAAAGCTATTAGGGAGAAGAGACAAATCACCTATGAAGGAAAACCCATCAGAATCACAGCTGACTTTTCAGCACAAACCCTCAATTCAAGAAGAGCTTGGAATGATGTATTGCAAGCTCTAAAGGAAAATAATTTTCAGCCCAGATTGATGTACCCTGCAAAACTATCTTTCAAAATTGATGGAGAAATAAAATACTTTCATGACAAAGAACATCTGAGAAAATTTATGACCACCAAACCAGCACTCCAAAACGTTCTGAAGGACATTCTAGAAAGAGATAGGAACCCCAACAGAAGGAATCCATCAGGCAGGGCAAATAATTAAATAGCCGGAAAGCGGAAAAACAAAGAGTGGGAACCAACAACAGGAAAATATCATGACAAGTCAATACATATCAGTTTTAACCATCAATGTTAACGGTCTCAATTCACCAATCAAAAGGCACAGACTGGCGAAATGGATCAAGAAGCAAGATCCAACAATATGCTGTATACAAGAAACACATTTAATTCAGAAAGAAATTCATAGACTGAAAGTCAAAGGATGGAAAACAATACTCCATGCCACGGGAACCCAGAAAAAAGCAGGGGTAGCTATTCTTTTTGCAGACAAAGTGAACTTCAAGCCAAGAAGGATTCAGAGAGATAAAGACGGTCATTACATCCTCGTAAAGGGAACAATCCAAGAGGAAGAGATAACGATCATAAATATATATGCGTCAAATACCAATGCACCCAGCTATATAAAACAAGTACTAAAGGACATGAAAAATCAAATAAGCACTAATACAATTATATTGGGAGATCTCAATACTCCACTGTCACAAAAAGATAGATCAACTGGACAGAAAATCAATAATGAAATAGTAGAACTGAACCAAACTTTTGAACAAATGGACTTAGTAGATGTCTACAGAGTGTTCCATCCCACAACATCAGAATACACATTTTTCTCAGCTGCACATGGGACGTTCTCCAAAATAGACCACATACTAGCTCATAAAACCTGCTTAAGTAAATGCAAAGGAATTGAAATTATCCCATGCATATTATCAGACCATAGTGCAATGAAATTGGAAATCAATGGCAAAAGATCCCACAAAAACTCCCTAAACACATGGAAATTAAACAGCATCCTCCTGAACAGCCAATGGGTCACAGATGAAATTAAAGAAGAAATTAGTCACTTTCTACAACTGAATGATAATGACAGTACAACATACCGGAACTTATGGGATACAATGAAAGCAGTCCTAAGAGGGAAATTTATAGCATTAAACACTTATATCAGGAAAATAGAGCAAGCGCAAATAAACAACTTAAGGGTGAACCTCGAGCTTCTAGAAAAAGAAGAGCTGGTTAAGCCAAAAGCCCGTACAAGGGAGGAAATTATAAAGATCAGAGCAGAAATTAACGTATTGGAGAATAAAAAAACAATACAAAGAATCAATGAAGCAAAAAGTTGGTTCTTTGAAAGAATAAATAAGATTGACAAACCCTTATCCAACCTTATTAAAAAAAGAAAAGAAAAGACTCAAATCCATGCAATTGAAAATGAAAAGGGTGATATCACGACGGACCCTGCAGAAATCCAGAAGATCATCTATACCTATTTTGAAAATTTATATTCTACTAAGATGGAAAATGCAGAAGAAATGGACAGATTCCTAGATTCGTATGAATTACCAAAGCTGAATCAAGAAGATTTAAAAATCCTAAATAAACCAATATCAGCCAATGAAATTGAAGATGTAATTAAAAACCTCCCAACAAAGAAAAGCCCAGGCCCTGATGGATTCACTGCCGAATTCTACAAGAAATTTAGAGAAGACCTAATGCCCCTACTTCTCAAACTTTTCAATGAAATTGAAAGGGAAGCAATACTCCCAAATTCATTCCTGGAAGCAAGCATTACCCTGATACCAAAAGCAGAGAAGGACCCAACTAAGAAAGAGAACTACAGGCCAATCTCCCTAATGAACATAGATGCAAAAATCCTTAATAAGATACTGGCAAACAGAATCCAACAAATCATCAAGAAGATTATACACCATGACCAAGTTGGATTCATCCCAGGGATGCAGGGATGGTTCAACATACGTAAATCAATAAATGTAATACAGCATATTAACAGAACCAAAGACAAAAATCACATGATCATCTCAATAGATGCAGAAAAAGCTTTTGACAAAGTCAAGCACCTTTTCATGATAAAAACCCTACAGAAAATTGGAATAGAGGGTCTTTATCTCAATCTGGTAAAAGCTATCTATGACAAACCAACAGCCAATATCACACTAAATGGACAAAAACTGAAAGCCTTCCCTCTAAAATCAGGAACAAGACAAGGATGTCCACTGTCCCCACTCTTATTCAACATAGTTCTGGAAACTTTAGCCAGAGCGATTAGACAAGAGAAAGAAATAAAAGGAATAATGATTGGAAAGGAAGAAGTTAAATTATCATTATTTGCAGATGACATGATACTCTACACAGAAGACCCCAAAAACTCCACTAAAAAACTGCTAGATGTAATAAGCAAATTCAGTAGTGTAGCTGGATACAAAGTCAATACTCAAAAGTCAATAGCCTTCCTGTACACAAATAACAAACTTACTGAAAGAGAAATTAGGGAAACAATACCTTTCACAATAACATCCAAAAAAATGAAATACCTAGGAATCAACCTCACGAAGGATGTAAAAGACCTCTATACTGAAAACTACAGTACTCTGAAAAAGGAGATTGAAGAGGATATCAGAAAATGGAAAGATATCCCTTGCTCCTGGATAGGAAGAACCAATATAGTGAAAATGGCCATACTTCCAAAATTGTTATACAGATTTAATGCAATTCCAATCAAAATTCCAACAGCATATCTCACAGAATTAGAGAAAACAATCCTAAAATTCATTTGGAATCAGAAGAGACCTAGAATAGCAAAGGCAATTCTGGGCAACAAAGGCAAGGCAGGGGGCATCACAATCCCCGACTTGAAATTATACTATAAAGCTACTGTGATAAAAACAGTGTGGTACTGGCAAAAAAACAGACCTGAAGATCAATGGAACAGATTAGAAGATGCTGAAACAACCCCAGACATACTAAGCCACCTTATCTTTGACAAAGGTGCCAAACACATTCGCTGGAAGAAAGATAGCCTCTTTAATAAATGGTGCTGGAAAAACTGGCTCTACACATGCCGAAGATTAAAACTAGATCCATATCTTTCACCATGCACTAAACTAAATTCAAAATGGATCAGAGATCTAAATATTAAAACAGAAACATTAAATCTGCTGGAAAGTAGGATAGGTAAAACCCTTGGAGACATTGGTGTAGGCAAAGACTTTATGAATAAAAACTCAACCGCACGGGAACTATCCCAAAGAATCAATAACTGGGATCTCATTAAAAAGCTTTTGCACAGCAAGAGAAACCACCAACAGAGTGAAGAGACAACCCACAATGTGGGAAAAAATGTTTGCCAGCTGTTCCTCAGACAAAGGACTACTATCGAGAACATATAAAGAACTCAAAAAAATCAGACCTCCCAAATTTAAAGACCCACTCCAAAAATGGGCATCTGAGATGAATACACATTTCTCAGATGAAGAAATACTAATGGCAAACAAATATACAAAAAAATGTGCAACATCACTAGTCATTCGAGAGATGCAAATTAAAACAACACTGAGATACCATCTCACCCCAGAAAGAATGGCTACTATTAAGAAATCAACTAATAACAAATGCTGGAGGGGCTGTGGGGAAAAAGGAACCCTTCTTCACTGTTGGTGGGAGTGTCGACTGGTACAGCCACTGTGGAAGTCAGTGTGGAGATTCCTCAGAAAACTAGGGTTGGAGGTCCCATTTGACCCAGCTATTCCCCTTCTGGGCATCTTCCCAGAAGAATTAAAAACATCGTACCACAGCGATATATGTGCACCCATGTTTATAGCAGCACAATTTGTAATAGCCAGATCTTGGAAACAACCCAAATGCCCATCAACTGAGGAATGGATAAGAAAGATGTGGTATTTTTATACAATGGAGTACTATTCAGCCATAAAGAAGGATAAACTGGAGACTTTTATAGGTAAATGGATGCAACTCGAGAAAATACTCATAAGTGAAATAAACCAGAAGCACATGTGTAAGCATCGTATTATCTCTCTAGTATGAGAAACTGAAAGAGTAAATAAGATCCAAAATGTACAATAGATATGGTGAATCAAAAAGAAACTGGTCAAAAGGAAAGAGAGACTGGAATAGGGAAAAGAAAGAAGGGAAAGGGAAAAAAATTGTATATATATATATATATATAAGATGGTTAAGATAGATACACTACCATTTTTACTTAGTTCATTGAAGAGTAAGGTTTGTGCTAATAATGTTTGGACAATTGAATGCTAATGTCTGGTGTCCTGAATAACTAACCTAAAGATAGTAATACGTAATGTATTAACCATTGTTACCCTCCTATTATGTTGGTTTGAAAATTTGTTCTTCTTTTGATTTGTTTTGTTTTTTCTTCTCTTTAAAATAAAAAAAAAAGATAAAGTTACATCTTGTTTAGAAAACAAAAAAAAAAAAAAAAAAGAATTGGTTCATCATATTAGAAAATTCCTCCTAGTTCTAATTAAGACACATTGTATATGCATGAATTAACATTGGCAAGATAAATGCCTAATAAATTAATAACTATTGCCCACTAATTATATGAAGAGAGCAGAAAATTGAAAACAATTAAAATACTGTTTGGGAAGAGGCAGCACCTTGTTCATTCAACCATGAAGAGTTGGGCTGTTGTTTTCTTTCATAGTTTTTTTTTTATTTTTATACAGGGTCTCACTGTGCAGTTCAGGCTGGCCTTGAACTCTTTATGTAGCCTAGGCTGGCCTCAAACTCAGTGTCCCTCCTGTCTCAGCCTCCCAAGTGCTGGGAGTACAGGCATGTGCCACCATGCCAGGCTCTTTCATACTTTTGACGGTCACATGAATTTATATTTTATCAACATTAATATCAACAGCTCATCATCATTTAGTTGC
This sequence comes from Erethizon dorsatum, assembly GCA_028451465.1. Taxonomy (NCBI): domain Eukaryota; kingdom Metazoa; phylum Chordata; class Mammalia; order Rodentia; family Erethizontidae; genus Erethizon; species Erethizon dorsatum. The sequence goes on from CM051831.1 coordinate 72,104,557, forward strand.
CTTTTACTTCCTCGCTACTTCATTTACTTGTATCTCTTTTTGAAATGAAAGCTTGAGATATAACTAAAGTCTGGACATTAATAAATATTTTAAAAGTATACTTCTTGGACTATAATCCTAAGAAAGGAGTATTTTCCACTGCTAAAGTGAGTTTGTCACAAGTGGCATTAAAAACAGGAAGAAAAACTACATTAAAAAGCTGTAATGACAGTGGAGAAGCCCAGGGGCCTGAGTCGACAACACACACACTCGACTATCAAGTAAGGTTCCTCAATACATAGCGTATATGCCTGTAAATATTATGCCTCGGAAAGCAAGATTTGCAACAGATTTTCAAATACCATTTTGCTTTTGGTTGGATGCAGTCTGTACACACACAAAGTCCCATGCAAAACCCTAAAATATGTTGAAACAGGGAATGACTTACGCTTATCTTTTCACACTCACCTAAAAGCATATGTTGACAAAAAAAAAGCACACACATTTATTGGGAAATTTTTACCAACTACGAGAATGTGAATGTGTTTAACCACTCACACTGAGTATGACTTTATGCTAGGAAATAGCTTAAGTCTTAAAATCCATGAAAGAGAGGACTTCAAGCTCCGATTTCCTCAACTTCTCAATTGTGTTTGTAATATAACTATTATCATCCTTTCTAAGATGCAATCATTGAAATAAAATATATATTTATTTACTTGTCCTTATCATTAAGGAGTAATTAACCTTCTACAGGATAATATCGGGGTTAACTTTGTTTACAAAGAGTTTTTAAAGTTGTTTTTTGCAGGGGGCTGCATAAAAGAGAGCAGCAGATAAACAATGTTTTGTTCTTTGACATAGGATCTTGTTATGTAGTTCAGGCTGGCCTTGAACTCACTATGGAGCTGTTAAGGATTGTATCTAGATGTTCCCCCCCAACCCTCATGTCCTCGTAGTTGTGTTTTCAGAGGCAGCTGTATCTAGGGTGTGTGAATGTGGATTAAAAGTGTCATACTGGGATTAAGGGTGTGCGGTACTGGCTTAGTACACTATTTTTGTTCAACATAGTTCTGGGCGTGGGCAGTGGGAAGCCCCATCCTGAGTATGGAAGGCACCGCCAAAAGGCTTAAAACCTGAATGGAATAAAAGAGAAAGGGAGGTTTGGTGCAGCTTCTGCTGCTCCTGCTGCCTCCTGTTTTCTCTGCTATGAACTGTTTCTTCCACGCCACCCTGCCTTAGAGCCGGCCAGCTATGGACTGGAACCTCTACAAACTGCGAAATGAAATAAACCTTTCCTCCTTTAACTTTGGGTGTCAGGTATTTTGTCTCAGCAAGGAGGAAAGTAACTAAGACAGGAACCTAGGTAGGCCTCCCACTCATCCCAGGCAATCCTCCTGCCTTAACCTCTCAAGTGCTGGGATTACACACATACGTCACCATCCCAGGCTAGATGCATAATTATGTGCAGTAAGAAGAGAGTCACTGTTAAGAATTAAAAAAAAAAAAAACTTTCAAAGCAGCATGGCATATCTTAGTACTATTAACAAAATATTTAGTAATTTTAAACATCTAAGTATTTATTTCACTGAAATACAAATTCTCATTTTTTTTTTCTTTTCAGATGTAACACTTAGGAATCTAGTGACAGAATTTTGAAATAACCACACAGAGCTGTCAGTCACTAACTACAAATTTTGCATATACACTCATATTCTACACAAGTTTGTCCTTGGGACAGTCTCAGTAGGGTATTCAATTTTTAAACTTCTACTTTGTATAAGTTACCAAATAGGTAACACATAATTAATACTACATGCTGGTAAAAATTTTAAAATTAGTATTAGATTTAGAATTGCACATAATTCTTATAAAAGTCAGTGTCACATTAATAAAGTAGCAGAAGCATTTTCATGTGAACACAAATGTTTGCATATTTATAACTAATATGAACCCATGCCAACCACAAGTGGAGCATGATGAAATATACACCTTTCTTTTAAGGCAAACATATCATGGCCTTCTATGGTATTCTGAAAGACCACATCACACCCTCCAGCACGCTTGTGCCCACATGCATGCACACTTCTTTCAGAGTGACTGTGACAGAAAACATGCAATGTATTAACCATTGTTACTCTCCTATTATCTTGTTTTGAAATTTTGTAACATTGTTTTTTCTCTTTAAAATTAAAAACAAAACACCTCTATCCTTTCTCTTCCAACAGCCCTACTTGTGGTTGAGAAGCTGAGAATTTCTACAGCCCCCTTTCTACATAAGACTTCAGACACTGCTGGGTGTGGTGGCGCACTCCTGTAATCCCAGCATTCAGGAGGCTGAGGCAGGAGGATTGCCGTGAGTTTGAGGCCAGCCTGAACTACATAGTGAGTTCAAGTCCAGCCTGAGCTACAGAGCAAGACCTTGTCTCAGAAAAGCAACAAACAAACTAAAAAACAAACAAAAACTTTCAGGCAGTGATGGCAAATATGAAGTAATGTCACCATTTTGTTTAAGCCAGTCGGATTGTTAGATCACACTACATGGGTTTAAGATATCTTTCTGCTATTTATTGGTTGTGTGAGCTTGCATATGTCACTTAGTCTCTCTAACCCCCAATTTCCTCTTCTCATAAAAAGATATCACTTTAACTACATCATAAATGTGCTATAAGCACCAATGTTTATAGTGATACAGTTAATAATAGCCAAATCTTGGAAACAGCCCAAATGCCCATCAACTAGTGAATGGATAAAAATGATGTGGTTCTTTTATACAATGGAATACTACTCAGATATAAAGAAAGATAAACTTGAGACATTTCTAGGTAAATGAATGCACCATGAGCCCATACTCTTAAGTGAAATAAATCAGACACACATGTAAATACCACATTGTTTCTCTTGTATGAGAGTAAATAACAACCAAAATATATAATAGGTATTGTAAAATAGAAAGAAAATGTTCAAATGGGGAGGGGAACAAGGGAGGTGGGAAGGGGAAAGGAAAAAAGGCAAAAGGAAAAAATGAGAAAAGAAGAAAACAATAGAAACAAAGCTTTTGTAAATGGGAAGGAGAGGAGGGTTTAAAGGGAGGGTAGGGGAATGGGGGAAAAATAAACAAGTTATATCATGTACAGGTACAAATTCTGTATGATGAATGTGATCATCATGTATATCTAAACTGTACCAATAAAATCTGATTTGAGAAAAAAAATTTTGATGTGCTATAAGAACTAAGTAAATTTAAAATGGTAAATAGTAATATTACCTTTCCTCACAATGTATGTATATGCATTTATAGACATGCTTATGTATATACACTTGCTGAAGTATTACAATGTACACAATGAATATTTAAATATATATCTATATATCTGTATTTTTATACATTCGTAAATATAGTACATAAAGATACAGTATATATACATCATGTATGTACTATATCAATGGTCAGCGAACTTTTCTGTGAAGGGTCAGATAGTAAATATTTTAGTATTTGAGGGCTATAAGTTTCTATCTCACCTGCTCCCCTCTGCTATAATAGTGCAAAAGCTACCATAAACAAAAATTTGACTGTATTCCAATAAAACTGTATTTACAAAATTAGTGTTAGATCAAATCCAACTGTTTTCCAAACTGTGGTTATAGATAATACAGGTAGTATAAATGCTGCATATATTCTGTGTAGGTATTTGCAAACACACACACACACATATGCACACACATGTGCACACACAAATATACCGCTCAGATATGAGTTTTCTAAAGTTCACCTTGCTATATTCTTATAGACTTGTTGAATGTCTACATGTTATTCCTAAAGTGCTTTGTAGTAGCTCTTGGAGGACTGAGGCAAGAAGATCACAAGTTCAAGTTCTGCCTAGACAACTTAGTGAGACCCTGTCTCAAAATAAGGAGAAAAAAAGAGCTGGGGATGTAGTGCAAAAAAAACTAGGTTCAATCCCTACTGCTGAAAAACAGAGGAGGGCCAAGGGGGAAACTTGTGAATGTCCACTCAGATGAATCTGGGAGAAATGTGTCTGAGTATTATATACATAATGAAGATTGTTTTCACAAAAAACAAGTTATTTCATTGTTGCTGCATAATTTGTCAAATGCAAATTTTTACAGTATCCTAATGATGCAAAGATGCCCTGCATTTGCTTTGATAATAAAGTGAATAGTACATAGAAATTTAATAGTAATTCACTTTTTGAATATTTTTTATAATTTTTAACCACACACTAGATGCTAGAGGCTGAATTAGGACTTTGATGTAATTTACATAAATGCTAATACCTAAAACATAAATAGATGTTGCCCTAATTTTGAAAATGAAAACATCAGTTTGCCTAATAGCTAGTTAGACTAAGAAAAATGAACAAGACAATTCTGTTTTCTGTTTATATGATCATGGTATTACGCAGTTTTAAAATGATTATCTTATTCCTTAGACCTAAATGTGCTCTCTTCTCTACAGCCTATTAGTCCATTTTGGATTTAAGAAAACTACAGCTGAGAGAAATACAATGATTTGTCCAAGATTCCTCAGTTAATGAAAAGAAGCACACTGCCAACTTTTACATCTGAAGGAATGTATGAATATTCCTTTTTCCAATCAATACTTCCAGGTTCAGTGCTTGGTTTAATTTTACCTATCCAATGTTATAGAAAGGTTTTTTTAAATATTAGACTTTCAGAATTCTTTGGAAGTCACAACACCTATTGAAAGAGTATTTATTCTCTTAAACCCTCTTTTTATGTTCCTGCTCTATTTATTTCTTCTTCACTCAAGTAGCTAATCTCTCCATGATTAGGACTCTGAGTAGAATTAATTCAGACATTTAGTCTGAACTTAGACACTGGTCCTTCTATCCAGGGCAGTCTATCTCTTTGAAGCCATTCCAGTCCCCTCTAAGCAACTCTTTCCTTCTCCAGGACCTGGAACAGGGGATTGACTCCATAGCTACTTAAATGCAAGGCTCTGTTCTTTGTGTTTAAGTAGCCCTTAGATGAACTTACTTCCCAAAATTAGCATGCTGCCCTTAACATGATATCTTTAGAAAATGCCCACAAAAAGAAAAATCACCATGTTAAAGAAATTGAAGTACTGAATTTCTTGCCTGTTTTTCTGTCTAGTGCTTGTGTCATTCATATTCTTGTTATTCATTGTGCTATATAAATTTAAATATATAAAAAAGAATTTAATTGAATTGTGCAAGTCTATATGGTACCTGAAAGGATTCATGCATTATTAATTAATAGGAAATATTTCCACAAGAATTTCAAACATGTTCATCTGTTAGATGTATTACTGTATGAAAAACACACAAAAGAGTCTTGAACTTCAAAGTGACTAGTATTTACACTTACAGTAAACAATTTTTGTTTCATGTATATTAAGGAAAAAATTCAACTCTCTGTATTTCTCTGCTGTGAGAGCTTTATTTTGTCAGTTCACTTGTTATTATACCACAGTCATGAGTTTTGCCGTTGACTTTGCTACCTATATTGCAACGCTAGTTTAACCTTAAGCTATACTAAAAGAAAGTTTTTCCCTCTGGATACAGTGACCTCTATCATAGACACTGCACCCCTAGGGCTCTAACAGCTGCCCAAAAGGCAATTTGTAATATCCTAAGAATCATGCATACTGAAATAACCAGGAGGCTAAAACAAAATAAACTCAATTACCACTTTCTCGGTATTACCTAATTCTTAAAGAATACCCCAGTGCAACTTTAGTAGACATACATTCCTTAGGGTTACATGATGATTTTAAAGGAAAAGAAGCCACTTCTACTTCAGCTCCCACCATCAGACATTGTAAATGAGGGCTTCTGGTTTTGCTTCCTTTGTTAATTTGCTCATGTTATTTATTTGTTTCGTGTAGATAGAGATCACATTTAAATAGCATTAGTTTGGCATATATTATTTTCCAGTTTCTTTTAATCATTCTCCTTTTGACATTATTTTAACTATAAACAAAGTCTTAATCTCTCTTCTGTTTCCTATCAAAATGAAATAATAATTCCTGGCATCTAATATTTCATTTAAAAACATCTTTAACTATACCATATGCCCTATAATTAATTTCTCACTCTCTTTTCTGATAGGAATAATACATTACACATACTTGAACATTTTGGCTATAAACTCACAAACAAACCAAGCCCTGGCAACACATAATAATAGTTACCTAAGCATTTATTCTATATTCTATTTGTTTAATTTTTTTTAATTGTTCTTGAATACAAGGCCTTGTTCTAAACATTGATCATGCTGTAGTAAATGAAAGAAACATGATATCCTTTCTTGGAATCAATGAGAATGACTAAGAGTAATTAGAATAATATATAACCATGAGTTTTCAAGTTGTGAGATTTTCATGGGGAAACACTCTGTATGTAGTAACAGAAGGATTCACTGGATTTAAACAGACAGGGGCATGAGAAGATCACATTGAAGTATCCCTTACACTGAACTAGGATAAGGAATTACCTCTTCAAAACAGGAATTAAAGAGCTTTGGGAAAAGAGAATGGTCTATACAATGGATGTTCCCAATGTAGAAAAGAGCTGGGCTTACTTGAATCATGAAAGGGTCCATGTTGGCTCGGACACAAGAGTCAGGGAATGAGGAGATAAGGATGGAGAGGTGGACAGAGACTTTTTAGCTTATGAAATAGAATATACAGTATTTGGGGGTTTTCTAAGTGCAAAGTTAACCTTTTAGAGAATATTTTAATTAGGGATGTGACAAAAACAAATATAAAGGTATATTTCTGATATAAAACTCATACATATCATCATTATGATTTTTTGTTGGAAGCAGACCAGGGCTGGCAATGATGGAAGTAGAGAGGCCTGCTGGACATCTGCTCTAGAATCCCAGTGGGGGCCATTCTCACTTGGACAGGACAGTGCCAAAGAAGGACGAAAAGGACGCTAAGTCCAATATGTATTTTGGAAGCAGAATTAATAGAAGTTCTGAGAAACTGGATGTAGAGAATGAAAGGGAAAGGGGAAGCAGAGACACTGCATCTTTATTTGGTTTGAATAAAGAGATTAAGCTTGAGCTGAAATTTAAAAATAAAAAAGTGGCTGGTGTGGTGGCACATATAATCCCAGCACTCATGAGACTGAAGCAGGAGGATTGCTGTGAGTTCAAGGCCAGCCTGGGCTACATAGTGAGACCCTGCCTCAAAAAAATAAATAAATAAATAAACACAAATATAAGAGTTTGGCATTGCAAAAGGAAAAGGTACTGATTTTTAGCAAAAGACATTTTCTTCCAGTGCATTCAATACTAGGTGAAAATAAGTAATGACAGGCATTGTAGTTTGAATCTGCACATTAGCACCCAAGATCCTACTTCTTCAGTCACTCTGAAACATTTAAAGAGCCTTTCCACAGCTCTGATATCAAGAATTACAGCCATCAAAAAAGTAAGGAAGTATCTTTAAAGAGGTCAGACATGGTGGTACGCACCTGTAATCCCAGCAATAAGGATGTTGAGCTGGGAGGATCTCCACAAACTCGAGGCCAGCCTGTACTACATAGTGAGTTCAAGGCCAGCTGGAACTACATAGTAAGACCCTGTCAAAAAAAAAAAAAAAGGGATGAGGACATGTCAAAAGAACAAAGGTGTTACATTATAAGGGTTCTGTCTGGCAAAAGTAAGATAGTATAAGCCCTAAAATAAATGACAGTAGCTGATTATAAGTAATAGAATTAAGTATGAATCCATTATTCTATGTTGATATAAATAAATAAGTAAATGAATAAAAAGAAAAAATCCTCCTTACTGTAGAATTCCAATTATATAGAATGAATGATAGCATTAGAAAAAAATCACCACTTGACAATCACCAAAGTAATAGTTTGTAGTCAAAACTCACTTATGGATACTAAAACTCATGAATGAAACTATGAATCTTTGATACAAAAAATGCATTAACTTCACACCAAAGTACTTTCATACAAGACATTTATTAACTACAAAGAAAAATAATAAAATTTTAGTAAAGAAAATTGACAAAGAAAATGTGGTACTTATACACAATGGAATACTGCTCTACCATGATGAAGGATAAATTTGAGTCACTGATAGGAAAATAGATGCCATATGAGACCACAGTGTTAAGTGAAATAAATCAGACATACAAGTTTAAATATCACGTGGTTTCTCATACATGAGAAACCCAAACTACAGTTAAATTAAAGAATAAAATACAGTGGGCCTTCAAGTTGTGACTGGCCTTATATGGGAACAAATTGGGTTATTACAAGAATTTTAGGTTTAGCTTACAACCAAATTCTTTTTTTTTTTTTTTTTTTTTTTTTTTTTTTTGTGGGTACCGGGGGTCGACCTCAGGACCTCGTGCGCCAACAGGCACCCGTGCCGCTGAGCGATATCACCGGCCCCTTTTTCGTATGTGGGATCCGGGAGTCGAACTCGGGCCCTCGCGCTTGCAAGGCAGGCGCTTATGCCGCTGAGCCATCTCACCGGCCCAAAAACCAAATTCTTGAGTTATGACCCGAGTGCCAGCCACTTGTGCAGTCGTAAACAAAGACTAGTGATGCCAGAAAAGCATAGGCAAGTGTGCATGAGTATCCATCTGAGCCCAGATGCACATATTTGTGGACATGATTTTAGTCAATGCTTTATATAACTGCTGTGATTACTATATCAAAATAGCCTCCCAAAAATTAGAAAAGAGAAGTTAAGGAAGGAAGGGAAAAATGAAGAAAGCAATCACAGTCGAAAAGAAGGAAATATTGGAGAAATATGAGTGGCATTCATGTGACTAATCTTGCTAATATGCACAGCATGTTGAAATCCACCATCTCAACAAATTTACAGAGAAAAGATTTGTATAAGGAAACTAGTGTTCCTAAAGGTGTTACTCAAATTAGTAAGTCATGATCAACAGTGCTAGACGAGGTAGAAAGGCTATTATTGGTGTGGATAAACAAAAGTCAGATGGCAGGTTATAGCCTAGCTGAGTCTATAATTTGTGAAAAAGCTAGCGTTATAAATGTGGATCTCATAAAGGATAACCCATCAATAGGTGGTAATGGTGAAACATTTCATGCCAATAAGGGGTGGTTTCACAATTTTAAAGCAAGAACTGTAGTCCATAGCTTAACTAAGCATGGTGAAGTGGCCAGTGCTAATAAAAAGGCTGAAAATTACGTACACCACTTTGAAATGATGACACAGAGAAATGGCTTTTGCTCTTATCTAGTTTTCTTTTTTTTTTTTTTTTTTTGGTGGGTACCGGGGGTCGACCTCAGGACCTTGCACACCAGCAGGTGCCCATGCCGCTGAGCGATATCACCAGCCCTTTTTTCGTATGTGGGTTCTGGGAGTCGAACTCGGGCCCTAATGCTTGCCAGGCAGGCGCTTACGCTGCTGAGCCATCTCACCGGCACTCGTATCTAGTTTTCAATTGCGATGAAACTGGTCTTTTCTGGAAGAAAATGCCCAGCATAACATACATTAATCAGAAAGAGAAGAAAATGTCAGGCCACGAGCCTATAAAGGATAGGCTAACTAATTGCTATGTGCCACTGGGAGTGGTGACCTCAAGATAAAGCCTGTCTTGGTTTATCAGTCTTAGAACGTTCTGAGAGTGTTCAGAAAACAAAAAGTCATGAAAAATAGGCTAGGGGTCATGTGGAGATCTAACACAAAAGCCTGAGTAACAAGAGTACATTTTCTTGAGCGGACCAGGGAGGCTTATTGTCCTACTATTGAGAAATATCTAGAGAACAAAGGTTTACCACTCAAGGCTCTCCACATCATGGACAATCCTCCTGCTCACCCAGGTGATTTGGAAGAATTGGCTGAAGAATTCCCATGACTCTCAGTCAAGTCCATCCCACCTAATACAACTCCTCTACAGTCAAGTCCATCCCACCTAATACAACTCCTCTACAGTCAAGTTCATCCCACCTAATACAACTCCTCTACAGTCAAGTTCATCCCACCTAATACAACTCCTCTACTGCAGCCTGTGGACCAGCAGGTTATAGCTAACTTTAAGAAGCTATACTCCAAGGAACTGTTCCCAAAGTGCTTCCAGATGGTCTCAGATATAGATTTTAATACCTAAAGTGTTCTGAAAGGATTATTACAACATCCTTTCCTGTGTCAGATTAATTGAGAAATCCTGGGCCAATGTCTCTCTAAGGACACTGAGATTTGCCTGGAAGAAAGTGTGGCCTAAAGTTATATAGGAAGGGGACTTTGAAGGTTGTGTAAAGGAGCCTGAGCCTTCAATTGACCCTGTGGTTGATGACATTGTCAGTATAGCAGAGTTCATAGACTTGAAGTTAGACAATGGTGATGTTGAGGTTCTAGTGGAATAACTCAAAGGAATTGTCTACAGAGGAACTTCAGCAGTAACTTCTGGCTGAGCAACAAAGAAGGGCAGCTGAGGAGCTTTCTGAAGAGGGGGGAAGTATTGAGAATCAGTGCAGCAAAGTTCTCCTGAAATAAAGGAAATGGACAGAGCTACAAACATTTGTAGAGAAGACCCACCCAGACAGAGAAAAAGCCAATTGTTCCATTCACTTATTTAATGACAATGTCATGTCACACTACTAATCAGTGTTAAAGAAAAGGCAGAAACAGACAACCTTAGACCAATTTTTAGTTCTGAAAACTTGAGACTAGGTAAGCCAGAAGCAGGTCTTAGTGGGTTACAGACACTTGCAAGGAGAGAAATAACACCAGAACGCCAGATTCCTGATGATCCTATGAAAAAGGACTCTCCTTCCAAACAATAACCACCTTCCATTTCATCCTCCATTCCTGCAAGCCAAAGATGTCAACTTGAATAGTGAGTACACTATGAAATTATTTTTTCTGGTAAACTTGGCACATTTTATAACTTTTTGGTGAACACAATAAAAAATTATTGATGTTTCTTATAAATTACACACATTATACAACACTTTTTCATATGAAAAAATTAGTTAAGGGATGCTTTGGGAGGTTCAGAATACATTATGGGTATTTCCATTATTTTTATGGGAAAAATACTCTTGACTTACAACAGACTCAAATTACAACCAGCTCTTGTGAACAAATTGAGTTTGTAAGTCAAGGGTCCACTCTAAAAGATAGATAATGAGAAACAGGGTAACAGATTGTTTGCAAAAGGGAAGGGGACCAAGAGATGGAGGGAGATGAAAGGAAGGGGATGATAAAGAATTGCACACTGAGCACCACAAAAAGTTGTTGAAGTAAACTAAAGAAAGTAAATAAATAGACACATGTTCTTGAATCAGAAAACTTAATTTGTTAAGATGGCAAATTTCCTAAATTAACCTACAAGTTGGATAAAATCCCTATTGAAATTTCAATGTTTTTCCCAATAAATAACAAGCTGGTGCTAAAATTCCATGAGAATACAAGAGACAGAACAGCTGGAACAAGAGAGAATTGGAAGACCCCTACTTGGTCATTTCTAAATCTACTACAAAACTACAGTAATCAAGATAGTGTAACACTCACAAAAGAGTAGATATACAAATCAATGGAGTAGAATTGAGCTCATATTTAAAGTTAACAGACTTTAATCAGAATGCCAAAATGTGCTACAACCTGTGCAGCCAGGGGGATCCTGAGAGGATGTGATGGGAGGTTAAGAAAAAATTAGAAAAATACTAAAAGGAAAGCTGAGACTGGGTGAGACCTGACCTCTCTGATGGAGAGGCAGGGACAACCCAGCATGGTCTGCATCTTTATTTATACATAGTTTAAAAGGGGGGAAACACATGATAGAGTCAAAAGTACAAGGTCTCCTGGGCCGGTGAGACGGCTCAGCGGCTTAAGCGCCTGCCTTGCAAGCGCGAAGGCCCGAGTTCGACTCCCGGAACCCACATACGAAAAAGGGGCCGGTGATATCGCTCAGCGGCACGGGTGCCTGCTGGCGCGTGAGGTCCTGAGGTCATCCCCCCGGTACCCACAAAAAAAAAAAAAAAGTACAAGGTCTCAGTGTTTTGCTGAGAACACTGAAAGTGAAATATTCTCAGACCTATCTGTGCTATAGTTAACAGGGAGGACCACCAAGGCCAAACACCTGCTGGACTGGCTTCGCTTTACTCCCAACAACTTGTTTACATGGCTCACCTCTGGCACTCCATATTCTCAGAGATGGCCTTGCTCTAGCCCCAAATGTGTGGTTGATCTCCAGCTCGGCCACTACCCACATCTCCCCCTTTTCTACTTCTTAGCCACAAGCAGTGGGTAGTCAGTTGGAGTCCGAGGACCTGTGTTTGGAGGACTCTGCAGAAGATCTTCTTTGTGGAAGGCTTTTTTTTTCCTCTCTTCCCCAGGTGTCCTCAGCAAACTTTCTTCCTGTGAAGGCCTTCTCTGTCTCAAACCCTTTCCACTCTGAGTGGACTTACTCATTTAGACTAAAAATTCTCAGTCCAAGGATTTCAGGTCCCTGTGTTCAGCAACTTAACCCTATACAGCCTGTTAACCCATAAAGTAATCAGTTACCAGTATAACTGGAAATTGTCAGTAGGTGTCAGTAATTTGAGTTTCTATTTATAGCTAGCTTATTACTATGGCATTGTTTTATACATCTTGTGGTAATATTTTTCTGCTGGATGTTCAGGACCATGTTAAAGTGAGACCTGTAGTAATTGAAATTAATCTCTTGCTATCTATCAAGGTCAGTTAAGTCTCCTCAGGATTTACTTTGGAATCATGTACAGCACCTCTCAGTTTTTCTATCAGTGTCAGCCAACTGGATGAGTCACAGTCATTGCTTGACCAAGTTGCTTTCTGTGAAATCATGGGAGACTTTTTTCTCCTGGTGACTCTCTTCAGTCACACTATACACAGTTATTCTCCTTCTGTGGTCCAACAATCTCCTTGGTCAGGAGGTCATGTAAATCACCAGAGTTGTAGAATGTTGCAGAAAATGTTCCCTTATGTCCTGGGTCTTCATTGACCTTGGAGGGCTGGGGCCAAAATATTGGCTGTCCTCTTAGCCCATCTATCTTTCTAGTTTTGGCCTCTAAACTTTAGCTGTTGAACATCCAGAAGAGAAGGCTAATGACATTACATTGTAATGGGAGAAGTGAGCTTAACTATTATAATTTTATCTGGATATCAAGCACCTTGAAATATAAAGTATAGCCAGAGAACTATTATTTCTTACCAACCATGGGTGTTCTAGTAGTTGAATCCCTGTAGAATGTTAACAGAAAACACTTATATAGTTTTACACAGAAAATTTGAAATCAAAAGCCATACATAATTTTCTAGCATGGCAATCATGATGACATTTTTATAACACACTTAAATCTCCATCTTGGTATAGAAGAGCCTTTTTAGTCAATCATCTCTATCTAGTACATAAGAAGCTCTCACCTAATTTGTTGTCCTTTAATGGGAAGTCATTGACATGTGTGACATTGTCTGGACTGCTTAATGTCTAAACATCTCTAAGTGTAGTGGCACATACATAACATATATATCAGGTAAGTTTTTGTTAAAAATATTATTATTAACTGGTGACCTCATGTTGGCTTGACATGACCCTCTTATCACAAATATCTGGAGCACAAGAGAAAGGCACATGTCTGAATCTGAAAGAAAATCCTTATCACAATAAACAATCACAGTTTTACATTTTGGAAGACCTGTACATTTGGAAGGCATGAATACATTTAACACACAGTGAGATTAGCAACAATCAATTGTCATAGCCATAAGAAAACTTCTGTTTCTTAATTTAGTTTTATACCAGAGCATCTTTAAATCATAAAACCTTATTGTCTTATTTCTAGAAAATTTAACCTTTTAACAATGACCAATGTAAACATATCACAATAATATATTTTGAATGTTTATTGAGGTGTCTCCCATAAGGCTATGGAGATCATTAGGGCCTCCCATTAATGAACAAGAACTGGACAATTATTTCCAGGCAGCTGCTCCCTTATTCATCAGTTGGAGTCCTGTCCAACAGTTTCTCCCCACCCTAAGGGATTTTTGTTTAATTATCTTAATTTTTGGTGACCTATGAAAACCTGGTCATAACAATTAACATACTATTTTTGAAAAATGAGAGACTCCCAAGTCATAATACATAAACAACAATGTGCATTACCTTTATAAAACCAATTTTAACATCAATTTTGACAAGCTGGCAACTTGAGTCAAAGCATATGTTTAATTTCAATGATATTTATCTATAAACCAAATAAAATTACAGACAAATGTTTCAAAAATCCAAAAATGTGGGCCAGTGAGATAGCTCAGTGGCATGAGTGCCTGCCTGGCAAGTGCGAGGTCCTGAGTTTGACTCCCGGTACCTGCATATAAAAAAAAAAATTCCATTAAAACTTTATGCAGCAGGATGAGCCAGTGTGAGAACAGAATCTCAGATATAGAATACAGGACTGCAGTTAGCAATTGTGAAAAGAAAGACTCCCTAAAAACAGCAAGGGACCATGAGAAATCAATCCAGCAGCTGCTAGACAATGCAAAGAAGAATAACATAAGATTGATCAGAGTCAATGAAAAAGCAGGAGATAGCACAAATGACATTAAAAACCTGTTCTCAGATGTTATGGCAAAAAATTTCCCTGTCAGGGAAAAAGAATTTGATATACAGATAAAAGGTATACAGAACTCCAATTAGGTATGATCAAAAAAAATCTACAGCAAGGCACACAACAGTCATGATTCCAGAAACTCAACACAAGAACAGAATATTAAAAGCTGTTAGAGAAAAGGAGCAAATCACCTGTAAAGGAAAGCCCATCAGAATCACAGCTGACTTCTCAACACAAACCCTCAAGTCAAGGAGAGTTTGGCACGAAGTATTTCAAATCCTAAAAGCTCTAAATTAAGAGGTAAAATTATAAAACACATAGAGGGAAACATAGGACTAAATCTTTGGGACATTGGATTAGGTAATACTTGGTATCTTAGATACAATAATGAAAGCACGTAAAGCAAAACAAAACAGATAAGGACTTGGGAGTGTAACAGTGGTAGAGTGTACTTTTAGCATGCATGAGGACCCAGCACTACTGAAAGAAAGAAAAAGAGCCAGGTGTGGGGGTACATGCCTGTAATCCCAGCACTCAAGGGAATGAGACAGGAAAATCACAAGTTCAAGGCCAGCCTGGGCTACATTGTGATACCCTGCCTCAAAAGAACAATGAAATAAAAAGAAAGAAAAGGAAAGGAAAGGTAGAAAACAGATAAAACGTACTTCATTAAAATTTCAAAATTTGTGCATCAGAAAAGTAAAAACCTACAGAATGAGAAAAATATTTGTAAATCATATATATTATAAAGGCTTCATTCAGAACACATATAAAAATGAAATTCAATAATGAAATAAATAGCCCAATTAAAAATTGGTGAAAGAGTTGAACAGACATTTTTCTAAGAAAGATACATAAATGGCTAATAAACACATGAAAAAATGCTCAGTATCCTAAGTCATTAAGCAAATGCAAATTAAAACAATAACAGGTACCACTTCAATCTCTCTGGTATGAATATAATGAGAAAGACCAACAGTAACAGGTGTAGAGAACATAGAAAATCGCAGTGCTCACATACTGCTGGTGGAATTGAAAAATACTGCAGCCACTTTGGAAAACAGTTTGGCAGTTCGTCAAAATGTTAAACATACATTTACCACATGACTAGCAATTCCACTTCTTAGAGAATAAAATGATCTAAGAAACATAAAAATATTTATCTACACAGAAACTCACACACTGAACAGTCACAGCACCATTATACCTAATAACCGAAAGTGAGAAACAGCCTTACTGTTAAGGAACTGTTTGCGTCACATGCAAACAAAATGTGCGATGGATACGCCACTGGGCCAGGACCGGGAATATCGCTCCGTTCTACATGGACAAATCTTAAAAACGTGTGCTAACTAAAAGAAGTCAGACACAGAAACATTACATACTTGATGGTTCCACTTCATGAATTTCCACAATGGGTGGATCAATAATAACAGGAATTTGAGTAGTTCTTGCCGGAGGGTGTGGCTAGGGCTAGGGGTATAGAGCGGTGGAAAATGTTTATAATGGGTGTGAGTTTTCTCTTTGGGGTGTTGAAATGTTCTAAAATTGAATTGAGAATGGTTGTACAACGCCATTAATATACAAAAAATCCCTGAACTACACACTTAAATTGGATGAATCTTATGGTATGTGAAAGAGGTATCAATAAATTCATGGAAAGGAAAAGAATAGGGGCTATGTTATAAATTATCCTTTCTATATGTAAGTTAGAAATTTATCTAAAATCAAGAGTTTCTCCAAACACTTCCTTGTGGCATTATGATACTGGATCTGACTTATGTACATAAACAGGTATGGTAGAAAAGAGTCCCTGGGTTAGGAACTCCAGATTTTATATCTAACATTCTGTTTGATTTTACCACTTTTATGTCTAATAGACATCTCTTACAGCCTGGATGGCATATCGGAACTCTTTCATATGAAGAGTGTTATTGTTTCTCCTGTTTTAAAACACATTTACAGGCCAGGCATGGTGGCGCAGACCTGTAATCCCAACACTTGGGAGGCTGAGACAGGAGGATTACTGTGAGTCTGCATCCAGCCTGAGCTACCAAGTGAGTTCAAGGCCAGCCTGACCTACATGGTGAGACCCTGTCTCAAAAAAAAAATAAATTGAAACACATTTACATACTTCTGGACCCCAGTCCTCTCTCCAGATTGAAAGATAAACTCCTGAAAAGGACAACTCACTATTGCTTGCTATTTGATAACTTCTGTTTTCACATGATATTCCTGCTCTCTAAGAGCACTTCAAAACTTCCTCAAGATCCTTTAAATCCCAGCTCAACCATGAGCCTTGATGATCCCAACATGCTAAGCTGCCTGCACCTCAGGGACTTTGTATTTCCTATTCTCCTTGTTACTTTACTTTTCTTCTCTACATCCACCTTATCCTCATTCCATTTGTGTATCTGTTGAAATGTTGCCTCATATAAAAGTCTTCCCCTTATCAGCTGGGCTCAGTGATACATGTCTGTCACCCCAGCAGTCTGGGAGGCTGAGGCAGGATAAGTGCAAGTTCAAGCTCAGCCTGGGTAACTTGGCAACTTAGCAAGACCCTGTCTCAAAATAAAATAAAATAAAAAGAACTGGAGATGTAGTACAGTGTGAAGGCCCTGGGTTCAATCCTCAGTACTGCAAAATAATAAATAAATAAATAGAATCTTCTTGTCCCTGACACCTTCCTTCCTTGAACCTCTTTATGCTGCCTTATTGTAACTAACACAGTATATTTACATGCTTGCTATGTCCGTCTCCCCATTACAGTACAGTACCATAAGGCTGGTTGCTGTGTTCAGTGTAGTTACTCACAGTCTCAAACAGTGACTGGAGTGAAATAAGAATTCAATAAAAATGTGTCAGATCAACAGATAAATAAAGTGTCACTCTTCTGCATTTTCTTTACTTTTTTAGCTGAGTTAGGCACTCCATTTATGCTATCCTGGCCCTTTTTATTTACCCCTATCTTAGTATCCATTACCTTACAGCATTTTTGAAGCAAACTGTTAATGTATTTCTAGGAGACTGATCAGAGACTCTTACAGAAGGAATAGTGAATTATTCACTGTGATGACTCTAACAGCGACAGGCACACAGCAGAGTCTCGGCAATTACATACGGAACAAAAGAAGACAAATTTCAGATTTTTGCAAGTCTGGTCTCCTCTAACCTTAAGAGTGTTTTCAAGAAACCATAACTGATTGGGAGATAGAGGTAAGATTTTGAGTTGCAAAATTGCTACACACAACTGATTATCTTCTTGCACCAAAGAAATTAAACATTGACTCTACCAATGGCTACGTGGCTACCAGTGGCTATGTCCATGCTACTGCCGTAAGTTATGAAACTTGAAAAACAAGATATTAAAAGATGTGTGTGTGTCCAGAATGAGAAGGAAAGAAGGAAGCTGGAGAAATTTGATCTAATCTTTGGAGTTGAAGATGCTAGCGCATACAGTACATGCGTACATACATTCTATGGTTTATAATAGAAAAACTTGGAAAAATTCATATTTTATCAATGGGAATGTATAAACAAGTGAATCTTCAGGTAATAAAATAGTCTTTATCAGTGATATTGAATGAACTTCAGCCATTCCAGCCATGTAGACCAATGGTTCTCACGTGGAGGTAATTTCCACCCAGGGGTCATTCGTCAATGACTAGATATATAACAGTTATAACCACAGGGCATGTGACTAGCATCACATGGGCAGAGACCACATATGCCTGTAATGCATGAGACAGCCACTCACAACAAAGAATTATCCAGTCCAAAATGTCGACAGTGCTTGGCACTCTGACACTTTCAACTGAAAGCCCCTTAATCTTCATTTCTCTGAACAATTCAAAAGTGGTTATGCAGCAAAGAACTCAACATCCTGGGTAGATCTCAAAACTTAATGAAAAAAGTAGAGTTTCAGGAGTGAAGTTATTAAAAGCATGAATCCAGTCTCAGGTTTTATTTTAAAATGGAACCAATATTAACTTTTAAGGTTGTAATTATTTTGAGTATATTTGACCATCATAGAACAGCTGTTCATCCAAATAAAATATGTATTCCTAGTAGAACAAATACAGATTTTTCTGCAGATCTTGTTTAATGTCTACATTGATGTAGACACAAACAGTACAGTAGCAATTTCCTATGGGACATTTCCCCCAAACATAAGTTGATTAAAAGAGTGAAAGAATGTTATAAGAGCATGATATGAATCAAGTGGGACATGCACTTTACGACCAGCGACCCAAAGGTTGACTTTCAGTTTTCTTTCATGTTGACCTGACCTTCAAATAAAAGTGAAGCAAAATTTGATGTAGAAGGAGGCAATCAGTTTGAGCTTGGAAATCATCTTAAAACTAAAGAACACAAAAAAGGACCTCACAACACTGAGCTTGAGTCATCTACTTGACCATGTGTTCCTTTTCTCATCTCCAATCTCAAACTTAATGAGAAAAAAAAAAGAAAAAAAGACTATCTGTATTACTTCTGGATTCCTTAATAAAATGCCTTAGGCTGGGTAATTTATAAATAATAGAAATTTATTTCTCACAGTCCTAAAACATGGAAAGCTCAAGACAAAAGTGCTATGGATTTGACGTCAGGAGAGCGCTCCTTCCTCGCAGACAGTGACTCTCCCTGAGTGCCACGGGCTGGAAAGGGCAAAGTGGCCCCTGTCGGCCTCACTCACAAGGCACAGACCAATATATCACAGCAGAGCCTCATGACTCAGTCACCTCCACAAAGGCCCCACCTCCTAGTACAATCACATTTGGTGTTAGGTTCCAACATGAATTTGAGGGAACATCAACAAAGATCAAGAGATGGGAAAAAAGAAGAAAATGGGTTGATAAAAGGGTAATTCTCTAGTGATTTTCAGCCACATCAGTGTGGGTAACTGTAGCACTTACTTGGTTAAAGGGAAATGAAAAAATGAGTATTAGTGGCCACTCCTCTACAATGCACATGAAACTAGAGGCTGTTTTCAGTTTGGACTCCACAGGAATTATTGCTGGCATGCCAATGACTAGAACTGCACTGTCCAATAGAGTAGCCACTTGCCAAATATGCCTATTTAAATATAAATTAACTAAAATTAAATGAAACTAAAATTTATGTTATTCATTCACTTTAGCCACATTTCAAGTACTCAATAGCTACCTGAGTACAGCATCTATCATACCGAACAGTGCAGAAATAAAACATTTCCATCACCATAGAGAATTCTATTATTCATCTCTCAATATCGTACTACACTACAACATAAAAGTAGTCAGACTTTTATACACTAGAGAGATAAGACACAATCACACACACACACTATTGTGCTCCCTATCAATCCATCATCTAAAAAAAATCAATTTTCTTTCTGATAAATTTCATTCTTTCTCAAATGGAGTATTTGCATGTATTAAGTTAATACAGATAATTTTCTGTAATCAAATGCACATACATCTAGCAACCACTGGAAAACCCTAGCACCCATTTGATAATTTGTCACTTATTTTTGTCCTTCAAACCCAGCATTATCTCTTCAAGTGATATCTGTGAAATCCAGATGTTCATGGACTTGCACATTCCTCTTACAGGCAATGTCTGAAGAGCTTGCAGCTGGCTGGAGACCCACCTTCAGAACTGGCTATGTGCTGAACTTTGGGAACACAGCTGTCAGGCCACAATCAGCCAATAAAACTTACATTTTATTTCTAAAGACTCATAGAAGCATTTTTACTCTAACTGGCATGTCTCTGATTTAAAATTATTCCCTAGACACTGCGCTTCCTGAGGCTATCTAATAGTCAGAGATTGATTCAACAATTAGATAAAATCTGCATTTTCCCAAATCAAAAGTAAGCTGACTGAAGTTCATTTAGCTAGAAATCTCTTGATAAATTATAAAAAGTGAGATATGAAGAAGGCAAACACCATTGCATAATAACTAATTACAAAAGTAAATGACTTTTTGACCAAATTAGAGGTTGATTTAAAAATTCAGCACTTCTCAGTAATGAAAAACAAAACAAAGCTCAAAACATAAGGATAGGGCCGGTGAGATGGCTCAGCGGTTTAAGCGCCTGCCTTGCAAGCGCGAGGACCCGAGTTCGACTCCCGGAACCCACATACAAAAAAGGGGCCGGTGATATCACTCAGCGCCATGGGCGCCTGCTGGCGCACGAGGTCCTGAGGTCGACCCGCCGGTACCCACAAAAAAAAAAAAAAAATTAAAAAAAATATAAGGATATAATGCATTTGCACATATATATGTCCCTAAGTGTGTTATGCCATCTGGATCTTAATAGCTGTATTTTTTTTAATTCAAAAGGGGAACAGGGATAGACTACGAGTAAATTTAGAAATTTGGTCAGCTCATCCTTACTGTATCAGAGATTTACCTCTTCTATATGAGGATTATATAAAATCGAGAAGATAGAATAGGAAAGAATATGACCTCTGGTGAAGGAATAACTGAATTATTTACAAACTGCCCAAGTTGGAAAAATAGAGTGAAAGACAAAGAATTCTGACATGGGACTGCTCAAACTCAGTAACTCCTTTGAAAGCAGGAAGATTAAAGGACTTCCATGGGGATGGGCAAGTCCTGCTCTGCTCCACATTATCCTGAAAACTGAAAACCTTCACTTGAGGAATCACCACGTAGTCACTCTTTGAAAGGCACAAAAGATCGTATTTTCAAATGGGCCATATAATGAATGATCTGATAGAGGCTTTTCACGCCTTACTAATTTTGATGATGGAAGTCACATTTGATTAGCCTGGTTAAATGTCCATTGTCAAGAGCAGTTTAGAGAGAGAGAATTGTCCTCTTACACGGCCAGACTGTCAGTTAGACTTATTCAAAATCTCATCCATGGCTAAGGTTCTCTTCTCAAGGTGTAAATTAACTGCTTCACAAAGGCCTTCCCAAAATGCTTTACATACTTGAAAAATACGTAGCTATGAGAGAAAAAGGTAATTTTTTTTTGAGACAGGGTTTTGCTGTGTAGTTCAGGCTGCCCTTGAATGCACTATGTAGCCCACACTGGCCTCAAACTTGCAGTGATATTCCTGCCTCAGGCTCAATGTTACTAGATGGATGCACCATCACCCCCAGCAAAAAAGGTATTTATTTTCCAAAATTTGACTTTATATTTCCCTGGAAAGGAGGAATCAGGAAGATTACCTCAAAGATTTGTTACTAAAATAAAGAACATGGTACTTTCCTTGCAATGGATCTGCCTGGATGGTTGGGGGAAAAACTAGAGTTCCCTCCATCCAATATTTAAACAAATAAATAAATATTACTGGCACAAAATGAAACAGTTTAGTGTTTTGTGCTTAACCATGAAAACAGCTCAAAAGTAATAATAGCTACCATTTATTGAGCAATTACTTTGGACAAGGCCCTAGATGGAGCTCATTACATGTAGAATTAACAACTGTATTAAATAGATATATTAATTCAAAATTCAGTTAAAAATATTGATGCTAGCCATGTGTGGTGGCCCACACTGGTAATCTCAACACTCAGGATGCTGGGGCAGGATGATTGCTGGGAGTTTGAGGTCAACTTTGGCTATAGAGTGAGTTCAAGGCCAGCCTACACTACATGGGGAGACCCTGTCTCCAAGAAAAAAGTTATAGGAATTAAGATGTGTCATGTACATTTACCAACTACCCACAGTGAATGTGTTCATGATGTACTGCAAACATGTACTAAAAAAAATTTTTTTTAAATATTCATGCTCAGAGAGTTTAAAAGATGGGGATTACCAAGCATAGTGGTACATTCCTGTAATCCCAGCTACTCAGGAAGCTGAGGCAAGAGGATTCCAAGCCTGAGATTTGAAGCCAGCCAAGGCAATTTAGTGAAAGTGTCTCAAAATCAAAACATAAAAAGGGGGCCAGGGATATAGCTCAGCAGCACAGCACCTGCCTGGCAAGCACAATGTCGTGAGTTCGATTTCCAGTGCCAAAAATAAATAAATTAATTAATTAATTAAAAAGGACTGGATGGTAGCCCAGTGATAGAGTGTTTGCCTATAATGTGTTAGGCTCTGGACCAAATCCCCAAGACCACTAAAAGGTAAAAATAAAAAATAAAATATGGCAAGTTAATGTAGGAGCCAGCAGAAAGGAGATTTATACTACAGTTGAATCCCAATTCTTCGCAACTCTCAAATTACCCACATTATACACTTACACAGTTTTCTCACCTGGGAAAAAGATACATGTTTATTCCCCAGTTTTCTCACTTTTATAATGGTATTGGCAAAACAGGAGCAGAGGTACCTGCCTGTAATCCCAGCTACTGGGGAAGCTGAAGCAGTAGAATCATGAGTTCAAAGCCAGCCTAAGCAATATAAGGAGAACCTGTGTCAAAAATGGGAGGAGGGGCATTGCCATAGACTTGACTGATTGACACAGTAGGACAAAGCGGAAGGACATAGGTAAACTGGCTCAAAAACTAGGTTTCTTGCATGTTCTAAGAAAGTCTTCTGCTCATCTCAATTCTCCTCTAGAAATCAGTCATATTAATCACCTCCAGAGGAACCCAATGATGGTAGGAAAAGGTGAGAGAATTTCATTAGATTCCCTGTTATTTTTTTAACTGTGTATCTACATTATCTCATCAGAGAAATAAATAAAATTTAATTTAGGGCCGGTGAGATGGCTCAGTGGCGTACGCGCCTGCCTGGCAAGCGCGAGGGCCCGAGTTCGACTCCCGGAACCCACATACGAAAAAGGGGCCGGTGATATCGCTCAGCGGCATGGGTACCTGCTGGCGCACGAGGTCCTGAGGTCGACCCCCGGTACCCACAAAAAAAAAATTTAATTTAAGAAGATAACCTTCTAGAAATACAAATGGCAAATAAATATATGAAAAAATGTTCAACATCACTAGTCATTTGAGAGATGCAAATTAAAACAACACTGAGATTCCATCTCACCCCAGAAAGAATGGCTATTCTCAAGAAATCAACTCATAAAAAATGCTGGAGGGGCTGTGGGGAAAAAGGAACCCTTCTCCACTGTTGGTGGGAGTGTCAACTGGTGCAGCCACTGTGGAAATCAATATGGAGATTCCTCAAAAAACTAGGATTAGAGGTCCCATTTGACCCAGCTATTCCCCTTCTGGGTATCTTCCCAGAAGAATTAAAAACATCGTACCACAGCGATATATGTGCACCCATGTTTATAGCAGCTCAATTCGTAATAGCTAGATCATGGAAACAACCCAAATGCCCACCAACCAAGGAATGGATAAAAAAGATGTGGTATTTTTATACAATGGAGTACTACTCAGCCATAAAGAAAGATAAACTGGAAACTTTTATAGGTAAATGGATACAACTCAAGAAAATACTCACAAGCGAAATAAGCCGGACACACATTTGTAAACATTGTATTGTCTCCCTAGTGTGAAAATGCAATTTCACTGTGATTATTCCATTCTTTGGTCTTTTATTTTTACTTAGCTTTTACAGAGCTTAATCTTATACTACTGTTTTTCTCCAAAAGGTATTTGTACATTTTGTAATTCTTGAGTTTGTTAATACATGAGAATGTTTACTTGTTGTCTTTAAAAAAATAATAAATTAATTTTTAAAAAAATTTTTACAAAATAAAATTCAAAAAATAAAAATAAAAAAAGATAATCTTCTGGACCCCATAAATAAGTGAGATCATGCAGTATTTGTCCTTTGAGTCTGGCTTATTTCACTTAACATAATCTCCTCCAGTTTCATCCATGATGTCACAAACATCAAATTTCTAGGAATGAATGATATTCCTTTGTGTGTATACATGCCACATTTTCTTCACCTATTCTATTCACAGACACATAGGATTTTTTTTCCTCTATCCTGGCTACTTTGAATAATACTGAAATGAATTTAGGAATACAGATATCACTTGGAAATACTTATTTAATTTTTCTAAAATATCATAGAAGCAGAGTACAGTCACCACCAGCTTGCAGATGTAGAAACTGGAGAAATGTCAGTCAAAGGGTACGTACTCTCAGTTGTAAAGTGAATGAGTTCTGAAGATCCAATGTAGGGTATGATGACTATAGTCAATAAAACTGTATTGTTTATTTGAAATTTGATCAGAGAACAGATTTTAAGTATCCTCACTATACAGACACATGTACACAAAATAACTATGGATGATGATGTATCTTTTCTGTAGGTTGAAGCTCTTTTCTTCACAGAAAAAAAAATGTGAGCAATTGTCTTAGTTACTTTCTTTGTTGCTGAGACACAATACTCAATGCCCACAACTCTAAGAAGGATAGTTTTATTCTTGCTCACAGTTTGTAGAGTTTTGAGTCCATAGCTGGCTGGCTCCAAGGTAGGGCAGCATGGCAGAGCAGAATCAGCTCATGGTGTGGGCAGGAGGCTGCAGGGGATAGAGGAGGGAAGGAGAGAGACTCTGCTAGTCCAGGCCCCCAATGAGCCACCTCCTCCACCCAGCCTTCATCTCCCAACACCCCATGAACTGTTTCTCCTCTGTAAACCTTCTCTGCCATGCCACCCTGCCTTGGAGCCAGCTGCCTATGCACTGAAACCTCTACAAACCATGAGCTACAATAAACCTTTCCTCTTTTAACTTTGGGTGTTGGGTATTTTGTCACAGCAACAAGAAAAGTAACTAAGACACAAGCCATAACAGTAATAAAAATATTGGAGAAATTTAAAGAATTTTTTCTCTGGTCTCTGGAAGGGTTCAATTCATTTTTCATACATTCAATGTATTTGCACTGAACGCTGGTCCTGTGTCAAGCATTATCCCCAAGGTTGTGAGACTTAGAGCTGAATGAATTGGAATGACCTGGAGTTTATTATTTAGGGGTCCAGCAATTGTGCTGTTGCTTCAGGAAACTCAACAAAAGAAGAATCCGCAGCAATAGTCATCTCATCTCAGTCTCTGGGTAACAACACTATCATGGCTTTAAACCCTTAAATACATGCAGTTCTTTTTTGAAAATTACTTAAGCAGAATTCCATCTAGAAGAGATTCATCATCATCTAATTTCATATCACTTAAATTTCAGTGTTCAGCGTCCAATACCGTCACTGATAGAAATAGTTGCCATATCATGTGCGTCCTTCCACAACACATATGTTGAAGTTATAACCCCCATTGTGATGGTATTTGGAGATGGGACCTTTGAAATTGTTATGGCTAAATTAGGTCATGAGGGTGGGGGCCCTTGTGATGGAATTAGTAGATTTATAAGAGGGAGAGATAAAGACACTGGGTGGAGTGGGCAGCATACTTCTTACTTGCAGGCCAGTAGGAGAGTACTCATCAAAACTCAACCAAGCTGGCATCCAGCTCTCAGACTTCCAGCCTCCAGATCTATGGGAAAATACATTTTTGCTCTTGAATCCATGTAGATTATGATATTCTGTTATGACAGTCCAAGCTGATTAAGACACATATTTTTCCTCCTTTTCTTTCTTGTCCAGGTTCCACTTCAGTATCAAGTGCTGTATTTATTTGTTGTATCTCTTAATATGACATCTCTCTGTCAGCATTATGAGCACATAAGTAAGCTAGAGGGGAAGTGGCTACAAGAGATTTTTCTTTCAACTGTAAAATGATAGTAACAATAATAATAATAATAATAATAATAATGGGCAACCCTTTTCAAAAAGCACTTACAAGGTACTAACCAGTGTGTTAAGGACTTTAAAAGGTTGATCTGATTAAATCCTCCCAACAATATATAAAGCAGCTTCTACTGCCATTCCCATTTCCTCTATTTGTAATGACTTAGAGAAGTGAAGTTGCTTTCTCAAAGTCATAGCAGTATTTAAGTTGTAGTGCTAAAGTGAATTCTTTAGGACACAGCTTCTTAAATGTACATACAAATCACTGAGGCATCTTGTTAAAATGCAGATACTGATCCTGTACGTCTGGAGGAAGACTGAAATTCTGCATTTCTAATGAGCTCTTGGGTAATGCTGAGGCTTGTTCCACTAAATACACTTGGAATAACAGGGCTCTAGCAGCACATAACAAAAAAGTGTGCTGTTATATAAGTGCTCACTAGATATTTCTTGAATTATTTAACAATGGAAGAGATAGGAGAGAGAGAGAAAGATTAAAAAGACCTGTTGTTGGCCTCACTGATCATCTGCAAGTTCTCATTATTATGCCTTTTCTCCACAAGAAAGTTGTAAAGTCAAATCATTTGTGGGAGAGCTGGAAAGTGTCCAGGAACGAGATGCTGCCCAACGACAGAGGACAACATAATGACAGAAAGCTGAAAGAAGGACCACCACCATGCAGGGAGCACATCACTTCTGGATTGTCTATTTCATAGTGGCATAATTTCAGTAAAACTCCTTTTTCTTCTCCACCCTATTTTTGTTGGCCTGTAACACTATGAATTAATTAAATGCCTGACCCTCCAAATGTCACATGAGGGTATAGGGCCTGCAAATCTCCTTTCAGGAAGAGGAGATTCACTGAGCAAAGCTGAAAGCAAATTCTGGCTAGTGATCCTATTAAGAGTCTGTGGGCAGGAATACTATATAGCAAAGCAAGTCACTGATACGGCAACTGTACTATAGTGTTGCAGAATATAAAGTGAGTACAAATACAAGATATAGAAGCAAGCCTGAAACAGTCCTGTCGATAGTTAAAGTGTTTTAATAAAGAACACTTTGCCAAAGTATAACTGACATGTCATAAAGGGCACATCATGTATTTAAAGTATAAACTTTCGGGCCGGTGAGATGGCTCAGCGGCGTAAGCGCCTGCCTTGCAAGCGCAAGGGCCCGAGTTCGACTCCCGGATCCCACATACGAAAAAGGGGCCGGTGATATCGCTCAGTGGCACGGGTGCCTGTTGGCGCACGAGGTCCTGAGGTCAACCCCCCGGTACCCACAAAAAAATAAATAAATAAAAAAGTATAAACTTTCGTTAGGCTTTGACAAATCTGTACTCTCGCAAAACCATAATCAGTAATCAATATAATGAACACATACATCATCCTCCAAAAGGATTCCATGACAATCCTTGGTAATTGCTGCCCACTCGCATTTCCAGGCAACCGTTTAACGGTTCCCCGTCACAAGTGGCAAATTTGTGTTCTGTACGTTCTTCTGTCTGGGTGATTTCACTCAGCACAGTTTTTTTGAGGCATAGTCATTCTTTTGAATGTGCCAGTGGTTTACTCCTTTTATTGCTGGGTAGCATTTCATTCTATGGCTGCACCACATTGAGCTCGCTGTTCCCCGGGTGGTGGGCACATGGATTGCTTCCCATTTTGGGATATAATGAATCAAGTTCTTAGGATGACACTGATAGTTTAATCTCTATATCTCTTTTAACACATCTTCCATATGTCTGCTTTACTTTTTGAGTACAAGAAATGCAGTTACAACTGTTTTGTTTGTTTGTTTGTTTGTTTGTTTATGTGGGTACCAGGAGTCGACCTCAGGACTTCACGCTTGCCAGCAGGCACTTGTGCCACTGAGCGATATCACCGGCCCCTTTTTTTCCTTTATGTGGGTTCCAGGAGTCGAACTCAGGACCTCACGCTTGCCAGGCAGGCGCTTAAGCCGCTGAGCTATCTCACTGGGCCTACAACTGTTTTTAATGTCCTTTACTTTTAACATTTGTTTCTGTCCTTGGTCTGGATTGATTGATTGATCGATTGGTTGCTTGATTGACTTTTCTCCTCACAGTGCAACATTTTTTTTCTTTTTTAAAAATTGATTAGGGGCCGGTGAGACGGCTCAGCGGCTTAAGCGCCTGCCTTGCAAGCGTGAAGGCCCGAGTTCGACTCCCGGAACCCACATACGAAAAAAGGGGCCGGTGATATCGCTCAGCGGCACGGGCGCCTGCTGGCGCGCGAGGTCCTGAGGTCGTCCCCCCGGTACCCACAAAAAAAAAAAAAAAAAAAAAAAAAAAAAAAAATTGATTAGGAATGACGACAGCCATGATTAGTCTAGGATTCATATTCCCCACTAGAGAGGCAAGGAGCTTCCTCCGTATTTTCCCCACTGTTCCATAAATTGTGAGTCTTGGTCTGGCTGTTGGGTGGCTCCTTTCCTTGCCCTGTGTATTAATCTGCTCTTTCCTGGACCTTCAGAGGCTCTTCCCCAGCTTTGGGCCGTTTCCTCACAAGCAGTGCTGACCAGTGCTCTTCAGAATACCCCAGAAAATCGTTATGGATCTCAGCTTCTCTCTGGGGCAGCTGCCTCATTTCTGGGCTTCTGTCCTGCAAATTCCACCTTCTTTGGTGCTCTCTGTCTTTCTTTCTCTCTCATCTCCCTGTCATAGAGATCCTGCTCTCTCCCTTTGAAATCTCGCTCAGGTCTGCTAGTGGGATCAACTGAAGGACTCAATCCACTTGTTTCCCATATTTCCAAGATTACTGTCCTTCATTACTGACATCTTAAAAACTGGTTTCAAGGGCCGGGAATATAGCTCAGCAGCACAGTGCCTGCCTGGCAAGCATTCAATTCCCCATACTGAAAAAAAAAAAAAAGAAGAAGAAGAAGAAGAAGAAGAAGAAGAAGAAGAAGAAGAAGAAGAAGAAGAAGAAGAAGAAGAAGAAGAAGAAGAAGAAGAAGAAAGAAGAAGAAGAAGAAGAAAGAGAAAATAAAAAAAAACCGGTTTCATATATTTTCCCTGCTTTGGGGTTTGCTTGTTCAGAGAGGAGAATAAATCTAGCACTTCTTACTCCATCTTGAAAGTAGCAGACATCAAAATTTATAGCTTAAATTTGTGCTGTGGCTTATCTTTTTGAACTCAGAGACCCAAGCACCAAGACCAACTCCCCTCTTTCTCAGAGTTCTGAATTTTAGCTCTATGAGGACCTTTCTCTGAGCTTTTTACCCCTTGTGACACTAGGGGTTGAATCCATGGCTCCTAGTAAGCTATACCTCCACCACTTTATCCTTTGATTTTAAGACAGTGTCTTGCTAAAATTGCCCAGGCTGGCCTCAAACTTGCTATCCTCCTACCTCAGCCTTCCAAGTAGCTGTGTCTGGACTTTTAATAGTTACTAATTTCAAAATCTTACCTTCGTTTCTCCTGCATTAGGGTTGTGTTATGGGCTAAGTTGTGTCCTCAAAAAAATTCATATGTTGAAGCTCTAATACTCAGTACCTTACAATGTGACTATTTAGGGATAGGGTCTTTAAAGATGTGATTAAATTAAGGTAAGATTAGGATAGGCCTTAATCCAATAGGACTGTTGTCCTCATATAGAGGATGTAATTAATCCTAACGTGTCCCAGTGCTCCCAATAGTCCATTCTACACACAGTGCCGTTTTCCTTATATCTCTCCTTTAAACAGGGGATACATTCAGTAGTTGACTGTGGAAACAAATCAAACAATCCGAGTAGAATCTCAAGCATTTTATAACAGTGAGCTCTAAAGTTTTTGCCTGTGGTCTATTTTGGTGGGCACATGGCCACATGGGCTGTTATAATGAATCCCAGAAGTATCTGGGATTGTGATGCATCCTGCTTTGCTCTTGTTGCCCAGAATTACTTTGCTTTCCTGAGTCTCTTCTGGTTCCATATAAATTTTAGGATTATTTATTCTAGTTCTGTGAAGAGTGTTATTGGTATTTTAGTTTTTGTTTATTTGTTTGTTTGTTTTGAGACAGGGTCTCACCATGTTGTTCAGGCTGGCCTTGAACTCACTATGTAGCTTAGGCTGGCCTTGAATTCACAGCAATCCTCCTGCCTCAGCCTCCCAAGTGTTGGGATTACAGGTGTGTGCCACCATGCCCTGCTTGATTGGGATTCAATTAAATCTATGTATCAGTTCTTGTAATATTGCCATTTCAACAGCATTGATTCTGCCTATTCAGGAACAGGGGATGTCTTTCCAGTTTTTATATCTTTTTTCAGAATACTATAGTTTTCACTTAGAGGTCTTTAATTTCCTTGACTCAGTTAATTCCTAAGTACTTAATTTTTGATGTTATTGTGAATAGTATTGTTTTCCTAATTCCCTTCTCGGTGGTTTCATTGTTGGTATATAGAAACACTATTGATTTTTGTGTATTTTGTATCCTGCTACTCTGCTGAATTAATTAGTTCTAAGAGTCTTTTGCTAGAATTTTTGGGTCTTCTATATGTACAGGATCATGTCACCTGCAAATAATAATTTCACGTCTTCCTTTCCTATACATATCCTTTTTATTTCTTTCTTTTGCCTGACTGCTCTGGTCAAAGTTTCAAACACTACACTAAACAGGAGTGGTAAGAGTGTATACCATTGCCTTGTTCTTGATTTTGGAGGAAAAGCTTTCAGTTTTTCCACATTTAGTAAGAAGTTGGTAGTGAGTTTGTCATAAGTGGTTTTTATCAGTTTGAGATAAGGTCCTTCTATACGTTTGTCAGGGGTTTTGTCATGAATGGATGCTGGATTTTGTCAAATGCTTACATTTATTTGTTTGTTTGTTTGTTTATTGAGACAGGGTCTTGCTATGCAGTTCAGGTTGGCCTTAAACTCACTATGTAGCCCTGGCTGGCCTCGAACTCATGGGGATTCTCCTGCCTCTGGTTCCCAAGTGCTGGGATTGCAAGCATGTGCCACCGTGCCCAGTTGCATTTTTTTTAATCTGTTGAGATGATCTTGTAATTTTTGCTCTTGCTTCTGTTTATGTGATATATTACATTTGTTGATTTATGTGGGTTGACCCATCTTTGCATCCCTGGAATAAAGTCAACTTTGTCATGATCTTCTGAATGATTGGTTTTATTCTGTTTGCCAGTATTTTTTTAAGATGTTTGCATATATGTTCATTAAAGAGATTGGCCTGTAGTTTTCTTTTTTGTTAAGTCCATGTCTGGTTTTGGTATCATGGTAATATTAGCTTCCAAGAATGAGTTTGGCAGTGTTCCTTCCCTTTCAATTTCACTGAAGAGTTTGAGAAGTATTGGCATTAGAACTTCCCTGAAGTCTTGTAAAATTTTGCAGTAAATCCATCAGAATTTTTTTTTTTTTTTAAGGACAAATGGTCCTGGATTTTTCTTTGTTGGTTGAGCTTCTATTACTGTCTCTTTTTTTTGTCTTTTATTGATCTTTCCAGATTTTTTATATTTTCTTGGTTCAGTTTTGATGATTAGTGTATCTAGGAATTTCTCCATTCTTTCCAGGTTCTCCAACATATTGGAATATAAGCTTTTGAAATAGTTTCTTATAATCCTCCTTGTTCAGTGGTGTCAGTTGTGATTTTACCTTTTCCATTTCTAATTGCATTGATACAGGTTTTTTTCTATCCTTCTTTTGGTAAGTTTGGCTAAGGGTTTATCAATTTGTTTATTCATTCAAAGAACAATCTCTGATTCATAGATCCTTTGTATGTTTTTAGTCTCAATTTCACTAATTTCCACTCTGATGGTCATAATTTCTTTTCTTCTATTAATTAAGGGCTTGAATTGCTCTTATTTTTCTGGGTTATAAGATGCACCATTAGGTTATTTGTTTGGAATCACTCGGTTCTTTTAATACGTGCATGCTCAGCTATAACTTTCCCCCTAGAATTGCTTTATTTGTGTTCCGTAGGTTTTGGCATGTTGTGCTTCCATTATCACTTGATTCTAGGAACTTTTTATTTCTTCGCTAATTTCTTCTGTGATGCATTGATTATTTAATTGTGTATTGTTTAATCTCTGTGAGTTTGTATAGTTCCTATGGTTTCTTTTGTTATTTCTATCTTCATTCCACTATGATCCAATAGTATGCAGGGGATTCTTTCAATTGTTAGTATTTATTTAAGGATGTTTTATGACATAAGATGTATTCTATTTTTTTCCATGTGCTGATTTAAAAAAAAAAGTGTATTCCCTTCTTACTGGATGAAACACTGTAGATAAAGTGACGGAGCTAAGATCTGAACAGGATTGTGACTCCTGGGTAAATATTTTTATAAAATTATACATATAATTATATGTTTGAGATACCTACTGATTACACACTTTGTCACTCTGCTCTATTGTTTCATGTACTTGTTCACTTAATATTACTTTTTATTTTTCCTAGATAAGCATTAAAGATGGTGGTAAGATTGAATGTAAGTGATGCTCTAAAGATGCATCCATCACTGGGTATGGTGGCACACGCCTGTAATTCCAGCACGTGGGAAGCTAAAGCAGGTGGATGGCTGAGAGTTAGAGGCCAGCCTGGGCTGCAAAGTGAGTTTGAAGCCAGCCTGAACTGCATAGCGAAACCCTGTCTCACAAAGACAAAAAATAAATAAATAAAATAAAAATGCAGCTATCTTCACATAGAAAGGAAATTAGTGGGTTTTCCTCAGTGAGAGAGAACATGTAATCATTATGGGGTTAGTTAAGTCATTGATTTGTCTGTTTATCAAATAGTTGCCAGGAATGGTAGTGCACACCTGTAATTCCAGCACTCTGATGGAGGATAGCCACCAGTTCAACAGACTGGGCTACGTAGTGAGTTCATTGCCAGTCTGAACTACCTGTCTCAAAAAAACAAAAAAAAAATTGAGGGCTAAGGGCTAAATATTTAGATATGCTTTTGGGGCGCTGGGTGTTGAACTCAGGGTCTCATACATGGCAGGCAAGCATAGTCTACCACTGAACTACCAACTCTAACCAACTCTAATCTCTTTACTTTTTACATGACTTTCCTTTTACCTGGAGTGTCAAAATACAAACACACACTTATTAGTCACTTTTCATTTGCTAGAGAAATTAATGGGCACCCACAATTTAAGGGAGGAGAGATTTATTCTGGCTATGGTTTTGGAGGGTTCAGTCTATGGCTGGCCAGCTCCCAGAAAGAAATGGCTTAAAAGCAGTGCACAGAAGAGAAAAACTACTCAGCCCTTGGCATCTAGGAAGCAGTGAGAGAACAGGCAGGAACCAAGGACACAGCCCCAGTGGCCCATCTCCAACTAGGCCTCACCTCCCAACAGCACATTCAACTATGAACTCATCAATAGATGAATCCACTGATGAGCATAACACCTAATGGTCTAAATCATAACACACACACACACACACACACACACACACTACACCATCACTATCCTGTCAGTGTCATTCTTTCTCCTCACCCTGGTAGAAGGCAGCTACAATCTTGTTTACTCCAACCTTCTATGTCCATCTTGGATTTATCCAATCAAATTCAAAGAGGAATAAAAGAATAAAGAAAGAAAAGAAGAAAGGAAAGAAAGGCCAATGTATTTGGAGAGGTGTCAAAGGAAGAAAAAAACCAAAACCAATTTAAAAATTAGATATAAAAACAAAGAACAAAAAAAAAAGCATGACAAATGAGACTAAAAGACAGTTTGGTAACATGTTTCAGCATGTGAAAAACTTCTCCTTGGAGAATAATAGACTTTCCATTAAGGGCTAGAAAGAGTTTGTTTTCAGTAAAAGTAGAAGAGACAAAATCACCAGTTTTTACTGGGCACTTACTATAGGCAGCACATGATCATTCCTATCTAGCGGCTTACAATTTAATGGGAAAGACAGCTGGGCATAGAAAGAAGCTTAATAGTCAATTCAATGGAAGGAATTACGAGTGGTTCTAGTATGTAATTGCACAGAAGGGTAAATACAGATAACCATAACATACTGTGTGTTTCAAAAAGCTAGAAGAAAGGAGTTTGAATGTTTTTACCACAAAAATGTGATACACATTGGAGGAGATAAATATGCTTATCCTGGCTTACATATCATACAATATATTCATGCATTTAAACATCACATGGTACCTCATAAACCTGTACAATTTTATCTTGTATGTATCAGTTAAATTTTTTTACTCAAAAAAATCTGTAACTGGGCATAGTGGTTTGTAGTATCAGCACTCCGGGAGTCTGAGGCAGGAGGATCACAAGTTTAAACCCTGCCTGGACAGCTTAGCAAGTCCCTGTCTCAAAGAATAAATAATTTTTTTTAAAGGGCTGGGGATGTAGCTCAGTATGAAGTCCCTGGGTTCAATCCAGAGAGTGCACGCACACACACACACACACACACACACACACACACACAAAGCATCAGTTCAGAGGAGAAAAAGGTCTTTATGAATCATGAGCTGAAATAGGACAGAGTTTTCTAAAGAGATACATGGTGAGTTTCTATCAGTGATTGACAGAATAGACTCAAACAAAGAGAAGAACAGGAGAGAACCCATAAAACATTACTGGACAGCCTGAAAATGCATTTTTAGTGGCTCCTTGATGAAAATAATTTCTCCTTATGCCCACTACAGCCTATCCAAACTGGCAAACTCTCTTCTCCAATATTTCCTCTCTTCTTTTCACTGGACAACTCCATCAGTATTCAGTTTGCTCTGTCATCTGAAACACAAAAGCAAAACTCCTTCTGTATAAGCTATCATCCCATTTCTCATGCTTTTCTTTGTTTGTTTGTTTGTTTTAATGAGACCTGCCCTTGAAAGAATTGTCTACACTCCCTACCTCCTATTTTTGTCTTCTGGTTCTATGTCCCACTATAATCAGGCTGCCCCTCACCACACTGCTGTATCAGGCCTCCAGTGACATCCAAATGGCTAATTTCCATATTCACCCCTCTTCTTGATCTCTTCAAAACATTAGACTCTGGTGCTTTGCTCATATGGCACTTGGCTGTTAGAAGAGCTTTCTTTGGTTGCCCAATCTATAATCTTGAACTTGGTTGCTCAGTAATCTTGAACTCTTCCCATCACTTCCTATCCACTTCCCTATTAATTGTTCCCTTTGCATTTACAAGTTAACATCCGATAGAATTCACTTTTTTGTTTTCTGTTTTGTTTTGAGAAAGGATCTCACTATGGTGTTCAGATTGGCCTTGGACTCACTAAGTAGCCTGGGCTAGCCTCAAACTTGTGGTGATCCTCATGCTTCAGCCTCCCAAGTGCTGAGATTACAAGCATGTGCCACCACACCCAGCTTACAACTTACCTATTTATCTTATATATTAACTACTCCATTAGAATCTAAGCTTTTTAATGATAGGGATTTAACACTTATATCTCCAAATGCCTTACTAGCAATCAGTAAATATTTTTGAATGAGTGAATATTGTCAAGCATTCAGTTTAGGCTAAACATATGCAACAGTACTTCTATTCAAGAAGAAATTATTTTATGTAGCCAATAAGCCACTTAAAACTAAAGAGTTTGGTCTCT
Source organism: Erethizon dorsatum (assembly GCA_028451465.1). Lineage (NCBI taxonomy): Eukaryota > Metazoa > Chordata > Mammalia > Rodentia > Erethizontidae > Erethizon > Erethizon dorsatum. Next base: position 72,140,279 of record CM051831.1, read on the forward strand.
TCTGGGTTTTTTGTTTTGTTTTGTTTTGTTTTTTGTACCAGGACTCAAACTCAGGACCTTGTGCTTGCCAGGCAAGGGCTTGTGCCACTGAGCTATATCCCTGGCCTCGGTCTTTTCTGTTTTTTCCATGCCATATCTTCAACTATAAAGACAAATTGTAATGCGTTAAGCAGCCACAAAAGGAATGACCTGCAGATAACCTTTTTGGTACATTCTCATTGTTGCCTTTTAAATGATGGAATTTTGTGTTATGTCTAAAAAATAAGTGATATTATTATTATTGTACTTATATTCCAGTGATTTTAAAACATTTAGTGCTTATGCATGTTAAACTAATTGGATATGAAATTTGGAGAATTGTTTAGATCCTTCAAGAAAGTAATCCATAAATAACATATGCTCTCAAAATAATAATACTATACCATATTAAATCTAAGTTTCTACCAACTGTATGTGCTCGCTTCAGCAGCACATATGATAAATTTCTATCAACTGTATAGCTCAGCATTATACTACCTACCTTTAAAGAAAAAAAATAAAAAGAGCTCACATTAAACTACAACAAAATATTTCTCTGAGTTTTTATGTCCACTGAGTTTTTCAGATTTATTGAAACATAAATTTCTATCATAGGTTGTTCTTGTGCTATTATTATAAAGATTTAAATAAATGATTGATCATTATTGTTAACCCTTCACAATTATAGGCTAATGTTACATTTTGTGTCTAGATGTCTCCCCAAAGCCTCATGCAGTCATGGGGGAGGTTCTAGAGTCTGTGATTGATTCATGGTCCAATGCTGGGATTATGGATGTGAGTGCTACACACACCCTGTGGTGGGTAGCCTACATACAAGTAAGGGACAGAAAGAGTCTTCTCTGTTCACTCCTCCTTTTTTGCTCTTGTTTTCCACCATTATGAACAGGTTGCCCTCTGCCATGTGCCACTCTGCCTTGGAGCCAGCTAAGTATGGACTGAAACCCCCACAGACTGTGAGCTAAATAAACCTTTTCTTCCTTAATTTTGGGCACCAGGTATTTTGTCTCAGCAATAAGAGAAAAGTAGCTAACACAGAATTTGGTACCAGGAGTGGGGTCATTGCTGTGACTATACCTGACCATGTGGTTCAAAAGCCTTTGGGAATGGCTTGTGAGAATTTTGGAAAGGTTGAGAGATGTCACCTGAAAGAGTAGAGCTGGAACATCTTAGGCTATTCTGTATGGGAGATCTGGTCAGAGCTTATAAGACCAGACGGCTGATAGAAATCCTGCCAGTAAAGTCCAGGCTCAGGAGGTTTCTGCTGGGAAGAAGGACTGCATTGGTTGTTGGATTCCAGATGATGTGTGTTATGGCTTGGCAAAAAGTTTGTCTGCATTTTGCTCATGTCCAGAGATTTTACCTGAGACTAAGATTAAGGGCAGTGGACTAATTAAACTGGCAGAAAAAATTTCAAGGCAGTCGAATGTTGAGGCAGTGGCATGGCTATTGTTGGGGGCCTTTAGCTAGATTTATGTTGAGAATCAAGAGCAAAGAGCCCAGCAGGATGATTTAAAACATTGTGAGTTTGTCCAAAAAGGAAGCTCCAGTAAAGCTGTGGACTGCAAATATAGAGCTGGGGAGATCTCCATTGCTGAGAAGCAACAGGAGAATATAAAGGACTGAGGACATCACAAGAAGCAGCAAATCTCCACCCTTTGCAGCCTCAAAACTGCAAAGGTGAAAGACCTTGCTTTGAGGAGAAAGCTGCAGAGCACCACATTGCAGAATGGCAGCAGCCACACTATGTTCCAGAACAGCAGCAGCAGCTGCACCAGGTTCCAGAATGGCAGTGGCATAGAGAATTTCTTCCTCAGAATCAGGTTCAGAGTGCTCAGTGATCCAGGTACTTGACCCCTACAGCCAAAAGAGAGGAAAGCCTGGCTACTGCTCCAGCTGGCAGCAGACCTTGGCATCATCCACGTGGCACTGGTTCTAGGTGCATGCAGAATGCAAGAGTTCTGAGGTTAAAAAGGCTCCCACACAGATTTCAGAAGAAGTCCCGAGGGGGCAATGTGTGAAGCTATGAGTGTGAAGCCAAAGGTGCAGTGGAGATCTCAGAATTTTGGAGAAGCCAGGAACGTGGATTGTCTGAGGAAAACTGCAAACAGGGAGAAGAGCAGGCACAAGAGAAAAGCTGTGGGAGTTACTACCAGCAGTACCATGGGGCAGAGCCAGCCAAGCTCTACAGGGCTTAATGTTTGCCCTGCTGGATTTTGGACTTACTTTGGTCCCAATCCTTTGTATCCCCCTGTTTTTACCTTTTGGAATGGAAATGTCTATCTTGTGCCATTAAATGTTGGAAGTGTTTGATTTTTCATTTGTGCAGGGGCTCACTGCTAAGAGTTTGCCTTAGATCTCAGAGTAGACTTGGGACTTGGACTTTTCAGCAATACTGAAACTGTTAGGACTTTGGCAACTCTTAGAGATGGACTAAAATGCCTTTTGCATAAAGGGATGTGCATGAGGCTTCTAGCGTCTGTGACCAATTCATGGGCCAATGCTGGGAATATGGGTGTGAGTGCTACACACACCCTGGGGCGGGTAGCCTACATACAAGTAAGGGACAGAAAGAGTCTTCTCTATTTGCTCCTCCTTTTTTACTCTTGTTGCTTTTGCTTTTTTCCACCTCCATGAACAGTTGCCCTCTGCCATGTGCCACTCTACCTTGGAGCCAGCCAAGTATGGACTGAAATCTCCACAGACTGTGAGCTAAATAAACCTTTCCTTCCTTAATTTTGGGCACCAGGTATTTTGTCTCAGCAATGAGAGAAAAGTAACTAACACAACTAATGTTACCTTTTCAATAACTTTTCAACTCAGTATCATTGATATGTTTTTTTCTGCCAATTTTATCCATTGTCTTCTCAGTGCAAAAGAACAGTCTGCTATGATCTCTGGGGACTTTTCTGATCTTACTATAAAGCATTGATATAAAGATGCCAGTCCACTTGAAACTTAGAGTCTTTAACAAATGTCCTCAAAATGCTTTGTCGGTTAAATGCTGGGGCATTGCATTTTCCAGTCCACCACCAGGAATAACCATAGGATTTTCTTGCCCAGGAAATGGTACCTGTCCACATCTATCCCCTAATTACCAGTTAATGTAGGATGCCCAAGTTTGCAAGACAGTTAATGTTGATGTCCTGAGTGCATCCTAATTTCAGAAATATTCAATGTGGATCTTAGAATTGATGATATACAGTGACAAACTTCACTTCACCTTTTGTTAGGTATCATTAGGAAATTGCCTTTATTTTTTTCTGTATGAATTCACTGAGACTCCCTGACTAAGGTCTGTGACCCACGGGATCTACCTTTTACTTCTCAATAGCATAGAAAGATGTTATTTTAGGCAACAGACATTTAAACTGGTATGGAAGCTGCTATCTGAGGTTAACAGAAGAAAACTGGTGTCAATAGAATCGAGAGTCCTGCTCAGGTTGGATCATGAGCAGAGAAAATGTTCAATTACAAGGGATGTCATGAGTCACTTTAGTTTTGCCTGGCCACTTGCAAGTATAAAGTTTAAGTTATAAAAGTAAGTGACTCAGAACCAGGAGTGATGATACATACCTATAATCCAAGCACTTGGGAGGATGAGGCCAGATGATTGGTGTCAAAGGCCAGCCTGAACTACACAGTAAGACTCTGGCTCAAAAAGAAACAAAGAAAAAGAAAAACAATAAGTGACTCAGATTCACAGTTTAATACTTTTGTGTTAAGAAAGAAAAAACTCACATTAGATATCATTATTTAACATTTATTGAGTTCTGTAGGTCTTAGAGCAGGTTATGCAATATAGTATTAAAGATAATCCTATAATCCTCAGGAAAAAATGTTGGCTTTTTCAACACAAGCATGAAAAGAAAGAGCTGCCTATATTATAAACTAATTCACAATCTTGGAAAACCTATTATAATCATGGGATATTACACTAAAATCTTTTACAGTCCTTTGCTACAAGACAAGGATTAGAAACCTGTCTATAGAGACAATTTCACACCTGTGCATGCTTCAGTTTACTCTGAGATGGCTCAGTGGTGTAAGCGCCTGCCCGGCAAGCGCGAGGGCCCGAGTTCGACTCCCAGAACCCACATACGAAAAACGGGCTGGTGATATCGCTCAGCGGCATGGGCGCCTGCTGGCACGTGAGGTCCTGAGGTCGACCCCCGCACCCACAAAAAAAAAAAAATTTGAGACTGCAAGAGCTTTCTCCTGAAGGAGAGAGCATTGCAATTTTTCCCCTTCTAGATTTAGTCATGTGAAAATAATAAACCAAAAGAATAGCTATATAAATTCACCTGACAGATGAACATGTGTGGTGGATTAACTAATGGTCAACCTGTAACACCCAGCTGAACTGAGTCAGCATGGTTCTGGGTGTGGAAGACCCACCTCAGGATTGTTACCAACAGCATAAAAAGAGAACTGAAGGGAAGATGGTGTGCTGTTGATTCTCCTGGAGAAGCCTGTCATGCTAGTTTTCCTGATGTGAACCTGGCTGTTAACATTGGAGGAGCTTGGGTCCTTGCTGTCACTGGGGATGGCTGCGGTTCTCTTCAGGGGAGATTTGGTCCTTACCTTGAGCTTCATTCCCTGGCTCTGGTGCAGATCCCTCAGCCTGCTGGGACAGATCCTTTACCACTCTGGTGTAGACTTTCTAGCTTCTACCACTGACCTTTGGGTCTTCCAGTGCAGATCCTTGATATAGACTTGCATGAGACATTGTTGTGGACTCTAGGCCTCCAGCTGGACTCGTCCAGGATGTGGCCATGGGATCCAGGCCCTCAGCTGGATTCTTCGGGTCTCTAGTGCATGGACAAATCTCTTCTTGTGCTCTTCTACATTTGACTTTTTGGGTGAATATTATAAGATAATCCTATAAATTATGTGTCCTGTATTATATCTATTTCCTTGCCAACCCTGACTATAACAACATGACTCTTAGTATTCCCACAATACATTGCAAGGTGGGGGTTTTTGGAGATCAAGCCTTGGGAGGTCTGAGTAACATCCAGGGACCCTGAGATGAGCAACAGAGCTAAGATAGTAACCTCGCCTGCTTACCCTTCTGTGTATGCTCTGCTACTTTCACATGTGCTGGAAGGTTTCAAGTCTGTAATGTGTGACGGACTTCACCTCCATATAATCCTAGATTTCTGAGAAGGAGAACTAGGAAAGAAGTCCAGAATGAGACAGAGGCAGAGGTTGGTTTCTATTTCCCAGTAATAAGTCTATCTACATTCTTAGCAGAATTTCTAGAATACTCTCTCTCTCTGTAGGGTCTTCAGCTGACATTGCTAGATAGATCCTTTCCCAAGACCATTTTGTAACCCCCTGCCTCCCTTCTTTGTGCTAATTCCTCTGCTTTATCAAATGTTCGATAAGTAGGAATGGAAAAATCTAACAGAGCAGTATTCCTGCCCCCTAACTCAATAGCCTAGAGTCCTGGGCTTGAAATCGGGTTTTCAACCTGGAATGATAAGCAGCTTCCAGCAGCTTCACACATCACTGTGAAGAGGACACCAATCCAACTAGAATCCAGGGTTTGGGGACGTTTTGTTTCATTTTGTTTTGATTTTGTGATACAAGGGATTGAACCCAGGGCCTTTTCACTGAGCTACATCCTCCACCCTTTTTTAGCATTTTTTTATTTTGAGACAGGGTCTCTGTAAGTTGCTAAGTTGCCCAGGCTGGGCTAGAACTTCTGATCCTCTTCCTCAGCCTCCCAGAGCACTGGGGATACAGGTGCACTACCATGCTCGGCCTCAGGATATTTTAACATGATCTATTCTGTGATAGGCCCTTCCTGAATAGAATGAGCCCCTAATTCTTATCCAGAATTGATTAATTACTTTTTTTTCTTCTTTTCTAAGTCCTTCTCATCCTTTGAATTCACGGGGCAACAGGAAATCTCTTTGGCTTTCTTCCCCCTCCCTGTTACTCTATTTATAGCACCAAATGTTGCCAGGTGTCAGCAACAAAATTAAAGAGGGACCATTAGAGTCTCTCCAAGCTGCTGTTGTTACTTAGGGTGCATCTAATACTTTGCATTAGCAAGTTGCTGTTCATTTGTGTTCATTCAGATATTCTGGGCATTTTAAAGGTACCAGATGATTTACTGTTTTACAAGCTGCAAACAAAGCCCCTCTCTATACTGTGTACATATAAGCTGCTAATACCTAAAACGCTGAGCCTCGAGGTATCGTGATTCAAGCTGAAACCCTTCACTAAAAGTGCCTGTGCTGGCCACAGTGTACTCAGCTACACTGTGATAAAGTAGATATAAGTATCTATGCTTTACAACAAAGAAATGGAGCAAGTGCTTAAGGTGGTAATTCCTGAGCTGGGCGTGCTGGTGCTCAAGGCATGCTAACCAGGCTTGTTAGGAGGACTGCTGTGAGTTTGAGGCCAGCCTGGGCTACATAGTGCATAGTGCAAAGAAAAAAGAAAAAAAGATGGTAATTCCCATGCCTTTAAAGCATACACACATGTTCATTGACTGGCCCAACTCATTCATCTAGAAAATGGGAAGGTTGTCATTAAGAGATAATTTCAAGGCAGGGGGACTGCTTTCTCCATTGCTCTTGCTTCATAAGCATTTCACAAAAGAAGCCTAGAAACTCACAACCTTCAGGTGTCAGAACCATGACTGAGTATGTGAGCGGGCATCAGGAGGAACAAGGGTCACTGGCCAAAATGACTTGCTGTATTTCTCTGTATACACCACAAGGAACAAGTCTATTTGACCAGTGGGTGTCAGGCATATAACCAAATGCTGCCATCTTCTTCCAGTCCTGTCAGTCAGTAGAAATGAGCAGAAGGCCACAGGAAAGAAGAAACAACCAAAACTCAATGAAGTGGGGCATAGAGATACAGGCCTGTAATCCCGGCACTCTCTGATGCTGAGGCAAAAGGACTGAGTTCAAGACCAGCCTGGGCGACTTAGTGAGACTCTGTCTCAAAATAAAAACTAAAAAAGGCTGTGGATGTAGCTCAGAGGTAGGGCACTGTGACAGAAAGCCCTGGGTTCAATCTCCAGAACAACATCAAAAAGAAGATGATAATGAAAATGGGGTGTACAGAGGGTTTAACCCTGGTCCCCTCACCAGCACAAGGTCCCAAGACCATAATCATTATGCAGCGGAGAGGCAAACCCAAGTCTGTCTGGCTGTGAAGCCCATGCTTGGTCTACTTTCATTATCAATATGTTTAGTTAAATGATTCAGTTATAAAAGTAATACCAGTCCTAGTAATAAAGAAGATAAGTGTAGATATTCAGGAATAAAAGAAAATTGAAGGCTTCAGAAATTAGAAAAGACTCAAGCAACCATTTTATGGCTTTAAATTCACTACGTAGCCCAGACTGCCTTAGAATTTGCAGTGATCCTTCTGCCTTAGTCTCCAGAGCGCTGGGATTACAGGCTCCCCCACACCTGGCTCAATTTCCCTTATGGCATCCTTGACCCACCACCACAAGAAGGAACCACCAACTCTAACAGGAAATAAAGGGCAAAGTCCCGAGTTAGCTAAGACTGGAGTATTCATTGAGAGGAATATCACCATTACTTCTAAGTCATGCCTTGAAGTCCCACCACTGAACTAAGAACTTAATTATAAAATAAAATATAGAATCTCTGATGTATTCAAGCCCCTCCCCGCATCTCCTCTACTGCTTCTCCGTGGTTCATTTGGAACAGACTACTTCAGTGTAGCTGAAAGAAAGGGTTAGGTCCCAAATTTGGTGAGCATTAGCAAAATTATTAATCTACCTAGAATGTTGTTTTGGCTTGTAACTAGATGTCCCCCTAAAGCCTCTTGGGCTCATAGGTGGGGTTTAGGGGACATAATTGGTTCACAAGTATGATACTGGATTGGTCCATTGATTGCTTTAACAGTTCTGGATATGGGTGATGGATTTACTGAAGAGGAAAGACCCACCCTCAGTCTTGTAGGTGGCACCAACCAATAGGCTTGTAGCCTGGTTGGAATAAAAGGGAAAAGAAAAAGGAAGCTGACTACTTCGTGCCTGCCATGCAATGGACTGTTTCTCCTTTGTCATGCTGCCCTGCTTTGAAGCCAGCTGACTATGGACTGAAACCTCTATAAACTGTGAGATAAAATAAACCTCTGCTCTTTTAACTTGTTGGTATTGTATATTTTGTCCTACCAACATATGTAACATAGGACATATGTAATGACTTTTTTTTTTTTTTTTTTTGGCTGAGGATTGAACTCTAGGGTCTAGCACTTTGGAGGCATGTACACTACCACTAAGCTATATCCCCAACCCCTTACAATGATATTTTTAATTGTTCCAACTCTAGCTAACCTGGGTCATTATAGTGGTGGTTTAGTGTTGATGTTTGTATTTAGGAAGGGCATCTACAAAGGGTGTTTCAAATATAAAATGATGAAATTCATAAAAGCCTTTTTCCTTTAATTAAAAAAAGTATTTAAATAAAACATTTGATTTTCATAGTCCCCGGATTTTTATACTTGAATTTTTTAATCTCCTTTTCAACTAAAATTAACGTGTAAGTACTTTTATTAAAGTACAGAAGATTCATGCTATTTGAGGTTTTCAAGAGCTTAGAGAATAGTAGGTTTATGTACAGATATCTCATATCAATCTCTCTGTAATTTTTAGAAGTTATTGATTTTCTTGATATAAGATTTGTACCACATCAGAAAGAATTTCAAAATCTCAGTAAAGAAATAAACAGTGAATATATGGAAAATATCATAGCAAATAAATATTTGCTATTATTCTACTCACAAGTTATTGCAACAAAATTTTAATTGTGTGAAACACACTGTTGTGCAAATAAATGAAAGCAGGTCACACGAGACAAGCAAAAGTGATTTCTAGAGTTTGCTAAAGAAATGCAACTGCATCACTAGTGTTTTGGCAGAGACTCTTAGGCACACAAAGGAGGGAGAAAGCTGTATAGAAGAACAAAGGAAAAGATTCAAGTGCATCAGATTAGAGGCTTTGGCATGGGGAAGGTGTAGGCTAGCTAACTAGAAGGAAGGCATCCAATGTAGTTAGTTAGCAGCGCATATTTTCTTTCTCTAGTTAGTCCTAAATTGGAAGTAAGAATAAAAATTAAGATAGCTTTTAGTTGTTGATCAAGTCCTGGCCATTTTGAACCAATTTTTAAAGAAGTTATTGTTAGCCAGGTGTGGTGGCACATGCCCATAACCCCAGCACTTGGGAGGCTGAGGCAAAAGGATGGCAATGTGTTTGAGACCAGCCTGGACTACATAGTTCAAGGTCAGCCTGAACTGCATAGTGAGACATTGTCTCCAAAAACAAAAACAAACAAAAAAAGTTATTGTTTAGCTTCCTGAGCTGTTACTAGAGATAGCAATCTGGCTTGTAACGAGTCTGGCTTTATCAGAGAAGAAATACTATTTTTCTATTTTCTTATGTTCAGCACTTGGATTCTGCAAATTAAACTAACAAAAGGCAGACTAAAAGTGTTGTGTGCAACAATATAGTAACTGGGTCATTAATGCTCAAAGTTAAAGGTTTATGTACCCAACTTAATAGGGAAAAGGAAGCTGAGCATGGTGGTACACACCTGTAACCCCAGCACTCAGGAGGCTGAGGCAGGAGGATCACAGCAAATTTGAGGCCAACCTGAGCTACATAGTTAGTTTAAGGCCAGTCTAAACTATATAGCAAGACCTTGTCTCAAAAAGCAAACAAAAGAAAAATAGGGAAATGAAGATCAGGTTCTTAGGGGAGAACAAATAGAATTTTTTTTCAGTGCTGGGGATCAAACCCAGGTTCTCATGTATCCTGGGAAAGAGATCGGTCATTGAGATACATCCCTAGCCCTGCATATAGATTTATTCTGAAAACAGGAAAGTTTTTAGAAGAACAAAAAGAGATAAGAAAGCTTGTGGTAACATTTGCTTATGCAGCTGTAAGTGACCCTTCCATCTTCTTCAGAGCCGAGAAACCCTCCTGAAGCAGGCACTTATTGTAGCCACATTTCTCAGAGCTCGCTGCTTTTAGACAGATAAATGCTCCGAAAAGGCTTCTTTCTCCACCTGTTGAACCTCAAATATCTTCAGTTTTTTAAAAAAATCTCAGGTCGATGCTGGGTTCCAAGTGAGCTCCCAGAGCACAGAAAGTGGATTTCTAGGCTGTGTATCATGGTCGAGGAAGTCGGGCTCCTGGGGAGGTCGCTGCAGGCTCTGAGCGGGAGTTCTGTTCTCATGTGAAATCCAGCCAGAGTTCACAGCTCCTCGTGTGTTATGGGCGATGCCATTTTGCAAAGAAAGGACATTTTTTCTCTTCTTTTTTTATAAATATTGTCATGAACATAAGAGTATGTGTCTGCGCTTTAAAGGAACCTGTAATTTAATATAGAATACGTTCAGCATAGTCACCAGCTTCTTTTTGTTTCTATTTTAATTGTGCTGCAGTTAGACTCTGTAATTGAGGAACAACTGCATCTCCTCGCCAAAGAGCAGGCAATGGAGATGGATACAGAAGAGAAAAATCTAGAGGCCAATAAAGGAAGATGGGGGGGTGGGAGGAGGGATAGGTGCTCTTACAATAAATGACTAGTTGCTGACTTTAACCAAATAATGAGTTACAGGATGGGCTTCGAGATTCACCTCCTTGTTTGCCAAACATTCTCAGTTCTCTTGGGATTGATTCCCAGCACACGTGTGCGTGCACACACACACACACACACACACAATGTCATTAAAAATCTGCAGCAAGATGAGAGAGATAGGAAGAGAAAATAGGTCAAGTAGGAAAAGACACTGAGGCTCAATAATTTTAATTATCATTTAACATTTTACTGTCTAAAATGGTTCAAATGGCAAACTCCCTTCATCTGCACAAGCAATGTCCTTCTTTATCTTCCCTTTTCCAACTCTAAATCCAGGTTTTCTACTGTTCTGAGACAAGCCATGAGGTTTTATCCTCATTAACAGAGTACAAAGACTTACAGGACAAAATCGGTTGACCAAAGCAGAACAATAAGATGCAAGAAGGGAAACAAGAGGGCATACTTCATCATTTCACACGGCTTAAAAGCAGCATGCTGGTTGTGGGTGTAGCTCAGGGTTGAAGCATGTATTTAGGATGCATGGGATGCTGGATTCAATCCCCAGCATCAAAAAAAGAAAGAAACAAAATCATCTTTTTGGAAGGATTTCTGGAAAAATTTGCACATAGTAAATGTTACAATAGAAGATCACTACTTCAAGAGGAGAAAAGGAGAGAAGGAAGATGAAGAACTGATTCTAAGGCTAACAGAAAATTATCACTAATGTCCATGCCAGCCATTCTAGAATCTTAGTCTTCCTCTTCCAGGAAACGCTCCAGTTTTGTTTCTTTAGCAAAATACACATTTTCAACTATCTCCTACTTTAACAAAATAAAATAAATAAAAATACCTCTTCTTGACCTTATACCTTATCCACCTTCTCCCATGTCTTGCTTTCCTTTCACAGTCACATTTCAGGATTAAAAGGCCCTGAATCATTGGTCTCCCCTTTCTTACCTCCAAGTCCCTTTCGTTCCAACTCACTTCAGCCAGGCATCCACCCACACACTTCCCTCTAGGTCTTCCTTCCTTCTTTCTCCCAGGCTGCTTCTTCTCCATCTTTTGCTGAATCTTTTTTCTCAACTCTCAGATGGTAGTTGTATCTTCTAAGCCCTTTCTTGATGTAGTGTTCCACAGAATGACATTAACTCCAGTTTGTACCTCCGTACAAAGCTGCAGAGTACCATCACACATGGGCTCGTCTCTACCCCGATGACCTCCATGCACATCAAAATCAAATGAACACAATGAATGAAAGATCCGAATAGACATTTCTCACAAGAAGACATACAAATGGCTAAGAGCTCAGGACGCCCCTAATCATCAGGAAGATACAGATAAAAGCCCCAGTGAAATATAACTGTGCTCCAGTTACAATGGTAATTACCAAAAAGACAAGAGATTACAAGTGTTGCTGAGGATGTGGAGAAAAGGACTGTTGGTAGCTTCCATTATGGAAGCTAGAATGGAGGTTCCTCGATAAATTAGAAACAGAACTATGGTATAATCCAGCAATACCACAGTTGGGTAAATATCCAGAGAAAATAAATCAGGATGTCAAAGAGACATCTGCACTCCCGTGTTTATTGTAATACTAGTCACAGTAACCAAGATAGTGTTAAATCAGCCTAAATGTCCATCAGTGAGTGAACAGATAAGAAAAGGTGGTCACCAAGCATGACGGTATGTATCTATAATCCCAGCACTATGGGAGACGGAGGTAGGATTGCAAGTTTGAGCTCAGCCTAAGAAACTTAGGGACTTAGACTCTGTCTCAAAATAAAGAATTAAAAAGGGCTGGAGATGTAGCTCAGTGAAGATCCTGGATTGAATCCCCAGTGGAAAGAAAGGAAAGAAATGAAAGAGAGAAAGAGAGAGAGAGGGAAAGAGGGAGGAGGGGGGAGTGAAGGAGGGAGGAAGGGGTGACATACACACAATAGAATACTACTGAGCCACAGAAAAAGATGAAATCCTGTCATTTGGAATAACATGGATAAACCTAGGGGACATTATGTTAAAATAAACACAGTAAGTACAAAAGGACAAATTCTTCGTTATTTCCCTCATAAGTGGAATATAATAAAGGTGATTTCACGGAAGTTGAGAGTGAAAATAGTTACCAGATGATGAAGAAGGTACAGGGGAGGAAAGGAGGAAAAAATGTTGATTAATAGGTACTAAATTATAATGAGTAAAGAGAAAGTTTTGGCATTCTATTTCACAGTAAGGTGACTACAGATAGTGATAATGTGCTGTTTTCTACATTTTGTTGTTGTTTTTTGTGATAGTATACAGTACTGGGGATTGAACCCAGAGCCTTCACACTGAGCTACATCCCCAGTCCTCCTTTTAGTTTATTTTTTTTTTTTATACAGGGTCTTGCTACGTTGCCCTGGCTAGGCTCAAATTTCAGATCCTCCTGCCTCAGCCTCCCAGAATGCTGAGATTATAGACGTGTACTACCATGCCCAGCTATTTTTTTTTTCAACCTAGGGCTGAGGTTATAGACCAGAAGATACAAAATTTGCATGTGTGGAGATGTAGGTTCAATCTTCAGCACTGCAAAAGAAATAAATAATGTAAGTAAGCATATTTTAAAAGTTAGAAGAAAATTCCATCTTGTTTTGTTAGCATCACTGTGTAAGGAACTGCTTAAGCATGCTAGGCAAGAACTCTACCACAGAGCTACATCCCCAGGCCTACAAGAAAAGATTATAAATGCTTTCACCATGAGTAATGATAAATATTTGAGAAGATAGATATAAATACCCTGATCTGAACATTATATAATGCATACATGTATCAAAACTTCACATGGTACACTGAAATGTATATAATGTTTATGTATCAGTTAAATTTTTTTAATTAAAAAATGTTCTCCATGTTTTAACTATTGAAGCAGTTGTATTTCTATTATTTCTCTGCTTTTCACACTCCCCAGTACTGCAAACATGTCTGTCATTCCCACTCCTTATTTTGTTTTGTTTCGTTTTGGTTTTTGAGACAGAGTCTTGCTATGCAGCCCAGGCCACCCTAGAATTTGTGATCCTTCTGCCTCCCAAGTGCTGGGATTACAGGAGCACATCACCACCCCCAATTCAACTTTATTTTTTTTAAATATACCTTTATATTAGGGATTAGGTTTCAACATATGAATTGGGAAGGGAGTCAAACACTCAGACCACAGCACTTGTAAATATTATATTTAAATACTATGCACAGAAATATTACATCTGGAGAGATGCAGAAATAGCATGGTACAACCTGATGAACACAAAGCGAACACACTCCTGTAACACCTGCCAGAACGAAGAAATCAAATACGTTCACATAATAGCTGGGACCCGTTCTGAGCGACTTTGTTACTACGTGGCCATCAGTCAGTGCACCGACAGGAACCTGAGTGTGTCGTGCACCCCATGCCAAGGCCACAAAGGACAGGCTGTGCTCCCAAGCTGCCCTCCTAGAGCATGTAACAGTTCCGAGTACCACAGGCGTGGTGACACAACAGCGAGCATTGTGTTTCTGAACATATTTAAACATAGAAAAAGTATAGCAAAAAAAACACACTACAAAAGATAAAAATGGGGCTGGGTAAAAATGGAGCTGGCACGTGCCTGTAGTCCCAGCTACTCGGGAGGTTGAGGCAGGAGGATCACTCGAACCCGAGAGTTTCAGACCAGTCTGGGCCATATACCAAGACCGTATCTCAAAAATATAGCCAGGTATGGTGACAACAACCCATCATCGCAGCCCTCAGGAGGCTGAGGCAGCAGGATTACAAGTTTAAGGGCAGCCTGGACTACATAGTGAGATGCTGTTTCCAAAAAACAAAAAAAGGGAAAAAATTACACTTGTGTAAAGCACTTACTGTGAATGGAGTTTGTGGACCAGAAGTTGCCATGGCTGAGTGTGTGAGCAGATGAGAAGGCCCGGGACATTACTGCACACTGCTGTAGACTTTACAAGCTCTGATGCTGTGCTATACTTACCATTTCTTTTTCTTTCTTCACCAATAAATTAACTCTAGTTTATTGTAGTCTTCTTTGCAAACTTTAAAAAACATTTTGGGGCCAGTGAGATAGCTCAGCAGCATAAGCACCTGTCTGGGAAGCGCAAGGTCCTGAGTTTGACTCCCGGTACCCACATACGAAAAAAGGGCCAGTGTTATTGCTCAGCGGCACAGGCACCTGCTGTCACGTGAGGTCCTGAGGTCGACCCCCGGTACCCACAAAAAAAAAAAAAAAAAAAAAAAAACATTTTGACTCTTTCGTGATAACATAGCTCACAACATAAGCACATTGTACAGCTGTACTGAAATGTTTTCTTTCTTTATGCCCTTATTCTATAAACTTTTTATATTTAAAAAAACTCAGGAGATTTTTTAAGTTTTTTTGTGAACAAAGACCCAGCACACACAGTAGCCTAGCCTGGGGTCAGGACCATCAATATCACCATCCACGGCGCCACACTGTTTCCCCTGAGAAGGTTCTCAGGGCAGTGATATACAGAGAGCTGTCACCTCCTGAAATAACCACACATGCTCCTGGAATAAATCCTGAAGGATCTGCCCAGGCAATTTAGCAAGAGCTTGTGTCAAAATCAAAGCAAAGAGTCGGGGATATAGCAGAGCGAGAGCAAGTGTGAGGCCCTCAGTTCAATCCCCAGTACCCTGAAAAAAATAAAAATGAAAAGTCTCTACGGCTGGGGTGCGGCTCAGTGATAGACTGTTTGCCTCGCACTTATGAGTCTCTGGGTTCTTTCCCCAGTGCCACAGGAAATAAATAATAATAATAATGAGTCTCAGGGGCCGGAGATGGCTCAGTGGCGTAAGCACCTGCCTGGCAAGCACGAGGGCCCGAGTTCGACTCCCAGATCCCATATACGAAAAAAGGGTTGGTGATATCGCTCAGCGGCATGGGCGCCTGCTGGCATGCGAGGTCGACCTCCGGTACCCACAAAAAAATAATAATAATAATGAGTCTCAGTCCTTATCTCACTCAGTAAATCAGACATGTATGGCTCCTGGGCCAGATTTGGCCTGTTCCATTTTCATATGGTCCTGAAGCTATCAAAGATTTTTATGTTAAAAAAAAAAATTAGCAAGAATAGAGCTGGCATGGTGGTGCGTACTTCTAATCCCAGCACTTGTGAGGCTGAGGCAGGAGTATCACCAAGCAAGGCCAGCCTGAGTTATAAGCAAGACCTTGCTTATAAACAGGGAAAAAAGTACATAGTAAGAATGAAGACAGGTGTGGTAATGTATGTCTTTAACTCAGATACTAGGAAGGCTGAGGCAGGAGGATAACACTTTCAAAGACGGGCTGGGCAATCTAGCAATACTCTGTCTCAAAATAAATAAAATGGGCTAGGATGTGGCTCCCTGGTAGAGGGCTCAAAGGCACAGGCCCTGGTTTGATCCCCAGTACTACTAAAAAAAGAAAAATTAAAATAAATTAAAAATAAATGTTATATAAATTTTACTTTAATTTTTTTCCATTTAATCACTTGTTTGTTTTTCCTTTGGTGCTGCTGGGGATGGAACCTAGGGCCTCCTAATGCTAGGCAAGCCCTCTACCACCGAGCTACACTCCCAGGCCTGTTTGACCATTTATGAAATTCAAATGTACCTTACACTTAATGTATGCCTTTAATGTCTAAGCAAAATATCTCCACATGTATCAGGAATGAGTTTCAAGTTTTCGTTATCACTGGAAATACATGACATCTCATCATTCTGAGGCCTTCACCAGGTTCTGTCTCCTAGAAGACTGTAACTCAATAAAACCACAGGGCGTCCAAAAGGAAAGAGAATCACAGAATTAGGGCCTGAGGGTTTAGGATTTGGACCCATACAGACCTCTTTAAGCAACCTTTTCACAATGACATGTGCCAGGGATATAGCTCAGTGGCACAGCGCCCACGTGGCAAGCACAAGCTCCTGAGTTTGATTCCGGGTATCAAAAAAAAAAGCTATAGTGCAATAAGTAAATTCATTTTGGGAGTAATGCTCACAAGTTAGCAGACCAGAAAATATATTTAGTCCTTAAGCAAACCGTTATATTGAGATACAAACATAAAATGGTTAAATTAGATTGCAAAAGTACTGCAAAGACAGGTGGACGTGGTGATGCACACCTGTAATCCCAGCACCAGAGGCTGAGGCAGGAGAATCATTGTGAGTTCGAGGACAGCCTAACTTCATGTTCATAGTATTCTTACAAGGTGGGTATTGGCCCCATTTCACAGACAAGGAAGCTGAGTAGAAACAAGTTAGTTAATTCTCTTAGGGCACAGGAAAAGACAGCAATGTGACAAAACCAGGATTTAAACCAGATTTTTTCTGGCTTAAAAACCCTTGCTAAAGCTGGGGGTGCAGGGCAATGGTGGAACACTTGCCTAGCATGTGCGAGGCCTTGGCTTTAATCCCTAGTGCCACACACACACACACACACAAAGCACAAATTTTGGGGAAAAGGAAAAACTTGCCCCTTAGCTGTAATAAGACTGCTAAACTCTCCTGTCTCCGGCTGCGCTACAACTTCAGGGAATCCTCGGGGCCCAGGTGCATGGGCGCCTCCCGTCCTCTCGGTTCACTCGCCTTCCCCGCCCGGCCAGGCCCCGCGGCCCTCCCGCTCGCGCAGGGCCACCGCCCCCTGCTGGCTGTCCCCGAGCGCAGCCTGCGCGCTGCCCCGTCCGGGCAGCGCCCTGCGCTGCTATATGTGCCCTAAGCGTCGGGCCACCTGTCTGCCTCCCAGCCAGACTGAGAGCCCTTGAGGTGGGGAAATCTAAACATTCCTGATGCGACCACCCCCGGTGCGCTAGTGACATCGTATGCATTAGATTCTCAGCAACTGTATGCCGAGCTCAAATCAAGGAGCGACACAAGGAAGGAGTGGGAGGGAAAGAAGGGAGGACACGGAGGTAAAAAGGATTAAGATGTGTTAGATACGTGTGCCGACTCCCCATGATGAATGTGATCATAGATACTATAAACATGCTCTGATAAAAATAGAAACTAAAGGGCCGGTGAGATGGCTCAGCGGCTTAAGCGCCTGCCCGGCAAGCGCGAGGGCCCGAGTTGGACTCCCGGAACCCACATAGGAAAAAAGGGCCGGTGATATCGCTCAGCGGCACAGGCGCCTGCTGGCGCGAGAGGTCCTGAGGTCGACCCCCGGTACCCACAAAAAATAAAAATAAAAAAAAAATAGAAACTAAAAAGCAAATCAAGGACTGCTGTGTAGACAGAGTCACAGTGAAGCTGGGCGGGGCGGCGCACACCTGTGATTGCAGCGCTCGGGAGCTGAGGCGGGAGGATCGTGGCGAGTGTGAGTGAGTGCAGCCTGGGCCACGGAGTGAGTTCAAGGCCCTTGTGGAATATATAGAGAGAGCCCGTCTCAAAAAACCAACCAAACAAAGAAAAAGCCCTAGTGAACCCTGATGTTAGAATGACTTCAGTGGTTTCCAAACTTGGCTGCACACTGTAACCTCAGAAAGTTTTTTGTTTGTTTCTGTCTGCGGTACTAGGAAGTAAACCCGGGGCCTTCACAATGAGCTATACCCAGCCCTTTATATTTTTTTATTTTGATTCAGGTCTTACTAAGTTGCTAAATTGCCCGGGTAAACTTGTGATGCTCCTGCCTCAGCCTCCCAGAGTACTAGGATTATAGGCATGCGCTACCACACCTGATTCCTCAGAGATTTTTAAACATGCGTGATCTGGTCTTACCCTAGAAGATGTAAATCAGAACCCTCAATCTGTGTGGCTTAAAAGGCTTTCCAGGGTGCAAACTTCTGACCTAATCTTACTGTCTTATCTTACAGAATAGAGAGCTTGAGATCTAAATAGGGTAAGTTATTGGTCAAGTTTCCACAAACACATGTAAAAATACTCTAATTCATTAACAGCGCGCCTGGCAGGACACGTACAGGTAACTGGGGCCTGGCTTGCTTTCCGGGTTGAGAGTTGTCCTATAACTCTTACTTGAGCTGACCCCAAGGAGTATACACGCAGAAATAATCAGGCCTCCATTTCTCAGTCTGAGATAATCTTGGGCTCGTGGGCTCTAGTGAGACATTTTACATTTTGTGTCTTCATTTTTTATGACAAACTTAAAACTTAAAATATTCCAGAATTTTTATTAAGTTTTATTGGTATAATTTAGATATACATAATGATCACATTCATCATAGGAAATGTGTACCTATGCATAGTATATTCTGGTTGCTCTTTTCTTTTCCCGATCTCCTCCCCTCCCTTCAATCCCTCTTCCCCTCCTCATTCACAAAGATTCTTTCCATTTTATCCTTCTTTTATTTTTTTTTTCTTTTCTCTTCTTTCCTTTGCCTCTTCAATCCTCCCTAGTTCCCCTTCCTTTTGAACAGTTTCTTCCTATATCACCATACCTATTATACACTTAAAGTGGTTATTTGTTACACTTTCAGTTTCTCATATCAAAAGAACAATGCAATATTAACACATACGTAACCAATTTATTTCACTTAAGAATATAGTCTCAAGGTGCATCCATTTAGTTATAAGTGTCTCAAATCTATCCTTCTATATGGCTGAGTGTACTCCATTGTATAAAAAAGCACATCTTTTTCATCTATTCCTCAGTGGATGGACATTTGGGTTGTTTCCAAGATTTAGCTATTACAAACTGTGCTACTATAAAGATGGGTACGCATATATCACTGTGGTATGATGATTTTAATTCTTCTGGGGAGATACCCAGCAGGGGAATTGCTGAGTCAAATGGAACCTCTAGTCCTAGTTTTTTTAGGAATCTCCACACTGATTTCCACAGTGGTTGCACCAGTGGAGAAGGGGTCCTTTTTCCCCATAGCTGTGCCAGCATTAGTTATTAGTTAATTTCTTAATAATAGCCATTCTTTCTGGGGTGAGATGGAATCTCAGCATTGTTTTAATTTGCATTTCTTGAATGACCAGTGATGTTAAACATTTTTTCATATATTTATTAGCTGTTTGAATTTCTCCCTCTGAGAAGTGTGTATTCTTCTCAGATGCCCAATTTTGGATTGGGTCTTTAAATTTGGGGGGGGTCTAATTTTTTTTCAGTTCTTTGTATGTTCTAGATATTAGCCCTTTGTCAGAGGGACAACTGGCTAAAACTTTTTCCCACACTGTGGGTTGTCTTTTCATTCCACTGGTAATTTCTTGTGCTATGCAAAATCTTTTTAATAGGATGAGATCCTAGTCATTGATTCTTTGTACTATTTCCCATGTGATTGGGGTTTTGTTCATGAAATCTTTGCATACACCTCTGTCTTCAAGTGTTCTACCTATTCTCTCTTCCATCAGATTTAGTGTTTCTGATTTAATATTTTTGTTTTGTTTTGTTTTGTTTTTATTTTTTTATTTAATATTTAGATCTTCAATCCATTTCTATTTTAATTTAGTGTGTGGTGAGAGACATGGGTCTAGTTTTAGTCTAGACCCATGACATGCAGAAAGCCAGTTTTTCTGGCACCATTTATTAAAGAGGCTGTCTTTCTTCCAATGAACATGTTTAGCCCCTTTGTCAAAGATAAGATGGCTTAGTGTTTCGGGGTTGTTTCTGCATCTTCCAATCTGTTCTGTTGATCCTCAGACCTGTTTGTCAGTACCATGCTGTTTTTATTACAGTAGCTTTGTAGTATAATTTCAAGTCAGGGATTGTGATGCCCTCTGCCTTGCCTTTGTTGCACAGAGCTGCTTTTGTTATTCGAGGTCTATTCTCATTCTAAATGAATTTTAGGATTGTGTTCTCTAGATCTGTGAGGTATGCTAATGGTATTTTCTTTGGGGTCACATTAAATCTGTATATCAATTTTGGGATTATGGCCATTTTTACTATGTTTGTTCTTCCTACCCATAAGCAAGAGGTATCGTTCTATTTTCTGACATCCTCTTGGATCTCCTTTTTCAACATACTGTAATTTTTCAATGTAGAGATCTTTTACTGTGTTTATTAGATTGATTGCTAAATATTTCTTTTTTTTTTTTTCTTGGTGGATGTTATTGTGAAAAGTGTGGTCTCCCAAATTTCTCTCTCAGTGGGTGTTGTAGTCAGGGTTTGAAAAAAAAAAGCTATAATACAGGACACATAATTTATAGGATTATTTTATAGCAGTCACCCAAGAGTCAAATACAAAAAAGAGTGCATGAATCTGTCCACACATTAAAGACCCAAAGAATCAAGCTGAGGGCTGGATTCCACAGCAATGTCCTGCATGAGTCCAGCTGAAAACCTAGAGCCCATGGCAATGCCCCCCACAAGTCCAACTGGAGACCCAGAGCCCGCAACAATGTCTCAAGCAAGTCTATTTCATGGATCTGCACCGGGAAGGCCCAAAGGTCAGTGGTGGAAGCTAGAAAATCTGTGCCAGAGGGATGAAGGATCTGTGCCAGCAGCTCAGGGATCTGCACTGGAGCCAGGAAGCGACACTCAAAATAAGGACCAGAGCTCCCCTGAAAAGTACCACAGCCATCCTCAGCAACAACGAGGTCCCGAGCTCCTCTGACAATGAGACAATCTCCTCCAAAAGAACCAACAGCACCACCTCTTCCTCACCAGTTGTCTTTTTTATGTTGTTGGCGACAGTCCTCAGGTGGGACCTCCACACCCAGCACCACTCTGATTCAGTTTAGCTGGGTGTTACAAGTTGACCACAAGTTGTCAATCCACCACAGTGGGTTTGTTGTTTGTGTAGAGGAAGGCGATTGATTTTTGAGTGTTGACTTTATGTCCAGCTATGCTACTGAATGCTGTTATTAAATCTAAAAAATTTTGGTGGACTTTTTGGAATCTTCCATGTAGAATATCATGTCATCCATGAATAAAGATAATTTAACTTCTTCTTTTCCTATCCTTATTCCTTTTATTTCTTTTTCTTTTCTAATTGCTCTGGCTAATGTTTCCAGAGTTATATTAAATAGGAGTGGTGATAGTGGACATCCTTGTATTGTACCTGATTTAGAGTGAAAACTTTCAGTTTTTGACCAGTTAGTATGATGATGGCTGTTGGTTTGTCATGGATGGCTTTTATCAGATTGAGATAAAGACCACTCCAATTTTCTGTAGGGTTTTATCATGAGTGGGTGTTGGACTTTGTCAGATGCTTTTTCTCCATCTATTGACAGATCAGGTGATTTTTGTCTTTGTCTCTGTTGATATCTTTTTTTTTTTTTTGTGGGTCCTGGGGGGTCGACCTCAGGACCTCGCGCGCCAACAGGCACCCGTGCCGCTGAGCGATATCACCGGCCCCTTTTCCGTATGTGGGATCCGGGAGTCGAACTCGGGCCCTCGCGCTTGCAAGGCAGGCGCTTATGCCACTGAGCCATCTCACCGGCCCTCTGTTGATATCTTGTATTACATTTATTGATTTGCATATTTTTGAACCATCCCTGAATGCCTGAATGAATCCTACTAGGTCACTGTCTTTCCCCTCCAATTGCTTGCCTTACCTGGAGGCTTTTTTCTATTGGTGCTCTTGGAATTGTGGTATTCTTTATCTCTTTCTAGAATATCCTTCAGAGCATTTTGGAGAGCTCGTTTGGTGGTCATGAATTTCTTCAGTTGTTCCTTGTCATGGCACTATTTTATTTCTCCATTAATTCTGAAATACAGTTTTGCAGAGTACATCGATCTGTGCTGGAGGTTGTTTTCTTTTAGGACTTATAAAACCTCACTCCAAGCTCTCCTTGACTTGAAGGTTTGTGTTGAGAAGTCTCCTGTGATTCTGATGGGTTTTCCTTTATAGCTGATTTCTTTCTTTTCTCTAACTGCTTTTAATATTCTGTTCTTGGGCTGAATTTCTGGAATCTTGACTACTATATGCCTTGGTGTAGATTTATTTTGATCATGGCTATTTGGACTTCTATATGCCTCACTTATTTGCATATCAAATTTTTTATCCATGTTTGGGAAGTTTTCTCCCATTACTTCTGTGAAGAGTTTTTTATGGCATTTGTGCTATCTCCAGCTTTCTCATTGACTCTGATCAATCTTATGTTTTCTCCTTTGCTTCATCTTATAGCTGTTGGATTGATTTTTTAGAGTCCTTTGCTTTTTGTAAGATATCTTTCTTTTCATGGTTGCTAACCATAATCCTGTCTTCTAAATCTGATACTCTATCTTTACCTTTGTTCAATCTGTTTTGTGTACTTTCAATGGAATTTTTAATCTCCTGGTTAGCTGTTTGGATCTGTTTCATGGCCTCCATTTCTTTCTTATGTTGGACATTCTTGGTTTTCATAATTTTCTTAAGCTCCTCTATTTTTTTAAATCTGTGTCCACTCTAGATTCATTTTTTGGGCATGTCTGTCATTTTGATCACCATTTCTTTTTTTACCTGAGAGATTATTTTTTCTATAGCCACCTCCATTTGTTTTTGTTTTTGTTTTTATGCTTTGTTTATTTGTTTGTTTTACTTCTGCTGCTATCATTTCAGAAAGATCCAGTGTGTGGCTTCTGGTTTCTTCTACCTCGTGGTGCTCTGGAGTTGTCCTGGGTGGGCTGGAGGTCTAGGGTTGCATTTTGCTTTTGCATCTTGTCATTGTCTGTTTTTCATTTTGTTTTATTTTCTATGTTGGTGCTTGTAGATTTCTTATCATAGATAGCTTTATTACTAATATTGTGGCTTCCCTAAGAAATGCCTGTTTCTCAGGTCTTCTAGGTGTAAGTGGTTCTTGATCTTTGTGTCTATCCCAAGAACCCACCTTCTCAATTTATTAAGGAGGGACACTTGCTATCTATTTGGCTCTGCACTCTGTCCTTTCATACTGGACTATGGCCCAGGCAATCACAGTATTGTCATATGAGGGAGAAAAACTAATTACAGCATGTGTGGCATCCTGGCTAAAGTAGTACAATTAGCAGTAACAATAATATCCAGCACAGCCTAGCAACTGACCAACTGTGGTAACTATCAATTTGGTAACTTTAACCATAGGAGCAAACTCTACAGTTATATAACAAAATCCAACATGTGCTAGGAACTTGTATGCAATGAGTTTCCCCTTGGTAGATTGATTTTACCTGCTGGCTCTGCAGGGCCCTATGGAAATAGCACCCCGCCATTGTTAGGGCCACTCCCACCAGTGCCCTGGTGCTGCTGGGCTGTGCTGGGCTGGGGCCACTCCCACCTGTGCCCCTCTTTTTCTTTTCAATGACTGAGTTCTTCACAGAGCTTTAAACTCTCATGATGAGCATATGTGTTCTGATTGAGTTGGCCACAGGTAAGTACCTCACCAACTGTCTCGGACTGATGCTCGAAGAAAACATGCTGCCCTCCTGCCAGGTGATGCTCAGGGCCATGGAGCGCTCTGCATGAAGGGGAAGTGCAGACGTCCATGGGGAGGGAGATTGAGTGTGAGCTCACTGCATCTCCTGCACGGCTGGCCTCTGTAACTCACAGGAAAGTGGGCTGTGGGGGGCACTTTGCAAGTTGTCATTTCAACAAAACATCTGTCCCACAAAATTAATAATCTGAGTTGTTCTTCGGAAATGAATGAGCAATTTTTTTTTTTTTACAGTAGAGCAATGCTGTGTGGGGCCACTCTGGGAGGCTGAGGCAAAAGGATTACAAATTCAAGCCCATCCTGGTCAACCTAGTGACTTAGCTAGACTCTATCTCTAAATGAGAAAATAAAGAGTGGGAGTTGTAGTGCGAAGGCCCTGGGTACTGTGAAAAAAAAAAAATCTAAAGACTCCATATACCATGGAAAGAATGCACACGGTACTGATGGCGGTGTTCTCATTTGGGAAAGGAAACCTCGAGGCTGAGGCAATAGGTGGAAAGGAGAACTACACTTTAGATCATTTGGCACATTTTTAGTAATTAAACAATTATTTTACTTAATCCTTTTGTGATGTATATAAATTGTCAATATAGGAGTTATAAGCCAGGAGTTTGAGCCAGGTATGGTGGTGCACACCTGTAATCCCAGCACTCAGAAGGCTGAGGCAGGAAGATAGCCATGATTTTGACT
Organism: Erethizon dorsatum; assembly: GCA_028451465.1. Taxonomy (NCBI): domain Eukaryota; kingdom Metazoa; phylum Chordata; class Mammalia; order Rodentia; family Erethizontidae; genus Erethizon; species Erethizon dorsatum. The sequence goes on from CM051831.1 coordinate 72,164,891, forward strand.
CCAGCTTGGGGTACATGGTGAGTTCAAGTCCATCCTGAACTACAAAGCAAAGCCCTGTCTCAAAAAAAAAAAATTTTTTTTTTTAAGTTAGTGCTCGGACATATTTTACATTGTACTAAAATAAATTACATCAATAGGCCCACCTAGGTCAGGGATATAGCTCAGCGGCACAGTGCCTGCCCAGCAAGTGGGAGGTTGTGAGTTTGATTCCCGGCACCAAAAAAAAAAAAAAAAAAAAAGGAACGCCCAAGACAATTATATTTTTTCTTTGAAGTGGTTCAGACACTACTTGCTGGGCAAGGGTGTGGGTGTGCACTCGTGCGCTGGGCGTCAGACCGGAGTAGGATCCCAGGGAGGAGGTCCGCACAGGACGGCTGAGGTGGCTCCGGTGGTGCATAGCCGGTGGCACAGGCAGGCAGCCGAGGGGCCACTTCGAGGGATATGCTTTCCCCAAGCACACTGAACAGCTTGAGCTCTTCGCAATAAACACTTTAGTTTTTCCTTTTCAAAATCCTTGTTTGTTTTCCATTTTCTTCCTTTTTTTAATGTATTATATTTTATCTTGTTTTTACTTTTTATTAAACAATTTAGAAATCAATCTTTGTTGTAAACATTGGAAGTACTAAAATCACATTGTTTTAAAATATAATTTGTTTCTCTCCAGCTTAGTCCGGTATTTTAATAGCTTATCATACCTAGGTAGGTCAGAAAATGGCACTCACGGAATAGAGTCAAAAATGGTAAGTGTGTAGATTGATGTTGAAGATGCAGAAGCTGCCACACCAACATGCTACTTTGGCTTCAGGATGATTTGGAACTGAAAGTAACGGAGAAACAGCAGACAGACAGACAGACACACACACACACACACACACACTCAAAATAGATTAAAGATTTAAATGTAAGACTTTACAACATAAAAGAAAACATAGAGGGAAAACTCCTTGACATTGGTCTTGGCAGAAATTCTTTTACTATAACCCCAAAAGTACATAACAAAAGCAGCAAAGGCATAAGTGGGGAGCTGAAGGTGCAGCTCAAGGGTAGAGTGCTGGCCCGGCACACACAAAGCCCTAGATCCGGTCCCAAATACACGCAAGTGACTGCATCAAACTGAAAAGCAAATAGCACATAATCTCACGTCTATGTGGAATCTTAAAAAAAATCAGACTAATACAAGCAAAATGTAATGCTTGCAAAGGATATAAATATTTATTTATAAGATAAATGTCTGGAGATCTAATAAGAGGTTTGTGACTACGATTGGTAATACTGTAATAGTATATGTAAAATTTGCTGAGAGAAGCATTTGTTTTTTTAAGGTACGCTGGGCATTGCGGTGCACACTTGTAATCTCACCCCAAGCGAGGCTGAGGCAGGAGGATCACCATGAGTATGAGGCCAGCCTGGGCTACATAGTGAGTTCAAGGCCAGCCTATCCTATCTCAAAAAAACAAAAGTAAATAGATAAATAAATAAATGAATGATTTTCTTTTAAATTACTGAGGATTGAACTCAGAGCCTCATGTATGCTAAGCACACATTCTACCACTGACCTACATCCCCAGCCAAAAGAGCAGATCATGAATGTTCTGACCACGCACACAAAGGTAACTGTGGGACAATGAAGAATGTGTACTTGACTATGGTAATAATTTCACAGTATAGCCTGTAATCCCAGAACTTGGGAGACTGAAGCAGAAGGATTGCCGCAAGTTCAATGCCAGCCTGGGCTACATAGCAAGTTCAAGGCCAGCCTGCACTACACAGCAAGACCCTGTCTCAAAAAAACAAAACATGAGCTAGGCGTGGTGGTGCACACCTATAATCCCAGAACTTGGGAGGCTGAGGCAGGAGGATCACTGTGAGTTCAAGGCCAGCCTGGGCTACATAGTGAGTTCAAGGCAGCCTGAACTACACAGCAAGACCCTGTCTCAAATAACAAACAAACAAAAGAAATCTAAAAATCCCAGCTTTTCCACTTCTGAGTGGTGTACCTCAGAACAAGGTATCTATTTTTTCTAAACTTCACCACTGTCATCTCTAAAATAAGAATTGCAAAATATCTATTTTTAGGGATAAAGGTAAAAAACTTTTTGTTGTGAGATAAAGTGAAATGGCATACATAAAATATCAATCAGATAATAAATCCTGTACTAAATATGGCTTCCCTGTTATTTATAGGCTCATAGGCTGCACTGGGGATTAATTCAGCTCCCCGCACCCCTGGGGCACCTGGCACCCACAGCCCTGATCAGGCTCTTTGCGGGATTCCTGGCTCCAGTTTTCTCTCTCTCCAAGCTCCTGTTTCTGACCTTGACCTTGCCTGACTGTATCCAAATCTCCACTGCTGTCCACAGCCACCATCTGCCCCCCACTCCGTCTCACTCAATCCCTTTACCCAACTCACTGAGATCCTCCTGCTTCAGCTTCACCAGTACCGGAATTAGCAAGGGCCAACCACACGCTGTTTATGGGAATCAATTTGAAAAACAAAAACAAAAAGAAAAACAAAACAAACAAAAAACAAAAAGGAAAAGAAACCCGTTGCCCGGCTCACCCGCCCCCAGAAAGCTGGCATAGTAAATTTGTGTGCATCCTGGGCATCAGGAATTTTAATAGCTTCTTATTTCCAAAGGCTGAGTGAAACCTGATGCCCTAATGCCACGGTGACTGACAGCTGTTTTTCCATGCTGTTCCCTGCCTCCCCCGTGGCGGACGGGCCCTCCTGTCCTTTCCGTGGTCGTCTTCTCCCCAGGGAACCCGAGGACTGACACAAAGAGGGTCCTGCTGCTGGTTCCTGAGGACAAACACGCTGGCGGTTAGGGCTGACTGTCGCACTTGGCAAAAGGCTGTCACGCCAAACACAGAAAGTAAAATACCCACGTGTGAGCGCTCCAGGGGCATTGGTTTTTCCATAGTGGGGATGAAACCCAGGGGCGCTCTACCTCTGGATACATCCCAGCTTTTTTTCTTACTTTTTTTTTTTTTAACTTATTTTTGAGTCAGGGTCTCGCTAAGTCATTGAATTCTCTAGGTCCAGCTCGAATCTGAGATCCTACTGACTCAGCCTCCCAGCATACTGAGCTTACAGACACGTGCCCACACCACACCTCCAGCCCCCCGCGACACCCGCGGCACACAGGACTCCCCTGGGCGGTGAGGCGAAGTCGCCAGGAGAGAAGAGGAAGCGAGGAGCGTGTAGGACAGGTGGCCCAGCACCCACCTAAGTGTTCGAATGCACGGGCCACGGGGTCACAGTGCTGTCAAATAACAAGTCAGCCCCAAGTAAGCTCCAATAAATTCTTTCAGTAATGGGCATTGAACGAAGGGCCTTAGCACTGAGCTACAATCCCACCCCATTTAAAATTAAATTTTTACTTGGAGACATTGCTAAATTACCTAAGCTGGACTGCGTTTGCAACCTTCTTTGCCTCAGCCACCTAGAGGTGAAACTGCAGGCTGCTGACATCACCACACTTGAAAAAAATAACTAGCGGATTGCCCTGCTAGCTCAGTCAGTAGAGATGAAGCTGTTAATCTCAGGGTTGTGGGTTCGAGCCCCATGTTAGGTGGTTGCTTTTTCGATCTCAACAGAAAAAATTGACCTAAGAAAAAAATTAAAATGTGATATATACATGTACCAACTTTTCATTGGAAATATTATTATGTACTTGAGCATGTACTAATAAAAATATTCAAAATATAATTTTTTTAAATCAAAACTTTTAAAAATCATAGATTTTTTTTTTTTAATTAGAAAGACCCATGCTGTAGCTCCGTGCAGAATATACTCAAAACCATGGGTTGGATCTTGCAATCTCTCAAAGGATTAAAAAAAAAACAAAAACAAAAACACACCTTGTTTTCCTTCTTCCCCTACCGCCAGAGGTCAGGGTTTGAACCCATGGCTCCACCCAGGCCAGACCAGAGCGTTTCCACCCACCCAGCCCCAGGTCCAAGTGGAGCTGACTCTAAGCTCCCCTGGAGTCCTAGAGCCCTAGACCGCAGGGGAAAATCCACCGCAGCTGCCTCCCTTCCAGGGTTTCTTTTCATATTAAACTTCCGGTGTTGGGGCAAAATGGCCGAGGAGAAAAGGAGACACCCCAAGCTGTCACGCCGCCTGCGCTACAGTATGCGAAAATCACTCAGATCGCCTTTCTAAAGCGAGTCACTGCTCCTTCAAGGGAGAAACGAAAGCGAACATTTTGGTTAGGTTTTCTAAACTTCGAACCTCAACAGGAATTTATTTTAAATCTGCAGCTTGATAATTTGTAAGCCAAAACCTAGAAACTGTCCATGAAGGGTCACAGTAGAATAAATAATTTCACAGGATGCAAATGTCACTCAAAGCTAAGGTAAATAGCATTAGATTGGTAGGGAATGTAAATTCAGTATTTATTTCTCATACTTTGAATGAATTGTACTGATCAAGGGGCTGGGGTGTAGGCTGTGTGAGGCCCTGGGTTTACAAAATAACAAAATAAAGTACTCTGGGAGGCTGAGGCAGAAGAATAGCAAATTTGAACCCAACTTGGCCAGATACTGTCTTAAATTTTTAAAAAATAATGAAAAGGGCTGAGGTTATAGCTCAGTGCAAAGGCCCTGGGCTCACTATCCAGTACCACAAAAAATAAGTAAATAAATAGAGTGTATTTACTGATCAACACTGCAAAAGAACTTACACATTATGAAGCTGTGTATGGTACTCTCAGCTACTCCAGAAGCTGAGGCAGGAGGATCTCAAGTTTGAGGCCAACCTGGGTGATGTAGGGAGACCTTGTCTCAAAATAAAAACAGAATAAGGGCCAGGGATGTAGCTCAGTGCTCACTGGCCTCAGCCCCAGCATTGTGCATTTGAAAGTGGGCTGGAGGTGCCGATTGGATCTGATGGTTTCGTCTGTTACCTTTTGCATAGTGATATTATAGTCTGACTTTTTCATAATGTTCAAGTATGGGGGGATTCCACTCTGAGTTTCTTGAGATGATTTTTTTTTTTTGAGACAGGGTCTCACTGTGTAGTTTAGGCTAGATTTGAACTCACTATTTAGCCCGCCTGGCCTCAAACTTGGGGTGTATTATGTTGTTTTGAAAATTTGTTCTTCTTTTGATTTGTTTTGTTTTTTCTTCTCTTTAAAATAAAATTAAAAAAAAAAAAAAAAAAAAAAAAACTTGGGGTGATCCTCCTGCCCCAGCCTCCTGAGTGCTGGAGACGATTTTTTTATGATGGCTTTGAGTCTAGGACAAAGGCCAAGAGTAACTGGAATTAATTCCGGAATTAAGCTCACTCATCCTGAAACATCTGGACCTTTGTGAAGGGGCCTCCTTATGCCAGTGGTCCCAGTGCAGTCACCAGCACCATTCTCAAGCAGATTTAATGCAATCAGTATTTCATCACTGAGTCTTATGTTTCCCATGCCTTGCTAATTCCCAGCTTCTCCTGCGTTAGGGCCTTAACCCTAGTCTGTCTTCTGTCTAGAATATTCTTCTATCAGTTCTCTGGGGGGCTGTTTTTGTTTGTGTGTTTTTTTAAGTACTGGGGATTGAACCTGGGGTCTTCGCACTGAGCTACGTTCCCAGCCCTTTTTTATTTTTTAAGACAGAGTCTTACTAAGTCAGTAAGCTGAGACTCAAACTTGCAACCTTCTGCCTCAGCTTCCCAGAGTGTGGGATCACAAGTGTGCACCACCATTCCTGACCCTCAGTTCTTTATGCAACTGGCTTCTTGCTGGTCACTTCTCCACTATATATATTTTTTTCCTCGGAGAGCCTTCGTGTAACCTAATCAGCCTCTCAAATGCTCTGTCAAATGAGTCTCTATTATTTTTCCCAGCACTAATCCCTTTTAAAATGATTTAGTTTATTTCTTCATCTCTCATTTCACTGGAATAAAGCTTTCTATGCTTGGGATCCTCATCTATCTACTTCTAGCTATATCCCTAGGGTCTAGAATTATATTTGGACACTGTAGGTGCTCAATAAATAGTGCAGACTACTAGTCAGGAAAATGTTATGGATTTGCCTTTACCAACTGAAGCAGTTTGGATAACTAAAATTAAACTCATGAATCTATATATTTAATGCATCAAAAACAATAAAAATGTTTAAATACGTTAGTGCTTTCCAAAAGACTTGAGAACCAAACTTCTTCAAGGAATTTAAGGAAACTAAGGACTTAAATTTAAGGAATTTAATGGCTTTAAGGAAACATCAAATGTCAAGGTCAAGTTACAAACCTAAGGGTTCATTTCCCTGCAAATTCAAAGAATAATAAATAATAGATTGTATTTCTGATACCATTTTAATTTCTGTCACTGTGACTAAAGCACCAATTGGCAGCAAGCACTCAGGAGTGTGAAGCACGAGGGTCAAGAGTTCAAAGCCAGCCTAAACTACATAGTAAGACCCTGACTCAAACAATGAAACAGAACAGAACAAAAAAGATGAAACACAACGCAGATGGCTTCCACTGTCTCAGGAGGATATTCCATGCATAGTGACCCAGACACAGAAAAGGGGTGAGGAGTAGAAATCCCGGCTGGGGGTGTATGTCAGAGGTAGAGCATTTGCCTAGCATGCCACACACTCACCCTGGCTTCAATCCTCAGCACAAAATGAAGAAAGAAGGCCTGGTGTGAAAGTCAACCTAAAAATCCTGACAACACAGAATATCATACAGCTGAGTTGTTCCCAAAGACGAAAGTCTCATCTGGGAGTAGATCTGTAACTGATTACCGATATACTCCCTGCTTCGTATGTGAACGGACTGTTTGTGTCACTTTGTGAGCAGTGTGGCGGAGGAGAGCACGTTAGCTGTGTTTTACTCATAAGCCAGCGCGATGGAGTTCAGGCACTGCATAGGTTTTCTGTAAACTCTTCCCACATCCCCCACTGCTTCGGTTCCAGCTGCATATTCCACATCTGTTTAAAGGAGCACTTGGCCGGGGATATAGCTCAGTGGCACAGTGCCTGCCTGGCAAGTGTGATGTCATGAGTTTGATTCCCGGTACCAATAAAAAAATAAAGGAGCAGGCCTGTGATATGGCTCAGCAGCATAAGTGCCTGCCTGGCAAGCGCGAGGTCCTGAGTTTGATTCCCAGCACCCGCATATAAAAAATAAAAATAAAGGAGCACTTTATTTTTTAAACTGTATCTCTAATTTTCACACAGAACATGACTTGTTTTGGCTCTTATGCTCCTGCTCCTCACCAAACAATGAAGACATAACTGCTGCTTGAACCCTGGCTTAGCTTGTTGGGTATCGAGGTTGACTTGAATGCGCCAGATGTTATCTTTCTTTCTCCTTTCTTTCTTTCTTCTTTCTTTCTCTTTCTTTCTTTCTCTTTCTTTCTTTCTTTCTTTCTTTCTTTCTTTCTTTCCTTCCTTCCTTCCTTCCTTCCTTCTATTTATCTATTTAAGGAACTGAACTACATCCCCAGACCTTTTTAATTTATTCAGTTTGAGACAGGGTCTCTCAGTCAATGAATTGCCCAGGCTGGGCTTGAACTTGTAATTCTCTTGCCACAGCCTCACAGAGGGCTTCGTAGGATTATAGACATGCACCGCCTCTTAACAACATCGTTACTGCAATTGTTCAAAATGGTAGCAGTGGTCTCTTCTGTGGTGTTAGCACTCTGCTTTTCATTTAACCAAGTCCTGGGACGCTACATGGCAGGACTGCTTCCTACTAACTGAGTGGGGGATCTGTGCCGTTGCTGACACTTAATGTTTCTCACAGACCTACGTATCAGGTATCACAGAGACTCAGTCATAAAACAGTTAACAGGGTACTTGGTTAAGTGAACAGTCTTCTGTTGTGGCCCACAAATTCACAATGGCTAGTTTTACATAATCCCCTAAGGGTTGAACAGATGCTTGAGATTTTGGTATCACCCTTTTGAGATTTCGCATTATCCCATTAGGGGTGGGGCATCCTCTCCCACCTACTAAGACTAAGACTACTAAGACTAAAGATGCTCCAAGGCAAGATCCTTCTCAGCATAAAACCACTACCACACCAGGCGTGGTGGCACACACCTGTAATCCCAGCACTTGGGAGGCTGAGGCAGGAGCATCACTGCTAGTTGTGAGTTCAAGGCCAGACTGGGCTACAAAGTGAGTTCAAGCCCAGCCTGAATTGCATATTGAAACCCTACCAAAAAAAAAAAAAAAAAAAAAAAAAAGACCACTACCACCATCTGAGTCATCTGATTTCTCAATCAGTAAATGCCAAGGTTCTGGCTGCCTCGTGGGCTTTTGTTCCTCGTGAACAACTGGCCATCCCAGATCCCCACACTACTTCCATTTTGTCTCTTGCTCTTTCTCTCTCTCGCTGTGCACCATAACATCTGGCAGGAGATTGGAGGCTCACTGCAGGGGTCCCTGATAGTCTTCATCTGACTCTGATCTACATGATTTTAGTTCATGGGGACCTTGTTTAAAGAACATACTCCAAACTGTCCCTTTCTTTCCTTTCTTTCTTTCTTTCATTCCTTCTTTCTTTCTTTTCCTTCCTTCCTTCCTTTTGATACTGAGGATTAAACCCAGTGCCTCACACTGATCTGGATTCCCAGCCCTATTTTTATTTTTATATTTTTGAGACAAGGTCTCACTATGTAGTCCAGGCTGGCCTTGAACTCGAAGCAATCCTCCTGCCTCAGCCTCCCAAGTGCTGGGATTACAGGCATGCGCCACCACACCTGACTAAGGAAAATGTAAATGTTTTCATGCAATCATCAATGAAAATGAAATAGTCTTTCTTGGGCTGGAATGGCAAAAACTGGAAGTAGTCCTTGCTCATCAGGACACCATGACCCAGGAATGTACCAAGACCACAAGCCCAAAGAATTGGTAGCGAGAGAAGCTCAAAAGCTCTGAGTTTTTGTCAGGTTCTCACCAGAGACAAGGAGGAATTGTTTAATAATTTAGAAGAGGCTATAATATTGGGCTGCTTCTGCACCGACCAGGCTAAAAATAAAGCATGGAGTCACTCACTCCAACTTGCACAGCTCCAAGCTGAAACTAAACTGTTCAAACAACTTTCAGTGAAATCAGAATTCAAGGGTTAACAAAAAAATTATTAGGATTCAAGAGACCCAAATCTCTTTAAATAGGAATGGAGGGAAGGGAGGGAGGAAGAGGTACAGGAAGAGGAGGGAGAAGTCAGTGCTGGGATTTTGCTAAACCTTATGGACAATCATCAACATGATTTTAAAGGAAAAAAATACCATATTTTTTATGATTAGCAAAGCCCCAATGTTAATAGTTTTTTGGTTTGAAACATTCTTCCCATGCAATATAAGATGGCTGAGGGGAAAACAATGACATTTTTAAGTGATATAGATTTTGTTATGCATTTCTTTTAAATATTTTAAAGAGATATGACACAATCTAAGATGGACATGGTATATTACATTGCCCTGAAAAGGGCGGGCTATCAAAGACTCCATGGGCAAGGCCAGCTGACCTGGAAGAGACAGTACAGCCCCAGGGGAGGAATAGCTGCTCTCTGGGACTTGGATTTTGCATCCCACCACTTAGCGCAAGGCCTGGCATGTGCTTTGTGAAAGTACCTGGCATGCAGTAGGTGAAAATACATACTTGAGTAAGTGAGTGAACAAGCGTCTGAGAGTTAGGAAAAGGAAAACTGAAATTTGACTATCATATAGAAAGGGAAGAGCCAGGTGTGTGGCACACATCTGTAATCCTAGCAGCTGGGAGGCTGAGGCAGGAGGATCACAAGTTTGATCACAGCTAGGCAACTTAGTGACTTAAGGGAGGCTCTGTTTCCAAATAAAAATAAAAATGGTCTGAGAATGTAGTTCAGTGCAAAAGCCTGGGTTCATGCCCAGTCAGAAAAAAAGAAAAAATAAATAAAGGAAGAATACCAGCACCATCAAACCAAAAGGAAGGAAAACAAAAGTTGGGAGGACACTAAAAATAAATGCACCTATTTAGATGGCATATCTGCAGCACCACAATATCCTTGGTGCACCTAACACCTCATCCACCATCACCAACCACCACTGTTAACCACAGCCCTGGCTCACGACACATAAATGACATCCACATCCCCTGTCTGAGCCAAGCAAGACCCCCAAGAATACACCCAAACTTAGCCCACGCAACGGTGCAGAGGACCAAACCGAGCCCCCAGAGTTTTTCCGTTTTCCTCCTTATGGTCACTGCTTAGCCAGCATTCATGTTTTCAGCCCTCGGTCCATAGCAGTGTAGAGTTAAATAAGAGGTAATCCTTGCAATCTAAAACTCCCAAACCATCAATCTACGGAGTAAGGACTCGACAAGGTAAGGCTAAGGTTGTAGCTCAGTGATACAGCACTCAACCAGCATGTGGGAGCCCCTGGGTTCAACTCCTAGTCCTACAAAGCAAGGGAAATCTGTGCTGGCTATATAGATACTCTGCACAGCCACGGGGGAGTACGTAATGGGTAAAGTCATTTGCCATTACCAAGAGAAATATGTGTGGCTTTGTCCTCTATGCTGCCTCTAGAATCATGGCCAAAACCTTCGTCCATGTATTCATTTCTTGCCCACTTGAGTAATGGCAAGAAAAGCATCTATCACCGGGCGTGGTGGTGCACACCTGTAATCCCAGCACTCGGGAGGCTGAGATAGGAGGATCACTGCAAGCTCAAAGCCAGCCTGGACTACATAGAGAATTCAAAACCAGCCTAAACTACATAGTGACACCTTGTCTCAAACAAAAGAAAAAAAGAAAGAAAGAAGAAAGAAAGAAAGAAAGAAAGAAAGAAAGAAAGAAAGAAAGAAAGAAAGAAAGAAAGAAAGAAAGAAAGAAAGAAAGAAGGAAGGAAGGAAGGAAGGAAGGAAGGAAAGAAAGAAAAAAGAAAAGAAAAGAAAAGAAAAGAAAAGAAAAAGAAAGAAAGGAGCAAGCATCTATCAACATATTCTTCTCACCTCTCCATCTCTCTGGTTCAAAGGTAGTATTAATAATCTTCCTTTTTTTTTTTTTTTTTTTTTGGTTTGGTTTTTTGAGACAGGGTCTCTCTGTACAGTCCAGGCTGGACTTGAATTCACTATATGGCCCGGGCTGGCTTTGAACTGCTCAGCCTCTGGCCTCAGCCCCCCCAGTGCTAGGATTACAGGTGTGTACCACCACACCCGGCCCTAAATACCCAAATTCAATCCCCCACGCCTAGGAAATTCCCCGGTGGTCCGCCCTTGCAAGGCTTCACACAACATTCCTTGTTTTTCCGTCCCACAGCAAGCCCCTCCCCTTGGGCTTCTGGTCCCGGGCAGGAATCTCCGCATAGCCTCGGGTCACAGTCGATTTCCTGAGCACAGCTCCCAGCGCACCCCTCTGTCCCTGGCAAGAACACAGCCCTGCCTACAGTTAAAGCACCGTGGGTGTGGTCCCCGGGAGTCCATGCGTGCTTGTTGGGCTAGGCCCCTGTGCTGCTAATGAACTTCACCACATGAGGGGTTTAATGCTCTAAGTGTCTCTATCACTGTAGTTCCAAGAAAGCTTATGTCTACTCGCTCGAGTTTCTCACTCCTTCAGACTGTTGTAAATGAAGTCAATCACTGACTCACTCTTTCTCCGCCGCGTGTCTGGTTTATAACCAAGCAGTACCACAGTCCTTCTCCCCATTCCCACCCATTTCTTTATTATAATCAATTTTCTGTTCATTTTAATTGACAAATGGTATGTATTTATGATACAGAAATAATATTTGGTATATTTATACATTGCATATCATCTTTCACACTAGGTCATAATTACGCAGTTTTCCAAGACTTTTATGTTCACTGCATCTCAGGTTGATTATTTCTACTTGTATAAAGGACCAACATCTTGTCAGGAAATTGCCTCTGAATCACACCAAATGAGTTACTGGACCTGTGTACTCTTACATGCTTAAAAATGTATTCCCTAAGTTATTTTTATGAGCTTTCAGCAAGCCCTTTCTAGGCAGTATTTGTGAAGTTCATTCTTGTACATCCAAGCCATGGTCACTGCCTGCATTTGGTGATCCGTCTGTGTCACTAACCGGGTCACTCCATTCACTGCTGAGATAACTGATAGAGTCAGCAAGTTCAACAGTGCCGTGTTCTAGAAGAGTCCTTCAAACCCATGTGCTGAAAATGTAATGCCCAGGGTGTCAGTACTAGGAGCTGGGGCTTCTCCAGAGTTGTTTGTCCTGTGTAAATGGATTAACACCCTTACAAAGGGCCTCGTGGGGAGGATTGTTTACCTTTTGCCCCTTCTGCCATGCAGGGACAGAGTGCTCCTCTTCTGTGGAAGATGCAGCAAAACAGTGATACTTTGGGTGGGGCGTGGTGGTGCCTGGCTATAATCCCAGCACTCAGGAGGCTGAGGCAAGAGGATTGCATGAGTTCAAGGCCAGCCTGGGCTATAGTGAGTTCAAGGCCAGCCTAAATCACAGTGAGGAAAAAAAAAAAAAAAATAGCTATGCCACTACCTAGACACTATCTCAAAATAACCAAAATAATAAAATCACCTGTAGCATTCTTTATTTATTTATTCTTTTCTTTCGATCTCAAAATAACCAAAATAATAAAATCACCTGTAGCATTCTTTATTTATTTATTCTTTTCTTTCAACGGGTTGTCCCTATGTAGTTTAGAGCCCAGGCTGGCCTCAAAGTCACTGCAATCTCCTGCTTCAGCCTCCCAAGTGCTGGGGTTACAGGTGTGTGCCACCATGTCTGGCTATCTCCAGTACTTTCAAAAAGCATTTTCCTAGGACCCAGAGACTTTCCCCTAGTAAATCTAAGGACGAGCTAGTGAATTTGCTTGGTATTTTCATTTGTTTGTTTTATTTTTTGAGGTAGAATATCACTGTACAGTACTGCCCAGGCTGCTGGCCCTGAACTTCTGAGCTCAATCAATTCTCCTGCCTCAGCTTTCCAAGTTTGGGGCCAGCCTAGGCTCTGTAGCAAACTCAAGGCCAGCCTGAACTGCTTGATAAGATCCTGCCGGGCTTGGTGGCGCACTCCTGTAATCCCAGCTGTCTGGTAGGCTGAGTGGGGAGGATTGCAAATTCAAACCCAGCGTGGTCAATTTAGCGAGTTGGCCAGATCTCGTATCAAAATTTACAATAAAAAAAGGAAAAAAATAACTTTAAATAAAAATAAATAAAAAGAACTGGGTGTGTAGCTTAGTGAGCAGACACTGGATTCAATCTCCAATACTTGGGAAAAAAATTTTTTTTTTGCTGGGCATGGTGGTACCTGCCTGTTGTCCCAGCAGTCTGCAGGCTGAGGCAGGAGGATCACCACAAGTTCAAGGCCAGCCTGGGCTACATAGTGAGTTCAAGGCTAACCTGGACAGCACAGCAAGACCTTGTCTCAAAAAAACCAAAAAGAAAGAAAAAGAAAAAACAAAACAGGGTTCCCCAGTAGTTTATTTTTCCTAGAGTATGTCAGCCAAAGAATTGCTTGGTATGACCAGTGCCTTTATTTTGAGATTAACACTAATAACCACCTAACACGGCTCGAACTAACAGCCCTGAGATTAAAAGCTTCGCATTCTGCCAACTAAGCTGGGTGACCCAGAAAAGGTCTCGAACAATGTCTTCAGGCTGAGAGCAGTGGGACATCCCTAAACATTCAGCATTCTAGAAAGCTGAGGCAGGGGGATTTCAAGTGTGAGGCCAAGCATGGGCAATTTAGTGACTTAGTAAGACCTTGTCTCAAAATTAAAAATAAAAAAGAATGAATATATTTCATTTTTTAGTACATGTTTGCAGTACATGATATTTACATTCATCTTAGGGAGTAGGTACTTGTACTTAACACATCGTAATTCCTCTTCCCCTCTCCACCCACCTCCCTTCCTCCATCTCTGTAGATCCCCAAAATTAAAAGTGAAATTTTAAAAAGAGGCTGGGTATGTAGCTTAGCGCCAACCTTTGAGTTCAATCCTCAGTATGGGGGGGTGGGAGACAAGGCTCTCTCTATGACTCTACAAATGGGTTATAATAAAATACAGTAAAACATCCTAATGACTTGGAATGAGTGTTTTAAAACCAGCAAAAATAGTCACAACCTCAAAAGAGAAAATATGTAAAATGATTGAGTACCAATATATTTTTAGAGATTTCTAGACTACCTTTTTTTGTTCTCCAGTACCGGGGATTGAATCCAGGGCCATTACACTGAGCAACATTCTCAGCTCTTTTGTTCCTCTTTACTTTTGAGACAAGGTGTCCCTAAATCACTAAACCACCCAGGCTGGGCTCAAACTTGAAATCCTCCTGCCTCAGTCTCCAGAGTGCTGGGATTACAGGCCTGTGCCACTGCACCCAGTTCCTGCTGCCTACATACGGAACATTCACAGAATTGCAATTCAGAGCTCCAATGGAGTAATCCTCACTTTGTAAATCTTGTGCTACCATGGAGTGGACAGACCAGCTCTCCCACACTCCAGCTTTGGTTAGCACTGTTATTTAATTGATCCTGGGAATTCAGAGAATGCAGAGAATGTTCTGTCTCCATCTTTACCTCAGTATCTTTCCACCAGAGCCTTGGAACAGCTGAGAAAATGCTCTTCCAACACTTGTCATGCTTTTCTCTTAATGCCAGCAAATGCTTCAAACCCACAAAAACAGGTGGTCCATTCATGCATTGGCAACATGAGGTCGATGTTAGAAGGGCTGGAAATAAGAGAAAAGGTCTGTGTGCAGAATCAATATGCATTGGATTCTAGGGATGCTTTAACTCAGTATCATATTGAAAGGGGAAATACTCAGGAATAAGGAGATTGTAGAGTTGTGATTTTCAACCATAACACAGCATCAGCTATGCTTTGCTCTCCTTCAAGATATTCAGATGAAAGGCAAGCTAGTCTGAATGTGAACTATTATTACCTATTTTCTCTTTGAAGCTGCAGTTATTTAGCAATCATTCTCATTTAAGTTTGTCTTACTGTTCTATGCATGGTTATGCTTCTAGCTCAGGAGGGAAGCAATTCTTATCACAAAAGCCACCCTATTTCAGAGGCAGGCAGAATTTAAAGCCAAAAGAAAATGAATTATATTTAACAAGAGTTAAGGCATTTGAACAAAAATGCAAACATGCTGCAAAATCAAATTAGCCTGCTTTGATAAACTCTCACTGTGAAGATGATGGAGTGGTGAACAGCAAAGAAAGAGCCTCTCTGAGATTTGGTGTCCAGAGGCTAGAATATAGCAATATATGAGGAAGAGAAAAAAGGAGGGAAGTGGGTCCCCGGGACCCAGGAAGGATGTGAAGCAAGAATTTGCTTTCTCTCTGAGCCCAGTCTCACTGCATGGGAGGGCAGCTCGAACCTGCAGATGCATGGTGACTACTAGAGACCCCAGAGGCCTCAACAGAGAAACACACCAGTGGAACAGAGCAGTGGACGCAGTAGACTGCAGTGGCTGGGTTCAGACATCCCCCAGGAGAGGGTGATTGGCTGGGAGCCATCTTGGAGAGGAGCCAACTGGCTCCCAGTGTCAGGTTGAGGCGGAACTGAGTTCAAGTCTGCAGAAGTCAAGGAGCTGAGTTCAAGCTGTCAGGGAGCCATGTTCAAGATGGCATGAGACACATAGCGTGCTGCAGGCTGAACAAATCAGGTTCCAGCCTCACAGCCAGAAACCAGCCTGAACTTCATGGAACTAAAGGTGCGGGCTTGCTGGGGTTATCCACCACCCTGCTGTGAACCTATAGCTGTCTTACTGGGATTGAGCAACAAGAATATGGACCTGTCTGCCCATTTTGTCTGCCAGTGACTGCAGAGACATGCCTTGATGTGGACACTTTTTTCTTATTTTCTTCTTTTTTTTTCTTGCTTTTGTTTCTTTTGCTTAGTTTTCCTTTTTCTTCATTGTTTCTTCTTGTTTTTATATGAATGTGAACATTGTTTCCAGTTTTTTTTTTGTTATTGCTCTGTTCTTTTATTTATTTTTTTCTTCTCCTTTTCCCTTCTGTCCTCTTCACCAGTTTCCCAAGTTTGTGGAATCTTCCTTGTCCTCCACCCTTCCTTCTAATTTCTTCCACTTCTTCTATTTCTCTATTTTTACCCCTAAGGCATTTAAAATCTTCTCCCCTAAGGGTAAAGTCACCATACTGAGGGGATATTAACTGGATAAAATGTTCTGGTTCATTTCAGATTTGATATATACCTACAAATCTAGTTCATATAGTTAAAGATTGCAAGTTAATAGTTACCACAGGTTGTGATTTTCTAGGCTGTGTTTGATGCTTTTTTAAAAAATGTTTATTGAAAAGCAACTGTACTTCCTCTTCATGGTGACAAACAAAAACAAAACACATGGTTTACAAGAGTATTAAAATATAAAATAGTGACAAATCTCACCACAAAATTTATAAGACCTCTATACAGAAAACTAGAAAGCTTTACAGAGAAATTGAAGATTTCAAGAAATACATTTGAAGGTGAAACACTTGAAGATAACAGTTTTCAAAAAACTGATCTAATTATCTAATACTAATGAAAATTCCAGTGTTTTTTAAATTGGGAGGCCTTTCTAAAATTGATATGAAAATCCAAAAGACTTGAAATCATTAAAACAACTTTGAAAAGGAAGAAAAATTTTGGAAGGCAAACATGACATTATTTCAGAATTAATACACATTTGTAATATCTTATCTACTCTTTCAGCTTCTCACACTAGGGAGACAATATGATGTTTACTCTTGTGTGTCTGATTTATTTCACTTATGAGTATGGAATCGAGCTGCATCCATTTACCTATAAAAGTCTCCAGTTCATCCTACTTTATAGCTGAGTAATACACCATTGTATAAAAAGACCACATTTTTTTTATCCATTCCTAGGTTGATGGGCATTTGGGTTGTTTCCAAGATTTTGCTACTACAAATTGTGCTGCTATAAACATGGGTGCACATATATCACTGTGGTATGATATTTTTAATTCTTCTGGGAAAATATTCAGAAAAGGAATAACTGGGTCAAATGGAACCTCTAATTCTAGTTTTTAAAGATATCTCCACACTGGGCCGGTGAGATGGCTCAGCGGCTTAAGCGCCTGCCCGGCAAGCGCGAGGGCCCGAGTTCGACTCCCGGATCCCACATACGAAAAAGGGGCCGGTGATATCGCTCAGCGGCACGGGCGCCTGCTGGCGCGCGAGGTCCTGAGGTCGACCCCCCCGGTACCCACAAAAAAAAAAAAAAAAAAAAAAGATATCTCCACACTGATTTCCACAGTGTTTGCACCAGTCTACACTCCCACCAAAAGTGGAGAAGGGTTCCTTTTTCCTCACAGCCTCACCAGCATTTGTTATTGGTTGATTTCTTGATAATAGCCATTCTTTCTGGGCTGAGATGGAATCTCAGTGTTGTTTTCATTTGCATCTCTGGAATGACTAGTGATGTAAACATTTTTTCATATTTTTAATTTCTGTTTGTATTTCTTCATCTGAGAAGTGTGTATTCATCTCAGATGCCCATTTTTGGAGTGGGTCTTTAAATTTGGGAGGTCTGATATTTTTGAGTTCTTCATTTGTTCTCCATAGTAATTCTTCATCTGAGGAACAGCTGGCAAACAATTTTTCCCACGTTGTGGGTTGTCTCTTCACTCTGTTGGCTGTTTCTCTTGCTGTGCAAAAGCGTTTTAATAAGATGAGATCCCAGTTGTTGATTCTTTGTGATAATTCCTGTGCAATTGGGGTTTTATTCATAAAGTCTTTGCCTACACCAATGTCTTCAAGAGTTTTACCAATTCTATCTTCCAGCAGATGTAATGTTTCTGTTTTAATATTTAGATCTTTAATCCATTTCCAATTCAGTTTAGTGCATGATGAAAGATATGGGTCCAATTTTAATCTTCTGCATGTGCAGAGCCGTTTTTTCCAGCAAAATTGATTAAAGAGGCTATCTTTCTTCCACTGAATGTGTTTCACAACTTTGTCAAAGATGAGGTGGCTGAGTATGTCTGGAGTTGTTTCTGCATCTTCTAATCTGTTCCATTGATCCTCATGTCTGTTTTTTGCCAGTACCATGCTGTTTTTATCACAGTAGATTTATAGTATAATTTCAGGCCAGGGATTGTGATAGACTAATAGTCAAAGATGGAAAACAATACTCCATGCAACAAGAACCTGGAAAAAAGTGGTAGCTATTCTATTTGCAGACAAAGTGGATTTCAAGACCAGACTGATTAAGAAAGACAAAGAAGGTCACTACATCCTTTTAAAGGGACAATCCAAAGGAAGAGAGAACAATTGTGTATACATATATAATTATATGTGTGTGTATATATATGCCAAATACCCGTGCACCTAAATCTATAAAACAAGTATTAATGAATATGAAAAATCAAATAACCACCAATACAACTGTAATGGGGGAATTCAATACCCCACTGTCACAAATATGCAGATCAACTAGACAAAAAAGTCAACAAGAAGATATCAGAACTGAACCAGACTTTTAAACAAATCAACTTAGTAGATGTCTACAGAGTGTTCCAGCCCCCAACATCATAATACACATTCTTCTCAGCTGCACATGGGATGTTCTCCAAAATAGACCACATACTAACTCATAGAACCTGCTTAAGTAAATGCAAAGGAATTGAAATTATCCTATGCATATTATCAGACTATAGAGCAGTGAAACTGGAAATCAATGGTAAAAGAAACTACAAGAACTTCATAAACACATGGAAATTAAATAACACCCTCCTGAACAACCAATGTGTCACAGATGAAATTAAAGAAGAAACTAGACAGTTTCTACAAACAAGTGATAATGCCTATACAATGTACCAGAACTTGTGGAAGTCAGTGAAAACAACACTACAAGGGAAATTTATAGAAGTGAATTCTCATATCAGAAAAAGAGAGTGAGCTCAAATAACCTGAATTTGAACCTCAAGCTTCAAGGAAAAGAAGAGCTAGTCAAGCCCAAAGCTCCTGTGAGGGACAAATTATAAAGATCAGAGCAGAAATTAATGCATTGGAGACTAAGAAAACAATACAAAGAATCAATGAATCGAGGAGTTGGTTTGTTGAAAGATTAAATAAAATTGACAAATGCCTTGCCATCCTTATCAAAAAAAAAAAAGTGAAAGAAAAGATTGAAATCCATGCAAGCAGGAATGAAAAGGGTGAAATCACAATGGACCCTGCAGAAATTCAGAAGATCATCTATATGTACTTTCGGAACCTGTATTCTAATAAGATGGAAAATGCAGAAGAAATGGACAGATTCCTAGAAACATATGAATTACCAAAGCTGAATCAAGAATATATAAAAATTCTAATTAAACCAGTATCAGTCAATGAAATTGAAGATATAATTAAAAATCTACCAACAGAGAAAAGCCCAGGCCCTGATGGATTCACTGCTGAATTCTACAAGAAATTTACAGAAGACTTAATGCTGCTACTTCTCAACCTCTTTGATGAAATAGAAAGGAAAGCAATACTCCCAAACTCATTCCTGGTAGCAAGCATTACCCTGATATCCAAACCAGAGATGGACCCAGCTAAGAAAGAGAACTACAAGCCAATCTTCCTAATGAAGATAGATGCAAAAATCCTCAATAAGATACTGGCAAACAGAATGCAGCAAATAATCAAGAAGATTATACACCATGACCAAGTTGGATTCATCCCAGGGATGCAGGGATGTTTCAACACACACAAATCAATAAATGTAATGCACTGTATTCACAGAGCCAAGGATAATAACCATATGATCATTTCAATATATACAGAAAAAGCATTTGAGAAAGTCTAACACCCATTCATGATAATAAATAAATCCTAGAGAAAAATGGGAGAGACTGTCTTTATCTCAATATGTTAAAAGCCATCTATGACAAACCAACAGTTAACATCATACTAAGTGGACAAAAACTGAAAACTGTCACTCTAAAATCTGGAACAAGACAAGGATGTCCACAGTCATCACTCTTATTCAATGTAGTTTTGGAAACATTAGCCAGAGCGATTAGATGAGAGAAAGAAATAAAAGGAATAAGGATAGTAAAGGAAGAAGTTAAATTATCATTATTTGCAGATGACACGATACTCTACATAGAAGACTACAAAAACTCCATGAAAGGACTTCTAGATTTAATAACCAAATTCAGTAGCATAGCTGGATACAAAGTCAACATTCAAAAATCAATAGCATTCCTGTACACAAACAACAAACTCACTGAGAGAAAACATTAGGGATAAAACAGCTTTCACAATAGCATCCAAAAAAATGAAATACCTAGGAATCAATCTAATGGAGAAAGTAAAAGACCTCTACATTGAAAACTACAGTACTCTGAAAAAGGAGCTTGAAGAGGATATCAGAAAATGGAAAGATATCCCTTGCTCTTGGGTAGGAAGGACCAATATAGTGAAAATGGCCATACTTCCAAAATTGTTATACAGATTTAATGCAATCCCAATCAAACTATCAATCTCACAGAACAAGAGAAAACAATCTTAAAATTCATTTGGAACCAAAATAGAACTAGAATAGCAAAAGCAATTCTGGACAACAATGGTAATACAGGGGGAATCACAATCCCTGACTTGAAATTATACTAAAAAGCTACTGTGATAAAAATAGTGTGGTACTGGCAAAAAGCAGACCTGAGGATCAGTGGAATAGAATACAAGATGCAGAAACAACTCCAAATACACTCAAGCAACCTTATCTTTGACAAAGGAGACAAACATCTTCACTAGAAGAAAGCCTCTTTAATCAATGGTAGTGGGAAAACTGGCTTTCCATGAAGCCGAAGATTAAAACTAGATCCATATCTTTCACTATGCACTAAACTAAAATTGAAATGGATCAAAGATCTAAATATTAAAACAGAAACACTAAATCTGCTGGAAGAGAGAATATGTAGAACTCTTGAAGACATTGGTATAGGCACAGAATTTATGATCAAAATCCCCACCACACTGGTAATATAACAAAGCATCAACAACCGGGATCTCATCTTATTAAAAAGATTTTGCAGGCCGGTGAGATAGTTCAGTGGCAAGCGTGAGGTCCTGAGTTCTGCTCCTGGAACCCACATACGAAAAAAGGGCCGGTGATATCACTCAGCGGCACGGGCACCTGCTAGCACACAAGGTTCTGAGGTCGACCCCCAGTACCCACAAAAAAAAAGATTTTGCAGACCAAAAAATCCACCAACAGAGTGAAGAGAAAACCCACAGAATGGGAAAATATTTTTGCCTGCTGTTCCTCAAAGGACTAATATCTAGACTTTTTAAAGAACTGAAAAAATCCCACCCCCAAATTAAAGTCCCAATCCAAAAATGGGCATCTGAAATGAATAGATACTTCTTAGAGGAAGAAACAGAAATGGCAAATAAATATATGATAAAATGTTCAACATCACTCGACATTTGAGAGATTAAAACAGTACTGAGATTCCATCCCACCCCAGAAAGAATGGCTATTATCAAGAAATCAACCAAAAGCAAATACTGGCAGGGATGTGGGAAAAAAGGAACACTTCTTCACTTTTGGTGGGAGTGTAGACTGGTGCAAAAGCACTGTGGAAATCAGTGTGGACATTTCTCAAAACACTAGAACTACAGGTTCCATTTGATCCAGATACTCCCCTTCTCGGTATCTTCCCAAAAGAATGAAAAATACCATACCACAGCAACACATGCACACCCATGTTTGTAGCAGCACGGTTGGTAATAGCTAAAGCTTGGAAACAGCCCAAATGCCCATGAACCAATGAATGTATAAAGAAGATATGTTTTGTGTTTTTTCACAAGGGAGTACTACTCTGCCATAAAGAATGACAAACTTGAGACATTTCTAGCTAAATGGATGCCCTGTGAGACCATATTCTTAAGTGAAATAAATCAGACTCATGTGCTTAAATACTGCATTCTCTGGTGTGAGATACTGAAAGTGTAAATAAGGACCAAAATGTATACTCGATATTGAGAAGTGAGAAGAAAATGTTCAAATGAGAAAAGGAACAAGGGAGGGCGAGAGGGAAAGGAAAGAAGGGACAAGAAAAAAAAATAGAAGGAAAAAATGGAAAGAAAGCTTTTGTAAATAATGAGGGGGAGCAGTTTTGAAGGGAGGGGAGTGGAATGGGGAAAAAAAAAGAATCGAGATGTATCATGTACACGTACAAACTCCTTATGATGAATGTGATCATTATATATACCTAAAATGTACCAATAAGTAGAAAGAAATAAAATAAGAAAAAGAAAGAAATTAAGAAATAAATGAAGAAAGAAAGAAAGAAAGAAAGAAAGAAAGAAAGAAAGAAAGAAAGAAAGAAAGAAAGAAAGAAAGAAAGAAAAAGAGAGAGACTGGGGAGGTTGTGCAATGTGAAGGCTTTAGGTTCAGTCTGAAGTAGCACAAGGGAAAAAACAAAGGTTTGCAGTTTATGGTAGTTTCTTAATTTTCCTAGAGTGGATTAGCCAAAGACTTGTTTGGTCAACCAATATTCATAAAGCTGAGATTAAAAGCCAGAAACCCGGGCCGGTGAGACGGCTCAGCGGCTTAAGCGCCTGCCTTGCAAGCGCGAAGGCCCGAGTTCGACTTCCGGATCCCACATACGAAAAAGGGGCCGGTGATATCGCTCAGCGGCACGGGTGCCTGTTGGCGCGCGAGGTCCTGAGGTCGTCCCCCCGGTACCCACAAAAAAAAAAAAAATAAAATAAAATAAAATAAAATAAAATAAAAGCCAGAAACCCAACTCTTGACCTTGAAATTACAAGTCTCATGCTCTGCCTACCCAGAATGGACTCAAAACAAGTATGTTTTCAAGCTGGGAGGTGCATCCCTGTAATTCCAGCACTTGGGAGGCTGAGGCAGGAGGATTGCCATGAATTCAAGGCCAGGCTTGTCTTTATAGCGAGTTCAAGGTCAGCCTGAACTGGATAGCAAGACCCTGTCTCAAACAAACAAACAAATGAACAAACAGAACAACCCAGGCATTTTAATGACTAAATGAGATCCTATCTAAAAAAAAAAAAATGCACTGAATCATCTTTCTTTTCTCAGTGTAAATAAATGGAAGTAACATTGCTCAGTTCTGAGACAAATACAAACTAAGGCATTGAGATAATTAACCCTGGGCAAAATATAGTGTGCAATTTGTGTCTAGATAGGTGGAATATGTATTGAGATTATGACTTAGGAAATTTTTGGCCTACTACCACTTTGGGGATCACAATTCTAGAAGAATTGTACCAACCACTAAAAACCAGTTAGCTGGCATCATATATATATATATATATATATATATATATATATATATATACAGGATTTAATTGAAAATATTTAAGCATAATTGAAAATAATATGACAGATCTTGACCTAAGCCAAAATCAAATATCTTCTTATCAGGCTTGTGAGAATTGTAGTAACTTATAAGCAATCTTTGGCAGAGTAGAATGCATTTGCACTTTTGTTTCTTGAACATAAAATGAGAATAAGTTATTTTATTTTATTTTTGGAAGTGGGAACAACTAGTACAATTTTAGGTGTAAAATTTCTTACAAATACTTAGTAGTCAGAAGAAAAACTTCATTGCTTTTGTTGTGTTACCCTTTTAATGCCTGAAGTTCTACCCTAAGTTTGAGAAATATTCATGACTGACTCTCGCCCTCATTCATGGAACAAAAATGAGTGCTCTTCTGTGCTTGGCAGAGAGACAGCGGAGGGCGACACTGGCCCAGGCCACTGCCCTCACAGGTTTTTATCAGGGAGGGAGGATAGATAGCAAGTGCCAGTGGACAATTGCAGAAGCAGGCGCTCCGTCTCATGCTTTTAACTCACATGTATTTATTTATATCTGTGTAATCGAAACAAATGCATACCACTCAATTATGACACTTGCAAGAAATCTTCCTGTGTATGACATGACACCCTGCAGCAGGGTTTTTTATTCTTACTAGTAGATGTTTGCAGTACTTAATGATTACATTCATCACGGAGACTGGCCCATGGTCACAACGCACCTAAAGTGTTTTGCCTCCTCTTCCCCTCCTCCATCCACCTGTTGGCCCCTTTCAATTTGCAAAAGATCTTTCTCCTTGTTTCTTATTATCTTTTGTTTATCTCTTTATTTATAATTCTGTCATACAAGAGACATAATGTGATACTATTTTTTACATTAATTATTTAATTTATCTATTTTGGTTTTTTGAGACAGGGTCTCACTATATAGTTGAGGCTGGTCTTGAACTCACTATGTAGCTCAGTCTGGCCTCGAACTTGCAGTGATCCTCCTGCCTCAGCCTCCAAAGTCAGACATGCGTCACCAGGCTGGGCTCACATTTCCTTTTTTTCTTTTTTTTTTTTTTTGTGAGTACTGGGGGTTGAACTCAGGACTTCGCATGCCAGCAGGCGCCCGTGCCGCTGAGTGATATCACCAGCCCTTTTTTCGTATGTGGGTACGAGGAGTCGAACTCGGGCCCTCGCACTTGCCAGGCAGGCACTTATGCCGCTTAGCCATCTTACTGGCCCCCTCACACTTCTTTTAATTCATGTGTCTTAGTTACTTCATTTCTTGCTGGGACAAAATATCCAGCACCCACAAGTCAAAGGAGGAGAAGTTTATTTTGGCTCACAGTCTGTAGGAGTTTCAGTCCATAGCCCCTTGGCTTCAAGGGAGGGCGAAAGAGCAGAGGGCATCACAGAGGAGAAATAGTTCATGTCAGGGCAAGTGGGAAGCAGAGAGGGATCAAGGGAGGAGGAGGGACATAGACCTTTCCAAGCCACTCCCCAGTGACCTACCTCTTCCCATAGGGCTTCACCTCCCAACATCACATTTAGCTATAAACTCATCAGTGGACTAATCCTCTGAAAAGCACAGCCCCGTGATCCAATCACCTCCCGAAGTCCCACCTGTGAGCACGTCAGGCCTGGGGGGTCGGTATATAAACCATAACACTATGCATCTGTTGATGAACATTCAGGCCTCTTCCAAGATTTAGCTAGCACGAAGTGCTCTGCTTGAGCGAGGCTGTACACATGCATCACTGTAACATGATGTCCTATGCAATAGGGGTTTGAAATAGAACAATAGCAGGACTGAAGCAGGAAGTGAACTGATGCAGTAGGGGACAGGGCAGGTTGGACAGGGGAAAGGTGGCCACTCCTGCAGGAGGCCCAGTGGATTCAGGGCTGAAAGAAGAGCCCATCTCAGAGCTCAGGAAGGAAAAGCAGCATGCTCTGGGTGTGGACAGATCGGGCGGGGATCTTTAGGATAAGCTCAACGAGGAGCTATTGGGGAATTCAAGGTGGGGATGAGGGAGGGTGGACTCAGCGGGGAACTGAGGCCTTGAACATGGTAAGCAAGCCCTCTACCACTGAGCCACATACAGCTCCAGCCTGCATGAGCAGTTTTGTGCATTTTGTTTCTGAGACAAAGTCTCACTATCTTGCTGAGCCTAGTTCCAGACTCCTGGGCACCACTGATACTCCTGCCTCAGCCTCCTGAGAGCTGAGACTGCGTGGGACACTGCATGCAGCTTCAGATGAGCATTTTGTGATGATCTCTCCACTGCTCTGGCGGAGAGTGATCAGAATGAGCCGGGCAGTGGTGGCAGCTGTGGGCTGGAGATGCCGGGACCTTGGAGGTCAGGCGAGTCTGAGGTGCTGCAGGTGTGGACGTGACACAGCCCCTCCCTGCTCAGCCCAGTCCCCAGACTGTGCCTTGGGTTAATGTCTTCACTGGATGAAAATGAGCCTTTGGTGCCTGCATTGAGGAAAGAAGCAGCTCACTGGAGAAACATGTTTCATGCTAAAGACCGAGACCTCTTGCAGCCTTTTATGTCATTCATCCCTTCTTCTCCAGACAGAAGATACCCAAGGGTTCAGATCACAGGTCTCTCCCTCTTATTGAAAAAGCCATTAACAAGCCAGAGTCTGTCCCATAGCAGTAGCGAGGGGCCCAGAATGGGTGAAATCAGTGACCATGCAAAAATTCTGACACTCAGCGATGATTTGGAAAGAACCATAGAAAAGCTTGTGAATACTCTGTTTGGTTTTACTAAGAAAGAATGAAAGACGAGAAGACTCAGCTGACAAATTGTTGCCAAGGGATGCAATTGCCTGTGCCCCCCAACAGCTATGAGGTTCTTTTTAATGAGAAGTTTAGAGAGCAAACTAAGAAACACAGGCAACATTCCGTAAGATTTTGTCACAATAAAAATGTTCAGTGGCACTTTCTTCATGGTAGCAATGTATCAAGCTCAGTTCATCTCCAGGATCCCTCGTATCTTGAAGATGCATGATGCAGACATTTTAGAAAAGGAGATCCTACATAGGTAGCTGGTCAGAAAAATCCTATAAGAAATACATCTCAAAAGAACTTGCCAAGGAAATTTCGTGTAAAAGCAGAACCACTTAGAAAATGGTTGAAGAAGCCAAAGGAAGAATTTCTCGTGGTAAAGAAGAAGAAGATGATGATGAAGCCAAGTGTGGTGGCACATGCCTATAATTACAGCACCTGGGAGGCTGAGGCAGGAGAATCGCCTAGATAGTAGGTTTCTCTTGGAAACAGTAGTGGTGGATACATTTGGATCACATTCACACAGTTATAAAAATAAAGATTTGATTTGGATAATTCAGTGTGAAGGCCCTGTGTATCCCCAGAACCTCCCCCAAAACCAGAAACAAAACCAAAAAACCAACAACCACCCTGACTCAGAGGGTTTGAGCATGAGACCCAGTGCCTGGCACAGCAGCTCATGCTGGGTCATATAAGCTTCTATTAGAGCCATGTGGAGAAGTACAGATGGGAGACAGGGGGAAAGCTCCTGCTGGGTTTTCTTTCATTTTTGTTTGAAATGGGATCTCACCATGTAGCCAGGCTTGCGGGGAACTTCTGGCTCCAGTGATCCTCCCACCTCAGCCTCCCAAGTGCTGGACTACAAGTGCATGCCGCACAGCTGGCTCCTTAAAAGTGTTTTTATGAAGCTGCAGGTAGTGGCACACAAGTCCAAGTTCTGCCTGGGCAATTTAGCAAAAACTTGTCTTAAAACAGAATATTTTTTAAAAGAGCTGGGGATATAACTCAGTGTGGAAGGCCTGTGTTCAATCCCCATTACTGGGAGAAGAGAGGGAGAGAGTTTTCACTGAATAAAATGAGCAGAGTCAACGAGGCCTTTCCCTTATTTACCTGGACAAGAGGCAAGGAATCTTCCAAAGTCATTAATCTGCATTTACGAAGGACAAAACAGATGGTATCACACATAAGCACCACTTCCTATTTGATGGAACTGAAAGATTTGGTAGGAAGTGTGGCCATCGAGGTAGGTGGGAGAACTTGTCCAAATCTCTGTTGTGGCATCCCAGCAGCCCTGGGTCAAAGGCTAGGCTGATTTAACATTTCTACAGAATCTCATGAAAGCAGCCAGGCATGGTGGCACAAGTCTGTAATCCCAGCACTCAGGAGGCTGAGGCAAGAGGATCCCTGAGAGTTCAAGTCCAGCCTGGACTACACAGCAAGACCCTGTCTCAAAAACAAACAAACACACACAAAAAAACAAAAACAAACCAAACAAACAAACAAAAAGCAACAAAGAATTCAGTGAAAGCCAAGAATGATTTCACTGATTCACAAGTTTGTGAGAACACCTCTAGTTTTTTCAATGGATTTTATTGATGCATTTTAGATAGACATAATGATCACATTCATCACAGAGAATTTGTACCTGTATATGATGTAACTTTTTCCCCCATTCCCTACCCTCCCTTCAACCCCTGCTAACATCTCTATTTTTATATCCAAAAGACCAGTATTTTAACAACTACGTTAGAACTTGACTCACCCAGTTTACAAACATTCTAATTTTTAATATCTCCTATAGAGGAAATCATTGCTCTTTTAGGAGCTGTCTTAGTTACTTTTTTCTTGTTGCTAAGACAAAATACCTGACATCCAAAGTTAAAGGAGGAAAGGTTTATTTAGCTCACAGTCTGTAGAGATTTCAGTACATAATCAGCTGGCTCCAAGGCAGGGTGGCTTGGAAGAGGGGGGTCACAGAAGAGAGCAAGTTTATGGCAAGCAGAAGACAGCAAAAGCAAACAAGGGACAATACAAGCCCATTTCTCTCCATTATATTGTAGCCAGGCTACCAGAATTAGAGCAGTGCCAAATCAATCAGTGGATTGATTTAGTAATCACCCACCCTTAATCTCAGCATTGCACCATGAATCAATCCCAGCATCACACACTCTAGATCTAGCCACCTCTGAAAAAGCCCCACCTATGGCTGTATGAGCCTTTGAGGGGACATCTAGATGCAAGCCATAACAGGAGTTATTATACTTTAGAAAACATGGGAGTCATTTAGAATTAAATTTAGAGAACAGGGTAGGCCATTACATTAGTTAATACCTTCTATTTATGTTTTTTTTTTTTTTTTTTTTTTAGGGGTAAGTAAAAGCCTTTATTGCCAGCATGGGAGGGCTGTAGGAGATTATGAGAGCCCTCCAATACCTTCCATTTAAAAAGGGAAAGTTTAAACTAGGCTTGGTGGCACACGCTTGTAGTCTTGGCTACTCTGGAAACAGAGGCAGGAGGACTGCTGGAGTCCAGGAGTTGCTGGATGCATAGTGTGAGACCTTGTCTCAAAAAAAAAAAAAAAAAAAAAAAAAAAAAGTTGCAGATATCACAAGAAAATGAAAACAAAAGTACCAAATCTACTTCTTTGTACTGTGTTAGGCATCTATCTTTTATTTATTTATTTATTTTTTGTGGTACTGGGTATTGAACCTGGGGCCTTGGCACTGAGCTATATACCCAGCCCTTTTATTTCTGATTTTGAGATAGGGTCTCTCTAAATTGTTAAATTCCCAGGCTGGGTTTGAATTTGTGATCCTCCTGCTTCAGCCTCCCAGAGTGCTGGGATTACGGGTGTGTGCCACCACGCCCAGTTTGGACTCTAAATTTCAATCCTCTCGCCTCAGCTTCTCAGACAGCTAGGATTACAGGTGCTTGCCACTCTGTCTGGTCAGGTATCTCCTTTAAAGAAGTGGGCATATGTATCAATCAGAGATAGATTTATCACAAAGCTAATGAATCTTAAACTTCAAGTCCTTGGCTTGCACTGGACCACTCCAAGTTCCTGTCAGAGCCTTGCCAATTGTTCATTCACAGTTTTATATTTTTCTTTAAAGAGGGATGCTAAAGAAACACTGTATAAGTTTCAGGTCCAACAGATCTGCCTAGATGATGATACATAGTACTGATAACACACTTTGAAAGTCTTACCTAACCACCGAATAGGCTTTTGTTTTATTCTCTCCAATGCTGGGAACGGAGCCCAGGCCTGGGGCTTGCCCTAGGCAAGGGCCCTACCACTGCTGTGTCCTTTCAACTTAACCTATTGGGACTCCCATCCCTCCCATTAACCGTTCTCAGGGAATCATTCATTGCCCCTGGTGTTTTCACTTCCTGACCCTCCGCATGCGCATGCGCTAAGTGCCAAAGTAATCGTGCACCCTAGGGCCATCATTAGCACCTGGAAACTCTGTAAACCTTCCAAACAGATAGCACTATGGGCTGACAAGTTGCAAAATGGACTTAAGTGGATCAGTTAGAAAAACACTGTCACTTTTCACAGGCTGAGGCAGCTCTGAGTGAGGCTACCGGGCTTGGCAAATTAGGAAGGGTGAGACAAGACGTGGGCGTGATTGAGACCATCCCTTCAGTTTCCAGTGTCATAATCCTGCTTTCTCCTCATTACGCTTCAAGTCCTGCTGAATCTTTTTTTTTTTTTTTTTTTTTTTTGAGCAGGGGGCAGCATGTTGAATCTCTCTCTAAAGTTTCCCAGCACTGCCTCTTCATTTTCATCCTTCTAGTTAGTATTTGCGCTCAGAATCTCATTTCTTCTCACCTTGTCTCTATAATAACTTCCTTACCGATGTTCTGATCATCTACCATTTTTGTCCCTTCCCCGCCACCTTCCCCACATGGCCTGCTGCCCAAGGCTGTGCCCTTTCATATCAGACAAAACCTCTGATGTGAAGGGCGCCCCCTGGAGGCCACTCAGATCTAACGTCCAGAATAGAAAACATGATTGCATGAGGCCTTTTTACCAAATCACCGTCTCATGGAATTTAAAAGCAAGAGGTTTTGGGGCTGGTGAGATAGCTCAGCGGCATAAGAACCTGCCTGGCAAGCGCGAGGTCCTGAGTTCAACTTCCGATACCCACATAAAAAAAAAGTAAGAGGTTTTTGTGTTTGTTTGCATTTTTAAATTTTTATTGGAAAAAAATAAAATAAATAAAATTTTATTGATACATTTTTGGTATACGTGATAACACTCATCATAGAGAATTTGTACCTGTACGTGATGTATCATGCTTATTTTTTTCCCATTCCCCTCCCCTCCTTTCAACCCCTCATTTACAAAAGCTTTGTTTCCATTTTTTCCTTCTATTCTCTTTGTTTCTCTTGTCCCTTCTTTCCTTTCCCCCTCCCCTCTCTCTTTTTCCCCTTCCCATTTGAACATTTTTTTTCCCATTTCCCAATATCTGTTATACATTTTGGTCCTTATTTATGCTTTCAGTTTCTCACACCAGAGAAACAATATGGTATTTACACATGTGTGTCTGATTTATTTCACTTAAGAGTGTGGTCTCATGATGCATCAATTTAGCTAGAAATATCTTGTTTATCCTTCTTTATGGTAGAGTAGTACTCCATTATATTAAAAAAAAAAACCATATCTTCTTTATCCATTCATCCGTTGATGTGCATTTGGACTGTTTCCAAGATTTAGCACAAACTGTGCTGCTATATGTGTAAGCCAGGCTGGCCTTTGACTCACTATGTACCCCAGGCTGGCCACAAATTTGCACCAATCCTCTTGCCTCAGCCTCCTGAGTGCTGGAATTACAGGCATGAGCTACCAACCTGGCTGATTTCTTAATAATATAATTAATAACTTTTTTCTATGTGCCACCCCACCTCCTTCCTCTCCTTTATTTCCTCTCTCTTGTCTAATAATAGTCTATCTTCTACTTTCAAATCATCATCTTTTTTAGGTTCCATATAGTAGAGAAACTATGCACTACTTGGCTGTCTGCCTGGCTTATGCCACTTCTCATGAGCTCTATCCGTTTTCCTGCGAGACATAATTTCATTTGTCTTTGCGGTTAAACTACATTATAGGCACAGGATCATCTCTTATTCATCATTTTAGGACAAGTAATGAGATGTAGGAAAAAACAAAATGAAAACAAACGAAAGAGGCTAGGGTTACTCGGTACGGTGGTGCACACCTGTAATCCCAGCTCTTGGAAGGCTGAAGCAGGAGGATCACCATGAGTTCCAGGCCAGTCTAGGCTATAGTAAGTTCAAGGCCAATCTGAACTACATAGCAAGACCTTGTCTCAAAAAACCCAAAAAGGCTAAGTGTGACAGCTCACACCTGTGATCCCAGTACTCTGGGAGGCTGAGGCAGGAGTATTGCAAGTTTCAGTCTGACCTGATGACTTGGTGAAACCCGGACTCAAAATCAAAAATAGCCAGGTGTGGCGGAAGGTGCACACCTGTAATCCCAGCACTTGGAAGGCTGAGGCAGGAGGATTGCCACTGAGTTTGAGGTCAACTTGAGTGACACAGTGAGTTCAAGGCCAGCCTGAATCACATAGTGAGACCCCATCTCAAAAAAACAAACAAACAAATGAAAATAAATTAAAAAATAAAATGAAAAAGGGCTGGGGTGTACCTCAGTATGAAGGCCTGGGTGCAATTTTCAGTAACTAACAAACGAACAAAGAAAAGGCTCACCTGGACTACATAGCAAGATGCTGTCTCCAAACAACCTAAATAAATAAACTTGGGAAAACCCTTCTTTTTTTTTTTTTTTGTGGGTACCGGGGGGTCGACCTCAGGACCTCGCGCACCAGGAGGTGCCCGTGCCGCTGAGCAATATCACCGGCCCCTTTTTCGTATGTGGGTTCCGGGAGTCGAACTCGGGCCCTTGCGCTTGCCCGGCAGGTGCTTAAGCCACTGAGCCATCTCACCGGCCCTTTTATTTTTGAGAAAAGGTCTCACTATGCAGTTCAGAGTTCAGGCTGGCCTTTATCTCATAGTGATCCTCCTGCCTCAGCCTCCCGAGTGCTGGGATTATAGGCATGCACCACCACACCTGGAGAGGGGGGAATTTTCTAAATTATGGCACAGATATTTCTTTAATGACTTACCTCCTTAACCACTGTTTGGATTTATGACCCACCACTTGGACACAACCTGTTTTATATTTTGTACAGTTCTGTACATCTTGTTTACAGTGCCTCAATGTCTTTTTTTGTACAGTATACCTTGTTTATGCAGGTGTTTTGCTGATTGTACTGTAGTTTTATGTTCTGCTATACACTGCAGTACTGTGTATAAGAGTTATACAAATAAAAGCAAGGTCATCAAGTTGGAGTTTCCTTTGACCATGTCTTTCTTCTGAATATTGTAATGTACATACAGTACACGATTCCTCATTTAGTGACCGATTCATTTAATGATCGAATCACAGGAACAGCACTCAGTTCTAATGGAATGTCTGTATATTAAAGGAGAGAATTGTTTTTCTTTCTTTTGGTGCTGGAGATTGAATCCAAGTCCTCATACACGCTGGACAGGTGTTCTGCCATTGAACTACGCCCTCAGCCCTTTTTATTTTATTTCACTAAGTTGCTCAGGTTAGTCCTAAACTTTCCATCCTTCTGCCTCAGCCTCCTGAGTAGCTTGCTGGGATAACAGTTGTGCACCAGCAAGCCCAGCTGAGGATTTTGAAATAGTGAGTAGGATAGGTGCTGGCTCACTCTGCTATGAAGCCAATAACCAATAAAATTTCACACAAACGTTTGTCATCTGCAAAATGGATAAATTTTATTTTATTTTTCACAGAGAGTTAGAATTTGAGCCGGGTATGGTGGTGCACACCTGTAATCCCAATACTCGGGAGGCTGAAGCAGGAGGATCTCTGTGAGTTTGAGACCAACCTGGGGTACAGAGTGAGTTCAAGACCAGCCTCAACTGCAGAACAAGGCCCTTTCTTAAAAAGACCAAAAAAAAAGAAAAAAAATTAGAATTTGGGATTTCCCTGCCCCGCCTCCCAGAATGCAGGGATTACAGGGGTGCACCAACCGTGCCCAGCTTGACTCAGTTTTCTTTGCATCCTGGCTCCAACGTTCTGCTCTTTCCATGAGTTCCATCATTAAATCCCCTCACACATGCTGTTGGCAAAGTCTCTAGCAACTCGTCCTCTTCCCTCCGAGATACTGTATTCTAAAGGAGTTGTCAGCTTTGCATGTTTCCTGAAACACATCTTGAACAGGCGGTCACGGAAAGGTGTTCATAACTCCACCACACAACTGTCTTCTCTTCAATCGGCAAGGACAGGAGCTCAGCGTTCACAGACTGGCCTTGAACTCACTGAGCGGGAGGGAGCCCGCAGGGAGGGGCGGGAGGCGTGCCTTTGGGTGACAGGAAGTGGGAGGAGATTGTTCCTAGAGCACTCTTGCACCAGGGGCCATTTGGGAGTGAGAAGAATTTTCTTTTTATCAGTTCCACCTTCTTGGCTGAGTATGGAGAATGCAAGAGGCAAGGAGGTAAGTAAGACTTTTAATGGGTTTGTTTTCTGGCTGTGTGGGTCTTGCGTTTCTCCTCAGCACACTTGATCTGTCTTTGGGGATAAAAAAGCTGCTTTAGAATTGACTCTTGTTTTTTAAAAAAAGTCCTAGACCTGGCTGCAGCTGGTGTCAGGGTGGGAAGATAAGGAGGGAGAAGGCTGCCGGGCATGGTGGCACACGCCTGTAATCCCAGCACTCGAGGCTGAGGCAAGAGGATTTAGTTTGAGTTTGAGACCAGCCTGGGCTACAGAGTGAGCTCAAGGCCAATTTGAACTACATGATGAGAGCCTGTCTCAAAAAAAAAAAAAAGAAGAAGAAGAAGGGAGAAGGCTTCTTGCGTGATGGCAGGATGAACTTAGCTGGTTAGATCCATGTTTGGGTGGAGTAGAGCGGTCCGGGAGTAGACGGGAGGTGGGGGTATGATTTTAGGATGAGGTGATTGAGCCAAGACTGGAAAAACACGAAACCCCTCATTTCCTTAGACGGACACAGGTCCTAGTCACAGGTCCTGGCACCAAACTGGTCTCCTTATCCGAGGCTCCTAAGCCCTGAGGATGACCAGAGGCCGGGTCTGGTGACAACCGACGCAGGACCCAGAGTTTTCTTCGTGGGGAAACAGGGCCCTCAGGCCCTCTTTGCCAGAACCTGGCCATTTTCAGCTTTCTCTGTTTTCAGACTTTTGTGAGGCCCAAAGTGAATACTTTGTGAAAGGGTTATGCAAATGTGAGCTCTGAATATAAATGTGACACTACTGCAGAGATGTAAAAGTGCCATACAAATGTTAATTTGTCTCCGACTTCCACCTTGGGGGCTACTCGGAAGGATGCAGAATTGGTGGCACCAGCATCAGATTTAGTTTGTCTCTAGTGCGTCTGTAACCTGTGTGCTCTCACTTTGTAACCTGTGAGCCTCAGCTTCTACACTGTAAAAATATTTGTTGTTGTGACATTGGCTTCAAGGATTAAGTGAATGAAAATAAAGGAGTGTGTCCAACTCAATACCTGGTATTAGATAGTATATATTAGTTTCTCTGTAAACAACTTATTCCCATTGTGGTGCTGCACCTTTGTTCCTTTTAATTCTTCTCTTTGTTTGTTGTTTTTTAGACAGGGACTTGCTGTGCGGTTCAGGCTGGCCTCCAGCTCACGTCGATCCACCTACCTCAGCCTCCCAATGCTGGGATTACAGGCATGTGCCACCACACCCGGCCCTTTTAACCCTATTAATCAATATTTACTGTGTGTCTACCACAAGAGGGAAAGGAAAAAAACTCCACCCTTCTATATTCAAATGAGTCATAGGCAGTGATCAAATCCATGAGCACAAATAAAATCTCAGCAGACAAGTGGTGAGAATAAGGCTATAGTATGTGGGAGATTTGACTCTGAAAGGCTTAGAAAGGGTTCCCAGATGAAGTAACACTTAAAATGAGACTGAGAAAGGGAAATAAGATTTGAGAATGTAAATCAAGCCGGGCTTGGTGGAGCATGTCTGTACTCCAGCATTTGGAAGGCTGAGACAGGAGGATCACTGCCAGTTTGAGGCACTCAAGTGCAGTGACCATTTGGGGCCTTAGATGTGGAGTTTTCTTAAGGCAAGTTGGGTCTGCTGGAACGCAGCAGAGCAGTGACTGACCTGACCCTCTGCCTGCAGGGAGCCGGCACCGGGAGGTCGGGGGAAGAGCAAGGCGTGGACAGGCAGCCAAGCACCCCGAGAAGCTCAGCAAAGGGGCTAAAAAGGAGAAAATGTGTGGAAAATGACAAAGGTAAGAGGACTATGAATCCTTACGTCTTACTTCCTTAGGTCTAAGAAGCTCAAGGAATTTTTCTGAAGGAATAGAAGAAGCAAGGAAACGATTTCCATCCTGCCTTCTGCAAAGCGGACACTTCCCTGGAAGCCCGGCTTAAATCCACCCTGTCGAAGCCGTCCCAGCCCCAGACCCCCTCACGGCTGCTGGCAGTCACTTCGCCGCTCTTTTTGCTTGGCGTTGAGCATCGAGCCCTGTGTGAGGCTTTGGTGACAAATAGCTCTAGGTTTGAGATCCCACCTGTGCAATTGCACGGTCTATTTTAAAAGTAATCGGTGAGAATAGGGAACCTTGATGGGAAGTAGGCATGGGGCGGGCAGAAGATCGGCTGCAATTTGCATTGAATAATTAGGTAAAACCTTCACCATACCTGCTGGGTACTGCATGCTCAGTAAACCCAAGTCCCGAGTGGCGTGGTGACACTCTGCGTGCGTCCTCGTGCCCTCAGGGAGTCTTCGCAGGAGGCTCGCTGAGGCACCACGGTAGCGGGATGACCCAGAACGCGCTGGAACCCAGGAGCGCTGTCCTGCCCGGGCGGCCTGGCAGGGTCACGGGCGCTACACGGCGTTGTCTGCAGTGTTATCGGCTGTTTATTTTGTTCCGTGTCAAGACAAGATTGATCCCGAGTCTGAGCCGTGCGTCTGTGCCCGGGGTAGAAACGCCAGCACCTGCACGCGTGGTGAAAGGGCTCGCGGGAGCAGGTGTGCGTGAGCAGTGAGGCGTTTCAAAGGTGACACTGGGATTTAGGAGCGCGGAGTCAGGGTCAGACCTGTGCTTTGGAGCCTCTGTGGTCCTCTGCAGGCCACTGAACTGTCTAGCGGGGATCGGATTATGAGAACTGAGAATGACTGCTTTTCAAATTCCAATAACTGATGCAAACATTAATCATATTGATTTTGTTCCATTCTCCTCCTCCTCCCTGTCCAGAGAAGAAAAAACAAGGCAGTGACATGCTCAGTCCTCGTAAAAAGATTGCAATTCCTCCTCTCCCGGTGGAGCTGCCCCCCGTCAACCTGATCCACCGGGACGTCCTGCGGGCCTGGTGCCAGCAGCTAAAGCTCAGCAGCAAAGGCCAGGTGCGGCCGGCCGGGCGGGCGGGCGAAGGCTGGGGAGGCGGGAGCCGCCTCGCGCTGATCGCGGTTTCTCCTTCCTCTTAGAAACTGGAAGCGTACAAGCGGCTCTGTGAATATGCCTACCCGCAGCAAAAGGTAACACGCATTCGTTTACTTACTCGTTTATCGATCGCAGCACTGGCGATGGAACCCACTGTCATTTTTTATTCTGACATGGGCGCTTGCTAAATTGCCCATGTGGGACTAGAGCTTCAAGCCTCCAGTGCCAACCTCCCTCATGGCTGGGATTACAGGTGTACACTGCTGTGCTCGCCAGAAATTTTATATTTACTTATTTTTTTAAAGAAAAATCCACAAGACAAAAGTTGGTTCTCAACCTAACGACCTATTTTAATATCAAAAAGGGACCAGAGCACCAGGCATGGTGGTGCGCCTGTGACCCCAGCACTCCCCAAGCTGAGGTGGGAGGGTCCCCAGTGGAGCCAACCCAAGCTACAGAGAGAGAGAGAGACCCTGTCTCAAAAAAAGAAAGAAAAACCAATGACAAAGGCCTTGCATTGATGGTCACCGCCTGTGACCCCGCTACTCTAGAGTTTGAGGCAGCAGGGATTGAAAGGAGGAGGCCAGCCTGGGCAGTTTAGCCATATCCTACCTCACAGTACAGTTATTTTTTAATTAATTGTATTGGTACACTTTTGAACTACATAATGATCCAATTTACCACAGGGAATTTGTACCTGTACATGACATGTCTTCATTCTTCTTTTGTTTTGTTTTTTTTGTTTTGTTTTGTTTTTGTGGGTTCCGGGAGTCGAACTCGGGCCCTCGCGCTTGCCGGGCAGGTGCTTAAGCCGCTGAGCCATCTCACCGGCCCTTCATTCTTCTTTTGCCCCATTCACCTCCCTTCCTTTCAATCCTTCTTCCTTCCCTTTACAAAACTTGGTTTCCATTATTTTCCTTCCATTCTTTTTAATTTTGTAATCTCTATTACCCCTTCTCATTTCCATTGCCATTTGAACATTTTCTTCTTCCTTCCCAATATCTGTCATCCATTTAGGTCCTTATTTACCTTTTGGGTTTCTCACACAATAGGAAAAAATGTGTCCAATTTATTTCACTCAAAATTATGTTGTCAAGGTGCATTCATTTACCTACAAATGATTCAAGTTTATCCTTTTTTTTTTGCGAGAAGATCTCACTATGCAGTTCAAGTTGGCCTTGACTGTGCTGTGTAGCCCTGGCTGGCCTTAAACTCACAGTGATCCTCCTGGCTCAGCCTCCCGAGTGCCGGGATTACAGGTGTGTGCCACCACGCCCAGCAAGTTTATCCTTTATGGCAGTGTAGTACTTCATTATGTATAAAAACTACATCTTCTTTATCCATTCATCCACTGATTGGCTGTTTCCAAGATTTAGCTATTACAAATTGTGCTGCTATAAACATGGGTTGGGCCTGTGAGATAGCTCAGCAGCATAAGTGCCTGCTTGGCAAGCGCGAGGTCCTGAGTTCGACTCCCGGCACCCACATATGAAAAAAGGGCCGGTGATATCGCTCAGCGGCACGGGCGCCTACTGGTGCCTGCTGGCGTGCGAGGTCCTAAGGTCGATCCCTGGTGCCCACAAAAAAAAAAAAAAAACATGCATATACCACTGTGGTATATTTTTAACACTTTCTGGAAGATACCAAGAGAAATAGCTGGGTTAAATGGAACCTCTAGTCCTAGTTTTTTTGAGGAATCTCCACAATGATTTCCACGGTGGTTGCACCAGTCTACACTCCCACCAACAGTGGAGAAGGGTTCCTTTTTCCCCACAGCCCCTCCAGCATTTGTTATTGGTTGATTTCTTGATGACAGCCATTCTTTCTGGATTGAGATGGAATCTCAGTGTTGTTTTAATTTGTATTTCTTGAATGACCAGTGATGTTGAAATTTTTTCACATATTTATTTGCCATTTGTATTTCTTCATCTGAGAAGCATCTATTCATTTCAGATGCCCATTTTTGGATTGGATCTTTAAATTTGAGGGGTCTGAATTTTTGAGTTCTTTATATATTCTAGATAGTAGTCCTTTGAGGAACAGCTGGCAAAATTTTTTCCCATTGTGTGGGCTGTTTCTTCACTCTGTTGGTGGTTTCTTTTGCTCTGGAAAAGCTTTTTAATAAAATGACATTCTAGTTGTTGATTCTTTGTAGTATTTCCTGTGCAGTTGGTTTTTTGTTCATGAAGTCTTTGCCTATACCTATGTCTTCAAGAGTTCCACCTATTCTCTATTCTAGCAGATTTAGTGTTTCTGTTTTAATATTTAGATCTTTGATTCATTTTGACTTTAGTTTAGTGCATGGTGATAGACATGGGTCTAGTTTTAGTCTTTGGTGTGTAGACAGCCAGTTTTTCCAGCACCATTTATTAAACAGGCTTTCTTTCTTCCAGTAAAGATGCTTGGCCCCTTTGTCAAAGATAAGGTGGCTGAGTGTGTTTGAAGTTGTTTCTGCATCTTGTACTCTGTTCCATTGATACTTGGGTCTGTTTGTTTTTGCCAGTACCATGCTGTTTTTTGTTTGTTTTTAATCACAGTAGCTTTGTAGTATAATTTCAAGTTGGGGTCACGATGCAATTTTTAAAAAGGGCTGAGGCTGAGTGGTGGGGCAGCTACCACTGAGCCACGCCTAGCATGCATTATGTACTAGGTTCTAAAAACAGAAAGCCAGGTATTGTGGTGCACACTTGTAATCCTAGCAGTCTGAAGGCTGAGACAGGAAGATTGCCACACTTGCAAGGCCAGCGTAGGATACATAGTGAGCTCAAGACCAGACTGAACTACATAATTCAGCGAGACACCGTCTCAAAAGAAAAAGAAAAAAAAAAAAAGAGTAAAGAAACTGTTTTAGCCTCTCCTTCCTCCTCTACCCCAAGCTTTTATCCCCCCTCTCTCTCTCCCCCCACCACCGATACCAGTGGTAAAACCCACGTGTGCTCTACCACTGACCTACTTCCTTAGTGCTTTTTATTTTGGTTTTTTTTTTTTTTTTTTTTTTTTTTTTTTTTGTGGGTACCGGGGGGTCGACCTCAGGACCTCGTGCACCAGCAGGCACCCGTGCCACTGAGCGATATCACCGGCCCCTTTTTCGTATGTGGGTTCCGGGAGTCGAACTCGGGCCCTCGCGCTTGCCAGGCAGGCGCTTAAGCCGCTGAGCCATCTCACCGGCCCAGTGCTTTTTATTTTGAAGCAGGGTCTTATCGAGTTTCCAAGGTAGGACTCAAACTCCCGCTCAGCCTTCCTCAGTGTTGGTGTCACAGTCATGGGCCACCAAGCCCAGTTTAGCCCTAGTTCCAAGAAAGAACAGCTATACCACATACCCCTTTTTGTTTGTTGGAGTTTGTTTTGCTTTTTGTTTTTTCAGTACATGGTATTGAACACAGGGTCCTTGCCCTAAACTACATTCCTATCCGTTTTTATTTTGAGACAGGGTCTTGCTCTATGTTGCTCAGGCTAGGCTCAAACTTTTGATCCTCCTGCCTCAGCCTCCCATGTGCTGGTATTATAGAGCTGTACTCTTTTCAAATAATATTTATTAGGTGCAACATACTGGTGTGAAATATGTATGGAAGGGCCTAAATAAGCTATTTAATATGTGCTTACCTCATGTGTTTTTTGTGGTAAGAACATTTAAAATCTATTAGTAAATTTAAGCAATATGGTATATTGTTATTAACTATAGTTACCATGCAAGAGACTTTTTTTTCTTTTGTGGTAGGGGGGATTGAACCCAGGGCCTTGGCACTGTGCTGCACACCAGCCTTTTTTTAAATTTTGGCTCAGGGTCTTGCTAAATTGCTTAGTTGCCCAGGCTGTGTTTGAACTTGAGATCCTCCTGCCTCAGCCTCCTGAGTTCTGGGATTATAGGCGTGCACCACCACACCTGGCTAAATTTATTCCTTTTATCTATCTAAAACTTTATATCATTTCACCATACTCTCAAACCCTCGGGCCATACTTCTGATATGGTTTTTTTTTTGGGGGGGGTACCGGGGGTCGACCTCAGGACCTCATGCACCAGCAGGTGCCCGTGCCGCTGAGCGATATCACCGGCCCTTTTTTTGTATGTGGGTTCTGAGAGTCGAACTCGGGCCCTCACGCTTGCCAGGCAGGCACTTACGCCGCTGAGCCATCTCACCGGCCCTGATATGGTCTTAATGAATGGTGTTTTTATTTTTTTGTTTGTTTTCTGAGTTTTTTATTTGTTTGTTTGAGATAGGGTCTCACTATGTAGTTCAGATTGACCATGAACTCACTGTGTAGCCCAGGCTGGCCCTCAACTGACAGAGATCCTCCTGCCTCAGCCTCCTGAGTGCTGGGATTACAGGTGTGCACCGCCACACCCTGAAGGCTGGGTTTGAATTTGGGATCCTCCTGCCTCAGCTTCCCACAGTGCTAGAATGGCAAGGGTGCGCCCACACACCGGGCTGCATTTCCATCTCTGTTATCATACCATCCCTAATCTTTAGTCCCACTTGCAGAATATTCCTAACACAGCCCAGGAGGCCAGGATCAAGGCATCAGGCAGACGGAGGAAGAGGTCCCTGGAAGATACGGAGGGAAGGATGTGTTCAGCGGGAGCCGAGCTTCCTGAGGTGGCACCAGACTCTGAGAGACAGCTGGCCGCCCTGGAAGAGCCTCCTGCTCTCTACGAAGAGGTCAGCACGAGCATGGTGGCCATGGCCACTCCAGAGTCCGTGCTGGCCTCCTGGGGCCGAATTGCGGCCGGCGCGGGGAGGATGGGGCCAGCGGAGCCTCCAGCAGAGGCCTGCGGTGAGTCCCACAGGAGGGATTACTCAGCTGATACTGACCTGAAATGTTTGTTTT
The DNA here is from genome assembly GCA_028451465.1 of Erethizon dorsatum. Taxonomy (NCBI): domain Eukaryota; kingdom Metazoa; phylum Chordata; class Mammalia; order Rodentia; family Erethizontidae; genus Erethizon; species Erethizon dorsatum. The sequence goes on from CM051831.1 coordinate 72,206,235, forward strand.
GTTTTGTTTGCAGTACTAAGGACTGAGCCCAGGGCTTCCTAGGGCTTTGCACTGACTGCATCCCCAGTCCTTTGCTTTTTGTTTTATTTTTATTGTGAGATGGGATCTCCCTAAGTCTCTAAGTTGCCTAGACCAGGTTCGAACTTGCAATCCTCCTGCCTCAGCCACCCAGAGACCCCTAATATACAGCGGTACCTCTGTTCACAAACTTGATTCTTCCCGCGGTTCTGGTCGTAAACTGAGTTGGATGAGAATCAAATTCAATGGTGAGGTTCAATGGTGACCTTATTGGGAAATTCAATGATTCCATTCTCTCCCAAATCATGCCATGGGCTGGTGATTCCTAGACACCACTGATAAAATATTTTCGTGACTCAGGTCTGGGACAGGGCCTGAGAGTTTGCATTTGGAATAATTTCCCAGGCAGTACTAAGGATTCTGGTCCAGGGAGCATACCTTGAGAATTCCTGCTTAAACTGTTGTTGGCATCGGAAGGGGCAGCAAAAGGACATAAAAGCAAGGTTTGAAATCAACTAACTATCAGAGCCTGGCATGGTGGCACATGTATGAAATCCTAGTACTCGGGAGGCTGAGGCAGGAAGATTGTCACAAGTTCAAGGCCAACCTGGACTACACAGTGACACCCTGTCTCAAAAAAAAAAAAAAAATATCAACTATCAGAGATTGAGTCCTGGATCTCCTGGCACTGAGCGAGTGATATTAAGCAGTTTTTTAAATACAGTGTCCGGTTTCCTCATCCTAAAATGGGTTAATAATACAAAACTCACGTGTTGTGAGCTTTGTAGTGAATACAAGAAAGAAGACCAGAAACTGCTTTGCAGGATGCAGCATCTTCAGGAGTTGAGACCTCCAAACCTGTTGCACGCAAGCATCTAAACTTACGCTTGTGTTGTTGTTCATGGTTTGGTTTGGTTTCTGGGTGCTGCGAGTGGAACACAGGCTTTCACGCCTGCTAAGCCAGCGCTCTACCCCTGTGCTACCTCCCCAGCCCTGCAGCCTTTTAAGTTTTAACTGGAACTGTTCTTCCATATTTCCCTAAAGGGCAGCAGGGCAGGGTTGCTGGCGTGGGGGAACAGCAACTGGCATTGATGATCTTGGGCCTGGGCATGCGGTCCTGGGAGTTCGTCCTGAGCCTCTGTCCTTTTCCAGGTGATAAGTGGTGCGTGGTTCACGGGCGCAGTCTCCCTGCAGACACACCGGGCTGGGTTCGGCTGCGGTTCCATGCAGGACAGGCCTGGGTGCCTGAGAAGAAGGGGCGCGTGAGTGCCCTGTTCCTGCTGCCCGCCGGCACCTTCCCACCACCCCACCTGGAGGACAACCTGTTGTGCCCCACCTGTGTCCGCAGGTAATTAACTCCTGGGAGAAGGGGAGACCCATTGATGTTAATAACTGTGCATTTCCAGCACACATCAGTAGAGTTTCAAGCAGATTAATCCTTGGCTAACTGTCCCCAGGGAAAAAAAAGCATTTGTGTGTCAAGGCTTAGAGGTCATACCTGGAAACGCAGAGTTCCAGGGCAACAGGCGTTGTGCAGTTACTAGATCCAAGGTTTACACACTGCACGGAAACAGCAACCGGCCCAACTCATCCTCCTTTCAGTGGTCTACAGCTTAATGGGGGTGGACTGGCTCATACACGGCTGGGTCATCCCAGCACTCAGGGAGGCTGAGGCAGGAGGATCGCTGTGGGTGAGGCCAGGCTGCACTACAGAGCAAGACCCTGTCTCAGAAAAACTAAACAAAAACAGAATGGAGGCTGGGGGCAAAGGTTAGTAGTAGCATGCTTGTGTAGCATGTATAAGGCCCTGGGTTCGATTCCTAGCACTGGGGAAAATAGATAAGGATGAGCCTGGAATATGAAGTCACTGAAAAAAATTTTCATGGCGAAATTGCCTAAAGTTATTCAAATGAAACTAAAGAAGATACAAAAAAGTACTTGCTTAAAACCTGGTGTGGTGGCACATGCCTGTAATCTCAGCACTCAGGAGGCTGAGGCAGGAGGATTGCTACAGAGTTTGAGGACAGTCTACATAGTGAGACCCTGTCTCCAAAGGAAAAAAAAAATATATATATATATATATATATGTATATATATATATATATTTGCTTAGATAACAGGAGAGATTCAAAACAGTAAAGGATGCAGATAATTAGATGCTGCTTGAATAGTAGGAGAAAAGAGGGTAATTGGAGTACTTTCTGAAAGTACAAATAGAGATGTCAACCAGTAGAATTTATTTTTTTAAAAATAAAAATAGTGGGCCGGTGAGATGGCTCAGTGGCGTAAGCGCCTGCCTTGCAAGCGCGAGGGCCCGAGTTCAACTCCCGGATCCCACATACGGAAAAGGGGCCGGTGATATCGCTCAGTGGCACGGGTGCCTGTTGGCGCGCGAGGTCCTGAGGTCGACCCCCCGGTACCCACAAAAAAAAAAATAAATAAATAAAATAAAATAAAATAAAAATAGTACAGGTGTGCCCTGTAGCCCAGGCTGGCCTCAAATTCATGATCCTCCTGCCTCAGCCTCCAAGGGCTGGGATCACAGCCATGCCCCGCTCTGCTTGGCTGGTGCTTTTGTTTTTGCAGTGTCGGGTCAGAGCCTCATGCACACTGGGCAAGTGATCTACCAATGAACTACATCCCCAGCGCCCCCCTTTTTTATTTTGAGAGTTTAAGTTCCCCAGGCTAAGCTAAGCATCAGCCTTCCAAGCTCCCAAGTAGCTAAGATGTGTGCCACTGTATCTGGCATTTTTTTGGGGGGGGTGCTAGGGATTTAACCCCAGAACTCTTACATTGACCTATATACCCAGATCTCTTTTTAAAAAGATTGAGCTTTGAGCAGTGGCAGTATCGTCAATGAAGTTTATCCAAGGTGCGATTATTGCTAATTCAAAAAAGTTTGAACAGGTTCTCACTAAGTTGCCCAGGATGGGCTCAAGCCTCCTGCCTCAGCTTCTCAGAGTGCAGGGACTACAGGCATGCCACCATGCTCAGCTGATCATGGTGTTTCTTTTTCTTTTTCCTTTTTTCTTTTTTTAATTTTAATTTTTATTTATTTATTTATGATTTTCTTTGAGACAAGGTCTCTAGTTGGTCTTGAACTCACTATGCATCCCAGACTGGCCTTCAAACTCATGGCAATCCTCCTGACTCAGCCTACTGAATGCTGGGAGTACAGGTGTGCACCACCACATCCAGCTCTTGGTTATTTTAAAGGATGAAGATCAATAATTCTTCTTGGTTTTCCTCTTACTGAAAACAAACATCTCACTTGCTTTATAGGAACAAAATCTTAGTGAAAAGCCTGCGATGGGATTAGAAGGATAGGATAAAGGGAACCTTTGGTATTTTGCCTTCTTAAATCACCTGCACTTCTGGAGTGGTGAGTCTATGACCGAGACCATGGACACCTAAAGCCTTGTGCCCTCGCAGACACCCAGCTCACCGGGAAACTATTGGACCTCTCAGTAATTATGCAGCTACGGGTGACTCCAGGAAGGCACCCAAGAGGCCACAAAAGCCCTCAACAGGAGCATCTTCAAGTCCCGTGACAGCTCCTATGTGAGAAGACAAGATGGGGTGCTCCTGTCTGGGTGCTCCAGGCAGGCTCGGGGACAGGGCTGTGGGTCTCCAGCCTGATGTCGCCTACTCCATCACTGTCATGGGAGGCTCACAGCCGCAGCAGCTGTCCCAGCCCACCCTGCAGCCCGCTGAAAGGCTTGGTCTACACCCAGGTCCACCCCCACCCCGCTTCCCCAAAGCTACGTCGTATTGTCTGTGTTAGCATGTAGATTTGCATTTTATTTCTGTAATTATAAAATAATGTACTGAATCTCGTGTCTGGATTTTGCTTTGTTGTTTGAGACAGGATCTAGCTGTGTAGACCGGACCAGTGTTGACCTCACTGTACAGCCCAGGCTATCCTGGAACAGTTCAGCAACCCCTCTGCCTCAGCCTTTCAGTGCTGGGATCACAGGCTGCCCACCTGGTGCCTAGGTTTTTATGTTGCTTCTGTTTTATTCGACAGGATTAAGGCTTAGGTCCAACTGCACTTAATAGTGCTCACGCATGGTGTGCACCCCAGTGATGTGATATTATGCTCTCCCTCCGTCTCCCACTGCTCTGCCCACCTCACAAATTCAATGGCAGGGAGACTGCTGTTTAGAGGGAGCCAACAGGGGCACTCAAAAAGCTGAGGCAGGAGGATTGCCATGAGTGCAAGGCTACCGTGGGCTCCATAGTGAGTTGAAGGCCATTGTGGAGTACATAGCAAGACCCTGTCTCAAAAACCAAAAAAAAAAAAAAAAAAGCAGCAGAAGCCAACAGGAGATTCGCACTCGACTCTGCCACCTGGATGGGCAGAGATCTGTGTCCACAAGTGGTGGTGTGAGCCGGGTATGAAGTCTGGAACTGGCCCTGCAGGTCCCATGGGTGCCACAGGGCCCAGGAAAGTTGCAGAAGTAGGCACTGAAGGAGCAGCCAGACCAGGACACCAGGGCGTTGCATGCAGAAGGCCTGGGAAAACACAGACTAGAGCAGGGTGAGTGAGTACGGACAGCCTCCTAGCAAGGAAAGCGGTCACAGGAAGTAAATTTACATTTTCAAGACAAGCATTATACTTTGGCTATGTGAACCTTAACCATGTATGAAACCTCACACCGCCAGGAGTGGTCAGATGGGAAGTCCACGGTATCACCAACAATATATTTGCCGAGATGACTTTAAATCTAATGAAGAAGCAATCAGCCTCGATTATACCTGCTGTCGCAGGACAATTACTAGATGAGCTCAGCACACTGGGGCTCCCCGTTGTCTGTTTCTGACAGTTTAAATTTCCATTTAGACAAAGTAAATTAATAATTCTTTGTCACCAGTTTGTTTATCTGTCCTACACAAAATTCCTATTACATAATTATTATTATTATTAGTTGTGTGTGGTACAAGGCATTGCACACAGGACCTTCACACTGTGCTACATCTCCAGTCCTTTTTAATGTTGACAGGTTCTGGCTAATTTGCTGAGCCCCTAGCCTGGGCTCAACCTTGAGGTCCTCCTGCCTTAACCTCCCAGGTGCCAGGATTACAGGCCTGTACCTCTGCCTGGTTTATACTTCCAGTAACATCAAGCCTCATTTTGGGTGGCAGTTTTGGGGGTACAGCCACATGTGATGATCACAGAGCTACGCACTCAGAAATTACAGTTTAACCAGGCACAGCGGCACACGCCTGTAATCCTAGCATTCTAGGGTGGGGGGGGCGCTGAGGCAGGAGGATGGAAAGTTTGAGCCCAGAATGGGCAATTTAGTAAGACCTTGTCTCAGAATACAAAATTTAAGAGGACGAGATGTAACTCTGAGAAGGCCCTGCATTCAATCCTTAGTACCACAAAAAAAAACAAACAAAAAATTGCATTATACCATATGTGAAATATATATATATATTCCACCTTTTTTTTTTAATGCGGTGCTAGGGATCAAACACAGGGTTGTATGCCTATCAGGTAAATATTTTATTACTAAACTACACCTCCAGCCCCCTATACCATTTGTAAAAATACTCTTAGTTAAAGGCTGGGCGTGGTGGTACATGCCTGTAATCCCAGTACTTGGGAGGCTGAGGCAGAAGAATCACTGCAAGTTCAAGGCCAGCCTGGGCTACATAGTGAGTTCAAGACCAACCTGCACTACACTGTGAGATTCTGTCTCAAAAAAAGAAAGAAACCTTTGCATGAATATTCTTTTATCCAGAGAGTAATCTACAGTCCTAGCGATGACCTCCAAGGCCTTACCTAGTGTGTCCTAGCTGTGGCCGTCTTATCTGTCTGATATGATTACAACTATCCTGCCCTTCCTGACTCAACCTGCCACACATCCTCCCTAGGGCCTCATCATCGATGGGAATGCTCTTTGCCCCAGCTTGGCAAATTCCCTCACTTTCTTTTTTGCTCTGCTGGGGATGGAACCTGGGCCTTCACATCTGAGGCCCTTCAAGTCATCTCAAAGGTCACCTTGTCAGAGAGCCTTACTTTGCCCCCCTTTGAAATCCAAAGCTGTTTTACAATCCCTGCTTATACCATTTAAACATTTATACAGCCTTAGATTTCTATTTTCCTATTACATGTGTCTATACTAACAACACCAAATATCAGTGCACCCAAATCTATAAAACAAATGTTAGTGACCATGAAAAATCAAATAACCACTAATACAACTGTACTGGGGAAGCTCAACACCCCACTGTCACAAATAGACAAATCACCTAGGCAGAAAATCTACCAAGAGATAGCAGAACTGAACCAGACTTTTAAACAAATCGACTTAGTAGATATCTACAGTGTTCCACCCCTCAACATCAGAACACACATTCTTCTCAACTGCACACAGGTGATGTATTTACTGTATGTCTTCTAATAGTATAAAGACAGCCTATATTTTACACAGTTGAATACCACAAATTTTTTCCACTTTTTGAAGTTTTATACTTAGTTCATATTTTTTGGACAGTGCTGGGGGTTTAATTGAGTCTTGTCTGTGCCAGGTAAACTCTACCACTGAGCCACTGTGGTTTTGTTACAGAACCACAAATCTAGTTCATATGGTTAAAGGTGGCAAATTAATAGTTACCACCACAGTTTATCATTTTCTAGGATGTGTTTGATGTGAATGTTATTGCTGATTGTACCACTTTAGCCAAGGTGACATAACTGTTCTAACCAGTTGGTCTTCCTGGTATACCAAGGCTGATTGCCTGAAGGTCATAGAAAATACTAGAGGCCAGTGCCAAAGAACCAGGGACTGGTCCAAGTAGGCAGCAACTTCTCATCCTCAGTAAATTGAAGAAGTAGGGTCTTGCAACAGACTCAAAACCCAAAAGCCAGCTATACCCGGAGGACATCTCTGAGAAGTAGTCATTTCCTAAAGCATCTAAAGTCTCACAATAAAACTAATTGCCGTAAGCAATTTACAAGCATCACTAAACTAAAAAAGAACAGAAAAAAATAGAAAATGAGAAGACACTTAAGCAAGATGTAACCCCAGACTTCCAGCTGACTAAAGGCAAACCCAGGGGGCAATGAGGTGTAACAACTCTAAAGCCACCTATTTGGACCCTCTGAAGTGGTAATAGCAGAAATAACAAAGCAGATCAACAAGGCTCTAGAAAAAATCAAATCAGAAATAATTTCTCAGATAACACAGAGATGGTGACTATAATGAAAGACATGCTTAGTGGCTCTAGAACAGATGCAGATAAAAAAAATAGAGGCACTTAGGAAAATGATGGAAAACATGAATGCCTAACATAGGAAAGAAATGGAATCTATAAAACAGATTCAAACACATATCCAGGAGATAAAAAAATTCCATTAAAAGTATATGCAGCAGAATGAGCCAATGTGAGGACAGAATATCAAAACAAGAGAGGACTGTAGTTAGCAATCATGAAAGAAAGATTTCTCAAAAATAGCAAGGGATCACAAAAAATTAATCCAACCCATGCTAGATGATACAAAGAAGAATAACAGAACATTGATTGGAGTCAACGAAAAAGCAAGAGATAGCACAAACAACATAAACACTCTGTTCACGGAAGTAATGCCAGAAAACTTCTCAAGCAGGGAAACAGAATTTGACATACAGATGAGTAAGACATACAGAACTCCAAATAGCCATGATCAAAAAATTAAAAATCTACACCAAGTCATACAATAATCAAGATTCCAGCAATTCAGCACAAGAACAGAATATTAAAAGCTGGTAGAGAAAAGAAACAAATCACCAATAAAATAAAGCTTATCAGAATCACAGCAAACTTCTCAACACAAACCCTCAAGTCAAGGAGAGCTTAGAGGGAAGTATTTGAAGCCCTGAAAGAAAACAACCTCCAACCTAGATTGATGTACCTGGCAAAACTAGTTTTCAAAATTGAGGGAGAAATAAGATACTTCCATGACAAAGGACGCCTAAGGAAATTCATAAACACCAAACCAACACTTCAAATTGTTCTGAAGGATATTCTACAAAGGGATAATAAGGACTACAACTGCATGAACACCAACAGAAGGAATCTACCAGTCAAGGCAACCAATTAAACAGAGGAAAAATGGTAACCAACAACAGGAAAATAACATTGCAAGGATAAGTCAATATATATCAGTTATAACTGTCAATGTTAAGGGTCTCAATTCACCAATCAAAAGAAACAAACTGGCAGAATGGCTCAAGAAGCAAGATCCAGCAATACGCTACATACAAGAAGCACATTTAATTCAAAAAGAAATTCACAGACTGACAGTCAAAGGATGGAAAACTACTCCATGTGAGAGAAACCTGGAAAAAAGTGGTAGCTATTCTATTTGCAGACAAAGTGGATTTCAAGCCCAGACTGATTAAGAGAGACAAAGCTCACAACATCCTTGTAAAGGGAACAATCCAAGAGGATGTGACAACAGTCATAAATATGAAGTGAAATAAATCGGACACACGTTTAAATACCACATTGTTTCTCTGGTGTGAGAAACGGAAAGTGAAAGTAAGACCAAAATGTATAGTACAGGGGCTGGGGATATAGCTCAGCAGCACAGCACCTGCCTGGCAAGTGCGAGATACTCAGTTCGATTCCCAGTACCCCCCCTTAAAAAAACAAGATGTATAGTAGATATTGGGTGATAGGGAAGGGGTAGGGGTGAAGGAAAGAAGGGACAAGAGAAAAAAAAATTGAATGAAAACATAGAAACAAAGCTTTTGTAAATAAGGAGGGAAATGGTTAAAAAAGAAGCAAGATATATCGTGTGCAGGTACAAATTCTCTCTTATCAATGTCATTATGTACACTTAAAATGTACCAATAAAATAAAAATAATGCAAAAATAAAAGTTGTTTGTCCAATGAAGCACAAAGAAAAACATTTGGAGTGAATTATGAAAGGACAAAGGGCCTGGGAGTGTAAGTCAGTGGTAGAGTGTTTGCATAGCATAAAAGAAGAGATCAGGACTGGAAGTTAAGAATCAGTACAGAGGGCGGGGAATATAGCACAGCGCCTACCTGGCCAGCGTGAGCTCGTGAGTCTGATTCCTGGTACCAAAAAAAAAAAAAAAGAAAGAAAGAAAAATAATCAATATAGAAAAGTTTCTCCCTCACCCAGCATGGTGATGCTCACTTGTAATCCCAGTATTTGGAAGGCTGAGGCAGGAGGATTGCTCTGAATTCAAGGCCAGCCTGGGCTTACATAGTTCAAGGCCAGCCTGAACTATGAGTGAGACCCTGTCTAAAAAAAAGAAAAAAACCTCCTCTAAGGTATTATTCCATAATCACTATCTTTTTTTTTTATCTGTGTGGTACTAAGGATTGTACCTAGGGCCTTTGCACTGAGCTACATCTTCACCTCTTTATTTTATTTATTTATTTATTTATTTATTTATTTATTTATTTACTTATTTTCTAGATAGTCTTTTATTGTTTCTACTGATTTTTAATATAATGGAGTACTACTCTGCCATAAAGAAGGATATGCTTGAGACATTTCTAGGAAAATGGATGCACCTTGAGTCCATACTCTTTTTATTTTTGTGTGTGGATACCGGGGGTCGAACTCAGGACCTCATACACCAGCCAGCAGGCACCCGTGCCACTGAGCGATATCACCAACCCTTTTTTCGTATGTGGGTTCTGGGAGTCGAACTCAGGACCTTGTGCTTGCCAGGGAGGCGCTTATGCTGCTGAGCTATCTCACCAGCCCCCTTGAGTCCATACTCTTAAGTGAAGTAAATCGGACACACATGTGTAAATACTACATTATTTCTCTGTTGCGAGAAACCAAAAGTTTAAATAAGGACCAAAATATATAATAGGTATTGTGAGATAGGAAGAAAATGTTCAAATGAGGAAGGGAACAAGGGAGAGTTGAGGGGGAAAGGAAAGAAGGGAAAAGTAAAAAAAAAAAAAAAAGAGAGAGAGAGAAAGAAGGAAAACATGGAAACAAAGCTTTTGTAAATGGGGAGGGGAGGAGGGTTTGAAGGGAGGGTAGGTGGATGGGGAAAAAACAAATTATTTCATCTCTTTATATTTACTTTTATTTATTGGGTTTTTTGTTCTCGGTAAGGTGGTCTCGGTATGTAGTTCAGGCTTCCCTTGAACTCACTATGTAGCCCAGGCTGGCCTCAAAATTGCAGCAATCCTCCTGCCTCATCCTTCCAAATGCTGGGATTACAGATGTGCACCACCGCACCCAACTCTCCTAGTTTGGAATGTAAAGTCTGAAGGTAGACAGCAGTAATCCCCCAATATTTCAATCATTACCCAAAGAATAAGAAAACTTCTAAAATTGTAATTTTTTTTAAAGATAAGAAAGGAAAGAAAACTTCCTTCACTGTGGGCAAACAGGAAGTTGGAGAAGACAGACACCAAAAAATGAAGTAATGGACCCAGAAAGTCTTTCTCATCTGCAGGGTGAGCTTGCATCACTGTTCTCTGTCCCTGCCATGGAATACCCAGACTGGAATAGCAGGAAGGGTGGAAATCATTCCTAAAGGTATGATTCTTCCCTTGAGTTGTCACCTAAGAGAAGGTTTTGGAGAAAAACTTGAAGGACCTCAGGTGAGAAGAAGGTGAAGGGTTGGGGGCTGGGAGTGTAGCCCAGGGGAAGGTAGATATCAGGTGAGGATTGGAATGGAAGCCCACACAAGGTAGGGCCTTTGTTTTGTCTTTATCTTGAAAAGCACAAAGAAGCCAGGAGTTGAAGGACTCCACTGAAGGTCAGGTTTGTATTTGAAAAGCCTCACCTCTAATGCAGAGAAAGGATCAGCCAGAGGGCAGATGGTGTGTACTGTGGGTTTTTATTTTCACAGATGTTTGACTCTGGATGGGGATGGGGGAAAATGGACTTGCGAGGCTGAGGCAGGAGGATTGCCATGATTTTGAGACAAGCCTGGGCTATGTATCAAGACCCTGCTGCAAACAAACAAAAACATGCGATCTCAAGCTGACATCTGTCAATGAATTACCACTGCCCTTGATCCTTTTTGTATTCTCTTCCTTTTTTATATTCTCTCCTTTTTTTTTTGTTTGAGAAGGATCATGCTATGTAGCACAGGTCAGACATGAAGACTCTCCAACTCACAGCCTTGAATGCTGTCTCCAGAGTTCTGGGATTATTCATGTGAGCCACCAAGCCTGGCTCCTCCAACATCTTTTATATTAAAAATCATATCGGCTGGGCCCATAGCTCAGTGGCAGAGCAGCTATCAAGCATGTGTGAAGTCCTGGATTCAGTCCCCAGCATGATGTTCCGTCTGCCCCCCAAAAGAAAAAGCATAATAAATTTGAGTATTAATTGAGCTGGGCGTGGTGGCGCGAGCCTGTAATCCTAGCTCTCAGGAGGCTGAGGCAGGAGTATTGCTATGAGCTCAAGGCCAGCCTGAACTACGTAGTGAGACCCTGCCTCAAAAAAAGAAAAAAACAACAAAAAAAAACTATAATCAATATATGAGAATTCAGACATGAAGACCCAGAGAAGATTTTTGGTTTTGTTTCTTGCTTATAGTTTAGGCTGACTTGGATTCACAGCAATAACCCTACCTCACCCTGCCCAGGGCTGGGATTGCAGGCAGACATATACCACCACACCAGGATTTTGGCTTGTTTGTTTTTTTGTTTGTTTGTTTTTGATACGGGTCTCAATAAATTCCCCAGGTGGGACTTCAATTTGTAATCCTTCTGCCTCAGCCTCCCTTGGTGCTGGGATTGCAAGCATGAGCCAGCATGCCTCGCTTGTCTATTTTTATGTTTGGAATTAAATGGGTAGAAGTGTAGAAATGTGACTGTGTAAAGAGACATGAGCTGGCTAGACACAGAGATGCACTTCTGTAATCCCAGCACTTGGGAGGCTGAGGCAGGAGGATCACAAATTCGAGGCCAACCTGGGCTACATATTAAGACAGTCTCAAATAAGTAAGTAAAAAAGATTATGAACTCCTGCTAACATACCAAAAGGGAAGCCTCTTCAGATCCATCTTGGCCTCCCTATGTGGCATTCTTTCCGTCCTCTCAGGCTCGGGGCAAGACCCTCTGGATACGGTCTGATGAGCCATTTCAGATAAGATAGATCAGAGATTTCCTCTGTGACCAGGTCTCATACAGAAAGACAGGGAATGCTTAGAGTAATCTGTTACCTTTTTTTTTTTTTTGAGACCATGTCTTGCTACGTAGTTCACGGTGTCCTAAAACTCACAGCAATCCTCCTGCCTCAGCCTCCTGTGTGCTGGGATTATTTATGAAGGCCACCATGCTGGGCAGATCTTTTATTTCTAAGGCCCTCTGAATTTCATTTAGTCCCAAGTACTTTGAGGTAGTGAGTAGTGTTTTCTGAGTCTTGAAGTAGCTATATATATATATGTATACCTGTACCACTGAGCTGAATACCTCCAGCCCAGAAATATTTAATATTTGTCTTTCTTGCAAGAAGTTTGCCTCTACATATGTTCCTCTGTAAGAAAACATCTAGGTGAAGGACAATGCAGAAGTACGTGGGGAGTTCTGCAAAGTGGAAGAAGTTGCAGGGAAAGCAGTTGGGGTGTATATGATGCGGCGGGTACTGTACTGTGAAATGAAGACAATGGTCACCTGAGTATCTGTATGTTCAGTTCTGAGCTCCATTGTCTTACTTAGTTAATATAATCAAATATTACAATCAGATATGAATCGGCCTAGAGGTGGGAGCTACAAAAACAAAAAAAGATGGCAAGCATGAAGTGTTAATGACCTACACAGATGAAGAAAATGAGCCGGGAGTAGTGGCACACACCCATAATCCCAGCACTTCTGAGGCAGGAAGATCTTGAGTTGAAGCTTAGTTTGGGCAATTTAGCTACTTATTAAGACCCTGACTCAAGAGAAAGAAAATTTTATGAACCAGATGTGGTAGCACACATCTGTAATCCTAGCACTGGGGAGGCTGAGGCAGGTGGATCACTGTTAGCTCAAAGTCAGCCTGAACTACACAGCAAGATCCTGTCTCACCAAAAAATAAAAAAAAAAGAAAGAAAGAAAGAAAGAAAGAAAGAAAGAAAGAAAGAAAGAAAGAAAGAAAGAAAGAAAGAAAGAAAGAAAAACATAAACAAAAACAAAGCAAAACAAAAACTAAAAGAAGAGCATGAGAGCTAGTTCTGAGGGTGAGCTCTGTGATTTTCAATGTTGTTGGCCTTGAGTATTTGTTACCTAAGTGGCAACATCCTAATATTTATCTCACTGGGTTGTAGTAATTAATGAAAATACATATAATGTGCTGCACCAATCGGAGGTCTATACATGAGTAATTTGTTATCATTTTACTCTACTCTTTCTTAGCTTCTGTTCTTTAATGTTAAGTTTCACCAGAACAAAGCTGAGACTATAAGGCTTTTTTTTTTTTTTTTCCCGTTATTTGAGATTAAACCCCAGGGCCCTCTACCATGGGGGTTACATCCCCAGCCATTTTTATTTTTGATTTAGAGACAGGGTCTCGCTAAGCTGCCCGGGCTGGACTCAAGCTTCTGATCCTCCTGCCTCAGCCTCCCTGTGTGCTAGTATTACAAACATATTCCATTGTGCCTGGCTAAATTCAGTTCTTAAGCTTTTCTTTTCCTGGTGGTGCTGGCAAGCAAACCTGGGACCTGGTACCTGCTAAGAACATGCTCCACCACTCAGCTGTGTCCGCAGCCTCCGAATTCTCACACCGATTTATTTTGACCTCTGTTGGTGTGAATGAAGGACAGCGAGGGCAGACATTATTCTTGGTTTCTCTTCACATAGTTATCCTCCCCATACTCCACCCCACTTCCAGCTGTTTGAACTACTGAGTACACGTATTCAAACATACATAGTAGTAGAACCAGTCACTGTGGTGCAGCACCCAGTGCAATTCCAGCACTTGGGAGGCTGGGGCAGGAGGATCACAAGTTCAGGCCCAGCCTGGGCAACTTAGCAACCTAGTAAGACCCTGTCTCAAGATTAAAAAAATGAAAAAGCCTTGGGGGATACAGGTCAGCATGAAGGCCCTAGTTTCAATCCCCAGCACTGTAAAAAAGAAACTAAAGAGAGGTGAGCAGTCCCTCCCTTCCAGACACGGATTAGAGACCTGCATGTAGAACACGCTCACCTCAGCCGCAGCCGTGTGGAGACACACATTCAGGAAGACGTTTGATGTTGGCCGGGCCTGCAGTGCCTCTGCAAAGACAGGGCAGAAGGAAGGGGATCGAGGAGGCTGCTATCCTTGACACGACTGAGTGCTCTGTGATGAGTCAGTCAGACCAGCCAAGGAAAGGGTCAGGCTCAGACAGTCCAGGGTGAGGGGACCACAGCGGTGGCTTCTCATGCAGTAGCTCAGCTGTTACCTCGAACACTTGAGTCTTGAGCCCGGAGACTTTCCTTGACGACTGGTGGTCATAGCTCCTGTGAGTGCACACGCTCAGTTGTAATCATCTTGCAGTGGGAAAGTGGTAGAAATGAAGCCACAGGACAAAACATTCAATGCCTAATAGTCCAAAGATTAGAGAAGCGGCTCCCATAAAAGGCATCTCTCCCTTTAAAAAAAAGAATTGGTTCTGGAACCCAGAGGTCCTCAGTTTTGGGAAATGTAGCTCACTTTCTACTGGCCAGTGGCAATACTTTTCCTTAGTTTACTCTTTCCTCCTTCTCCACCTTCTCTTCATAGTCTTCCTCCTCTTCCTCCTCCTTCTCCCTTTTCCTTCTTTTCCTTTATGTGGTACTGGGTATTGAGCCCAGGGTCTTCCCAGTGGGAGATATCCCCAGCCCTTTTTATTTTTTATTTTGAAGCAGGGTCTTACTAGGTCACTAAGATGCCCAGGATAGCCTTGAACTTGTGATCTTCCTGCCTCAGCCTCCCAGAGTGCTGGGATTACAGATGTAGGTCACCATACCTGGCCCTGAATTGACTGCCAAATTCAGTGACTGGGTCCTGTTCTTTTCCGACAGAGGGGGCATGATTATTTCAGAGGGAAATGTCACACTCTAATGCGTCTAGGAGAGGAGTGCCACAGTTTGAGTACCGCACTTCTCTTTCAAGGAATTCAGGCAAGGAACAGGAAGCGTTGTGGCCATGCAGGTGTGCTTTCTCATGCTCTATGGCAGGGACAATAATTGATCAGTGGTCCTAAATTACTTTTTGTTTGTTTGTTTTAAAACTTTTTGCAGTGCTGGGGATTAAACCCAGGGCCTTGCACTTGTTAGGCAAGCGCTCTCCCACTCAGTAGCTACATCCCCAGCCTCAAGGTGGTCCCGCCTTTAAACTCACCACCATGTGCATGCCCAGGATATAATTCACAAGTTCAAGTCCAGCCTGGGCAAGTTAGTGACTTAGCAAGACCTTGTCTCAAAATAAAAACGGCTAGGGGTGTAACTTAGTGCCTAGGCCCTGGGTTCAATCCCCGCTGTCACAAAAAGAAAAAAGGAGGAGGAGACACCATCCTGTGTCATGTGAGGCACAGGTAGTCCCTGGTATACAGAGGTGGTCCAGTTGCTGAAGACTTCACTGGCAGTGACTTGAATAAATGTCCTGATATGCCAGGTGTGGTGGTGCATGCCTGTTATCCCAGCACTCAGGAGGCTGAAGAGGGAGGATTGATGTGAATTCAAGTCCAGCCTGGGCTATATAATGAGTTTGAGGCCAGCCTGCAGTACATAGCAAGACCCTATTTTAAAAAAAAGGAAATGTCCTGGTAGGCTGAGTGTGGTGGTGCGCACCTCTAATCCCAGCTATTCTGGAGTCTGAGGCAGGAGGACTGCAAGTTTGAAGGGCAGCCTGGGCTACTCAGCAAGTTGGAGGTCAGTTTGGACTGCATAGTGAAATCTTGCCTCAAAAAAACAATATGGCGGGGGGGATGTCCTGGTGGAGAGAAATGCTCCTACATGTCCAGCAACTCAAGAACTTAAAAACAAATCTATATGTTTTTACATATACAAAGAAAGTGTAGAGCGGGGCGTGGTGGTGCATGCCTGTAATCCCAGCACTCAGGAAGCTGAGGCAGAAGAATCACCTTGAGCTCGAGGCCAGCCTGGGCTCCGCAGTGAGTCCATGCCAGAGTGAACTACATAGCAAGACCCTGTCTCAACAAAACAAAAACAAAGAAAGTGGAATTGGCTGGTTACTAAGCTGGGGCTGCAGGCCTGCAGGCCGGGGAGGGCTGCAAGTTGCACACAGGCCGGTCTGCCACACTGGTCAGCTGGCAGGCTGGCCAGGCCTGGCCGTCTACCTGCATTGAGGACGTGGGAGGGATGCCCGAGTGCTGGCCCCAGAGTGCTGTGATTTCCCAGAATTGGAGCAGCAGCACTTGCAGCTCCCAGGATGAGCCAGCACTGCTCCCGGCCTAGAAGATGCTGCGGAGGAGGATGCTGCGGAGGAGGCTGCTGTTCCTCGGGACAGGCACGGGCTCAGAAACTCCTCCCAGCCCCTCTTCCAGTGCCAGGTCAATAACTTAGGGCCCAAATCCTGCACAGCCCAGGGGAGGGGTTCCGGACTCAACAGGAGGAAAGAATATTCGCCAAGGGAGCTGCCACGTGGGCTGCCGGTGCTGGCAGGGTTAGGATTCTAATCCTGACAGGTGCGAGCACAGTTGGTCCAAGGTGCTGGAACACATGCTAAATAAGGATCCACTGCCTTTGGACACGTTCTTCTGGCACAGGAGGGAACAGCTAGCAAGTGTCCCAGGGGATGGGACAAATGCCCTACTAGGATGATACTTAGAGGCCAGGAGAAAGCAACAGCCAGTTCTGAGCCAAGTAGAAATACCCACGTTGTCACAGCAGAGATAGAGAAAAAAGTGAAGAGGTTGAAGAAGACAGGCCTGTAGGGACGGCTGTGCCCACAGGCCAGGGATGCTCCCCCGGGGGACCCGGGGACCAGCATTCAGTGAGGCTGGCAGGTGCTGGGTTTGGGTCCTCTGCAGGCAGGGCTGGTGTTGCCGAGGCAGTGGCCAAGCTGGGCTTTAATGTCATCCTGGGGTATAGAGTACGGAGTCCCCAGGGGCAAAGTGGATGGGCAGCCAACAAGGGTGCCCTTTAACACCTGCAGACAAAACAAATCAAGGATGGAGAGACAGGAGGCTGAGGGAGGTCACCGCAGGGGAAGTCACGATCCCTTGCTCAGCTCCCAGACCTAAGCTGCAATGGCAGATCCAGGACCCACCAAGTGACGGCATCCCTGGGGGGAAGGACAAATGCTGCCACCCTATTTCCTGTCATGACTGTCCCAGTCCTTCCTTGAGGGACCTACAGCCACTTCACCATGCTACTGTACATTACTGCAAAAGAGAAACGAGGCATTCTGAAGATCAGTACAGAAACCCAGACTATCATGATCTCTGGCTGTTAGCGTAGGAGTTTAAAGGGGCCTGGTAATAACGGGAGTCCTGTCCCGAGTCCGTTCAAGGAGGCCCCTGGCTTTATAAACACACACAGGAATCATTTCTGCAGTCTCCAAATGCACACTGGGAATCGATATATCTACTAGTTGAGGTAACTTGGCTTTTGGAATAAGAGATATATGGTAGAAAAGCCCGTTCAAGTCAGGCACAGTGGTGCACTCCTGTAATCCCAGCAATCAGGAGACTGAGGCAGGAGGATTGCTGAGAAATCAAGGCAAGTCTGGGCTACAGAGAGACCTAGTCTCAAAAAAAAAAAAAAAAAAAATCAATAACCAGGGCGTGGTGGTACACACCTGTAATCCCAGCAGTTGGGAGTTTGACACCAGCCTGGGTTACACAGTGAGTTCAAGGGCAGCCTGAACTACACAGCAAGACCATGTCTCAAAAAAAAAAGGAAAAAAATAAATAAAAATTAAATTAAAAAAAAAAAGGGCTAGTGGTGTAACTCTAGGTTCAACCGCCAGTAAAGGGAGAGAGAGGGAGGGAGGGAGAGAGCAAGGGAGGGAGGGAGAGGGAGAGAGAGAGAGAGCCCTGTGGAAAGCAAACAAGATAATTTATATGCGACAAAGGCTCTAGCTCTAAAGAAAAGGAAATGTGGTCATGAAATCGCCTCCCCAGTTGACATGTAGTCTCAGCCTAAAGCACTAGAGTCCCCCAGGCTAGCATGCTAGTTTCTCTAAGCCCAGATAAGCAGTGGGCCACACCCAAGTAGGAAGTTGAAGTATCTGTGCTTTCTGGAGTCCCCTTGGGCCACCCTACAAGGGAGGACCCAAGACTGTAGCACTATCTACCATTAGCTATCTCCAAAGTCATTTGGTCAAATCCCGACCCTGCCAGTGCTTCCAGACTGTAGGAGTGTAAGAATGACCGGGAGGACTTGCTGAATAGATTCCTGGAGCCACCCCCAAAGATGCAATTGAGGGAGTCTAGGGCGGGTCTACTTCAGATTTCCATTCAGTTCCTCAATAGACTGAAAGCCCTTGCAAGCCGCACTTTGAATACGCATTTTGAGACTAATAGACAAAGTGTTTGTCTAAGTGCAGAGAAAATCCACTCAAGGGCACTGATCTGCATGCTGCAGTGCTGTGGGTAGATGACACTAAAGTAGCTCCGGCTCCTCAGAGGGACCTGGGGACCGATGCTCTTCATCTGCCGCTGGAGGCTGCCTCTAGCATTAAGCTCCAGCAATTCCCAAACATGCACAAATCCTTCCCTGCAGCCCTCATTCCATTCCCCGCATTAATGTTCTGGCTTTTGCTGCTCCTATTCTAGTGATCAAGCATCTCCCCGTCAATATTATTGCTGGCTAAATATTTGTGTTTAGAACTAGATCTACGAGACACTTTTTTGTTTTTGAGACAGTCTCCCTACATCGTTCAGGCTGGTCTCGAACTCACAGAGATTCTCCTGCCTCAGCCTCCCAAGTGCTGGGATTAAAGGCGTGTGCCACCACACCTGCCTACTAAGAGACATATTTATACATTCCTCACAATGTAAATCTAGTGTGTGCGTGAGGGCTGTGCCTTTGAGCATAAGTCAGTTGTAAAACACCGCAAGAGCTGGGTTTGGTGGTGCACACCTGTAATCCCAGTAGTTGGGAGGCTGAGGCAAGAGGATCACTGTGACTTTGAGGCCAGCCTGGGCTACATAGTGAGAGCCCGTCTCCAAAAAATAAAATTAAATAAAACTAAATAAAATTAAAAAAACACCTCCCTAAAATCTGAACGTCTTTTTTTTTTTTTTTTTTTTTTTTTTTCTGAGTCAGATTTTGCTATGTAATCCAGGCTGGCCTTGAATGCACTATGTAGCCCTGCCTGGCCTGAAACAGCGATCCTCCTGTCTCAGCCTCCAGAGCACTGGGATTACAGGCTTGCGCCACCTCACCTGGCTTCAATGTTTTCCTATTCATAATAAATCCTTGAAGCTCTCACCAGCATTGGCCTAAAATTACTCTGAAAATATTCTGGTCACTCAAAGGGATCTTGGAACTTGTCAGCAAGATTTTATCATTCCCAGTTTTCTCACAAATCTTTCCCTTAAAAGAATGAAGAGAAGAATCTAAGTTTTTTTTTTTTTTAAACCATTTGGAGTAATACAAATGATTTAGTAATTCAAGTGTCACCTGGTAGAGAGAACAGGGTCCTGTGGCTAATAAAACTGAAAAAATCATACACTGTCACATATTGAGGGAGAGGAAGTAGAGGGGGAAGGAAAACAGAGCCCTGGGTAACAGGAAGTAGAGGGAGAAATTTGCCTATAAAAGGAGAAGTCCGACGCCCTCAGGTGAAAAGGTGAAAGTTTCAGAGCGCCTCAGCCTTGGGCTTTGTCTCCAGGGCGGTCTCCAAGATGTCAGACTCCAGTCACAGAGTCGGCGAGAAGGTGAGTTTCCTTTCTAGTAGAACTTCTTTTCTAACCAACTGCTATCAAAAGCTTTCTGGGTGTCTTAATTGTCTTTTTTTTTTTGCTACCAATCAAGTTCTGGGCACAGGAAGTCTCCATCTTGGAACCCCCTCTTCGCACATTGATTGCTGCTTCTCTTTTCCACCATTCATGCTCTGTGTGTAGTTGGGTGAGAGAAAAGAAAAAATGGTTTTCTATTTCTCGTCCGAAGAAAAATGTTTATTTTTGTAAGAAAAGAAGTGTTGTCACTGGGCAAGAAAAGAATGGTAAAGAAATGAAGCACTAAGATTTAAAAGGAAAAGAAATGGGTACCATGGAGAAAGCTAGAAAGTAAAGCGACTGGGTTGATTTTTTTTTTTTTTTTTTTTCCTCCCAGTGTCCTTGATACCATCTGGGTTTCCAGGCGGGGTTGGAGTCCTCCGGGACGAGATGAGAACTAAGAAAACACAGTGTATCTCCGGGGATCGCTTCCCCGGGCAGAGGAGGAGCTGGCCCGAGCTGGGTTTCTAGCGACGGGCAGTCGCGTGGACCTGCAAGCTGGCACTGACTCCTGAGTAGGGCAAGCCGCGTTCCTTGTGACAAGAGGGAGCCCGTGTGGGCCGGCTTTGGGAAAGTGACATACAAATGCAGAAAGCACTAACTGCAAGCTAAGAGCCTGCGGGTAATGGGCAGCCATTGAATTTAAATTGGGGCAGGGAGAGGGCGTGGCCGCGGCGCCTCCGGAGCCGGTTACAATGGGCCGGGAAGGGGGTTTTCACCCGACGGGAAGAGCTGAGTTCTGGGCCGCGCTCCACAGGTTTCCCTCTGGCAGTGCTCTCTTTACGTGTGAGGCTTGGGTTTTTCATTCGTAGAACAGAGAAACTAATTATTACAAGTAGTCTGTGAGGGCTAAATAGGAGAAATATGGGAAGCGTGAACTTTATTCTCTACCTGCTTTCCACATCACCTTTTGCTTAGCGCGCACCATCCTAACGAGGCTCACGGCAGAGTCCTTGCACAGCACGCCCAGGGCCTGGGCTCCATCGCCTACAACGCAGAGCAAACAGCAAAACAAGCCCCAGACCCCAGACGCTGCATGCCTACTGGGTGCTGGGGGCTGCGTGATTTTCAGGAATGGAGCAGCCAAACAGGAGACGGAATTCATTCTGCCCTCCCAGGGCCGGGCCTGCTCAGGAATTTGCAGGCCCACCAATTGGAGCTTACTTTTGACTTTTGTCTTTAACCTGAATGGCAATTAGCAGCCACCGAAGGTTTCTCAGCAAGCAGGGCTCGGCCTGCAGGTCGAGAAGTCGGTGGACGTGCGGATGAGAAGAGTTGCGGCTTGTGCATGGATTTGACCCGTCTGAGGCAAGAGTCTTGCGGTAGAAGACGGAAGGGCAAGAACACATTGGATACGGATAGAGAAACCGAGAAAGTACTTGTTTTAGCTCCCGGAGAGGGAAGGAGAGAAGGGAAAACCTCCAATTTCAATCCCTTTCTTCTGTTTTCTCTCTCATCACACACTTGTAAAATGGCTTTTGCTTGTTTCCTCATTATTTCCTTTAATAAAAGTTCTGCTCATCACATCGCATTCATAGAATCTCGGTACTTTTCCATCCACCTATGGTCTCCTCCGTTTTTATTCACTGGTTGTGCCTCGAAAGTAAGCAGTTGTGTGGAATCAAATAAGAATCTGTGACCGACTTTTCTCTTTTCAGAATTTCTTAGAGGAGGAAATAGAGGAGGACAATGTGATTTTAACTCTGGTCCCAGTTACAGAGGAATACGAACAACTAATGGAACCAAGTGTTTCGTCAACTGCAGATTTACAAAGTGCAGGTATCGCACCTAAGAGTCCTAGGAAAAGCGATACAGGTATGAGAACAGAGATTGCTTGGTTAGCAACTCTGGGAGCCCAGGAAAAGTAAGATTTTCTTCCCTGTCCTCTAACTGTACAACACCCACCTTAAATCTCTCCTCAGTACAGTGGTAAGAGCTCTCACACCGGATGAACTGCCTTGCTTTTAAGATGCAGAACAGGCCTGCCTCACTTTGAACAGAGCATGTTTTCATGGGGCAGCCAGACGGCAGTTCAGAATTCACAACCCACAAAGCTCAGTCTCCTCTAGGGAAACTAATGGGCTGGGAGTGCAGCTTAGCCGTAGAGCACTTGCCTAGCATGCACAGGGCCCCAGGTTCAATCCCCAGCACTGGGGAAAAGAAAAGGTTTGTCTTTTAGGTTTTTTGTTTTGTTTTTAAAAAAAAATTTTTTTGGTTTTTTGAGACAGGGTTTCACTATGCAGTTCAGGCTGTCCTTGAACTCACTATGTAGCCCAGGCTGGCCTCAAATTTGCAGCAATTCTGCCTCAGCCTCCCGAGTACTTTTTTTTTTTTTTTTTTGAGACAGGGTCTTGCTATGCCTTGAACTCACTTTGTACCCCAGGCTGTCCTCGATCCTCCTGCCTCAGCCTCCCAAGTGCTGGGATTAAAAGCTAGCGCCACCATGCCCAGCCCAGGGGGAAAGAAAAGGTTAATACACACTTGGCTTTTGTCAAGATTAAGTGATTAAAAAAAAAAAGCTAGTATTTTTCTTGGTGAGTAATCACTTATAAATATCTAGCAGTCCTTATAAATCATAGTACAGGGCTGGTGAGATAGCTCAGCGGCATAAGTGCCTGCTCGGCAAGCGCAAGGTCCCGAGTTCAACTCCCGGAACCCACATATGAGAAAAGGGCCGGTGATATTGCTCAGCGGCACAAGCGCTTGCTGGCAAGCGCGAGGTCCTGAGGTCAACTCCCGGTACTCACACACACACAAAAAAATCATAGTACAGGACTCTACCTATCTTCATAGATGACTTTCTATGACTTCATAGGAAGATGTCAAATAAGTTTCATTTTCTGGTTGATAATAGACTTCAAGGTAAAGTAAATAATGATGGGTTAAAGTGAAGTGGGATAAGGCAAGATGTGTTGGGCTAGCAAATAGTAGAGCATTGTTGGCTTGGGGTTGGTTTAGGGATGATATCTTTGGTTTCTGTAGGAGCAGCTGATATTTCTGGTTCAAAGTTTAGACACTTTGGAGAAATACAGTATAATGCTTCTATCCAAGTTGTTGCCAAGATTTGCAAAAAATCAAGCAGGTGTGTGTAATATAAAAAACATGTAGTTTAGAATCTAAGCATGTGTTTGAGTCCTAAGTCTGTCTTTTTAGGGGCTATACTATCTTGGACAAGTCTTTTGATTCCTGAATCTGTTACCTCATTTGTAACAGGAGTGAAAAAATGATATATGTGTAATCTGGTTTGTGAGAGATGTGAGAAAATCTTTGTGAAATTATAAAAGAATTGTTCAGACATGAAGTGATGATTGCTTTGGTTCCATTCTTTTCTCAGTTCACCTTCCACAAATGAAGGAAGAGTTCAAAGGTTGCCCCAAACCTAAATGTAAAAGAGCAACCCCTCCTTTGCCGGCCATTCTGCCTCCGGTGAACGAGGTGTCACGGGACACCCTGCGGAACTGGTGCCAACAGTTTAACTTGAGTACCGATGGCCAGGTGAGTACAGATGGTACTGTGCTGTTGGAATGAGCATGGGGGCCTTTGTCAACTTGTAACTCCCCTTCCCCTTTCAATCTCCATAGAAAATAGAGGTCTACTTGCGGCTCCAGAGGCACGTGTACCCTCAACAGCAATGTGTGAGTTTTAGGGGTGTGGCACTGTGGAGGTGGCTCGCATTGTGGGGTGCCCTGCTCTGCTTACATTTCCGTATGTGTTGGGCTCTAAGACAGAATTTCTTTTCCTTCTTTCTTTCTATTTCCTTTCTTTTATTTCAAAAATTTATTTTTTTGGTGGTAGTGGTATGGAAGCCAGGGTCTTTGCACTGAGTTACACCCCAGGTTACAACAACCCTGGATTTCTCCCAGCTTAGAACCAGTGCTCTAAGAAAGTAATGCTTCTAAATCCTTCCCATCCTGACATAAGCATTCAGGTCCGTGTAAAGAATAGTAAAACAGACACCAAAGTCTCTGTGGAAATCCCACTTCTCCAAAAATTCCTCATGATTTTCATTTGCAGGATGTGCCTGGAACATCAAGAGAAGCCAAACTGCAGCCAAGTTTTGGGAAACGCAGTGTGGTGACCAGGAGAAAGAGCCTTGTGAAAAGTCTGGATCCGAGCTTGAAAGAAGAGGAGACCAATGTAGTTGAAGTGGTGACTTCGGCTCAGGAGTCCATGCTAGCATCCTGGGCGAGAATAGCAGTGAGAGCTGGCCTGCCCAAGGCTGTGACTTCCTGTCCCATTCCCAGTTCTGTGGAGGCCTTCTTGCCACAAGCCCCTGGTAAGATGAGCCTCAGGGTGTGAGTCCTCTTCCAGAGAAATGAGGTTAGTGTGTATTAGTACAAGACTGAAAGGTGGTAAAAGCAGAGGAGTTAGTTAAAATATCCATAAATCAGAAGCTGGATTCACAAAGGGTTTATTTCTTCCTTGGTTGATGAATAGCCAAATTTTGATTTTCTGAGACAGGGTCTCACTATGTAGTTCAGGCTGGCCTTGAACTCATGGAGATCTTCCTGCTTCAGCCTGCCGAGTACTGAGATTATAGGCATGCACTACCACGCCGGGCTCAAATAATCAAGTTTTGTTGGGATGGATCATTAAGCCAGCTGGTTGAGTGTGGACCCTTTCTCATCTCTAAACAGTATTCCAAGCTAGAAAGGAAGCATAACCTAATATTGTAGCCGGGCATGGTGGTAGATACCTGTAATCCCAGCACTAAGGAGGCTGAGGCAGGATTGCCACAAGTTTGAGGCCAGCCTGGGCTATGTAGTGAATTCAGCAACAGCCTGAACTGCCTAGGGAGACCCTGTCACAAACAAACACTAATAACGTGATAGTTGGCTATTACCTGCGGTCTTCTGACTTCCTGAAGGTATCCATAACGTAGGTGTGCGGCATTGCCAAGTTACTTGGCTCAATCCCTGGTTTCTTGGTCTACAAAAATACACCCAGGTGTGGGGGTGCATGCCTGAAATCCCAGCAGTCGGGAGGAGCATTGAAAGTTCGTGTCCAACCTGGTCAACTTAGTGACTTAGTGAGACCATGTCTCAAAATAAAGAATAGTAAAAAGGGGCCTGACAATTTATCTCATTGCAGAGGTCTTTTATTCAGTCCCCAGAACTGAAGGGGGAAAGAAAAGTTTGTTACACAGCTGGGGTATAGTTCAGTCCATGCTCTTGGGTGTGAGCTCCAGCTCTACAAAAACAAAAACAGACAATAAAAAAAAAAAAAAAAAAAACAAAGATGAACACCCAGGTGTGGTGGCGCATGCCTGTAATCCCAGCACTTGGGAGGCTGAGGCAGAAGAATTGCCATGAGTTCAAGTCCAGCCTGGACTACATAGTGAGTTCAAGGCTAGCCTGAGCTATGTAGTGAGACCCTGCCTCAAAAAACCAAAAACCAAACAAACAAACAAGCAAAAAAAGATTTCTCAGGACACAGATCCCAAACCTAAACTTTTTTCTTCTCGTGTTTGGGATTGTGCTTTGTTTTGTTTTTGTTTTGTTTCATTTCAGACAGTCTCTCTGTGTAGTTCAGGCTGGGCTTGAACTCACTATGTAGCCCAGCTGGGCTTGAACTCTTGGTGATCCTCCTGCCTCAGCCTCTCAAGTACTGGGATCACAAGTGTGCACCACCACACCCAACATGATGCTGGGCATTGAGCCCATCGTCCCATCTATGCTAGAAAAGCACTACACCGCTGAGCTACACCCCAGCCCCTGCACCTTTACACAGACTGTGGCTGAGGCAGTACAGTGCAGCTGCCTAGACAAATGGGCTGGGTCAGAATACTGCATCTGTCTCGGCACTGGGAAAGTTATGATATTTAACACCATAAGCTAATTACCTCCCCTATAAATAAGAAAAGTAGGGAGCTGAGGATGTACCTCAGTGGCAGAGCACTTACTTAGCCCTGTGCTCCACTCCTTTCACTAGAAAAAAGGGCAAAAAAAATGAACGTACTTAAGAGTAAGTGTAGGGGGCCGGTGAGATGGCTCAGCGGCTTAAGCGCCTGCCCGGCAAGCGCGAGGGCCCAAGTTCGACTCCCAGATCCCACATACGAAAAAGGGGCCGGTGATATCGCTCAGCGGCACGGGCGCCTGCTGGCGCGCGAGGTCCTGAGGTCGACCCCCCGGTACCCACAAAAAAAAAAAAAAAAAAAAAAAAAAAAAAAGAGTAAGTGTAGGGCCGGTGAGACGGCTCAGCGGCATAAGCGCCTGCCTGGCAGGCGCGAGGGCCCAAATTCAACTCCCAGAACCCACGTACGAAAAAAAGGGCCGGTGATATCACTCAGCGGCACAGGCGCCCGCTGGTGAGCGAGGTCCTGAGGTCAACCCCCGGTACCCAAAAAAAAAAAAAAAAAAAAAAAAGAGTAAGTGTACTCGTGCAGAACAATTAGCAAAATCCTGGACACAAAGTGAAGTAAGCGTTCTGGAAAGGTCACTGTTGTTTCTCCTATGCTATGTAATATGCAAAGCTAGATCACAGTATCTTTCAGTCCACATTTTCCAAGCATCTTCAGCTGACTTGTTAGCAGAATATAAGAGCTAACTCGAGAGCACCTGCCAGGGGCTGCCATGGAGAGCCACCTCAATCCCCTGTTTACCTCTGCTTCTCTGTCCCCTCCCCAGGTGGCAGGTGGTGCGTGGTCCACGGCCAGCTTCGCTCTGCAGATGTGGCAGGCTGGGTTCACCTGCAGTTCCGCGCGGGCCACACCTGGGTCCCCGACACTCCTAGGAGAATGATCTCCCTCATTCTGTTACCAGCCTGCATCTTCCCATCCCCGGGAACAGAAGATAACATGTTATGTCCTGAATGTGTTCAAAGGTAACATGTTATGCCCTGAATGTCTTCCTAAGCAGGGCACACAGAAAAAATGTCTGGTCAGCCAGCTGCGGTGGCGCACGCCTGTGATCCCAGCACTTGGAGGCTGAGGCAGAAGAATCAGAGTTCAGGCCAGCCTCAACTATACCCTGTCTCAAAACAAACAAGCATTAAGATGCCTAGATGGATTTCAAAATAATGTAGAGAAGGCAGAAAGCAAACATGCTGTGTTCTTAATGAGCTATATAGATCAGGCAAAAAGAATTTAGTGAATTAGAACTGAGATAAATTAACTAGTTCTTAGCAGCCTTAAAAAAATGCGTGATTAAAAAAAAATGTGTGATAAGTTAGGACTTTATATTGGCCACAATATTAGAGAGCTTTGCTTTGCTTTTTCTTTTTTCTTTTTCTTTTCTTTTTTTTTTTTTTTTTTTTTTTGAGACAAACCCACTATGCAGTCCAGGTTGCCTTAATCTCACTATGTAGCCCAGGCTGGCTTTGAAATCGAGGCATCCTGTCTCAGCCTCCCAAGTGCTGGGATCATAGGCATGTGCCACCACACCTGGCCTTAGAGATCTTTTCTAAGGAAAGAAACAAAATAAATCTTAGAGTTCCTACCACATGTCAGATACTCTCTTGGGGATAAAACAAAAAATCCATGCGGCATACTCATGGAACCAGTCACAGGAAACTAAGAAAACTCCCAAGAAGCGGCTGTCAGAGTAGCCTGGGGGAAACTTCAGAAGCAGTCACTTGGGCTGAGGATGCATTGACCAGGAGAAAGTCATAACTTGCCCCCCCTTACGTAAAAAGAGCCAATATAAATATGGAAATAAGAGACTGTGACACACTTAGCAACTGCAAACATTTAAAGAACAAAATGCGAGATAATAGGAAAAAGTGAGGTGTGGTGGTGAACACCTGTAATCCCAGCACTGGAGGCTGAGGCAGGAGGATCGCCATGAATTCAAGGCCAGCCTGGGCTACATAGCAAGACCTTGTCTCAAAAAACAAAGACAAAACAGAATCCCAAGTGAAGTCTGCATAAGAGACAAGTGCCTCCAAGGGTCATTAGCATATCAATTGTGGGTGAGAGTGTGTGAGAACTGATACTGCAGAACCCCAGAGAATAAGCTTTTTAGTGGAAGATGGCAATGCAGATAGAAAATGCACCGAGGCTGGGAGCTCAAGGAGCAAGGAAAGCAGTGGCCGGGGCAGTGGCATGGCGGGGACTGAGGGCAGAGAGCTTTAGGACAGAGACCTGGCCGAGCACTGATCCTGCAGTGCAATGAGGCCCACGCCATTGAGACTGAGAGGACATCTTGTGGCTGTCATGTGTGGCTTGAGACAGGCTGTCATTGTGTAGCCCAAGCAGGCCTTGAACTTGAGATCTTCCCATGTCAGGCTCCCCAAGTGCCACTATGACAGGCATTGCCACCAGGCCTGGCTACCTGTGGCCTTTGAGAGTAGGTGGAGAGGGACAATAGAAGTGAAAATGGATTGTACTTAAGTTGGAATTGAGCGTGTGAAGAGCCTGCAAACAGGACATTTTGATAATTTTGTTTGTTTTGCTTTTTTGAGACAGGGTCTCACTGTGCAGCCCAGGCTGGCTTCAAACTCACAGTAATCCTCCTGCCTCAGCCTCCCAAGTGCTGGAATTACAGGCATGTGCCCCCCCACCCAGGGATATTTTGATAGTTAATCTTTACTTGCTGAGCCAGGAAGGAGGAAGTAGTGGTGCGTCGAGGCAGTTCTTTAAGGGACTTGCCTTTCCCTTCCCCCTTTCTCTGAATCTGTCCCCCTACCCTATTCTTTTTTCCTCCTTCCTCACTTTGCATTTCATTAATTTTGTCATATTGGGGATTGAACATGAAGCCTTGGCACTGAGCTACATGTTCATCCCTTTTTACATTTTTTTTTTTTTTCTTTTTTGAGACAGGGTCTTGCTATGCAGCCCAGGCTGGCCTCAAACTTGTGGCAATCCTCCTGCCTCAGCCTCCTGGGTGTATTTTATATTTTTGAGAGAGAGTCTTGCTGCATGTAAGTTGCCCTAGGCCTGGCTCAAACTTGTGAGCCTCCTGCCTTGGCTTTCCAGAGTGCTGGGATTACATGCATGCAACACCACGCCTGGCTCCCCATCCTTTCTTATTTTTTGTTTTGAGATGGGGAGGGTCTCTCTCAGTTGCCAGGTTGGGAACAAACTTGTGATCCTCCTGCCTCAGCCTCCCAGGGTGCCAGTATTGCAGGCGTGCACCCCCATACCTGGCTTCCATTTAATATTTTTTAATGTGCGAATCATAAGCATTTGTAGGTGGGGAGGAGCTGTGAGAAGGGAAAGTGCAAAGATAAAATTGCAGTAAAATCTAGGAGGCCTGATAATAAGTGGATAATCATGTGCCTTTGTTTACATGCAATCCTTTTTACTCTAATCATAGGTGTTGAAAAATTGCTTAAGAACTCAAAATAGGGCCGGTAAGATGGCTCAGCGGCATAAGCACCTGCCTGGCAAGTGTGAGATCCTGAGTTTGACTCCCGGAACCCACATACGACTAAAGGGCCGGTGATATCGCTCAGCGGCACGGGTGCCTGCTGGTGCGCAAGGTCCTGAGTTCAACCCCGGGTACCCACACACACACACACACACAAATATATATATATATATATATATATATATATATATATATATATATATATATAGATTCCCTATTTTATGTGATTTTTAAAGGATTTGGTGTGGAGTGGCTTATCACACTGTAGTAATCTTTTACATTTATTTTTCTAATTTGCCTCCTAGGAATAAGAAGATGATGAAGAAATTAATTATGGGAGAGAAAATGAGACATCTTGTAGGAGACCAGAATATGTCACCCCAAAACATGCCCCCTTAATCAATGTTAAAGCATCATTTTGATCTGAAGGTGGCTGGGAAGAACCAGACAAGAAAAGCTTTCTGCCTTCCCATTCTTGTCTAAAAAACAGGACATAAATATACTCATGTCTCCTCCCGTGTCTACCAGGGCACATGGTAGAGAGCCTGAAGATGATCGACACGCATCTGGGTAATTGCTATGAAGATGGAATCCTAACCATCTTCATCATCCCTTGGTACCAAGAGTCAGACTTATTAAGTACTTACCTGTATAGAAACAATTTACTTTGGTTTTCTTGTAATTAATATATATATATGTATTTTTTTTCTTTTTCTTTCTTTTTTTGAGACGGGTATTTTAATAGTTCTGGCTAGTCATGAACTCGCTACATAGCTGAGGCTGGCCTCAAACTCGCAGTGATCCTCCTGCCTCAGCCTCTCGTGCTGGATTCTAGGTGTGTGCTACCATGCCTTGCTCTTGTTTATAAGTAACAGATTTTAGAGCAGTGTATGTTTACAGAAAAGTTGAACAGAAAAGCATGTGGTTCACATCAGTTTTCATTCTGAGTGTGTTGTTTACAGTACTAGGGATTAAGCTCAGGGGCACCCTACTGCTGTGTGTAGGCTCTTTTTAAAATTATTATTGCCAGATGTGGTGGTGTGCGCATGCCTGTAATCCCACCACTTGGGAGGCTGAGGCAGGAGGATCACCACAAGTTCAAGGCCAGCCTGGGCTACACTGTGAACTCAAGGCCAGCCTGAACTACACAGTGAAACCCTGTCTTAAAAAATAAATAAAATAAATAATTAATATTTTTTGAGACAGCATCCCATCGAGTAGCCCAGACTGCCTTTGAACCTGTGATCCTCCTGCCCCAGCCTCCCAGATAGCTGGGATTACAGGCATGCATCCCCATGTCCAGCCATTCTGTGGGTTTTGACAAATGTTTGATGACATGCGTCCAACACAGTATCATACAGAATAGATTCATTGCCCTAAAACTCCCAGATTGATGCTTCATTTAGTCTCGCTCCCCCATTCCCGGGGAAGCATAGATCTTACCATCTCCATGGCTTTGTTTCTCTACAATGCTGAATACTTGGATCGTACAACATGTAGCTTCTCAACAGCTTTTACCCAGCAATATGCATTTCAGTTCATTTCTGTTGTGAAGACAGGCTCTTGCTGCTTAGTCCAGGATAGCCTTGAATTTTCGGTCCTCCAGCCTCTGCCTCCTGAGTGCTGGGGTTACAGGTGTGCACCCCTACACTTGGCAAGATTTCTTTGTCTGTAAAGCAATTATTTATAGTGCCGAATAATATTTCATGCTCAAGATGTTCCAGTTTATGTATTCACTTACCTACTGAAGGACACTTGGGTTGCTTCCACATTTTGGCAATTATGAATAAAACTGCTATAAAGTTGGGAGGCTGAGGCAGGAGGATCACCACAAGTTTGAGGCCAGCCTGAACTAAATAGCGAGACCTTGTCTCAAAAAATAAATAAATAAATAAATAAATAATAAATAAATACTGCTGTAAAGATTTGTGTACCTGTCTTTTGGGGAAAGGGGCATATAAACTTCATGAGTAAATACCAAGAAGCACAGGTTGCTGGTTACATGGTGGAAGTATATTTATCTTTGTTAGAAATTGTAAAATTGTCTTGCAAAGTGACTCCAGGGGCTGGGGGTGTGGCTCAGCAACAGAGCACTTGCCTAACAGTGTAAAGCCCCAGGTTTGATCCCAGGCACCGCAAAAAAACAAAACAAGTTCTTTTGGTTCCGCATAGTATACTTGTCTGCATTTCTTATTGTAAGCCATTCTAGTATGTGTGTAGTCATATCTCATTGTTTTGTTTTCAGTTTTCTAATGATATGTGGTGGGGAAGGAAAAAATTTTAGCCAATTGTCCCTCAAAAGACTTCTATCTAGAACATATAAAGAACTGAAAAAAATCAGGCCCCCAAATTCAAAAACTCGATCCAAAAATGGACATTTGAGATGAATATGCACTTCTTAGATGAAGAAATACAAATGGCAAATAAATATTTGAGAAAATGTTCAACATCATTGTTCACTCAAGAAATGCAAATTAAAACAACACTGAGATTCCATCTCACCCCACAAAGAATGGCTATCATCAAGAAATTTAACCAACAACAAATGTTGGAGGGGCTGTGGGGAAAAAGGAACACTTCTCCACCATTGGTGGGAGTGTAGACTGGTGCAACCACTGTGGAAATCAGTGTGGAGATTCCTCAAAAAACTAGGATTAGAGGTCCCATTTGACCCAGCTATACCCCATCTTGGTATCTTCTCGAATAAAAAACATCATACCACAGTGATATATGCACAGCCATGTTTATAGCAGCACAGTTTGTAATAGCCAAATCTTGAAAACAGTCCAAATGCCCATCAACTGATGAATGGATAAAGAAAAAAAATTTTTTATAATGGAGTATTACTCTGCCATAAAGAAGGATAAACTTGAGACACTTACTCCTAAATGGATGCAGCTTGAGACCATACTCTTCAGTGAAATAAATTGGACACATGTAAATATTGAATTGTCTCTCTGGTGTGAGAAATGAAAAGTGTAAATAAAAACCAAATTGTACAAGAGATATGGTGAAATGGGAGGAAATTGTTCAAAAGGAAAGGGGAACTCGGGAGGGGGAAGGAAGGAAGGGAAGAATGAGAAAAGGATAAGATGGAAACTAAGCTTTGTAAATGAGGGGAAGAGGGGTTGAAGGAAGGGGAGGGGAATGGGAGAAAAAGAAGACATACAGTGGGGCATTTTTTTCATATGCTTATCTGCCATCTATATCTTAAGGGAGGCATCTGTTCAGGTCTTTGGCACTGTTTTTTCTTTTTTTCCCCTTTTCTGTGGGTTGAACCCAGGGTCTCTTGTATGCTAGGTAAGTGTTCTACCACTAAGCTACATCCCAGTTCTTTCTATTTCATTTTTTTGTTTTTACTGAAAGGGTCTAGAGCTATAGCCCAAGCCGTTCATGAATTTAGCATGTAGCCTAGGTTGGCATTGAACGTGCAGTCCTCCACAATGCTGGGATTACAGGAATGGCACCACACCCAGACCTTTTTCCAATAGTACTGGGGGTGGAACCCAGATCCTTGCACATGCTGAGCCTGTGCACTACCACTGAACTATGTATCCAGCCCCTTATTTTTATTTATTTATTTTTTTTTTTGAGACAGGTTCTCGCTATGTAGTCCAGGCTGGCCTCAAATTCAAAGCAATCCTCCTGCCTCATGAGACCTCCTGAGTGCTGGGATTACAGGCGTTTGTCACTATGCCTGGCTGTTTTTTTTTTTTAATATATGCGGACACCGGGAGTCGAACTCAGGACCTTGCGCTTGCCAGGCAGGCCCTTATGCCACTGAGCTATATCACCCGGCCCTTGTTTGTTTTTTTTGAGACAGGGTCTCACTGTCAGCCAGACTGGCCTTGAATTCATGGTGTCCTCCTGCCTCAGCCTCTTGTGTGCTGGGATTACAGGCATATGCCACCACACCTGGCTGGCTAATTTTCCACATTTCCCATAAACTGGAAATTAAGACTAGGAGCCTGGTTTAAATCCACAGGGATGGAGAACTCCACATCGTATCAGGAGTTGGCTAACTCAGATTCTCATTATATTCAAAATGCTTTTTGCTGTTAAAGCAGTCACACCACCAGATTTCATCAGTGGATAGTGGAGTGTCCTCCTTGGAATCCGTAACTACTCTGTGGGTGACCCGTCGGTACTGTGTGGGTTCAATCCCCAGCACTGCAAACAAAATTTAGACATGTTATCTCTTTTCTATTTTCTGGAACAGGTTGCTTATAAGGAAAGTATTTAGTACTCAAAAATTGAGGTATTTATGGGTTAAAAACACCTCAGCAATGATTTGTATTGAGGAAGTATGTGATTATCGCCTCAATATTTTTTTTTTTCTTTGTTTTGTGGTACTGGAGATTGAACCTAGAGTGTTCACACTGATCCTCATCCCCAGCCATTTTTATTTTTTATTTTTAGACAGAGTCTTATTAATTTTCCCACCTAGGACTTCACTTGTGATCCTCCTGCCTCAGCCTCCCAGATTGCTAAGATTACAGCCAGGCCTCACACCACCTGGTTTTGGGGATTAAACCCTGAGGCCAGTACATACTAGAAAAGCACTCAGCTACGTCTCCAGCCCCATATATTCATTTATTTTATTTATTTATTTTTAATAATTAATTTATTTTTTTAAAGACAACAAGTAAACATTCTTATGTATTAACAAACATATTCATTTATTTAAGCTTTTTTTTTTTAATGTAGTCCAGTGTGGCCTCAAGCTTGTCATCCTCATCCTCCTTCCTCCCCGTGCTTGGATTATACGTGTGGGCCACCTTACCTGGCTTAGTTTTATTTTTGTAACAGGGTCTTGATAAATTGCCAGGGCTAGCCCAGAACTTCTGATCCTTCTAACTGGGATTACACATGTGCGTCATACACTCAGAAACGGCACGCCGTGTTTTGAAAACCAAACTGCTTGTAATTTCTCATATTTTTCCTCAGAGCCATGGGGGGGTAGGGAAGGCAAATAAGAAAATGTCTCATCCCAAGGGAGTGCTAGGTCTCCCCTTCACACTTTTACTGCTTACTCAGAACTTCGCAAGTTGGAGAATATAGGTGTTTGTGACCTGCAATATGTTTTGTGAAATTATTATTATTATTATTTTTTTTTTCTTGAGACAGGGTCTCACTGTGTAGTTCAGGCTGACCTTGAACTCACTTTGTAGCCCAGGCTGGCCTCAAACTCATTACAACCCTCCTGCTTCAGCCTCCCGAGTGCTGGGATTACAGGCGTGAGCCACCATGCCCAGCTGTTTTGTGAAATTAAAATTAGCCTATGAATAGCTAATGGAACAGCTATCTGATCATCAGCCATCAGCCTGTTTTAGAGGGAGGCTGAACTGTCAAGAAGAATAAAACAGAAAGAACAGAAAGATTAAGCGTCACTTGGGAACATTTCCGGTAGAAGGCTTAGTTGGCTCTCAGGCAAAGCAGAGTTAAGGCCACTTGCTATGAGATCCATCTTCTAAAAGTCACTAACGAAGAGTTGTACCATGTAAACATTTCTTGCCTAAAGACTCTGGCCTGATGTCTAGCACAGAATTAAAAATCATGATATCATTAGTTTTTGAAATAACTAAGGATAATTCAGTAACCCAAAGAAAATCCATTCTGGATCTGTGCTATTTATTGTCCAGCAATTCAGTACCCCATCCTTTCTTCATTAGTTCTGCTCCTTCTTTTTTTGTTTGTTTGTTTTGTTTGTTTGTTTTGCCTGTCATAGCACACAGAAGATCCTATCCATCCTTCTTGACTTCAAAAATCAGTGTATATTGCTAGAAGCCTTTCTTTATTTGTGTCTGTAATTTCAGTGTTGCCTCTCTGTACTATAGGAAGAGGGATGTGCTTTCAGACTGTGTACCCTAGGATGGAGGAGGTTTGACATTCGTTCATTCAAGATGTGTTAAGGACCCTTCAAGGGACTGCTCTCTGTTCCTGACAGTGCAAAGGGACAGAAACGCTGTCCATCCTGACATTGTGGATGGGCCCCAGACAAATGAAAGGCAGCACTGTGGCAGGACAGATGAGAGGAGAGAAAGGGACGTATGAATGGGTCTGTCTGGGCTTCATGAAGAGAGTAAGACTTCGCTAGAAACTTCTATCTGCCAAGGGCTGTTAGGAGCTGGTGAATCCCCAAGACAAAATAGACACGGGGCTTACTCCTGCATCACTCTGCATATTGTAGGAAAGACAGATATTATATAATGAACAAATAGGAGCCCAACTCGGACCACAGCAGAGAATGGGTGCAACCAGTGCCAGTAGCAGAGGGCATCTCCCATGGGTCAGGGAAAGACTTCCTAAATTGCATCTGGACCAAAAGAAGAAGAAGGAAGCCTGCCAGAAATGGAGGCTGAGAGAGACTACTTGCCTAAGGAAACAGGACCAATACTTTTAAGATCCAGAATTGGAATCAAATTGGCCTGACTCTGAAAATCATAGTTTAGTTATTCAGTGGCTCCCCAGAAAGCTCTGGGAGGCAGAGGATGGTTTTTGTTTGTGTTGCAGTACCAGGGATTGAACCCAGGGCCTTCCCACTGAGCTACATCCCCAGCCCTTTTTATTTTTAATTTTTGAGACTGGGTCTCACTAAATTGCCCAGGCTAATCTCAAATTTATGATCCTCCTGCCTTAGCCTCTCAGAATGCTAGGATTACACATGTGTGGCACCATGCCTGGCTCAAAGTCTACATTTTTATCACTCTGTCTTAAATCTAATACTTTGCCCTTGAACTCACTATGTAGCCCAAAATGGCCTTGAGCTTACAGTGATCCTCCTGCCTCAGCCTTCCAAGTGCTGGGATTATAGGTGTGGGCCACCACATCCACCCTGCACTGAGATACATTCCCAGCCCTTTATTCATTTTATTATTTTAATCTTTATTTTTTATTAGTGCTTCTTTACCATACATAATGATCACATTGATCATGGGGTATTTGTAACTGTACATAATATATCTTTCTTTTTCTTTTGAGACAGGGTCTCCCTTATAGTTCAGACTGGCCTTGAACTCATTATGTAGCCCAGGCTTGCCTCAAACTCTTAGAGATCCTCCCACCTCAGCCTCCTGAGTGCAGGGATTACAGAGGTGCACTGCCACACCCAACTTTGTACATAATATATTTTAATTCTTTTTTCCCCCATTCTCCCCTCCCTTGCATCCTTCTTCCCCTCCCCATTTACAAAAGCTGTTTCTATTTTTTCCTTCCATTCTCTCTCTTTTTTAAAAATCCTTTTTCCCTACCTTCCTTCCCCCTTTCCCTCCTTTGTTCCCCTTCCCATTTGAACAAGCTCTTCCTCCTTCCCAGTATCTATCCTCCACTTCGCTTCTAATTATTTTTCATTTTGAGGCAGTGTCTTGCTAGGTCACTAAATTGACCAGGCTGGGCTCAAACTTGCAGAATTCCTGCCTCAGCCTCCCACAATACTGAGATTTACAGGCCTGTCACCACTCTCAGTCCATTTTTCTTACAGATGAAAAAAAATACTTGCCAAATTTTTCACTATAGAAGTTAGTCCCTGGGTACTTCTGCTTACCCCACAATGTAGTAAGGGGACTGGTTCTTCACAGTACACTCTCATCAAATATAAACTGGTATAGTGGCGCATACCTATAATCTCAGCACTCAGGAGGCTGAGGCAGGAGGATCTCAAGTTTAAATCCACTCTGGACAATTTAGCAGCTTAATGAGACCCTGTCTCAAAAAAAAAAATATATATATAGAGAGAGAGAGAGAGAGGAGGAGGAGGAGGAGGGCTGGGAGTGCAACCCCCTGTGAAGGCCCTAGGTTTAATCCCCAGTACTGCAAAAAAAACCTTTATAGAACAACTAAATGAAAAATCAATTTATAAATATATTGTTGAATAGGGTAAATGGGATAAGACAAAGTGTCATAAAATAAAATGACATGGGTTCTTTTGAAATGGTGGTGAGGCGTATAAGCATCAAGCTTACACAATGTGTAGCGATTTTTCTTCCTCTGAAGACACCGTCGTGACCGTCAGTGACCACCACTTGACAACCTTACAGTGTAGGACAGGCGGAATCCAGGGCCCTTACCCTGTTACTCAGCAAAAGCTTGATTTGTGTTTTCTCCTAAAGCAATCAGAGACCTAAAAGTGGTTTTTGCTCAACACTGTGACTCTTCACTTAGGCCTACAAATGCCCCATTGATAACGAAGGCAGAACACAGCTGGGCTTCCATTTTGGGCTCTTTGCTACCTTCGGTCTTTGAGCCAAACCCTCCTCCGCTCCTCGCGTGGAGATGCTGATCATTTAGGGAGTGTCTGTTTAAAAGTCCACAAAACAAGATTGATTGCCTTAAATTTACATGGCCTCATCCCCCTTCAAGGCTGAAATTGCCAAGATAAGAGGTTCATAAGAACATTTAAATACACCCAGAGGTCACCAGCTGTGGTCCTAAACCTTGATCACCTGGATTCCAGGAGAAGCAGAGCACCATGAACTGAGATGATCGTTTTATGGGAACAGAGCTGCCCCTCAGCCATCGGGGATCCAGCACTGACACCAGGCCTGAGAAAATGATCACCAGGTGGGCAGCCTGGTCCCCTGCATTGAGTGAGCCCCTCCAGCCACTTGCACTGGGATCCTCCCATCCTTTTTACTCTCCATTGTTGAGGGACAGCCTGATCTTTGTCAGTGCCTCGGGCTAAAGTCCTTTACCATTTTCTCTTACTTTCTAATTAAAGCTTTTTCCTATAAAATTGTAGTTTAGTTTTAATTTCCATTATTACTAAAAGCAAGGACCCAAGCTAGCTGGAGACAAAGTCAGAGAATCATTCTCAAAAATAAAATGGGTTGGGCCGGTGAGACGGCTCAGCGGCTTAAGCGCCTGCCTTGCAAGCGCGAAGGCCCGAGTTCGACTCCCGGAACCCACATACGAAAAAGGGGCCGGTGATATCGCTCAGCGGCACGGGTGCCTGTTGGTGCGCGAGGTCCTGAGGTCGTCCCCCCGGTACCCACAAAAAAAAAAAAAAAAATAAATAAAATAAAATGGGTTGCTGGGCATGGTGGCGCACACCTGTACACCAGAATTTTTGCGGCTGAGGCAGGAGGATTGCAGTTTGAGCCCAGGCTGGGCTACACAGTTAGTTCAAAACCAGCCTGGACCTCACAGCAACACTGTTTCAAAATGATAACATCAAAGTCAAATGGAGCATTGTCACTTCCTATCTGCCCCTCTTCCGCAGCCTTCTGTTATCAGGTAGCCTCCATCTAAAAGTGGCTCTTCAGTTAAACATTACCGGGTTCTCGGTTGCTCGCTTCTCTCTCTGGAGTTACATTCCAGGTTCTTTATCTTGAACAAAGAATTGAACAAAATGACCAAAAAGCATTGGCCAAAACAAGTTTACTCGAAAAAGTAAAAGTGAAGAAGAGTGAGAGAGAAACTGACTCTGCGGAGAGAAAGCCATTAAAGATCACCCAGGAGAAAGCAGGGTAGGACACCATGAAGAAAGCCACAATAGCAAGCTCTTCATGGCATCCTTGTGCCCTTTTACACTGTCCAAATCCCGAGGAAACCTGCAAGAACTTCTACATCCGGGTCCTAAGCGGCGGTGCTGGGATTCCCATGCCTCAGGCTGAGGTCAGGTCCAGCTATCCTATTGAAAACCTCGGGTTCTGGAGAGAAGTCCAAGTGCAGGGCTTTGGGGACTGCTCTGCGCATGTGTTCTGGGATCTTGGAGTTAACAGGTCAATCTAATTCTCCAGTTTTGCCACGCCCTGTTCTCCTACCTCACTTCCACCTTCCCACCATCTCACCTGGTGGCCACCCCCGTGAGGCTCTGCAGGCTTGGCCGCCCTGCGACTCTGAGATCTTGTCCTCTCTTTTCCTTGCTCCCTGGCCTGTCTGTCCTGGCTTTCTTTTGTTTCCTTTCTGAGCACCAGCCTTCTCCCCTTCCAGGGTGGAATACTTTTCTTACCTGTCCCTCCTGTCTGGCTGAAAGTTACTTGTAGTTCAGACCTTAAAAAATATTATGTTTTCGGAGAAACAGCTGCAGTCCAGGATATTTATTTATTTATTTTTATTATTATTATTTTTTTTACACTTTCCTGCCTCCTTCAAGAAGGCCAGGGGTTAGGATAGATTATTTTTAATTAGGCAAAATAAGTCAGGGAGAAGTGTTTGATTAAATTGCTCTTGATAATTAAGGTGGCTAGATAAGTCTTTTTTTTTTTTTTTTGCATGGCTACGGATGAAACCCAGTGCCTCACACATGCTAAGCAACTGCTTTACTACTTATTGAGTTATACCCTCAGTTCTGCCATAGTCTTTTCTGTTTGGTTCTTTTTTTTTTTTTTTTTTGTGGGTACCGGGGGTCGACCTCAGGACCTCGCGCGCCCGCAGGCGCCCATGCCGCTGAGCGATATCACCGGCCCCTTTTTCGTATGTGGGTTCCGGGAGTCGAACTCGGGCCCTCGCGCTTGCCAGGCAG
The DNA here is from genome assembly GCA_028451465.1 of Erethizon dorsatum. Classification (NCBI taxonomy): domain Eukaryota; kingdom Metazoa; phylum Chordata; class Mammalia; order Rodentia; family Erethizontidae; genus Erethizon; species Erethizon dorsatum. Next base: position 72,245,874 of record CM051831.1, read on the forward strand.
GCGCTTATGCCGCTGAGCCATCTCACCGGCCCGTTTGTTTGGTTCTTGAGACAGGGTCTCACTTTGTAGTCTAGGCTGGCCTCAAACTCATGATCCTCCTGCCTCAGCCTCCTGAGTGCTGGGATTATGAGCTTGCACCACTGTACCTGGTTTTCTAGTTCAGTTTTAAAGTGGGCAACTGCGGGCTGGTGAGATGGCTCAGTGGCGCAAGCGCCTGCCCAGCAAGCGCGAGGTCCTGAGGTCGACTCCCGGTACCCATGGAAAAAAAAAAAAACAAATAAATAAATAAATAAAAAATAAAGTGGGCAGCTGACATCATTGACAGTAGTAATTGTCAAATAATAACCATGTCAGTTGGAGCTTTAGTCATTCTCAGCTTTAGAAAGAAATTTTTCCAGGAATTTTTTTTTCACTTACTCTGAATTAAGCTCTTAACAGAGAACTGGAATACTGACACCAAGTACCTTATCATTATTATTATTATTATTATTGCTACTGTAATAAATTTAAACAATCTTGTGGTTTAAAACTGTCAAGGGAAAAAATGGAGTATCATTGATTCAAGCACTTCAAATGGAAGTGCTTATTTTTGTTTGTTTGTTTTTATTTTTTTGAGACAGGGTCTCACTATGCAGTTCAGGCTGGCCTTGAATTCACTATGTAGCCCAGGCTGGCCTCTAACTCATAGCAATCCTCCTGCCTCAGCCTCCTGGGTGCTGGGATTACAGGCATGCATTCCCACACCTGGCCAGGAGGTCACTGTTAAGTCTCAGACTCATTTGCAGCTGAACTTTTGCACGGACTGGAGGCCTGACCCCTTGCCTACCTTTCCGTGTAAATTACCCTCACCTGTGTAAATTAAACGTTTTTAACCTCTGTTGGCCTGTACAATGGACACCTTCCCCCAAAATACCCAGGACTAAGGCTGAACCCAATCCTTTTCTACAGGGCAACTCTTGTCAGCAGCAATAATCATAAGTCCTAATGAGTGATGTAATTATTACTCCCTTGCAAAGCCGTAAGTATTTTTATAGAACTTGGGAGCACTTTCCCTCCCTCCCGTTTTCTCTCCCTCCCCTCCCCTCCCCTCTCCCTTTCTTCCTTCCTTTCTTTCTTTCTTTTTCTCTTTCTTTATTTCTGAGACACAGTCTCACTATGTGGTTAGTCCAGAGGACCTCAAACTCTCTGTAGCCCAGGCTTGCCTAGAACTCTTCATCCTCCTGCCTCAGCCTCCCAAGTGCTGGGACTGCAGGTATACAATGCCTGGCTGGGAGAACATTTTCAATATTGTTTGAATCTTTGTTTTCCTTAATTGCAATCCTAATTAGCATCAAATAAATATTGTTTTCTTTGTTCTCAACTAGGTTGATTTTACTCTTGTTCAACACAACAACCTTGTTATCTTTCATTTTTGGAAGCTGAGAGTTCTAACATGAGGGGTCAGCAGGGCTTCATTCCTTAGTGAGACCAGTAACTGTCACTTCCTGTCCTTTTCAAACCATTTTGGCCCCTTCCTTGCATGGCTCCAGCCTGTTTTCATGTCACCTGTCCTTTTCTGACTCTTAGCTTCCTCCTTTCTTCTTACAAGGATCCTACTGAAAATACAACAATAATCTGGGGCATGTTACCCATTTCAGTACTATATTTTCAACTTCATTACATCTGCAAAGTTCCTTTGGCCACATAGAGAATGTATTCATGAGTTCCAGAGATTTGGACATAAAACATCTTTGGGTGGGATGTCTCTCTATCACACCAAAATAAATCCTTGTCTTCAGTCCCTCAGTCTCAGACAATACACATAGATATATTTAATCAAGGTGTTATGAGAACCCACAGAAAGTATCTAGCTGAGCTTCAAGTACTGGGCAAAATAAGGTGGGAAATTTCCCAAAGTTCCTGGAACCAGGCAGAGTTTAGGACAGAAAGAAAAGTTGAAGGTATTTTGATACAGAGAAAAGCACACACGAGCATGAAAGTGAGACAAATGTGGTTCATTTTAGTGCATTTCAGCAACTCCAAGGAGATGGGACTCTGATATATAGTGATAGGGGATGAGCTGAGATGGTCACAATTCTATTCCCATGGGCTGGTTTTTAAATTGTTCCTGGGATCTAAACCCTTTTGATAAACTGATGAGCTTTATACACCTCACTAGGAAAATGCAAATACACACAGGGCCCTAGAAGAACTATGCATTCTCGGGTTAGGAAACACAGCTGTTTGTGCTGAAGGTAAGGCGATTGTACCAGGGAAGGATGAGAAGAAGAGTAGAAGAAAACCATTTAGGAGGTTACAGCAGGAATTCAGGAGAGGAATACTTTAAGGACTTGGCTAAATGTGCCACACTCAAAAAGAAATGAGAAGGTTGAAGAAGAGAGACAGAGAGACGGAGACAGAGATAGAGAGACAGAGAGAGTACTGGAACTGGTAAGAACAGAGGTTCCACCCGATAGAGCATCTCTGGGTAAATGAACGCTGTTGATATCTACCTGTTATCTACGATCTATCATCTATCTACCATCGTCTACCTGTCATCCATCATTTTTGTGTTGAGGGTGTGGCCCAGGGCCTTCCTAAGCATAGCTCCCACCCCTGACCATGAGTTCGTGCCAGCGACGGCTGTGCCTTTGAAGCCACTGCTCTGTGCAGCCTTTCCTCACACAGAGGCCAAAGGAGAAATGAGGATGCCGGGCTCTGGGATGCACTATGCTCCGTTGAGAGTTAGCAGACGAAGGGGACTTTCGAAAGAAAATGTCTTGGCGTGCTGGGATGCTCTCCATGCTAGTTGAAAAAACAGGAACTCTTGGGCTGCTCTGTTCTGAAGGAAAAATAAATCAGCAATTCCTCAAATGGTGTTTCTAAGCTCTGAGCACTGGGGGAGTCGTTAGGGCCAAAGAGAAGCTTCCTTCCCTGCTGCTTCATTTCCTTCCTCCCTAGAAGAGGGATGAAGTTGGAAGTTGTCCCTTCCAGCAGGACACATGGCCTCATGTCTGTAAAGTTCAATTTCTAGGAGAAGTGAAAGAATTTATTAAGAAAGAAAAAAGGAAAACAAAACAAAAACAAAAACTGTCATGGTGGTCCACACCTGTAATCTCAGCATTTAAAAGCTGAGGCAGGAGGATCGCTGTTAGTTTGAGGCCAGCCTGGGCGACATAGTGAGTTCAAGGCCTGCTTGAATAACAGAACCAAACCCTGTCTGAAACAAACAAACAAACGAACAAACAAAATCTAAAAGTTCATATTGACAAGAGTCTCTGGCACCACCTGAATCAGCACAGTTTAAGCTCTTTCTTTGTGGTTAAGAAATAGTGCTTTTAAAATAAGGCAGATTGGGCCGGTGAGATAGCTCAGCGGCATAAGTGCCTGTTTGGCAAGCGCGAGGGCCCGAGTTCGACTCCCGGAACCCACATACGAAGAAAAGTGCCGGTGATATCGCTCAGCAGCACGGGCACCTCCTGGCACGCGAGGTCCTGAGGTCGACTCCCGGTACCCAAAAAAAAAAAAAAAGTAGATATAGTACATTTATTCAAATGTGTTTTATGAAAAAAAAATGTGTTTTATGTAAGATACACAACAATGTTTAATTTGCATACAAGTAAATAGGATATATACCGTTTTTTTTGAGACAGGGTCTTGCTATGTAGTGCAGGCTGGCCTCAAACTCACAGTGATCTTCCTGCCTCAGCCTCCCAAGTGCAGGATTACAGGTGTGCACCACCATGCCTGCTGCAATCCTGAGTTTTGAGGTTGAATTTTGAATATATTTCAGCAGTGGTAAGAACAAGCTCAAAGTTAAAAAAAAAAAAAGTCAAGTACAATGTAAGGTTCAAAGAGAAAACAAATTTTAATAAATGAACTTAAAAGATAAAGACTTTTTTGAGAGGTATGGGGAAATATGTTATGTGCAAATGTGACCCGGAAACTCAGACCTACCTGAGCCTCTGGGGAGGTAGCAGTGAGCTAATCACAGGAAAAGAAAGGAAAAAGGAAAGGAAAGGAAAGGAAAGGAAAGGAAAGGAAAGGAAAGGAAAGGAAAGGAAAGGAAAGGAAAGGAAAGGAAAGGAAAAGAAAGGAAAGGAAACCAGTATAGGATGCTTGTGATTTAAGGGAGAATTTTATACAGTATTATTCTTCTTAAATTATTAAACCGACATACAGTAGGGAGTGAATGTTAAATCACATTACCGAGGAGTGTCATGAGGCTATTAGAAAGATGAGATGATCCTACTGATCCGAAAACTATCTGGCACATATTAAGTGAGAGAGAAACTTCTAAAATTTCCGCAAAATTTACTTAGCTGTATTTTCTAAATGAATCTTAATGTATATTCCTGACTTTATCAATTAGCTTTTCCTGCCCAAGAAACTGACCCAAAACAGCATTGGAAAGAATCCTGGATAGTTCCTCTGGCCTAAGCTGCGTGGAGATGATCGGGCGGAGGGTCCAGGGGCAGCTCGCCCCTTAGCACAGAGCAGGGCCCGGCTACATAGACTTCATGGTCCAGCAGGCCAGCCTAAGCTCTTCTCCCCAGGGGCCAGAACGGTCCCTGTAAGAAGAGAAAGCAAGTCTCCATTACACGTGCTTCCCACACCTCTGATGAAGTCACATTTCCCATCATGCAACTGGCCACAGCTGGTCATAGAGCATGGTGGAGGGAGAGGGGCACAAGTGGAGGCCATTTCCTCTGTCCTCTACCACATAGAACTCATGGCATTTGTACCGCAACAGTGTGGAAGTTTCTGATTCTTCGCTCTCATTAGTTAAACTTTGGGGTTTTATTTACTTATTTATTTATTTTTGAGAAACGGAGTTCTTGTGAACTGGAAGTCTCCTTTTGTTTAATGAAAATGAGACTCTTCTGAAGATAGGCAAAAGAAGGTTAGTGCTACAGTTGTCCAAAATCAAAAGCTGTGTTAGTAGGGAGGTCAGTCTGGAAGTCAGAAGCACAACAGATATAACTTATTTGTCTTCATTTTTGTCTCTCAAGTAGAGAATTAACTCAAAGTTCATGTTAGGAACTGAGGTGAAAATACTTCCAGCTGTATCTTCTACCCACCAGTCTCCTCTTGAGAGAAATCGATGCTAGAAATTTCTTAAATGGTCTTCTAAAGATGTTTTATGTATTTGTTGACAAACTTTTATATGTATTTCCTCTCAAATATGATTCAGAACACTTCCCAGTCTAGTTTCCAGTCAGATTTTCAGGAAATCAGGAGAAAGAAAACAAAATGCCACATGATCTATCTTCTGAAAAGTATAACAAATGAATTTACAGGTAATTGAAAATACTGTTTTTGGTGACCCACAGATGAATGTGACGTCAGGGTTAAGATATTATTTTTCTGTAATACTAAGCATACCCGATTGAAATGAATAGATACTTCACAAAGGAAAAGGTACAGATGGTCAATAAATACATGAAAAAGTGTGCAACATCTCTGGCCATCAGAGCAATGCAAATTAAAACAACATTGAGACTCTATCTTACTCTAAAAAGAATGAATAGCATCAAAAAAATCAAACAATAACAAATGGTGACACATGCCTGTAATCCCAGCACTCAGGAGGCTGAGGCAGGAGGATTGCTGTGAGTTCAAGGCCAGCATGGGCTACATAGTGGGTTCAAGACCACCCTGAACTACATAGTGAGACCTGTCTCAAAAAACCAAAACAAACAAACAAACAAATGCTAGTGAGTGTGTGTTTGTGGTGGGGGTTGTCACCCTTCTATGTTGTTGGTGGGAATATAAACTAGTACAACCATTATGGAAATCAGTATGGAGATTCCTCAAAAAACTAAAACTAGAAATTCCATTTGACCCAGGTATTCTCCTTCTAGATCTCTTCCTAAAAGAGACAAAGACATCATATTAAAGAGATACATGCATATCCATGTTTATGGCAACACAACTTGTAATAGCTAAATCTTAGAAGCTGTTGATATAGTAATACCTTGGTTCACGAACACTTCTTTTCATGAACAATTTGGTTCGAGAATAAAGTGTTCAGCATAATTTGCTCCCATTTGTGAATTCTGCATCAGGTGACATTGAACCTTATGGGGAAGTTTCAGTTCAAAATTGATTTGTTTCACAGCTAGAATCATGGAACGAATTAAGTTTGTGAACCAAGGTACCACTGTATATCCATCCACAGATGAATGGATAAATAAAATGTTTACGGTATACTTCTCTGGCATGAAGAAGGATAAATTTGAGTCATTTATAGGAAAATGGATGTACTTGAGACTGTAATGGTAAGTGAAATAAATCAGACACATAAGCTTAAATACCATATGAACATAACTTCTCTTATATGATAAATCCAATGTATAAATAATTAAAATGAAAACCAAAATAAAAGATGGACAATAAGAAATAGGGAGATCTTTTGCAAATGAAAAGGAGATCTATTGGTGAAAGGAGGGGGTAGAGAATACTGTATTCAGTACAAATTGTTTACATTCATCTTAGGGACTAGGTACACATACTTAACGTATCTTAATTCTTTTTTTTAAATTTTTATTATATTAGTATGTATTTGCAGTCCATAATGACTACATGGATTATGAGGAGTTGGCGCATGTCCATAACACATCTTAATTCTTTTTATTCCTTTTCCCTCCCCATCTACTTTATATATATATATACTTTTTTTTTTTTTTTTGGTGGGTACCGGGGGGACGACCTCATGACCTCGCGCGCCAGGAGGCGCCCGTGCCACTGAGCGATATCACCGGCCCCTTTTTCGTATGTGGGATCCGGGAGTCGAACTCGGGCCCTCGCGCTTGCAAGGCAGGCGCTTACGCCGCTGAGCCATCTCACCGGCCCCATACTTTATATATTTTTAAAGGGAGCATTCTGAAAAGCCCTCAGATATTTTCTTGTTAACCGGACACACCTTCCAAAACTCTAAATATAATTACTAAATGTTCCATAGAGTTGTTTCATTTCTAATTTTGAAAATTGAACTTGCCTTTCAAGAAGATAATGGTAGCCAGGCATGGTGGTACCTGCCTGTAATCCCAGGACCTGGGAGGCTGAGGCAGGAGGATCACCATGAATTCGAGGACAGCCTGAGCTCCACAGTGAGTTCAAGATCTGTCCTGTCTCAAAAAACAAAAAACAAAGCAAACCCCAAGATATTTAAAGGGGCTAAGTTTCTGATCCCTCTCTCTCTCCCTCTTTGCAGTGATGAAATTGAGCCCAGAGCCACACGCAGACCAGGTAAGCACTCTATCCCCAAGCACCCTCTCCAACCTTCAGTCTCATTTTTTTTCCCTAATGGACATTACTAACAGAGAAAGAAGGTGTCATAATAATGCTCACTACAGTGTAGCCATTCATAGAATTCCTACAGGTTGTTAAATTTCAGAAAGCTCTTTTGGTATGTCTTCTTCAATCACATTTATTTATTTATTTATTTATTTATTTATTTATTTATTTATCTTTTGAGACAGGGTCCTGCTATGTATTGCAGGCTGGGCTTGAACTTGCTGTGGAGGCCAGGCTGCCCTTGAACTTGCAGTAATCCTCCTACATCAGCCTCCGGAGTGTGGGAATTATAGGCGTGTGCCACCACACCCAGCTCTCAACTGGTTTCAGTTGCACAGGTATAGAGAAAAGGATCTCGCTGCTGGCGTTACACAGAGCCACAGTCACACTGGCCTTATTCCTTGCCAGCTATGAGGAAGTAGGGTGCTCCTTACTGTCCCGTCAGTGAGAGGGCAGTGCAGCTCCTCACCTGGCTGTGAGAGAACATCTCTAAGACGTGAGCAGCGCGGGTCCTTCATGGATGGGAGCTGTTTCCGCGATTCTCAGGAGAATGTATGAAAAAGGAAGGAGAAAAGGTGCCACCCAGGAATGGACATAGCACTTTGTCTCATCTCTCCTGTAGTAATTTCTTCTGAAATGTCCTGTCTGATAAAGAATTTTGAGTTTTTCCCTCTCATTCAGTTTTCTGCTTGAACCTCTCTTCTTCCTCCTGCCAATGTCGTAGGAGCAAGTTCATGTCTGTTCCTGATCTGCTGCTCTTTACTTCCTCAAATTCCCCAGTGCAGAGCCTCTGCTCCTGCTTGCTGCCACCGTTGCGCTTGCTCTCATCTACTTCTTTTCTTCCGGTGCTGGTGACCGAACCAGGGCTTTGATCAGATTAAGCCTGTGCTCCATGACTAAACGGCACCCACAGGCCCTTTTGTCCATGTTAGACTTGACTTCCAGACCTTCTGCCCTCCTTCCCTGCTCCAGTCCTTTCCCTGTTCCACGCCTGTGCACTTCTACACTCCTCGTGGAAGAGCTGAGAGCTGCTGCTCTTCTTTTTGTTGTTGGTGGTTAGTTGTTTGTTTTGAGACAGGGGCTCCCTATGTAGCCCACACTGACCTTGAACTCTGCAATCCTCCTGCCTCAGCCTCCTGAGTGCTGAGATTACAGGTGTGCACCACCATGGCCGGCTTTGCTTTGGTAATTCTTACTGTATGGTGTGTGCAGGTGGCCACCCATATCTACAGGTTCCACCTCCTGGAGCTCAACCAACAGTGAACCAGAGATACTTAGGGAAAATTGTTGCATCTGTACTGAAGGTGGACAGGCTTTTTCTTTGACACTATTTGCAGAACAAGTAGTTTAGCAACTATGTAGGCAGCATTTACATAGTTTCTACAGAGTAGAATGTATGCAGAAGGGTTTGTGCGGGATACATGCAGTTATGTAATTTTATGCAAAGAGAGGCAGGAGCCTCTGCCCTCTTTGGTATCTGTGTGTGTGCACATTCTGGAATGAATCCCCCCAAATACTGAGGCCCAATCACAATGTCTTTGTTATAATTTAATGTCACATTAGAAGTGTCATTTGTCTTTTCACCGAAAGCATTCCCTCAAGGCAGTGATTGTACTGTTAATATTCCTTGGTGTCCAACCAAGATGATAATATCTGTAATTCATGTTCCTTAGAGAATTCTATAAAGGAAGTCTGTGGGTCCAATTACCCCTTCCCTGATAATTCTGATAATGCGTCTTAAGAATTAGGGCTTTCTTATCCAAAAACCACATGGATCTATGGTTTCCTCAGCTACTTCTGCCTGAACTACTATTTTCTACAAGCAAGTGTTCACGGTATGCAATTATGCTTCGGGAGCGCCCCCTGTCGGGCAATTGGTTTTTAGGTCATATACTATGCACTATTTGAACATTTAGGGATAGCAGAATTTCTCCGTTGCAGTTTCTACCTCAAGAAAAGTCCTGATGCTTAAAGCAACGATGCAACCCCAGTGTAAATTAGTAATATTTTTTCTCTTCTTTATCTCACTATGCCTGATAATGACTTTTTTTTTTTTTGTGGGTACCGGGGGGTCGACCTCAGGACCTCTCGCGCCAGCAGGCGCCCCTGCCGCTGAGCGATATCACCGGCCCCTTTTTCATATGTGGGTTCCGGAAGTCGAACTCGGGCCCTCGCGCTTGCCGGGCAGGCGCTTAAGCCGCTGAGCCATCTCACCGGCCCTGATAATGACTTTTTAAATAAAAAAAAAAAAACTGTTCAAATAACATTCTTGAAACACATTGATTCCTATCCTTATTTAACTTGCTTGGCTTCAGGAGTTGACTCAAGTAAAGCCACTCCATCGCATTCCCCTAGGACTATGTAGTCAATTAATCTGTGCTTCCAAGAATGCTAGGTATTCACTAGCGTTGCGAATGAGCTCCTCAGGGAAATGTGCTGCACAGCGGTCCCTTCACCCTATCCTGGGCATTGAACCCAAGGCCTCTGAATGCTAAGCTAATGCCCCGCCCCTGAGCTGCACCCCCAGCCCTTTTTGTTTATCTTTTTCAAATTTGGGGACAGTGTCTTTTTTTTTTTTCAAATAGAGAAATTTTAGGGTCTTTATTTTCTCTCATTTTTCCAATTTGGGATTTTGTTTCTGTACACACACAAAAAGCCATTAAAAGCAGCTTGCTTAAGAGAAGTCCCTGGAGCCTCCAGAATCTAATAAAAATATATCCCCACTCAACGAAGCGAGCCAGTGTCATTTTAACCCCTTAACAAGGACTTTAAAAATGCAGCCTCAGTAGAAACAGTTTCACCCCAGCAAGGCAGAAGATGCCACGATGGTGAGGGTGGCTTGGGCAGGCTGCCCAGTGTCATTGCCCCACAGGCTGGCATTGCCCATGTGGGACAGTGGGCTGGGCAGCCCCCAGCTGTGGATTTTGTTCAGGGATCATCTTCCAGGATGAGCCAGAGATGCTTGGGAAATGCAAAGTGTTTTAAATATTGTCAGCATCCAGTATTTGCAATTAGAGGGTCTGGTTTTAATGAGATAGGTTCAATTTGCTGTATAAAATATGTGGCACGGTTGGATTTAAAGTACTGTTCTGGTCTGAATCTCTTGATCTAACCAACTTTCCACAAGTAGTACTTATTATTTGATATCAATTAATACAAAGCCAGGCACAGTGGCTTGAGACCGTAGTGCTAGCTACTTACAGGGCTCATGCAGGAGGATCGCTTGATCCCAGGAATTCCAGACCAACCAGAGCAACATAAGGAGATTGCTTTCCAAAACAGAACAAACACATTTGCATCTCAGATGTGGCTTTAGGTTACACTTTATATATGTATATATATATTTTTTCTGGTTCTGGGGATTAAGCCAAGGGCCTGCATACTGTTACATTCACGGTACTTTTTAATTTTTTTTTTTATTTTGCTTATTGAGGAAAAATTATTTTTTCTTTTCCTTTTTTTGGGTTTTTGTATTTTATTGGTACAATTAAGATACACATAATGATAACATTCATCATAGGGAATTGTACCTGTAGGTGATATTTCTTGCTTCTTCTTTTATTCCCATTCCCCTCCCCGCCCTTCAACCCCTCTTCCCCTCCTTAATACAAAGCTTGGTCTCCATTACATCCTTCTATTCTCTTTTTCTTTTCCTTGTCCCTTCTTTCCTTTCTTGAGACAGTGTCTTACTAAGGTGCTGTGTTGGTCAGTTTTCCCATTGCTGGACAAAATATGTGACACCTGCAATTTAAAGGAGGAGCCGTTGGGCTTTGCTCGCGGTTTCTGAGTCTCCAGGCCGAGGTCGGCCTGCCCCTGGCTCCAGGGAGACATTGCGGCAGAAGGACGTGCGGCAGAGCTGTTCGTTCATGGTGGCTGCGAAGCGGAACAGGACAGGGGATAGTGCCAGAGAGGCAGGGGCCGGGGAGCAGACCCAGAACCCAAGGTCGCGCCTCCCGGTCCATCCAGGACAGCGCTGTACTAATCCCGCACGAGGCTCCCACGTCCGTCCAGTGGACGGTGGCGCTTCACCTCCACAGTGGTCCGGGACGACCTGGCGCCTTCCACCCTCCCGCCTCACGTTTCCAAGTAGCTGGGGTTACAGGCGCACACCGCCGGGCGGCCGTGTAGTGGCTCTGAGTGTGTGTTACGGCACGTGTACCTTTACCTCGTCCATACTCCTCGGCTGTATTGTTGAGTGTACCAGAACTAAAACTTTCCTGTTAATGGAATGACTTGGGGGGTTTTAAGTGTAATTTCAGGGCTTCATAAATTACTTGAGATTACATATCAGGATATAGTTCTCTTTTAAACGAAAATGAAAATTCCTCCTCTTCCTCCTCCAAGACAAGGTCTCACCAGTAGCCAGGTCCACTTTGAATTTGCTATATAGCCCAAGCTGGCCTCGAACTCACCATCCTCCTGCCTCAGCCTCCAGAGTGCTAGGATTACAGATGTTGTGCCACTGTGCCTGGCTCACATGATTCATTTTTTTAAGTCCTGGGGATCCAGCCCAGGGCCTTATGCATAGTAGACAAGCACTGTATGAATTAGCTACACCCCTAACCCTCTGAATTAGCTCTTATGTTGCTGTAGTGTTTCAAGTCACTTGTGTTTCATTTTGTTTGGTTCTAGAGATTGAACTCAGGGCCTTGGCCCTGAGCTATACCCTCAGCCTCTTGATCTTTAAATTTTGAGATAGAGTCTAGGTAAGTTGCTAAATTGCCCATGCTGGGCTTGAACTTGAGATCCTCCTGCCTCATCCTCCCAGAATAGTGGGATTACTGGCACGCACTGTGACACCTGGCACACTTGGGAATTTTTAAAGTGCAGGCTGTGATTCAGTGTGCCTGAGAGGGGCCTGCGACTCTGCTTTTCTAATAAGGCCCTGGATAATGACAATGACATTGGTCTATGAAACACACTTTGCGTTACATAGCTGAGGTGGAAAGGTGTGTACGACCTGGTCTTAGGGGGATACTAGAGTCAGGGATATACTGGGACAGAACAGCTAAGCATATCATGCTGGTCATTTAGTTCTCTTTTTCTTAGTGTCCTTATGGTCCCATTCTTCTCCAGGCTACCACGTTTTACCTCCCCCATTGGACAGTCACAATATATACCAAGGGTCTTCCAATGCCCCTATGCTCCCTGAGCACTTTCTTCCTGAGGCTTTTGCTCCCTGAGAATTAATATATTAATGTAGTGCTTGAAAATATGCTGATATCTATTAATTCCTTCAGGTGTTACACTGAAATTTGTACTAGGTGTTATCTAACAATGCAAGCAAAATAGACTCCCTGGGAGGAGCGATTACAGGACCGGACACAGACGGCAAAGTGGCTGTGCGTTGGCTTACATGGTGGGACTCATGCACTGTGCAGTTCCCAGGTTAAATACTCAGTAGCAGTGAACACAGCCCCGGGGAGTGGACATTTCCTGAGTGAGCAGGACTGTGCCTACTACACAAAAGAGAAAGAATGCAAGAAAAGAGCTCTGTTAGCCTCAAAATGGACTCATGAAAGGATTAATCATCAGTGATAAATGTCCATGTCCCCAAAGAGCTGAATGTGTTGTGCTATTTTGAGAAAATCCTATCCATCAGTGCTGACCCATAATAGCTCCCCATCTGTTATACTGACTGATAAGGAGCTGCGCCGCGCACTCAGTTTTATGACTTGCCGGCTCCAGATTACCACAGTGGCTGTCATACCTGTCGCTATCACCAAACAACCTTTCCTTCACCATACTGCCAACGTACAGACTCGCCTCTCTTCACTCGAAAGCATGAAAAGGAAATAGAGCGAGTGGTTCTTTCTCTCCAGGCCTGGCTGCCAAATTTAACTGAGAAGATAAAAGACTTTCAAACTTAATCAATTCTTGAACACTGATTGAGCATCTACTTAGTAAACACACTGTTTGGCTCTTGAGGAACATAAAGATGTATAAGAGAGCATTCTCGTCTTCAAGGAACTTCCTTTCCACTTGTACGGCAACACAAAATTCTTTGAAAGTTCATTATGAACCATTAACCAAGCCTATTCATTTTGTGTTTCCAGCACCTAGGAAAAGTGACTAGCATATAGTTAGTGACCAAACTGTATCCTGAGAATGACCTAAACAATGAAATTAAGCAACAGTTTAGGTGATGACGAAGAGCCTTCACAGGATATGATGCAACTAATCAAATGAACCACACAGATAAAGACACAGGGACAGCCTCTTCTGGTGGTGCACACGTATAATCCCAGCTGCCTGGGAGGCTGAGGCAGAAAGATCACAGGTTTAAGGCAAGTCTTGGCCACTGTCTCAGTTACTTTTCTCTCGTTGCTGAGACAAAATACCCGACACCCAAAATTAAGGAAGGAAAGGTTTATTTGGCTCACAGTTTGTGGAGGTTTCAATCCATAATCAGCTGGCTCCAAGGCATAGTGGCACATGGCAGAGGGCAACAGTTCATGGCGGCGGAAAGCAGCAAAAACAGCAAGAGCAAAAGGGAGGAGCGTGCGCAAGCAAGCGAGAGAGCAACCTCTTTCCCTCCCTTATATTACATGCAGCTTACCCGCCCCAGGGTGGGCGTAGCACTCACGCCCATAATCCCAGCATTAGACCACGAATCAGTCATAAACTCCAGAAGCCCGCCTCCATGACTGCATGAGGCTTTGGGGGGACATCTAGACCCAAACCATAACAGCCACTTAGGGAGACCCTGTCTCAAAATAAAATAAAAAGGATTAGGAATATAATTTAACATTCCCTAGTATTAAGAAAGAAAGAAAGAAAGAAAGAAAGAAAGAAAGAAAGAAAGAAAGAAAGAAAGAAAGAAAGGTAAAGACAAGACAGAAAAAATTTTTTAAAGAGTGGACTTTTTTGTGTGTTTTTGAGACAGGGTCTCACTATGCAGTTCAGGCTGGCCTTGAACTCATTTTATAGCCCAGGCTGGTCTTGAACTCACAGTGATCCTCCTGCCTCAGCCTCCCAAGTGCTGGGATTACACAAGTGGACTTTTATAAATGTTTGATTTTGTCCTTTCCTAGTTACTATAAGAAATGAAGAAGCATATAAGACTCATTGATAATAAAAAATACTATTAAACTCTTTAGCTTAATTAGTTCTTTCTTAAAGCATAAAGCCAAACCTGACACTATCTGTGACTCTACATTGACAGATATAGTCCAATTGGAGGGAAAATTCATGAGGATTATTATACAAAAGTTTTACAATATATCATCCAAGCTGCTTGTGATCACAGAGAATTGTGGGGATGAGGAGTGAATGACCTAAAAGGATAGCTAATTAGATCATAACCTACATTTATCAGCATCCAATAATCATAGACGTATAAACTTATTTATAACAAAGTCTGTAGTCTTAGAAGTATCGTTGCTATTTCTTTTCCTCCTCATTTTTATGATCGTCCAATTATCTATGTCATTATTCCTTTTGGAGGAAGTATGTCAAACTCTGGTTTAATTTATGTGTAAAGACTGATCCTGGGTATTCAAATGGAAGTACCCTCTGACACAAGCATAGATTATGCCACACAGACTCTGAAAATAGAACTAACCTAGAAAGGAATTTTGACCTCATTTTTCATTTTTCCCCAAGAGTTTTTTTTTTTTTTCAGTAATTACTCAGTCCTGAGCTTTGAGAAGAATCAAAATAGTCTGATTAGAGCAGGAGGGAGGAGACCCAATTTTATACTCAGAAAATTCTGCAGTATCCAGCGTAGATCAGTTGTTAGCACTTCTAAGAACTGAGATCATGTTCATTAGTCAACAGATATTTAATGTGCATCTCCTTTTTGTCTAACACTGTGTCAAACACCGTAGAAAATATATATTAAAAAGTATACATGTGAGCCAGGTGTGGTGGGACACATCTGTAATCCCAGCATCAGGAGGCTGAGGCAAGAGGATTAGCATAAATTCGAGGCCAGCCTGGACTGCACACTGAGTTGAAGACCAGCTTGGACTGCAGAGTGAGACCCTACCTCAAAAAAAAGTATACATGTAGCCAGGTGTGGTGCCACACAGCTGTAATTCCTGCACTCAGGAGGCTGAGGCCAGCAGTGAGTTAATTAAAAATAAAATAAAAATCTGGGCTGCTGTAGCTGGTGACTTTCTGCCCCATTTGAGGAGCAAAGTGGGGTGGTTCTGTGTGAGCTTGGTGGTGGCACCGGGAGAAGGTGCTCACAGACGTCCAAGTCTGCCAGCCACTCCGAATACCAGCACGGCCTGCAGAGCCAGCATGGGCTGCTGGGGTGGGCGGCTGTGAAATCCTCGAGACAAAAACTTATTCTACATCTGCCGATGGCAGAACAGGGACTTAGGAGACCAGAAAAATGGTCCGTGTTGTTCTCACAAAGACAAAGAGAGACACTGTACAGTAAGACGCTGGACTTCTCCTCTAGAACCTGAATGTGCATCTGACCCCTGGGCACAAGACCGGACCAGACGAAGTTTACATTAGAGACGTCACAGAAGAAAAAGTCTGCCTTTGACAACAGTGGAGCAGGAATCTCAGGTAATTACACGAAAGGTGGACCAGATTTCTCAAGCCTTGAGAACGACCTTTTTGTGTTTGCTTTGGCTGCATTTTATGGATCCTAGTAGATATTGCAAACTTAATCAAATGAACAGATTATTAGTGAGAGAAAAATAAGGATGCTTACAGTTAACAAATTGCAAAATATATTTAGATATGGTTCTAAAATTACATACAAATATGATTTACATAAGAAACATGCACTATGGGAAATGTTCTAGAGATATATGGTAACTGTTTTTGGACTTCTTTTTGCACAGCATGACGTTTCCTATGCTGTGTTTTACTAACTTCATATTTAATGTGACATTTCAATATATGCATACAATTTGTAATGATCAGATCAGAGCACTGGGTGTATCTATAATCTCAGACATTAATCATATCTTTGTGTTGGGATATTCAAAACCTTCTCTACTAGTTATTTTGGAATTTTCACTTACTTGTTGTCATCCATAGTTATACTACTGTACTCCAAAACTTTAGAAATTATTTCTTCTTTCCAACCATATTCCTGTACCTTCACAATTCTTGACACTCAGTTTTCTTCTGTGTAATTTAGGAGATTAGGGTGAGATGATTTCTAAGTTTTCTTTCATGTTTAATCTTTGATATTCTAATGTTGTAATTGGCTCTGTCATTTTCATCACTGTTATAGAAACACTCGCTCATTCTGTAATTGTTTAAGGATCTTTAAACAGGTTAAGTAGCCTGGTGATAATCAAGATTATTTAAAACCGCCTTTTGCAAATGAAGGTGTTAAATTTATTTGAATTTTCTGGCACTGCTAATGTAAAGCATTGGGCATTTGGGAAACCATTTATTAGCATATGGATTTGCCTGGGAGTTAGATGTTTATCCCTGTGTTACTTTCTCCTTGCTGGGTCAAAATATCTGACACCCATGAGCTAGAAGGAGGAAAGGTTTATTTTAGCTCACAGTTTGTAGAGGTTTCAGTCCATAGTCGGCTGCCTTCATGGCAGACAGGCATGGCAAAGAGGAACAGGTCACGGCATGGTGGGCAGGAAGCAGTGAGATTTCCTTCTTTCACTTTTTATTCCATCCAGGCTACAAGTCTATTGGATGGCACCACTCACACCCAGGTGAGACTTCACCCACATCCTGCACTATGCTAAACCAATCAGCAGACTGGTCCAGTATCACAGCCATGATCCAGTATCACACATCCATGCTCCTGTCACCTCCCTAAAGCCCCACCTATGAGCTCATGAGGCTTTGGGGGGACATCTAGATATAAACCATAACAATCCCTTAACTCATTTTTTGTAGGTATTTAAAAAAATTTGTACATGGCCATTTTATAAAATCCCATCTTCTGCATATCTTTTTTGTTTAAAATATAATCTTGTAGCCCAGGTTGGGCTCGAACTCATGATCCTCCTGCCTCAGACTTTGAAGTGATGAGATTGCACATGTGCACACTATACACAGCTCATTCTGCATCTCTTTAAGACTTGTTTAAATACACATAGAAAAATATGACGGTCACCAGCAGTTCTTTGTGATTGTACAGCTGATAGGAATACACAGCAAGCTGCAAATTTTGCTTATGACTTGAGCTAAATGGTCATAGCCAGCCACTGACTTGGGAACAGTGTCTGCCTCATCTTTGCCACCAGTATTCCACAACTTTTTGCAGCAAATGGCGATTTAGGCATCAGTGTAACTATTTCCATGTGTTGAAATAGTAATCAAACATTTTTGGGCCAATATTTAAAATGGTTGCATTCATTTTCACAGAGAATAAGACCCCCATCTGCCTGCCAACCTGAAACTCTTTTGTAGGTGGAAGCTAGACACATGAAGGTAAATAAAAAGAAAGGCTGTTAAATACAGAAAAACATTGTGTGTAGTAACACTAATATATTTAAAAATAAGTCAATAGCAAACCGCTGGGATGGATACACACACATATATGTATATTCTCCAATATAGGCATCTTTTGTATTAAGAAAGGTAATATTGTAAAAATAATTCTAGTTTTTCATTGAATAAATTTTACTTTCTGTTCTGTAAAAACAAAAACTGTTCTGGAACAATCTGGTCTCAGCATATGAGAAGCAGCCCCAAAGTGCCATGAGACCAAAGAACGAGAAGCTGACAGAGCTCGGGTTGCACAAAGTTCAGTTTACTGAGGGCTTCTGATCAAAGAATGGTCCTGGACAGCAGTAGGCAGCAAGCCTAGTTGGATCCTTGCATTTTGGGTTAGAAGGAGGGATATACATATTGGTTAAGTTTTCTTTCTGATCTCAGCTGGAACGTACCTGGTTTATCTCATGTTAATATCAGTGAGGCACATTTTGGGCACTGAGGTCCCGTTGAGCTGCCCATATCATGGGAATTATTTTGTGTATTTATAGTTTGGTGGGAAACTGTGCAAGAAAAACTGACTAGGGTTACACTCTCACCCCTCCCCACCCCCACAAACAACAAACAAACAAACAAACAAACAAACAAACAAAAACATCAGTTGCCTGAGCACGGCTGGGTTGTCCTCAAGACTCTAGGTGTGCAGCGCTTTTGCCCTGGCCGCCAGGGGATCTTGGACGAGGCGGTTTCTCCAACAGGTATTTCTTAAGTAAGTGATCTTTGCCACCTTGAGGGAAAGGGTAAAGACTACAAAGTATTTTTTTGTGTTCACACAAATATCTAGGGTGGCGTGATATGTGTGAGGCTTTGACTCTTTCATGAGGAGACCTGGCCAAGAAGCAGGGAGGGCCCCACTGCACTGGGGCTGTGTTAGAATATTAGTTTCCCATGGCTACCATAACAAATTACTATGATGTAGGTGCCATAAAACACCAGAAATTTACATTCTCATAACTCTGAAGGCCAGAAATCTGAAACCAAGTTCTCCTCAGGGTGGTTCTGTTGACTTCCTGAAGCCAGTCTGGTCAGGAATAAAGAAAATCATTTCTTAGGATTGCAAGCCAGGAAACAGACTTAAGCTTATTATTATTATTATTATTATTATTATTATTATTATTGAGACTGGGTCTTGCTATATAGTTCAGGCTGGCCTTGAACTCACTGTGTAGCCCAGGCTGGCCTCGAACTCACTGTGATCCTCCTGCCTCGGCCTCTTGAGTGCTGAGATTACAGGCATGTGGCTCCACATCCAACTTGTCATTATTATTATTATTATTATTATTATTATTATTATTAACAGAGTCTCACTATGTAGTCTGGGGCAGCCTTGAACTCACTGTGTAGCCAAGACTGGTCTCTAACTTGTGATCTGCCTGCCTCAGCCTCCTGCTGAGATTACAGATGTGTGTTACCATACCTGGCTCAGACTCAAGCATTCCTGATCTCTGCTTTAAAGTTTTACAAAAATGGGCCGGTGAGATGGCTCAGCGGCTTAAGCGCCTGCCTTGCAAGCGCGAAGGCCCGAGTTCGACTCCCGGATCCCACATACGAAAAAGGGGCCGGTGATATCGCTCAGCGGCACGGGTGCCTGTTGGCGCGCGAGGTACTGAGGTCGTCCCCCCGGTACCCACAAAAAAAAAAAAAAAAAAAAAAAAGTTTTACAAAAATGGTGGTAGTAGTATTTAGGGCTTAAATTCACAAAGAGTGGTGGTTACAATCTTTTGTTTATCAGAAATTATGATTGGTCCTGGCAAAATGTAAACTATTTGGAAAGGAAGGAATTGGATGGCTAATCTCAGTCATTGGGCAGTGCTCCAAAAAGAAAGCATGGTGTCCCACTTCAGTAATTTTGTAAAAGTAGAAAATGTTCCAGAAAGTTGTGGCTGAGCTTATTTTATGCAGCCAGGTATGTGTACAGATAGACTGGTTTTAAAATTTCAGTTGTAAACCAGGTGTGGTAGAACACAGCTGTAATCCCAGCACTCAGGAGACTGAGGCAGGAGGATCACTATGAATTGAAGACCAGCCTGAACTACAGAACAAGACCCTGTCTCAACTCCCCTCCCCCACAAAAAGTTCACCTCTAACCTGGCACAGTGGTGCATACCTATAATTTCAGCTACTTGGGAGGCTGGGGCAGGAGGATGGCAAGTTCAAGCCTGGCCTGGGCAAGTTAGCAACTTAGTAAGACTCTGTCTAAAAAAAAGAGGAAGAAAGAAAGAAAGAAAGAAAGAGGAGTGGGTGTGGCTGTGGATGTAACTCAGTGGAAAAGTCTTCGGTTCAACCCCCAATACAGCAAAAAGAAAAAGAAATTAAAGGGCTGGGGGTGTCATCTCATGATAGAGTGCTTGCCTGAGTTCAAGTCCCAATGCCACACATGCACACATGAAATAACAGAGAAAAGGGAATTTTAAAGGGGATTGAGGATGTATCTCAGTGACAGAACACCTGTGCAAAGCCCTGGTTCAATTCCCAGCACCCCCAAAATCTTGGCTGTTGTGCCTATGACTTGGTTGAGCAGTGTTCCGGATTCTGTGTTAGGTGTCTCGAGCCAGTGTGCTTAGTTCTGGTTTTCCTTCTTGCTGTTTCCTCTGAGAGCCCTGCAGAAGAGCTCTGTGCCTTTCTCTGTCTCCTGGAGGTTCAGGGAACACTTGGTGATCTTTGGCACATCGTGCATCACTCCAATCTCTGCCTCCATCGTCACCCAACCTTCATATGTGTCCCCTCCTGTTGTCTTCTGGTATATGGATTCTTCTCATTGGATTTGGGGCTCACCCCACTTACTGTACTCTCATTCTGAGATCTTATTCACACCTGCAGAAATGCTAATTCCAAAAATTCTCTTCTTTTGAGGGGCTATCATTAAACCCACTGCAAATTCTGGTGCTGTGCTCACTCCTCGCAAGGAAGCACAGCTAAAGCTGCTGGAAAGGGAAGGTTATGTCCTCAGTAACCATGCTCCGAAGTTCCGGACAGGTTGACTAGAGATCTCCTGGGTGTAACGGAAGAATAGAACTGGCTTGAAAACGGGTGCCTGTCCCCTGCCAGGTCTCATCTCTGCAGAAATTGCACAAGGCAAAATCTTTCTCGAGAATGGTCTTGCGTGCCCAAATTTACGTCACCTGCACATCTATCTGAAGGCCACAGATGAGGGGGCTATAGAAACTGTCTCCTGCCTAAGCGCCAGCGGTGTGATGCCACTCTTTCATGCTTTTTTTCCTAAATGACATGCCATTTTTTTTTCTTTTCTTTTTTTATTTTAAAGAAAAAAATAGAACAAAATTTCAAAACAACATAATAGGAGGGTAACAATGGTTAATATATTCCATATTGTTATCTTTAAATTAGTTACTCAGGGTACAAGATATCAGCATTCAATTGTCTGAACAATATTTTTCCTTTTGAACAGTTTCTTCCAGTTTTACCATGTCTATTGTAGATTTTGGAACTTATTTACTCTTTCAGTTTCTCACACTAGGGAAACAATACGATGTTTATAAATGTGCATCTGGTTTATTTCACTTATGAGTATTTTCTAGAGTTGCATCCATTTACCTATAAAAGTCTCCAGTTTGTCCTTCTTTATGGCTGAGTAGTACTCCATTGTATAAAAATACCACATCTTTTTTATCCATTTTTCGGTTGTTGGGCATTTGGTTTGTTTCCACGATCTAGCTATTACAAATTGTGCTGCTATAAACATGGGTGCACATATATCGCTGTGCTACGATGTTTTTAATTCTTCTGGGAAGATACCCAGAAGAGAAATAGCTGGATCAAATGGGACCTCCAGTCCTAGTTTTTTGAGAAATCCCCACACTGATTTCCACAGTGGCTGCACCAGTCGACACTCCCACCAACAGTCGAGAAAGGTTCCTTTTTCCCCACAGCCCCTCCAGCATTTGTTGTTAGTGGATTTCTTGATAATAGCCATTCTTTCTAGGGTGAGATGAAATCTTAGTGTTGTTTTAATTTGCATCTCTCGAATGACTAGTGATGTTGAACATTTTTTTTCATATATTTATTTGCCATTTGTATTTCTTCATCTGAGAAGTGTTTATTCATCTGAGATGCCCATTTTTGGAGTGGGTCTTTAAATTTTGGAGGTCTGATATTTTTGAATTCTTTGTATGTTCTCGATAGTAATCCTTTGTCTGAGGAACAGCTGGCAAACATTTTTTCCCACGTTGTGGGTTGTATCTGCACTTTGTTGGTGGTTTCTCTTGCTGTGCAAAATCTTTTTAATAAGATGAGATCCCAGTTGTTGATTCTTTGTGATAGTTCCTGTGCCATTGGGGTTTTATTCATAAAGTCTTTGCCTACACCAATCTCTTCAAGAGTTTTACCTATTCTATTTTGCAGGAGATTTAATGTTTCTGTTTTAATATTTAGATCTTTAATCCATTTTGAATTTAGTTTAGTACATGGTGAAAGATATGGGTTTAATTTTAATCTTTGGCATGTGTAGAGCCAGTTTTTCCAGCACCATTTATTAAAGAGGCTATCTTTCTTCCAGTGAATGTGTTTGGCACCTTCGTCAAAGATAAGGTGGCTTAGTATGTCTGGAGTTGTTTCTGCATCTTCTAATCTGTTCCATTGATCTTTGGGTCTGTTTTATTGCCAATACCACGCTGTTTTTATCACAGTAGCCTTATAGTGTAATTTCAAATCAGGGATTGTGATGCCCCCTGCCTTGTGTGTGTTGCCCAGAATTGCCTTTGCTATTCTAGGTCTCTTCTGCTTCCAGATGAATTTTAGGATTATTTTCTCTAATTCTGTGAGATAGGCTGTTGGAATTTTGATCAGAATTGCATTAAATCTGTATAACAATTTTAGAAGTATGGCCATTTTCACTATATTGGTTCTTCGGACCCAAGAGCAAGGGATATCTTTCCATTTTCTGATATCCTCTTCAATCTCCATTTTCAGAGTACTGTAGTTTTCAGTGTAGAGGTCTTTTACTTCCTTTGTGAGATTGATTCCTAGGTATTTCATTTTTTTGGATGATATCATTAAAGGTGTTGTTTCCCTAATTTCTCTCTCAGTGAGTTTGTTATTCGTGTACAGGAAGGCTATTGATTTTTGAGTGTTGACTTTGTATCCAGCTACACTACTGAATTTGCTTCTTAAATCTAGCAGTTTTTTAGTGGAGTTTTTGGGATCTTCTACATAGAGTATCATGTCATCTTCAAATAATTATAATTTAACTTCTTCCTTTCCAATCCTTATTCCTTTTATTTCTTGCTCTTGTCTAATTGCTCTGGCTAAAGTTTCCAGGACTATGTTTAATAAGAGTGGGGACAGTGGGCATCCTTGTCTTGTTCCTGATTTTAGAGAGAAGGCTTTCAGTTTTTGTCCATTTAGTATGATATTGGCTGTTGGTTTGTCATAGATAGCTTTTATCAGATTGAGATAAAGACCCTCTATTCCAATTTTCTGTAGGATTTTTGTCATGAATGGGTGCTGGACTTTGTCAAAAGCTTTTTCTGCATCTATTGAGATGACCACATGATTTTTGTCCTTGGTTCTGTTAATACGGTGTATTACATTTATTGATTTATGTATGTTGAACCATCCCTGCATCCCTGGGATGAATTCAAGTTGGTCATGGTGTATAATCTTCTTGATGATTTGCTGCATTCTGTTTACCAGTATCTTATTGAGGATTTTTGCATCTATGTTCATTAGGGAGACTGGCCTGTAGTACTCTTTCTTAGTTGGGTCCTTCTCTGGTTTTAGTATCAGGGTAATTAATGCTTGCATCCAGGAATGAATTTGGGAGTATTGCTTCCCTTTCAATTTCATTAAAGAGTTTGAGAAGTATTGTTAGGTCTTCTCTAAATTTCTTGTAGAATTCAACAGTGAATCCATCAGGGCCTGGGCTTTTCTTTTTTGGGAGGTTTTTAATTACATCTTCGATTTCATTGATTGATATTGGTTTATTTAGGATTTTTGTATCTTCTTGATTGAGCTTTGGTAATTCATATGTATCTAGGAATCTGTCCATTTCTTCTGCATTTTCCATCTTATTCAAATACAAGTTTTCAAAGTAGGTGTAGATGATCTTCTGTATTTTTGTGGGGTCCATTGTGATTTCACCCTTTTCATTCTTCTTTGCGTGGATTTGAGTCTTTTCTTTTCTTTTTTAAATAAGATTGGATAAGGGTTTGTCAATTTTATTTAATCTTTCAGAGAACCAACTCTTTGATTCGTTGATTCTTTGTATTGTTTTTTTAGTCTCCAATACGTTAATTTCTGCTCTGATCTTTATAATTTCCTCCCTTGTATGAGCTTTTGGCTTAGCCTGCTCTTCTTTTTCTAGAAGTTTGAGGTTCACCATTAGGTTGTTTATTTGTGCTTGCTCTGTTTTCCTGATATAGGAATTTAATGCTATAAATTTCCCTCTTAGGACTGTTTTTATTGTATCTCATAAGTTCCGGTATGTTGTACTGTCATTATCATTCAGTTGCAGAAACTGTCTAATTTCTTCTTTAATTTCATCTGTGACCCATTGGTTGTTCAGGAGGGTGCTATTTAATTTCCATGTGTTTAGCAAATTCTTGTGGTTTCTTTTGCCATTGATTTCCAATTTCATTGCACTATGGTCTGATAATATACATGGGATAATTTCAATTCCTTTGCATTTACTTAAGCAGGTTCTATGAGCTAGTATGTGGTCTATTTTGGAGAACGTCCCATGTGCAGCTGAGAAGTATGTGTATTCTGATGTTGTGGGGTGGAACACTCTGTAGACATCTACTAAGTCCATTTGTTCAAAAGTTGGT
The DNA here is from genome assembly GCA_028451465.1 of Erethizon dorsatum. NCBI lineage: Eukaryota > Metazoa > Chordata > Mammalia > Rodentia > Erethizontidae > Erethizon > Erethizon dorsatum. Next base: position 72,270,371 of record CM051831.1, read on the forward strand.
TCAGTTATAATATTTCATTGTTGGCTTTTTGCCTAGTTGATCTGTCTTTTTGCGATAGTGGAGTATTGAGATCCCCCAATACAATTGTATTAGTGCTTATTTGATTTTTCATGTCCATTAATATTTGCTTTATGTAGTTGGATGCACTGATATTTGTTGCACATATATTTATGTTTTGTTATCTCTTCCTCTTGGATTATTCCCTTTACAAGGATGTAGTGACCTTCTTTATCTCTCTGAATCAGTCTTGGCTTGAAATTAACTTTGTCTGCAAAAAGAATAGCTACCCCTGCTTTTTCCTGGGTTCCTGTCACATGGAGTATTGTTTTCCATCTTTTGACTTTCAGTCTATGAATTTCTTTCTGAATTAAATGTGTTTCTTGTATACAGCATATTGTTGGATCTTTCTTCTTGATCATTTTGCTAGTCTGTGCTTTTTGATTGGCGAATTGAGATCATTAACATTGATGGTTAAAACTGATATGTATTGACTTATCCTTGTCATGTTATTTTCCTGTTGTTGTTTCCCCCTCTTTTTTTCCCCTCCCTCTGTTTAACTGTTTGCCTTGCCTGGTGGATTCCTTCTGTTCGGTTTTCTGGAGTTGTAGTCCTTGTTATCTCTTTCTAGAATGTCCTTCAAAACATTTTGAAGTGCTGGTTTGGTGGTAATAAATTTTCTCAGATATTCTTTGTCTTGGAAGTATTTTATTTCTCCATCGGTTTTGAAAGATAGTTTTGCAGGGTACGTCAATCTCGGTTGAAGGTTATTTTCCTTTAGAACTCAAAATACATAATTCCAAGCTCTTCTTGACTTGAGGGTTTTTGCTGAAAAGTCCGCTGTGATTCTGATGGGCTTTCCTTTATAGATGATTTGTTTCTTTTCTCTAACCACTTTTAAGATTCTACTCTTATGTTGAATTTCTGGAATCTTGACTATAATATGCCTGGCTGAGGGTTTTTTTTTGATCGTGGCTAATTGGAGTTCTATAAGTCTCACTTATCTGAATGTCAAATTCTTTTTCTCTACCAGGGAAATTTTCTGTTATAATGTCTGTGAACAATGTTCTGATGTCATTTATGCTATCTCCTGCTTTTTCATTGACTCCAATCAATCTTATGTTATTCTTCTTTGCATCATCTAGCAGCTGCTGGATTGATTTTTCATTGTCCCTTTAAGAATTCTTTCTCTTCATATTCACTAATTGCAAGCCTGTCTTCTATATCTGAGATCCTGTCCTCACATTGGATTAATCTGCTACAAATACTTCCAACAGAATTTTTGTTCTCCTGGATATCTTGAATCTGCCTTATGGATTCTATTTCTTTCTTATGCTGAGCATTAATCTGCCTTATAGATTCCATTTCTTTCTTATGCTGAGCATTCATGGCTTCCATAATTTTCTTAAGCTTGTCTATTTTTTTGTCTGTATCTGCTCTAGCGTCCTTAAGCTTGGTCTTCATTATGGACATTATCTCTGCAGTTATCTGAGAAATTATTTCTGATTTAATTTTTTCCAGATCCTCAGTCAGTTGCTTTGATGTCACCACTTCAGAGATGCCAGGTGGGTGGTTTTCGGCTTGTCCCACCTCATTGCCCCCTAGGTTTGCCTTTGGTGAATTGGATGCATGGGGTTGCATCTTGTTTAAGTCTCGTCTCATTTTCTTTTCTTTCTTTAGTTTAATTCCTGGGGTGATGTTTGTAAATTGCCTATGGTATGTTGCTTTATTGTTAGTATTTAAAACCCTTAGGAGATGACTACTTCTCTGAAGTATCTTCCAGGTGTAGCTTATTTTTGGGTTTTGAGCCTGCTGCAAGATCCTACCTCTTCAATTTGTTCGAGATGAGAAGTTGCTGCCTGTTTGGCCCAGTCCTTGGTTCTTTGGTACTGTATTTCTGTGATCCTTAGACAATCTCAGTCATGGAATACCAGGGAGAAAAGCTGTTTAGAACATTTATGTCACTTTTAGCTATAGTGGTACCAAAAGCATCAAACACAGCGAAGAAAATGACAGATTTAGCTAACCAGTTATTTGACACTTTTAACCTTATAAACTAGATTTGTGGTTATATAACAAAATCTCAAACAAACCAGAAAATTGTATGCAGTATACAAGTCCTTAATATGTCAATTTTTCCCTCAGGAGTTTAAATTTAAAATGAGTTAAGGAGGAAATAAAGAATTGGAAGTAGAGCGAGGAATTAGATGTTAGGGTGGAGGACAAAGAGGAATCCCACTAACATTGGGAAACTGGTGCAGAAGACTAGTGGGAAAAAGAGAAGGAAGGGATAAAAGGAAGAACAGATCAGAACCACAGTCACAAGGAGGTTAAAGGCTCTGTTTACACTCATATAAAGACCAGATAGAATAATGAAGGAAAGAACAAACAGACAAACAAAAACAAAAACAAAACAAAAACAAAACAAAAGAAAAAACTGAAAACACCACCACAAGAACAAAAAACAAATGAGAGGAAAAGAAAAAAAAAAAGTCACTTCCGGGTTTTGACTCTGATGTAGGCAGGCACCCTGTGGTGACAGAGTCCTGTTCCATGCAGATGCGTCCCTGCAAGCCAGCAGCAGCCCTTTGGTGGGGCCATGGGCAGTAGCCTGTACTCTCTGGCGGAGACCATACTCATTCACCTGCTGCCATCAGCGCACTTTCTGTGGCCTGTGCCCCACTGTAGCCGTGGATGGAGCAGCGGGGGCTCTGAGTTCCGAGTTCAGCTGCTGCCCCCTCCACAGTGGCACCCAGCTAATCACTCTTTCGTGCGTGGGACAGCTGGGCGTCAGCACTCACCGCCAGTCAGTGTGTCCTTCACGGCCGGTGCTTCTCTGTACCGCGGCACCTCCCATTCCTCTGCAGAGGTCCTCGCTGGAGCTGTGGATGGACCGGCGCCGCCCTGAGTTCCGAGTTCAGCTGCTGCCACCCCCCATTGGCACCCCGCTAGTCACTTTCTCGTGGGGGACAGCTGGGTGTGAGCACTAACCGCCAGTCAGTGTGTCCTTCACTGCCGGTGCTTCTCTGTAATGCGGCGTCTCACATCCCTCCATGGAGGCCCCCAGGGGTGCTGGCAGTCACCGCGGGTCCATAGATTTGGACCGCTCCTGTTGCGCCAGGATTCCCGATACAGGGAAAAGGTGCCGGTGACCATGTCATTCTTCTTTGTTGTAGTTTCTCTCTTCACTTTCTCCGTGGGCCCAGAACTGTGCTTCAGATCTTTCCTGGATCCAGGGGAGCCACTTCTGTCTTTCTTGTCTTCCTCCAGTCACTATATTCCAGTGTCCGGACGGCGACTTTTGGAGAGGTTCGTTGCCTGCTTCTTACAAATCCACCATCTTTTTTTCTCCCCGAAGTGCCAACTTTTAAAAAATAATTTGGAAAATGTTTTTCTGTTTGTTTTTTCAAATTTTTATTTTTATCAGGACATGTTTGCAGTCCATAATGATTACATTCCTCATGACGATTTGATACAGGTACATAACTTGCCTTAATTTTTTTTACATCTCCTTTCCCTCTTCTCTTTCTGTCTCTTGGTCCCCTTTCCATTTGCTTAAGATCTGCCTTCCTGTTTCCTACTGTTTATCCTTTATTTTGCTCTTTAAATTATTTTTACTTTGGGCTTCTCTTATAAGAGAAACCGTGCAATATACTCTTTCATTTTCAACAGAAGGAATTTTCTACACTAAAATTTTCAGACTTGTATCTGAGCAAGTATTTTTCACTTTGAGTTTGTAGACTTAGTCTTTGGTCCTGCATTACTGCTGGCCTACCCTAACACTGCAGGCCACCTGACACATCTTTCTAGGTAAAAGATGCCTCTATTTAATAGGTCACCACTGCGGAATGACTTTTTCTCATTAAAAATGAATGAGTAAAAAAACCAATTAGTAAAAAAAAGAATTGGTAACATAAAGGCTATGGAGTTGCAGAGTTCCTCTGAGAAAGTGTTATTTTCCCCAAAGGGCTTAAAGAAAATACATTGACCCACAACAAGCTTGACTTTAACAGTGTTTATTATATTTCAGTTTGTTATATATTTACATTATAAAGTTATTATTATATTTCTGTTTCTTAACCAGTTTACTATAATCTGGATTGGACTAAGAATGTTTAGCTGAGTGTACCAAGAGATGAGAACAATAACCCTGAGCCCCAAGTGGGGGTGCATGCCTAGAGTCCCAGCACTTGAGAGGCTGAGGCAGGAGGATCACTACAAGTTCAAGGTCAGCCTGAACTACAAAACGAGACCTTGTCTCAAAAAAAAAAAAAAAAAAAAAAAAAAAGGAGCCCCAAGAGCTATGGGAGAGTCACAATTTTCTTCCAGTTAGATCTGCCTGTGCTGCTTCCCTCAGCATCTTCTAAGAAGCAATTTTGAGGTTGCTAGCTGACAGGTTTTTTCATTTTGGGGGGTTTGGCAGTATAAGGGATTGAACTCAGGGCCTTCATACTGAGCTACACCCCCATCCCTTTTTATTTTAGTTTTTATTTTGAGACAGAATCTCACTGTTTGTTTGTTTGTTTTGTTTCTTTGAGACAGGATCTCACTATGTAGCTCAGGCTGGCCTCAAACTTGTGGTAATCCTCCTGCCTCTGCCTCTGAGTGCTGGGATTACAGGTGTGCACCACCTCACCCAGCTGGAAGCTTGTTAATTTGCTCAGGAGAGACTCTAACTTTTAGTCCAGAGTGTACATTACCACACCTGGCTATTTTTGTAAAGATTAATTCAATATATAGTCCTCAGTTTTTCCACCTGTTCTTTTTAAAACTTTCCCACATTGAGCTGGGCATGGTGGCATGCACCTGTAGTCCCAGCACTGGCGAGGATGAGGCAGGAGGATCGCCATGAATTCAAGTCCAGCCTGAACTACATAACGAGACCCTGTCTCAAAACAAAGAAGCCCACACTAAAACTAAAGTTTGGTATGCACACTCAGAAATCAGCACTGCGAGTTGCAGTTTAATTACATTGTTTACTCTTTCTTCTTCCTAATTTTATTCTTTTTAATGTACATTTTTAAAGCAAAATATTTCTACATGCTTTGTGGAAAGCAATAGCCACGATGCAGCGGCAGACAGAAACACCGAGACGTCACCCAGGATTTGGAGGCAGATTTATTAATGTCGACACACCTGACCGGGAATGATTCCTGAAGTGTCAGGGCCCGATCTCTGGAAGACTAGGGCTTTATATGGGGTTTGCAATCGGGAAGTACAGAAGAGAGTATTTGGCAGTTATTGATTTGTTACATCTTATCTCCTTATTACTGATTGACCTAAGGGAAAATTATGTCATATACACAAGTGCAAACTCTGGGCCAGCTCAGAGTTATGGGAAACACTTGGCTGAGGTAACATATGGGCCCAGGGTGGGGTCGGTTAGATAAGAGAAATATACACTTGGTGCTGGAAAACAAATCTGTGCCAGGGAGTAGGCTGGCATAGGACCTCAGAAATAAAAATTCAACTCTCTGTTTACCTCTTCAACTTGGCCCCTCCCCACACCATTCTCTTCCACAGAGGTAACTGTTTCCAACTATTTTTGCTTTTTCTTTATGCATCTAACTCCTTATCTTTATTTTATTTATTTTTGCAGTACTGGGAAATGGAACCAAAGACCTTTGCACTGAGCTACATCTCCAGCTCCATCCACCCCCACCCCTTTTTTGAGACACAGTCTTGCTAAGTCTCTAAATTGCCCAGGCTGGTCTTAAACTTGGAATCCTCCTGCCTCAGCCTCCCAAAGTATTGGAATTACAGATGTTCAACATTACCTTTAAATAATGTCTATAACGCTACTCAGTCATTTTTTAGTTTTAGCCATTATTTTTGAATTTCTTCTGTAAAACATAAGAATTTAGTTCCCTTTCCCTCCCTTACCCCTCCCTACAACATAGACTTTTCTGTTTTTTATATCCTTCCAATGGAGATAATTTTAATCAAATGAAGATTCAGTATCGTGCTATGATGACCTAAGCCATGATGTTCTTTTTCTTTTGGTATAACTTTTTATTTTACCTATACTTAACTCTATTACTTGGATTTTTGTGTGCCCCCCAGCCTCAGTTTCCCTGGCAGAAGTGTACCCTGTTAGTTTCTTCTCCTTGCCATGTTCTGGTCTCTTGATCCAGTTGGACTCCTGAGCCCTGGGCCTGCAGCTGGGCCATCCTCATAGCTCTCTCACTCTTGCTTCAAGGGGTTCCCTGTTCCCCCACTTGGGTTGGACCTCCCACAGTTCTGTTTTTCTCTCTCAGTTTACTTCTCCTTTTGGATAGGGACATTCCCCCATAACTTTCTTTTGAGAAATGCTTCACTAAAAGTGCACTGGGGCCAGGTACACATCTGTAGTCCCAGCTGCTAAGGCGACTGAGGCAGGAGGATTGCCAGAGTCCAGGTACTGAGGGGTGATCAGACCCTATGGATACCTGTTGGGGGGATGATGGAGAATAGAGAAAGACAAAGAGACAAATTTTAGGGTACAAGGGGGACCAGGAGGAGTTCACCTCTGGTAGACTGGCTCGGCTACCTCCACAGCTGGCTGGCCTTTATTGACTACCACAAAGTATGGGGGAGGGGTAGCACGCATTTCATGGAACAGCAACTACAGAAAATGGGTGTATAAGGATTAAATTCATAAGGAACCAGATTTTCCCTAATCCCAAATGCCTGCATTTTGACAACTGTCTTCAGCAGATGCTATCTTGCCTCAGGAGTGCCGGGTTACTAGCATTCCACTCATAGCCAGGGGACATGTGGCCTTCGTTATACCTTGCTCTTCCTGAACCAAGGCCTCATGGACCTCGGGACTATGGGGGCTTAAGTCATGTAGTTGGGCCCCTCATGATCTATCACATAGGCTGGTCCCCAACATCAAAGAGTTTGAAGCCAGCCTGAGCAAGGGAGTGAGACCCCATTTCAAAAAAAGTAATAGATGCTTTATTTGTTCATCAGATGAAACTTAACTCATCTCTCAAATCAAACCAATTTTTGTTTGTTCATTTGTTTGATGCAGGGCCTCCCTATGTAAACTTCAGGCTGGCCTTGAACTCACTGTGTAGCCCAGGCTGGCCTTGAACTCTCACGTAGCCCCTGTACCTCAGCCTCCTGAGTGATGGGATTACAGGTGTGTACCACACGCCTGCTTCAGACAAGTCTTTTTTTACCTTTTCCAGAAAATCCTTTTTGACTGCTGCAAGCAAATTTAAACTTCCCAACTTAGATGCTTCTGTAACACAACATTCATTCACTAACTTATTTATTCCTCTACCCATTCATTTACACATCCAGCGCATGTTTATCAAGTACTCTCATGAGCCAGGCGTTGGGCTAGGAGCAAAGATGAAGAGAACTCATACAATTTCAGAAACCAGAAGATGAGACTAAGAGGGAGATGTCCGTGAGAAAGGAGGCCAGTCAGAGAGGAGGATGTCACAGAAGAGTGCGTGGTGAGGAAGAAGAGAATCCAGTTTTTCGATGATGTCCAATAGGTGAGATGATGTCCAATAGGTGAGATGGTGTCCTGTAAGATAAGAACCGGGAATCTCCACAGAGGACAACAGAGGCAGCACTGATAACTGTGGCAGAGATAGTTTCGATGGCATGCTGCTCAGGAAACTGGACTGCAGTGAGATGAGAGAAGAAATTGGAAGTAGAGACAGTAAGCAGAGACGGCTCTCTGAAGAACTTTGTCCGGTAAGGAAGCAGTAATGGGGTGATATTTGAAGAGGAATACATAGATGAAAGAGAGGTTTAAATCGTGAAAACCCCCTGGAACATGTTAAATGTTGCTGGTACAGATCCAACAGAGCTCAAGTCTTTTCTGAGATGGAAGAAAGAGCCCCCCAAAAATCTTCTAGCTTTTGATCTCTGTCACTCTCTGTTCAGCCCTATGTTCCTTCCTTTTTCTTTTTTTGTAGGTACCGGGGGGTCGACCTCTGGACCTCACGTGCCAGCAGGCGCCCGTGCCGCTGAGCGATATCACCGGCCCCTTTTTTCGTATGTGGGATCCGGGAGTCGAACTCGGGCCCTCGCGCTTGCCGGGCAGGCGCTTAAGCCGCTGAGCCATCTCACCGGCCCTGTTCCTTCCTTTTAACTCATGAAGTTTTTCTTTTTTTTCTTATTCTAAATTAATTATGAGTGGGACACAATGAATTTCTCAAAATGTAAATTAGGTTCATTTTTCCTGATTCAATTTTTTAAAACTTTTTGTTTATTCCTTTGTTTATGGTACTGGGAATTGAATCCAAAGGATACTGAGTTACATCCCCAGCCCTTTTAGATTTTATTTTTGTTGTTTTTTATCTTTTTTGGTACCAGGAATCAAACTCATGACCTTGAGCTTGCCAGGCAAGCATCTTGCTGCTGAGCTATATCCCCAGCCCTTAAATTTTATTTTGAAGGAGCTTTTTGCTAAATTGCCCAGGCTGGGCTCAAACTTGCCATCCTTTAGCCTCAGCCTCCTTAGATGCTGGTATTACAGGTGTGCACCACCACGACTACCTAATTAAACGCTCAATTAATTAATTTTTCTTTTTTTTGTGTGGGTACCAGGGGTCGACCTCAGGACCTCGCGCGCCCGCAGGCGTCCGTGCCGCTGAGCGATATCACCGGCCCCTTTTTCGTATGTGGGTTCCGGGAGTCGAACTCGGGCTCTCGCGCTTGCCAGGCAGGTGCTTACACCGCTGAGCCATCTCACCGGCCCTCTTTCTTTCTTTTGTGGCTTGTAATTGGAAAAAGTTGCCAGTCCACTGACATGTTGTTTCTGACATAAAATTTTTGACACTACTTAAAAATGGTTTGAATTTATACATGTTACTTAATCTTTTTCTACTATAGTTTCACAAAACTGGGCTTCATAAACTGTTGTAAACTCACATAAACTGTTGTAAAGCTTAAATGTTAGTAAAGAATGCAGAATAAATGCCTGGTAAAATCAAAGACTGAGCAAAGTTAGCTGTTTTTTTTTGATCAGATTTTATTGATACATTTTAGATATACATAATAATCACACGCATCATACAGAATTTGTACCAGTACATGATGTAACATTTTTTTCCCCCATTGCCCTACCCTCCCTTCAACCCCTCAAAGTTAGCTGTTTTGTTGTGGGTATTGTCATTGTCAGTGACCTTTACCTTTATTACCATCATGATGATCTTCATCATGTGAGAGAAGAAAGGGTAGCTTTACATAAATGAAATTTTGTTTAAAATGTGACCCATTAGGTAGGGGTAGTAGCACATTTGCACCTTAATTTGACTTATTAGACACATGCACACACAGCATGCATGAGGGAAGGGGAGAGAATACGTGTGATACAAAGTCTGATGTAAGAACGTTTAATTATTTTTATATTGGAATTTTCATTTTAAAGGATTAAACCAAATAGAATCTCCTATGAAAACATTTATTATTTATTTCTGAAGTTCTATAAGTTTAGCATATGTAATAAAATTACTTTTGAGTTTATTTATTTATTTGTTCATTCATTCATTCTTGTGGTACAGGGGGTTGAATCCAGGGCCTTTGCACTGAAGTACGTCCAGGGCCGTTTTATTATTTTTTGAGACAGGGTCTTGCTAAATCACTGTCTTGCCCAGGCTGGGCTCCAATTTGTGGTTCTCCTGCATCAGCCTCCCAGAGTAAAGTTTATTGTTTTAAGTTATAGCTGAAGAAAATAGCAAAACTAGGCTATCAGGTGGCCCTCAGCTGACCTTGTGGCAAATCTACTTGTCTCTTTTGTGTACTTTGCCTGTCAGGATGTGTGTATGGGTCAGCCCTCCTGTACTGTAACAAATACATGAGAAAATCAACTTGTAAAGAGGAAACTTGTTAGCTCATTTTGGCTAACAATCTGGTTCCATTCCTTGGGGCCCATGGCAGCATAGCATGTCACGGCAGAAGTGAATGGGAGAGGACGCCTGTTCATCTCACCACTGTGAAGTGAAAGAGAGAGGGAAACACCAGAATCCTACACCCCCTTGGACAGCATGCACGCAGTGACCTACAACCTCCCACCGGGCCTGACCTCTTAAAGGTCCCACCACCTCCCGATAGCAACACAGACTGGGGACCAAGCATTGAACACTCGGTCCTCTGAGGTACATTCCACATACAGACTAGAGCAAGAATTGATTTCGGGATGGCCCTCAAGCTTCCATTCCTCTTCTAGGCTTCACTGCAATTCTATCTCATGCCAAATGACCTTTTATATTTTCATATTAAAACAAAAAATTAATAAATGCTAACTAAAACAAAAGAAAATGTCATGTTTTAAAAAGCGAGAAGCCAGGCACCGTGCCACATGCCTGCAATCCCAGCATTCAGGAGGCTGGGGTAGTAGGGTTATGATTTCAAGGCCACCCTAGTTTATACAGCAACTGCAAGGCCAGCCTGGGCTACCTGAGAAGACTCTGTCTAAAAAAAACAAATTAAAAAAAGTTAATGTGAAAGAGACAGTGTTTGAACAAAATATAGGATGTGGACTATTTCAGTTTCTCCAAGACCAACATGAAATGAAAACCCAAATAGGTGACAGGCCTGCACTGTCACCCAGTCACCAGAACCAGGAAGGCTAATGTGGTGGCAAAGAAAGCCATCCGCTCCTTGCAGGGTTGCCCCAGCCTTGCGCGGGTGCATTGAAAGGGCCTTGCCTTTCACAGGACGCCCTGGGCAAGTGAGGGAAGTAAGGCTTAAACTCCCAGAGCTCTGCGTGGCCTGCTTTTTCTGTCTGCGCAGAGTTAGTTCACATCCAGAAGAGGCATATTTTCAAGGGATAAGTACTGAATCGGCCACTTTCTCCACAGCCAAGTGGCATATGGATTCCAACAGGCCCTGGCAAGTTGGATGACTCGTGAGCTTTGGAATAACAGGTGTTGCAAACATGACGGCCACTCTGACACTGAAGGATGGGTGGCAACATGTAGTCCAAGCAGATGGGACACTCAGAAAAAGTCTCACAAGTCACAGCATGTAGTTGTGCTGGTCAGAGCAGGCACTCTCTGCGATGGGCACTTTGAGGTAAATCAGTAGGTGATGCTGTAGCAATTTGAAGGCTCATTTCCATGGGCGGAGAGCGCGCTTCCAACCCAGGTTCCACTCACATGCTCTTGGTTGCCACCGTCCTGCCTCATGGGGCAGCCCCACCACCTCTCCCAGAGCGAGACCGTCAGGTGGAGCTTGGCCTCCGCACATGCAAGCTCCCGCTAAATACCAAGAACTGCCCACGGGGAGGTGGGGAATGTGTGGGGGGAGTGTTCAGCTGTAAGTATCAGAACATACAAGGAACGTGGCTTAAGTATCTTTTTGTTGTCTTACATAATCAGCAATCTGGACGTAGCAAGACTCTGCTTAGGGCAGAGGTTTGATGAGGTAGATCATCGGAGTACAGTAAGTCCCCGACTTACAAACACTGGAGTTGCAGACTTTCACAGAGAGGAAGGACCTTGAATTAGGAACATTCGTAGATTCAAACAAATCGCAGAAGCAGCTCACGTGTCTGCTGCACATTGTCACAGCTGTGCTGCTGTGTGCTGACTGTACAGTGCGACAGTGTACAGCAGTACAATACCCACTTAGAGCCCAGGATGTCCAGAAGCAAGAGGAAAAGCTGTGGTGATGTGGAGGGGACTGCTAGGAAGAACAAAGCAATAACCATGGAAACAAAAGTGAAAATAATTGAGAGATCGGACAAAGGCAAAAGGTGGTAGAGGTCACTCCGCCATCTCCCAGCCCCTCTCCCTCCTGTTAATCTCTTGTCAGTTCACTGCATGCGGTCTCCTATATGCCAGTTTTTCTGTACTGTGTATCGCCATTTTACAGTAGCTGTAAAAGTAAAAATAGTTTATAGTTTTTGTACTGTACTGTACTGTACCACCATTTGTTTTGTTTTGTTTTTGAGACAGTGTCTTGCTATGTAGCCCAGGCTGACCCTCAAACTCACACGGATCCTCCTGTCTCAGCCTCCCGAGTGCTGGGATTACAGGTGTGTGCCACCATGCCTGGCTATACCACCATTTTAAGGTAATCGTAAAAAAAGTTATTTACAGTATTTTTGTGTGTTTGTTTTTTTTTTAATGCTTTACATTGTATATTGTGTCAACCATATATAAGACTCACTTCTTTGGACTTGCAAACATTCTGGAATGGAACTCGTTTGTAAGTCAGGGACTTACTGTACTAGGATATTCTCTTTCTGTCTGCTGTTCTGGAGATGTGGGCTTTGGTACACTGCATTTTGCTGTCAGTACGGCTCCTGCATCTTTAGGCATCATAAGACACTAGAGCAGAGTTCGCAACAGGTGTGCAGGTGCACATTTTATGGTGAGTGTAGACCTTCAAAAAACTGGTGGAGGAAACTCATGGTAGAATTCAGCAGTCAATCAAGGGTTGCAGGAAATCTTGTAATACTTGATGATCAATTTAAAGCAGTGGGGTAAGGGGCCAGCAGCTCTTTGCATTGGAGCCTGCAGAAATTATACCTTGAGGATATGTTACAGCTTCTCATTTGGAAAGAAATACATGATGGCAGTCACGGGATGGCCTTGGGTGTGACGTCCTCACAGCTTTTCGCTTCTTGGGTATCACATGGTCCGGCAAGCCTTTCCACATCAAATGGAATCATGCTATGCTGCATAGGACTTGTCTGTAAAGTTCTTATCATGAAGTATGATGCGGATTAAATAAAACAATCTGTGAAAGTACCCAATCTGATACCTGGCATATAGTAGGTCCTCCACTCTTTAATCTATAAAGAAGGATTTGGCCAAGAGTTATAACTAGAAACAGGGAAACTAGTCATTAAGAAATCTCACTGAAGGGATCAAATGACACATGAGAAAAGTCTTGGGGGATAGATAGTAGTTTCCCAGGTAACGAAGCTCATGAACTGCATGCATGGGAGAAAGTAGCATGAGCTGCGGAGCGGTGGATAGCATGGGGCATCCTGAGGCAACCAGGAGCAGATTGGTGCTGCTGGGTGCATGGTGACCGAGATGGCAGAGCATGCTAAGGGGAGCCACAAGAATGTGGGGCCGCATCTGAAAGGTCCTGATAAATGAGTGAGGATGATCAGCTTCATGTGCAGCTCTGGCTACTGCATGAGGTTGAGTCAAAGAGGAAAGCACTGGGCATGGGGAAGCCTATAATTCAGACAAAATGTATGGGAGTGACTAAGTGGATGTGGCAGAAAGCAAGGATGACCTCTAGTTATGCTTACTCTTCTGAGTGGAAAAAGGCAGCATCCATGGTGCATGTGGGACATGGGACAGCCATGTGCTTGTGGTTGGCATGTGTGAGTTTTGACAAGATTCTCTAGGAGTAACCTAGCTTAATTATTTAAGACTAAATAAGCCATATCAGCTGCATATTATGTTCTAATTCCACAATATTATGTTTGCCATTCTGTTGTCTAAGGTGCTTAAAGATTATTCCCAGTTCTATAAATTAAATACCAATTTGGATATAAATTTTTTTCTTTTTTTTCCAAAGTTATCAACTTGCTCACTCTCCATCAGTCCTTAAAACTTCAAATTGCTCAACAAAATATAAAATAATGACAGAAATAAAGATTATGACAGACAAAGCAAATGAATTGGCTGGGAATATATGCTATCACTTACTCTGTGTGCTGGTTGATGTGTCATGAGAAAAATAGATGTATATTAATTTTATTGCTCAGTGGAGTAACAAATACGTTCTACTCCAGAAAAGACCTAGTTTTGAAACAAACAGCTATAACAAAGCAGCACTACATCAGACAGAACTAAGTGAGGAATATTGTGCTTCTGGGAGCTATGACCAAGTCAGAGAGGTTGGAACTGGACAGAGGCCGCTTTTCTAGGCATCCCTGGAGCCAGGATTTGATGCCAGCGCTGACTTGCTCTGTAGTAAATGCTACGTTCTCCACACCAAACTGTCTCTGCTTAGCTCTTGACACACTTGCTGTTGCAATTGTTGCTTTTTTCCTTTTTCCTTTAACTATCTCCTCTCTTTGGAGTCGATCAAGAAAATCATAAATGTCATTTTTTGTTTGTTTGTTTGTGTTTTTGAGACAGGGACTTGCTATGTAGTTCAGGCTGTCCTTGAACTCACTGTGTAGCCCAGGCTGGCCTTGAACTCATAGCAATTCTTCTGCCATGGCTTCCCAATCTGCTGGATTACAGACGTGCACCACCATGCTCTGCTGTTGCAGTAGTTTTGAGTTTACATTTCTCTAATGATTAGTGCTGTTAGGCCTTTTCTCATTTGCTTATTTTATCTGGAGAAATATCTATTCAAATCTTTTGCCCATTTTTGAATTAGGTTATTTAATTTTATTTTTGAACTTTAGACATTCTCTATATATTCTGTGTTTTAATATTTATTCAGATATATGACTCACAAATATTTTCTTCCATCCTGTGGGGTAGCTTTCCTACTTTGTTGATAGTATATTAGGCAAAATTTTAAAAATTTTTATGAAGTCCAGTTTGTCTATTTTTCTTTTGTTGCCTGTTCTTTTTGGGTCCTATCCAAGAAATCATTATTGTATCTAATTTTGTACAGTTTTTGCCTTGTGTTCTATACCTATATTATATCATTTTGTATAATTCAGCTATAAATATTTTGGCATATAAGGACTCTTTTTCAATATCTATTATCTATCTATCCTTTAAAAATCATACTTAAACTAGTCTTTTTTTGTGCTGGGGAAGAGCCTAGGGCTTAGCACATGTAAGCAAATGCTGTACCCCTAAGTTACAACTCCGTCCCTAGTCATTTCTTCATATGATCAAACATTCAGTAAATGTTCAGCTTCTCTTTATGCACCTGCTGTCATCTGTTGCAGATACTGTGGAGTCCTTACCACTAGGGTTCCTTACCTGCAGTCCTTGGTAGGCAGCCCGTATGTCTCCAGTTCTCTCATGGATGAATCCTTCCTCCAGCCACAGGGAATGTGGTGACAACTTTAGCTTTTCTTCAGTGAGGTCTCTTAGCCCCTCAGGGCTAATAGATTTGAAGATGACCTCACACTTGCTGACCTGAAAACAGCCTACACCTGTCACATAGAAAACACCTTTCTACTTTTCCCTAGACAGTTCTGAGTTGTGGGCTGTCTTAGTTACTTTTCTCATTGCTGAGACAAAATACCTGGCACCCAAAGTTAAAGGAAGAAAGGTTTTTTTAATCTCAGTTTATACAGGTATCAGTCCATAATCAGCTGGCTCCAAGGCAGGTGGTATTGCAGAGAACAGTTCATGGCGGGCAGAAAGTAGCATAGCAACAAGAGGCAGATAAGCCTCTTTCTGTCCCTTATACTGTATCCAATCTACTGGGATTAGGGTGGTACCAATCCAATCAGTGGACTGATTTAGTAATCACCCACCCATAACCCAAGCATTGCACCATGAATCAGTCACACACTCTGTATTCAGCCACCTCTGGAAAAGCCCCACCTGTGACTCCCTGAGGCTCTGGGGGGACATCTAGACACAAGCTATAACATAGGCTACCAAGTGCCATGGTCCTTTCCATGTCTTTCCCTCAAGCTAGTGCCCCTCGCACTCCATAAATTGCTCAGGTGAAAGTTTGATCCCTATCCTTCAAACTTCAGGGATCCACAAGTTTTCTAAGTCATACCTTGGGCCCATCTTTGCAGGCTTGAAATGAGAGCCCCAACTGTCACCATTCATGTAAGGAACAACTGCACAGATTCTATTAGGAATTCTAGAGAATGGCCTGCTCACTAACTTTGTCATCTGCTGTATCTGGTCTTAGATCTCAGTAGAGATTGCGTTCTTAGTATCTTTTACACACTCAGCCACTCATTTGGGCCAGCTAGAGGTTGTTGGTGTTGCATGAAGTGGTACCTTCACTTTCGACAGTTAAACACTGAGGTGACCAAATCTGAAAACCATATTTCCTCACATTTTATTTCCCTCAGTTTAAACGTGAATCCTATGAATTTGCAGTGAGAATATTTAGCATTCACTGAAGCACCCAGGAGGTGGTTTTACAAGTTGGTTTTGCTGTCCAAGCAAACTCTTCTCATTCAAGTGAGTGCGGAACGTGGCTCCTCTGTCCAGATGGGGGGAACAGCAATCTCTCATCATGGACCTCATTCTCACACACGGAATTTCTGATCTCTGCTTGATAGAATTTTCTGTTTGATTGGGGGGTCCTCACATTTCACATTCTTGCATGTAAATATTTTATTTTATAAGATTATGGCTGCTTGGTGCAAAAATGCCTCCCACGTGCATTGGTGTCTGTTCTAAACAAATCATGAAGCCTCCACATGGATAAGCCAAGTCCTGGTGGGTTGGTTGTGCCCTGTGTTAGTCACTTTTCTTGTTGCTGAGACAAATCTGACACCCAAAGTTAAAGGAGGAAAGGTTTATTGGGCTTATACTTTGTAGAGGTTTCAGTTCATAGCTGGCTGGCTCCAATGCAGTGTGGCATGGCAGAAGGGCACAACAGAGGAGAAATGGTTCATGGCAGGCAGCAAGGCACATGCAACAAGAGACAAGTGATGAGTGACAAATGGTCAGCAATGAACACAGTCGCTCTTTCTCTCCTTTATATTTTATCCAGGCTACCCTTGGGGCAGGAAGCACTCATACCCTTAATCTAAGCATCAGTGAATCAATCCCAGCATCACATCTTTGGTCCCAGGAGCACATACCCTAGGTCCAGCCACCACCACTTATGATGGCATGAGGCTTTGGGGGTACATCTAGATTCAAGCATAACATGTCCTAAAGTCTTCAGTTTCCACACTGGACCATCATAAGGGCTTCTTAGCACAACAACTGCTTTCTCTTCTATTCACAGAAATACTCAAACATTTGCACCATCTATAATGAGACTGAGTGGTTTTTGCCTTTGAGCAAGTTTTTAACAGATTACCCACATGGCAAGAGACAAGCCCGTAGAAAGGAAACTGGACCAGGACCTGAGAGACCTAAACGAAAGTCCAGAAATGCTTGTAAGAAACTAGGAAATTGCTGTTAGACTCATTCTTAATGTTATCATTTTTAGTTTTAGAATTTTTTTCTTTGTATTTTCTTTCCCAGAGTGTCTCAAATAATATGGATTATTATTTATCACTAATACAAAGAGATAATACCATGATTTAAGATTTTATAGTTTTTATTTCTTTATTTTAGGGAGGGTTTCTCACTATGTTGCCCTCGAACTCTTGAGCAGAGGTGATCCTCCTAATTTAGCCTCCTAATTAGCTGGGACTACAAGGTAAGTCACAGGGACTGACTTATAGTTTTTATTTTTTTTTTTGTGGGTACCGTGGGGTTGACCTCAGGACCTCGCGCGCCAGTAGGCACCTGTGCCACTGAGCGATATCACCGGCCCCTTTTTCGTATGTGGGTTCCGGGAGTCGAACTCGGGCCCTCGCGCTTGCTGGGCAGGTGCTTAAGCCGCTGAGCCATCTCACCGGCCCTGACTTATAGTTTTTAAAGAATTTTCACATATAGAAATCCAGAAATGTCAACTTTTTTTGAAAGAAAAAGTGTTTATATATCACATCAACTTAATCGAATATGTTAAAAAATGTTCAATCCAACATTATATAATATAAATGGAAATTAGCTGTAGCTATTTTATTAAACATTTCCTATAGGTTCTTCTGCATTTCTCTGATATTTATTTTTTAAACATGTAACTGTAGTGATTCTTTTCTTTGTAAAAAGGTAGTCATTGTCCATGCTGCTTCATAATAATTTTTTCCATATATGAATAGATTTTGCATATCTTCCCATGTTTACATTATATGTAATTACTTCACATTTTTTCTTCCTTTTGTTTTGGGATTGGTTATACTTTGGTCTGTCTGGTCTTTTTTTTTTTTTTTTTATGGGTACCAGGGCTCGAACTCAGGACCTCACACGCCAGCAGGCGCCCGTGCTGCTGAGCGATATCACCGGCCCTTTTTTCGTATGTGGGTACCCGGAGTCAAACTCAGGACCTTGCACTTGCCGGGCAGGCGCTTATGCCACTGAGCTATCTCACTGGCCCATCATGTCTTTTTTTTTTTTTTTTGTGGGTACCGGGGGTCAAACTCAGGACCTTGCGTGCCAGCAGGTGTCCGTGCTGCTGAGCGATATCACCGGCCCTTTAGGCTGGTCTTGAATGCCTGAACTCAAGTGATCCTTCTGCCTCTGCCTCCTAAGTAGCTGGGTTACAGTTACATATCACTGTGCTCCTTGCCTGGTATTCCATAGTTCATTTAATCCAATATTAAATATTTACATTGTTTCCAGTGAACAGCACTGCAACAGTATTCTCAAATGCATATTTTTTGACCTTTTGAAAGTACCCTTTGGGCAGGCTTCCCAAAAGGCAGAGGAGTCAGACCTCTGCCCCGGCCAGGCAAAGCCTGGGGCACCATACCAAGGAGGGAAGGGAATATCTAGGCCCTTCGCATAGTCGTCTTTGCTGTCCAGTCTGCCCCGGCCCTGGGAGCCTACATAAGAACAGCAGGAACGTCCAAAAAGAAAAAAAAGTTAGCTGGAATCCATAAACACTTGTATTCTAATTGCCTGACTGTCTCCTACTATTTGAGGCAAGATTCTGAAGTCAAGTACTATGGTTTGCACACATGAAATCCTTAGTGGATTGTAGGTCATCATAAATAACTGCTAAAAAAGTCCCTGTGGGTTCCTCCAGATCCTGTATTTTAAGGCTCACAGTAGTGATAGCATAGCTTAGAGTTCCTTCGTGCATAGCTGAATCTGCAGTATCATGAACTCCTGGTCATAGGTTATCAAGGTAGTTCCTAACTGCCGGCAGCTCTTACATACTCTCTTTCAGTTGGAAGGTACAGTAGGTTGAAAATGAAACTTTCATGTGGTAAGCAAAAGCTTGGAGAAACTGGCATTGTGCCCCATCATGAGGACTGGTGAGTAAGCTCCTTGTTCTCTTGTTTCACAGTATCTTTAGACTGATACCCATCCCTCCCATGCCCCTGATTAAATCTTGAATTATTTATTCAATTAAATGAGTGTTTCCAAGCAAAGAGAAGGAAGGAGGGGGAAAGGAAGGGAGGGAAGGGGAAGTAAAAAGAAATAAGATGTGTTCCATGCATGTACCAACTCCACACGATGAATGTAATCATTATGTACTGCAAACATGTACTAATAAAAAAATTAAAATTTAAAAAATCTTAATAGAATTTCCTCTCTTCTCAGCCACAATCTTAAGTTTTCATGCCTATTCTTCTCTGGCATGACTGTAACATTTGTGGTCTTCATGAAAATTTCTTAGAACAGTATGGTAGAAATACAAGCCAGTAATTATATTCTTTTAATGAGCAGGGGGAGAATTGTAAGAAGGGAAGAGTACATCGCAAATTTTTGGAAAGATGAGTACTAGTGGAAAAAAATTGTGCTTTGGTGATACACACGGAGTATTTTTCTTGACCTTTAGCTTTTCTTTACTAGAGGCAGTTATTATACAATACATAGTGTACACCATTAAAATCAGGTAGAGTATGTTCAAAATAAATCTTGCTCCTGCTACTTACTGGCTTTTTTTTTTTTTTTTCCAATGGTATTGAATCCAGAGCTTTCACTGAGCTACATTCTCAGCCTTTGCTTTATTTGATTTTTGTTTTTTGACATAGATTCTTGCTATGTAGTTTTTTTTTTCCTCTCCTGGGGCTTGAACCAAAGGCCTTGCACACTCTAAGCCAGTGATCTACCACTGAGCTATGTCCTCAGCCCTTGCCATGTAGTTTAGGTTGGCCTTAAACTCACTATGTTTCCCAGGCTGGCTTAGAACTCAAGGTGATCCTCCTGCTTCAGTCTCCTGAGTGCTGGAATTACAGGCATGAGTCACCATGCCTTGGTGAGCCCTTTTTTTTTTTAATGTTTATTTTGAGACAGAATCTCCCTAAGTTGCTAAGCTGCTGAGAGTTTCAATCCTTCTGCCTTAGCCTCCCAGAGTACTAGGATTCCAGGTGTGCACTACCATGCCCAGCTTACTTCGCAGCTTTGAGTCAGAGTGTATCCATTTCCTAGGGATAATTATGTGACCTATGAATGAGGATTATTATGAAATTGACCCATGTTCATGCAGGGGATCCCATTGTGGTCACCACCTCCTCTGAAGATTTCTTGACTCTCTTCTTCCATAAGACACAGGAAAACATCTTGGGGTATGTGCGTGTGTGTGTGTGTACTTCCCCCTTGCCTGCCACTTTACACTGGGACCCTGGGCTATCCCTCCACTTCTCACTGTGTTAAAATTATGTCTGTATATGCCTTTCACTCTCACTACACTGTGAGAAACTTACAAACCTTGTATTTCTAACACTTAATCATGGCGGTGAGGTACCTGCCTATTGAACAGTATGACCCAAGTAAATATTTGTTGAGTGGATGAATGACATGTTTCAAGTACTTGCACAGTATTTAAAATGAATGGCATGAAAATAATTTTCTTCTTGACTTCTTTTGTAAATTTCCATTCCCAAAGTCTTATCAAGAAAAAGATTTATCTCTTTTTCATGATACTTTAACTAATAAAATTCAGTGTTAGGACTATTTTCTGATCCATTCCAGGTAATTAGATATACAATAAGTGGCACAGTTCATAGAAGATTAAGATTTATCAAATTTGATGAATGATAGGATAAAAATTGCTTCAGATCTTTAACCATAGCTTATGCCCATACATCCAGAAATAAAATTGTTTGACCCTTCGTCCATACTTTTCGTAGATGTATATCTTGGCAGTGTCATTTTAGATCATTAAAGCAATGTACTGGAGATGTTTTGCTTTTGTGTCAGCTGCTTTATTTCATTGCAATACAAATGATATTAATTCTGTGCTTAATTATGCTTAACATAATTTATATGCCTCCCATTGTTTATCAGTTGGACACAACAAAAGTGCTGTTGCTTTCTTCTTTCTTCTGCTTAGCATATGTTGATTTTTGAAAAGAGCTGGAATTATTCAATGTGAATGGGAGCAATTATAAGACTGTACAACCATTGCAGTTCTGTCCAAAAATCATCTTAGATCAGCTGTGATCTTTGATTTTAAGGTACTCATGTACATTCTCATTCAGATTTTTAATCTGATCCTTTTTGTCCTCTCAAATCATAAAAATATCTTCTGTTGGATTAAAAAAATTTATTTTCCTGGGATTTTTCAAAATCAATGTATATTTTATCTTTAAAACCAGGATGAGCCATATCTCCAATTTGACTACCATAGCCAATGAGACAATGTGTTGATGTTTGTATAAAAGCCCACGTTAATGTCATGTTGGATATTTGGGTCTTAGGTCCTCATATTTTCAATTATTACATGTAGTTTTGGAGTTGAAATGAAATAGATTTTTTTGTTTGAATTTACTTTATTTATTCCATTGCTGGCTTCAATACCACCACTGAAATACACACATACATACATACACACATACATAAATATTTATTTATTCATGCTAGGCAAAAACTATCACTGAGCTACCTCCAGCCTTAGCATTTACTTTACAAGAATCATTTCAACTAGCTTGATCATGATTGTTATCTCTTCTTCATGGATTGTTTCCAAGAATGTAGTGACCTTCTTTGTTTCTCTTAATAAGTCTTGGTTTGAAATCCACTTTGTCTGCAAATAGAGTAGCTACCCCTGCTTTTTTCTGGGTTCCTGTCAAATGAAATATTGTTTTCTATCCTTTGACTTTCAGTCTATCAATTACTTGCTCAGTTGGCCTCTCTTCAAGATGGCTACCAGCCAATTGCCCTCTCCTGGGGAAACATCTGAACCCAAATAACTCACCAGCCACTGCAGTCTGCTGTGTCCACTGCTCTGTTCCTCTGTGTTTCTGATGCCTCTGGTGTCACCAGTAGTCATCCTGCATCTGCAGGTTTGAGCTGCCCCTCCCACACAGTGAGTCTGGGCTCAGGGAGAAAACACTGCCTGCCAGCTCCATCTTTGTTGAAGTCTCTCTTTTGCTCTCCCTGTAGGGTTCAATTCTCTCTTAAGATCCTTCCTGGGTCCCAGTGACCCCCACTTCCCTTCTTCTTCTCCTCCTCATATTGCCATATTCCAGTGCCTGGTCACCAAATCTTGGAGAGGCTCCTTCTCTGCTGCTCACTACTCTGCCATCTTTCTGGAATTCCCCTATGAATTTATTTTTGAGTTAGATGTGTTTCTTGTATGCAGTATACTGTTGGCTCTTGCTTCTGGATCCATTCTGTCAGTCTGTTTCTTTTGATTGTTAAATTGAGACCATTAACATTGATGGTTATAACTGATATGTATTACTTATCCTTGTCATGTTATTTTCCTTTTGTTGGCTCCCTTTTTCTCCCCTGTGTTTAATTGCCTGCCTTCCCTGGTGGATTCATTTGTTAGGGTTCATGGAATTGTAATCCTAGTTATCTCTTTCTAGGATATCCTTCAGAACATTTTGTAGTGCTGGTTTGGTGGTCATGAATTTCTTCAGGTGTTCTTTTTCATGGAAGTATCTTATTTCTCCATCAATTTTGTTTTTTGGGTACTGGGAATAGACCTCAGGACTTCGCGCTTGCCAGGTGGGCACTGAGCTGCTAAGCTATATTCCTGCCCCGGCTTTTTTTTGTTGTTGTTGTTTTTGTCTTTTTGAGATAGGGCTTCACTATGTAATTCAGGCTGGGCTCGAACTCACTTTGTAGCCCACACTGGCCTCAAACTCATGGCAATCCTCCTGCCTCAGCCTCCTGAGTGCTGGGATTATAGGGCTGGGCCACCATACCTAGGTGTACATCAGTTTTGAAAGATAGTTTTGCTAGGTACATCAATCTGGGTTGGAGGTTGTTTTCTTTTAGGGCTTAAAATACTTCATTCCAAGCTCTTCTTGACTTAAGGGTTTGTGTTGAGAAGTCTGCTGTGATTCTGATAGGCTCTTCTTTATAGATGATTTGTTTCTTTTCTCTAACAGCTTTTAATATTCTGTTCTTGGGCCAGTGAGATGGCTCAGCAGCATAAGCGCCTGCCTGGCAAGCGCAAGGTCCTGAGTTTGACTCCCGGAACCCACATAAAGGAAAAAAAGGGCCGGTGATATTGCTTAATGGCACAAGCACTTGCCCAGCAAGTGCAAGGTCCTGAGGTCGACTCCTGGTATCCACATTAAAAAAAAAATCTGTTCTTGTGTTGAATTTCTGGAATCTTGACTATTATATGCCTTGCTGTAAATTATTTTTTTTTATCATGGCTAATTGGAGTTCTCTATACCTCACTTGTCTATATTTCAAAAATTTTTTCCCTGCTTGGAAAGTTTTCTGCCACGATGTCTGTGAACAGATTTTTTTTATGTCTTTTGTGCTATCTTCTGCTTTTTCATTGACTCTGATAGATCTTATGTTATTCTTCTTTGTGTCATCTAGCAGCTGCTGGGTTGATTTCTCATGGTCCCTTGATATTTTTAAGAACTCTTTCTTTTCATGATAGCTAACCACAATCCTGTCTTCTTTATCTGAGATTCTGTCCTCACATTGGCTCATTCTGCTGTGTATATTTTCAATGGAATTTTGACTCTCCTGCATATCTGTTTTAGTTGGTTTCATGGATTCCATTTCTTTCTTATGCTGGGTTTCCATCATTTTCCTAAACACCTCTAATTTTTTTTTTATCTGTATCTGTTCTAGAGTCACTAAGTATGTCTTTCATTATGGTCACCATCTCTGTAGTTATCTGAGAAATTATTTCTGATTTTATTTTTTGTGGAGCCTTGTTGACCTGCTTTGTTACTTCTGCTGTTACCACTTCAAAGAGTCTAGATGGGTAGCTTTCATATTGTTCCGCCTCATTGCCCCCCCGGGTTTGCCTTTGGTTTTTGGTGAGCTGGAAGTCTGGGGTTGCATCTTGCTTAAGTGTCTTCTCATTTTCTTTTTTTTTTTTAGTTTAATTCCTGGGTTGATGCTTGTAAATTGCTAATGGCAAGTAGCTTTATAGCTAGTATTTAGAACCTTTAGGAAATCACTACATCTCAGAGATGTCTTCCAGGTGTAGCTGGCTTTTGGGTTTTGAGTCTGTTGCAGGATCCTATGTCTTCAATTTATTTGAGATAAGAAGCTGCTGCCTTCTTGGCCCAGCCCCTGGTTCTTTGGCATTCTAGTATTTTATACGACCCTTAGGCAGTCTCAGTCTTGACATACCAGGAAGAACAACTGTTGTAGTCAGGGTTTGCAAGGGAAACAATACAGGACACATAATTTATAGGATTATTTTATAATAGTCACCCAAGAGTAAAATACAAAAAGTGCAAGAAATCTGTCCACACACTAGAGACCCAAAGAATACAGCTGAGGGCTTGGATCCCATGGCAATGTCCTGAATGTGTCCAGCTTGAGACCTAGAGCCCATGGCAATGTTTCCAAGTCAAATTGGAGGCCCAGAGCCCATGACAAAGTCTCATACAAGTCTGTTTCATGGATCTGCACTGGGAAGGCCCAAAGGTCAGTGGTGGAAGCTAGAAGTCTGTGTCAGCAGGATGAAGGATCTGTGCCAATAGGCTGAGGGATCTGCATTGGAGCCCGGAAGCGGTGCTTAAAGGACCAGAGCTCCCCTGAAAAGTACCACAGCCATCCTCAGTGACAACGAGGTCCTGAACTCCTCCAACAATGAAAACAGCCAAGTTCATATCAGGAAAGCCAGCATGACAAGCTCCTCCAGAAGAACCAACAGCACCACCTCTTCCTCTCTAGTTCTCCTCTTTATATTGTTGGCAACAATCCTCAGGTGGCTTCTACACCCAGCACCACACTGATTCAGTTCAGCTAGGTGTTACAAGTTCACCACAAGTTGTCAATCCACCACCACTGATTAGAACAATTATGTCACTGTAGCTAAAGTGGTACAATCAGCAATAACAATATCATCAAACACAGCCTAGAAAATGATAAACTGTGGTAACTATTAATTTGCCACCTTTAATTGTATGGACTACATTTGTGGTTATATAACAAAATCTTGAAATGAATCAGAAAATTGTATGCAGCAAATAAGCCCTCAACATGGTGATTTTACCCTGAGGGGAGAAAATTTAAAAGAGGTTAGGGGAAAAAATAGAGAAATAGAAGAAGAGGAAGAGATTAGAAGCAAGGATGGAGGACAAAGGAAGATCACTCGAACTTTGAGAAACTGGTGCCAAAGACAGGAGGGAAAGAGAGAAGGAAGAAATTAAAACAAGAACAGAACAGATCAACAATGACAAAAAAAAAAAAAAAACTAGGAACCATGTTCATACTCATATAAAAACAAGAATAAACAATCAAGAAAAAGATAGTTATAACTAGTCTTAGTTACAAAACTAAATAAAGAAAAACAAGAAGAAAGGGGAAAAAATGATGAAAATAAGAAAAAAAAATTGTCCACTTTAAGAGGTGTCTCTGCTGTCACTTGTAGACAATGTGGGCAGATAGAGTTCAGATCCAAGTTGATTAATCCCAACAAGCCAGCCATAGCTTTACAGCAGGGTAGTGGATAATCCCAGCAACCCTGCACCTTTAGTTCCACTGTTTCTGGCTGTGAGCCTGGAACCAGATTTGCTGGTTGTTTTTTTTTTTTTTTTTTTTTTTTTGGGTACAGGGAATCAAACTCACAACCTTGTGCTTCAGAACCAGATTTGTTAAGCCTGCAATAGTCCATGTGCCTCCTGCCACCTTGAACTTGGCTCCCTGACCTCCCGCCACCTTGAACTTGGCAGCCTCACCCTGTCACTGGGGGCCACTAGATGGAGCTGGCCAAAAGCTTTCTTGAGTTCTGAACTCAGTTGACTCCTCTCCAAGATGGCTACCAGCCAATTGTCCTCTCCTGGCAGACTCTTAACCCAAATAACTCCCCAGTCACTGCAGTCCACTGTGTCTACTGCTCCATTCCACTGGTGAGTTTCTCCATGGAGGCCTCTGGGGTTGCCAGTAGTCACTAGGTTCCTGCTGGTTTAAGCCGCCCCTCCCACACAGTGAGTCCAGGCTCAGGGCAAAAGCGCTGCCTGCCACCTCCTCCTTCTTTGTTGAAGTCTCTTTGCTCTCCCTGTGGGCTTCAATTCTTGCTTCAGATCCTTCCTGGGTCCCACTTCCCTCCTTTCTTCCTCACATTGCTATATTCCAGTGCCTGGACACCAAATCTCAGAGAGGCTCTATCTCTGCTGTTCACCACTCCACCATCTTCCCAGAAATCCTTAACTAGGTTGATCATAAGAAATGGATTTATTTAAACTTTTTCTTTTTTAATTTTTTAGTGTGTGATCAAAACTATAATTAGAGCATAAATATATAGAAAAACATTGTATTGTATATGATTTTTCCCCTCAAGAGTTGCAAGATAAAACTCCTTAAGCCATTTTAGTGGCTATCAATACTTACTAAAACTTAACATCTTTTCTGGAATTAGTTTACCTAAAGTAAAATTGAGGTCCTCATCAAATCTTTGAGTTATGCTCTAATGACTACATTAATTAGATTCTGTTCCATTCACTTTGCATACATTATAATAATCTTACTTATTTCTCAGAACTACCCACTTAAAAGATGAAGACCAGAGAGGTAAGGATTTTGTGTAGATTTAGGCAATGGAAGAAACAGAACAGGATGCCATGATTTCCTGAACTAACTTCTCCCTCGGTTGCTCTCTGCTGATGTGATCCATCTTCCTTCTCTCATACTGGGTCACCAGGGGGATCCAGGAGATAGAGCCAAATGAAAGATCCAGCCAAGACAAGCCCACTCCTTTCCCCTTTCCCCCACATACCATACTAGTGCTCTACCACAAAGCTGCATCTCGAGCCCTTTATTGTTTTTGGAAACAAGGATGACCTTGAATGCCATATTAGCCCAGGCTGCTCTCAAATTCTTGATCCTGCTGTCTCAGTCTCAGGAGTGATGAGTTCATATGTGTATGCCACCAAGTCCAGCTGAGCCAGCTCAATTCTGGTCATTGTTTCCACACCAAATCCTTGCTATTTTTCCTTCTCAGTAGATTATACAGCTCTAGAAAAAGGATTTTTTTGATTATTCCCTATAAGACTCTTGTTTTCTAGCAAACTATAAATACAAGAGTCTTTTCCTTTCCCCAGTGCCATATGGGTTCCTGTAGATCTCCAGAGGTACCTGTTAGATGAAAGGCATCAACTTCTTTTTATTAGTATATGTTTGTAGCACATAAAATTTACATTCATCTCTGGGAGTAGGCACATGTACACAGTACTGCTTGCTTTTTTAAAAATCTCCTTACCCTTCCACTCACCTCCCTCCCTATGCCTCTAAATCCCCTTTTCCCCCATTTTTATTCTCGTTATTATTTTTTGTAGCTCATGTTTATGACATATAATGTTTACATTCAATGAGGTTATTAGGTCCTGGTACACGGCATATCTTAATTCTACTTACTTCCTTTTCCCCTCTTTCTCCTCACCCTCGGTCTCCTGGACCCCTTCCTATATGCAAGAGATCCACCCCCATCTCCTTCCATCCATCCTGTATTAAAAAGGCATCAACTTGGCCTGAAGAGAATGAGAGTGGGAAGAATACAGCAAAGGTCTCAACAACTTCCATCTCTACTGTTATATAGATTACAAAATCTCCAGCATTTCACACTCAGAAGTTTATATGTAGCATTCCCCATCCAGCCCCACCAAAGCCTTCAAAATTGCTTGAGTCTAAAAACTCTTCCACTTCCTCAGGGTCAAAACTGCCTTTTTTTCTTCCTGTGTGGACAAAGGAAACAGAAGAGGATGAAGAAGACAATTTTGGCACTTCATTGCTGATACTACCTAAGGCAATTTCATTTCTCCCTCCCTTTTTCTGTCCCTCCATCCCCACTTCCCTGCCTACCTTCCTTCCCTCCTCCCCTCCACCTTCCCTGCTCTCACTTTCCTGATTTATTGTTTTCTTTCTGTGATTCTGGGGATCAAGCCTTGAACATGGCAGTCAAGCACTCTACCACTGAGTTGCCCCAACCAACTTATTTACTTACATTGATTGATTAATTGATTGATTGATTTTACTGGGGAATGAACTAGAGGTGCTCTATCACTAAGCTATATCCCTAGCCTTTTTCATTATTTATCTTTTAAAAATCTGAGATAGTTTCTCACTGATTTGCCCAGGCAGGACTCAAACTTGTGATACTTCTGCTTCAGTCGCCCTGAGTACCAAGATTACAGGCATGTGCCACACCCAGCAAGCAACTGACTTCAAATTCTCCAGACCTTTAGTTGCTCATCTGTAGAATGAGGGTTTCATGATACTAACTTCACAGACTATGTATTGAACCCTTAGAAGACTGCCTGACACATAGTAAGTGATCAATAAATGGCAGGTATGGTTAACTTTCAGGTCTTGGGCTCCTTCCTGAAAGGATTTCTAATAACAACAATAATCACAGCACTGACAAACAGATGCTCTTCCAAATACTTCAAATGCATACATTTATATAATCCTCAAAAAAATCCAACATGGTAGATGCTTTTGTCATTTCCATTTTATAAGTGATAAAATTGCTACCCCAGATACAGCTTAGCCCAGAACTCATTTGCTAAATAGAAAAGATGAGATTAAACCTGGAAAGCTCAGTTTCAGAATAATACATGCTCTTGCCCTTTCACTACCCTGACAGTTTCAACCTTCCCCAGGACACTTGTGCCCTTTGTTGCCCTCTGTTCAGCACTGATACCATTGCTGGGCTCATGACAGTGACTGCAGGAAACACCTAATGACTTAATGATTGTTTTATGTGCTAAGTTGTCGCTTGACTAATCATTTCCAATATCGTGAGTGATTTTAGAGTTCAGTTTAACAAACATTTGAGAAATACCTATTACGTGCCAGTCATTTTGCCCAGTATTGTGGCAAAACAAAGAGATTAGCAAAGTACAGTGCCATGCAATGAGCCCATTGACAGAAGTCTTCTCAGGATAATGTGGGTACCAAACTCTGCCATGGGAGGGAAAATACCGGAGACAAGTACCAGGGTTTGTCCTCTCCCTGATGCTGGACAGATGAAGAACATACTAGACAGCTGGGGAACAAGCAGCCACTATGAAAGCCAGGCAGGTAGACCACATTCTGCAAGGATGAACTGAAACACGCTCTAGTTATCACCAGGAACTGTTGAGGACATGGCAGACCTAACAGGCGAAATTTGGCTACCAAAACCCTAAAAAGACTTCAGTGTGCGCCACTTGAGACAAAGAAATCTTATAATTTACTCATACAACAAGTGCTGATCAAATGACTACTATGGGCCAGCTAGCAGTGCCCTAAGTGTTAGGGTTACAGTGACAGGCAAAATACAGACACAGCCCCATCTCCAGTGAATTTTAATGTAGTGGATATGACAAATATTAATCAAATTATTACAGAACAGTGAATGCCAGGTAGCTATTTGAAACTAAGGACAGCTTCTTCATTTATTCAGTGACTCAATAGCATTTGTTTATGTATTGCTAATATTCATGCACCTAGGTACCCTGTGAACAAAGGCATATAACATAGGATTGCACCGCTTAAGGCAGTTTTTCCCTGCTCTTTTCCAAATATAACATGCTTAGCAAATGTGTTTTTCTCAGTGGGATAAATGGAATTGCTTGTAGCCAGAGGCACATTTTTTACTCTCTGAACACCCTAGAAGCTGAGAATAAATGAGAGCAATCAATATCATGCGAAACCCATAACCCAGTTGTGGCTCACTGGTTAAGAGCTTGTGAAAGTGTTCCATTATCTAGTAGGTGGGGGAAGATAGACACACAGATCATTGTGGGACAAGTTAGTGCTACAGCAGATATGTCTCCTGCTCTGTTATTATATTATCAAGCAAGGTGTAAGGTGAGGCTCAAAGAATTCATTACCTAGGACAGTACAGACTGCTGGGTCAAAGTCACTGTTCTGCAACAAGTTTTCTAACTTCTGGTCCTTTGCTGATGCATATGGTGGCTGCAAAAATGTGCTGCTCAAAGCTCCTTCAGGAGAAATTTCTGTGAGAAACACAGTTCACGACAACCTTGGGCTGCCACCCTTTTGGGTCCACCATCGGTATTCACACCAAGACCACAGTCCTTCCCCTGCCCTGCTCCAGACGGCGATGGAGCATGGGGATAATAGCACTGGAGCGCTCAGGAATGGGCAAATCGATCCAACTTTAGCAACTCAGCTACTGTAATTCACTTATGAAAAGAATAAGAAATTACATAATCATCCCAAACAAGTGCTTTTGGAAACTTTAATAATAATTATTAAATTATTAAATTATTTCACAAAATGACAGGCAGATAAGTGACTTTGGGGATGATAATTTGCTTTAAATTCTATAAAAGATTATCTAGTAATAGTTTATCAAAATTACAAATTTATGTATTTATTGATCATACAATTTTATTCTAGGAATTTATCCACAGATATACTCAGCATGTCTTTAATAAAAACGTAAAAGGATTGAAAGAGAAAAGGGTTGGAAACAGCAGAAACAGCTATATCAGGTGTCAGTCACTTTCTGTCTCTGACACAAAATCCCTGACACGCACGATGCAGAGCAGGAGAGGTTCATTTTGGCTCACATTTTTCGTCCACAGCTGGCTGGCCCCGAGGTGGGAAAGGCATGGTGGGAGGGCTGGCCAAGGAAGAGGGAGGAAGAGAGGCCCTTCCAGGTCACACCGCCAACGAACCACCTGCAACCAGGTGCCACCTCCTAACAACTTCAGCACCTGTAAGCCAGCCATCTCCAAGAGCCTGCCCGTGAGCACCTGAGGCTCTTGGGGCACAACTAGCTACAAGCCATACCATTAGGGAGCGGCAAATAAAGTGCGGCACGAGATACTATGTAACTTCCATAAAGAATTCCACTGCTCTCTATATATTGCTTTGGGACAATTTCCAATATATGATGGTAAAAAACTAAAGTGAAGAGTATTGTGTATGTGACTTTTACACACACACATACACACACACACACACACACACGCAT
Organism: Erethizon dorsatum; assembly: GCA_028451465.1. Classification (NCBI taxonomy): domain Eukaryota; kingdom Metazoa; phylum Chordata; class Mammalia; order Rodentia; family Erethizontidae; genus Erethizon; species Erethizon dorsatum. The sequence continues at coordinate 72,301,316 of CM051831.1, forward strand.
GCACGCTTTTGTATGCAGTGCCTGTAAACTGGTGAAGATGTTTACTTCTAAGGAATGAAACTAGGAGATGAGAGGACAGGGAAAGGTGTGAAGGTTTTTTTTTGTTTTTGTTTTTGTTTTTGTTTTTGTTTTTTGAGATAGGGCTATGTAGCCCAGGCTGGGCTTGAACTCGCAGCAATCCTCCTACCTCAGCCTCCCGAGTGCTGGTATTACAGGCATATGCCATCATGCCCAGCAAGGCTAACTTTTTAATATATGAAATTTTACTTGACTTTTTTTCTTGTGTTTTTTTTGAGACAGGGTCTTGCGATGTAGTTCAGGCTGGACTTGAACTCACTATGTAGCCCAGCCAGGCCTCAGACTCATTGCAATTCTCCTGCCTCAGCCTCCTGAGTGCTGGGATTATAAGTGTGCACCACCACACCCGGCTCATGATTACATTTCTTGTGGGGAGTTGGTACATGGACATAACACATCATCATCTGTTTCCATTCCATTCTCCTCCCCTCCCCCTCCATCTCTTGATCCTATTCTTCCCATTTGAGAAAGATCTCTCCCTCCTTCCTATTATCTATCTTTTATTTTGATCTTTATTTGTATTTTGTGTTTCTCATAAAAGAGAAACCATGAGATATTTAAGTTCGTGTGTCTGATTTATTTCACTAAACATTATGGTCTCAAAATGTTTCCGTTTTCCTATCAATGACTAAAGTTTACCCTTCTTTATGGCAGAGTAGTACTCCATTGTGTGTAAACACCACGTTATCTTTATCCATTCATCTGTTGAGCGACGTACAGGCTGCTTCCAAGATTTAACTATTGTGAATTATGCTGCTATAAACATGGGTATGCAAAGGCTGTTTCTGAAACAGGGAAAGTATGTCTGTACTTACAGGGCCTCGAACGGCTTGGCTTGTGTTCCTATGTTAGGGATGTAATGGTAGCATGGGACTAGGAATATAGAGGATGGGGTGCACAGGGCTGGTAGTCTTTGTGTAAACAAGGTAATACTTCCTAGTAACTTTCACTCCTTTTCTAGAGTGCTAATCTGATATGAAGAGAGGCATCCTGAGTATCTACTTTGTATTCTGCAGAAGTAAAAATCTTGCCAGAAAGTAAACTGGAGCATGGAGCTCTCCGGGGAAACAAAATGGCTACGAAAGCACAGCAATAATTTAATGTTTATAAAGACTGGACTGAAATAACTACAGTATATCAAAAGCAAATAACTGCTGAGGCAATTGGCATATTTTAATTTAGTTCAGACTATATTTTACAGGTTCTGGATGTACTATAATGTACGAGTTTGTATGTAGAGCTTAAATGTATAATTAATACAGCTTTGAAGCTCATTCTACCCACATGATTAAAATTTATCATGGTATTAGCTTTCAACAGAGACTTTTTCACAAGTTATGGTCAATGCAATAAATTAGATCTTCTCAATGAGCTCTGAATAAAGAATCATAATTTATCTCGATGGTATTTTATCAGAGACATCTTAATTGCTGTGGCAGGTGAAAGGCATCATCCGGTGTCTTGGCCAAATGTTCCTACTAATGAAATCATTTTCCTCCAGCACTGTTGGTTTAAAGAATATTCTTACAAAAAAAAATTCTGTTTTATTGAAGATGAAGTAAAAGTCTTTATTTTATATATGTGATTTGCACTGTCCATGAGTACTAGCAAATCTACTTTGTGGGTAGTTTACTTCATAAGGAAGACAAGGAATCATGAACCATTTGTGAAGGGAGTGACAGCCTATCCTTTGTGAATGGAAATCACAGGGGAAAATCCCAAATTTCCTTTTCAGTAGTTTAAAAGTAAAGATCTGGGGATTGATTGCTGATGAATAAATTGTGACTGTAGCATTTTTCTTAATTTCCAATATTTTTTATTTTTTCTGATCATGTAATATATTTTTTAAAAAATATATACCTTTTAAAAAATCAAAATTATTATAGAAATGTACAATTGGAAAAAAATCGTCCCGTAACCCTTTCTTCAGTGATTAATGCTATAATAATTTGGGGTATATTCCAGAAATTTTCTATACAAAGTGTTTTCATTTCCTTCTCCTTAAAACTATGGGTCTGATGCCAGTAATGATTGAATTCTTCCTCCTCTTCCTGTTGTGTTTTATCAAATTTGCCCATCCCTGCCATTTCAATCACTTTGCTGGAATGATATATTATGCAAATATAGCCAAAAGTCCCAATTCCTGGGCCTAAGGACAAATTTTGTGCCAATGCATCTGTGCCTAAGAGCAGATTTTAGATTAGTGCCTGTGGCCAAGTAGGGCCTGGGTGCCAGCAGGTTTAAAGCTTAGCCGAGTACCTACTGCCACCTGGAGTGGGGCTGCTTCCGGTGGTTCATTTCCGCCAGCCCAGAGGGGAGGATGTGGCTGGTCACAGTGCTGAAGGGCAGTGTCTCTATCACACTCACTCACATTTGCTTCCGCGGATTAAACAAGGTCTCTTACTTCAATTTTGCCCTTGTCAAAATGATTACCAAGCTTATTCCATCTTGGGTTGTATGTTTTCCAGCTTCTAATGGCTGATTTTTATGGTTCAATATTTGACCACTAACTCAGTAGACACTAGTGGGAGGCTTTAAAGAATGTCTTAGAAAACAATTTTTATTCAACGTGATAGGTCATTTGGAGTAAATATCCACCATGTATAAAGAGAGACTGAAATTAACAGTCTGAATGCCATGCTGCGTTCAGTGTATGATTGAATTTAACACACAAAATAGATTTACTAAAGCCTAATAAAGAATTCCATGGATGTTAGAATAGTAATTCTGAGAAACTCTAGGTTAAGATGCATCAGAAGCTGTTAAATATCTCATTGAATTTTGTTAAATTTGCCAAGCCTCCTTAATATACTCTATTCAGAGTAGGGAAACAGAACACGTGCACAGTTAGGAGGCCAAATCCCTGCTTCCAATAATTTTTAAAGCTTTCTGTTATGTTTCTTCTTCAGGAACAGTTGGGATACAATGTCTTAAAAGCCAGCTTTCCGTATTTTCATGTTTAAATATCTTTCGTGTTTTATATATTTATTTTTGGAACCAGGAATCCAACTCAGGACTTTGTGCTTGCCAGGCAGGCTGCATGCCCCTGAGCTACATCCTGGCCCCTCCTTTGTGTTTTAGATAGCATGGCATTTGGTTAAACTCGTAAGTAAAGAAAACTTTCATATATATATTAGCATTTGAGGCATTTATCTTACAACAGACACTAAGTATTCATGTGAGTTACAGTGTAAACTATAAGCACTTCTAAATTTTCAAGGGTTTACAAAGTAATGATCAACCTAAGAGCACTCCATTTTCATACAGAAAAAGGTGAAAGAATGTCACTTGGTTTTCCGAACAGCATGGTGACAGGAAGAGAGCCTCTCTATCATCACCTCCGGGCTAAACTTGCTGGGAAGGTTACAGGAGCACAGTCGAGATCTGTGACTAAGCTTTCTGTCAGTTGTTTATATATTTGCATGGTGAGACTCCTGGGATTCAGAAAGAATTTAGAAAATTATTGTCTTTTTCATTTTATTGATGAGGAAATGGGAGATCAGAATGACTAGTTCGTTTATTGATCCATCCTCATTGCCGTTCACTACGAACAAGCCAGATTTGATTCTCTATTGGATCAGAAGCAGTCGACCACCCCAATTTTGAGAGTTGTTTCTGATAGTGAGAGAGGGAGTAGAAAAAGCACTGGATCTGTTGTTAATCTTGATTCCTGATTTAATGTATGGGTGGAATCCATAAATTCATTATGAAGTTTTTGAGCCCTCTGTGGGTGAAGCATAGAGAAACTAAGATTTACTCTTAGTTTCTTTACAAACCCAAATGAGACCGCTGAACTAACCCGGTTTACAATCTAGTGGAAGAGAGATTTGAGAAGGAAGTAAAAAAAGGAGATATTTGAAAAGAAAGCAAAAAGAAATGAACGAAAACCTCCAAACTGTGATAACAAACTTGGCGAAGTGATGTAAGACTAGAGGGTAGATTTTAATTGGGTTTTTCTGAGAAGATATCCTTGAAGAATGCTGAGACTAAATGCTGAGAAGCGAGAAGGGAATGGGATGTGAACCAATGTCCAGGGTGTGACTGGGAAACCAGTGACCAGAGTGGGCAGGGCACGAGAGTAATGGCATGGAGTTGAAATTACACTGGAGGATTAGTGAGAAACCATCAAGGGGTATTAAGCAATGGAAGCAGAATTATGAATTTTTAAAAGAACATTCCACCTGTTGAGTGGCCAAGGCATCAGAAGAATGCAAGCATAAAAGTGAAATAGGCAGAAAGAGGTTTTCTTCAATAATGTAGGAGAGGAATTATAACTGAGTGATGGTGGTGGCATTGAGAACAGTGCATGCTCTGAGATCCTTTGGGAACCCTGTACAGGACCTGCTTGTATACTGAATGTGGGAAATTGGGAAGGTCACCACGGGTGGTTACCAGTGACTGGATGACATGACTGATACATTTGCTGCTATATGGAAAACAGGGCAAGGACGGGTTGATTGCCTTTTAGAGATCTTACACATGAACTATATTGCATTACCTCTTTTCTCTAAAGATGGTACAAAATAAAAGCAATGTTAAGTTAAAATATACAGATAGCTAATCAAATCCTAACTTTGATAACTACATATATAATTATAAAATATTAACCTATTTCCTTAAAATTTACCAAGTTAGGGCTTTCCTCTTTTGTGTGTGTGTGTGCTTTACACACAGATTTGTTCTCCTGGTACAAGTATCAAGCACTAGAAATAATCAAGAGGTTTGTTTTGTTTTGTTTTTGTTTTGCTTTGTTTTTTTGCTATGTTGTATTTAAGATGCTTGCAAAACTCTCCAGAAATGCCAAGTAGACAGTTGGATATACAACTGTAGGGATTCAGAGGTTAGAATAGATACATAAATTTGGGAGATGCAAGCAAATAGAAGATTTTAAAAGCTACATAAATAGAGGAGATCACCCCAGGAAAATGGATAAGGAGCCAGGGGAACTTCTAACATCTAGATGAGGAACCGGCAAAGGAGAGTAGAGTGGAGTGGGCAGGGAAACTACCACGAGATGGTGTCCAGTGAGACGGCAACAGATGACAGGATGTCATTACTGACTTCAGCAGGCGTGAGTTTCAGGATTAGAGTTGATTGAGGATGAAGAAATAGAAAGTGTAAAAATTTCTGTAACTGATGGTAAAAGGAAAAAGAAAAGTGTGGCAATAATCAGAAAGAGTGACTGGGTGAAGGGGTGCTTTATTTGGTTTTGATTTTAAGGATAGGTAATAATGGCACATCTTTGCATAAGGGAAATGATCCAGTGGAAGGAAGGGTTGGTTGATACAGAAGCCAGAAGGAGTTTAAGAAGCAAAATTCTTGAGAGGATGAGAAAGACAGCAGTTTAGAAGCGGAAGATCAACATAGAAGAGGGAATTTCTGTTTGATGGATATGTACAGGGAGAAAGTACCCTAAAATATTCATTTTTGTGCTTCCCCCCACTCAACATCCTTGTTTAAAAGCTTTTCCTTGGTCACAGCACACTTATTACCTTGAGAAATAATAATCCTATAACATGAATAAAATGCTAGTAATATAAAGAATCAAAAGAGAAGATCTAAAGCAGAATTCAGAACCTGTGCCAGAAAGGTGCATCTGGATAGCAGATGACAAGTTGGGTTGCTCCGTCTTCTCAAGGAAAGCCAGAAAAAGATTGAAGTCTGAGAGGAGGTTTGAGGGTAAGAGACAAGAGAGAAGCACTCGGAATCACACAGAGAATGAGTATGTTAGAGTTGGAAAACTGCTGAACACCCTCAAATCGCCAGTGTCGAAGAGAGTTTTGTGGGCTCAAGGTGATCCTGATGAAAGCTCGCATGTGCTGGGCCCTTGCTGTGCAGCAGGCATTGTTCTCAGAGCTCTGTATATGATCATTAATCCAATCTGGATTATTAATCCCCCAAACCATCTGAGATAGGAAGAGTTATGTCTCCATTTTATTTTTAATTGACACATAATAATTGTACATATTTATGGGGGTACAATGTGACATTTCAGTACATGGATACATTGTGTAATGATCAGATCAGGTCATTAGCAATCATCACTTGTTGGTGGTGAAAACATTAAAATCCTCTCTTCTAGTTATTTTGAAGTACACATTGCGTTATTGTTTTTATTTTTTTTCTTTGAGTTTCTTCTCTGTTTGTTTGTTTGTTGAGACAGGGTCTTGCTTTGTAGTTCAGGCTGGCCTTGAACTTGCAATGCTCCTTCTGCCTCAGCCTCCCAAGTGCTGAGATTACAGGCATGCACCACCATGCCTGGCTCTGCATTATCGTTAACTAGAGGCACCAACTATGCACTAGAATACCATAATTTATTCCTCCTAACTGTAACTTTGTACCCATTGACAAATTTTTCCCATTCTTCCTTCCTTTCCTCAGCCTACTTCTCCATTTTTTAGATAAGGATACTGAGGCCTAGTACTTGGGGAAGTACTTAGTACTTCCCACAGTCACACAGCTATTAAGTAGGACCAGAGGTTCAAATTCAGGCATCTCGAGCCTCCTTCTCATCATCCGGGTGCTAATGTCTGTAGACTGACCATTGGCCAGCAGTGTGGGTGTTACTGCTGGCTGGCAAGTTGGTGCTGGCTGTTAGCTGCCGCTGGGTTGGAGCTGTTTACCCTGCAGCCCTGTTCCTGCCCACGTGGCCCCTTGGGGGTGCAGCTCCTCCTCACAGCGGATGCCTGGGTTCCAGCAGTCAGTGCCCCAGGAGGGCTCAGTGAAAGCAACAAGGCCGCTCCTGAGCAAGACTGACCCACACGTTCCTGGCTGTCACTTCTGCCCTAGGCAGTTGGTCAGGTCCACGAAGCCAGTCCACACTGAAGTGGTGGAACTAGACTTCTTTCAGTGTATGACTGGCAAATAAATTGTGACCATCCTAAATTTACCAGGCAGATTTTTGAATCTTGTAAGTTTCTATGATTTCTTTCTTGTTCTACAATAAATATGCTTCTTCACACCTGATTTTGCATATATAATTTTGTATTCTTTCTCTCTTTTTTTTTTTTTGTGGGTACCGGGGGGTCTACCTCAGGACCTCACGCGCCAACAGGCACCCGTGCCACTGAGCGATATCACCGGCCCCTTTTTTCGTATGTGGGATCCGGGAGTCGAACTCGGGCCCTCGTGCTTGCAAGGCAGGTGCTTACGCCGCTGAGCCATCTCACCGGCCCCTGTATTCATTCTCTTTTAGAGAACCTCCAAATTACATAAGGTTGGAGCACCTGATAGCCTGTATGATGGCACACACCTGTAATCCCAGCACTCTGGAGGCTGAGGCAGGAGGATCACCATGAGTTTGAGGCCATCCTGGGCTACATAGCAAGTTCAAGTCCAGCCTGGACTACCCAGCAAGACCTCCTTTCAAAAAACAAAAAAACAAAAAGTTAAAGTGCCTAAAAACTTGGATCCAGCCCTATTGAGGAATGTTGATGCCATCTCAGCTTTCTTTCTTCCATTCTTTTTCTTTCTTTCTTTCTTTCTTTCTTTCTTTCTTTCTTTCTTTCTTTCTTTCTTTCTTTCTTTCTTTTTCTTCCTTCCTTCCTTCCTTCCTTCCTTCCTTCCTTCCTTCCTTGCTTCCTTCCTTCTTTCTGTAGTGGTTGATTTATTGTGTCAACATGAGAAGTTTAGAAGCTTAACTAAATTGGCTCAGCAATTCTACATCCTAGGGTGTAGAAGACCCACCCTAGGGTGGCTCATCACCTGGATGGTATAAAAGGGAAATAAGGAAGGATGGATGGGTTCCTGTTCTTCAGAGGTGCTCCAGTCTTCGCCTTCGACTTGGACATCGTCTCCTGGCTTCTAGCTCAAACTCTTTGGCTTCTGCCTTGGATCCTTCAGCCTTCCAATGTAGACCCATCAGCCTTCTGTCACAGACCCTTCGGCCTCCTGATATGGACTTGCAAGCACACTGCAGTAAGCTCCAGACCTTGGACTGAATCCTTCAGTCTCCAGTGTGCAGACACCCTCTGGTCGCTTCCTCATCCAACTCTGTGGCTGATTATCATAAGCCAATCTTGTAATTTCTTATATATTTACAATATACATATCTTGTGTTATATCTGTTTCTCTAATAAAACCCTGACTGATACACTTTTTCTCTCCCCCGCCGTCTTTCTTTCTTTCATTTTAGTTTTTTGAGGCAGGGCCTTACTATGTTGTTCAGGTTGGATTTGAACGAACTATATAGTTCAGGCTCGTGTTGAACTTGCAATCCTCCTGCCTCAGCTTCCCCAGTGCTGGGATTACAGATGTGCAGTGCCACACCCAGCACTTTTTGTTTTTAGAGTAGAATTTCTCTCAGTAATTCTGGGATTATCTAGGAAATGTAATATTCCATGTGCCAATCTGCGAGGCCTATGAAATGTGTCATTACTTATGATAATGAATTCTAGTTTTTCATAAAAGCAAGTTTAGCAGTGTTGGCAGTAGACAAACCTTACATGTTTAGGTGTATGTTTCTAGTCATTTTTTATTTTGAGAGAGAGAGAGAGAGAAAGAGAGAGAGAATGAATTGTAACAGAGTTAAATAAAATGGCTTACTTTTACACTAGAGATGCACCCATGGATCTACCAAAATAAAGCCAAAATGTTTGGAATTTGAGATTTCTCATTACTGAAAGAGAGGAAGAAGAGACTGGAAAGAAATCTTTTAAAATGGAGAAATTCTTACCATTCTATGAATGAGAGATGCATTATGTTCAAGTGACAACAGACAATAGAATAAAATGGCCTACGCATTTTCCAGAAGCATTATAGATATATTGTAAAGTCTGAAATCAAGTGCGTATAGGAGAATGCTAAGGAAGTTTCAGTAATTCATTAGATCAAGACTCCAGAGCCCTAAGCGTGGCCCACCATGGTGGTATGAAAGAAATCTGGCAATCTGTGACATGAACTATTGTATTCTGAGTGAGGGAGTGAAACAGACACATGACCTGTCCCCAGAGTTTATACCACCTTGGACTGTCTTTCAGGGAGACAGAGGAAGTCATTCCTGGACTTGAAAAGAAAGGATAATTAAATACCTGTAGATAAAGAGGACCAGGAAAAAAAAAACAAAAAAAAACTTGTGCTCTATATGAGAGAAATTGGTGGAGTATCAGTGTGAAAAGCAGCCCAAGGGTATTTGCAGGGCCTCTGCCAGTTTTTAGCATTTAATGGGGAAGGTAATTGGGGAATATCAATTACCTACAGGCATTTATCTACTTAGATGACATAATCATTTCTGGCAGGATTCTGGAAAAGCCAAAACAAAAACTCAAAGTCAGGAAGGGCAGGGTTGATAATGTTCCTTGCTGAGTGCTAAAGCTGAAAAACCATGAATCATGAAGGGCTAGCAAAGACACAGCATGGAGTGGACACTTGCTGAAAAAAAACAAAAAGCAGAACCCCTGTTAGCCCAAATGACATGAAATTTAAAACTTACTTTGAGGTTAGTGATGAGCAGAGGAGACTGTAAAGAGTATTCTGTAATTGTTAAGCCATTAACAACTTGACAGTTTACCTTATCAAGACAAGGCCAAGCTAGGAAGGCCTCAAGACACCTAGCCGTGGCAGACAGCTGATCTCGCCACGCTGCAGACATTGCTGGTAGATGGCTACCACCAGGCAGTCAGGGAAATCTGACTTGGCCTTCTCAGACCTCCTGTGCCTCTCCTGCCTGAAGAGGGGAGCTATACATGGATGGCATTTACTGGCCACTGTCTGTTGGGTGGCAACCTCATATTCTTCACATCCATGGTGTTTCCTGCCCTCAAAGGGGCTGTTAATGACAAATTTATTTCTTTTTTGAGAAGTATCTGTCCATCTCAGTTGTCCAGTTTTTTGTTGGGTCTTTTATTTTGGGGGAAGGTCTAATTTTTTTTGAGTTCTTTATATATTCTAGATATTAATCCTCTGTTGGAGGGATAGATGGCAAAATTTTTCCCATTCTATAGGTTGTCTCTTTACTCTGTTTGCTGTTTCCTTTGCTGTGCAGAAACTTTTTAATTTGATATGATTTGTTCATTTTTGGTACAGTAAGTCCCCAATTTAGGAACATTGGAGTTTTGAACTTTCACAGGTGTACTGTATAAAATTCACAGATGTACCTTGTCGGATTATGAATAAATCCAATTTATAAACATTCTTCCAGAATGGAACTCATAGATTGGGGACTTACTGTATTATTTCTTGTGCAATTGGGCTTCTGTTCACAAAGACCTTGCCTACGTCTTCAAGAGTCTTACCTATTTTGTCTCCCAGCAGATTGTTTCTTTTTTAAAATTTAGATCCTTGATCCATTTTGATTTTACTTTAGTACCTGGTGAGAGATACGGGTCTAGGTTTATTCTTCTGCATGTTGACAGCCAGTTTTCCCAACACCGTTTGTTAAAGTGGCTGGCTTAAATTGTTGGCCCCTTTGTCAAAGACCAGAGAGCTGAGTGTGTCTGGAGTTGTTTCTGCCTCCTCTAATCTGTTCCACTGAGCACATGTGTGCTTTTTGCCAGTACCATGCTGTGTGTATCACTGTAGCTTTGCATTAACACTTGAAGTCTGGGATTGTGACACCTCCTGCTTTGCTTTTATTGCCTAAGATTGCTTTTGCTATTCTAGGTCTCTTCTGGCTCCATATGAATTGTAGGATTGTTTTCTTTAGTTCTCTGAGGAACATTATTGGTATTTTGACTGGGACACGTTAAATCTGTATATCAGTTTTGGAAGTATGGCCATTTTGACTATATTCGTTCTACCTATCCAAGAACAGGGGATATCTTCCCATTTTCTGATGTCTTCTTTGAAGAAGATCTCCTTTAAAATAATTTAGCTCTTATCCTTCCAGAGATTTCTCTGTGCACATAAGATGTACTTGTATAAACTTATATATATCACATATGTAATATAATAATACATACTGTTAGTGCCTATTTTATTTTTTATGAAGAAATAATTTCAAACTTACAGAAAAGTTGCAAAAATGAATATAGTACAAATAACTCTCATGTGCCCTTTTCTAAAATTCACTTATTATTAATAATGGACTCCAATTGCTTTATCATTTGTCCTTTCTATTAGATTTTTTTAATCTCTTGAGCCATTTGAAGGCAATCTTTACTTGTCCTTTTCCTTTGCCCTTAAATATTTCTGAATGTATTTTCTACGAATTCTGCCTTCTTTCAAGAGATCTAGAAACTATGTAACTTGGGTTGATGGAGGATGAAAAGTAGTTTAGAACTAATCAAGAATGGAGAGAATATGCCAGAAGACATTAAATCCAAAGGGGAGACTTGCACTCACTTTACCCAGCAAAGCACCTGCCCGTGCTGGCTGCATACCTGGGACTGCTCAAAGCAGGAAGCCGCTGAGATCAGTATGCATGAATTTTTCTGAACTTGGATCCTGATACCTGTAATGTGACTCAGTTGCCTATTCTTCACTGTTTTTTGCTTTTTTGTGTGTGAATTTTAATTTTTATTAGTACATGTTTGTAGTACGTAATGATTGTAGCATTCATTTTGGGGAGTTGGTAAATAACACGTCTTAATTCTTTTTAAGTCTCCTTCTCCTCTTACCCTTCCCTTACCTGCTATCTTACCTGGGAATAGATATTGTAAACATGAATGCTTGAAGTCCAGCAGATTTAAACTTTTTTTCTTACAAACTAAATAATTTGTTCTATGGTCTCTAGAGAGGGTGTGATTTACAAAGCTTGCCTGGAAAGAAAGAGGAGGGGGGCCGGTGAGATGGCTCAGCGGCGTAAGCGCCTGCCTTGCAAGCGCGAGGGCCCGAGTTCGACTCCCGGATCCCACATACGAAAAAGGGGCCGGTGATATCGCTCAGCGGCACGGGTGCCGGTTGGCACGCGAGGTCCTGAGGTCGACCCCCCGGTACCCACAAAAAAAAAAAAAAAAAGAAAGAGGAGGGGGAAATTTACTTTGGTAGTGAAAGAAGGAAGGAAGACAAAGGAGGGAGGTAGGAGGGAAGGAAGGAAGGAAATGGGATTTTTTCTAATTATTTAAAATCAGTTTTTTGTTGTTGTTGTTGTTGTTGGTATTAAGGATTGAACCCAGGGCCTTTGCACTAAGCTACATTCCCAGCCTTCTTTTCTCTTTTTTGTTTGTTTTTCTTGAGGCAAGATCTTGCTTTGTATTTCAGGCTGGGCTTGAACTCACTATATAGCCCAGGCTGGCCTCAAACTCAAGGTGATCTTCCTGTCTCAGCTTCCCAAATGCTGGGATTGTAGGTCTGTGCTACCACACTTGGCTTCCAGCTCTTTTCTAATTTTTTTTTTTTTTTTTTTTGAGTCAGGGTCTTACTAAGTTGCTAAATTGCTGGGGCTGGGCTCCAACTTTCGCTCTTTCTGCCTCAGCCATCCCATAGATTACAGGCATGTGCTGCCATGCCTGGCTTCCCAGATTAGTTTTCACAATGTGACTATATTCTAATTTCAGATGCTGTGATTTCCCCCTAGGGTCAGTTTCACAAAACTAAACCACCATTTCTCAAACCAAACATAAGCGGCTCTTGATCTATTTTCCTACTTTATTTCTGACAGTGCCGATAATCAGGAGCTGCAGAATGAAAGCTCAGATTCTTCAGCTACAGAAAAAAAGGCCGAAGAACACGCAGTACGTCAGTTAGGGTATCTTGGTAAATCAGCAACAAAGCTAGGAATTAAACTTTCACGCTCTAACGTCCAGCGTCAAAGTCCCTAATTTCCACTGTTCTGTTGCTAACAAGCACTGATTATTTAAGAACAGCATAGAAGTTTTGCTCTTTCCCAGTGCTGGGCGTGCTGCTGACCGTGTCGCACTTTTGTTATCTCTGTTGGTGGAAAACGGAGAAGCCCGATTAGGTTGTCTGGTCCACTTCCTGGGGACAGGACCCTGGCTATTCTACCGCAGTGGCTGAGCGGTTACGGATTTCCCTGTGGGCTCAGGCTGCAGTAGGAGGCAGGCTGAATGGGATGATGGCATGGGTTTATTTATTTTTTTAAGAGCAAAGCTGAAGCAGCCGGGGCCTGGGATAACTCCAGATGGGCGATCACCTGCAGCACGCCAGTGTGCCGAGTGACTGCGGAGGACGGCGAAGAAGCATGCAAACCACCGCCTGTCTGCTTAGGAAGGTTTTTTGGCAGGGCGGAGTCCCTGGCCTTCCCTTAAGTCAGTTCTGTCCTGTTCTGTTCTCATAGATAAATTTAAAATCAGGTTGGAGAATTTTCAACCGTCTGGTAGAGAATGAGATTTCCTTCAACACATAGGCATTTTAGCTCCCTGATGTGTGCGCAGCCTTTTGGGACCACAGCCTGGTTCTTCCACTTCTGCAACCTGGCGGTGTCCCCTCCAATCTGAGGGAGGCCCCTCAGCTTCCTTCCTTCCTTCCTTTTTTTTTTTTTTTTCAGTCTGGGTGTTTTATTTATTTCCTTTTTGAATTTTTTATTAGTGCCTTTTAGGTATACATAATGATAACATTCATCATAGGGAGTTTGTATCTGTACATGGTAATCTTGCTTCTTTTTTTCCCATTCCCCTCCCTTCCCTTCAACCTCTCTTCCTTTCCTTATTTACAAAAGCTTTGTTTCCATTTTTCCCCTCTATTCTTTTTTTTTGTCCCTTCCTTTCTTTCCCTCTCTCTCCTCTCTTGTTCCCCTTCTCATTTGAATGTTTTCTTCCCATTTCTCAATGTCTATTATGCATTTTGGTCCTTATTTACACTTTTGGTTCCTCACACTGAAACAATGCAGTTTTTAAAAGTGTGTCCGATTTATTTCACTTAACGGTATGGTCTCAAGGTGCATCCATTTATCTAGAAATGTCTCAAGGCTATCCTTTATGACAGAGTAGTACTCCATTCTATAAAAAACACATCGCTTTATCCACTCATCGTTTGATGGACATTTGGGGTGTGCAGGCATGCTTAAACAAGCTAGGGTTTCTGGGGTCTCTAAATGAATGGAAGTTTATGTCAGTGATAAAATCTGGTCCCTCTCATGTCAGTGTTGAAGACCTGAGTATGGTTAGCCCCTAGCCAGGGCTCTGCATGCTACTGTGCTGGTTTCCTACCGTGTTCATTCAACCACAGGGATGATTCAGAACTGAAATCTGCTTTGGCCCTCACTACATGTCAGTGTTTGGAGAGGCACTGCCTCAGCCAAGAGGGCTTGCTTTGACTATTTGCCCAAATCCCTTGCAGGACCTGCCCACGGCAGTGTGTAAGAGGATCTTAACCATAAGTGATGCTCTGCCTGGCCCAGGAGGAGCCAGAAGTTTAAGTCTAAAAGGTAAGTGTCTGTGACACATGGAGTAACTGGATGCGGCTGCAGACGGTTCCTTGTGGAACCCATTCTTAACTCATTGGCATGAGGACAGCCAGGGCACCTGGAGACAGAAAGGCAAGGACAGAGGGTGGAGGACCCCCCAAGCAGTGTGCACATTGTGCAGCCTGCAGGCCTGATAGAAGGAAGAACTTCCTGCATTCCATGGGCTTGCTTGTCACCCACTGTGTTAGAGAGGCTGCGGAAGCTGGTGGACTCCCAGCTCCTGAAATCTGTGCCCTCCAGGAAGGGAGGGTGCCATTGTATCCTGTGAGCAACGATGCTTGTGGGTGTTTTCCCATCAGTGCCTGAAGATCTTCCTCAGTCCCTCCCTGGGCATTGTACATTGCAAAATGTGAGGACTGGAGTTATTTATCACCAGCACTTTTCTCTCCAGGAGGTGGACCAATTTTCTTTCCTCCAGATGGCTGTCTCAGGCTAGCCAAAGAGAGGACTGGGCTGGCCATCTGCTTCCTGTTGCCATTTCAAGCTGGCTGGCCAGTCAGCAAGGCTGGAAAAGCCCAGTGCACCAGCTGTTGGTCTAGGCTGCCACCATTCAGCCTCGCACCTTGTCATACTAGGAGGGATAGGACAGGGGCCATGCTGAAATCCATGTTTGACACTCACGAGGTGGGATGCTTTGCTTCCAACCACATGCCAGCCAGCTTCCCTGATGAGAAACATAAAAGATGTTTGCCCTGGGACTTTTGTAAGAATGATGTTTCCACTGAACTTGATAACTGCATAACAGCAAATGACTTGGGGAGGGGACAGGCAGTGTTTGGTCAGCATGTCCATTGGGAAGATAATTCTGAATCTCATATAAGTAAGACAATTTAATCATAATTTCTAATTCACACTCTTGGTTTATTTTATTTTTGATTTTTTTTTTTTTTTAGAGTAGGAAATATTTATGGGGGGGAGCTACAGCTTCTGAGAGACAGGAAGGGTCCTGAGTGTGTTGCTGCAGATCCCACTTACAGGGGAAGATTTATAGAGCAAAATTATGAGGTGGGTATAAAATCACAAGGTGGGTATAAGGTGGGACAAAACTATAATCAACCAATAAGATTACAGGTATAGTCACTTAGCTAATATTGATCCAATGGGGAAGCAAGTCACATAGCAAGTGTGCATGCATGGAAAGAACAAGGACCTTTCCTGGCAGAGATGGTTCAAGGAGGTCTTGGTCCCCTACCCAGGCAACTGATGCTTATTTAGAATATCAATCATTACTGTTTATCCCTTGGGGAAGTAGGTAAGTGGAATCATTCCATCTCTGTCTTGAGGCCTGGCCTTCAATGAATGCACCTCCACCCACAGTTGTGATGTGTTTTTAACTTCTGCACTGGCTTCTTCGAGGGCCTAGCCCTGTCTGAATGCCTAGAATATTTCTGCCTAACTTAGCTGTCTGCAATATTACCCCCTCTCAAGAAGTACCCTGAACTGCTGTGAGGGGGCAAGGGGTGAAGACCATTCTGGCTACTTCCAGCTGAAGGGGGTCTGTTTTCAATTCTTTACAGTTACATGTATATATATTTGCAATGGCAAAATAACTATGTACTCATGCTATGTTTTAAATATATATATATATATATATATATATATATATATGATATGTGAATTTTGTGACAGGTACTTGCTGTGTAGTGCAAGGTGGTCTTGAACTCACTAGTCCACACTGCCTTCCAACCCACTATTCTCCTGCTTCAGCCTCCCAAGTGCAGAGATTACTGATGTGCACTACCACACTGGCTAAAATAATATATCCTTTATGTGCTGCAAACATGTACTAATAAAACCCATAAACATAATAAAAGAACTCTATAAAATATTTTTTATGATTAATAGTACTTAGCTTGATAATCGAATTTGCTTAACCATTTCTTAATTCCTGGACATTAAGGTTTATCCAACTTCATAACGAATATCTGTGCCCTTTGGGTTGTGCCATTTAGGTCACTTCCTTGAGGAACAAAGACTACACCAAATCTAAGGACAAGTTACTACATTGCCAAGTAGCTAAAAAAAAAAAAAAAAATCAGTCGTGTAAGTTAACAGTTCCTTAACAATAGGCCGATGCTTCCCCACTCTCTAAGCTTCCCCTCCCTCTTCCTCTTCCTTTCTTCCTTCTTTACTTCCTTTTGCTTGCATTGCACCACCTCAAAAGCATCAACATGAAGGGCAGGCATGGGGAGAGACGTGACACCTGATCCGCTGACTGTTCCTTTCTCTGCGGCCAGGTCCCCGCAGCGATGCGGGGTATAATCCGAGCCCGTGCTGGCAGTGGGAACGGCTGCTGGCGATCACTGTGTGCTCGGAGTCCCAGAGTGCGCCTCGCTCTGAACCCTGCTCGCCTCTCTTAGCCAACTCTGCGGGGGTCGTCGAGGGCCCTGGGTCTTTAATGGCTCCTCTCAGAGGCCAGGTGGCCCCACCTACAGGGAACAGCGCCAGTGCTCAGCAGAGTGGGGAGCTGTCCATGCCAAATTGGGCATGGTCGTTGGCTCAGAATCGAAGTTCAGCGAGAGAGCTGGAGTCCTGCTAGGTGGCTGGGCTGCTTCACAGGCACCGCTGCGAGAGGCCAGCACGCCCTGCCTTCTGTGGACTCAACTTGATGGTTTGAAGTTCCCAGAGGCTCTGCCATCCATGCTAGAGCCCCGGTTCTACTTCTTTAGATCAGCGTTTACTGAGCCTTTAAAGTCTCCATTTTTCAGCTTTCCCACTCTGCCTGTTGAAATCTGTGCCATCTCTGGAAAACCTATCTTCCCAATCCTGCTCCTGCAAGTCATGTGTCTTGGTAATTCGGGGTTGTATTTATCTCCCCCGACCTTTCATTTTTACATCTCCATAAAAAACTTTAACTCATCTCCATAAAAAATTGTTATTGATCTCAAATGTTTTAGCATTTGATCGCCTAAAGTCTTGTATTTTCTTTCTAATCTATCTAGATAGACAAGTTTTATGGCCTCAACATTATGTTTTATAGAGAAGAGATTTGAGTCCTCATTTTGTAGATCTATCCTGTACCTTTCTTTTTGGCTCTGGACCCATATGGCAAATTATCAACTTTGTATCACTCCATAGGCATTGCACAATTCGAACTTTGTATCGCTCAAATTTGGATTTGTTCTAGTATTTCCTATCTAGGCTGGTATCTTTATTCTGCCCTACTTCTCATCTCAATCACAAATTCAAATTTTATATTTCTCAAATCTATCCACTTCTATTCACCTGCACTGCAAATCTAACTGGGCTACTCATATTTAATGTGGATTCCATCCAACCTTTCTATACAATAATTAAAGTGGTTTTTGCAACACCTAAATTTAATCATATCATGCCCCACAATCCTACAAAACCTACTTCAAATTTGTTAATGGCTTCTTTTCTTCTTCTAATTTTTTTTATTGTTGCAAAATAGATATAGCAAAATTCTGTCATTCTAATATTTTAAGTGTACCATTCAGTGGCATTAAATATGCTCCTGTTGTGCAGCCATCACTGCTATTTCCAAAACTTTTTCATTTCCCAAAACAAAAGCTCTGTAACCATTAAGGAATTTCTATCTTTTCATTTCCTCTTCTTCCCTGGTAACCTCTACTCTGCTTTCTGTCTCAGTGAATTGGCTTATTCTAAATGTTTTGTATTCGTAGGCTCATACAGTGCTTGTCGTTTTTTGTTGGGCCATTTCCACTTAGCATACATTTCCCCAAGTTCAGCCATGCTGAATTGCAGTGGAGCATCTTCCTTCTTTTTCCGGATGAACAGCATTTGCTGCATGCTATGCCCCTCTTGTTGGTGGATTCATCTGTGGATGGACTCTTGGGTGGTTCCCATCTTTTGTCTGGTATGGACAACACTGCAATGATTCATGGCATGCAAATATTTGAGTTTCTATTTTTAGTTCTTTTGCCTCTCTGATTTATAAACAAACTTCTTTACCTGGTTTATATATCTCGGTACAGTCTTGGCCTTCTCCCTCTCGTTTCTTTCCCTCTGAGCTCTCTCCTCTTTGGAACCCTCGTACCTGCAAGGCTCCCCCATACACTGAGGTTCCACGCTCCCACACTCAGAGCGCTGCATATCTCTGCTTGGCGGCTCTTACAGTTCACATTTCCATGTATTTGTACTCCCCAGAAGATTTTAAATTCTATGTAGACAAACTCACCTTTGAATTCCTGCTGTCCAGTGTTGGTGAGCAGTACTTGGTAGATGCCCAATAAATATTTATTAAAAGCAGGCAGGATAGAAGAAATATGTTATTTTTTGAATCCCTCCCATATCTTTTAATGGTCTTTTGGATATATTATATATTCAATATAGGTGTTCACCTCAAAATTCAAATTAACCAAGTTCTATTTTATGCTGTAAGAACAGTACGTTAAACTTCAAAAGATTCTAGAATTAAGAGGTGATAACAGCACTAACATCTTTTGTTAGAGACAGTTGTGACTTCTTACGTGCTGTGAAATGTCCTATGTCAGGTTCCAGAAAGTGTAGTGCCTGAGAAAGGGCATGAGTTCTTCAAGAGGTTAAACACTGAGTTACCTGATGACCCAGCAATCCACTCCTAGGTATACACCCCAAAGAAATGAAAACATACATCTGCCCAAAAACTGATATAGTACAAGAATGTTCATAGCTACATTACTAGTAGCCAAAAAAGTGGAGACAGTAGGGATTTCTTCGATCAAGCAATAGATACATAACAATGTGCTATACAGTGAAATACTATTTGACAAAAAAATGAAGTAATGGAGTAATGATACATGCCACTGCATGGATGAACAAAAGACCACTTACCAAATGATTCCATTCATTGGGAAGGTCCAGAAGAGTTAATCCATAGAGACAGAAAAGAGATTAGGGATTGCCTGGAGCTGGGGAGTGAGAGGGAAATGGGAAGTTATTGTCACAGGTAGGTTTCTTTTAGAGTGATGAAAATGTTCTAGAATTGATGGCAGTGATAGTCACACAACTTCGCAAATACACTAAAAATTTATGGAACTGTATTCTTTAAAAGGGTGAATTCTGTGTTGGGACTTATACCTCAATAATGTTTTTATTAAAAAAATAAAGAAATAAATGATGGGCTCTCAAAACAGAAAATCTGCATCCTACTCCTGGCCCCCTCACTTCCTAATTATATAGTTGTAGACAAATTTAACCTCTATCTCTCTGATAATAGTAGCTAATTGACATGGCAATAGTGAGAATTAGATGAATTTATATGCACAAAAACTTTATGTAAACCAAGTGGTGGTACATGCCTGTAATCCCAGCATTCTGGGAGTCTGAGGAAGAGGGACTGCAAGTTCAAGCCTGGATAATTTAATAACTTAGGGAGACTCTGTCTTATAACAAAAGATTTTTTAAAAGGGGCTGGGGATATAGCTCAGTATGACGGTCCTGGCTTCAACCCCCAGTATTTAAAAAAAAAAAAAAAAAAAAAAAAACAGGCTTATATAAAAACCTGCCACATAGCAAATGTTCAATAAATGTAAGATTTTTTTTCTCCTGGTACTAGGGATTGAACCCAGGAGAACTCTACCACTAAGCTACACCCTCAGCTGCTTTTTAATATCTTATGTTAAAACAGGGTTTTCTTATGTAGCACAGGCTGTCTTTGAACTTGCAATCCTCCTGGCCCATCCTCCCAAGTAGCGGGAACTACAGGCATGTGTTCCTGCGGCAGGCATAAGACTGTACTGATATTGTTTTCCCTCTGTTCTACAGGGACTCGTCTCCTAGACTTAAAGTGTGCGTCAGCCTTGACTGCTGTGTCTGAGGAATTGTCCATACCCTAACGATTGCTTTTCTACAGCTGACTCCCTTGTTGCCCAGTCTTCTCTTGCCCCCTTTCTCCACAGAGATTCTCCTTTTCTTCCCGTTTTAGTCTGTAAAATAGATTTTTTTCTGTTTCTACTACCCTTATGTACGAAGCTGTAGATCACTGGAGGAAGTTTCTTTTTGCTCGGGGTTAGTTCATCTTCTTTACCCGAGTACCCAATGGTCCCAGTAATGTGTACCCATTACACAGGTAATCCTGAAGGATGATCAGTGTGGATGGGAGGCAGGAAGATAGCACAGTCAGAACACTGTAGTCTAGTAAGAAAATGATTACCTTCAAGTCTGAATATGCTTTTTCTTCATCCAGTTTTTGCAACCTTCAGCCCGGCCATCCAGGATCTACTGAATAAAGACTTAACACACTTGGGTGGAGATCCATTACAAATGTCCTTCCTCGTCCATGAGAGAATATGCCTCAAAACCCCAGTGATGTTTGGGATTGTGGTTCCTACAAAACTTTATATGCACTATTTTTCTTATACATTTGTACTGATATTAAAGTTAAATTTATAAATAAGGCACAGTAAGAGGTTAATAGCAATGACTAATAAGAAAATAAAACTTAATATATACTGTAATAAAGTTACGTGAATGTGTGGTCTCTCTGTCTCTGTCTTTCTGTCTCTGTCTCTATCTCTGTATCTATCTTATTGGGGCTGGAGACACAGCGCAGTGCTAGAGTGCTTACTTAGGATGTGCGAGGCCTCGGCTTTGACCCCCAGCACTGCACTGTACTCAAACCTCCTGTGGTGATCTGAAATGATGGTGATTTCTACGTGGCGAGATGGAGTGAGGTGAATGACTAAGCACTAATCAGGCACTGTGGCTTTAACACTTCTATTACTTTACTTTTATTCACATATAGCCATTGTATATATTTATGGAGTATACTAGCAATTCAGCAAACATGTACACTGTGTAATGATCAAATCAGTGTAACTAGTATTTCTATCTTCTTAAACATTTATCATTTCTTTGTCTTGGGAACCTTGAGACTCTTCTAGTCCTTTGTAAGATATCTAATAAATCACTGTGAACTACAGCCAGCCCACTGTGCTGTAGAACACTAGGACTTATTTCTCTTATGTAACTGTATTTTGGAACCTGTTATCCAACCTCCCTCTGTCCACTCCCCACATCCTCAACCTCTGGTGACCACTACTTTACTCTCTGCTTCTCTGAAATCAATGTTTTTAGCTTTCACATATGAACAAGAAGTGCAATATTTATCTTTCTATATCTGGCTCATTTCACTTAACACAGTGTCCTCCAGTTTCATCCATGTTGCTACAAATGATGGGATTTCATTCTTTTTTTTGTGCCTGAATAACACTCTATTGTATATTATACCACATTTTTAAAATTCATTTAAACACTAAGGGACACCTGGGTTGATTCCTCATCTTTGCTATTGTGAATAGTGCTGCAATCAATTTGGGAGTGCAGGTATCTCTTCGATATAATGATTTTATTGTCTTTTGATATATACCCAGTAGTGAGGTAGCTGGATCATGTTGTAATTTTTTTCTTGAGACATGGTCTCACTATGTAGTTCAGGCTGGCCTTGAATTGTACCCCAGGCTGGCCTCGAACTTATAGCAATCCTCCTGCCTCAGCCTCCCGAGTGCTGGGATCACAGGTGTGCACCACCATGCCTGGTTCATATTGTAATTCTAATAGTTTTTTGGGGGGACTTTATACTGTTTTCCATAGTAGCTGTATTAATTTATGTTGCCATCAGCAGTGTATAGAGTTCCCATTTTTCCATATCCTCTCCAGCATTTTTTTGTTTAATGTTGTTTGCATTGCCAGGGTTTGAACCCAGGGCCTTGTGCCTACTAGGAATACACACTGCCATTGAGCTACACTGCCGGCCTTATTTTTTGTGTTTTATGTCTTACCCCTAGTTGCAGTGAGATGGTATCTCACTATGGTTTTCATTTGCATTTCTCTGTTAATTAGTGATGTTGAGCACATTTTTTTCATGTATTTGTTGACCTTTTTTTTTTTTTTTTTGTGGGTACCGGGGGGTCGACCTCAGGACCTCGCGCGCCAACAGGCACCCGTGCCGCTGAGCGATATCACCGGCCCCTTTTTCGTATGTGGGATCCGGGAGTCGAACTCGGGCCCTCGCGCTTGCAAGGCAGGCGCTTACGCCGCTGAGCCATCTCACCGGCCCTGTTGACCTTTTTTATATCTTCTTTTGAGATATATATGCTCATATCCTTTGCCCATTTTTAAATCAGTCTTTTTTCAGTACTGGAGGAAAGCCCAGGAGTACTCTACCACTGTGTTACAACCCCAGCCCTTCTAAAAAAAATTTGAGACAGAGTCTTGCTAAGTTGCTAGGTTGGCCTGGAAATTGCAATTTTCCTGCTTCAGCCTCAAGAGTAGCTGGGATTAAAGGTGTGTAGCACTGAATACAGCTAAGCTATTTTTGTTTTGTTTTGTTTTTGATGATGTCTGAGGCTTTAACTTTTTGCATTTTGAGATGTAACAGCAAAATTGTCAGGAATTTCTCTTTCCTTCTTCACAGTTTTTCAGATAGAGAGTATGCTCTTACATAGATTTTAGCACATTTCTCTTAGTAAGTCAAGGACTTTCACATTTTCACTGAAAGGAAACATTTTATGGCTTCTGTTTGCCACTCTGAATTGCTAGCAACACCACCCTTGCACTTTGAGGCCACTATCCAGTGAAATAAAGGTTATGTAGGCACAAGTACTGTGATCCCACAACATTTAGTGTGGTAACTGAGATGCCAGGCAGAGAGTACCCTAAGTGTGAGTACCGTGGACAAAGGAGCAGTTCACATCCTGGGTGGAATGGAGTGCGACAGAATGAGAATTAGCACACCACTCAAAAAAGTCTGCGAATCGGGCCGGTGAGATGGCTCAGTGGCGTAAGTGCCTGCCTTGCAAGCGCGAGGGCCTGAGTTCGACTCCCGGATCCCACATACAAAAAAGGGGCTGGTGATATCGCTCAGCGGCACGGGTGCCTGTTGGCGTGCGAGGTCCTGAGGTTGACCCCCCGGTACCAAAAAAAAAAAAAAAAAAAAAAGGCTGCGAATCAAAATTGATGAATAGTCTATTTCTGGGATTTTTCACTTATAGTTTCAGACAGCAGACAAGCTTAAATGCTGCATGGTTTCCCTTCTATGAGAAATTCAAAATAAAAATAAAGAGCAAAATAAAATGTAGATGATAGGAAGTAGGGAGATCTTTTACAAATGGGAGGGAGTATGAGAGATGGAGTGGGGAGGGATAGACAGGGCATGGGAAAAAAAGAATTAAAGGAAAAATAGGAATAGAGCTTTTGCAAATGGGAAGGGAACCAAGAGTTGTAAGGAGCAGGGAATGATGGAAGGGGTAGGGGACGAAAAAAGAATTAAGATGTATTATGTACACATACCAACCCCACACAAGGAATGTAACCATTATGTACTGCAAACATGTACTAATAAAAAAAATAGAGAATGACCAAAATGAAAAACTACCAAACTGTTTTCTGAGGTTGCTGTATCATTTCCATGTGCACCAGCAGTGTAGGAATGATCCCCTTTCTCTACCTTTTGGTAAGTATTTGATGTCACCGGAGTGGCACCCTCCTTATCCGTAGGGGATGTGTTTCTGTGAAAGAACCAAAATCAAATATACTATTTTTCCCTGTACAGATGCTCCTCCATCTATGATGTGGTTCTGTCCTAACGGATACAACATAAGTTGAAAGTACTGTAAAGTTGACAAGGCACTTACCACACCTAACACACCACACATTGTAACTTAGCCTAGCCTGCCTTAAATGTGCTCAGGACATCTACACTAGCCCATAGTTGGACAAAACTGTCCAGCACAAAGCCTATCCCATAATAAGGTGTTGAGTATTTTGTGTGATTTATTATACACAGCACACTGCAGAGTATGTGCTGTTTACCCTTATAATCTTGTGGCTAACTGGGAACTGGCTCACTTCCATTACTCAGCATCATGAGAGAGTATCTGACTGCATATCCCCTGCCCAGGGAAAAGTTCAAAGCTCAAAACTTTAAGTACTATTTCTTTTGGATGCATATCACTTTCACACCATCATAAAGTTGAAAAATCCTACACTGAACCATTATAAGTGAGGGGCCATCTGTAAAAGGACCATGATAAAGTTTAATTTATCAGACACAGTAAGAGATTAGCAATAACTAATATGAAAATATAACAGTTATAACTATGCTATAATAAATTATATGAGTGTAGTTGATCTATAACTGAGACAGCCACTAAGAGACAAGTGGGTGGGTAGTGTACATAGGGTGAATATGATGGAGAAAGGGATGATTCATATTCTGGACAGGACAAAGCAACACAACATAAGACTTCACCTTGCTACCACTCAGGGTGGTACACAATTTAAAATTTATAATTGTTTGTAGCTAGATTTTTTTCACATAATATTTCTGGACTGTGGTTAGCTGCAGGCAATTAAACCACAGAAAACAAACCAGCAGAAACAGGAAGATGTCTATATTTTTTGTTTTAGCAATTACTACAGATATGTAGTGGTATACATTGTGATTTTAATTTGTATTTTTTAAAAACACTAACTAATCAAACAGCAACAATAAAAGAATAGCTGTTACAGAGGTTTTTTTTTTGCATA
This sequence comes from Erethizon dorsatum, assembly GCA_028451465.1. NCBI lineage: Eukaryota > Metazoa > Chordata > Mammalia > Rodentia > Erethizontidae > Erethizon > Erethizon dorsatum. The sequence continues at coordinate 72,326,190 of CM051831.1, forward strand.
ATATAAATGTTCTGGAACTAGATAATGGTTATGGTTGCACTACATTTTAAATATACTGAAACAAATGAATTATACACTTTAAAAGAATGAATTTTATGGCATGTGAATTATATTTCAATTAAAAGTAATGATTACTGAACTGTTTTTGTCTTGAGCAACTGGAAGCATCCATTGGCAATTACCAATTTGGAAAGATAGAGGAAGACAGCAGGTTTTTGTAGAGTGGAGAAAGAGAAAAGAATTGTGGATACATTAAGTTTGAGATGCCCACTACATAGTCATGTGGAAATGTTAGTGTGTAGTTGAAGATACAAGTCTGAAATCCCAGAGAAATATTCACTTTCTGGCTCTATTTTATTTCATTTGAAACAAGGTCTTGCTATGTAGTTCAGGCTGGCCTTGAACTCATAGAGATCATCTTGCCTCAGCCTCTCTAGTGCTGGGATTACAGGCATGCACCACTCTGCCTGGCAAGAAAGATACATTTTTAAGATAGAAACTTGGACTTTGTCAAATTGTAGATGGAATTTAAACCCATGAGCCGGAATAAATTCATTCAGAGAGAGAATGTAAATAGAGAAAAGAACGGCTTAACCTGGACACTCCACAATTTAGGGGAAAAAATGTATACAAAATCAGCAAAAGAGACTGAAAAAGAGTAGCTGGTGAGGTGGGAAGAGAATTCGATGCCCCAAGTCAGGTGAAAAGCACACATCATGAGGTAGAAGAGATAAGGACCACCACATGCTGTGGGCAGGTCAAGTAAAATAAGAGGTGAGAACTGATCATTAGCTTTATAAATTGGTGATCATGACAACAACTGTTTTGATGGTGTTAGGAGTAAAAACACCATTGGGGGTTTCCAGGATAAATGGGATGAGAGGAATGAAAATTAATGGAAGAGAGAAATGAGGAAGAGGGTGAAGTATGTGAGACTCAGAGGAATTCCTTTTTCCTTTTTCTTTGGAAGTGGGAGAAATATAGGCTGATGAAAAGGAACAAGGAGAAAGGATATTGATGAAGCAAGAAAAAGAGGAGAGAAATGGTTGTACAGATAGTTTTTAAAACAAATGAAGAGGGCCAGTGAGATGGCTGTGGCGTAAGCGCCTGCCTGGCAAGCGCGAGGGCCCGAGTTCGACTCCCGGATCCCACATACGGAAAAGGGGCCGGTGATATCGCTCAGCGGCACGGGTGCCTGTTGGCGCGTGAGGTCCTGAGGTCGACCCCCCGGTACCCACAAAAAAAAAAAAAAAAAAAAAAACAAATGAAGAAAATGGGATCCAGTGGCCAATAAAGGATTTTCTCCAGATAGGAACACATAGAGTTTATTTCTGGAGAAATGTGAGTGGATAGGGTACGAGTAAGTTGGTACATATGGTTGCGAGTATGTAGTTTTCTTGTTATCAATTTTATTTTCTTATAGAAATAAGAACTAAGTCATTGGTCAAAAGTGAGGATGGAGGAGATATTGGAGGTTTGTCAAAGGGGAAAACACTAAATGTTATCTAGAAGAATGGTAGAAGGAAGGGATTGGGAATGTGTGAATTTCTAGGCAGTATCAAGGGCCAATGTGAGAAAGTACTAGTCATAAATTTAAAATGAGATTGGTCAACACTGATTATGTGTGTGTGTGTGTTCACAACCATGGCGTAAGTGTACATATGAGCAAGCAGAATGCTGGATTAATTAGAATTGAGGATTTTTTCCCAGAGAAGTCCACTGAGAAGGTGTGTAGAAGGAAAGAGTTGTAAATAAGTAAAATAAAATGTTATAATCAAGGACTATGGTCTCTAAGCCCAAAAAAGTTGAATTTAAAAAAGACCTAAGCGGGCCGGTGAGATGGCTCAGCGGCTTAAGCGCCTGCCCGGCAAGTGCGAGGGCCCGAGTTCGACTCCCGGAACCCACATACGAAAAAGGGGCCGGTGATATTGCTCAGCGGCACGGGCGCCTGCTGGCCCGCAAGGTCCTGAGGTCTACCCCCCGGGTACCCACAAAAAAAAAAAAAAAAGACTCAAGCACAGAGGAGGACAGTGAACGTTGGTGGGGGCTCCAGAATGCAAAACTTTGGGCTCAAAGAATTGTTGCACTCAAAGGCCTGGAGATAGTGAGCTGGAAACACAGGAGGAATGCAAGTTTGCAGTGCAGTGGATCGGTGTGGCTTCCCCTGGCCTGTTCTCTCCTCTTCCCTGCATGTTGAAATCCAGCAGTGCAGAAAAGGCCTCGAAATAATGCAAGGCTCATTAAAATACTAGTCACACAAACTCGAGTAGTAGCATGCAAAGTTGTGAGTAAAAAAATGCTGTCACTTTTTTTTCTTACAGGGAATAATTGAATGTATGTTATCATTGCTCAGAGGCATGAAAAGAGCAGTAGTCTGCTGATGACTGTCAGTGTTTTAAATGTTCCAAGAGTCAATATTTAACTAACAAATTGTCATGCTGATTTCACAGATGGCACATACGATATAGCGCTATGTATGGAGTAAAATTGGTGAATCTTTGTTTGAGAAAACATGGGAATTAATTTTTATAATATTAATTCAACACACACACACATGCACCCTGATAATCAAACCTATAAACTGAAGAAGATAAAAAGATTGAGGAGCAGTCCCTGATGAGGATTAGCCATCCCTCCATCCTGGTATTGTGTACAATGGGACATTTCCCCACAACAGCCAAGTCGGTGTAATTTCCGGTTGGTAGCTGGTGAGGCTGAGATGATTGTCAGAATGAAGAGTCCTCTCTTTCGTGCTCCACAACTCCCCAGCCAGCCAGCACTTGCTCACTAGACTGGTCATTGTCTTTCCCTCCCTGGGCTTTTGCAAATATTGTGCTCTTAGGCTGAAAATTGCTTGTTGCCCCCCTTCATTTTTGTCTTATCACCTTTCACCCACCCCACAGCTTGTCTACCTGGAAATCCCTTCTTCCCTTCCGGTTGTAATTCAAGCCATGCCTTCTCTCAGGAGCCTTTTCAACTCTGCTTTTATCTTTTTGGCCCGCAATTTTTGACCTCTCCAAGTTCACTGGGCCTCTTCTGCCACTGGGCTGTCACGCTCCATGAGGAGTCCCTGATCATTCCCGCAATTCCTGGTCTCATCACCTTTCCCAGCCTTCTCAGCCTTTCCAGCCTTTCCCAGGTGCGGGCTGCACTCTGGCTTGCCTCTGTCTCACCCATTATGATAGGAGCACAGAGGGCTCAGTGCCTTCACCAGAATCCTCTGCAACTCATGATATTCAGCACCCCCAGAACTCCTAGCATCAAGCAATAAGCAGCGGGATCCACCCTCTGGCTTCCTCCAACCCGGGGCCATATAAATGCAAGGGAGGAAATTCCTTCTACAATGTGAATGTGACCAAAGAGAGACAGGTAGACCCTGTTGCTTCCTTCCCAGGCCCTATGTCTGCCCTTCACAGACTCTTCCAAAGTACAGAAGTTTCTGTGCAGCTCCTGGTGAGGTCTGGTGTGACCACAATAACAGCTGTGTGGTATAAACAATGCACCATCTTTGCTTTCTCTCCTCTCGTACTTGATGCTCAATAAAGTGCTAACACAGGAGCTGTGACCCAGGTCCTCACTTTTATAGAAGTGTCTCTCCTCCGCAGTCTCACAGCCACTCAGACTCCTAGCAGTCCGTGCTGCAACTGTTTGCTTTGACCAAGACCCTTGAGGGCAAAGACTCACTTCCTTTCAGAGGGGAAGTTGGTTTTGTGCTTGCACAGCGCTCTTCTTTTCTTTGAAAACTATTTCTTTGGTTAATGTGAGAGAAAAACAACACCAGGCCCAAACTGAAAGACCCCTGGGAGCTGTGTTTCTCCAAGCATCTTTAAGTCTCTGGATTTTCCTACCATAACACTAACAATGGGAAACATTATTTTGGTTTCCATCTTTTACAAGGTCCTGCTGCTTTTTCCCCAGTGTCTCCAGGTGCTATCTCACAGGTGATTGCAAACAAAGGCCTTCCAGCTCACAGGGCACCTGTAATGACACTCTCTTTCTGCTTCAATTCCTGCCCTTCTGTCCACAGCCATGGGTCCTTCCATGCTGTGTGGCCACGGGCATGGCACACTTGAGGAGCCTCAGGCTCCTGTCCCTGCTGCACACCCAGCCAGCCCTGATGTCCACTTAGGGCCAGCCCCACTCTCTTCCCAAATGTCCCCATAGCCCAGTCTGCTCACTGTTCAAGAACTACTGCATGGTGCCTGTGTACCTACATTTACCTCAAATGGGAAAGTGTCCTCCATCTCCCAAGTCTAGAAGACAGAGCACTGCTACCCTGACCGCTGGAGGGAAGAATTTTCCATTAATCCATTCTTTAACTGCAGCTCCAGGTCTCACATCTGAATATTGAGGATTGGTGAAAGAACGTGACAGTGTCTAACAACCATCACTGTAGTGTAGGGAGGAGGTGAGGTGGAAGAAGGCAGACCATGCTCCTCACCCCCATCACAACCTATTTTTCAAATACCGACATCAGGCCCAATACCTTAGAGTAATAGTTGGGCCATGGACTGTTTTGCTTGACCATTTGGTTAGAAACGGTTTTATACTATTTAAATGTAAAAGGAACAACAAAAACAAAGAATATGCCACAGAACCTTAAATGTTTCACAAAGCCTGAATGATTTACTATCCAGCTTTACAGAGTTTGTGTACCTGTGTCAACAAAAGACAAAACGGGCCTATTAGAAATATGACAATACACAAATATGAACCATGCAACTCTAAACTACAAATCAGCTCCATTCTTTTTGTAACTACACTAAAACCTTACATTTTTCATCATGGTGGGCCCCAAAAGTACAGAAAAGTCAGTGCCTTCCACAATGATGTGTTGTTTCCATATCAGATGGTGGCTCTGTCACCAGCCCTCAGGGCCTGGCGCTTCCTCTTGTTTTAGTGCCTTACCCTGCAGTGAAGGGAGATTCCATCTTCTCACATCCTGTCCCACTCTTCTAACCTAATGGGAGCACTGGGAGTCAGTCTGTCCTTAGGACCAGGAGCCCCCTCCTCCAAAAATAGAAATCCACAGGCTTCTCTACTGGACCATTAGTTCTTTGGCTCTGCCCAGAGGTGAATGGATCTTAAGATGAATACAGCTTAAACTTAAACAGACATCCTACCACATGTGAAAATGTATTTTATTTCTACTTAATTTTATCTCAGTTTGGTTTAGAATTAAGACAAAAATAAAAATATTGGCTTTCTCTTTGATGCAAACAGATTTTCTTCCAGGACTGATGTGAATATAAAACTTAATAACATTTCTTGGAAATGGGAAGATGATTATTTTTCATTTATATTTTCTTTTCCTTTGAAATATAAATTTCTGTGCCCTTTTCAGCTAGCTGTTTTCTAGCTCATCATTGGTAGGTAAAGGTTACATATGCCAAAATTATTCTAGAATGCCAGAAGAACAATTAAAACCTTGCATGTGGCACTGGTTCACTTATTCTTTTGAGCTGACTGCTCTGCATCTGTTTCTCAAGTAACAATTAAAAACAGAAAAAAGTAGTGTCTTCTTGTAACTGAGGAGAAAAAAGTAGCTTCAATATTAATTCCATGAAATGCTATTATTTTATTAATGCTAGATTAAAACAAGACGAGGTCTATCCCTTTGTCTCCCTCTATCTGTCTTTTATTGTGCTTTTTTGCACTTTGCCTCATTCAAATGAGAGCTACTATATGGTACTTAAGCTTGTGTGTGATTTATTACACTCAACATTATATTTTACAGGTGCATCTATTTTCCTACAAATGTCTCAAATTTGTTGTCTTTATAGCTGAGAAGTATTCCATTATGTATAGACACCACATTTTCTTTATCCAATTGTCTGTTGATAAGTATACAGGCTGCTTCCAGGATTTAGCTATTACAAATTGTGACACTATATACATTGGTATGCATGTATCGCTGTGGTATGATGTCTTAAGCTCTTTGGGGAAGATACTAGAAGGGGGACAGTTGGATCATATAGAATTTCTAATGTTAGTTCTTTGAGAAATCTCCATACTGATTTTCATAATGATTGTACTAGTTTACATTCCCACCAACAATGAAGGAGGGTTCCTTTTTCATTTCAGCCAGGGCCAATATTCGTTATTTTTTTTATTTCTTGATGATTGCTATTCTTTCTGGTGTAAGATGGAATCTCAGTGTTGTTTTAATACAAATGGGTCCAGGAGACCAAGGGCCAGGGAGAAATAAGTAGAATAAAGATATGCCACATGCAGGAACCTAATAACCTCAATGAATGTGAACATCATATACCATAAATGTGAGATAAGATTAATAATATCAACAAAAACAAAAATGGAGAAAGAGGATTTAGAAGAGGTGGGAAGGAAGGTGGATTGGATTAAAAAAAGAACCAAGTTGTATCATGTGCATGTATCCACTCTCCAAAATGATTGTAAAGTGCATGTACTGCAAACACATACTAATAAAAGTAAAATTATTAATATAGTTACAGTAAAAAATAAGTAATACAAGAAGAATTGTGACAGCATTGTTACAACATGCTTAAATTTATCTGTGCATTTATTTTCCCCTTGTTTTTTTAGGGGAATGGGAAGAAAATTTCCGTTACAAGCAGGAGCAGCTTCCTGGAGGAGGCTGTTGACTCCTCTTCTCTCTGTGGTATGGTCTTTCATTAGCCAGCTTTCTCTTTAGCTTCAGTTTCTTTTCTTGTAAAACACAGTACTGATTTGTCATTTATCTACACTTTTCACAGACATTTTGAACAGAGAATCAGATAATGTCTACAACCAACAAGAGACAGGAGTGTCATGCATCTCAGTACACGGTAGTTTCCCCATTTGCTGTTTTGAAGATATCCTTCCAAAGAAACAGGAGTCTCAGTGAGCTGTCTGGAAACTCACTAGTGTGTGCGAATGGGCACTCAAAGATCACTAGAAACAAGGCTTCAATTCTGTATTAGAAAAATAGATTCGGGATTATTTGCTGTTTTGAGTAATTCATGGCCGTCCTCTTTTACTTGTCTAAAACTTTGTTTGTGACCCTTAACTGAACAAGAACATGGGGCTCTTTGCCCCATTCCACTATATTAGAGTCCTACCATCTGGTTGGCTCACAGAGCTCCTCAGTGTTTCCTCTAGGAGGGACCTCAGAACTTAAATATGGAGACTGTCTTAGTTATTCTTCTCGTTGCTGAGACAAAATACCTGACACCTAGACTTAATGAAGGAAAGGTGTATTTGGTTCACAGTTTATAGAGGTTCTAGTCCATAATCAGTTGGCTTCAAGGCAGGGTGGCATCCCACAGGAAAAATAGTTCATGGAGGACAGAAGGTAGCAAAGCAACAAGGGATGACTACAGCTCTTTCTGTCCCTTCTATTTTATCCAGGTTACTTAGGGTGGGTAACACTCACACTCTTAATCCTAGCAATGCCTTTGATCCTAGCAGTGCACCATGAATCAATCCCAGTGTCACACACTCTAGATCCAGCCGCCTCTGAAAAAGTCCCACCTATGACTGCATGAGGCTTTAGAGGGACATCTAGACACAAGCCATAACAGAGACAAAATGAGTTCCTTTGACTTTAGATCTACATTCACACTGTTATTAACTGTCACACAACTATTACAGGAGACTCCTTCTGTAACAGTGTGGGGCTTCCATCTGGACTGAAGGGAAAGGAAAGGCAATTGTATTTGGGTCAAGTGCAGAGATGTAGGTTGGAGTGTTCTGTCATATGTTTGGAGCATGTACGGTTAGCTGTGCGCATGTGTGCATGTGTGTGTGTATGTTGTGTGTGTGTGCCTATGGACGTGTGCACACATACCATGCTCCACCTCAAATCAACAAATGCTTGTCAAGCTTTCTGTAAGAACATGCATCAGGTTGCTGAAGTATTTTGGCTTTTCTCCCTGAAAAGTCGGGATTTTGGCAAAGTAGTTAGAAACCCAGAGGAGATGCCCTGCTTGTTGAACTTAGAGCTACCCATGTGTCTACCCAGCAAAAGCCCACCTGTTTTGTTACTAGTGAACATTTTGGTTGACAAATTAAAGCACAGAGATACAATCTCCAGAAAGCATCTCTAGCTTCACTGAGAGAGACAGAGAGAGAGAGGAAGATGCTTGAAGGACTTTCTTATGATAGCTATGGCTTATCTCATTAATTTTCCTCTTTGCCCATGGTGGCCTTGTGCCTTGCAATTATTGATAGTATAAGCTGGAAGTTCTCCTGCAGGATGACTGAATCATGAGAGTTCCCTTTCTTAGCCTCTCATGGACAATACAAAGACAAAGGTAGCTGCTGCAGACTAAGACAAAAGAGCTCCTAGGTTTCTTAAGGAGCATATTAGTTCTTTCTTTTACTTTTTGTATCCTAATACTTTGATGTCTGGAGTTTTGGCTGACTGCAGAAGGACTGTCCCCCTTAGAATTAGCCAATTCATGGAGATACTGAATACTATAATGGCCCAAGCATACCTTTCAATTACAAAACAGCCAACCCAAAGTTGACACTTCCACTCACCTCCTGTGTTGGGCTCGTATACTCCACGCAACTGTCTACTTGTTTTGGAGCTGCATTACCCTACAGCCAGGGAGCAGACAAGACATGTAGGACATCTCCTGCACCCCACAGCCTGCTAAACTTATGTAAACTAGCCAGTCATAAACCTACCCACTCTGCTTCTCTTGATGCTTCCTACAGAAACCGTATTGAAGGTTTTTTCCCATGGGTCCCCCCACTTTTTGGTTCCTGACTCACATGGTACTTCTTATGCAGCCCCATAGCATGACAAGACAATCCCTCTTAGGAATTATTATTTACAAACTATCTTTCCAATGACAATCATCTCTTGATCTGTTGACCTCATCAAACCTAAATAATAATAAAACCAATTAAGGCTGGAGATATAGCTCAGCGGCATAAGTACCTGCCTGGCAAGCGCAAGATCCTGAGTTCAATTCCTGGCACCAAAAATAAATAAATAAATAAATAAATAAATAAATAAATAAAATGAATAAATTAAAAAAACAATTAAAACAGTGCAAATGTGTTGTATTGATTGTCAAATCACATGAGCTGGGGGTTTTATGGGTGAATAAAACATGAGCGGAAAAATAAGGAAAAGATACTTCCAGGAAGAAGACAGTTGTGGAGAGAGTTATAGACACAATTAACTGCTAAGGTTATTATGCAGCACAGGTAGATGAATTTTGTTGGAATAAAGGCACCACAGAGAAGATTGCGCAAAAAGGATGGAAAAGTTTAGACTGAATTTGATTGCAAATTCTGAGCTAATAAATTTGGACATTGAATAATTCATTTGAGCAAGAAAAGAGTTATCATTAAAGCAAGGTTTCCAAATGAATCTTATGTAGTGGTTAGAATACATGGAGGAAGAAGGAATTGCAATGAGCTGTCTTGTGAAGTACCGAGTTGTGCGACTGAGTACGGCCTACACTATAGTGTAAGCTAGGTTGTCACTGGATTAAAAGTGGCATATTGCAGATAAGTAAATCATTTGGGAGATCTTGGTGAAATACAGAGTCTCATACAGCTGGTCTAAAATGAGGTCTGGTGTTCTACATTTCAAACAAGCTAATGATGCTGGTCCCCAGCCACACCATTAGTTGCAAGGATATAGATGACCTCTAAATTCACTTTATAACCTGTAGTTCCTTGACTTTATTACCTATCACGCTGAGAAAACAGGCTGAAAATTTGCATCTAACATCAGCTTGAGCTTTTTGCTTGTCAGTATTTGTGAAACTGTGAATTCCAGAATAATAAGCAAAACCATACAAAAAGAATTATGCACAGTATCTTGTATTGCAGTTAGCTCTCCACACACTGAATTAAGAGATGCAAGGAGAAAATAAGCCCAAGATTCTGAAAATTTTGGAGGAAGACTTGGGGGAGAGAGAGAGACAGACAGACAGAGATACAGAGAGACAGAAACAGACAGAGAGGCAGAGAGAGACAGAGAACTGAATACTTCAGAAAGTAAAGTGAAGAATTATAGCATTAATCATGGATGACTCTTGTTTTGTTTAAAAATATAGTTGACTTTCTCATTGAATATAACACAATCTTATTACTTATAATTTTCATAAACCTGCACATAAACAAAATATTTTCTGATTTTTTTTGTAATAGCCTATTAAAATAGCCTATTCTGTGTGACCTTGAAGATGTGGTCACACAGAAAATACCTAATCAGTAGCATATTAAAATTGTTAAGAACCACAAAATTCCCTTTCAAGTTTTCTGACTAGGTAAACTTTTGTATAATTCTTTGACATGATCCCTTTTACAAAGTTAGTTAAAAATTATTCTTTTGGCATTTTCCTTCCTCAGGCCCAGGTCTGAAAATCTAGTGCAGCAATATCATGAATTTTCACAAGAAACCCTTCCAGGGAGCCCGTGAGTCATACAGTATCCATAGTGAGTACTTAAAACAGATGTCAGTACAGGAAACATTACTCCCAATCCCTGGGCAGTCTCACTTTCTTCATTTCCATCGCGGTCTCCTGCCCATTTACTTCTGTCCTTGTGTTAGATTTTTGAGGGGCAGGAATTACTTAATCTCAGAGGCTAGGTTGGGAAACATGCTCAGCTACAAGATCTGAGTCCTAAATCTTGAGTTTCAGAATGTACATCAGGAGCAGTGGAGAGGGTCTTTTCTAATTTGATTTTCTGTGTGTATGGCTGCTCTATAAATACTCTGGGATTTTTCATTTTTTTTGAACACGGACAAAACCTGTGGAGTGTTTTCCCCGAAACATTACAAAAACTGTTTATTTACATACAAATAGATTTCTTTGATAAAAAAAATTTATTCTTTTAATTTTTATTTTAACTACTCATCAAAGCACTTATATGTTGTTTAATGTCTTGGCAAGATGTGGAGTTGATTGTACAGAGGAACTGAGTTGAAAGCTGATGGTGAATAATATTACTCTTAATATGAAATATTAGGAAAGAGTGATTATAAAATAAACTATGATAAAGCAGACTTATTTCAAAATCAAATGATAATTTTTTTATTTTTTTGTTTTTTAGTAAAAGCAGATGACTTATTTGAAGATGGGGAAAGGGGAGACAGAGAGAGAGAGAGAGAAAGCAAGCTACTCTAGATGAGTAGGGAGTATTCAAAAGGGAAATACTCATGGATTTCTTGTCTGCAGCTCCTTTTATTGGGTTTCTTCTCCCTCTATAGGCTCCTGGAATCTGATTGGCTCCATAGGTGTCTTCTGGATTTCTTCCAGTCATATGACATTTCCTCTTGTTTGGTGGAAGCTAGGATTATGGCTGGGGGGTTTAGGACAGGCAGTTTAGGTTTAAGGATTAAATAGAAGGGCTTATGTTAATCCCACTACCTGGGACCTTCCTGAGTTTAGTTTCTTTGCCTTTGTCTTTCTGATTGTTTGAGCCTAATATGCAGAAGCAGAAGCCACCTCTGGCCACCCTTAGTAAGACTCTCCATTAACTTTTAACAAAGTTCAATGAAGCCTTCCTCCTATCTTTTCCCTATCTAAGGGACTCCCTGTCCCTACAGTCCTCACAACCATCCAACTGCTGTTGTGTAAAAGGGTGATGACTGATCTGGCTCTTGAGCTGAATGGGGTCATAGTTGGAGAGTATGAGATGGAAGTCTGCATCAGGAAGGTTTGTCTGATGGGCCTCAGTGGAAGAAGTGTGCACCTTTGTAGTGGTTTTCATCTGTGTGACCACTTGGTTTGGTAGTTTCTAGGTGAGAATAAACAAGCTTTACCAAGGGATTAAAGCACATATGACCAAAACATGAGCAACAGAATGGAAGGCCAGTTTGGAAAAGGAGCCATATCAGACACAACTTTTAAAGGATTGGAATAGCAATTGTAACCAGTTAGCCCTTAGAACTATCAGCAAGGGTTAGTGATTGGAGCCCCCCTCTGTATGTGACTCATCAAAGTTGTATATTGTTATTACTCATACATATCTCTGGCTATTTCCTCATGTTGTGCAGTGTTCAAAACCAAGTTAAAGTGAGACCTCTGTCAATCATAATTTACCTCCTGATATATCAAGGTCAGCCAAGTCTCCTGGGGCATTCCTTTTGGGGCCATGATCAGAGGCTCTTAGCTCTTTCAGTTCATCTTCTATCAGATGTTTCATTGGCCAGGATGGGTCATGATCTGTGCTAGACCACGTGGCACTCCTTTGAAGCATCAGAACACTTTTCCCTTCAGTGACTCTCCTTTTAGCATGATGCACACTGGTCAACTCCTGTGCTCTGGGGTTCAATAATCTCCTTGCTCAGGAGGTTGGATGACTCACTAAAGTTGTAGGATCTTATAGAAATGTTCCTTCAAGTCCTGGGTCCTTGTTGACCTTGGAGGGCCAGGGCCAAAATATTAGCTATACTTCTAGCTAGCCAATATCCTCAGTTACCAGGATTATCTTCTGCTACATCTGCCTTCATAATTTAGCTAACTTTGTCACCACTAGGTCCCAAAACACCTACTTTATCCTTCTATGTATTCACTTGCTTCCCAATTTCTATTGAAAACTAAATTTCTTCCACCATAAAGTCTTCTTTGAACACACAAAGGTATCACTCATACCTTTCCTCTAAAATGATTGGACATATTAAAGGATAATATTTACTCATAGTCTTAGCAGTAGTGATATTATTGATTATTCAAAATATGATGCTGCTGAAAGAGCTCAGGGCTACATAAAGAGAATGGAATTCTTAAGTAGCATTAGTATTAAGGGGTCACCAGCAAATTACTTATATGCTCTGAACCATTATTTATTCTTTGGCAAAATGGAGGTAATGGAATTCATGATTTCAAAGAATATTTTCCATTCCTTAAATTCCCTTGTTCTATAAGAAGTGTATTTTTTGTAAACATAAATCATAGCACACAATGTCATTCTTAAATTTTATGATCAAAATGGGCATGGTGGCACATGCCTGTAATCCCAGCATTCAGAAGGCCGAGGAAGGAGGATTGCTGTGAGTTTGAGGCTAGCCTGGGCTACATAGTGAGACACTGTCTCAAAAACCAGACCAAAGCAAAACAAAACAAAATGACAACAACAACAACAACAACAAAACATAGCATGAGACCACCAGCCAAATGATAATTTTATGTATGTGTCACTATACTTAGAAATGCTCAGGCACTGAGCAGTCCAGACAATGTCACTAAAAATTAAAGGTTAGATATTAATAACTTATAAGGTACATCTATAGACTGGTACACTCTTCATCAATGGGACCCTATTAAAGTATAACAGATTAGGTAAGAGTTTCTTTATGTCATTTAATATCTTATAATTAGATAATGATAACTAACTAAAAAAACTATTCTGTACTGGGATGGACATTTATATGTGTTTCAGAGATAATAATGTTAGGATGATTGTTCTGTTGGGGTGCTCTGTGACCCTTAATCTCGAGTATTCTCTGTAAAACTTCATAATTGTTATGTTAGAGAATGAGTAAAAGTCTGTGGTCCAAGGACCACTTGGACGAGGGCTCTTGCAAAAGGCTGTCAGCCCCTGTGGTACTCCTGTCTTCAGAGTCAAAAAGGGGCCTAGTGAATGGGGAGTGGTTCAAGACTTGTGCTTCATTAATGAGATTGTGGTGCCTCTACATCTAGTTGTGCCCAATCTCTGCACTTTGTTGATGCAGATTCCAGCCTCTGCCAGCTGCTTTTCTGTCTTAGACATTACAGATGCTTTCTTTCGTGTTTCCTTGGTGCCTGAGAGTGAGAACCTCTTTACTTTTGAAAATTCACTAATGAAGGTGGGACAATTGATGTGGACAGTCCTCCCCCAGGGGTTTCAAGATAATCTCCATCTTTTGGCCTAGCCCTAGCACAAGACCTGTTAAAATGGAAGAAAGATATGTCACCCTCCTACATTATATAGATGATCTGTGGAGATAGAGACCCAAGTATGGGAGGGAACTGAAACCCTCCTTAACTTTCTAGCTTCCCAAATCTGCCAGTCCCAGATCACCTATTTAGGGCTGCTCGTTTCTCAGGGCAAAAGGGCACTAGGTTCAGAGAGAACTTAATTCATTCTGGACTTCCCTTTGCCAAAACATATCAGACAGCTGACAGTCTTTCTGGAAGTGACTGGGTTTTACAGAATTTGGATTCTAGGATATGCTAAAGAGGCCACACCCTTTTATCAGCTTCTTAAGGAGACCCAGGCCTACACATCCTAACAGCAGCACCAGGAGGAACTTGTGCAATTGTAAAAGCTTAATGTTGTGAGTACATTCCTGATCCGTCTGCTAACATCTTGATGGCTGTTCAATATATTAGATGACAGTTTAATGCCATGTCAGATTCTGAAGCTCCCTGGACCTTCTCCTTACCCTCTTTGTGGGAGGCCATCACTGGGTCTTCCTGGTGGAAATAATTGTTGGCCATATTAATGATAGTCTTGCTGATCTAATTGTTTGGCCCATGCATACTTAACTGGTTCTTTGGTTTTGTTTCTTCCAGACTTAAAGCCATATGCCTACCCAAGATGAAAACTCTTGATATCAACGGAGGGCCTCTAGAGAGTATCTTTGACCACAATTCTGACCACTTCTGGCTGGAAGTAGCCAGAGTGGGCATTACCCCTTGGCCTGTAACACAGTTCTGGGTATCTCTTCAAAGGGGAAACTATTATAGGCTGGATATCTAGAAAAAATCATAAAATTAACTGCTCCCACTATACCACTGATGCAACCGATCTTCTCTTGTGGGGTGTTCAACAACTAAAGTTTGGGAGACCAAAACTAAAATATAACTGGGCTAAGAGGATAGCTAATATTTTGGTCCTGGCCCTCCAAGGTCAACAAGGACCCAGGACTTGAACGAACCTTTCTACAAGATTCTACAACTTTAGTGAGTTACCCAACCTTCCGAGCAAAGAGATTGTTGAACCCCAGAGCACAGGAGTTGACCAGTGTGCATCATGCTAAAAGGAGAGTCACCAAAGGGAATGTTCTGATGTTTCAGAGGCACGCCATATGGTCTAGCACAGACCGTGACTCATCCTGGCCAATGAAACATCTGACAGAGGATGAACTGAAAGAGATAAGAGGCTCTGATCATGGCCCCAAAAGGAATGCCCAAGGAGACTTGACTGACCTTGATATATCAGGAAGTAAATTATGATTTGAGATAAGGTCTCACTATGCAGTTCAGGCTGGCCATGAACTCTCTATGTAGCCCAGGCTGGCCTTGAACTTGCTGCAATCCTCCTGCTTCAGCCTCCTAAGTGCTGGGATTACATGCATGTGCCACCATGCCTGGCTAAATTCTTTCTTTTTACAATCTCTTTTCTCTACCTTCCTTTCCCTATCTCTTGTTCTTCTTCCCAAAGATCTTCTTACTCCCTACTATTTATCTTGTATTTTGCTTTTTATTTATACTTTAGGTTTCTCATATAAGAGAAACCATGCAAAATTTAAACTTGTCTGTCTGATTTATTTTACTTAACATAATGTTCTTGAGGTGCGTCCATTTACCTACAAATGCCTCATGTTTATCCTTCTTTATGGTGGAGTAGTAATCCATTGTATATTAACACCATATTTTCTTTATTGATTCATCTGCTGATTAGCACAGTCTTAAGCATTGACAAATAATACTCTTGTGATTATTTTGGATCAGATATAGAGTATACATAAAAATAATGTTTTCTATGAATTATTATTTTGAAATGTTTTATTTTACACTGGAAAGTAAAAGAATTTATAAAAATTAGTATTTCAATTTTAATGTACTTTGTTAAATATTTCAAAATTTCTCACTATAGAAATGAGAGAAAAAAGAAAAGTTCTCAAAAAAGAAAAAAAAAGAAGCACTTTGCAAATTATAAAATACTGCACCTTTATGTGATGTCTTGTTTGTTTTGCCTTTTCCAGAATCTCATTATCTAATTGTCTTTTTTTCATTAAAAAGTCTTCAATCAGGAAGTTATTTTGTAACTCTCCAAACCTGTGTTTGTATGTAATATTTTCTGAACAGGAGCTGGGTTGAAGTGAGAATGGAGCATGAAATTAAATATTTAAAACCAAACTCATCATTTCCTGTCCTCATGAACCTATCATATTTACTGGCTGTCATCTCTCTTTTTTGTTTTTAAAATCCTTGTTTTCAGGTTCAGCCATACTTCAAACTTTGTTGTCATCTTTGACTCTTTCTTACTCTTAGATATGTGACATTATTACATAGAAATACTTTTTCTTTTGTTTATACCATGGCACATTTGCAGTGAATGAGTTATAAACACTGCTCAAATATCCCGCCAAATGTAATTTTTATATCATACTACCAGAATGAAACACAAAACTGAACATTTCAAGATTTTTTATATCAGTGGAATTTATGTAATATGCCCTCCTTAAGTTTAAGATTTAAAAAGTCTTAAAAAGAAAGCTCGATAATGCTTTCCATGATATTGTGAAATATACATTTGATTTCACCTCATTTCCTGGTGTACAACTCCTAAAATGGTTGGAATCTCTCAAGTAGTAAATGTCTTTTTGTATGCTAATGAATTGACTGGCAGGGCCCCTACTAGATTCGAGACTAAGGCTGGTCATTGGAAAGCCTAAGACAGGGTAGAAGGCTGGGATTGTCAGCCCTACTCTTTAACCTCCAGTGAGGGGGACAGGTTGAAAGCAATCATTACTGGCCTATGATTTAATCAATCATGCCTGTGTAATGAAGCCTCCATAAAATGGAAAAGAACAGAGTTCCAAAACCTTCCAGAGAGGTTCCTGAATTGGGAGGCACCCAGAGAGGGCATGGGAGTTCCACAAGCCTTGCCATACAATCCCAACCTGCACATGTCTTCATCCTTTGTTACATCCTTTATTGTAAACCACTAAGCATGTTTCCCTTCATTCTGTGAGTTTCTATAAAAAATTAGTTGAACCCAAGAAGGGATCATGGGAATCATGATTGACAACTGGTCGGTCAACAACACAGTTAAACCTAGAAAATGGCAGCATTCTTATGGGACTGAACCCTAAGCTGTGTTATGAGAATATAGTGAGAAAATGTAAATGTGTTCTTATACTCCCAGACTTCCAAAATTTCCTACAGGAAGGAATAGTATTCCAGGAGTGAACTATTGTACACATTACCTAGAGGAAGAGATAGATTTTCTAGTAACAATTTTCTTTTTTTGCTATCAATTGGAGACTCTTATTATTCTTTTATTTTTTATATGCGGGTACCGGGAGTTGAACTCAGGACCTCACGCTTGCCAGGCAGGTGCTTATGCCGCTGAGTTATACCACAGGCCCGACTTTATTATTCTTAAAAATTTTATTGGCACATTTGCAATACATAATGTTTGATGTATATAACATATCTTAATTCTTTTACTTCCCCTTTCCCACCCTTCTTCCTCCTCCCTCCATCTCTTGTTTTTCTTAACAATTTTCTATTACCACTTTGTCATTCATTAGCTCATCAGATTAACCAGCTAAAGACTTGAAAGACAAGAGAAAAACTTGCTTTCCAGGCTCCCATTTGGCTTTTTTCCAAGCAATCTTCTTTACCAATGTGTCCTCCTATATGTAAAACTACTCGTTACTCTCCCATAATTCTCCACATGAAGTCTTTCGATGGTTCTCACTACACACAGGATGAAATCTGAAAAGCTTTAGGTGATTTGGCTTTGACTTATTTCTTTCAGCCTCAGATGAGAATCCTCAGCCACTCCTCTAAGAGAATCACTGTAATGATGTCATTCTACTGTGACCTTGCTCTTCCTTGCACATGCTGGAAAGCACAATTTGGGTTTCATCCGATAATCTCCTTCAAGTTTAAGCAGAACTTCTTCTCAAAGGCTTATGCCAATTACCAAAGCAGAGTTTGTTTATTTATTTAACAAGAATTTATTGAGTGCTTGCTTGATGCTAGTGCTGCTCCAGGGCCTAGGGACACTGTTGTGATCAAGGTAGGTCAAGCTTTTATTCTCAAGGAGATCATAGAATAGTACAGGAGGCATTGGGGTCGGGGAGAAGAGCTACTAGGTCTTGAATGTCTCCCAAAGGCTCCAGTGTGGTGATGAGGAAGCTGATGGAAATTTTAAACAAGGCCTGCTGAGAGGTCTTTAGGTGTTCTGGAAGGAGTTCTCAAGAGAATAAATAGTAAAAATCTGAGCCTGATCCCTGAGCCACTTTCTGGAATTCCTGCGTTTGAGATGTAAACCTTCCTCCTGCTGCAATGTGACATAGTCTGGTATTAAACTCCCCCCAGAGGCCAAACCGATCTCCTCCACCGTGATCTTAGACTTGGAGCTCGCAGAATTGTGTACTAAAAAAGCTGCTTTTCTTTATAAAGTTAACTCTCCTCTGGTATTTTTTTTTTTTTTTTTGTAGGTACCGGGGGGTCGACCTCAGGACCTCGTGCACCAACAGGCACCCGTGCCGCTGAGCGATATCACCGGCCCCTTTTTCGTATGTGGGATCCGGGAGTCGAACTCGGGCCCTCGCGCTTGCAAGGCAGGCGCTTACGCCGCTGAGCCATCTCACCGGCCCTCCTCTGGTATTTTGTAACAAAAACTCTGACTAATACAGAGAACTTTTCATGTAATAAATACATCGTAATAATAAACTTATAATTAAGTAAATTAAATAATTTCATATAACACTAAGAAGTAAAATATCAACATAATAGAGAAAAACTGGGGGAGGGATTAAGTGTGGTAGTCAGGATAACGAGCTTCCAAAAGTGTCCACACTCTCATCCTGGCAATCTGTGACCATGTCACCTGGCATGACAGAAAAGGATTTTGCAGATGTGATTAAATACAAGGGCCTTCAGATGGGCAGATTACTCAGATCTTCCCAAATTGTGGTGTTGGAATGGGAGAGAGGAGTGAGAATGAGAATAATGGTGGAAGAAGAGACAGAGGGTACAATATTGTTGGCTTTGATGATGGAGGAAAAGAGTCTCAAGCTATGAGCTGAAATATCCCAAAAGCTGGACAAGGCAAAGGAAATGAACTTTCTCCAGGATCATCTAGAAGAGAACACAGCCTTGCTGGCACTTAGAGTTACTCCAGTGAGATCCCTGTCGGCCTTCTGACCGACAAGACTATTAGATTACAAACTCATGTCCTTTGGGGTATGAGAGCTATTGTAAATTGTTACGAGAACAAGCATAAAGTAACCAGTAAGCTCCCTGAGACCAGTCTGTCAGGAAGCTTGCTCCAAGGAGAAATGCTTAAGCTGAGATCTAAATGATGACAAGAAACCAACCTTTTGGACTTTGGGGAAAAGCAGAATCCAGGCAGAAGAAAGAGTAAGTCTCTGAAGGTGGGGTAACATTGGCATGCTTTAAAATACGTACTAATGGAGGGCAATACACTGAAAGGTGTGAGTGGCAGAGAGAATGGCCCTGGATTAGTTGAGAGTGTCAAGCAGGCACCAAGCCATCCAGTACTTGACTCCCACTGTGGTCCTTTCCTGTTATAGAGAACACACGTGAAGTCCCCCTCATCACACAGTGAGCATCTTGAGATCCTTAGGATCAAGGACTGATCCTGCTCATCTTTGACTCTAGCACAGAGCTGCTGTAGTACCTTAAACAGAGCAAGCACACAAATGTATAGCTATGGAGTCCTTGCGTAAGATTCTTTAGAAAAACAGAGCAATAGCAAACTTAATCTCTGTTGCTTTGCAAGCTATGGATTTCTATTTCTTGGATTTCTATTTCTTTCTCCTTGTCACCATTTGGGTAACCATTTTATGAAACATTAAAGAGCAATGAGCTATGGTGGTATGAGAATCAAAAAACAGAAATTCAAATAAAAGAAATTGTTGACTGGGATTCCCAATGG
Source organism: Erethizon dorsatum (assembly GCA_028451465.1). NCBI lineage: Eukaryota > Metazoa > Chordata > Mammalia > Rodentia > Erethizontidae > Erethizon > Erethizon dorsatum. The sequence goes on from CM051831.1 coordinate 72,346,026, forward strand.
GAATTTCCTCAACACTTCTAATATAATCAGGTATATTCCTGCCTTTAAAATTAGGAGCACTTGGGTGTTCATAATATGAACAATTCTCCTAACAGTTAAATCTATTTCCAGAAAGAAAAGTGGAGATATATTTGTCCTGTTACAATTAGCAAGTGGATTCATCCACTGGAATCCATGGAAAAATTGGTTCTGGGTCCCCCAAAGACACCAAAATCTGTGCATGTTTAAGTCATTTATATCATGCGGCACCATACTGGCCTAGAACCTATACACATCCTCTGTACTTTAAATTATCTCTAGATTACTTATAATAACTAATCAATGTAAATTGTATACAAATAGTTGTTTTAGTGTCTTGCATGAGGAATTATAAGAAAGAAGTCTGTGCATTTCAGTACAGTTTTGCTTCAGCAGTTTTGATCTGTGGTGGTAAAATCTCCAGGTGCAGTGGCTGTGTTTGCAGAGGGCTCGTCAGGCTCCTCCTATTTAGTGTCATCTCCCATTTCACGGATAGGAAACTGAGGCTCAGCTGCATTAACTCCACTTTCCCAGAGGACATTGGTAGTCTGTGGACCACGACCCCAGGCTTCTGGTTCTAGAAGTTACGTCCTTAAATACGAGACCTCAGCCCTCCCTTAAGGAAGGGACACAGCTGGAATTAAACATAAGACTCTCAGGAAAAAAGTGCCAGGGAGTTTGCATGGTCTCATATTTAAATTTTCAACTATAGAACAACCCCCACCTCTGCCCCACTACTCTCTGTGTTTACTGTTAGGACTAAAGATCATTTGAAAAACCTTTCTGAAATACATTTTAGAGGGAGCAAAAGTAAGGAGGGCTTAGAAGGCATACCTTTCTTCAAACCATCTGTCAAAAAATAATTTACTTGTTTACTAATATTATGATCAGAAGGAAAACATGCAGCTGCTTTTGTCACTGTGAAGGATGGAATAAAATATTTTAAATTTAGATAATTTATTTCTTTGTTACAATTGAACTGCCTTCAAAGACAGTTCCAATTTGTGAAGTAATCTCCAAACACCTATTTTTTGTCTCTAATTTGAAGGAGTCTGGCATGACCTTTGTTTCAGATGGGTAGTTTGTGTATTTAACCAGTCAATGTTAAATTACTTTCAATAAAATCCATCCAGACTGCTGCTGTCACTGAAGATAACAGTGAGAGAGAGATACATTCTCTGCCTGGTTCAATTGCCTGAGATGTTTTAGATCAATCTGAGGAAAAGAAATGGAATAAGTAAAACCAACATATGAAAATAAATACCTTCATCTTTAATTTGCTCTGTGTGTACAGTAGCGCCAATGCATTCATCATTCTATTTAAATTATAATGAATTGGCACAGAATGATGGACATCTGAGATTGGGTCTGCTATATGGATTGAAGTAAAGACCAGAAATAAGAAAATACTATTGAATCCTTATTTGGTTCTTTTATGGATTCACAAGACGGCATGTCAATAAATTATATCACATACTATTTATTTATCCTGCCACTGATATAAGAACAGTAAAAGTAAAATTTTGTGACTACTACACTGATAAGCACCTTCCTCATCTGTATTTTATTTTTCTTCAAATACTTGCTGCACATCAGGTGCTTCCATGGATATTGTTGGAGTTGCAAATCTAAATTGCAAAAAAATCAACCTTCAGTATCTTATGCTGGAATGCTATCCATATATGCTATAATAGTATAAGTCTATAAGTATACTGTAAGTATAAAATGTACTATGATAGAAAAGCTCAAATCATGGCAATTGCAAACATGGCTATTACATATTTTTTGAAGCCCAAATCTAAAGCCTCCTCCTCAGTGAAGGCTTCCTTAAGTCCCCCAGGCTGAAAATGTTGTCTTTCTCTGGAGACGTGACTTGTAATGGGAGTTTCTATAATTTGATCAGTGTGAATACTGTGGGTGTTTATCTGCCTTATGGAAACACAGGCTCTTTGGAGAAAGCACCTGTTTGTCTCGGTCTCCTTTGTACCTCCACCAGGGTCATGCCAGAGAAAGCTGGCCACGGCATTTATAGTAAAGTGAATGAATGAGCGAATCAACAAACGATGCAAGCTACAAAGAATGTTTGAGGGTAGCACACAACAAGCATAAGAAAAGGGTCTGGTAGTGGGTAGCTTTGAGTTATAGATAACAATTATGCAGATGCACTCAAAGATAGTAAAAAGAACATGAACTTTCATGTGACCTTAGGAAGCTAAATAATAATAGCTGATTTTTATTGGGTAATTACATGCCAGGCACTGTTCTAAGTGCTTCATTTGCATTACATTACTTATTCCTCAAGATGAGTAGATCGAATTATTCCCATGCTACTGAAGAGGAAACTGAGGCGGAGGGAGGTAACTGCTATGTATAAGATTGCACAGATAGCAGTAATAAAACCATGATTCAAGTCCAGAATGTTCTTAATTGTTATGTAGTTATATGTAGGTAAAATACCTTAGCCTGAATTTTATTTATAAAATGGGCTCTGTAGGACCTCCATGATTAGATTGTAATAATAAAGTGAAGCATACAAACTGGCAAGTATAGTGCACAGCAAATTATTTTTACATATAATTTTATTAGTGCCTCTGAGTTTTACAAAATATTTGTTTTCAATGTTGCATTTTCATACCTCCTTATAGTATGTTTCGGTCATACCCATCCCCTCTATTACTCTCCTATACACGGTAATTACATACCTCAATAACTTTTCTTATCAGTCACAAATTTTTTTAAAAAAGAAAATTTTGAACATGTTACATAACAAGATCAGAACTTCTTATGTATTAAAGGCAGACTTGAAATTGTTTCCTTGGACTAATTTAGCATTGTATTGCCTACCAAGAGACCATGTGAATCAGCATTACAGGAATTTCTGAACCATAGCACGTCCAGGAGACCTTAAAAAGGATCACCCTGACTTTTGGCCTGCTGGTTGACTTGTTATATGTAAAATTCAGAAGAGCTTAGGCAGAATACTGATTATATAAAAAGGGTGAGCTTTATGTGCCTGAAGCTTGGACAGAACCCTCTGGGGAGCCTGAATTTAGTGGAAATGTCATGACTGGTCACTTCCATTTAAATAATGGGACTACTTAATTAATCCAATGAAGATTATGCTTCCCTGCAGGCTTGAGACTGGAAACCTTCGCCTTCAGAAGAATTCAGAGTCACCACAGTGTTTAGGTTCTTGGCGCTGCAGTAGAACAATGTGAATACCCCCGCCACAGAGGCCCCTTCCAGTCTGCAGCAAGTGAGTGAGGAAAAAGCTATCTCTGATCCTCTCTACTTTTCCTAATATCTAGATGGCTCAGGTTTGTTTGGGACCCTAAAATATAGAAAAGGCCTTAAAATAAGCACCCTTTTACACTGGATTTATAAGTTACAGCTATAAAACAAATGAGAAGAGCAAGAATACCACTTATGTCATCTCAAACAACATTTTAAAAACAGTCTGTCAAATGGAGTCAGCCAGATAACTGATACTTCAATGTAATCAATTTCCTTAAACACTGGATTCAGAGTTGCCTTGGTCTATTATATTTTTGCATGCAGGCATCAAATATGTGGTACCTGAATTTGCTTAAATCATTTCTAAAAAAAAAATCCAATATTCACCGCTTATTATTCAGGTGTATACCAATGTTTATTAGATATATAGGTAAATTATTTCACTTAAGCCTAGGTTGGTTTTGTTTTGTCTTTTTCTAAAGCCATATACGTTTACAATAATTTCCCGCAAAATTACTGTATTAGTTATTTTTTGTCACTGGTACACAATACCTCACACCCATGACCTAAAGAAAGAGAGGTTTAATTTGGCTTATGGTTTGAGGCATTCAGTGCTTGTTCAGCTGACTCCAGGGAAGAAACATGATGGAAGGGTGTGGTGGAGAAAAGATGTTCTATTCACGGTGTCAGGAAGCAGAGCAGGGTAACGGTGTCAGAGAGGAAGGGCCAGGAAGAAGACAGAGTACCCATGCCTCTATAACCAAGCCAGACACATCCAGATATGTGTTTTGCTAATCCTCTTGGGGGTCCCAAGCCCATCAAGGTGACACAATTGAGCTTATTCACCACAATTATATTTGGATAAGAAATTCTTTTCACACCTGTTTGTTAATAACCTACTTGTATAATTGCTTCTCTGTTAAAGCATAATCACATTTAAATTTGGCCACTAACTTACATTGTTTTCTTCATTAGTAGTGATCCACAATCCACCTAGCTTATTTTTACTATACTGAAAAAATGAATTCATTAATTTCCTTTTTCTCCACCACATGTTGCTCCAATCAGAGCTGTGTAAGTGAAAGTGTTATGAGTAGACAATCTAGATAACAGGTTAGTTTTATGTGTCAACTTGACTGAGCAACACCTATATGGTGAAATATTGTTTTGTATGTTTCTGTGAGAATATTTTTAGATGAGATTTACTTTTAAGTAAGTAAGGTTTGTATAAAGCAAATTATAGTCCACACTGTGGGCCTCATCTAATAAGCTGTAGTACCACACAGAACAAAGGACTGACCTACCATGAGCAAAAGGGAATGCTACCCCGGAATGTGATAACTCTTAAGGTTCAGAGAGTGTTGGCTCTTCCCTGGTCTCTAGTCCACCAGCTTTTCTTATAGCATTTGGACTTGCTAAGCCTCCATGATAGCATGGGCCAATTTCTTCAAATCTTTTTCTGCATTTATAGACAAGTTACTGGTTTTATTTTTTGAGAGACCCATACTACAACAGTATTCTTTAGTTTTTCATACGTAACCAAAGAATGGAACTTTGTAGTAGCAAAATGTATTAAAAATTGGAACAGTGAATATATAGTTAGGTACAATCTCAAAATTACAGTGGCACCTTGGTTCATGAGTGCTTTTCTTTGCAAGCATTTGGCAAAATTTTTTTGTTTGCAAATGCTGCATTGGGTGCCAAAAATGACTGTGGCCATCTTTCCAACACAAACACAAATGTGGCTATCTTTTCCAAAATTGTAGAACAAATTAAGTTTGTGAATGGAGGTACCACTGTATTTCCTACTACACAACCGAATGACTCATCTTCTTTCCTGAATCCAGTCAGTTGTATTTTTTTTTAAACTTTTTTTCTGGTGCCGAGAATCAAACCCAGGCCTGTACACAGTAAGCAAGCATTCTACGATGAATCACACCCTCAGGCCCGTCCCGTTATATTCTGATTTAAAAAAAGGTGTCTATATTCTTGGAAATAGATACCAGTTAGCATAAGAAGTCATAACATTTTGTGAGGGGAGGTTGTGACAGAATCTTGCTATGTAGTTAGGCTGATCTTGAACTCACTATGTGGCCAAGGTTGGCCTTGCACTCAAGGAGATCCTCCTGCATCAGCCTCCAGAGTGCTGGGATTATGCCCAGCTGAAAGGATGCCTCTGTGCTATGGAATAGGAAGTGGACAATTCTGAACAGTTACTGATATCCTCTTGGAGGAGAAAGTATTGGGCCCAAAGTCTTGCAGTGTGGCTTTTTGGCATCTGGTTTTTCTGATTTGCTTGCTGCTCAAAAAGTGCTTAAGATAATTGTAAGATCAATTATAGTCTTGAAAAGATGCTCCAATTTATTTTAGAAGCCCACAAGAAATTGTCCCAGAGAACAACTGACCTAGGTGTATGGAGAAAAACATACTTTTGAAGATAAGAATCCCACTTATCTATGGTGGGGGGGAATCTCAGTGATTGGTTACAATGTCTCAGCACTTCCCAAGCTGAAGAGGTATTTCAGGGACACATGGAGAGTCATCAGGACAGATGGAGCCTACTTTTCTCTAGAGCCAATGTTTTAGCCTTATTGAAATTAATGTGCTTGGTCACTGTGTTAAAATTGTTATTTCTTATCAAAATGAACATCACTATATTATGGAGCAGAATGCAAAGCTTGCACCCTGTTTGCAAAACAGCTTCTGGTGGGTTCCAAGCCACCACTACTCCCCCATTCAAGTTAATATTGTGTTCTGTGCTGCACTCTGCAGTGAGCCTTTGATGGAAAATGTTTCAAAAGTGCTGTCTTAAAAATAGACTGGCTTTAGAACAGACAAGTATTACAGAGAAAGGGAGAGTACTAGTTCCATTTGAGATATCCATTCCTTGAATTAAAAAAAGAATTCTCTCAAAAGTAAGCCAGAGCTATGAGCAGAGTATCTTAATGACAATACTTTTTTTGTTTCGTTTTTGTTTTCCTTTTTTTCATAAAAGTCTCCCTTTTGGTAAATGTTATTATAACAGGCTTTATTTTAGTTCTCATTTCAAGAGAAATTATCTATGGAGAACTTCTAATTCAGGGTCTCTACATTGGTCTTCATAATTCTCCTTTCAGCATGAAACAGACACAGTAAGTAATCTGATAAACAGTGCAGAAATGCCCCCAGGTCTTCGCAGTTCATGTTTTCTGCACGTGGTCACGCTGACTCCCACCATCTCTGTTCTCCTGCATGAATCAGTAAAACACATTTATTGGGCAGCAGATGTGTCAAAGCCGAATGTAGTCATGTCTAAATAATGCTGTGCAGTTCTTTTCAAGGAAATCCAGGTTTCACGAACCTGCAAGGAGAGAAAATACAAGTCACAATCTCTAAGTGTGTAGAAAGCATATTGCTTTGGTCATTCAATTATCATGCAGATATTCCCAAAAGAATGAGAGAAATATAATGGAAGAATTATATCAAATAGGATTTAGTTTTCACACTTTTAGTTATCTGTAGTTATCAGTTTATTTTATTTTTTTATCTTTTTTTTTTTTTAAGTTCAAATGTGTTGCAGTTTTTGTGGGACTGCAGTATGAACTGATCGGTTAGTCTTGTTACATTACAGAATCTGTCAATTGAATACAAAACTGGTCTACAATTAGAGGCAGGAGTAGGCTTGAAAATTTCAACATTCCACGGAAAAGACAATCTGTTACCCTGTGTAATTTTTTACTTCTCCAAGTAAGTGTTGGAAACAAGCATTTTGTTTTATGCTATTTGAGTAAAACAGCCATAAAACTGGATGCATTATTCAAACTGGTGATTTTCATCAGAAAAATTCTGGGCAGGAACAAGCTGATCCTGGTAGACCAGTTAAGGCACAGCTGTACTGAAGAAGGGTAGGACTAAGAATCCATGAAAACAAAGACATTTGACTTTTTATGACTTTATATAATTCTTATACCTGGTGATGATGACAGCCTGATACATGTGGAAAGAAAGAATGATTAAATGAAGGAATTAATTAAACAATTCATTATACATGGCTTTATTTTCTAAATTGCTAAATTATAAGAGGGAAATCATGAGTCGCTCAAATCCTCAAATAATTCAGCAATTTCATTTGATCCAGAGTCGCAATGTATTCTTCCATCAGAAAAGTAAACACGAGATAAAGCTGGCTAATGTGAATTTCCTCACTCCTCTTGAAGTGGGAATGCAAATGAAGAGGAAGATGTACAAAAGGAAAGCAAATGAAGGAACAACAGTTAAAGCCCTAGATAATTATCAGAGAGGAAAATAAGCTACAGAACAAATGAGTGAAGCGAAATGAGACCACTATCCATTTATCCACCTCCCAAAACACATAATAATTTATTAAACTGTGCAATAGTCATTTTGACAGGTCCAAAGAATAATTGCCTTGATGGATAAGACAGGGACATTATCTTTGCAATGTAGTTATGTATGTGAAACAAGTAATTCCACTATAACATTTTGAGAGCTATTCACATCTGAACAGTGCAAAGGGCAGGCGAAAAAATAAGGACTAATGTGTCTTTGAAAGGAAAGGAAGACTTCAGAGAGGAGAGGACATTTGAGCTTAGTCTTTAAGCAAGAAGAGATATTTATCAGGCAAAAGTCACTTTATGGGAAGGAAAGAGCAAGTATAACTCAGAAAAGGGAGGGAGAAAAAAATTGAGGCTAGGTTAGTGATATGTTCATGTCAGCTGATGGAAAGCTGATTAAAACTCATTTCCCATCTAGAAACAAAAAATGCAACTAGCTGCCAGCATTCATTTAATTTGCAGCAACAGAGAATTACTATATTTTCTAGATGGAAATGGCACTACTAAAACAGAATGCTATAAATAGAATGATGCCTTTTGTTTCCAAAGACTATCAATATAGTAGAGCAATGGGAAACCAATAATAAAATGGGATTTTTTTAGTGGCAAGCTTTGGGAGTAAGGTTAGGACTGTAATCCCCCAGTTATCTTGGGGTAAATGCTGCAACTGCAAGCGCCACCTGTGAGTATGCTCAGGGGAAATGGGAAATGGGTTAAAAAATAAATGTTGAAGGATCATTTATTTTAAATATAAATACCTGATCAGCCAGTGTGACTCCCCACCCATTCGAACTGTGACCCGGGTCCCAGTAGTTTTGCAAATACACATGTCTTTTGAGACGGAGGAACTGGTTTTCTGGGTCTTCCAAAAAAAATGGCGCTCCCAATGCTTCTGCAATTCAGAGTCCGAGAACACAGTATCTTTAGGGCAATAGTTTATATCTCAATGTTCCTTCTTACAGAGATACAGCCATAGGCTTTGACAGAGCGTGTTCTTGAGAAGCCCCACTCCTTGTTCCTTTGTTATCCTGCACAGTCACCACTCTGATCTGCATATGGTACGGCTTGGAAGCCAGTAAATGGAAAGGGATTTTTGTTTCTTTTTCTTTTTCTTTTTTTTAAGCAAGGTCTCGCTATCTAGTTCAGACTGGCCTTGAACTCACTATGTAGCCCAGACTGTCCTCGAATTTGTAGCAATTCCCCTGCCTCAGCCTCACGAGTGCTGGGATTACAGGTATGCACCACCACACCTGGCTAGGATTTCTGTTTCTATACATGTATAGAAGCTTGAAGATTAGGGTCAAAATTCCAATTCTGTTAGTTTTTAGGGAATTTTGTTTAACTACTGAGCTTTAGTTTTCTTGTATGAAAGGGAGGGGGTATAACACCAAAAATATCATATAGGATCACTGTGAGGACTAGAAAAATTAATGGATATATGCTGTCTTAAAATAGTCAACAATTTTATCCTTGCCTTTTTAGCTCTCAGAAATAGAACATGACCTTGAGTTTGAAATAGGCAGTTCTCAAATCTGATACTGTATCTTAAATTGTTAGCATTGATCAGTTCATCGTTAAATCAAACAAAACAGGTTATATTTTGTGTGCCCTTCCTGTTCAGGGTTATGGAAGCAAAAAAGATGATAACTTTTAAAATCTAGACTTAGGATTTTGAAATTTTTACTGTTTTCATTCCTAAATAAAACACCATCAGCCAGGCATGGTGGTGCACCCCTCTAATCCCAGCACTAGCGAGGCTGAGGCAGGAGGATTGCCATGAGTTTGAGGCCAGCCTGGGCTATACAGTGAGTTCAAGTTCAGCCTGAACTGCATAGTGAGACCCTGTCTCAAAACAACAACAACAACAACAAAAACACAATCAAGTTCAGAACTTTAATCACTGTAAAGGAAGAACATAATTACTCCCTGTCTGGCAACAATACCATCTATTCTTCCTCCATGGTAAAGAAACAATTATTACATCAGGTATTCAACAGCCTCATAGTTAACAGGGCTTTATTAACCAGTGCTCTGTGAGGACCAGGGTTATAATGAGCTGTGAGATACAAAATTCTCTGTAGGGCTCTCTGTTTAGTTGGAAATCAAAGGTCGAAGATACAAAACAGAACAAGGCAACACATGATTTGATCGTGTGATGGGAACTTAGTAGGAAGTGTTACAGAGCATGGGGGCCTTAGGCCACAAGCAGCTGTTTTCATGGTCAAGGAATTTGGTTAATCTGCTGCTTGAAGGAGAGACTAGATTTAGTAGGATTAGGAAAGGGGCTAGATTTTTTTACTATAAGCTGGAGGAATGATGAGAGTAAAAGTGTAGTATCGGAAATCAATAAGACAAACATTTGAAAGCAAAGGTTAGGGGTGACTAGATAGAACAGTTTTAACACTTAACTTCAGAACGTATTAGTGACAGGTGCAGGAGGAACACTGTGCTGGTGCTTGGGGCCCAGCCAGCGTCTCTCCGGAAGCCATCCTCTCTGTGGGTCCCTCAGAGAACAGAGTGTATGTATCACTGTACAATCACCTCTATCACTTACAGGGCTCCGTGGTGTAATGACAGAACATGAACAAATGCCTTGCCCTTCTCGGATCACTTGCTCTAAGGGAGTTCTGAGGACACTCAAACAGCCCCAAGGGAGAGGCCCACCTGGCAAAAAAATGAAATTTCTTTCCCCGCAGTCATGAAAATGAGTCACCTGGCAACGTGTGCCTTTGCTCTGGTCCGGCCTGCGATGACAGCAGCCCCCATGGACAACTTCATTGTATCATTATGAAAAACCCTGAGCTGGAACCACAGAGCTGAGCCTTTCCCAAATTCCTGACCCCAAATCTGAAGTAAATGATAAATAATAAATATTTATCATTTTAAACTACTAAGATTTGGGGAAATTAGTTCTGCAGTGATGGATAACCAGATCAATACAGTATAACCAGTTAGTAATTTGCTAGTCCTAGTAAATTGCTAGTCCTCAAGGTTGGGACCAGACCAAATGAGGCCTCCTAGGATACAAAATTCAAAAGCAGCTCTCTTAGGGTTATGCAAAATGTGTGCCATGAGCCCCTCACTTTTTACCCTAGTCCCCGCCAATCACCCCTGCATGCAAAAAGAGGCAGTAAATAACACTTGACATTAAAGAACCCAGTGTCCACGCTCTTGGTTAATCAGAGGAAGACATGTGATTAGACCATCCATGGAGTGGGTGAAGGACTGCCTGCCCTGTGGGTTCCAATGGACATGTGAGATCTCAAGAACAAGAAGGGGGAGCGGAAGCAAACATCATGCATTACAGGGTAGAGGAGGCCAGAGAGCCAAGGACAGAGGAGCCAATTAAGATCAGGTTCAGCAACTCGCATTTTGCCAGTGTGACTGAAAGGTTAGGCTCTGGTGTAGATGTGGCCTGTGGTAAGTTTGAACGCTAAGCTGGAGGTCAAGCCTGAAGGGTTTTTACTGTCACATGAAAGAGTTTGGACTTTATTCTGTAAATAGTCAATGATTATTTCTGAATAAGAAAATGATAGGGCTAGATTTACTTTTAAATGTTTTTTATTATGATAAAAATATATAAAATGTGTGTAACATAGTAGTTATAATTTTGACCCTTTTTGAGTGTATAATTCAGTGGTATTAAGTATATGTATATTTAAATATATGTGTATATAACCAGCACCATTGTCCATCCACAGAGCTATTTTATCATCACAAACAGAAACTCCTTCAACAGTAACTTTCCATTACTCCTTCTCCCAGCCCCCATAACCATGACTCTCCTTTCCATCTCTTTGAACTTGCCTATTCAGGTACCTTGACTAAGTGGACTCATACAATATTTGTTCTTTACTGCACTTGGCATAATGTCTTCAAGGTTCAGCCACCTACAGGTATCAGTGTGTCATTCCTTTTGAAGGCTGAATAATACATTGTATGTGTACACCACATGTTGTTTATCTATTCACAGGTCTACTTTGAAAGATTCTTTTGTCAGTGGTGTGGAGGACAGATGGAAAAAGCAAGAGAACAGAGTGAGGGACTCAAGGTTAAGGGCTCTACTAACAGTCCAAATGATAGATAATAAATAAGGTAAGTGACAGCAGGGATGGGAAGACAGGACTGATCTGAAGAAAATCAAAGGAAACCCTCATTCATTTGCCTGGTGTGGACGAACTGGCATTGAAGATTCCATTCTAGCTGAGAGGTGCTAATGAGGGACTTTTCAGAATTCTATTATTTCTCAAGAAAAGGTGTTTTTCATAATGTTGTATCTTTTATATGTTATTATTCTGTTAAAAACATGGTTTTCAAAACAAAGTGAATGGCTATGCCAATTTGACCCAATGCCATAAACCAGTGATGGCAAATCTTTTAGAGATTGAGTGTTCAAACTGCAACTTAAAACCCACTTCTTTATCACAAAGTGCCAACACTGCAATTAAACCTGAACACTGAGTTTTTAGTTTAGAAAAAACAGCTGTTATCCAATGCTCTGCTGCTATAACAACTTGGTTTGCGTGGTGACGGAGCTGTGCAAGTCTGCTGCAGTGCACGTGCCATGGGTTCACCACCACTGCCATAAACAAATAGTAAATATTTCTAAATAAATGATGCTTAGGCTGTAATTGCCAGTGAGATAAAGAAGCTGTAATAATTTCTTAACATAGTGTTAATTGGAATCACCCAAAAGTAATATCTATATTTTATACCACAATTATTTTGGTGTATTATACAATCACTAAGAGAAAAATATTATTACATAATCTTGGCAGAAAAGATGCATGTTTTAAAATATATGGCATTGCTTTTTTTTTTTTTATGTGGGTACCGGGAACCGAACTCAGGACCTCACGCTTGCCAGGCAGGCACTTGTGCCGCTGAGCTATATCACCAGCCTGGCATTGCTATTTTAAGCTGTAATAATTCTGTCTTTTGTAAATCTTATTTTTGTTCACACACAAAAAAATGTTTTACTGATACAATATCATCTCCTCCAGGATAAGGCACCAATTTCAGCATGATAGGCCCAACAGCCAGCCAATAAATATTAATCGATGGTGATAATAACATTACCCATGAGAGACACAGAAAGTAATATTTATTACCCTACATTGCAAATGAGAAAATTGACACAAAGGGATGCAATGACTCAGTCAAGGTCACAAAGTAAGTCAGTGGCAGGCCTGGAAATAAAACACAAGTAATATAGAAAGGCATGCTATTATTCTCTCTGCTTGAGAAATTCCTCCTCCCTTTCTCATTCTGCCCGATCAACCTTGAAAGTTAATAAGAGCAAGACCAAGGTTTTGAGTTTATGAGTCATTATAATGCTACTGGAGTTTGAAAACTGAACCCAGAGTTCTGTTGCTTTGTTTTAAATGAGTGTTTGTTTTTAAATGTAATCAGTAGCAGCCAGGATAATGCCTTTCTTAAACTTCATGATCATAAGCCTTAAAAAAATATCTTTCTCTCTTTTTTCTCCAACTCCTTGTACATCATCTTTCCCTTCATCTTGCATCAGTTTAATAAGATCTAGTGATATTCTATTTAAACATTTCTCAAATATCCTTTGCAGAAAATTATGTATGGTAGAAATGAGGCAGACACTTCTGGGCATGGAGCTACTAAGGGTCACAGCTCTCCCTACACAAGCCGAGAAAGGCCAGAAACCCAGTGTCTTCTCAGCCCTGCCAGTGCCTAGGTACTTTGCAGAGCTACATCCTATCTGTGTACATCTCTTTCTGTTCCACCAAATGAGGCTGAATTATATGGTGTCTAGGGTCTCTTCCAACTCAAATATTTTGAACTGAAATCTATTAAAAAAATAGGTCATTAGCGAAAAACCACTTTCTTTGCATGATATGTTAATGGAAATATATAGAATGTGTTAAGCAGGTACAGTTCCTACGGACAGAAATAAGAGAAAGAATTCAAAAGAGATCTATCCAATAATGAAAATAAACCAAAAAAGTGTATTCACATTAGGCACAAAGAGATGAATGTCTGTCATGAGTTAACCAATATGGGAGTCATGGAAACAGCATCATTAGAAATGGAGTGATTCTTCATAGTGTTACCATCATCCTGGAGAGGCTGAAAAAGAGTCTTCGAACTTGCTGGTGGAGAAATGACTGAACATTCCATATACTGTGCACATGGCCATGAAAATGATACTTGTGGTAGGAAACTGTATGCTAAAATATCAGAAAGCCTAATGTGAAGCCAGACACAGAATTAAAGGATGCGGTCTGGTGGTAGATTTCTGTCTTCTTCCCTGCAGAGAGAGCACATGTGGAGGAATCCGAGGTTCCTCCTTGCCCTTTTGTGCACTCGGCCCCCAGGAAAGGGAGTGCATCATCAATTGGTAGATCCAAGAAGTGTAATTTGGCATGTCCTGCTCAGCTCTTCCTTTTGCTTCCTGAGAGTAAGTTGCATTCATAGGATACTTTTTGTTCTAGTTCTGCAACCTAAAATTGAATATTAAATTTGCCAAATACTGGGATTCAGTCATCAAGCCCATTATGTACTTGTACTAAGCTACTTCTTCCAGATTAGCCTTTCTCAGTAATAAAGGAAATAGATTGCTTTCCACAGTCATCTTTGATTTATTTCTCAACTTGATCAAAATCACAACCAAGAAGAGGAGTACTATTGTGATTTACTTGGTGGGATGAGGGAGTCAGAAAACCCAACAATCTTTATCGCAAAGCCTTACTAAGAAAGAGCAGGGAAAAATACAAATAGAGCATAAATATACAGATCAGATCACTTCATCCTTGACATCCCTGAATGGCCTTGACTGTGAATTCCTTCCCTCATGTAACCTTCAATATTTGTATGTCTTGAAATACATGAGATGAGAGTCAGCAGTGGAATACACACACTATCTGGCAGACCCACAGGGTAGGTCCACCACAAGCTATTTCCCTTAGGGCAGTGGTGGCAAACCTATGGCACACATGAATCAATTCAAAACATTTACCTTTTATAGTCATTTGGACTTTGAAGAGTCAGAAGTTATATGGTACCAGATGCAATGAAAACGGTGGATGAAAACACACCATAATGTTTTTACAAGGATAACTTTCCTTTGGATGGCATGCAGCAGCAGCAGAATTCACCATATTTTTGACACTCACAAAAGAGGCTTCCAGAAACTGCTTCCGAAAGTAACAAGAATAATGGGATAATTGTATTTGGAGCAATGAGGAGCATTTTGATGGGGCTTAACAGCAATGTGTCTTTTACTGTAATAAATTTTTAAAATATAAACACTCACTATATATTTTGATACCCCTTGTATGTATAGACATAAATTAAGTACTGACATAAAGTATAATTGGTCCTTAGGAATTAAGTATAAAAGAGGATGAGAAGAAATGTTGGAAAATTTGGTAAAATTTTCAAAACTCTGTAAATATAGGAGAAACTTTTTGATATTGTAATGTAGCAGAAAATACTCCCCCAGCCACTATACTTCAGTTTCTGTTAGTTGCTCAGGTAACCTCCAGTTTACTTCAGTTCCTGTTACAGTTCCTATTACCTCTGTTTCTTAGAAATGGCTGATCATTATGATGCATGGCTGGTCACTATAATGCATATTGTAAGAACCAGTCAAAGACAGTCAAGTACTCAGCTTTATGCTTGCAAACCCCATAAAAACCTCCCTCCCTGAGCCTTTAGGGCCTGACATGTTTTAGAGGTCATTGCCCATCGATGTAAATAAATCTGCCTCCAAATCTTGGGTGACATTTCAGTGTTTCTGTTTGCTGTTGCATCTGGTGCATTGGCCAGAAAGATCAACCATACTGACCTCTTTGGTCACTGGTTGTGACCCTCATGGATGGAGCAAGGACTTCTCCAGGTCCCAGGGGGAAGGCACACCCTTGAGAAGTCCCCTCTGAGGTCTGGAGGAGGATTCCCAGGTCCCCATTTGAGTAGCTTACATTGGACCCAAAAGAGAGGAGGACACAGTCTGCCTGCCTTCCAGATTCCAGTGAGACCCTTGGGGGCACCCCAGTTAGTCTGTCCTTCAGTCCTGCTCAGCTCGAGTAGAAGGAGATCAACTCTTGATCAACTCTTGTTAGCCAGGGCCACTCTCAAGGGAAGGGGGTTGGAATGTTCAACCTCTGAATGCCTGCTGAATGAGTGTGTGAGTGTTTACAATGGACAGCAAAAGCAAAAGGCCATTCCATCTGTGCTCCATGGTAAGGAATTGGACTTCCTTCTTCAAACTATGGAGCTTGATTGGGCCCCAACTTGCAGTTCTGTGGATGCATCCAATAAGGACAAAATGGAGAACCTACTGATGCTTCTTCATAGTCTGGACAGCTCCAACTTTGCTAAGAGGCAAGTGGCCAGGTGGGCATCTGAATGATCTCTTTCTCAGAGGGGCACCCACCATTTGTCTGTTGTGCCATCATTCAAGGGTACACAACACACACGTAGGGAGTCAGAAATGGGAACTAATTAGTCAAAATCCACAGTCCCTGATTGCATGAAAAAAATTTTAAAAAGGGCTTTTCTAGTGATTATGGAGTTAAAATAAAATCAAAGTCCTGCTCCCTGAGTCTGAACAAGACCTGAGAATTCCACCTTGGCAGACACCACTGTAGCTCTCTCTGGGCCAGCTTTCCAGCCAGCAAAAAGAAACAAAGCAACCCAGTCAAGCACTTCTCAAAGGCATCAAAGAGGGGGGCAAAAAGCCCCACAACATGTCAAAGTTACTACTGTTACCCAGAAGCCTGATGAAGCCCTTTATACTTCTATGAGAGACTCTATGAAGCCTACAGGGTCTATACCCCTTTGATCCTAAGGCCCATGAAAATCCATAGATGACAAATTCAGCCTTCATTGCACAAAAAACACCTGATATCTTCAAGAAAATCCAGTCTGATAGATGGCCATACCCTCTGGCCAAAGACCAATATGCGCGTTATAAGGGCTATGGACACTAAAAAATAAGTGCCCATTCAGACTAAAAGATAAAAATTCTCAAAATCTTCAACCTGGATCAGATGACAACACTTTCATTGGTCTGATGGGCTCACATTAGGCCAGATCAGGCTCTGTTCTTCAGCTACAGCACTGGGAGCCCACAGTCCATGTCTGTATTGGGGGCCAACCTATGACTTTCAAAAGTCCCCTCTGTTAGAAAAAGGTTACCATCACTGGGGCAACTGGAACTCTTGCCGCTCACCCCTTCTTCCAGGCACGACCTTGTAGCCTGGGAGGACATCTCATGAAACATGAATTCCTGTCACCAAGCCAGTCAGCCTCCCTCTCATTTACAGATAATCACAATCCCACTATTTTTAGGGAGGCTCTGGCAACAGATTTGGGCACTCCGATACAGCCTGTTTCTCTGTTCCTTCCAGCTCCATCACAGTTCCCCGAGCAAACAGTACCCCATGCCATGAGAGACTCTTACTAGGAATTCAACCACACATCCAGAGGCTTCAGAACCACAAACTGATTAATGAAACCCAAGCTGCCTGCTGGAAAGACATAAAAGCTCTACTGAAATATCTGGCAGAAACTGGCTACAAGTTATCTTGGGAAAAGCATAAATCTGCAAACAAAAAATCAAAGGCCCTCTCTACAGCCCCAACCTTGGGAATTCCAGATGTAACCAAAATTCAACTTGTTTGTTGATAAATGATGACATGTGGCTTCCAAGATGCTTACTCAGACTGTCAGCCCCTGGGAGTGCCCAGTGGCCTACTTGTACAAACACTTGGATCCAGTCACTAAGGGCTGCCTTGCTCTTTGCCTCGACATTCTAACAGCCACTGTCCTTTTGATCGAAAAACTGACAAGCTCACCTTAGGCCGAGAGCTAATGGTCCAGGTGTCACATGCTGTACTGGACCTCCAAATATATGCCCACCAACCTGAGCCCACCAGACCATGACTGCCTGGCACTGACTGATGAACTGTTCTTAAGTTGACCAGACTTAAAACTGAACCCCCTGTTTATGGATGGAAGCAATTCTGTTAGGAATACAGTCCAATAGGCTAGATATGCTTTGGTCACCTTGGACAAAGTTATTTTGGTTGAGACTCTCCCACAGGGACAGTCCACACAAGAACTAAACTATGAGCCCCATGGGCCCTCAATTAATCTGAAAACAAAAGGGTCTACTGCCTCCTGCTGCTGTTTGGAAACCCACCCAAACAATAAAACATCCTGAGCCACAAAGGAAAAGCCATAACATCCCATGCCTGGCCAGCATCTGCTTCACTCTCTGCCAACAATGCCAAACCTGCACTCAAAACAACCAGTCCAGGGGCCAGTGAGATAGCTCAGTGGCATAAGTGCCTGCCTGACAAGCAAGAGGTCCTGAGTTCAACTCCCGGGACCCACATATGAAAAAAGGGCCGGTGATATCGCTCAGTGGCATGGGCTCCTGCTGGCGCATGAGGTTCTGAGGTCGACCCCCGGTACCGACCAAAAAAAAAAACAAAACAGTCCAGAGGCCTAAGCCCCCTCCAAGGATATGATTGACTGAAACATCACCCTTTAAAAACACTGAAATAAAGCCTTATAAGGGCTACAAATATCTATTGGTACTTATATGCACCTACTTAGGCTGGCCCAAGACATTCCCTACCCACACTGAGAAGACAGCAAAAGTTTGTAGAGCCCTACTGTGATAATGGGCCTATATTTGTAAACATACAACACATAGGCCACAAAGCTCTAAAAGAGTCAAAAAATAAAAACAACTCTACAGGAACCAGCTCCATAAAATGTTGCTAAAAGACCAGCTATACCTATATAAACCCCTGCACACACATATAACCCAGATGCATATTAACTACCTCCAGAGCTCCTAAATGATTTCTAGAGCTCAGAAATCCAGCCTTAGATCCACCATTCCAGAGTTAAAAGAGCCCATCCAGATGATTGCTGGAGAACTTACCTGGACTGACAGCTCTTCTGAAGCTCACTCTGAAGGGATGCTGCACTCTAAGCCCTGCTCTGGTCACTCTGGATGCTGACCAGTCCACGCATAGCTGAAGCCTGAGGACACCATTCACAGGATTGCTCCATGTCTCAATGCATAATTCCCCTTGATTTTTGTCCCTTTTCAGGCTGCTTACCCCAGTCCTCGCTTTCATTTCAGCTTGCATGTGTAGTGTTGCTCCCCACTCTCCTGCTAGCTGTGGTTTTTGTCTTAGCTCTATGGATGGCTGCCCCAAGGGAATAGAAACTACAATTAGTCAAACACTTGACCAAGATTTGATGAGTGTCCAAGGCACACTTGCTCTCAAAAGAAGGTATAGAATTTGGATGTGAATTAAGCATCCACCATTGACTAGCTATGAAGTTAGGTCATATCACTTCTCTAAGCCCTGAGTTTCATTTTGGCAAAACTGGAGCCCTGGCCTAATTCTCACAGTAGTCATGAGAATTGGCCCAAGTTAATATATGTAAAGCCCCTAACATGTAAAAGAACTTGAAACCATAGAAAACTTGCAGGTTTTTTTACAGCAAAAGGCAGTTCTTAACCTAAATGCTCAAGGGAGATAAATATAATCCAATTATGGCACTTGAATATCTAATTCCCTGACCAGAGAATCAGTTTCAATGTGTATAAGTTATTATTTTGAAAAAAAATCAATGAGATAACTTGAGAACTGTGTTCACATATTTAATTGCTTGAGCAAGGGGCCTGCCATCATTTTTGGCTTCAGTGTCACCATCAGGAAAATGGAAAATGAAAATTTTTTTCCCTATCAACCTTTTTTTTTTTACTTTTTCTTTTTATTTCTTTTTATTTATTTATTTTTTATTTTTTTTAAAGACAGCAAGTAAACATTCTTATGTATTAACAAACTCAAGAATTAGAGAATGTACAGATACCTTTTGGAGAAAAACATTACTCAGTATAGGATTAAGCCATGTAAAAGCTAGGTAAAAATAGAAGACTAAAGAATGGAATAGTCACAGTGAAATTGCATTTTCATACTATACCCTATCAACCTTAAATCAAGTTCAAAAGAAAAATAATTGGCTAGACAATTAATCTGTAATGAAGAAAACTTTTCAAAAATATATAATAAAAATATACAAACTCCTTTTAGGGTTATTTTCATATGATAAGAAGAAGGGCTCCAGAAAAATGAAGATAAAAAAGAAAAAAGAGGGAAAGAAGCAAAGAAAGTTGATTCAAGCTATTATTTCCTACCAGAGAGCTATTCAGTTTAAAAAATGTCAGGTAAACTGGTTATCAGTGTAATGAATGAGCCTGGCTCTAAAGTCTTCAGCATCCTTAGGGTTCAAGTAGCAACACTTCTCTCCTGAGATCTGAAGGGCTGGTTCAGCACAGAGCAGTGCTTCTCTGTCTTCACTTTCTCATTCCCAACTTGTTTTTCCATGAACATTTAAATAGTAAAATCAAACTAGCTGTCTATAGGTAGACATATTTGTATCTTAGCTGAAATTGATTTAAACCTGTGTCTTAGGAAAGTATTTTAGGTTCCTTAAAATGTTTTGCAGGATCAGTTTCCTTAGCCAGAAGCTACCCTACAGCAACCACAGGTGAATGTGGTTCATCAGCCTCACAGGCATCTATTGTCACTGCTCTAAGGTAGATTGTGTGGTCACCATGGAGGTAAAGTATGGCACCAGTGGTTGTCACTAGCCTATGCCTTTTTTTTTTTTTTTCAAAAAAAAGAACAAATTTTCAAAACAACATAATATGAGGGTAACAATGGTCAATGCATTATGTATTATTATCTTTAAGTTAGTTATTCAGGACACCAGACATTAGCATTCAATTGTCCAAACATTATTGGCTCAAACCTTACTCTTCAATGAACTAAGTAAAATTGGTAGTGTATCTATCTTAACCATCTTATATATATATACAATTTTTTTTCCCTTTCCCTTCTTTCTTTTCCCCATTCCAGTCTCTCTTTCCTATTGACCAGTTTCTTTTTGATTCACCGTGTCTATTGTACATTTTGGATCTTATTTACTCTTTCAGTTTCTCATACTAGAGAGACAATACGATGCTTACACATGTGCTTCCAGTTTATTTCACTTATGAGTATTTTCTTGAGTTGCATCCATTTACCTATAAAAGTCTCCAGTTTATCCTTCTTTATGGCTGAATAGTACTCCATTGTATAAAAATACCACATCTTTCTTATCCATTCCTCAGTTGATGGGCATTTGGGTTGTTTCCAAGATCTGGCTATTACAAATTGTGCTGCTATAAACATGGGTGCACATATATCACTGTGGTATGATGTTTTTAATTCTTCTGGGAAGATACCCAGAAGGGGAATAGCTGGGTCAAATGGGACCTCCAACCCTAGTTTTTTGAGGAATCTCCACACTGACTTCCACAGTGGCTGTACCAGTCGACACTCCCACCAACAGTGAAGAAGGGTTCCTTTTTCCCCACAGCCCCTCCAGCATTTGTTATTAGTTGATTTCTTTACAGTAGCCATTCTTTCTGGGGTGAGATGGTATCTCAGTGTTGTTTTAATTTGCATCTCTCGAATGACTAGTGATGTTGCGCATTTTTTGTATATTTATTTGCCATTAGTATTTCTTCATCTGAGAAATGTGTATTCATCTCAGATGCCCATTTTTGGAGTGGGTCTTTAAATTTGGGAGGTCTGATTTTTTTGAGTGCTTTATATGTTCTCGATAGTAATCCTTTGTCTGAGGAACAGCTGGCAAACATTTTTTCCCACGTTGTGGGTTGTCTTTTCACTCTGTTGGTGGTTTCTCTTGCTGTGCAAAAGCTTTTTAATAAAATGAGATCCCAGTTGTTGATTCTTTGGGATAGTTCCCGTGCGGTTGAGTTTTTATTCATAAAGTCTTTGCCTACACCAATGTCTTCAAGGGATTTACCTATCCTACCTTCCAGCAGATTTAATGTTTCTGTTTTAATATTTAGATCTCTGATCCATTTTGAATTTAGTTTAGTGCATGGTGAAAGATATGGATCTAGTTTTAATCTTCGGCATGTGTAGAGCCAGTTTTTCCAGCACCATTTATTAAAGAGGCTTTCTTTCTTCCACTGAATGTGTTTGGCACCTTTGTCAAAGATAAGGTTAGCCTATGCCTTTGAGCTCCAGTGTGCTCCAAAATACTCACCTGAGCCAGTCTAACTCACTGGAGATGTGGACAGGATCTGGGATTGTGTATACCTTGGTGAAAACTGCTCACTTAATAATGACTAAACTTTTCTAAATCATTTATGGTATTTAAACATGACACAAATGCAAAGTGCAGTGTTGTGATTAAAAGTCTTTACTAAAATTGTTTCTGGCAGAACTCTTGTCATGCTGCCTACACCTAGCACAGATTGGAGTCTGCCTGCTTTCCCAATTTACCAGTGTGAACAAGGACACGCCTTGGTTTGGATGGTTGCCACAGCCTGGAATCTCTGGAACAGGGGAGAACCTCACAAACCCACAGGCCATAAAGCTAGATAGGGAAAACTGTGATTTGCTGGAATTCAAAACTGCAAAGTGAGCCAGGTGTGGTGCCATACGCCTGTAATCTTAGCAGTTGGGAGGCTGAGGCAGGAGGATCACAGGGCTTTCAAGAACAACCTGGGCCATCTGAGATGAATAAACACTTCTCAGATGAAGAAATACAAATGGCAAATAAATATATGAAAAAATGTTCAACATCACTAGTCATTCGAGAGATGCAAATTAAAACAACACTGAGATTCCATCTCAGCCCAGAAAGAATGGCTATTATCAAGAAGTCAACTAATAACAAATGCTGGAGGGGCTGTGGGGAAAAAGGAACACTTCTCCACTGTTGGTGGGAGTGTCGACTGGTGCAGCCACTGTGGAAATCTGTGTGGAGATTCCTCAAAAAACTAGGGTTGGAGGTCCCATTTGACCCAGGTATTCCCCTTCTGGGTATCTTCCCAGAAGAATTAAAAACATCGTACCACAGCGATATATGTGCACCCATGTTTATAGCAACACAATTTGTAATAGCTAGATCGTGGAAACAACCCAAATGCCCATTAACCGAGGAATGGATAAAAAAGATGTGGTATTTCTGCACAATGGATTACTACTCAGCCATAAAGAAAGATAAACTGGAAACTTTTATAGGTAAATGGATGCAACTCGAGAAAATACTCACAAGCGAAATAAATCGGATGCACATTTGTAAACATCATATTGTCTCCCTAGTATGAAAATGCAATTTCACTGTGACTATTCCATTCCTTAGTCTTCTATTTTTACCTAGCTTTTACATGGCTTAATCTTATACTGAGTAATATTTTTCTCCAAAAGGTATTTGTACATTCTCTAATGCTTGAGTTTGTTAATACAGGAGAATGTTTACTTGTTGTCTTTAAAAAAAAAAGTATTACAGTAAAAAATAAAAAAATAAAATAAAAGTAAAAAAAAAAAAAGAACAGCCTGGGCTACATAGTGAGTTCAAGACCAGCCTGCACTAGTGAGACCCTGTTTCAAAAAACAAAAAACAAAATCCTACAGTTCCCTGGTTTCAATCATGTATGCATTTTGTAGATTAAGTTGACTTCATCAACTATGGTCTATTTGGGTTTGCAGTTTAATTTAGAATTGTTTTAAATTGATGTTTTATATTTGACTTCATTTTATGTTAGTTTGAAGTAAATTATTTAATTTTTACATTCTGGATCATTTACTGTAATTTGCAATATAACTGTTGTGAAATACTTGAATAAAGACAATAAGAAAACCCCCCAAGCAGATCCTGGAAAGAAATCACTCATTCAAAAATATAGAGAATTTTTTCTCTTTTTTTGGAATAATTTTTTCTCTCTTTTTCTTTCTTTCTTCTTCACAGGTATTTGTGGATTTGAGAAATTTTATTTTTCCTTTTTTCTTTCTCCTTTTTCTATTTAATTTTTCATTCTTTATTCTTACTTTTTTATTTTATGTAAAAAATTTTGTATTTTATTAGTATATGTTTGCAATACATAAATACATTCTTTATGGGGAAATGTTACATATACATATTGCATATTGATCAAGAATTTTATATTCTGGAGCACTGTTCAGACACTATTAGCTGGGATAACTGAGCTACAAAAACAAAATGAGGGTACGTTTTCTTCACTGGAAATCCCAACATTCTGAGACGTATACAAACAAACATAAACTAAGTATTTGGTGTATCTAAAAATGAACCACAGGATTTTTAATAATACACCAGTGAACTCCTGTCCTTAAATACAAAGGGCAGTCACTGAGCCCCTGACATCTGGTGCACACCTGTGAACTCCTTCGATAACTATCTGCACAATGAGCATAGGACATGATTTAACCACTGTACAGACTCTGCAGAGACGAGGTTGAAATTCAGAGACAGCAAACAAGGGATGGTGCCCGGTAGCTAAGTCACTCCAGGAGAATTCCTCACCTTCAACATGGCTGTCCACCACAGGCTGTTTCCCCAGCGACTCGTCTGTATTTGTGCGCAAAGTTCCATGAGAAGATCCCTAGATAAAGTATTTTCCCTGTTGCTCCCTTCAAGCCTAAGACAGCAAATAGGCCTCTTAAGAGAACTGTGAGCTTGGTGTTAAGCCAAAGTTTGTTTTCAGGTCAAACGAAGTGGATGTGATATTGTTGCTTTTGTAATGACATCACTACAATAGTGAGGAAAAGTTAAATTGTGTTAAAACCCCAGAATTTTACTTCAACGATGTCAATAATTATTTTGGGGAACAAACCAAAAGGAGTCTCTGAAAAGCAAAAAACAACAACAACAAAACAAAACAAAATTGTCAGAGTATCCTACCACAGTAACAGAGTTCAGCTTCCTTGATTCAAAACAAATGAGTGGAATCAAGGAATTTTAGGAACTCTTATGTTTTTCATTTTGTAGCTGATTCGAATCACTGTCTTTAATAGGCCTCACCTTGAAAACGAAAGGTATAAACACGTTGCAATTTTGGAAAATACTTTTTGTGAGGCGTCTGGAGAAAAATGTGTTTAAAGAAAATGCATCTTATATCGTAATGCCCAGCTTATGCGCATCTTCAACTTGGAAACGTATTATTTGGGCCATGCCGCCAAAATGCTGCTTAGCTACTCCTTTCATTGAAAGACGAGAAGAGAAAACACCAAAACAGCCTGCTCAGGAGTCGGGAAAGGCCTTGATGATGGACTCGTAGGCCGGCGGGGGCGGCGGGGCGAGGCTGGCCCAGTGGAGGTCGGGCCGCGCCCAGCCGTGCGCGGTGCCCACCGGCGCGGAGGAGCTGGGCGCCGGCAGGGTCACCAGATGACTGTCTGTTTCCACGTGGAGCGGGGGACACTGCAGAAACGGGTGGAAAGTGGAGCCCCTGAAGCTTGACTTTCTCGGGAAGGAGTTGGCTAGTTCCATGGAAGCCTGGCGCTGGAAGGTGAGGCTGGCCAGGCTGAGGTTGCTGCGCCGCTCACAGCCGCTGTTGCGGTAGAATCCAGTTCTGAGCCCGTGGCCGTGGGAAGCCCGCGACCTGCGGCCTGAGCTCCACTGCGAGATGGGCGCACTGGCTCTTCTTCGAGACAGACAAACCAACAGCACCCAAAAAAACCCGCCAGTAACCAGCCCGATGGCCATGGAGACTGTGAAGGCAGTTATAAGATTATCGTGATTCAGACGAGAGACGAGAGAGAGAAGTCCTCGCGCGGATCACTGAGGGGGAGTCCTCATGGATGGGTCAAAGGCCGGCCGGGCACTCTTTTAAACCTTTGTAGGGTGACCCCTCATAGAACCTGTTGTTCTCGAGCCCCACGTTGGGCGCCAAAATGTCATGACCCGCGGAGGCTCTGACCAGCAGAGCTCCCAGGGGCAGGAATGCGTAGCCCGAGAGACAGTATGGGGATGAAGAAAAACACATACGCAGTTTGAAGGCAAGGGCGAGAGAGAGTACTTTTTTATTTTAACCCTTTTCTTTTTTTCATTTTCTTGATTGTTCTTGTCTATTAGCTTTATCTAATTCTATTAATTGCATTTTACTTTTTAATAGGATCCTTTATCACACTTTTCTGTCTTCCTTCTCATCTTCCATTGCTTAATTTTTCAAATTGTTCTTCTTTCATGCTCCCTTTCCCCATGCCCTCTTAGCTTTACTAGTATAACCATTAAGTATTTTATCTTTAGTTAACCCTATTTTATTACTGTTGAATTCTTTTCAACTGTTAGAGGAGTTGTAGTTGTTGCGTTTAGCAGATATTTATTGTATTCAATATTTGGTTTGTCTTAATGCATAAAGAAAACAACTTGCAACCTAGAATTGTGTATCCTGCACGTTTCAAAATTGATGGAAAAATAAGGTATTTCCATGACAAAGAGCACCAAAAAATTCATGACCACCAAACCAGCACTCCAAAAAAAAAAAAAAAAAAAAAAAAAGTCTGAAGGATATCTTAGAAAGAGACAATGAAGCCAACAATTCCAAAAGGTCTAATAGAATGAATGCATCAGGCTGAAAGTTCAGTCAAGCAAAAACAAAACAAAACAAAACAAAACAAAAAGAACATAATTAATAAGAAAATAAAGCAATGATAAGAATAAGTCAATATCAATGTAAATGTTCTCAATTCCTCAAAAAATACTCAGATTGGCAGAATGGATCAAGAAACAAAATCCAATGTATGCTGTATAGCATAAACACATTTAACATAAAAAGAAATTCACAGGTTAAAAATCAAAGGATGGAAAACAATACTTCATGTAATGAGAAGAAAAAACAAGCAGAAGTAGCTACCTTATTTTCAGACATATTTGACTTCAAGCCAAAAGTGATCAGAAGAGGCAAAGAAGAGACCTACATGTTGACTAAGTGAACAATTCTACAGGAAGAGATGACAATAATAAACATATATACACTAAATATCAATACATATAACTTCATAAAACAAACACCACTGACATAAAAGATCAGATAAACACTAAAGACAATTATAATGTGGGACATCAACACCCCACTATCACAAATAGATAGATCAACTAGACAAAAATTCAACAAAGAAATATCAAAGTTAAACCGAACCTTGGAACAAATGTATTTAATTGATACCTACAGTGTCTTTCACCCAACACAACAGAATACACATTCTTTTCAGAGGCACGTGGGACTTTCGCCAAAATAGACCACATGCTATCTCATAAAACATACTTAAGTTGCAAAAGAATGAAAATTATCCCATGCATATATTATCAGAATTTAGTGGAATTGAACTAGAAATCAATGGCAAAAAACCCAGAGAAATTATACAAATAAATGACAATTTAAAAATATCCTTTTTAATAATCAATGAGTCACAGAAGAGATCATGGAAGAAATAACATAGTTCCTAGAATCAAACAATAATGCCAGTACAACATACCAGAACCTATGGGGCACAATGAAAGCAGTCCTAAGAGGGAAGTTTATAACTATGATATTTATATCAGAAAAACAGAGTGAGTCCAAATAAATAATCTAATAATGCATCTCAAGGTCCTAGAAAAATAGGAACAATCCAAATCCAAAGCTAGTACAAGGAAGGAAAGCATAAAGATTACAGCAGAAATTAATGAATTTGAAACTAAAAAAATATAAAGAATCATTGAATTGAAGATCTGGTTCTTTGAAAGAATAAACAATCTTGCCAGCCAATCTTACCAAAAAAGCAAAGACCAAAATCAATGCAATTAAAAATAAAAAAGGCAAAATCCAGAAGATAATTAATAACAACTTTGAGAACCTATATTCTAATAAAATGGTGAATTCAGAAGAAATGGATAGATTCCAAGATATATGTGAACTACCCAGAGTGAGCTAAGAAGACGTAAAGAAGCAATGATAGTGAAAAAGTATTAAAAACAACCAACTGAGAGAAGTCCAGGTCCCAGTAGATGCACTCCCAAATTATTTGCTTTTTAATTTTAAAGAAAAGAAAAAAATTTTAAATTAAAAAAATAAAACAAATTAATAGGAGAGTAACAATAGTTAATACATCTTGCACTGTTATCTTCGAAGTAGTTAATCAGAGTACAAGATATCGCTCCCAAATCTATGAGCTCTTTAGAGATAATCTAATGCAAGTACTCCTCAAACTCCTTTTTTTTTTTTTGAGACAGGGTCTTGCTACATAGTTCAGGCTAGCTTTGAACTCATTATGTAGCCCAAGCTGGCTTTGAACTCACGACAATCCTCCTGTCTCAGCCTCCTGAGTGCTGGGATCCTCAAACCCTTTAATGAAATTGAAAGGGATGGAATACTCACAAAGTCATTCCTGGAAGTGATTGCCCTGATTCTAAAACCAGAAAGAGACCCAACCAAAAAGAGAACTACAGGCTGATCTGTTCAATGAACACTGACATAAAATCCTCAACAAGATACTAGCAAACAGGATTCAATAAATTATCAAAAAGATCATACATCATGATGAAGTATGATTCATCCCAGGGATGCAAGCATTGTTCCACACATCCAAATTGATAAATATAATGGCTATCATCAAGAAATCACATAATAAATAATGCTGGCAAGGCTGCGGGATAAAGGAATCCTTTTACATTTTTGGTGAGATTGTAAACTAGTACAACCACTATGGAAATCAGTATGGAAAGCCCTCAAAAAAATATGACTAGAAATTCCATTTGACCCAGCTATTTCCCTCTGTGTATCTTCCTGAAATAGTTAAAGACATCTTATCACAGTGATACAAACATACCGTACCCATGTTTATAGCAGTGCAACCCATAAGAGCTAAATCTTGGAAGTGGTCTATATGTCCATCAGTAGATGAATTGTGTATAAATGTGGAATTTATACACAAAGGAGTACTACTCTGTCACAAAGAAGGGTGAACTTGTAGGAAAAATGGATGCACCTTGAGACCATAATGTTAAGTGAAATAAATCAGATTAAAAAGCTTAACTATTGCATGATTTCTCTTATATGAGAAACCCAAAAATATAAATAAAAAGCAAAATAAAAGATAAGAGGAATTAGAAAGAAAGGTCTTTTTCAAAAAGAAAGGAGACTGAGTAATGGGGGTCAGGGAAAGGAATGAAAACAAAAAGAATTAAAGTCTGTTATGTACGTGTACCAACTCCCCATGACGAATGCAATCATTATGTGCTGCAAACATGTGCCAATAAAAAATAAAATTAAAAAATTCCAGAACCGTCTGTATCACCTCTACCCTTCTATATTCTTCTAGGTACAAATTCATAATATACAATTACTTCATTAAAAAATAAGAAAAAATAAATAGAATTATTTCTGTGCATAGGAATTAAGGGTTAATTATACACATTCACACACACACGCAAATACACACATATCGATTTCTGCTTATGGGGAACAAAACAAAATGTTTTTTGCATAGGTCTCAAGCTTATCATAGATACAGAAATCTATCCTGATTTAAGCATCTTTATCAGATAATTTATACTATCGTAAGCATTTTCAGTTTTCTAAAAAAAGAAAATGAATGATCTCTCACTTCAATTTTGATACAAGCTATAGAATTACCAGGGTGACTTGGCCATGATTCACCTGGTCCTCTGCCTTCCTTGATCTGCCTTTAAACGCCACATTTCTCAGCTGCACTCAGAGAAGGTTAATGAATTCATTCCCCAAAGTGCTTTAAGGTCTCTTTATAATGGTATGGTGTGAGCATTATAGTTTCTAAAAGACGCTTAAAATTTCTCTTTGTTCAAAGACGCTGGAGCTCTTCTTTGAAGACAGCAATTAAACAGACTTCTTAGCAAGAGTAACATGTTAGTATGTTAATACATAATCAGTGATAAAATGATCACACACAATATTAACCCACTCAAAACCACAGCATGACACCATTGCTTGGTTCTCTCAATGCTTTAGAATATGTCTATGGATAAAACATGTTCATTTCTTTAAAAAGTTAAAGGGTTATAACCTGATAGTTGTAAAAGATATGATTGTAGAAAAGGAATAGTCTCTTACCTATAAGCAATGTTGAACACAGGACTATCTGAAGTGCTTTATAGCCCATGATCCTGCTTTGGAAAGAAAAGATTTAACTTAGCCCAGACAAAAATGGTGTATCAGGTATTTGTCAGGAGTATAAAGCATTTGCTGTATACCTGGAAACCTTGTGAGCTAAAACAAGTCAGAGAAAGGCTGGTACTTAGGGTGACTTTTTTATAAATCTCCTGCCTTTTTACCCTTTGGACTTTATGAGCTGACGTTTTACAAGCTGCCCTTATATGAGCCATTTATTTATTTACGAATTTTACCATCTACACAGGCTAGTGTAATATTAAAAATGATGGAAAACCAGATCATTCATATATTGCTAGTGGAAATCTAAAATGATCAGTCACTTTATAAAATAGTTTGACAGTTTTGTAAAAATCAGAGTGTGCAGTTTTTGTCCAATCCAGTAATTGCACTACTGCGCATTTGTCTCAAACAAATGAAAACTTATGTTCACAGGAAAGCCTGTATATGAATATTCACAACATCTTATTAATAATGGGCAAATCTGGAAATAAACCAGATGTCATTCAATGTTGCATGTCAAATAGTGGTACGTCTGTAGTA
This sequence comes from Erethizon dorsatum, assembly GCA_028451465.1. Lineage (NCBI taxonomy): Eukaryota > Metazoa > Chordata > Mammalia > Rodentia > Erethizontidae > Erethizon > Erethizon dorsatum. The sequence goes on from CM051831.1 coordinate 72,376,164, forward strand.
TGGATTATTATTAGCAATAAAATAATGACTATTATTTATGTACACAATAACTTGGGTGAATCTCAAAGGACTCATGATAAGTGAAAAATGCCAATCCAGATAGTTGCATATCTATATGGTTCCATTTATACAACGTTCTTTTTTTTTTTTTTTTGTGGGTACCGGGGTCAACCTCAGGACCTCGCACGCCAGCAGGCACCCGTGCAGCTGAGCGATATCACTGGCCCTTTTTTCGTATGTGGGTTCCAGGAGTCAAACTCAGGACCTCGCGCTTGCCACGCAGGCGCGTACACTGCTGAGCCATCTCACCGGCCCTATATAACGTTCTTGAAAATGACAAAACTGTGGAAATAAAGAATAGATTAATGGTTGCTAGATCTTAAGGTTGAGAGGAGAAGGTAGGTGGGTATGGTTCACAAAAGGGAAATATGTGGGATCCTTGAGATGATGGAACTGTTCTAGAAGTGGATTGTTGTGGTAGACATGTGAACATAAACATGTGACCAAATTACATAGAACTAAACTCTCTCACACACAAAAATGAATACCAGTAGGACTGGGGAAATTCAAGTAAGGTTGATATTCTATCAATGTTAATATATTTCTTCTGGTACTGTACTATAGTTTTACAAGATGTTGCCATTGGAGGAAGCTTGGTAAAGAAAACACAGGATCTCTGTACTGTTTCTCACAAGTGTGTGCAAATCTACAGATCTCAGTTTAATTAAAAACAAAGTATGTTTAATTGCATTGCAAAAATTGTTTCCAAAAAAAAAAAGATACATAATATATAAAACCAGAACACTACATTCATTTTCAAACAATTGCTCTTTCAGTGGTGTGAAGAACAGTTCACTAAATAACTTCACCATCTAATATAATTCATTTGTAATGGCAAATTATGCATCTGTTATCCAGTCTCATCAAGATTATGAAATCTGTAATGAACAGATATACAGATATAAAAGTAGTAGAAAATAATTTTCTTGATGTCTATCTTTGAATTGTAGAGTTTTCAGGAACTTGGATCTACCTAGTTGGGTAGGTTATACCTGCATTTTCTGATGGATGAATGGCTTGGGAAGAAATACTTCTGAAAACAAATCCAGCAGAATCTTGGAAGCCTGTCTCATGTGTCCATCTTTGCAAGATTTTGAGGTTCAACTGCCATTGTCATAATTCTGCAAATCCCTTTTGTTTTTATCTTGATTGGAAAGGTATAAATTAGTTGTGCAATAGAATAGAAAAATCTCAAGAAAACCAAGGAAAGTTCTTTTTATTTTTGAGCTTTAAGAATATAGACTCAAAAGAGAAATTGATTGTCTTCTATTCCACATCCATCATTCTTAACTTCTGGACTTAAAGTGAGGCTTGTCTGAAGGAGGGATGGGACAGGGCTTGCCTCCTATCTCATTTGCCTTTTCTCACAAGATAGGTCTTTATTCAACTACTTTGGATAGGATTGATATGTAACTATAAAATAATAGATTTTTAAAATAAATTTTACATACACTATTTCATTTAACCTTATAGCAAGGATATAGAGACAGTATTATCATTATTTTATGGATAGGTAAGCTTAGGCTGAGAGAGATTTTGTAACTTGTCCAAAGAGCATTCAGAAATTACAGGGTGAGGCTTTGTTGAAGAAATGGAGTGGCTGCTCTGTTCCTGCGATGGTACATGGGCCAGTGCAATGAGATAAATTAGATGAGTGTGGCCCTGCTTGGGCCCACAGGTAAGTGTGGTCTGGCAACTCAGTTTTATAGGGGAGATAGAGATATGAAATAGAAGAATGTTCCTGGGCCAGGAAATACTGCCCTTCATGGAGAATAAAACCTTTCTTGATATACCAAGTCAGATTTGACCGCTATTATTGCATCTGCATCCCTGTAGTAGCTAGGCCATGTATCCTTGCATTACAGTTGCATATGTACACTTCAGCATTCCTGAGTAGATTACAAGCTCCCCTGAGTAATTACAAGTAGATTACAAGGCTGACACTGTATCTTACTACTTCTATTCATATGCCCTCAGTGCCTAGCACGATGCTTGTTAGGTAAAAGCTCTCGCTAAACATTATAGAATTTAACTGAATCAACTGTGACAAATTCGATTACACTGTGTTGAGTCAGTGTTTTCCTGTACTCTTTTATCAGTTTACCCAACTGGCTGATGAAAACAAACATAATATAGCAGTTTTGTTCTTATGTTGAGGTGTTGGTTTTATTGGTTTTCCCAGAGCTTGTCTCTTCTTATGATCTATGAAAGAAAGAAGTTGGCACCCATGAATATTGGCAGTCTAAATTATAAAGAAATAAAAATGCTCTTTGAAATAAAATTAGATCATTTATCTTTGAAAAACAGAAAGATCAAGGGGCATGAATTAAAGAAGCTCATTACTGGAGTCTGTTTACAACTTTGATGCTTTATGCTTAGAAATCATTACTTTTGGGCTGGGGAGATCGCTCAGTGGCACAAGCGCTAGCTGGCAAGCGCGAGGTCCTGAGGTCGACTCCCGGTACCCACATTAAAAAAAAAAAAAAAGAAATCATTACTTTAATATGATATAATAGACCTTGGTAAGCTCCCTTATCTCTTCCATATCAATGAAATATCAATGTTAGAGGAAGAGTGTTTGAAATCACATCCAGTATTATGAAAAAGATTTTTTTCAGATGGAAAAAAAGGAAAGAAAATCTTATTTTATCAAGGAGCAAGCCAAACTTAGTTTTTGGGCTCAGTCACGCCAGCAAAGCAATTGGATTCCGTAAACTGCACAGCTTCAGCAAATGCTGCGCTCATTTACAAAATCCTGATAACAAATGGTGGAGGGCACTATGCAGTGTGGCATGACTCAGCGACATCAGCATCAGCAGTAGGTGGAAGGTCAGTCCTCGGGTTGTGGGAGGAGAAGACATTAATCCTTATTAAACCTTGTGTTGAACTTTGAACTGCGCTTAACTCTGGAAAATGAGCTGGTTTTAGAGCTTGTTTCCATGAAGTTGAGAGTCTCAGAGCTGCTGCATGAGAATATTTAACTATAGCACCTAGTAAAGGAATCACTTTTAAACTGATCTAACAGAAGACACAGGTCTGCTATAATTTATATTCTGAGTATCTTACAACTGAGGGAGTATCCCACTACACCTGGAGTTACTGGCTGACATTTAGGCAGAGGATAGCACAGCAGCTGCATCCTAAGAAGGAATAAGAACATCTGCAAAGTCTTGAGCTACCTCTAGAAAACAGAGAGCAGTTCTTTAAAGAGGCACAAGACGTCAGACACAGTTGCAGCTGGTGTAAGGCAGAAACTACCTTTGATTTACTATGACTTTTTTTCTTGGAAAATGGATTGTTTTTATTTTCCTTTCAGTTTGTGAACAAAATGAAGACTTGCTGTGGACGAATATCAAATATAGTCTCTCTTTGCTGTTTTTTCTCCACTCAAAAGCACTCTACTCCCTCTTACTATCATGCCTCTTGTGACTTTGCTATTGCTGTCACTGGGATATGGGCGTGTACACCCACCCTATATTAACAGTCGGAATGGGATTAATTTAAAGAAATAAGCTAACATCTCAGAGGAATGTATTCTGCTCCTACATTCCTTTTTACTGCATACGGCACAGGTTTAAAAATTTGCTACAGCCTGAGACGCCTTAAGTTTAATGTGCTTTGGAAATGTAGTTCAAAACTTGGATAAGAGGGCCAGTGAGATGGCTCAGCGGCTTAAGCACCTGCCCAGCAAGCGCGAGGGCCCGAGTTCAACTCCCGGAACCCACATACGAAAAAGGGGCCGGTGATATCACTCAGAGGCACGGGCGCCTGCTGGTGCGCGAGGTCCTGAGGTCGACCCCCTGGTACCCACAAAAAAAAAAAAAAAACTTGGATAAGAGGCTTCCCTTCTAGTATGTGTAGGTGGCTCAGCATCTGCGAAAGGTTCAGCTGGTCCTTTCTGATTTCAGGAACAGATAGCTTCCCCATTAGATGGAGACTAAGTGTTATCTCCAGGAATAAATCACCCATATTATCCATATGGGTTATCCATATTATCCATATTCTCATCCCTCTTTCCCACCTCTTTGCTAATTTGCACATCCATCACAGAGGAGTACAAAGGTACAGACAATGGGGGTTTTACAGTCACATCCTGTAGTTGTTATTCATTCAACAAACTATTAAATAAATAGCTATTTATTGTGCATGCCCTATGTTTTAGGTACTTTTCGAAGTCTATTTTTTCATAATACATCCCACACTCATTGTTCCAAGTACTTGAGTTACAAAGAAATAATAAAAGTGTTTCTAGTGTGAGAGACAATAATTTCAGGGAGGTTTCCTAGTGAGGTGAGTTGGATTTTCCCAGAGGACAAAGTGAGCTGGGGAAGGAAGAAAATTCCAGGAAAAGGAAGCGCAGGCAAACACTAGAAAGCTGAATGGATCCAGTACATTAGTCAGGCTCCATTTGGGGCCATTATAGTAACATTTGTGAATAGTCAATTTGTGTACAGTAGGTCCTCAACTTACAAACATTCGAGCTGCGAACTTTCACAGATACAAACGGATCTCATATCACGAAATTCGTAGATGGGAACAAATCGCGGAAGTAGCTCACGTGTCTACCGCACATTGTGTCACAGCTGTGCTGCTGGGTGCTCACTGTGCAGTGCAATAGTGTACAGTAGCACAGCACTCAATCAGAGCCCAGGATGTCCAGGAGCAAGAGGAAAAGCAGTGGTGATGTGGAGGGGACTGGGAAGGGCAAAACAATATACTTTGTATATTCGTGTCAAAGGTGTATAAGACTCGCTTTGTCCGACTCACGAATGAATCTGACTTACGAAAGTTCTCCAGGAAAGCTCATTCATAAGTCAGGGATTTACTCTTCGTTTAAAATTCCGTTACTGAGGTTTGATAATTTTAATGATTTCTGTTGGTTGTCACTATAAACAAGGTGGAGTAATTTAAAGATGTGTCATAAATACAAATGCATACAGTCTAGCAGTTGAAGTGAAAATGCCAATCTGTTTTGTGATATGATGTTAGAATCACACAGCTTCTTGATTAAGCTTTGAGCTAATGCCTGCCAAGGCATGTTCCTCATGATGCACTGAATAATTGATAGTTGACAATATGTGACATTTATTGAGCATTAGTAATGTGCTAGTTTACAGAGCACAGAACTATCAAGGGGCCCAGCCCAATTGGCTCACTATCAAAATACAGTCTGTTGTTCACTAAGTTGTCCATGCTTCACTAAACTAAAAGCAAAGAAAGCATTTCTGGAGATGCACTGCAGAAGTGAATGGGACCAGATTTTCCCTGCAGGTAGCTCTGCAAGCAGGCATCAGTATTATTTCCACAGAGAGGCAATCTGTTCCAATGGCTCTGGTGATCTCAGAAGATAAACTTGATAATCTAGTATAGCTTTGAAATAAAGGCTATTCTGTCATCTTATGATGCTTTTTCTGCTGCAACCTGTAGGAAAGCCCTCAACAGTGTGCCTTTCTCAACCTTAAAATGTAAGTATACATGTTTCAGCTTTGTGCATATAAAGACAACCATTGAATTCTCCAAGAAAAGGCTTAGTTTTAAATGATTTAAATTATTGCTTGGAATTTCTGGGTCCTTAAGGAAAAGCTGAGAGACTTAAGATATAGGAAAGGGACATAGAAAGGGTATATGAAAATTAAATGTCATGGTGGGTAGGGGTTGGGGAGAGTAAACTAAGTATTCTGCATCCTGGATAGGAAGGCACAAGAGCTTAAAAAGAAGGCACAGAGGATGCATGATAGCTGACTAAGAATGGCAAAAATCACTTCCCATCGATTGTTGGGTAGTTAGAGAGATTGTTAGGGTTGCCACAACAAAATACCACAGACTGGCTGGCTTAATAATAGAAATTTGTTTCTCAGTCCTAAAGGCTCCAAGTCCAAGATCAAGGTGTTAGTTGGCTTGGTTTACTTTGAGGCCTCTCTCTGACTCCTTCTTGGCTTCTCTCATGCTGCCTCTTCACACGGCAGCTTCTCTGTGCCCACAGCAGCTCCGGTGTCCCCGTCTCAGAATTCACCTCCTTTTTGTATAAGGACACGGGTCACACTGGAAAAGGGACCACCATAACAAATTCGCTACAAAATGATCGTCTCTCCAAAGGCTCCCTCTCCAAATATAGTCACATCCTGAGCTATTGGGCGTCAGGGATTCAATGCATGGATTTTTTTTTTTTTTTTTTGCATTTCAATAAATTTATTGAAAGGTATATCTCTTAGTACCAAACATAATGGTAGTTAGTTAGGTTACCTCTGCCAACTCAAAATTAATACTGATGTTTTCAAAATATTGAAATATATCAGCCTTTTGGTAAAACTGAAGTTATCCATAAAACATGGTTTACAAAAAGTTAAAGGTAGAATATACTATGCTTCTTTGGTTTATTTCTCAATGCTTATCTGTAACGTAATGTCAAAATTTGTTACATCCATTCTGAATAGACTCAGGCTTCAGGCTTCACTGAGTTACTGTTTACAACCTTAACAATATATATACATCTCCTTACATTCATTGGCTTACATGGAGAATTCGAAACACTACCTCAGCGATCTCATAATTATGGAGGTGCCTACTTACTTTTCTTAAGACACAGTATAGAAATTTGTGAAAGCATATTCTATTCCTTAAAAAAAAAAAAAAAAACTAGAAGTAATGGCAGTTTTATAAAAACAATCCATAGTAAAACCTTCTGGAGTGCTTTATCTAGCCAGAACTTAGGGTAAAGCAAGTTTTCAGAGTGATAATTGATTTTGGGTTACTACATAATAGAATATTTTTTTTTAATGGAACTAGACTGAGGAAGTAGATTCTATATAGAAATTTTTATTACTGATACAAACATAACCTGCTTTTTAGAAGAAATATTAAAGATAGCTCAATGAATATGCCAAACTTACTAGGTCTGTCTTTTGGCTTAATAAAAAAGGCCCTTAAATGTAAATGCAACTCCCATACAGCAATAACATTCTCGCCTCTGAATTATATTATTACTTGCATTATGGGTGCCAAGAAACCATTACATTATCTAGAATATAACCCTTATTATGCCTTAAAAAAGTGCATGTGTGAAATGTTGGTTCTGATGTAAACCTCGTAATTTAAAATTTAACATTTAAATTAAGTAGGTTACCATTTTCAATATCACCTAAATATAATATACTGATCCAATATAGAAAGTTAGGTTAATGTTAGAAATGAAGATTCACAGTTCACCTTTTCAGGCTTGTATTAAGTATTTCACATTTATGCCTTTAGCTTTACAGATGAAATCAAATTTAAACAATCCTATTTCAGCATTGTATTAGCCAGTTTTCCTAAGTTGGAGAACATCATACTAATCTAGCTGTGATGTTTTGAGGCTTTATAATTTAAATCCATTATAACATTATGGAATCCATAGTTCAGGGTTGTGGAGAAAGGCTTCAAAGAAATGTTTTCTGTTGCTGCAGTAATACTATTTATGTAAAGAACAAAAAACCCCAACTTATCAAAAGTTGGCCTAAATACTACTAGCTGTTAAATTTTTCATACCTAAGTTTCATAATCATATGTAGATGTGTTAAATGTTAACATTTAGTTTTGAGTAGGAAAAGAAATTACTGTAAGTTAATAAATTTAGACAGCAAGATCATATATTTTTACGAATACAATTACCTTGTAGTATTCTCATTGCAATAGCAGTATGTTGACACATATCGGCAATTTTCAGAAACTCGACAGAGATCATCTGTTCTGTATCACTTTTCCTTTAGGTATAATATTCAAGTGATTCTGCTTATAAGCTAACAGGCTCAAATTAGTTCACATATGGATCAAACTTTTGGTCCTGTTACAACTTTAAATGAGCTAGAGCATGGGGCTATGTATAGCAAAATGTGCAATTAAAAAACCACTACTTCAGGACTTTAAAAATTCAAGTTACAAAAGAGGATGTTGTTTTCTAAGCTGCTAATTTAATAAAATGGTTAACATATATATCAGAGATTGGATAACTCCTTTCCTTAGGGTGTTGTACCTTATGTATAGTAAACGCCTTCAAATATTAGCTGACTAGATTGGTGTGTTATTTTTTCCCTTTTGCTATTCCAAGTCCAGATAGTTTATTTTGAAAATATTTCAGTACTTCAATTGTAGAAAAAAATTACACAATTTTCTCTATCAAGAGAAAAACAACCTAATTTACCAATTAAGGAACCGTTTCAGGGATTGTTGGAAGGTGAGTTATTCTGTAGTAACTATGTTTCAGTTGCCGTGCAGTACGCCCAGAAACAATCCACTTCAACTTCTGAACATTTGGTTTGGAACACTTGTTTGATGAATATTCAGTTAAACACTTGGATACAAGCTCTTGCCAGAAGGCCAGATCTCTGCCATTTATCTTGGAATGTTTCTGAAGACATTCTACTCCTTCTGTTAACTCTACACACTTCTGTGCTTGGATCTCCAATGCAATGATAGATAAGGCCAACACAGAAGGCTTTGCTTTAGAAAATATGATCCTGCAGTGACATGCCTTAAGCTGAGCTTCTAGTCTTTCAAAATTTAGGCTATTTTTCCTTTCAAATAGCAAGCTCTCTTGAATGAGTGAATAATAGAGTTGTAGAAACTGAAAGGCAGTGGTAGCTTTGACTTTCCAACACACCTTCTCCAATACAATCTTTTCCATTCTCATCAAGTCTGAAACCGTGAACCTATACTGACTTATTCGGATCAAGTCAGTTGCCAATGGGACATTTCTTTCCTCTTCTATTGATTTTACAGCCAAATAAAAGCAGCTCAGTCCAACACACCCAAGGTGCTTGGGCTGTACCTTCATTTTAGACAGGAATCTGTCCAGTAAATTCACAGCTAGAGAAAATGTCTCCGTATCAAAGCCAAAGAACTGAGTTAGACTAAGAAGATCTTTTACTTCAAAGTCCCTTAGTCTTGCAGTCATTCTGAGGCCGTTATCATGTGCAGATTCAATTAGTCTCAGGCCGCAGGCCTTTGGCTGACATCTTGCCTCCTGTTCCAACAGGGTATTCAGCTGGTGTAGCAGTTTCTGGGAGTCAGTTGTCGTCAGTACTTCTATCATCTTGGCAGAGACTGCAGCTCCTCGGCGTGACCACCCTCCCCGGGCCTGCTCTCACCTCGCCCCACGATCTCGGACACGACAGGCCTAGGAGGCGCGGACACTCGGGGGCTGGAGGGGAGAGGCCCGGGGAGGGAGAACTGTGCGGGGTGGAGGTCTCCGCAGCGCCGCGAGGACCAGGCCGCCCGCCTCCTACTCCGACCGAAGCTCAATGCATGGATTTTGAGGGGATATTTCAGTCTGTAACAGTAGCAAAGAGAAAACATTAAATCTCGGATATTTCTGCTTCTCACAACTGTTTCTCCGTGACAATTAGGAGTATTTGGAAGACTAGCAAAGCATGTCAGAGAGGAGGAAGCGCCACAGTGCAGATCTGTTTGCTGATGAACAGTTTTTTCCTCGGGGAGATTACCCTTCTCTCTTGGCTAGAACAAGAGACAAGAGATATTCTGCCACAGTCTTCCTTCTCCATTTCCGTTGATTCAACTTCCTCTTACGCATCTAAAAATTGTTAAATTATTTGTATTTCTGCCCACTGTTGACACATGGAGACCAATTTTAGTTCTTATTCTCACTGAGGATGACCACTGGCTTAATAATTTCCTTTTTGTGGAAAGAAGATACATCAAGGCGAATATAAGTGTTCAGTAGTGGGGTGGGGAACTTGGCAGGTTTCATTTTCAGGGGATTACTCAGAATTTATAACTTTCTCATGAGCTCTAAAACCAGGTTATTTGGGTCATTCTGGGTCATATATAAGCATTAAATGCATTATTATCATCTTTTTTGTTTATCAATTGAAATATATTTCTCAAACAAACTTCAGAATTTTTTTTTTGTGGGTACCAGGGGTCGACCTCAGGACCTCATGTGCCAGCAGGCGCCTGTGCCGCTGAGCGATATCACTGGCCCTTTTTTCGTATGTGGGTACCGGGAGTCGAACTCATGACCTCGCGCTTGCCAGGCAGGCGCTTATGCCACTGAGCTATCTCTCCGGCCCCAAACCTGAGAATATTATCGTTTTTTTTTTTTTTTTTTTTTGGTGGGTACCGGGGGTCGACCTCAGGACCTCGCGCGCCAACAGGCACCTGTGCCGCTGAGCGATATCACCGGCCCCTTTTTCGTATGTGGGTTCCGGGAGTCGAACTCGGGCCCTCGCGCTTGCAAGGCAGGCGCTTATGCAGCTGAGCCATCTCACCGGCCCTGAGAATATTATCTTTTGGGACTAGAAAATTAGACTTAGTGCATCTTCCCAGGCTCTTAAAATTATGATTATCCCCATTCAGAGGGTTCCCAGGAGGAATTTTTAGAGCTTTAACTTCTAATAGATGTATAATAGGTACAGAGCCCCAGGTCCTTCTGATGCCGCAGTGCCCTGTATGTAAGGAGTGTGCCATATTCTCAACAATTGCAACTGGATTTTCTATTTAGGATTACTAATCCTTTGGTTACTTCAGATGACGATTATTTTGCTATGGACAAGAGAGCACTAGGTAGAGAGAAGTACGGAGGAGTGATCTTGGAAAGGATAAGGCAGAGGAAAAGAAATCACAAACCTAGAAAGAATAAGTAGCATTAGGACTCCATCTAATTAAATAAAGATATCACATGATTTGATTGAGACAGATGCAGAGATGAGACATAATGGAGGCTGGGGTATGTTTATGCATCAGAAAAAGATGAAAGACACAAGAGACAGTAGTTAGATGATCAACTATATACCTAGTATCTTAAAGAAAGTTTTGGACTCCTAAATTGATAAAATAATGTGGGGCAAAATTTAACAAATCCAACCTAATGAGCCCCCTGCCTTGAACTTCTTGCCCTATCATGGAGTGCATTTTCTGGGCTAAAATCCTACCAGGGTAAATAAATAATAATAAATTTTCGTCATTACCTCTGTTATTTAAGGAGTTTTTTTTTTTTATCTCTAATGATTGCATGAAAAGGAAAGGAAATGCCACTTTTGGAGTGGTGCTATTCATTCCAGCTATCACTGGGCACGGTGAGCATGTCCAGTGACGATGGGCCCCTGGACAACGGGTGCTTAGCTCTGGCAAGAACAAGTCAGTCTGCCAACTCAGTGGCAAGTGATCAGCTGGTAAAGAGAGCTTCTTCTAGAAGTAAGGCGGCGGGGCAGTCAGTAGGAGATTAAAGAAATAGAGGTTGCCCTGAGAGAGGCTTGTTACAGAGAAGGACGCTCAGTCCTCATAATCTCCCTATCCCGCACCCTAACTGAATGCGTTGAGGTAAAAATTTGTGGAATTGGGAAGCTAAGAAATGCTGTGGACTCCCAGTTCTCACGAGCACTCTTCACCTGAAGGCCTGTTGACATTTTTATTGCTTCAGTATTTTCCAATAGTCTTTTTCATGTTATGAGTCAGAAATCTCAAGAATATGTTCTGTTATGAACCAAAACACCAAGATAAGGTCTGAAAGCAAATCTCCCCTTCTGAACAGGGTCCCAGACCTCATCCAAGCTAGGAATTCCCAGCCAAGGCCTCCGAGTCAGAGGAGCAGGATAACACGAACGTCTTCCGTGGAACCTTGAAACAAGTAACTGACACGTTCAGTACACAGCAATTCTCCTCTGCCACACCCTGTTATTTCTCTCAGCAGTGAAATGAAAGGGTTTCTGCCTCACTGAAGAAATTTCAGGCTACCAATAAAAAGATGGTAGAGTGTTGAGCTGAAGGTGGAAGATCCCTCACATTACAGAACAGCCACATTTCTTTTACAGGTTGGATTTTTTCATCACCTTATTGTAATTTTCTATGCCTTCATCATCACATTGTGATAATTAAGATGAAACAAAGATAAGTAAAACTCAACAGTATAATAAAAAGAGAAAAACTGTTCTAAAAAAGTTGTGCAGCTTGGTTATATATAAATACTGTGTCTGCTCTACAATTCTTTTATTACAACATTCTCTGAGCTCAAGTGATGGGGGCTGGAAATTTAATGTGGGACAGATATGACAATAGTAAAACAGTCAGGCAGTGTGCAATTTTAAAATAGAAACAATATTTAAGTGTTTAAAATACACCTCGCATGCTGGGCATGGTGGCACATACCTGTAATCCCAGCACTCAGGAGGCTGAGGCAGGAGGATTGCCTTGAGTTCTAGGGCAGCCTGGGCAACATAAGTGAGTTCAAGGCCAGCTGCACTACACAGCAAGACCCTGTCTCAAAAAAACCAAAAATAAATAAATAAATAAATAAAAATAAAATACACCATGCATTTTCTGGATGCTGTAGTGGTATGGTATGAGGGGAGGATGATAAAATTATAGCTGTGTAAGGTCCCTAGGCTGAAAATTATCTGTGGAAGAACATATAGGACAATTTGGTTCATTTCAAAGGTTTGCAATTGAGTTCTAAAGGAAATTTTGAGATTTTTTTTTTTTTTTTTTTTTTGCCACAGCAGGAAAAAGTGCTTACCTTTTCCCATGGGATTACCAGTGAGTCACTGCATGTCACTAAGTGCTGAACTCAAAGGCCAAGTCTCTTACATGTGCAAGAATTTTCCCCACCTTTGAACTTTTACAGAGGCTTTTATTACAGTATTCCAAAGTTCAGTGTGTCTTGTTCTATCATTTTGCATTCTTATAATGCTCCAAAGTTGACTATGTACAACGGTCTTTAAAAGAGTTTTGCTGAAAGAAGATGAAGCAAGTTGAGTGGGATTTGGAACCTCATTTTCTTTTCAGACCGAGGATGGTGCATAATTTTTGAAAGCCAATGCCGTTGACGTGCAGCCTCAATTCAGAATTGGGCTTTAGTATCCAAATGGGAGTTCTGTGCAGAAAATTTTTAACATGCCTTTTTTGTCCAGTCTCGAAAAATGTTAACTTATATCCACAAAATTCACATTTCCTCACCCATTTGACTCTTTCCTGGTATCTTTAACTGGCTTTTTCAACTCCCATGAGCTTCATGGCTTCTGATTTCAGAAGCACATGAGGCTTGGTGACCTCATTAATATTTTCCATAACGTGAAATCACATTTTGTTGAAAAACGACATGTTGTTAGTCACTTCCACTGAAGACAGGAAAGCCATATATTTATTATAACTGCAATGACAGTTTTCTTCTACTTGGATGTGCTGTTTAACACTAAATCCTACTGTTCCCAAAACGAACTCATTTTCTTCTACCTCTCAACTGGATACTATTTTTTGTGATTTGCTGAGTATTATGAACAATAATACTATCTGCTTAGGGTTTAAAACTTAAAAACATGGAGTAATTTTTGCTCCATCTTGATTTTCTGCTTTTCTCAGACCCAAGAAGAACTAAGTTAAGCCATGCAAATTTGCAAGCCTCCCCATGTATTTACTACTATCCATTGATCCCAAGTAGAAATGCCTGCTTTCAGCCAGTCATTCAGTGTCTACAATGATCTGATTTCTGCTTCCTTTGCAAGCCCTCTCTTAACTCACTTTTCCAGCCCTACTTTCAATCCTACACTCCAGACATTGATTAGCTACTTACTACATACACAATATTGCATGTATTTCCCCGAGAGATGTGAAAGAGATGTCTGCCTTTGAACTGAGCCAGACGGGGTCAACTTGGACAAGTCACTCTGGGGTTACTGACAGAGTCGTGGGTGACTAGCGGGCTGCAGCAATACTGAAGTTGCCAGCTCCACTTTGCTGAGCTACTGATTTTATAGAGCTCTAATCAAAATAGCAAAAGCAGGGTCAAAAGCAAGAAGGGTCCTCGGGAAAAGTTACCTTTATTCCACTCCCATTCCCAACTCGTCAGGAAACTCCACCAATCTCAGCAAGCGTGGTCTAGTCACGGTGGTGGACAAGCTTGTGCCACACTCCGGCACACAGCCCCAGCACCTCCCAAGGGCCCACAGGACAGCTACACAGAGGCCCATGACAACATGCAGTCACTTTGGCTTGAGCTGAGGGGACAATTCTCCCTCGACCCGGACAGTTTCATACTTTTCCTGGTTCAACTGAGACCTTGACCTAAAATGTCAATCGTGTCATTCACCTGGCAAATGTAAACTCGTCTTTCAAAGCATCATTCTCATTTCATTGCTTCTTTGAAACTTTCATAAACACCTCCCTCCTTGGAGCCCACCTTCTCTCCGAGGACCTAGGTGATACCTGCAAAGTCCTTCAGGGTGGCAGAGATTGTGTATTGTCTCCCTCAGTCTCCATGTATTTTTCTTCCACTCTTCTCAAAGAACTTGCAAAACTGGATACTGGTTTTAGAAATCTTGGTAGCTAAAGCTCTGGACGTGAAAAAGTTCCCACTAACACTATCAAGTTCTACATGAGGTCAGAACTCAGATGTTTCCTCCCTGTTATGGTTTGTGTCTCGATGTCCCCTCAAAGCCTCATGCAGTCATGGAGGTGGGATTCTAGAGTTTATGACTGATTCGTGGTCTAATGCTGGGATTATGGGCGTGAGTGCCACACCCATCCTGGGGCGGGTAGCCTGCATGTAATATAAGGGAGGGAAAGAGGTTTGCTCTCTCTCTTGCGCACGCTCCTCCCTTTTGCTCTTGCTGCTTTTGCTGTCTTCCGCCACCATGAACTGTTGCCCTCTACCATGTGCCACTCTGCCTTGCAGCCAGCTGATTATGGACTGAAACCTCTACAAACTGTGAGCCAAATAAACTTTTCCTTTCTTAATTTTGTGTGTTGGGTAGTTTGTCTCAGCAACGAGAGAAAAGCAACCGAGACACTCCCCCTTCCATTTCCTTCCTTTGTTTCTTTCTCTTTCTACCTCTCTTTCCTTTTTTGCTGTTTTGCTGCCAGCATGCAGGACATGGTACGTGAGTGGAGCCAATGGCCGGCCTCAGAGGGAACAGGAGAAAACTCCAGCAGCGACATCAGAAGACTGCTGCCTTCTGCTCTTCAGCTTCGTGGGGTGAGCCTGATTTCAATCATCTGGTGGCGGATCCCTCATTTTTGCTGTTCCAGTCCTGTCAGAGGTTTTGTGAATATTTGTTTCGCTGCATTATATATTTTTTGTGCCGTAAGGACCTGGAGTGATTTGTTTCCTACATTGAATCCTGATACAGTTTGCTTCTATTAAAACGTAATCTCTTTGAAAGCAGGAGTGAGGCGTTTTTACTTTTATATTCTTGTGATGTACCAAAGAATTGGCTCTTCTCAAATAGGGGATTGATTCGCTAGGTGAGCCGATAACAACTTTATATATCATAGTGACATAAACTTCACCTGATGCATAACTCCCTTTTGTAAAACTCTCCTTTCCTGGCCATCCTGGTCTCTGCCTCTTATTTTGTGTATCTATATCTGGTCCCTTCCTCTGTCTTTGTGTTCTGACAGCTGCTCCTGTCTCTAGTATCTTCCTTCCACTGTCAACACATATTTATCAGTACTGGCAGGGAAAACCTTAAACATCACTGTTTAATAAATACTTTGCTGGGCCGGTGAGATGGCTCAGCGGCATAAGCGCCTGCCTTGCAAGCGCAAGGGCCCGAGTTCGACTCCCGGATCCCACATACGAAAAAGGGGCCGGTGATATCGCTCAGTGGCACGGGTGCCTGTTGGCGCACGAGGTCCTGAGGTCGACCCCCCGGTACCCACAAAAAAAAAAAAAAAAAAATAAATAAATAAATAAATAAATACTTTGCTGTTGATATCTAGCAGTGGAAAGAAAGCATGTCCCAGTGCTTTCTAGAATTATGCTTTGCCTCTAACAGGAATAGTTTTTGCTACAGAAAATCGGATTATAATGACTTAATAAAGATTAATTTTAAAGTTTTTTTTCATAACACAAGTCCTGACTGCTAGCTTTGGTTCAGTAACTCATGTGAGTTTTCTGGCTTTTCTTTCATGATGCAAATGATACCCAAAGTATCCAGGTAATGTGCTTGTTTTCAAGATAGACACTTACAAGAAGAATGATAAAATCAGCCCTGCCCATGCTTTTTAGTAGAAAAGCAAAGACTTCCTGGAAAGCACAAGCTCACATCTACTTCTGTCTCACTTATGAAGACAGGGCCAGCTGGCCATCCCTCTTTACCAGAGAGTCCAGGAGAGCAAGTGTTAGCTCTGTCGTGGGAAGAAGAGAAATGGAAATGATTACTGGGATAACCGACCCCAAAGGACTACCATGTTTGCAAAGTCATTGAGTACCTTTGGTGTTCTTTGGGCAAGCTCTAGGCCTCACAGTTTCTCACAGTCTCCAGAGCTGCTGCATACTGGATATAAAGATGGCTAGTTCTACAGATAATCGAGCATTGATGTAATGAGTACGCTTACCCTAGTCTAACAAACACAGCACAGATTGGAAGAGATGAGGATATACTAACCAGAGTCTGTCTTGCATGAATGCAAGAAAATGAGCAAGAAGGATATAAATTACTTTCAAAAGCATTTTATCATTCTCAGTTGAGAGTCACTGGTTCTTTCAAACTTATAAATTTAATAGATTTGCTTTTTGTATTTATTATAATATGCCAATGTCAATTTTTAATTATAATATGACAAACCATTGTGGATAGTTGGTGGGTTAAAACATCGATTTTTCATGCTTATAAATTTTATCTTGAGTTTAAACATGTTTATCAAGAGCGATGAAACCTTAGTTTATACAATAGTTACCTTTAAGTGAAAGGGTAAGTGTAGTTTGAAAGATTTGAGATCTTATTTATGACTAGAACACATGCATTGCAAACCTAAAATGTTTAGTTAATAAGAGCTGAAGAGCCTCCTAGGCCAAATTGACTCTCCTTAAAATAAAGACCTACATTAAGATGATCAAATGGCACTCCTATTTAAATTTTCCCTCCCTGTTATTACTTCAATAATTTTATCATGAAGTAATACAGAATAATTACAGAAGCAGAGTTGAGGGAAGTGTGTTAAAAAAAAGCATCCCAAAAGTATACCTTGAAGAGGAACCAGAGCTGCAGAGCTGCAGAGCTGAAGTGGGGAAGGGAAAATGGCTTTGGGGGTTGTGTGGAGCAGCTCTCAGGCCTCTTTTTTTTTTTTTTTTTTTTTTTTTTTTTTTGACACAACTCAGTAGTTTTCTCTCCATGCCTCAGGCCAAGCACCACCATCAGGAGCTTTGGGGCTGGCCATGGACTGTAGGAAGGCTCTGCTCAGATTATTAAAAATGCCTCTGCAATTGTCACGTGTCTCCCTCTGGTAAAAATTAGATATTACAGCCTTCACTAATTACAGGCTAGTGGCTCTGGTGCCCTCCCAAAAGGAAATTGCTTTGAGATAGCAGCGGAAAATTGGGGTTGTAAAATAAATCCAGAAAAGGTCTGTCAAGCTTTTCTTGCCCATAAAATAAAAATAAATTACCATATTTTGAAGTTCTATGGAAGGAAAGAAAAAGGAAAGACAGCTTAAATTGCTTAGTAAAGAGAATTTTGCTACCAAAACTCCACCGTTAAAACAAAAGTGCAATCAGGATAATTACTTGAAATGTTTATGTTTACTTCTAGTCTTCAAATTAAAGTACAGCATCATGTTCCTTTGGGTTGCCATTCAAATTCTCTGTTCCTCTCCTGATTCCTGTAAATGTAGCCGATAAATTCCTTTCTTTTAAAACAGAATGAATATTCCAAATTTAACATTTTTGTCCTGTTTCGGAGAGCTTTATTGCCTGGATAATGCCCAGAAATTATGAACACATCTAGTTCATGTACTCTGTCCAGTAGATGTTTCTTTTTAAGACTACGATGCAAAACGCGTTCTGAATATTATGGTACTGTCTTAGTTTCCAGGTGAAACAGCCCTAGCCGGTGGTGGCGAACCTACTGCACGCGTTCCACAGCTGGCTGTTTGCATCATTGGAAGCTCTAAAAGGTTCACCATCACTGCTGGACTACGAACCGGAGTTTGAAAATTTAGAAGTCAACGATGTTCCCACCACAATCAGTACCTCTGCATATAGCACTGTTGGCAAGCCTGGGTTCAGCTTGGCTTTTGGTTGATCAGAATGTGAATCGAGTAGCAGAAGCTGGACTGCTGGTCTACACAGCCTTTCCACACATCTATCCCCCGCCCCCCCAGCTGCCCTCTCTAGCTTTTGGACCATTAGGGAATTTCTAGTTTTTGAGCAGGACAGTGCATCAAATGGCTGAAAGTCAGGTAAAATATGTTAATGATGCATCCAAGCAGGGACCTCGGCTGTGGTGGAGCCACAAGCCAAATTCTGTTCCACTGTCTTCGGCTCCTCCTCTTGTTGTCTCTTTGGCTCATCTCTTTTCCTTTTATTTTCCTCCAAATGTAGAAATCACGATCAAACCAGAAACACGGGCGGGTGAGTGGATGCATTTACCTCCGGGCTCTCCCGGCCACACAATCAGGTTCGCCTCCCTCTTGAGTGCTTCGGCGTGAAATCACTCCTCGTCATATTCGAATCCCACGTTTTCCAGCTGAGGAGGGACTGAAGGGGCAGGAGAGGAGCGCCTGTCTGGGAAGGTTATAGGAACCTCGGTTCCCCACAGGCACCCCAGCTCCTTTGGGGTGTGCTCCAGGCTTGGGTCCTGGCCAGATGCAGTACCTGGGTCCACTGCACAGGACGAGCTTGGCGCGGCGGCCGCCAGGGGGCGCGCGTGCCGGCTGAGCGCGGGGCTGCGTGGGCTACCTGCGTGGGCGTCGTGCGTGCGTGTGTCCCTGGATCGCTCGGATCGTGCGGGAGGACATGGCTGACAAGTATGCTGCGCTGCACCGGGCCTGGCTGCATGTGGATTTCATCCACGCCAACTCGTGAGTATCCAGGTGGGGTGGGGTCCACACGCAATGAGAAAAAGAACAAAATACATGAAGTCGGAGGTGGTGGCGCACGCCTGTAATCCCAGCACTGGGGAGGCTGAGGCAGGAGGATTGCGGTGAGTTCGAGGGCAGCCTGGGCTACATAGTGAGTTCAAGGCCAGCCTGGACAGACCCTATCTCAAACAAAGCAAAGCAAAAGAAAAGTAAACAAAACAAAACCACATGAACTTGGTATGGTTGATTTATAGATTTATTTATATTGTATATGTGTTTTTAAAGCAGTGAAAAAGTAGTAAGTACGTATTCTGGGCCAGACTGAGCCCTTTTGGTGCTCCTCAGATAACATCATGTGTTAAGAAGTCCCCACATTTACCATTTTTTATTAGATGTTCACAGTACAAAATGATTACATACATCATGGGGAGCAGGTACATGATGTAACACATATTAATTCTTTCCCTACATTTATCATGTAAAAAAACTATTTGTTGATCATTGGGCGCTTACTTCTATCCCTCCTTCCCCTTAGTCTGACCCATAGGCTGACAGTGTGAAGATTCAAGCTGCTTTCCAAACGCAGTGACTCGCATTACTTGATGTCAGCCTCACTAGTACCCTGAGGCTTTCGGGAAAGGAAACCTCTCTGAGAAGCTCACATTCCAGTTCCAGTTGTTCTCCAGGCACTTTCTCTTCTCTGCCAGGCTTGTGTGCCTTTTAGGGCTTGTCACCGGGTGACCTTTCAAATACAGAAGTCCTTCATTGTCCGCTGGGACGATGTCCCAGGCTCCCAGTGGACGCTGAGGCAGGATGGTACCATACTATCTGTAGCTACGTAGTTCTTCCTGTACGTACATGATACATACATGCCTGCGATAAAGATTAATAATAAATTAGGCACAGTAAGACATGAGTGATAACTAATAATATAGAACCATTTTAACACTACTGTGTAAGTTTAAGAAAACATTAGAAGCCCAGTTTTGAAAGAAGTGTGATTGTACCTTGGGAACGTCCCTCAGCTCAGCTCTGTGTAATTTCTCCTGCTATTACATCCAGCCGCCCCTCCCACAGACCACCCTGTGTGCCCACTTCTCCAGCCCCTTTCCGTCGTCGATGTGGTAAGTTCATGGCAATGTGACAGCAGCATGAAGCAGCGCAGAATCGGGTACAAACTGATGTCGGCAGGCTTTCCAGAAGTGGAAAAATTCCACAGGAAAACACAGATCGATGGTACAGACAGGCGCCCCTGCCAGTTCCTGAGCCCACGGATGAACCCCCAAGACCTAGTAGACTAGGGCTTTAATCAACATTCTTCAGAAATAATTTGGTGCTAAATAATAATTTGATGAAAAATTCTTTGGGAAAAAGTTCTTTTTTTTTTTTTTTTTTGAGTCAGGGTCTCACTTTGGAGTCCAAGCTAGCTTTGAACTCATGGTTATCCTCCTGCCTCAGCCTCCTGAGTGTTGGGATTACAGGAGTGCGCCACCATACCTGGCTTGGGAAAAAGTTCTTGAACACAGATTTATAAAGCAATTTATAAATAATATGCATAAAATTCATGAAGTGAGTTGTTTATTAAGAGTTATCTAGAGGAACAGAGCAGACAGTGTGAGTAGAGAGGTATGAGAAGGAATTTCTTGGGGCAACTGGCTCACTTGATTAGAGAAGCTGAAAAGCCCTGTGCAGGCTGTGTGCAAGCTGTCTGACAGTGGAACCATGGACTGTGGCTCAGTTTGAGTCTGAAGGCCTCAGATTCCTCTCAGAGGAGGATAGAAACCCTTAACTGTAACTGTGCATTTACCAATTCCTCCTGCGCGTTTCGCAGTCTCACAAAGCAAGTTTAACGGTAAAGCTTGTCTCAGTCTTTGTTTCATCAGGAGTGGGCAGGATATCTGGCCCCAGCGTCTTCCCTTGGCTTTGTAATGCAGAGTGTCTACTTCCGAATCTTGGCTGTGCTGAGCAAGTTGTTTCCAGAGTAGCTTTTGAATTGATTGTCTGTCCAGAACTGCAGAATATTTGTTTGCAAGTATCTTCAACCCCTTACTCTATTACACACTTGGTTTCACCTTGTGTTTTCCCTTTATTTCCTTGTCAGCACAACTCATGGTTTCCTTTTTGGAGCCCTTGCTGAATTGCTGGACAACGCAAGGTAAGATTTACCTGTGAACAAAGTCATTGAGGGAATTTCACGGCATAAATTGAGTCTGGTTGTATTTTCTTGTGGGGGGGTGGGTACCAGGAACTGAACTCACGACCTTGCGCTTGCCAGGCAGGTGCTGTGGCGTTGAGCTATATCCCCGGCCCTCTTTTTTATTTTTGAGTCTGGTTGTATTTGAAGATAAAAATATATCATCATTTCCCCCATTTGAAATGTTTGTGACTTCATTTTCTATAAAAGTCAAAATTCTATGTGAAAGAAATAGATGAGAGGAGTTATTTACCTTTATTTAAATTGTATTTATGATCAGACTTGAAGTGAAGGTAAATTGGATCTGTGTGTTTGTGTTGGTAACTATGTAATAGCAAATATTTGGGTATTTTTTGAATTATAGATCAACATACACTTTGTCTTGAAATTTTTCTTTGGGTTTGGGCACTTATCAAAGTCTACATTGAAGTGAATTGTAGTTTAGAAGGAAATAACTGTTATTCCTCTCTTACTGTGTACCAGATACACATAAACACATATATATGGGTATTAGTTCATTCATTCTTACTGCATAATACGAGGTGGGAATCATTACCCCAGTTCTACACCTATTGGAAATCAGAATATAGAAGTTAGATGATTTATTCAAAGTAATACAATTATTCTTTGGCAAAGTTAGAGTTCCCATTTATACCTTTTGGTTACAGAACCTCTGTACCCCGTTTTACTGTCTCTGATAAAGGTACTAAGGTTTAAAGAACCAATTTAAATTCTTTTCAATTGTGTATTTGTGGTGACTTGGGAGGGAATCATTTTTTTTTTCAAGCTAAATTGAATATAACATTTGCCTTGTTTTATATTGTTTCCATTTCACAGAAGATATTTTCCTACTTTCTGTGCAAAAAGCAAAGTACACTCAGGATATAGTATGTGGTTTTTAGATAAGGGATCTCAATAAGGGAACCTAAATGCCCTGTCACTGGTTGATAACAATATTTCAGCCTTTTGTGCTTGTTTCTGGCTTTTGGCCACAGATGGGCGATGACCCTTCTGAGAATGTGTCCATACAGAATAGTCAGCTAATCAGCTATCTGGGAATTTTTGCTCAGCACTAAGTAAAAAGTTGCAGGCTTCTCCTTTATGAAACCCTGTCTTCATAGAACTAAGGAAATCATAGAAAGGGAGAGAAGAGGAGAAAAGAGAATGAAGTTGGTTGACGGGGAGCCGTGAACTCAAGTCAGAAGGAGCCGAAAAGGATGGGGTCCGTATAGAAGAAATGCTCGTGGCCGTTCCTCTGCAGTGCATCAAGGTGGCCACTGCTGTTTCTTGTAAAGCCTGAAAGAGAGGCTTTTGTATCCATGGGTCCTGCTACTGAATGGCCCATTATCTGCAACTTGATAACCCTAACTCTGAAAGTTTTGTTCATTCATTTGAGATAGGGCAGATAACATCAGACTGTAGCAGAAACAGGACCTAGGGGGCAGTTTATGTAGCAGGGGGTGAGTGGGTGCCTGAGGAAGAAAGCTTGACCTGCAACTCAGGGGAGCGAGAGAAATGCAATCAGGTTAAGAGTTTTTAATGCAGCATTTGTAAATTGGCAGCCCCTTGACCCGCTCTAGCCCATCTCAGATTTGCTTCATGGTGAAATCTTGCACAGCGTTCAAAAAGAAAAGGAAGAAGGCAAAAGAAAAAGGTTTAAGAAACAAGAGGCACTGCATAAGTAATCTGAGTTTTTTGTTTTCCTTGAGAGATTTTTTTTTTTTTTTTGAGACAGGGTCTCACTATGTAGCCCAGGCTGGCCTTGAACTTATGGCAGTCCTCCTGCCTCAGCCTCCCACGTGCTGAGATTACAGGCATGCACCACCATGCCCAGCCTCCTTGAAACATTAAAAGTAGCATTCTTCAGAAAAATTAAAAATCCCTGCTATTTCAGTATAGTAATACATTGTATAAACCATAATTGCATAATAGAGATATTGATATCTACATGTCATGGGATGGTGTTAAGGATTACAAGAGCATGAACAAAAATACTTCATTCAGTGTTGTGTGGTACACAGGAATTGCTCAAGAAATGGCAGTAGTAATTGCAGGTTTCTATATAAAGAAGGTTTAGAAGTATCGATTGACTAGAGGAAGCAGCTATAAGACACTAGCTCAGCTATATTTGGGGTAGTTTTGGGTTTGGGACTATGGAAATTTGGAGAGAGACTCAAGTTTCTCCACTGAAGTTGCGCTAGCTGTTGCTGTACTGAGCCTCCCGTTAGAATCCTCCCTCCCTCGTAAGACCTACTCCTTGTCAGCTAAGACCTCATTCCTCGTCCTCCCCCCTCACACCTGTGATACTGAAGCCAGGATCTTGTGGCTCCTTTTCCTTTCCTTTTTAAGTTTTTATTTTAAGAATAATTCTTAGAATTGCAAAAATAATACCTGTGAATTTTGGAAAACTGAGGAGATAAGAAGAAAGGAAAAAATTGGTAATCTCATCCCATAGTCAAGAGTCTGAATATTTTTCTGCCCAAGACCAGGTAGTGAATCTCTTCACCACGGACTGTGTGGCTTCTGTTGCAGTGAGTCAGCGTTGCCGTCGTACGCTTAGGAAGTCACAGATGATGTGTAAATGAATAAGCTTATATGTTCTGATAAAACTTCATCTACAAAACAGTTAGTGTCTCAGATTTGGTGCAAAGACCGCAATTTGCCTTCCTTGTTTCCATTATGTACATATACATCATGTATGCTCTTCTTACAGTACCAAGTAAATAGTAACTTGTTTTTTATTTTCATTTTCTGCACTGAAATATATCATGGAAGTCATTCTGTAACTTACAGATCACTCTCCAGACATTTTTTTTTAATTCTGTATTCATATTTCACTTTGTTGAGCTCTTTGTGTAAGTACTACTAAATTCTATCCCTTCTTTTACATTTCTGAATTTACTCCTTGGTAATGTTCTCAAATTATGAATAATGATATTCTAAGTATATAAATGCACAGTGAAACATTTTAGTAATTGATCTTAAAGCAATTTAAGTGGAGTTTTGTATTGTTTGATATCTGACAATAGATTATACCTCACATAATCAATTCAAATTAATGTAGTTTTTAAACATAACTTCTCATTGAAGCGGTGATTTTTTTTATATTATTTCCAGAGATGCAGGGGCTACAAGACTTGATGTGTTTTCAGGTGAGCAGATTTCCTTTTTTCGTTTTTAATTCTAATGGAAAACCTGGAGCTATTTTGCTTTTATTTTACTTCATGAAATAAAAGCGCATTCTAAAGATCTTTAATGTAATCTAAATACTTACTGAACACAGTGACCCAACGGGGAGCCGGTTTGAGCAAAGTATACTCTGAGAGTCAAATTGTTCACTTAATAGGGGACCCATTTACAAAATTAGGTCTTCTAGAGTTTGTGAAAGCAGCAAAGTGATATGGAGCAGTAAATTTATATGCCATGAGAAAGTTTTATTTTCAAAGCTTATTAACTTCATGGTTATTCATAATTAAGCATCCATCACTTTCAACTTACCCCAGTTTTAAAAGGAGTAAGTGAACATGAAGTGTGAATGTTTGAAGGCCACAAAATTCAAACCAAATATGTTTCCTCATTGACTTCGTTTGTAGCCTCCAAATTTTTTTTTTTTTAATATGCGGGTACCGGGAGTCGAACTCAGCACCTCGCACTTGCCAGGCAGGTGTTTATGCCGCTGGGCTGTATCACTGGCCCAGCCTCCAAATATTGATTGCACTTGTTACTTGATTTCATTTGAATTGGATGCTACTGACCTCAGGTTCTGTAATTCAGCACTGTGATTCAGCCACTGGAGAACTGCTCTCAGTGGAAGGTGCTTCCCTCCCCAGATTCCATCATTTGCTCTGTAATTCCGGTTATTGGTCACAGGCAGGAGGACATTGTCTGTGATGTTAATCCATTTCTTGTTTAAAAAGCATTGCAGGGCCAGTGAGATGGCTCAGCGGCATAAGTACCTGCCTGGCAAGCGTGAGGGCCCGAGTTCAACTCCCGGAACCCACATACGAAAAAAGGGCCGGTGATATCACTCAGTGGCACAGGCGCCTGCTGGCACGCGAGGTCCTGAGGTCGACCCCCAGTACCCACAAAATAAATAAATAAATAAATAAAATTTAAAAATAAAACTGTTTCTCGCGGCAAACAAATTTACTGCTCCATATCACGCTGATGCCTCTTTGGTGAAGGAAAAGTGCTCTTCCCTTTCATATCCACTTACAGGTGCTTGTTGACTTTCAGTGGGGTTCTATACCAGTGAGAACATTGGAAGTTGCAAAAACTGTAAGTGGAAACTGCATTAAGTTAGTTACGGACCATCCGTGTGGAGAGGAGAATAGGACAAGTGACTCTTGTCTAGGAGAGGCTCAAAGGATGATAGGCACACAGGTAAAGGAGAAACTGCTTCATATTAAAGACATGGGGCTTCAAATACGGATGTGAGTTTTGTCAAGTAGTGTAGAAAAAAGAAAATTGTTGTCTAAAACATTATTATGAGAAAAAGAATGAAATTCGACTATTCAGAGATTTGTTCATGTATTCAGCAACAGTTTATTGAGTATTTGTTCTTCTGGGTGTTGGGAAAGAGGCACTGAGCAAAATGTTGAAGTTTGTACTCTCATGAAACATGCATTCTGTTAGGGAGGCCTGGGCAATATTTATCCATTAACAAATGAATGGATGCAGAAAATGTGTTTTTACACACAGTGCAGTACTACTCTGCCATAAAAATAAACTTGAGTAATTTGTAGGAAAATCCTGGACGTACCTTGAAACCATACTGTTAAGTGAAATAGATCAGACACATAAATTTAAGTATCACATGTTTTCTCTTATAAAAGAAACCCAAATTACAAATAAAGAGAAAAATAAAATATAGATCATAGGGAGATAGATCTTCCTCAAATGGAAAGGAATCAAAAGATGGAGGGAGAGGAGAGAGAGAGGAGGGAAAAGGGGTATAAAAAGAAATTAAGATGTGTTATGTGCATGTGCTAACTCCACATAAGGGATGTAAACACTACTGCAAGCATGAACTAATAAAAAAGAAATGAATAAATAAATATCAGGCAGTGCTAAGGGGAAAAAAGCAGGTTTAGAGAACACAGAGTACTGGGAAGGGTATGCAGGTTTTCATAGGATGGTCTGGGGAAGTTTCTCTAAAGACTTGCATGATGGGAGGGATGCACCGTGGAGTTCTCTGGAGAAAAACTATTTAGGGAACAATTACAGTGTTAGGTTGGCCAGAGTTAAGGGTTAGAGAAAAATGGAGGAGTGTCATGAATATGACACCAAGGTATATTTCTTTAGTCAATGGACCTTGGAAGAGTTTGAGTGGTGTCATTCTTCTAAGTAGACATGTAGTCTTTTTCCTTTCTAAAATAAAGGTAGTAGAGGAACAGCGTAGCAGATAGCCTGAAGCGGTACAAAAGCAGAGAGAGAGGGAGGTATGTCGTGGAAATGGTCTAAACATGATTTCATAAGAATCTGAAGTAGGGCAGTGATCCTAGAAATGGAGAATGGATATAAGCAGCATTTCATTCAGAGCACACATCCTGCTGATGAGAGGCTAAGAAGACCACCTAGAATCACAGAGTTCAGCAGCTGTAATCAGAGTCCACACACTATGTTCTTCTGTGTGTGACAGGACACCAGCCAGAGATGAGAGTGTTCATTTCACCCCACTTTCAGGAGCACTCAGTATTATCATAAATAAACAAAATAGAAGCTCGGCCAATTTGAGATAAAAGCGACACTGTTTATTAGTTGATACACTGTGTCAATTTGAGAAGTTTAGAAGCTTAACTAAGTGACTCAGCAGTTCTACATCCTAGTGTGTACAGGACATGCCCTAGGGTGGCTGTTTATGCCCTAGGATGTTGTAATGGTTGATTCATTATGTCAACTTGAGAAGTTTAGAAGTTTGAGCAACTCATCAGGGGGCCAGGTCTTCACTTTGTAAACATCCTCATCCTGTGCAAGAGGAGGACACAGAGATAGTGTGAGTGCTACACCTGCCCTAGGGCAGGTAGCCTGCATACAGTATAAGGGAGAAAAAGAGGTTTGCTCCTCCCCTTTTGCTCTTGTTGCTTTTGCTGTCTTCTGCCACCTTGAACTGCTGCCCCTGTGTCATGCCACCCTGCCTTGGAGCCAGTTGATTGTGGACTGAAATTTCCACCTACTGTGAGCTAAATAAACCTTTCCCTCTTTAATTTGGGCATTGGGTATTTTGTCCCAGCAATGAGAGAAGAGTAACTAAGACACACTGTTTTTTTTCTTTGCTTACATGTGTTATACTACCTGTTCATGTTATATATTTTTTTATTGCAGTGAACCATCATTGGCTATCAACCTAGCAAACTGATTTTCTTAAAAACAAAAACAAAAACAGAAACCAGGCTGGTGCTTAATACCCATAGGTAGAATTGTTCTGAGGACACATAGTCTAAGACTCAACTAATTTTCAAATGATTTACTGAGACTTTGACTTACTCTCTAATTAGTTTCCTTCAAATAATTTGAAGGCTATGAAATTCAAACTAAATAAGTTCACCATGGTGTATTAATTCTAGTAAAGATGGATGTGCATTGAATACATTTTTCAGTGGTCACTAAGTGTCAAGCACTGGTCTGAGTAGTTAGTATACACAGTGCTCATTTTTAAGGAATTGGCACCTTAGTATAGGGATTTGTGGAAAATGTAGTACGCATTTGCACTTTTGTGGGTAAAGGGCCCACAGCTTTTGTCTTATCTTTAAGATAATTATGTTCCAAAAAAAGTATAAAAACCATTGGTCTGGAAGAGAAGGAGATATATTAATAGGTATTTTTAAAAATATGCTATGAAAGTGGGAAAACAGGTTTAGGAAAAGAACATTCCTTCTGGGTACCTTATGATAGGGAAAGATTAGCAAAGCTTCCAGAAGAAGTTTTACATTAATCTAGAGAAAACAGGCATTCATCTGGTGACTCAAGCATGAAAAGAGCAAGAGAACAGGATGTACTGGGCCTTGAATTCAGAGAGAACATAGAAAACTACTTGAGATGTTCAGTATTCATTCAAGGGAAGTATTTTTGTGGGAGAGGAAGGTGGCAGCAGAGGGAGGCAAGAGGATGAGATTGGGAAGTAGGGCCAGACCAAGAGTGGCAAGACTTGCTAAATGTTTTCGATTTTATCCAGAGAGCAGTGGGAAGCCATGGAAAGGTTTTTAGCAGGACAGCAGAAGGAAATTAACCTCAGCCCTTTGATTTTAGGGAGAAGAATAAGTTAGGGTGCTATAATACAGAGAAGAAATGGTGGTTTCTTGAATGAAAGCAGTGTGAGGGGATAGAGAAAGCCATGGAGTCTGAGAGACATTAAGATGGTGGAACCAAGAGGACCCAGTAGCTGTCTGTGTGTGGGGTGAGAAGATGGAGGGACCAACGATGGCTAATGGCAGAGTGTGTCATTTATTGAACACTAGAAGAAAGAGTAAATCTCATGAGGGAGAAGTTGTTTGTTTCATTTCAGACATGTATAATAAACAGATGGTAGAAATCTGTCTGAAATCCATAGTTTTAAATAATAGAAATAAGACCAAGTTTCAGGATAGATAGTAGGGATTACTATACTTTGAGCCCATACTT
Organism: Erethizon dorsatum; assembly: GCA_028451465.1. Lineage (NCBI taxonomy): Eukaryota > Metazoa > Chordata > Mammalia > Rodentia > Erethizontidae > Erethizon > Erethizon dorsatum. Next base: position 72,404,824 of record CM051831.1, read on the forward strand.
GTTTGCCCCTAATCCATGATATGGACTTACAAAAATTTAAAAATGGAGGCATTATGTTATATAGCTGCTGGGAATCTTGATCTTTCCCAGCTGTTCATGGAAGCCTTCTCTTTTTTATGCACACTCTTTCCCTAAGACAGATATACCAAGAAGTGCAACAAGAGCTGGAGCTACTGTGCAGAGATGCCTGGAGACTGAGCTTGGTTTGGTACCAGGTGGTTCCCAATCTTGCAGGAACCCAGGGTAACCAGGAGGAGCTTTTAGATTGGGCACATGACTATAACACTCAAATCTCAAAAGATTAGTGCTATGGTTTGGATGTGGTTTGTCCGTAAAAGTTCATGTGTTAGCAACTTGGTTCCCAGAGTGGCAATTTTAAGAGGTAACAGAACCTTTAAGAGATGGGGCTTAGTGGGAGGTGGTTGGGTCATTGGAGGCCCTGACCTCAGAAAGGTTTCATGCTTGTCCCACAGAGTTAGTTCTTGTAATAGTGGATTGTTATAGGATAGGAAACTTGACATTCAGGTCTCTGGCTTCCTGTCATTGCCATGTGATCATTCTGGCTGGCATGTGCTCTTGCTGCTGTGGTACCATCTGCCCTGAGGCTTTCACCAGAGCTGGGCAGAAGCTGGCACCACGTTCTTGAGCCTCCAGGATTGTGGGATGAATAAGCTTCTTTTCTTCACAAGTTATTTGGCCTCAGGTTTTTTGTTACAGCAACAGAAAACAAACTAGTACAATTACATAGATCTTTTATATATTTATTCTTTTGCTATTTTGAACACTAATCTGTAAATGTGAAATCTAGTTGACTTTTGAACATAGTGATTGACTTAAATGTGCTAGAAGGTAATTCATGGAGACACAAAGTAGATCAAGTGATTGCTTGGGAATGAGGCAGGTGATGAGGCAAGGAAGGAAGAAGAGAGATTACAGATGCCCAGGAGGAAACATTTGGGGTGATGGCGATGTTCACTCCTTTCATCGTGGTGACGGTTTTGTGTGTGTGTGTGTGCATGTGTGTATGGGTGGGTGTATATGTGTATATGTGTCCCAATTTATCATATTATATAAACATGCAGTTTATTACGCATAAATAATTCTGTAGTAACACTTGAAAAAAGTGCTCTGGAACTCACAATCCAACCACTGGAATTATTTTCAGAATCAGTTTACAAACAGTCCACTAAAATTAATCTCATTAGTTTTAGTTACATCTTCAGCAATTTTTAAAACCAGAGATGATTTTATTTAATTTAAGGATACCTCTTAATCACCACAACTGATTTCAAATAACAGCCATTTTCAAAAATCAAATGTATCTTCAAGAAGCAAATATTTCCTGCCACAAAGAAACACTCACAAAAGGTTCTTCTAAGAATTAAGTACTTACTTAGGAGGGAGCCTGGTGAATTTAATAAGAGTGGCTTAGGTTTATTTTCAAATTAGTGCTTTAGTGGGAGGGCATAGAGGTTGATCAGTGTGATAGAGGGATCCTGTGGTTACATCACCAACTACTTTTTACCTCCCCTAGGGAAGAAATACTGAAGTTTAAAGGCCCAGTCCAATTTCAGAGCAGGGTATGTCCTGCTGTATACATAATTTATTAACATGTAGATGTTTTATGTTAATTTAAAACCTTTTTGTTGCATGATTGTTTTTCTCTGCAGTTTTTTTTTATGCAGCTCTAGCCAAGACTCCATTCTGAGCTCCATCATTGTGCCATAACTCTGTCACTACATGGCTGCAGTTGAGGAGGACGAATAATTATGTGAGCAGCATGACTTTCTGACGAACAAATTAAGCCCAATATTTATTAGTAATAACTGCTTTCCCTTACAGTGGATAATGAAAAACTGCAGGGTGGATTCATGTTGTGCTTCCTGGATGATGGATGTGGCATGAGCCCTGGTAAGTTAATTATCTAGATGCTTAACTGGCTGTTAAAGGAAACAGTCTGAAGACTCATAAAATAAATAAAAATAAATTGAGCTATCTATTCAAAAACAGGTATGGAGCTGGTAGGAAAATAATCCTATTGTTTGTTGTTGAAGTTTTTAGGTTTAAGTTTTCCGGCTGGTGGAGTATATTCATTGCAATCATCTGAAGTTTAGATTCTAAACAAAGACAAGAAGTGAATGTAAATAAATATTGTCAGAAAAAGAATGACAGACAAATGATACTGATTGTAAGAAAAAGGCACCTGGGGATGGATGGAATACAGATAGTGAGCAAGTGCAGTCTGAGACGGTTTTCAGTCCATCTCTCAACTGCGGCTTGCAAGAGTCCCAAGGCCATTCTCGGTGTCTTTATTTTTGTTTTTGTTTTGTTTTGTTTTGTTTTGTTTTATGTGGGTACCGGGAGTCGACCTCAGGACCTTGGGCTTGCCGGCAAGCACTTGTGCCACTGAACGATGTCACTGGCCCTTTTTTTTCCTTTATGTGGGTTCTAGGAGTCAAACTCAGGATCTCGCGCTTGCCAGGCAGGCGCTTATACCGCTGAGCCATCTCACCGGCCCCTTTGGGTTATTTCAATTTTCTATGTAACCTGGAGGTAGAGGTCACCTCTTCTGGTTTTTGGCAATTTTGTCCTTCCTTTGCAGGTTCAAACACGCTTAGTTGTTTCAAATGAATGTACCCCTCATGATGAGTAGATCTACGGTATATTATGTGACTTTATTTACTAAAATTTAGCACAAAGCCAGCACATAATAGTCGCACAGCTCTAATGTATATCGTCCTCTGATGTGGGCTTTGAGTTACTTTAGATAGCATATTCCTTAATTCTTACAGTATTTTATGTCCCACAAGCTAGGAATTTGACCACTATGCTTCCAAAACGTTGATGGGGTCAGGTAATATAGAAATGTCCTTGTTGGTTGCACATCTGAGGAAAGGGGGTCATTGGTGCCATTGTAAGCTGAGAATGCAAAGCAAAGCACTTATCTCCTTCTAGTTCTAAAATTGCCCCTTGGTCTGAATATTCAAAGAATATTTATTAGCAAGTTTAGAAAATGCTTGAGTAGTATCCCATCCAGTTTATGTTCTGACTTTGTTTAGATGATTCTGATTTTTTTCCGGGTCATTTTGATTAACGTTTTGATTCTTTAGTGTTTAAATATGAGAAGATAAAGGGGTTGTAAGAAAATCCAGACTGAAAAAACAGTCTCACTTTTTACTTCCAGCCCAAATGTTACGTTCGTTTTCCTGAATTCTTAAAATATACATATCATCTAAAGAAATTCCTTTAAAAAAGCGAGTGTATAATCATTACGTACTGCAAACATGTACGAATAAAAATATTAACTAGAAAAAAAAGAGGAAATCTTTTTATATTGGTCATGAACAAACAGAGCGAAAAGAAAACCTGCAAATATTCAGGCCCTCAGAAGGAACTCACACCTTAGTGGATACACAGAAGGCCCCTGGCTCAAGTTAAAATTTGTTGATTTTGCCATGGCGCCAAAGCAGTACACAAGCTTCACATTTTGATCTTGGGCTAGCACTGAGTGCTGGGATATCCTTTTGCCATGCTGGGACTCAGCAGCAGCCTCCTGCTCCCAGCTAGCCCTGTGTCATGAGGAGAAGGCTGCACTCTACAGTGTACGCTGTGGCTAAACTGAAGTTTGACAGTTAGGGTACTAAATGCATTTTCAACTTCTGATATTTTCAATTTATGACAGGTTTGTCAGGATATGTATAACTCTATCAGAAACTAAGGGACATCCGATGTAGTAGAATAATCTCTACTGTTGAGAAAGCAATTTAAAAAATTACAGTCATTACTGAATATTAATTGTGTGACTCGACAGGCTTCACTGTGCTGTTTCCATCCATGCGTATGTTGTGCATTGATTGTGGTCACCCTCCCTTCCCTTATCTTTTTGTCTCTTCCTTCCCCACTCCTCCAACCCCCTTTGCCTTATGAGAAAGGATCTCTCCACTTTCAGGTATTGGTTGTCATCTCCTTATCTACCTCCTTCTCCTTTTCCTGCTCCTCCTCTTCACCTTCTGCCTTCCCTCCTCCTCCTCTTCCTTTTCCTCCCTGTCTTTTCCACATTTGAGAGAAAAAAATGCAGTGCTTATCTTTCTGAGTCAGGCTTATTTTGCTTAATATGATCATCTCCATTCCACCCATTTTCCTGCAAATGATGTAATTTCACTCTTATTTATGGCTGTATAATACTCCATTGTGTATATATACCATATTTACTTCATCCATTCATCTGTTGACAGACATCTAGACTGTCTGATTACATACCTTGAATATGAATATTATGAATAATGCTACAATAAACATGCATATGAAGGTATATGTGCTGTATCCTGACTTTCTTTCTTTCAGATAAATCACTCGGGAGTGGCATAGCTGGATTATTCTACTTTCAGTATTTTGAGGAACTGCCATACTGATTTCCCTAGTGGCTGTATGAATTTACATTCCCACCAAGACTGCGTAAAGGCTCTTTTTCTCCACATGCTTTCCAGCATTTGTTTTGTTTTGTTTTTGTTTTGATAATAGCTTATCTGGGATGAGATAGAAATCTCAATGTAATTTTGATTTGCATTTCCCTAATGGCTAAAGATGTTGAGTATTTTTTCGTATATTTATTGTCAATTCTTTAGTAACATTAGAAATCAAGCACAGTTAGAAGGAAACATTTATTTTAGAGGACTGAAAATAGAATTTATCTGCGGTCTAACCTGAGATTCAGCTTGACCCAGAGAGGATGTCGATGGTAATTTCCAAACTGTTGTGTTTTCTTGCTGGTCTTCCCCACCACAACTACCTTTATAAAATGCGAAAGTTATATTTGTCCTTACCTAGTTGGGAACCCTAATTGGTTTTCTACTGCTGAAGAGTAAAATTTATGCTCCTCAGCTTCCCTTCCGAGATCTTGGAGTGTTTGTCCCTGCTCACCTTTTCTTGGCCTTTTCTCATACTGCTCACTCCTAGCTGCAGCTGGTTGGACCCCACCATCTGAATCTCATCTCAGACACCAGCCTTCTGAAAGTGGCCTTTCCTGATGGCTCTAATTGCAGGCCACGCACTGTTAATTCATTAACACATTATCCTGGTTTGGCTTCTTTTACTCGATCCTCTCAGATCTTATTTGTCTGTCTTTCAATTTGTTTCTCCTGAAACAACATAACACAGATCATAATATCTTCCTTGTAGGGTTGTTGTAAAAATGAAGCAGGCAGTGCAGTACATGGAATGTGTAGAACATTCAGAAGTGCCTAGTATGTGCTAAGCAGTCAATAAATGGTGTCTGGTATGGTCAGCACGGATACCCTCAAGGCTTAGCCCTTGTGATCAGACGTTCAGTTTGATAAGACTAACAGGGTGTCTGGTTGCCTTCAAACATCTCACACCAAGTGCCACTGAACTGTGTATAGCGTGTCTGTACCCAGACGGGGTCTTCAGAACAGTTCTAAAGCCTGTATTCAGGTAGACTAAAAAGAAGAAAGTCTTGGTTCTGGAGATTAGTATATTCTGGAATCCAGAGGATTCCTGTCTAGAGTTCCGAAACACCCTGGAAAGATCAGAATGAGCCTGAAAGCCTGAATGAATGAGTCATTTTCCCCTGGTAATACAGAGCAGAAACCATTCTGTCCTTCTTAGTCTTGTATGTCCCCGGATAAGGGTCAAATTCATGATAAAACACTAGTGGTAGAAATCATTATAACCCTTATAATCTGTTCACACTTCTCAAGTGCCAAATATTTTGTCCAGGGCTTCACAAATACATCATCTTATTTAATTTGTTTTCATTTATCTTCATCAACAACTTTGTGATGTGTTAGTATTTTCCTTTTAGACAAGAAAATTAAGGCTCAGAGTTTTAAATGCTCTCCAGAGGCACATGATTAAGTCTGTCCCAACTCCATCAATGTCACGCCATTAAGATCCTTGCCAGAAATTGTGGATCCTGATGTGAATCCTTGTCTCTAGGCTGGCCTGGGAGGTATGGGTTTGTCCAAACGCCCCAAGATATGTCATAAGATCAAACACTTTTCCTAACCGCCTTGAACATCATGGTTAATTACAGAGGAAGCTTCAGACATAATTAACTTCGGAACACACAAGAAACACTTGCCCACCTTGAAGTTCATCGGGCAATATGGCAACGGTCTGAAAAGGTGAGTATTATTCCCCCTAACCCGTGCATTGCTGATACTGGAAACAGTATTGAAGGCATTGTTATACAGAATGAGGCGAACTGTGAAACTTAAGAACAGTGTAAATTGTGGATAGGTTCTGCCTTGTTTTGGAATCTCCATACCCATGACTGACTTGATTTATGCAACATTTTAAAAATTGATTCCCACATATAGTTAAGATGAATCTTCTCACAGGCATTCCTGAAATGGTCCCTCTGGATATTATTCAAACGTCATTGCGTCTCTATGTTCTGTTGTTTTTCAGAGCATACTGTAGCCTAAGTGGTGTGTCTACAGCTTTTTCTAGTTCCTCTCATGAGAGGTGAGGCCTGAGGCTCACCTGTGTGTCTCCACGAGGGTCAGTGACTGTTCTTCTGAGCCGTGGATGGAACCTCATCCCAGTAGCCATGTCTCAAGCAAGAGTGAGGCTGGATTCATTCCGCTTCTTCACTGCTACTTTGAGAAATAAAGTAGTGATTGTGAACCCTTGGTAATAGGTCAGTAAGATAGGCTGTTGAGAAGAACAATCCATTACAGTACACCTAGCCATGCCACCTTGTTTTTTCATTTTTAACATCTGAGGTGTAAATCATTATGTTCTTCATTTTTGATATAGTGGGTCCATGAGAATTGGAAAAGACTTTATTCTTTTTACAAAGAAGGAAGAAACCATGACCTGCATGCTTTTTTCTCAGACGTTCTGTGAAGAAGAATGTCTGAGTGAGGTAAGATTTGAGGGAGTCCTTCCATTCCCATGGCAACAGTGTTGCTTCCTTTATCCTCTTAGGAGTTGAAATCTGTTGCAACTTCTTTCTCGTTTAGGATCTGGAAATTTAGAAGTATGTATGAGAAATAGAAGGTATCTGTTCACTCTGAGATTCACTAGACACATACATCGTCTATCGATCAATCGATCAGTTGCAGCGCTGGGGATCAAATCAAGGGCTCCAGGCAAGCTAAGCAAGAGCAGCACCACAGAGCTGCAACCCCAGCTCCTGGAGGCCTCTCTTGAGGACATTATTTTTATTCTATGTGTACCCAAATTTTCCAGAAAAAGAGGCTCCATTTGGCCCAGTGAGTTTTCTGGAAGAAGTCTGGAAAATCTTTCCACCACTTGTGCCATAAATGTATTATAATTTTTCAAATGAATAGAATATTGGAGTCAAAGACTCTAGAAAACAAAATGTAAAGGAATTGAATTGAAAATAGGTATAATACTGTAATTCTAGTGATAATATCAACTCCATCGCTGACCCAGAGACATTTTATTAATTTGCAATGCCCGTGTTCTGCTGTCGTGAATGTGAGTTATAATTCAACGCAACACGACAGGTTGAGGAGCTGTGGTCCGCTGGACACTGCATAGCCGCCACGGAAGGAGAAAACCAGCTGAAGCCCATGTGGCCAGCAGAAAGTTTTCAGCCTTGTCACAAAACAAGGCAGAGACATATGAATTGGATAAATAACAAAACTGTGGTGTTTGAAAAGAATGCTGTTCAGTGATGTGTGGGGCTGTTATTACTAAATCGTCAAAAGCAATGATAGAGATGGGAGATTAGAGAGTCACGAATGGCCAAAGCACATATTTACCTTCTTTCCCTCACTTCTGTTGCAAAGACACAACCTTCTGGTCCCCTTCATCCCGGGACAGTGCTCTCCTAATTTTGGTCAGGTCAAGGTTCAGTAGATGCATCGTAAGACTGTATAAACACCATTCACATTGTGTCATGTCATAAATGACTGTTTTTTTCAAGCACAACTTTTTTTTTTTATTTTAAAGAGAAAAAAGATAAACAATGAAATCGAGTTTCAAAACAGGTTAGTAGGAGAGTTACAGAAGTTGATACATTGCATATTGTTGTCTTCCTAGTAATTCAGAGTACAAGATATAGGCATGGTATCTTGTCCAAACAATATTAGCATTCTTTTATGTTAATATTAGCAATATTAACATTCTTTTCAAGGAACTAAGAGAAGCTAGCTGTATAACTATCTTAACTATCTTGTGTTTATATATATATATTTTTTTTCTTTTTCCTTTTCTTCCTTTCCCTTTTCCCGCCATCATAGTTTGTCTTTTCTTCTGAACAGTTTCTTCCCAATTCACAGTATCTATTGTACATTTTGGATCCTGTTTACTTGTTCAGTTCCTTACACTAGTGAGACAATATGATTTTTACACATACGGGACTGATTTATTTCACCTATGAGTATGGTCTCAAGTTGCATCCATTTACCTATAAAAGTCTCCAGTTTATCCTTCTTTATGGCTGAGTACTACTCCATCATATAAAAAACCCCCACATCTTTTTTATCCATTCCTCAGTTGATGAGCATCTGGGTTGTTTCCAAGATTTAGCTATGACAAATTGCAAGCACAACTTTTTATTTCTTTTAGAATTAATAATGGACTGCCCAGCTGTCTTTTCCACTACCACTGAATGTTTTCTTGGTTTTCTCTGTTTATGACTTAAGTTTATCTCAGTTTCCAACTGCTCTCCTTCCTGTCAGCCTCATCTTCCTGATAGCTCTGCTCCAGAGCCTCTTCCTATGCTGCAGCTCTCACCCCTGTTTTCTGAGGCTGGCACTTAGGTGTCATCCTGGCATCAGGCCTTGCTGTTATTGTCTGTCATATCTCAGATCCCAGAGCTCTTCTTTTGCAGCCTGCTCCCTCCTCTTGGTGTGACGTATTCTATAGCTGCTTCTTGAACAAAATTATGGGAAGCCCAGTATTTTGAGACCCCACATTCATTACGGTGTTCTTATTTTATCTCAACACTTAATGACAAATTGACTTGGTATTATTTCTAGGCTGGAATTCATTTTTCCTTCAAGATTTGGAAGATGTTGCTCCATTATCTAGTTTGTAGTGTTATTGAGAAATCTAAAATCTTTGAATTTTATTCCCTTGTTTTGTATGTGATCCCTTCTTTTCTTTCCCTCTCTCTACTTTTTTTTTTTTGTGGGTACCGGGGGGTCGACCTCAGGACCTCGCGCACCAACAGGCACCCGTGCCGCTGAGCGATATCACTGGCCCCCTTGTTTCGTATGTGGGATCCGGGAGTCGAACTCCGGCCCTTGCGCTTGCAAGGCAGGCGCTTACGCCGCTGAGCCATCTCACCGGCCCTCTACTTTTTGAAGGTCAAGAGGGTCTTCTTTCTCCCTAGTGGTCTGATTTCATTATTTTATCTATCTGGTCTATTTACAGGCGTTGCACCGGGTATGTGTGAGAACTTTTAAATATAGGAACTCATATTTTCGTAACTCCCATCTAGACTCCTGTAACATTGATGAGTTTCTTTCATCCATATTCTCTTTTTTCTCCTCTTGCAACTTCTGAGTTTTAGTTCTTGGACTTCTGGAAAGTGTTCTTATTTTCTTAACTTTTTTTTTTCCTATTTTCTGTCCTTTGTCTTTCTGTTTTGTTTTCTGGAAGATTTTCCAACATTTATCCTGCAATTCTTTCATAGAATTATTTTCCTATGTTCATATTTTTAATTTCCAAGAAGCCTTTTTTATTCTCTCAGTGATCCTTTTTCAAAGATATCTAGTTCTTGCTTCACACATACAGTATTTTCTCATAACAGCTCTGCAGGTTGTTAACAATGACTTTATTTTCTTTTTGACATTTTCATCTTCCTTGTGTGGTTTCTATTTCCACTGAATTGTTTTATTTATTTTTGTTTATGTGGTTTCTATTTATCATATCAGATGTTTTCTTAGATGACTGTTAGTCCAAAGCACTTTTATTAGTCCAATAAAATGTTGATTGTAAGTCCCAAGAGTGTGGGATTGGCAGCTCTGATTATACCAGTTAAGTGATCCAACAATCTAACTGGGCTTTTCTATTGGATAACACTTAATGTTATTTTCTTTAGGCCTTTCCTTCTGGACTGGTCAGATTTCCTACAGTCTTCTGCCCAAAGACCTAGCTGCCAGCCTTTTTGGGAAGCAGATGAGAAAAGACATCTGGGGTTCTCAGTATCCAATATATACACTTTCACTCCGTCCCTCTAATCTCAGTAAGGTCCTCCTAATGACAGTGCCTATATGTCTTCTGGTCTAGAAACACATTGTTCTGCTCCTTTCAGAGAATAAACATCTAGGGTTTTTGGAGAGGGGGAGGATCTGTAGCCATATGGGGATCTTGATGCTGCTTCTGGAGCTACTGCCATCAATCTGAATCTTAAATCAGGCTGGCTCCTTTTTTTTCTGGCTAGGAGCCTTGGGTTGTATTTCTTGGTATGCTGTCATCTACTTTTCAACTTCTAAAGTGCTGATATGCTGTTTTCTCTGCCATTCTGCCCATCTTTCAAGAAGGAGCTGAGGTAGACTCCATCTGTCCCCACATTCCACAGTGGAGTACTTTAAAATAAGAGCCTGTGTGTACATGTTTGTTGTCTGTCTTTCTTTATAAAATTAGAATACAATATGGGAGGAAAATAAACTTTTAATAAAATTAGAATACAATATGGGAGGAAAATAAACTTTTAACTTTGTGCTTTATAATTTAGATGCAAAGTAGAATGGATTAGGATTGTACAAAAAGATGATGGTTTTTATGTATTTCATAATAAACTCACTTTTTAAAAATAGGTTGTAGTTCCATTGCCTTCATGGTTAACAAGAACCAGAGAATCTGTCACAGACGATCCCCAGAAATTCTCAACAGAACTGTCCATAATTTATAAATACTCTCCATTTCAAAATGAAGCTGAATTGATGCAGCAGTTTGACGTGATCTATGGAAAATGTGGTAAGATGATAAAAACTCTAAAATTTTGATGGAAGTATTTGAAAGACACTCTTTGTATGTTTTCGTAGTTTTTGTATTAATAATCTCACATGGAGGCAGCCATTCATTTTATCAATATGCGTTTTAAGAGAATCCAAACATGAGTTATGTAAATCTTTGGCACAGGAGGAAGGTTTGTGCTAACACGAGTTGGTGAAACCAAATGAAAAGAGGACGATGCATTCTCTGACCACAGTGACCCCCACTTCCCTCACCATGTGACAGAGTCAGGAGATGCTTGTTGCAGCATCTGAGAGTGTGGGATTCCAGCTGATAAGAGCGTTAGCAACTTATACAATAATAAATCTGTATTTCTGAGGCAGAGAGTTAACAAAATCTTTGTCAACGTTTTCCTCTCAGGTTAACAGATCTTCCCCCCCTCTTTCAGTTTCCACCATCTTTTGCCTCAACACATAGAATGCACTGTGTTCATGACTTTTGCCAGTCCTGGTGTTTGTCCATACTTCCACCATTTTTATGTCTAGAAGCACAAGAACTCTGCTTTAGAGAAAGCTCTGTGCACTCTGCTTCTTGTGACTTTGACTTATGTAATGCTTATAGTGAAATTTTATAGAGCTTGTTTCAGGCTTGACTTGCTTTACCTCTAAAAGTTCTTCTCTGATGGGGCATTTTGCTTAAAGAAGTCACTTCTTTTTCTTTCTCATAGAGGAACAATAGTGGCAATTAAATGAGTATTCATTTTATTTGCATATACATAATATATTTTAAAAGAATTTAATGTAATCATTTGGTTGACTTCTAATTATAAAATATACTGATATGAATGAAGGGTTTCTTATTTCCTGAATACTTTTCCAAATGCTTTCTAAAGATGAAGTCAATGTAATTCTCAAAAAACAATTCTACATGGCAGGCCTTTCTTAAATTCTGTTGTATAGATTAGAAAAATTAGATTTAGAGAGATTAGAAAATTTAAGGGAGGTCACTGTATTAATAAGTGGTTATACACAATTTAGACACAGGCATTTAGACTTCAAAGTCCATGTTCTTAGCCACTCTACTGTTTTCCCTACAAAAAGTATAATTCCTTTTTAAAAAATTTTTCAGAGAGTCCTGTTTATCTTCATATCATAATCAACTTTGTAAATAATTCGGGGTCTTTTATTAACCATGCATTGGAGCAGGGGTCAGCAAACCATGGCCACAGGTCCTTCTTGTTTTGCTTAATAAAGTTTTATTGGAACACAGTGACAGTCATTCATTTATATATTCTCTATGGCTGCTTTTATGTTACAGAGGTAGAGTTGAATTGTGAGTAATTATGATAGACACCATATGGCCTGCAAAACCTAAAATATTTACTATCTGGCCTTTTGCAGAGAAAGTTTGCCAATACCAGCTGTGAAGTCTAGAAGCAATCCTTTGTATTTTTACAGTTTTAAAATCTCATCTTCTTTGTGCATTGATTCCAGTTCTACCAATGAGAGCTTTGCCTGTAGTACAAATTTGGCTCAGGCTCCTAACAATTTTCATGATGCAAATTATGAAAAGAGTGCCAGAGTTTGAAAGACTTATAATGAATTGAATAGTAATAAGAAACACTATATTATAAAAACTCAACACTCTTTGGCAGGAAGCAGAGTCTGCTGGAAGATATATATTTTGGAACATATCCAAACATATTATTTACTGAGGTACAAAAGGAAATTTTATCTATATCAGACTCAATTCCATAGATGAGGTGATAGCACAATGTGTAGCATTTAGTGTATCTAAAATACTGACAAGTCAAACATCTACTTTTCTACCAGGTACTTTGCTGGTTATTTATAACTTGAAGCTTCTGCTTAGCGGAGAACCAGAGTTGGATGTGAAAACTGACAAGGAAGATATTCTGATGGCTGAGGCTCTCGAAGGGTGAGTAATGTGCATATTTGAATTGCCCTTGTGTAATGGCAGTGGCTAGAAGAGGAGCCCTGCATCTTGGCTTCCAGGTCTGAGGTCCTTGGGCCTCCCTACTTGGACAGCTCATCTTACACCAGTTTCAGAAGAAAGGCCAGGTATGTCTGTGGGTCCCTGTGTCGAAGCCTCAGAGTGATCTGGGAAGCTTCTTGGAATACAGACAGGATCTTAGACATCATCAAGACCTACTGCGTCAGAATCTCCAGACATTAAGCCTAGAAATCGCGAGTTTCTGAATGTTTCCCAGGTGACACATAGGTACTAGTATGTGTAGGGATCACTGGATTATGAGACTTCTGAAGTTCTTTAATATCACAACTCATTTTGTACAGATATTAAAGCAAAGAGTTCATTGTTCATTACAGATCATCAAAAATAGACATTAGCATGTCTATAAATACTGTGTGAAACAAAAAGAAACATAACCAGATGGCAAATATATGACCTGTGCAGAATGTCCCTGTGAATGTTCACTTGCAGTTTATTGCTGAGTTGACCCATTCATTCTTCTTGACCATTAGGGATGCTTGGGAAACAGAATGATGAAGTAGTGAGGGGCCTCAGTGAAAAAGTGAGAAGAAAGAAGTGTTAATGAGGGCTAAGTTTCTCTATGATGACTTACTAAAACTTATTAGTTTCTTAGTGTATACAGTTTCTTAGAGTCAGACTCTAGGGCTGGAAGGGTTTAACTAATTTAATCGAATCTTATTCATTTATATACCATTGTAATAGAAATATGAGCATTGCAAATATGAGTGACATATTTAATCTTAAATTTTTTAGTAGCCAGGTTATGAAAAGTAAAAAGAAACAGATAACATTAATATCAATAATGTTTTTATTTAGTCTAGCATATCCAAAATATTATCATCTGTTTCAACATGAAAAAATATTAATATTTTACATTCTTTTTATCCCAACTAAGTCTTTGAATCCAGCATGTGTTTTACACACAGGATGTGAGGATTTCTACACTAGCCCAGTAGCCATTTGTGAATGGTAGTTACCATATTGGAACAGAAAGATTTTAGATTAAGGTATTAAAATTGAAGAAAATAGAACAACTTACCAGAGAAGTTTTCTTTTGCCTTTGAGGTTAAATTTAGAAAGTTCCTTCCACAGTTAGACAATTTGATGTTTGATAACACAATTTTAGATTATCTTTTCTACTTTTTAGAAATGTAGATTTTTTCCTGTGTTCCAGCAGGTGGAATTCCAAATATATACAGATAAGCAAGCTTTGGTTCTTACAGAAAAGAAGTGTATCTCGGCTAATTGCTGTTGTGCAAATTCTAGGAACCTTGTTGCCAGTATTAATATACCAACATCAGGAAAGAGGCCCGAGATTGTTTCTGCCTCCTCCATCTCGTCTTCCTCCCTTTCCATTGCGCCTGCCTTTCTGTTTAATTGTGGGCTCCCAAACTGATATTTCATGCTATTTAAAAGCTTTGAATACAGATTTTCAAATGGTTTTCTGTCAGAGTGCCTTGGCATTTCAACACTATCATCTAAAAACAATACATTATTAGAGGAATAATTTGACAGCTAAGTTTTGGGGAAAAGTTCTTGCCATTGCCAGATTGCTTAGTGAAGCCAGAAGCGTCTCAAGCCATCCAGGCCGTTAATTACAAAATACAGACAGTGAATCATACCTGGGACACGTTTCACTTTGGAAAATTGACAGTATAGGAGCTTTTAAATTTGTGTTTTCAGCAAAAGTTTTTCATAGTTCAATCACAAGGCTCTTTGAGGAAGGATAGGAGACATAATTTTTATACCAAGAATGCTATGCTTCGCAGCTCTGACACGGTACCTTGGGGGTGCTGGGAAAGGACACCAGCATCACCTCTTTAGGGGTAGTAACATCATTGCGGTTTTCTCTTCTAAAAGGCTCTGCCTCTAGGTCTACTTCATGGTTAGCTCTGATCTACTGTCTCCTCTGCATCTCTCTCAAGCACCTTTTACACTTAGGATATATATTCGATTTGTTAAAAATGTTACACAGTTGCTGCGCAGCATTACAGATAATGGAATGATCATTGGTTTCTGACATTGACACTGTTTCTCCTCATTAAAGGACTAGAAGAGACCTAATTCCAAGGGCTCAAAGAACAGTTGGTTCTAGTCCACGAGGGACCTTTTTCTGAGTCTTCCTCCATTTGTGATTGCCAATCTAATTAAGTGCAGTTTACATATTCATGGTTTGTAATTATAAATCTCCACCATTTCTTTCCTTCTGGTTATTACATCTTTTTATAGCTTCTGGGAAGGGGATTACAGCTGTCCAAAGTAAAACTCAAATCTCGGAACTCATGTAATCTGGGAACTATGTAAATGTAGCTTAGTCCTGCTGATTCTGAAAATAATTTAATTTTCTATGTAGAATGATGAAAATTCAAACTTCTAAGCTTTTATTTGCCTCAGAAAATAATTTTTTCTTATTTTACTTTTTTCATTTTTATTTATGGTAAAATCTGTGGCATCATAATAGCCTGTTGAATTTATTTGCCATAATTTATGTAGCTATTTCTATATTTTTGGATGATAGCATTGCTCCCAGTGTTTCACATTGTTTATGCATAATGCTGAAATGAACATATTTATGTTGATAGTTTTTTATTCTTTGAATTATTTTAAGATGAATTCACATACAGGAAACTGTTGAGTCAAGAGTCTACACTTTCATATAGTTTTTGTGAATATTTGATATTGGTATTAAACATAGGACTCAAAATCGTTTATCATTCTTCTTTGTCTGAGGCTCTAACATGAGTAATCAGACAGTGGCAAGGCCTTATTTTACAATGACAAAAACCTCACAAAAATTTCATTAGGAATGATATTTTTAAGGATCACACAGTGGTATCAAGTGATTTGGCAGATCAATCTAAAGGGGATCTGTTTTCACTTAAAGTTTTAAAAAGCTTTGTAGATACAGTAATACTCATCAGAATTCCAGAATGCAGGTGATGCAGAAATTTGCATTTTATGTGTGAATTGGATTTGAAACGATGGATCTGGTATATAAATAGGGCCAGGGAAGTTTACATAGGTTCCAGGTTAAATGCAGAAAGTAGGTTGTGTTTGTAGATTAATCATAGTAAATTATATGGCATGTTAAACTTAGGCAAAGTTCCCTGACAAAGAAGAAATCATGAAGACTTCTTTTTTAAAAAATCAAAAGAAAATCAAGAGTATGTAGTAAGAGAGGGAAGGTGCTATACATGTGGAATATTGAAGAAAATAAAAGCTGACTGCTAATGAAAAATAAGATGTTTCTGGAGAAATGGACTATTTACTGATGGACTGTTTACTAATTTATGTTATGGTAAGTTTTGGAATGATGGCCCAAGTCCCCTATCTCAAACCTTTGTAGATTTTTACCGCCATCAAACTGTGCATGTGGTTTTTATTTTTCTCCCTTTGAAGTAATCCATTGTGCAAAACAAAGTCTTTTAGTTAATTTTTTCTCTCCTTCTTCCTGGTAGCTGTCAGGAACCTTCAACCACAATCACACAGATGATTAAAATTTACAGTCGTTTCCAAAGGTCTTGTATTGATTGGGTGCAGTAGGACTGAGTAAATTAAACTTGGTAGGCTGGTAGAAGTCTTTAAAAAGTGTCAGTGTCCCTCACCACGTCTCTGTAATTCTGCTTCAACATTCGTTATGCAGAGATTCTCATGTAGGTACCAGATAATGGAATTACAGTTCCAAAATTCAGATGTTTTAAATTTTATTCCTGCTTTTAATTTCATTCAAAGGACATAGAATTCTTTATGTGAATACAAGTATAGAGTTATACTTTTGTTGTTTGGATTTGAAGTGCCACATAAGATATGCTGTTGGATCCTGGACCAGAGCATTAGTTTTATTCACTCTCTCTTACCTGACCTTTCCTTGTTTATCTGGTGGTCTAGGACCTGTTCCAGGGGCATTAAACTTGAGTCAGAAAGTAAAATGGGAATAAAGGAAGGTGCTTCCATTAACATACAAATATGACTATCGAAAAGTATTCAGTGGTGCAACCACTGTGGAAATCAGTGTGGAGACTCCTCAAAAAACTAGGACTATAGGTTCCATTTGATCCAGCTATTCCCCTTCTTGGTATCTTTCTGAAAGAATTAAAAGCATCATACCACAGTGATATATGCACAGTCATGTTTATAGTGGCACAGTTTGTAATAGCTAAAGCTTGGAAACAGCCCAAATGCCCAACAACCGGTGAATGGATAAAGAAGATGTGGTTTTTTAGACAATGGAGTACTACTCAGCCATAAAGCAGGAAAAGCTTGAGACATTTCTAGGGAAATTGATACACCTTGAGAACATACTCGTAAGTGAAATAAATCTGACACACGTGTGTAAATACCGCATTGTTTCTTGGTGTGAGAAACGGAAAGTGTAAATAAGGACCAAAATGTATAATAGGTATTGTGAAATAGGAAGAAAATGTTCAAATGCGGAGGGAGACAAGGAAGGGGGAGGGGGAAAGGAAGAAAGGGAAAAGTTAATAAAAAGAAAAGAAGGAAAAATGGAAACAAAGCTTTTGTAAATAAGGAGGGGAGGAGAGGTTGAATAGGGGGTAGAGGAAGGAAAAAAAAAAGTCAACCACTGTGGAAATCAATGTGAAGATTCCTCAAAAAACTAGTACTACAGGTTCCATTCAATCCAGCTATTCCCCTTCTTGGTATTTTCCCAAAAGAGCTTATAGCGGCATGGGTTATAGTTTATGACCCATGTTTATAGTGGCACAGTTTGCAATAGCTGAAGTTTATGTCATGTACGGATACAGATTCCCTCTGATGAATGTGGTCATTGTGTATGCCTAAAATGTAGCAATAAAAATCATTTTCTTTGGAAAAAAGTATTCAAACTTACATTTATATGAAAACAATATTAAATTTCTTCCCTTTTTCTCAGCTCTCTCAAACTCTCTTCCCCTCCTGTAGAAATTATTCTGCAACTTTTGAGTTTCAAAATATATCTCTATAGAGTTTTCACTGTCTGTCAGTTTATATTAGATTTACCTTACTCTTTTTTCTTAACTTCTTATTGTGATATAATTTAATTATTCAAATTTTCTATGCCTTCTTTTTGTTCTTCTTGCTTACTGTTTTCCATAGTTACACGTTAGAATCTTCTACAATATTTATGGTTATGTTTGTTTTTTATATTTGTCAGTTTTTACTATGTATATTTTCTAAGTCATTAAATTTGTGACATGAATCATTTTAAGCCAACCTTTTACTAATGTATAATATCCTTCTAAGTTAATGATGCTACTTTGTTTCTATTTTGCTGACTATTAACCTCTCTATACTTGCTTTCTTTTAACTTTTCTTTTTTTTTTTTTTAATGTGAGTATCGGGAGTCGACCTCAGGACTTCACGCTTGCCAGCAAACACTTGTGCTGCTGAGTGATATCACCGGCCCTTTTTTCCTTTATGTGGGTACCAGGAGTCAAACTCAGGACCTCGCGCTTGCTGGGCAGGCACTTATACCGCTGAGCTATCTCACTGGCCCTAACTTTTCTTAATACACATTCTGTCACAGGTTTATTTCCAAAAGCGCTATTTTGCCTTTGGTTTTTCTTTTACAAAGAGCACATAACTAGATTTTTTTTTTACTCAATTTGAGTGCTTTTATATGTTACCTAATTTACATTTGTTGTGATGGTTGGATTTACTCTGACTGCTTATATTTTTATGTTTACCCTATTTTTTTTATTTGTGCTTTCTCTTTTTTTTTCTAAAAATTTGTTGTTCTATTTTCCCTCTCTTCCCTTTTGTGAGAATAGTCGAAATGTGATTTTTTCCCCCTGAGGAGGAAGGATTTTTTTTCTCCATTTCAATGGTTCAGAAATTGGTTGTTTCATTTTTTCAGTGGTTTACTTTTTGCATTTTTATAAAATGTCTAAGCTTGCAATTTTATTATCTACCTGTAGAGCTACCTTTTGTTTCTCATCCCACAAATAAGAAACTAAAACAAAGCCTTAGTATGCTATCACTTTTCTCACTTCCCGGCTCCATCTTTTTGGATCATTTTATCTAAAATTTCAGTTACACAATTTTACAGCATTAATCACATCATGCATAAACAATTATTTAGTCTAAATTGTAAGATTTACTATTTTTTGCCTAACATATCTGTCACCCATTCTGTTTTTTTATTGAATAAATATTTAGTTCATTTGCTGTATCGTATCCTAAAGAGATTTCTCACAGTCTGTGGGAAGCAAACTTTTGGAAGCTTTGTGTAGTGTCTTTGATTTTCTTCTTCACACCAAAACTTGTTTAAATAGATTTAGAAATATAGGTTCAAAAATAATTTAATTTCCCTTAGAACTATTGTTCCTTTCACTTCTGGAATCCATGTTGTTGCTGAGAATTCTGATGCAGATATGATTATTGAACTTTTATAAACTTGTAAATTACTCATTTACTCCTTGGATAGCTTTTAAGATTTTCTCTTACTCTTCAGTGACTCACACTATGTGTCTGCCCATGGGTATTGTATTTTTAAAAAATTCTTCATACTCAGTGATTGGATGACTTTTAACTTTTTATTTTATCGGTACCTTTTATTTCTTTGGTACGTAATGATCACATTCATCATAGGGAATTTATAGCTGTACATGATTTCTCTTGCTTCTTTTGTCCCATTCCCCTCCTTTCCTTTAGCCCCTCTTCCTCTTTATTTACAAAAGCTTTGTTTCCATTTTTTCCTTCTATTCTTTTTTTTCTTGTCCCTTCTTTCCTTTCTTCCTTCCCCCCTCCCTTATTCTCCTTCTCATTTTAACATTTTCTTCCCTTCCCAGTACCCATTATACATTTTGGTCCTTACTTACACTTTCGGTTTCTCATACCAGAGAAACCATGCGGTATTTGAATATGCAAGGGTGACTTATTTCACTTAAGAGTATGGTCTCAAGTGCATCCATTTACCTAGGAATGTCTCAAGCTTAAGTGACTGGAGCAGTCTTAATGGGCTTAGGTCATATTGACACTGCCTTCAAAATAGACCCAGATCCACCTGTTATTATCCCTACTGCTACAGTCCTGGTCCAAAGCCACCATAGTCTTTCACCTGGATTATTATAATAGTCTTTCCACTGGTGCAGCAGTTTCTCTGCTTCTACCCTTGACCCTCTAAAAATAACCCAACCCTTGTCCCTCTCTAAAAGCCAGAGCAATTTTGTAAAACCTTTCTGTACAGAAGTCTCCAATGACGTCCCACTTCACTATGAGAGAAAGGCAAAATGCTGACAGTGTTCCATAGCAGGCACTATGATATGGTTACCTGTCCTCTCTGTGACTAGATTTCCATCCCTGCCACCATCCCCTACCTACCACTACCACTGTATACACTGTGTATGTTGTATTCACCACCACTGTGTGCACTCATGCACTTTCTAGGTTCACAGCCTCATTCAGTCTTCCTTGCATTTCACGAGGAAACTAGTATGTATTCTACCAGTCTGGCTTTGTCTTTGTTTTTCAAAAAATATTCCTTTATTTAGTGGCATGTTCTGCCAGTAGGATTAATTGGATGGCTGAGGATTCTTGGCTGTCTAATGCTATATAATTACTTCTGTGTGGAATGTGATATATACAGAATTGAAAAACAAGTGCATCAGATCATTGAATCCAGGCTTGTGGAAGCAGGTTGAACAGACTGTAGTTCTAGATGTGTATGCCCATAGGTGGCTTGAGTTCTGCTGAGAGAGCTGTTGTTCTAGTAACGTATTACTTATACTTTCTGAACTTCTGTGTTATCATCTATATAATGAGCCTGTAATACCTTCTATTTCATATGAGTGCATAAAATAGAGTAGACACAATACCTGGTACATAGAAAATCTCGTGCATTTTACTTTTGCTGCTCCCCCATCTACTTTTTATAGAGCACTCCTTTCTAGTACTTCCAGCAAGGCCTTTAGTTTCTATAACAGGACACTAGGACACTGTCCAGTATATAGCAAGCAACAAATGAATTCACTCAGATAGACTGAATAGAATGCCAGTGTCTAGGTAATTTTCTAACGATGGCAATGCTTTGATTGGAAGATGCTGGAACTCTCAGTTGTAGATTCTACTGCCCTCCATCCCTGAAGATCACTGTGGAACTTTATTAGGGAGAAGAGTGAGGGTGTGATGGTTTAGATATAAAATGTTCCCTAGAACTCTTGTGTGCTCAGAGGTGGGGCATTTTGGAAGGTGATTGGATCATGGTGACCCTCTACTCATCAATGGATTATTCTGTTGATGAGTTCATAAGCTGGATGTACCCTTAGGAGGTGGAACATGGTTGGAAGGGTGTATTGGTGTCCCTAGCTCCTTTCTCCCTCTCTTCTCTCTCTGTCTTCTCCTTTCTCTCTACTTGTCTCTTTCCCTCTCCTTCTTGGCTGACACAGATTGATAGGAAAGTGACTAATAAAGAGGGAGTTTTCAGATATTTGTAAAGTACTTCTGTTATCTTTGAGATTTTTTCATTTCCAAACCATAAAGGCCTGATAATTCCTATGGTGTTTTGCCTAATTTCCTATTTGGGGGTCAGGATTACTTGTCCATTTTCAGTTGGCCTGTTATGCATGTGTGCCAGTATTACTTTCAGTGACCTAATATCTTCTAAACATAAATGTTATACTCACTGAAATTTGTCAGAAACCAGAAAAAAGCACAGAATCTAGTTTTTAAAAAGGCATGCATGGAATTGGCCCACTCACAGGGGTTGTGTATAACCATGGAATTCACTATGGCAGAGGATCTCAAGTAGCTTGAAAAATCCATCAAAAAAACAGCTCTGAAAGGACGATACAATACAAAGTAATGCAGCTGAAATTTTGTCCTAAGTTATGTTTAGAAATTAAATGCCATACTGCCAGCATGTTTTAAATTGGCAATCATTGGGCAGGTTTTCAAAATGTCTCTAGTTTACGTCATAACTGAGCTGGCTAGGAACACAACAAAGTTACAGCTTCAGATTATTATAATGTGCTGCTTACCATAGTGTGATTGTCACAAAAGAAGCATTTTATTACTTTGTGGAGCTTATAACTTTTCTTTTTAAATTACCTCTTTAAGTTGACATTTCTCTTAGGTATAATTTACCCTAAAATTAAATTTTGTTAGTCTCTCCAAAGTTCAGAATTTAAACTAGTTAAAAGTCTTTATGGCATGCATTTCTTTATATTCAAGATAATATAGACCTTGTTAATTTCAATTTTAAGAAGTCTTCAGAGATTTTTCCAGGAAATATATCAATAAATTTAGAAAGTAATTCTGCTTATAATATATATTTTCATGAATAAAATATGCCACTTCTGGGATACTGCAAAAGAGACCTAGTTTAGTCTAGTGTCTGGAATTCAGGGTCACGTCTGTGCCATGGACTTTGTAAGTTGTCTTAGTTTATTTTCTGTTGCTATAACAAAATATCTAATACTAGTTATAAAGAATAGGTTTATTCACTCATGGTTCTGGAAGTTAGCAGGTCCAAGGTCAAGGGCTTGTATCTGATGAAGGCCTTCCCAAAGCTTCACAGTGCATTACACAGTGAGGGGTACTCACGCAAAAGGCAGAGCCAAGCAGACTTTTGTAACAAACCCCACTCTCAACATAACCCATTAACCAGATAAATAATTAATTTATTTATTAATCCACTCATGATGGCAGAGCCCTCATGACCTAGTAATTTCTTAGAGATTCCACCAGGTCTGTCTTAGTTACTTTTCATAACTGAAACAAAATGCTGACACCCACAAGGTAAAGGAGGAAAGATTTTTTTTTTACCTCATAGTTTGTAGAGGCTTCAGTGCATAGTTGACTGGCTCCAAGACAGGGTAGCATGGTAGAGGGACATCGCAGAGGAGAAACAGTCCATGGCACAGCAAAGCAGGCAGAAGTAAAGCAGTGAAATAGCAAAGCAGCTTCTTTCTGTCCCTTTGTATTCTATCCAGGTTAGCTGCCTTCTAGGTGGTGCCACCCAAACCCAGTGTGGGACACCCTTAATACCAGCATCATATCCTAGAATCATATACCCTAATCCAGCCACCTTTAAAACTCCCCACCTATGACTGCATGAGGCTTTGGGGGGACATCAAGACACAAACCATAAAATTCTGCCGCTGGCCCCCCAAAACTCATGTGTATCCCATTATGCAAAAGGCATAATCTCCTAAGAGTAGCCAAAGTCCTAACAGTTTCAGTGTTGCTGAAAAGTCCAAGTCCCAAGTCTCCTTTGAGATTTAAGGCAGATTCTTAGCTGTGAGCCCCTGTACAAATGAAAAGAAAGTTAAACACTTCCAACATACAGTGATATATATACAAGATAAACATTCCCACTCCAAAAGATACAAATACGGGGATAGAAAGGAATGGGACAAAGGAGATCCAAAATCCAGTGGGACAAACATTAAGTCCCGTAGTTTCATGTCCAGCATCCAAGGCAATCTGTGGCAAGATGTGAACTCCAAAGGGCTTGGGTGGCTCCACCCCTATGGCACTGCATGTGGTTGCAGCTCTCAAGGCTTCTTTCTTGAGCCAGCTTTGCTCCTTCCAGCTTTCCTCAGATGATCCACATTCCTGGCTTCAACCTTCTGGGGTATCTATTGCACCTTTGGCTTCACATTCACAGCTTTGCACACTGCCCTCTCAGGGGCACTCTGCCTGGCCTTCCAAACCTTCTTTTGGGTGGAAGCCTTCCAGACCCCACAACTCTTCCATTCTACATGCATCTAAAACCAGCACCACTTACAGAAATGACCCCTCTTGGTACCAAAATCTGTATCAAGCAGTGCTTACTAGAGAAACAGATTTAATGCAAAATATACAAATATGTAAGAATTTACAAGATTGGCTTACAGTGGCCACCTTCAGAGTCAGGTGTGGAAGAGTGCAAAAGGTCTGTTTGTGCACTGGAGATCTGAAGGATCCAGTCAAAGTCATGGAGCTTGTTGTTATGTCTCATGCAAGTCTGCATCAGGAGGCCGAAGGGTCTGTAATAGAAGGTTGAAGGATCCGTGTTGGAAGCCAGGAGACAATGTCCAAAGTGAAGGTGAAGACTGGAGCTTCTCCAAAGAAACAGAAGCAATCCTTCCTTCTTCATTTGTCTTTTGTGCCATTTAGGTGGAAAGCCCATTGGTTGCTGTCACTCACACCCAGTAAATCCTAGCAGATCTTCAGTGAATCCCCTCAGCCACACCAAGAACTATGCTGATCCGGTTTAGTTGGGCATTTCTTACTCAGTTTGACACAATCAGTTAACTATCATAAGGTCCCACTTCTTAATGCTGCACAAAAAGGGATTGAATTTTGACATGAGTTTTGATGGGGACACTCAAACCATAGCATAAAGGTAGGTCAGTTATTGGGCTAGATTGGGTCTGTTTTCTGTTTGCTCAGTGTGGATAAATGTAGGGGGTGTATTTCTTGGCTGATGCCTTACATCTGCACACCTGTGAGTCTGTTTTCCTCTTTTAGTCAACTTTGCTTTGTATGCACCTATCCACTCAGTCTACCAGACAGTAGTTTCCAAACCTGGCAGAGTTAAAGAAATGCTTGGGTAGCTTTAAAAATCTCACATTCTCAGACTGCAGCCACTGAGCATCTGCATCAGTAGATAAAGAAGATGTGACTGGCCACAGACTCTCACCTCATGGCCCATGTTGTGCCCATAATACTGTTTTGTGATCATGTTGTGGCAGTCTACCCATGATGTCCCACACATGAAGCAATATTCATAATAGCAGCAGGATGTGCTGCTATGTGGACTGGTCGGAAGAGGAAAGAAGTCACAGCTACAGCTAGAAGCTACATTGGAGACTGACTTTGAATATCCAAGGCTAGGCAGAGGACAGTGACACTGATTCTGTTCTGTCTCATCCTGTCATGTTCCACAGACTAAGATCCAGTTTCTGCCTTAAAATACTCCCTTTTTCATGTCTGTTATGTGATTCTCTGCCTGTATGTGTGCGTGTGTGTGTGTGTGTTGATAGGTTTTTTTTTTTTCCTCTTCCTTTTTTCAGTTTCTGCCAAGGTGAAAGACAAAGGTACACACTGTAGTGATATGGAGACTTCAGGCAAAATGTAAAGAAAGACATTAGAGAAATAAGACAAGAAAAGCCCTTGAACAGTGTATGTGCAGTAGTTCTTCATGAGTGGAGAATGTTTTTTTCTTTCATCTTGAGCATAATTGTATGTCAGTTTTCAAGTGAATGACTTTATCTATAAAGACTGATAGCACTGTCATCAAATATGATCTTTTATTAAAAACTGTTTCTTATATAGAGAATCCTTTGCTATAATCATTCTAAATCAAGCCAGGGAAGTCCTGAATGAGTCTCATTCATTCAACAAACATTGATCAGTGAGGATGCTAGCCTCCTGGAGTTTACAGCCTGATAGGGAAACTGGTAACTAGGCAGTGATGATGCTGAGTGGCAAAGGCTGTGAAGGGAGGTGTGGGGCACAGAGGAGAAGTCTTCACCTCAAGAGGAGCCTTGAGAGAAAATGAGATCTCAAGGTTGCAGCCTGAGGGGTGAAAAGTTGCTAAGGAACAGTGACCAAAGCATTGGATACGCCATGGCTTAGGAATGAGAAAGCATTGTGCTGTGTGTGGGAACTGAGAATGGTTCTGAAAAGGCTAGACTGAATCTAGCAAGAGATGAGGCTAGAGGGTTAAGATGAACCAGATCATGAAGGGTTTTACCCAGCACCATAAGAAGTCTGAGATTTGGAGTGGGTGACCCATTCCATGTACAGTTTTCATAATTAGCCTTTGTTTTCTTTCTATCACAGATCTCACAAATTAGAGATAATATTCTCTTCGTCACAAATAAGAGTTTGCAAAAGTAGGCATGCAAGTAGAAAAGAATTAACAGTGCAGTTGTCTATCCTTAGGCTTTTGGTAAAGTTGGCCCATGGCTGGCTTTTGACAACTTGAGTGATAAACAGTTCCCAACACTGATATAAAACTTTTTCTAACTGGTAAGGGTGAGTTGCTATGTCTAGATTATGCAAATAGGATGACTTATACTGACAACCTACTTTGCTTCTGTGACCATGAAGCTTTGATAACGTGCCAACCAGAAGCTGCCTGTGTGACCTTGGGTCTCTTAAGAAGCTTTCCTAGGCAGATACCTAGGAAATATTGCTGTATTTTCATAGCTGGGGGAAGAGTGTGCTCTGTGTGACCCTTCATGAGAGGAAGAGAACACAAGAAAGCCAGCAGATGGATTCCTCCACACTCAGACTCCACCTGTCTTTTCCCCTATGAATGCCTGTATTTCCTTATGGCAGCTCTGGGGTAAATCTTAGCTATGTGTACAACCATATGCTGAGACGCGTGAGTCTTCCAGTGAGTCTTCTAACAGGTGAGCTCTTGAGGATTTCCAGCATGCATGTTATGAGTACCCATAAACCTTTATTGAATGAGCATAAAAATTGAACTGTTAAAAGATAGAAGTATTACTGTTCATATTACATATATAAAAATACCTATGTATATATACACATACATATATACATCAAAACTATATACACACATATATGTGCAAATCAAAACTTGTTTAAGCTATGTTTCTCAAATCATCAAATTTGGTTCTGAGTTACTTTTACCTTTCACCTTTAAATGATAGAGATCTGTCAAGTTTGAGGAGAGTGAAAAGGGGAGCTACTAGCTCCAAGGCAATTTCATTTCCGAAGCTCTAGAAAAGATTTAAACAATGGCAGAAGTTCTTGGAATGTTTATAACATCCCAAGAAAACTTCTTTCTTTTCTTTTGTATGTGAAAAGACACTTAATTTTGCAGCTTCTAGTGTGCTAAAAGCAGCCACATTATTGTAGTGCAACACCTTAATGCAGTCAGCCTCTTTTGTTACATTAAAAAACATTAGCATTTATGGAATAATAGCCACAGACTAGACACTTTCATATAATTTATATCAGGAAATTCTATTCCAGGCTTGCTATAAGAGAATTTCTTTTTAAAAACTAAAAGACATTCCTGACCTTTCATTGAGCATCACATAATGCCTGAAGGAGCTTATATCTGACCAGAAAACCTGAAGATTTCTTATGGCCTCCAAAATGTGGGTCTAATTTTAATCTTTGGCATGTGGAAACCTTCAGATTTCTTATGGCTTCATCTTCAGTTTTGAAAATTCCCTGGAGTTCTGTCCTTTCTTACTGAGCCCCTGGCATTGGTGTAATCCTGTTGAGCGGTCCTCCTTAGACAGGCCTTGGAGTACCTTTCCAGTACTTTCGTCTCTGCACTGAGAAAGAATTGTGAAATAATAATGGTTTACTGCTTCGTGCTTTCTGTTGAACCTTGAAAACTGCTATAGTAGCATTTTCTGTAATCTAGAAGTGGAGAATATCACTTCTTAAGCATGGCTGGGTTTATTTTTGACCTTTTTTCTTGTTTAATTGGAGAAACTTTATGGTTTATAAATGAACTTTAATATAGAATGTCTCCGGAGTTGTTAGTATACAGTGTCACAGTGATTTCCCAATGGCATGCAGTTTCACAAGGGTAGCTTTCTTCATAGGTTATTTACATATTTCTACTTTTGCTTTAGTGTCTTCCCATCCTTTATTTTTCTCTCTTTTTATTTATCCTATAGTCAGTTAGCCATAATATTTATTTTGGTACTTATTGCACTTACAGAAGAAAGCTTTATATCTCTTCATAATCCTAAAAGCAAATGAAACCTTTAAATTGTATTTCTTTGTTAATAATGACTTAAGGGAAATGCTTATTATTCATGTGAGCCTAGGTCGGTGATGGCGAACATTTTAGAGCTTTCAGTGACACAAACCGACACCACTGCATAGATTTTTTTAGTTGTGTTTGAACAGGAGGGGTGTTTTGTTTATTTGACTTGATTTTGTGCTTCCTGGTCAGTTACTTTAATGGAAAGTATATTTTCTATTGATGATATAACCCTACTTAGCATCAGTTGGTATCAAGAAAAAGTTTACTTGTAACCAAAAAGTTGATAATTTATGGAGGACCTTGTATTTAGAGGCTGTTTAATGAAATGAATGTTGCAAGATTTCCTGATGTTTGTGGCATCATTCATTTTAGAAGAAAATTTTCTGAAGCTTTCAATATAAAGACTGATTTTTCATTCTTAAAGAGAAATCCATGTTATATCCTCTACACTGTGGCCTTTGGTATTTTCTCTTCCAGTTTTCCAGAGACGTGGTCCTTCAGAGCCTACACATCTGTTCTGTATTTTGACCCTTGTATGAAAATATTCATTCAAGCCAAAAAAGTTCAAACAAAACACCTGTGCTATTGCCTCTACAAACCTAGGTAACTTGCCTTTTTTCAATTATTTTTCTAGAGTTTTCATTTATAAAATTGATATAAATTGTCAAATAGATATAAATTGTCAAGTGAGGGCACTGACTTTGATACAATGTTTTGCATTGCAGACAGTTCAAACTGCATTCAGGAAGGTTTGCTAATGAGTATTGATGTGTGGCAATGTGTTTGACAGGAATAGGAACTCACTGCAGTGGACATGCTAAGTTAGATGAACGCTCCAAAGTAGAAATTTGCTTTTCATTTCAGCAAATCTCAGGAGCTTTGATTGTGACTGATTACATTAAAAGATCACAGTTCACTTATATTTTCTGCTGACATAATATATTGAACTGTTAAATCACATACTAATGTTTTAGTCAGTGACAGGTTGCATGTATGATATTTATATCATATATGCAATTGTATCTTCTAGTGATGATGTAACTCTACATTCTATGCTTAGTGACACATTTCTCAAAACGTGTCCTTATGATTAAGCAGTGCATAACTGTATGTATTCGTATATGTTTACGTATGTTATTTATATAGAAAGTGGCCCATTTATATTTTATTTGCTTTTATATTTTAGTATAAGCTATTTTAAGCTTATATTTGCATATTACAAAATCTATTTTGGGGGCCAGTGAGATGGCTCAGCGGCATAAGTGCCTGCCTGGCAAGCGTGAGGGCCCAAGTTCGACTCCTGGAACCCACATATGAAAAAAGGGCCAGTGACATCGCTCAGCGGCACGAGTGCCTGCTGGCACGTGAGGTCCTGAAGTCGACCCCCAGTACCCACCAAAAAAAAAAATCTATTTTGTCCAGCTATTCGTGCAATCAGAATTTTTTTTTTTGGGTGTGGTTGCTGTGTAGTCGTTCATTTATAGACAACGAACAGTCATCCAAATCTGTGAGTCTGAGATTTTGCCAGGTAAAAGACATAAAAAAGCTAAGATTAATTCTAATTTTAAGGTGCTTACTATTTACTAGGAGAAACATTCAGTGCTTAGACAGGTCTGTGTATGTGCCTTTTACCTACATTTTTCTTTGATTTCTGCAGTGATCCCATGGATTAGGTTTTATCATCACCATTTTAGAGATCTGGATAAGAATTCAAATATTCTAGCTCCAGTTCTTTACCAACCCAAATTTGATGCGCCTTGTACTGTGTTACATTAACGCTACTAGACCTACATTTTTTCATGTTGTCTTAATTTCATAACAAGTCATTGCTGGCCTGGGGCCTCACAATCATTTGTATCGACATTAATATTCAGAAATATAGGTCTTTGTACAGTACACACTGACTGTTCACGAGTGGATTCCTCTAAAGTTTTACTTTTGCTTTCTGATTATACTAAAGATAATTTTAAAAGTATATACAGCCTGAGATTTTCCCTATAAATCAGTCTGTCAGTTCCCTAATAAGAATCAAAATAATGTGTTCATTGATCTCAGTGTTTGGTGTACCCAGAATCTCCTGGATCAAGCAGTAAGCTGATTTAATTATTTCTGTCAATGAGTTTGAATAAAAAATGGTGTAAACTGAGCTGGGGAATGTAGCTCAGTGGTAGAGTGCTTTCAAGGTCCTGGATTTGTTTCCCAGTATTGCAAAAAGAGAGAGATGAAGAGAGGGAGAAGGAGAGAGGACATTTGTTGGCTCTAGAAGAAAAACTAAGATTTAAATCAATGGAAAATAATGTGTTTGTCTCTATTTTCTGAGGAAGTTTTACTAAATTGACTTTCATATACCTAAAGTACTTATACTAAGTGATGGTTGTGTCCCATTTAGCATATCATTTATTCATCTTTTAAAGTGATATTCTTAGAGATATATTGCTAGAAAATAGATTTAATGCATCACATGCATATTTGTTTGTTTCCTAAAAGAACTTAAGGAGGCTTAAACCTTTGCTAAGTTCCACTTAGTCCTTTGATAAATCATGAAATCTGATATTTGATATCTGTGGTATGGAAAGTACTTTTTTATGGCTTTATACCTTAGGACTTGCCTCTCTATCTATTCACCATATTTGCTTGCATATAATTTCCCTCATAGATTCTCTAGTGGAAAAAGTCTTGCATTGGAAATACTTGGCATTTCCTCCTTGTTTTCACACCCCTAATAGGATAACCCCTACTTTTTTGCTTTCGCACAAGGCAGCATAGATCTAATAGCTGTTTTAAAATAGATTAAGACTGGAATTGACCTTATTTTTCTAGAGTAGGGCATTTAAAAGCTATTTTTTAGCAGCTCATGTATTATTATTATTATTATTTTAACAGTTTCAAATCAGATTTTATTGGTACATTTTAGGTATATGTAATGATCACATTTATCGTAGAGAATTTGTACCTATACATGATATAACTTGGTTCTTTTTTTTTTTCTCCATTCCCCTACCCTTCCTTCAACCCCTCCTCCCCTCCCCATTTACGAAAGCTTTGTTTCCATTTTTTCCTCCTTTTCTCTTTTTTTTTACTTTTCCCTTTCTTCCTCCCCCCCCATTCCCCTCCCCATTTGAACATTTTCTTCCTGTTTCCCAATACCTATTATACATTTTGGTCCTTATTTACACTTTCAGTTTCTCACACCAGAGAAACAGTGTAGTATTTATACGTGTGTCTGATTTATTTCACTTAAGAGTATGGGCCCAAGGTGCATCCATTTATCTAGAAATGTCTCAAGCTTATCCTTCTTTATGGCAGAGTAATACTCTGTTGTATAGAAAAAACACATCATCTTTATCCATTTACCAGTTGATGGGCATTTGGGCTGTTTCCAAGGTTCGGCTATTACAAACTGTGCCACTATAAATATGGGTGTGCATATATTGCTGTGGTGTGATGCTTTGAATTCTTTTGGGATGATACCAAGAAGGGATATAGCTGGGTCAAATGGAACCTGTAGTCCTAGCTTTTTGAGGAATCTCCACACTGATTTCTACAGTGGTTGCACCAGTTTACACTCCCACCAACAGTGCAGAAGGGTTCTTTTTTCCCCACAGCCCCTGCAGCATTTGTTATTGGTTGATTTCTCGATGGTAGCCATTCTTTCTGGGTTGAGATGGAATCTCAGTGTTGTTTTAATTTGCATTTCTTGAATGAACAGTGATGTTGAACATTTTTTATGTATTTATTTTCCATTTGTATTTCTTCATCTGAGAAGTGTCAATTCATTTCAGATGCCCATTTTTGGATTGGATCTTTAAATTTGAGGGCTCTGATTTTTTTGAGTTCTTTACATATTCTAGATAGTAATTCTTTGTCTAAGCAACAGCTGGCAAAAATTTTTTCCTACATTGTGGGTTGTCTTTTCACTGTGTTGGTAATTTCTTTTGCTGTACAAAAGCTTTTTAATAAAATGAGATCACAGTTGTTGATTCTTTGTGATAGTTCCTGTGTGATCAGTGTTTTGTTCTTAAAGTCTTTGCCTACACCAATGTTTTCAAGACTTCTACCTGTTCTATCTTCCAGCAGACTTAATGTTTCTGTTTTCATATTTAGATCTTTCATTCATTTTGATTTTAGTTTAGTGCATGGTGAAAGATATGGGTCTTCAGCATGTGGAAAGCCAGTTTTTCCAGCATCATTTATTAAAGAGGCTGTCTTTCTTCTAGTGAATGTGTTTGGTAACTTTGTCAAAGATAAGGTGGCTAAGTATGTCTGGAGTTGTTTCTGCATCTTCTAATCTGTTCATTAGCCCTTGGGTCTGTTTTTGATAGTACCATGCTGTTTTTATCACAGTAGCTTTGTAGTATAATTTCAAGTCTGGGATCGTGATGCCCCCTACCTTGTTTAAAGTGATTTTAAAGTGATTATTCCATCACTTTGCCACTCTGACTCCAGTAAACTTCTGGGAATAAAATGGCCATCTAAAGCTATGCCTAAAAGTACTCTGTAACTCTGGAGTATTACTTTTAACAATATGAGACTATATTTCATAGTCAATTATTTTTCTACACTTTTGTAAGAAACAGAAAATGCATGGATCCTTGTAGTTGCACCGATCATTGCTGTTGCTACTGTACCTCAATGTGCCCATCACATTCAGAGGAGGGCTACAGGAGAACATCTGTGCTCTGTCATTGTTTTCTTTCCTTGATCGTATTCTGTTCAGCATATCTATTCATAACTTGGATAAAAAAACTAGCACTTATGCTTTTGAAATTCATAGTTGACCATGACCTAAGAGGAATATCTTCCCTCAGGCATAACAGACACAGGATGTGATACAGTTGAAGTCCAATAGATAAATGTGGTATGAAAATGTACAGATCAGCATTTAGATATAAAAATCTATTATGTAAGTACAGGCATGACTGTGATTTACATGAGAAAAATGCATAGGTGCTTTAATTAACCACAGTTCAGTATAAGCTGAGATTGTGACAGGGTTACTAAGAATGGTTATGGAACTTACAAGCAGAACAACATAGTTATAGTACCAGCCGGCTATGTCCTGCTTGCATGGTGCTTGGAGGGAGATGCCCAGATAAGGATCCTTCGGGAGGGTGGGGACTTTCTGAAAAGTATGTGGCTCACATACAGGAAAATAACCATCGATAAGGAGCCACTGATGGACCTGTGGAGGAGGGAAGACTTAGGCTTGAGTGAAAACATGAGCAACATCATGTGATAGTTGGAATTCCAGAAGCAGAACTTTGATATCTGAATTGAAGTAGATAATAATTGCAGCTAGCTCAGCATGAAAGTATTAGTCTGATTTTATAAGGAAGAGACACACAGTGCTTAGGATAGGATGTTCAAGAAGTCAAGTGGTAGGGAGCCATCAATGTTTTCTCACTGTCACCACTGACGCAGTGTTTCCACACTGGAGAACTAAAACAACAGTCCAGTGTTCTCAGGAATAGAGCCAGTCCTGGGCTCTACTGAGCACTTCTGGCTGGGGGTACCTGGCATTTGTTTCTCTCACAGTGGGTCTTCCACCATGATGTTCAAAGCTTCCCTTATTGGGCAGAGTTTGGGGATAAACCACTTCAGAGTAGCTTGGTAACTCATATAGTTTCCTTCGGTTGAACACTGGTCCCCGGTCCAGTTAGCACATTTGAGATCGAGGTCATTAAACAACTAATTTGGCTTCTCAAGACATTGGTGGCGTGAGGTGCAAGTCAGAGAGGGCCACGAGTGCAGTAGGGAATTAATGAAGTTGCTCATGTCCTCTGGCACCTAACGGGTCTTCCACCCAAGATGAGGGCAGATATGTCTTTGGGGGAGTCTAGATTGTAGAGGAAATTATTACTATGGGAAGAATTTCAGCTAGGTGATTCCAAGGTCTCCTCCAACTTAAGATTTCTTGTAAGCCTCTAACTTTGGGAGTCTTAAGTATTGTGTATTTAATATGGAAAGGTTATACATGGCTATGTTACTTGATCTTAGGCAACAAACGTAACTGATTTTCTTTGGCTTTGAATTCTTTAACTTTAGTAGAGAAGTAACTCTCAGATTTATATAGGCATTTAATCTCTGCACGTTAGAACTAAAGAATGGTGTAAAATGGTCACCTTTGAAAGCTCTTGAAGGGAGGCGGCAAAGCCAAAATGTCTGTTTGGAGAACTTGTTTTTCATTAACATTGCTTTAATATAAACTTACAACTTGGAAAGGAGCCCAGTGAGATGGAATTTGAGTCACCCTGCCTTCCTAGGAGTGACATGGTCCAATAGCTTAAAAATAAGCTATCTGGGGACCCTGCCTTCAAGCTCTGCTGATGAATACAGTGCAATCCTGCGCTTCTGGGACACTCTTCATTTTTTTAGTGCTGTTCTACAAATTCTAACACTCCACCCACCTAGATGGGCTAATACAAAATTTGTAAAATTTCTTTTACGAACTGTGTATCTTGTGTGTGTGTTCATGAATTTTTATTATCTTAAATGATTTAATCTTTCTTTTTCAAATACAAAATTAGGTCAGTTAAACTTAGATTTGAGATTCAGTCATGTCATTCACTCGTTGGAGTCCTTTACAGTTTCTTAAGCCTTGCTTTTCCTCTTCTGTGAATTGGGAATTCCTTTGTCACTCAGAGGCATGGCGAGGATTAAAATACTGTGTTTCATTTTGAGCATAAAAACACTCAGCAGAGTTCCTGAAATATTTGTGAAGCAGCAGTAGCTATTATACAAAGTGGGCTGAACGCCCACTGTGTGCAAGGCACTCTTCTAAGTTGACTTGTGTTGTCAACACAAGCAACTACAAAACTCCCTCACCCCATAGAGCTTTTGTATTCATTGGGGGAAGACAATAAACTAAAAAAAATAGATAAAGAAATATCAGGTAATTATAAGTGCTATTAAGAAAAATAAAGCAGGGCAGGAAAAAAAGAATCACAGGAGTGTTGTATGTCACTTTTGGAAAGAAAATTAGAGAAGTAACTTGTGTTTAGGACTGAATAAGTCAGTGAGTGAATATATTAGTTATTTATCCCTTCATTACATATCACTCTAAAATTTAGTGGCTTAATAATGAAAGTAACTATTTATCATTCAATTTCTGTGGGTCAGTGATTTGAAGGTGGTTCGGTTGGGTGTTTTGTTTATGGAGTTTCTCATGCAGTTGCTCTGTTTCTGATGCTGATGGCTTCACTGGAGCTAGAAGACTGGCATCCAAGGTGGATCCCACGTGGCTGGAAAGTGTGTTCTTCTTTACAAAGGCTACTGTATGGGTCCACCTGAGCATTTTCATGACACCGCGCCTGGCTTCCACCAGTGCAAGCAATTCAAAAGAACAAAGTAGAAGCTGTAAGCTCTTAGAACTCAGCCTCCAAATCACACACCGTCACCTTTTTCATATTCTGTTGGTCACACAGGTCATGCTGGGGTGGAAGAGAAAGAGAGAAGAAACTAGACCACAGCCTGAGTACCAGGAGCTCCTAGGCGACATACAGAAGGGTGGGCTGCCCGATGAGTTGTGTAAGAATTTTGGGAGAAGATGGTTCTAGGAAGAGAGGACAGTACTGTGGGTGTAAAAGGCAGGAATCGGAGGGCAGTAGAGTTGAAGCACAGCAGCTGGGAAGAAATGAGGTGGTTGGGGAGAATCGGTCAGCAGGGCCTCAAACGACACGACAAGAGGAGGTGGCTGTGCTGGGATGGGGTGACTTTTGAGCAGAGGAGTGGCATTACCTGATTTGGATTTTTAAAAGACTACTCTGGCTGCTGAGAGGAGAATTGATTTTATGGGAAGAGGGAGGAAGAAATATTAGGTAGTTTAGATCAGTGTATTCTACGGGGGAAATGGTAGTGGCTTGAGCTCCGCGAGTGATGAGAAGCTTCCGATTACAGACGGGCTGTGAAGACTGAGTCGTGCTGATGGTGGGAGGTGGAGTAGAAACAAAATGAGGGGTCTGGAAGCCTTCTAGGCTTTTTCCCTGAATAAAAAAACACTCAGCCTCCAAATCACATACTGTGGGAATGAGGGGAGGTGCAGTTGTAGGAATTAGAAGTAATGATTGATGAAGTTCTTTCCGCTTTATTCTGGACACTGAGTTTGAGAGGTCATTTGACATCTGGTAAAACTGTCAATGTTATACTAGCCAGAAGATTCTCGATCCTGCCTCATTATATGTTTTAAGGAATAATGAATATAACTATTTTATGAGTAAACCAGATAAACTGTCATAATTTAAAAAATAAAATAATTATGATGTGAATTTTCCCATGTAGGTTATGATTTATAACTATAGACTGATTTCTGCATTAATAAAAGTTCAGAATTGTAGTAGTCTTTACTTATAATCTTTTCAACTTAAAAATGTAAAATATTTGATATTTTAGTCAACATTTTTTGGGCATATGTGTAAGTGTACAAATTAAATATCAATAAAATTTTAATCCAGGTGTCGTGGCACATGCCTGTAATCCCAGCACTTGGAAGGCTGAGTCAGGAGGATCAGTGCAAGTTCGAGGCCAGCCTGAGCTACATAGTGAGTTCAAGGCCAGCCTGAACTAATAGTGAGACCCTTCCCAAAAAACAAAACAAAACAAAATGTTAAATTTCTGTAAGTTGTTTTAATCAAATCAGTCACTCAAAACACTGTGTCATGCTATACTGTGCTTCTGCAATACACTCATATGTCATTATTTCTGTAGAACAGATTATAGAAGGAAATTTTGGGTCAGAAGTTATATACACCACTAACTTTGATAGCTGCTGCTAACTGACCCTCCAGTTTATTCTTACACCAACAGAGTAGCAGAGTACCCCTTTTCTCATTCCAAATACATACTTAAAATCAACAGTACTTTCTTTTTTCATTTTTGCTTCTCTAAGGAGCAACATTTTTACCTTGTTTTAATTTTCATTCCCCTCAATACTTTTCATTGACTTTAAGTTTCCTAGTTTTTTTTTTTCCACAAAGAAAATATCCAATAAATAATTTTATGTAGAAATCAGGTGTAACCACAATACTTGGTGGAAAGTGGTTTAAAGGTAGAAGGCAAATGTGTGAAGATCAGAAAGAGTAGCAGCCTGAAATGTGTCAGAAGAAAGTGAAATACAGGAAAAGGGCAGAAAGAATGAGGCAGAGGCTGCAGCTTCAGGTTGTGAGCAGCAGTTAGATGTGGAGATGAGTTTGGAAGAAAGTCCGGATAGTGAGATACTGACGGCCAGTCGCAGAGAAGGTGCAGCTCCCTTGCCTTCAGTTTCAAGGACTGAGGAACAGAGTTGAGTGCGTTCTCTCCCATATCTTCCAGTGGATACACTATTCAGGGTCTTTTTACCTTCAAGAGTCTACTTAGTAGTAGGAAAAAAAAAAAAAAAGAAGGGTCAGATTGGTGGAGGATCCCAGTTCTGGATGGAGTTTCGAACAAATATTCATTCATGTATAAGAATAGGAAGCCTCATCACACTGGTATTACAGAAGTTTGTGCATACTTTTAGTTACTTTGTTTAAATTGTGGTAAACAGTTGTAAAGTTTAGATTGTAATCCAGTACGTAGATCATCTGGGATCAGGTTATCTCACTAACACAGACGTGGATGACAGCACAATTTTTGGTCTTTGTTACTTAAAATTAAGCACTAATGCAGAGTTGAAATCTTTTGTGCCACCTTTACTTTCTATGTAATGTACTTAAATAGTTAAATTCATACAATATTTAAGGAATTACCTCATTGTTCACAGTCTCCTCTCAATTTCACCTTGATTCTAAAAACATGATTTGGTCCAAAATAACCAATTCAAGCCAGATAAAAGTATGTGGTTAATGTGATTTTAAAAAAACAAATGATAATTCCAGTATACAGTGAAGTATGCTTTTTTCTCTTTCTTGCGTGTATTAGAGACACATACGGAATACGTGTAAGTTATGACTTAAGTGAGTATTGTTCAATGGAAAAGAAAATCGAGGGAACAAAATGAGAATTACTTTACCTTAAATTTTATGGGTGTTTCCTGTAGTTAACCATATAATGGTCTCTGAAAATGAACATTAAAGTTAAAACTCAATAACAGATACAGAGTTCATTAGTGTAACTTGCATTGTTTATTAAACCATTGAAGTAGATGAATATTTTCCTATTTTTTAACGTTACCCTTTTCATGCAGGTAAGTCATCAAGCTTCTGTAAGTCCTTCAAATTCTTGGAAGAAAAGTAATTTGTTCAGCTACTTAATTTAATTTCCTAATCCCCAATGTATTTCTTCTCTAAAACATATTTTG
Source organism: Erethizon dorsatum (assembly GCA_028451465.1). Taxonomy (NCBI): domain Eukaryota; kingdom Metazoa; phylum Chordata; class Mammalia; order Rodentia; family Erethizontidae; genus Erethizon; species Erethizon dorsatum. The sequence goes on from CM051831.1 coordinate 72,442,695, forward strand.
GAAGAATTAGATAATAACAACACATATTTAATACTATAAATCAGCATTGTTCTAAGTATTTTAACTACATATATTTACTTACATATTTTTACTTACATATTTACTTCTTGTAACAATACTGTAAGATAGATATCATTATTATCACCCATTTATGATAAGGAAGCGGAAACACAGGAAATGAAGTGATTTGACTATTCTCAGAGTTATAACAGGTATCCCTTTACCTGAAATCCCGGCGGATGGACTCCAGGCAGTCCAGCTTTCGGTGTTTATCGTGAAGCTGTTTCATCTTCACTATATCTGTACTGCTTCTGTTGAATAATGGAGGAGACTCACAAATGAACTAAATATTAACAGACTCCAGCTGAGAAACATTTGGATTATGTGTGGCCTATTTGTACTAGCAATCGGTGAAGAATTTGCATTACTTCTTTTTTTTTTTTTTTTTTTTTTTCTTTTTTGTGGGTACTGGGGGTCAACCTCACGACCTCGCGCGCCAGCATGCGCCCATGCCGCTGAGTGATATCACCGGCCATTTTTTCGTATGTGGGTTCCAGGAGTCGAACTTGGGCCCTCGCGCTTGCAAGGCAGGCGCTTATGCCGCTGAGCCATCTCACCAGCCCCTGCATTACTTCTTACATTGTTTAAAAGGCAACTCTACATCAAGTTATCGTTTTCGAGCTCTAATGAATTCACTCCTGAATTCTACAAGAACTTTAGAGATCTAATGCCAGTACTCCTTAAACTCTTTAATAAAATTGAAAGAGAAACACTACTCCCAAAGTCATTCCTAAAAGCAAGCATTACCTGATTCCAAACCAGAAAAGAACCCACCCTAAAAAGAGAACTACAGGCCAATCTTTTTAACAAACATAGATGCAGAAATCTTCAATAAGATATTGGCAAACAGAATGTGCCAAATCATCAAAAGATCATACATCATGACCAAGTAGGATTCATTCCAGGGACGCAGGAATGGTTCAACATATGCAAATTAATAAATGTAATACACCACATAAACAGAATTAAGAACAAAAATCACATTATTATCTCAATAGATGCAGAAAAAGCATTTGGCAAAATCCAACATCCATTCATGATAAAAGCATTGAAGAAAATAAGAATTGAAGGTCTTTACCTCAACCTGATAAAAGCCATCTATGACAAACCAACAGCCAACATCATACTAAGTAGAGAGAAGCCGAAAACTTTCCCTCTAAAATCAGGAACAAGTCAAGGATATTCATTATCATCACTTCTGTTTAATATAGTTCTGAAAACATTGACTAGACCAGTAAGACAAGAGAAAGAAATACAAGGGATATGGATAGAGGTGGAAGAAATTAAATTATCATTGTTGCTGATGACATGATCCTCTATGTAGAAGACACCAAAAATTCCACCAAAAGACTTCTAGAACTAATACCCAAATTTGGCAGCACAGTAGGATACAAAGTCAGTACTCAAAAATCTGTAACACTCCTGTACACCAATAACAAACTCATAGAGAGAGAAATTACAGAAATAATACCTTTCACAGTAGCATCAAGGAAAATGAAATACTTAAGAATTAACCTAACCAAGGAAGTGAAAGAACTCTACAATGAAAACTCTAGTACTCAGAAAAAAGGAGATTGAAGAGAATATCAGAAAATGGAAAGATATCTCCTTTTCCTGGATAGGCAGAACCAATATAGTCAAAATGGCCATACTTCCAAAATTGTTACACAGATTTAATACAATCCCAATCAAAATACCAATGGCATTCCACACAGAACTGGAGAAAGCAATCCTAAAATTCGTATGGAACCAGAAGAGACCTAGAAGAGCAAAACCAATTTTGGACAACAAGGGCGAAGCAGGGGGCATCACAATCCTGGACTTCAAGTTATACTACAAAGCTACAGTAATAAAAACAGCATGGTGTTGGCAAAAATAAAAACAAAAGCAAAAACAAAAACAAAAAACTAGACTCATGGATCAGTGGAACAGAATAGAAGATACAGAAACAACTCCAGCCACCCTCAGCTATATTATTTTTGATAAGGGGGCCAAATCCCTTCACTGGAGGAAGGATAGCCTCTTTAACAAATTGTGCTGGGAAAACTGGCTATCCACATGGTGAAGCTCAAACCTAGACTCATCTCTCTCACCATGCACTAAACTAAAATCAAAATGAATCAAATATCTAAACATTAGTATAGAAACATTTAATCTGCTAGAAGACAGAATAGGTAAAACTCTTGAAAACATAGGTGTAGGCAAAGACTTCTGAACAAACCACCAGTTGGCCAAGAAATAATACCAAGAATTGACAAATAGGATCACATCAAATTAAAAAGCTTCTGCACAGCAAAGGAAACCACTAACAGTGTGAAGAGACAACCTACAAAACGGGAAAAAAATTTTACCAGTTACTCCTTAAAGGACTAATATCTAGAATATATAAGCTACTAAAAAAATTAGGTCCCCCCAAATTTAAAGATCCAATTAAAAAATGACATCTGTAATTTCTCATATGAAGAAGTACAATTGGCCAATGAAGATATGAAAAAATGTTTAACATCGCTGGGCATTCAAGAAATGCAAATTGAAGTAACACTAAATTCCATCTCACCCCAGAAAGAATGACTGTCATCGAGAAATCAACCAATAACAAATGCTGGTGAGGCTATGGGGAGAAAGGGACCCTTCTCCATTGTTGGTAGGAATGTAGACTGGTGCAGCCACTATGGAAATCAGTATGGAGATTCCTCAGAAAAGTAAAAGTAGAAATTCCATTTGACCCAGCTATTTCCCTTCTAGATATCTTCCCAAAAGAATTAAATACACCATACTGCAGTGATATATGCATACTCATGTTTATAGCAGCACAATTCATAATAGTTAAATCTTGGAAACAACCTATATGTCCACCAACAGTTGAATGAATTAAAAAGTAGTACACCATAGAATACTCCTCTGCCATACAAAATGATAAATTTTAGTCATTTGTAGGAAAATAGGTGCGCATTGAGACTATAATGTTAAGTGAAGTAACTCAGACACAGAAGCTTAAATAATGCATGGTTTCTCATATATGAAATATATATATATATATATATATATATATATATATATATATATATATATATATAAAGTATGAAATAAAAGGTAATATGAAAAAAGAAGAAGAAAGAATTGTAATCCAGTGCAGACAGTGTATCTAAAAGTGTACCTTGACTTGGTACAATTATCTTACATGTTTACATGCTTTGGTTTGTATTGATGATAATTTACTTTATAGGGTCTTACAAGGTCTTCTAAGATAAATGAATTTGGTGCTAGAAAAATAAAAGGGGGTTGGGGAGGGGGGAAAAGAATGGAGCTGAAATGTGTTACATACATGTACCAATCCCCTACAGTGAATGTAATTGTTATGTACTGCATACATGTACTAATAAAAGTAAAAAAAAAAAAAATAATGAAGAAAGTGGCCTGGTGGTTGCCAAGGGCTACAGGTAGTAGGAGGTTATGAGAAGAGCTGTGGCCGCTTCCTTTTTGAGCTTATGAAAATGTTTTCAAATTGATTGTGGTTGCATTTGCACAACCTAATATACTAAGTATTATTGTATTATATACTTTAAAAATGCAGAATTGGAGCCTGGGGATGTAGCTCAATGGTAAAGTGCTTGCCTAGTGTTCAGAAAGCCCTGGGTTTAATCCCCAGCACCATGAAATAATAATACAATACAATACAATACAATACAATACAATACAATACAATACAATACAATAGGGAAAATCCCTAAAGCTAAAGCTAGGGCTATTGATACAGAGTTTCCAGATTAACAAAGTTTTTCTCTAAAGGGCCTGATAATATACATACGGGTATATTCAGTCCTTTCATATTTTCTCATGTTTTTTTCTTTTATTTTTAAAACCCCTGAAAAATGGAAAACAAAACACGCTTAGGTCTGAGGCTGAACCAGCAGAAGCCAGTGGCCCCATTTGGTCCATGGGTTCTATTTGGCCTGGCCCTGATCAAGACTCGTTGGGATACATGGATCTACACTCTCCCTTCTGCCTGTGCAAATACTTCCTTTTATATATTTTACAACATTTTGGCTTCAAGAAATGGTCTACTGGTGTCCACGTGCATCTTGCAAAACTTTTGATACCTTTGTTAGGGCTCTCCAGAGAAACAGAATCAATAGCACATTGTGGAGACATTGTTATAGGAATTATCTCACATGAATAAGGAGGCCTTGAAGTCCCTCAGTCCGCATTCTGCCAGCTGGAGGCCCAGGAAAGAAAGTAGCACAGTTGAACCTGAATACAAAGGCCTGAGAACCAGAAATTCTGATGACCCAGGTCAAGAAGAGATGGGTCCCAGCTCAAGGGGGATGTCTCAGCTCAAGAGGAGGTTGAATCAGCCGCCTTCCACCTTTTTCTCTAATCCAGCCCTCGATGGATGGGGTAATGCTCATCTACAGTGGTGAGGAAGGAGCTTTTTTACTCAGTCTACCAGATGTAACATCTTCCAGAAACACCTTCATAGACACATTCAAAAGCAATACTTTGTCAGCTGTCTGGGCATCCCTCAGCCCAGTGTAGGTGACACATAAAATTTAAATACAATGTGCCATTCCGAACATTGAAGAACAATGATCTAGCAGCTCCTGAGTGTATAGGAATAGAACAAAAAGGAGCAAAATAACACATACAAAGCTTTGGGCATTCTCAAAACAAATATTATCCCGGAATATTTCTTTCCATAATGATTTAATCCAATGTTTTAAAGCTTGACTCCAAGGACTTTCTAATTTAAATTGTATTTAGGGAGCACCTGATCTACAAAGCTTTTTTTTATTTTATTGAAAAAAGATAAAACAAAATTTCATAACAAAATAAAAGGAGAATAAAAATTAATACATTGCATATTGTCATCTTCAAAGTAGTTATTCAGAGTACAAGGTATGGGCTTAAAATTTCTCCCATATTAGCACGAACCTTCCTTTTCAATGAACTAAGAGACAGTATAGCTACCTTGCATTTTTCTCCCTTTTCCCTTCCTTTCTTTCCCCTTTCCCTCATCTTAGTTCCTTTTTCCCTTTAAATAATTACTCCCCATTTCACAATATCTATTGTACATTCTAGACCTTATTTACTCTTTCAGTTTCTCACACCAGGGAGACAATATGATGTTTACACATATAAGTCTGAGTTATTTCACTTACGAGTATGGTCTCAAGTTGTATCCATTTACCTATAAAAATCTCAAGTTTATCCTTCTTTATGGCTGAGTAGTACTCCATTGTATAAAAATACCACCTATTTCTTATCCATTCTTCGGTTGATGGGCATTTGGGTTGTTTCCAACATTTAGCTATTACAAATTGTACTGCTCTAAACATGGGTGCACATATATCGCTGTGGTATGATTTTTTTAATTCTTCTGGGAAAATACTAAGAGGAATAGACGGGTCAAATGGGACCTCTAATCCTAGCTTTTTGAGGAATCTCCATGCTGAGTTCCACAATGGTTGCACCAGTCTGCCCTCCCACTAACAGTGGAGAAGGGTTCCTTTTTCCCCACGGCCCCTCCAGCATTAGTTACTGGTTGCTTTTTTGATGATAGCCATTCTTTCTGGAGTGAGATGGAATCTCACTGTTGTTTTAATTTGCATGTCTCAAATGACCAATGATGTTGAACATTTTTCGTGTATTTATTTCCCATTTGTATTTCTTCATCTGAGAAGTGTGTATTCATCTCAGATGCCAATTTTTGTATTGGGTCTTTGAATTTTGGGGAGTCTGAGTTTTTTCAATTTTTTGTATGTTCTAGATATAAGTCCTTTGTCTGAGGGACAATTGGCTAAAATTTTTTCCCACTCTGTGGGTTGTCTTTTAACTCTGTTGGTAATTTCTTTTGATGTGCAAAAGCTTTTTAATAAGATGAGATCCCAGTTGTTGATTCTTTGAAGTATTTCTTGTGCAGTTTGGGTTTTGCTCATGAACTCTGCCTACCCCTATGTCTTCAAGTGTTCTACCCACTTTCTCTTCCAGTAGATTTAGTGTTTTTGTTTTAATATTTGGATCTTTGATCCATTTTGACTTTAGTTTAGTGCATGGTGATAGGCATGGGTCTAGTTTTACTCTTCAGCATGTAGAGAGCCAGTTTTTCCAGCACTGTTCATTAAAGAGGCTATCTTTCTTCCAGTGAACATGTTTGGTTCCTTTGTCAAAGATAAGGTGGCTGAGTGTGTTTGTAGTTGTATTTTCTAATCTGTTCCACTGGTCCTCAGGTCTTTTTTTTTGCTAGTACCATGATGATTTCATCACAGTAGCTACAAGGCTTTTCTTTCCTATACTTTGTTCTCTTCCAGTTTATAGATGCATATGCATGCTCATTTTTCCTTTTTCTTGACTCTTCTAGAGTATCTTTGCTGTCACAAAAACAATAGATCTTGAAAATAAAAACTTCTTGAGCAATAAAGTAGAAAATGTGCTTTCAGTTATTTAAAATGGTATATTAATGTGCATTTCTGAGCATTTCAGTTAGAGGTAATTGTTTGGAGACTGGGAGAAGCAGTTTATCCAATGTCAATGATGATCTGAGTAAGTGGGCTATGCACGTTAACCAGAAACTTTGACAGTGAAGCAGTTGCATAATTTTTTTCTTTTAAGAAAATTATCCTATTTCATATGTATAATTGAACATGTGTGTGGGCAGAGATTTTCCTATCTTGCTCCTAAAATTACTTTACAAAAGTAAAATTACCTAGTGTTAAAAGGCAAGGGATTTCTTCTTAGGTAGAAAGTTTGCTAATTTATTATTTGGATGTAACTTACTTGATGAATCTTTCTTAATAAATACGTATCCATGGAGTATATAATCTTACTAAAGAATATTCTCTCATACACTTTAAAATGAATAATCTTACTTGATTATGTCCTTTTTCTTTCCAGAAAGTATTTGTATGCCACATCTTCTTTTAAAGGAACACTTAAAAATGAAGTTAAAAAGGCACAGGAAGCAGTAAAGATTGGTATGTGATTACCAGTGGCCCACATCATTATTGTTCATTCATTCAGCAAACGTTAATTCAGCATTTATTCTGAGATAATAAACTCTCTGGTCTAGGCACTGCTCTAGGCATTGTAAGCAATACTACAGTTAAGAAAATGTCATTCCTGCCTCTATGGAACTTCATAACAGTCTGTCCATTGCTGAGTTTGCATAAGTATGATATGATTTGTGACTTTAAATATGATTTTGAACATACTTGGAATTAATTGATGTATATTAGAAACATTCATAGTCACAATATTGTTAGATTATATTAGAGCCCAGCATTACATCTACTTTAAGAGGAATTTTTTCCATACTCTCTTCCTACAGCAAAGACAAACCTATCCTTCCCCAGTCATCTGGGAGTGGGAATAGTTCTACATTATATTTTATAGATTTCATAGCATTTTTAGTTGGCCAAAGGTCAACTCATATTTTTGAATTTGTACATGTAAAGTTATAAATTGTCATGCCCAAGAGGAAGCCTGATAGAGAAGATAAAAAATGCATAAGAGCTCTGAAGCGAACATAGGATTTTCTGAGATGGTTATCAGTGTGTCATTCTCACTGGTCATGGCTATATGTATTGAAGACACGTTCTTAAAAATTGACTGAGAAAATTTCACTGTATTATAACTATTTTGGTTCTGCTTCCAGCTGAACTCATACTGAAAGAAGCACAAGTCAAAGTAAACCAGCCTGACAGAACTGCTTCACCTTCTGCCCAGGTACGCCCTGTGAAGAATGGTCTTAAGTGGCACACTGTGTCACTTTCTTTTCTTGTTCATAGTTGTCTCTCATCATTTACTTCCTACACTTTTAAACATTGATACACTCAAAAGATTAAGTTGATTTTAACACAGGTAAACAGCAGATGGGTGCAGAGAAAGGAGAAAAAGCCAAGCAAATAGGGGGAAGGCTGAGACTAAGAGCAACAGGGAACAAAATATCAGGTGAATTTGGGACAGTGAGGAAGTACATAATGAACAATTTCTTTAAAATGAAAAGGAAAGTAATACAAGAAAAGGAGAAAATGATGAAAAGCTAGTAGAAAAAACATAGCCTATCAAGTCTCCTTGAAAATATCTTTTCAGATTATAGCTCTCCATGGACCTAAATAAATGCGGAAAGCAAGAAGAGAATAAGCAGTTCTTTCTAGTGCTAGGAGTTATATACCATAATTATGAATATTAATAACAATGCTTCCAGCTTACAAAGCTCTTTTCTTATGAATTTCTCCACACAGTTCATAAACATTCTCTGTATTTCTTCCAATATGCCCACTAGTAGGATAGTTATAAAGAACTATTATTATTAATTATAGTGCATTTCAGCTAAGAGAAAAAGAATATTGCTATAGGATATGTATTGCACGTTTGCTAACTTTTTACCAAGAATGTGGTATAAAGCTTTGCACCATGGTAAACCATTAAGAAGTTTATCTATTTGCTTGATTACAAAGGGATGAGTAGAAATATAAAGAAAGAATGCTTTTTGTCACCTTTCCTTCATCCTCTTCCACAGGCTAAATATATGCATTCTTTCAGTGATTTCCCCTAGACCTTTAAGGATCGGGGATGTGGCTGACAAAGACCTGGCCTATCTAAGGGTCATAAGTAAGGAGTGACATCAAAGAATAGCATGTGGTAGTGTCCAAAGCTGAATCTATCCTTGGTTTTCTCAAGGTTCTCTTACTTTTTTTCCTTTCATTAATTTTTTTTAAAGTTAAAGGTAACCCTGTCTTATTGCAATTGATTTTTTTATGGTTTAAGTTTTTCTTTATTTTGTCTCTAAGAAATCAATTCCCGTTACTTTCGGTGTTTGAGAGTCAAGACCCTTGCTTTCTTCTTGCCTTAGCCTGCTGCGTTCACTGCCCCTCTGCTCTCTGTGCTGGCTGTGAGTGCACTGCCAGGCAGGGCGGGGATGTCTTTGACCAGTTTGCTTTGTTGCTCTCAAGTGCCCCAGGTACTTTAGTGCAGAGAAGAGAGCAAAGCAGGATGACCTGAATTTTTGACCTCTTAAATGCTTGTGGGCAGTTGAATTTGAATGAAATACTTACCAATCATTTTCCATTTTCTTTTACTTGAAAGACGATAATCGTGTTCCATCAGCAGTATACTCATCAAAGAGATGCCTGCCTTTCACACCAAAGTTTACTCTTATTTATGAAAACAATCCTGGTGAATGATTCCTTTTCTGCTCGGTTAGAGCAAGCACACTAGGGATAGGATAGTGAATGAGCCAATACAGCAAATTAAAAAACTAGATAAGAAAGACAACTGGCCACCGGTATTGGAATGCTCTGAACAGGAAAAGCCAAGGGATAGGGTCATCTAGAAAGGGGAAATATTAGTGGCATCCAGAACTTGCGATGAAGGAGTTTTTTTGTTTGTTTGTTTTATATTCCCACAGTTCAGGAGGATGAAGGAGTTTTTTGACTACTAACTAAATGTATTAATTACTGTTTTTTTAATGGAAGAAGTCTTAGTGATTACATGAGTGAATATTTTCTATTCTCACAGACCAAGGCCAGATCCTAGGTACATTGAATAACCCACACAAATTTTCATGTAGTTAGTATCAAAGTCGTTATGCCATGGTAAGGAGTGAAATTCTTTCTCTGAAAGGCTGAGAGTGCATCTAAATGTGTGGAAGAAGAGCATGGTGGGTTAGGATTTAGTTTCTCTTCTAACTGTTGGAACTTAATCATTTACAAGGATCTATTGAATATGTACCATGCTTTAGGCAATGTGATCTGTCATTGGTACCCTTGAAATATTTAGATCATAGGGTAATCTCAACTCACTTTTTGTGTATTTTATGTTATCTCTCAACCAAATGAACTTCTCTAGGATATATTAGAGAAAGCTTTGGAAGATGTAGAAGCAAAGCATAAGAATCTTAAGGAGAAACAAAGGTAAGACATAGATTTTTCTCTTTGCAAGGATCCTTGGTTCTGTGTGTTAAAACAAATCCTGATTTCTAAGTAGGCAGGTTTGATGGTTACTTTAACAATTTCTCATTTTCAGCTTGGGATATTTTATGATCTGAATCCTAATATGGTCAAGTTAAACAATGTGAAATATTTATGAAATACATACTGGCGTGTGCATATATTTGTCTAGGCAATGTTAAAAAATTTGAAAAAAAAATGAGAAATTGGTTCAAGATTTGGTAGTTTACACTGGATAAAGACGTTGAACTCCGGATTATCAGCTCAAAAAAGAAAAGGCTGTGTTTGTGGACAGCACAAAGCTATAGTTATGTGTAGGGGAAGAACTGTATTTGGTGCCATTCTTGGTTGAGAAAGGAAAATAAGAATAACGTTTGTTGTGCACCAAATCTGTTCCATATATTTAAAATTATCACTCTTAGTCCTCGTGACATTCCACGTGATTAGGCAGATATGAGCCCTATGTTCCAGGTGAGATGGAGTATGTAAGTGGCTCATTCATATTTGCCCGGTTATTTGCGAAGTGAGCCGCATTTGAAGCCACGTCTGCCTCTCACATGCGAGCAGTTTTCACAGCTCCCTGCAGCCTCCTGGTGCTGCAGTTTCTATCGCATTTTGCTATTTCTCAGTGTTTTTATACATTTAATAGAAAAGTTTAACAAAAAAGCATAGTGTAGAACAAAGTCAGAAAAACAGAGTTCACATCTGTTGCCGTTATTAACTTGCTTTATTAAGTTTTATTTACCTTTGGTTTTTGGAAAAGTTTAGAGAGAGCTAAAAAGTATCTTTTGGTACATTCTAGGCTATGTAGGATACTTGGAGATGTGGGAACATACTGAAAGTTAGAAATAACATTCAGTGTTAGAAAAACCTACAGTTTTAAAAAGCCAAATTATCATTTTTCGAAAATGCTTCAGTGTATATATTAGGCCAGTTAACATTTCAGAACTCTCTTGGGACTTTCTGGTTCTTATAAATTTAAATTAGGAGACCTGTTTTAGAATCAGTGAATGCCGGTATTTGACTGGTATAGTTATGCAGAATACTTGGCTATATGGAGACACCAGGTATACATTCCTACCAGATTTTGCAAAATAGCTGGATATGTTATACATCATTCCATGGATGCTTACTTTCTGAATTTAATTATTAGCAGTTTTGTAAAGTGCATACTTTTACTTAATAAAAACTTTAAAAATCTTTTCTAAATGTACCTCTAGAGAATTAAAAAAAGCGAGAACACTCTCCCTGTTCTTTGGAGTGAACATAGAAAACCCAAGCCAAGATGGAATGTTCCTTTACAGTAATAGCCGTTTGATCAAAATGCATGAGAAAGTTGGCCCACAGTTGAAACGGAAGTCCTTGTAAGTATGTTTTTGTTTTCAGATGCACAAGCAGGCAGCGGGAGGGTGCAGTAATATGTTGTCTGTGGAGTGAGAGCAGTGATTACTTGTAATGGGAGCGGGTGTCATAGTCTCTGTTCACCCTTCCTGTCAAGGTGCAAGCATTAATCTGCCTAATTTATATTGTCAATAAAACTGTATGCCCCCTTTAAGGAAAAAGAACACTTTCAGAAAGTTTTTTTTTCACTGCATTTCTTGAACAACTTGTTACTTATCTCTTCAGGGTTTTAATGTTTTACCAACTTAAAAACATTACAGACACATTAAATAAATTTTGGAAGAGAAAGAAAAATCCATAGTCTTGAAAAGCAGCCCTGTTAATATTTTGTGCTGCCCCTAGCATGTGTAAGTTTTTGCGAATTACCTGAAGGAGCATATATTATTAAAAGCTTCCGGGCCGGTGAGATGGCTCAGCGGCGTAAGCGCCTGTCTGGCAAGCGCGAGGGCCCGAGTTCAACTCCTAGAACCCACATACGAAAAAAGGGCCGGTGATATCGCTCAGTGGCACGGGCGCCTGCTGGCGTGCAAGGTCCTGAAGTCGACCCCCAGTACCCACCAAAAAAAAAGCTTCCAGCCCACTTGGACTTTCAAGTAAGGGATTCTGTTGTTTTCCCAATGGTCTGAAACTCCATAGGCTGCTTTCCTCAGTAATGTAGGGTCCCAAGGAGACACCATTGACAAGGATAAACGAGATACCCACGACCAGTAGAATGGGTCAGGGGAGCATTTGTCATCTTGATTTTTCACCCTTAAGGAACTAGCAGTTCATTCTTTGTTCAGTAAATAAACAGTTTTATTGTGTATGTGCTGGACACCGTACTAAGCGCTGAAGGCAAAACGGTCAGGTCACACTATCATTTGCTTAAGAACCTATAATCCAGGAAAAGGGACAAGTATATGAATACGTGTTTCTGTATATACTTGTAAAAATAGCAAGAACTATCTTTTAAAACCTAAAATACTTGACTCTTGCTTAAAACCCCAGAGCAGTTAGAGTAGAACTGCTTACAGTGATCTTCCAGTGATCTGTCCTCTGGTCTGGCTGGCTCCTGTCCCATAGCCTAAGCTCCCTGCATTCCTGTTCCTCTGGTTGCTGAGGTCCTTCCTGCCTGAAGGCCGCAGCGCTTGCCTTTCCTGCTGCCTTCAGCCTTCTGTTCTCAGATCTTAGGAGTGCCAGCCCTAGTACACCATTCAGGCATGAACTCTAACATCTTTTCCACACAATTTGTTCTTCCTTAACTAATTAAAATTGGCTCCTGCAGTCACCCCCACCTGTCACTCTTCACATATTTATATCATCTCACTGTATTTTCCAAATGTTACTTATCACCATCTGAAATGCTCTCATACATTAATCTGTTTATTAGCATCTTGCCTGTCACCTTTCAGTAGAAGAGAAACTTCCTAATCAGGGACTTGTCTTTCTTGTTTATCACTGCGTTCCTGGTTCCTGGAGTTGTGCCAAGCAGGTGTTGTGCTTGAATGATTGAATGGGTGAATGAATACTATGCTAGAGGTGAGCGTCAGGTACAAAAAGAATACAGTGATACCTCGGTTGTCGAACTCGATTCATACCAAATTTGTGTTTGAACACCGAAAAGGTCAAGAACTGAAGATTCTTTTCCCATGAGAAATAATAGAAATCTGAAGACTTGGTTCTGAGCCCCCCAAATTACACCAATAAATTCATTTTTCTAGGACTTTAACAAATTTTGCAGTGATTTCTTTCTTTAAGGCTATCATGGTTCTCACTGTTTTCCTCTTAGCTTTAGTGCTGGTATCACTAACTTTCTTTGGAGCCATGATTACGATATTTTACACAAATAAAGTGCAGGAAAAAAGCACAATGGTGATTGTCTTGATTCACTAACACAAGCACTGCATGTTGTCTGGGAGATAGCAGCACTTAGACTGAAGTGTCACCCCTTTGTGTCTTCTGTGAGATTCAGTTTTTTCCAAGTGGGATTTTCAGTTCGACTATGGAGCAAAGTTACGAACACCAAGCAAATTTTTTACAAACTTTGCTGTTTGAGTAGTGGAAAGTTTGAACTTGGAGCCATTTGACAACCAAAGTATCATTGTCTTTAGAAAAGCAGTAACCAAACTAGGGGAAGTCAGGTCAAGATTTCTGGAAGAAGTGGTGTCCAAATTTAGACTTGCAGAAAGAACAATGAAGGGAAGGCAGGGTGGAAGAGGAACATGGTAAAAACACAACAGATGAGGCCCCTAGTTTAGACAGATGTGATTAATGTCCCATGGAGGGGCAGTGGGGAACTGGCAGTGTTAGACAACTAGATGTTTTTCTCAAAACAGGTTATATCACCAAGCAGAATATCCCAGGTATGTACATCAAGTGCCATTAGGAAAGTGAAAATTAAAACAAAACAAAACAGAAAAAAAAAAAAACAAAAAAAAACCAAACATCTATTCATTAGGGTGACAGTCAGATACCTGTCTCCCTCTGGGATAATGAAACCCATATGTTCTCTGAGTAGGAGTCACTGAGAACCCACATGGAGCTCTGCAATCAGAAGAAATTCAGCCCAACAAGTGAAATAGAGACAGAGAAAGTGACTCTGGGCAGTTTCATTAAGAGGATCATGGAGGTTTATTGCAGTAAGGCACTGTTACTGGTGTTTATGCCGAAAAGCTCCTCCTTCCCACCAACCTTCATATAAGGCAATAGGTTTGGGAGAAGAGTTATATTAATTCAGTAATGATGTATTGAAGTGATTTTGTATTATGGGACCAAACACATCTGGGGTCAGCATAGATCTGTGGTAGGATCATAAGATAACTTTTTTTTTTTTTTTTTTTTTTTTTTGTGGGTACCGGGGGGTCGACCTCAGGACCTCGCGCGCCAGCAGGCGCCCGTGCCGCTGAGCGATATCACCGGCTCCTTTTTCGTATGTGGGTTCCGGGAGTCGAACTCGGGCCCTCGCGCTTGCCGGGCAGGCGCTTAAGCCGCTGAGCCATCTCACCGGTCCCCATAAGATAACTTTTTAAAGATAACTTTTTAAGATAACTCTTCAAACTTTTTATACTTCGACATGGTCCAGACAAAGAGAACGAATTTACTTTTGAAAACACTGATTGCAAGTGACCCACACATATTGGTTTTTTTTTTTTTTCAGCCAAATTTTAAAAATCTTTATATGACTTTATTCCCTCAGACTTGGCACAGGTGTGGTTGGAATTGTTAACATTCCCTTGGAGATCATGGAACCGTCCCATAATAAACAAGAATTTCTCAACATCCAAGAGTATAATCATCTCCTAAGAGTGATGGGACAGTACTTGGTCCAATACTGCAAGGACACTGGGATCAGTGAGTATTCAGTGTTCACTATGAGATACTTAGAAGAGGGATCAAGCTGTGTGATCTAAGTGGAAATGATTATATTGACTCCGGTAACCAGTAACCCAAAGACTGACAGAGAACTCCTATTCTAAAATCCTAATAGAAGACCTGGGGTCATAGCTCAGTGGCACAGTGCTTGCCTAGCATGCATGAGGTCTTGGTTTCAACCCCAGGCACCGCAAAACAAAACAGAACAAAACAATAGACAGGAGAGGCAAGAAGGGAGCTAGTTTCAGAATCTTACCCAAAATGTCATGTGAAAAGTAGTGGAGAAATTAAAAATTATAGATGAAGGCAATCAGAGAGCAATGTGCAGCAGCAGCCTACCATGGAAGAGAGAGGCAGATGGGGGCCACAGACAGACTAAGCACATGGTTCTGCGGGGCCCTCTGTAGCTCACGGCATTCCAGTGTCACGTCATGGAATAGTAATTATTGACCCTGGGTGATTGTAGATACATAAAACACTGTTTTGTATGTCTAACACACTTTAAGTGTATTAATTCCAGAAAGATTTCAATTGAAAATCATTAAAATAAATATTTGGAAACCTAGAAAATAAACTGGTCATCTAGAAAATTTTGACCTATTTGGAGCATGTCATTCCCCAGGGTTACTTGAACAGTGAGACTGTGTGCTGTGTGTTAATAAACACTTGCTGAAGTTAACAGACGTAGGGCTTCATTTATGGAAAGAAATAGACTAGCTATCCAGTATTTTTTCCAGTGATTTCTATGAATTATATATGTCAAAAATATGTCTCTCCCTGAGACAATTTAAAATACTACTGCTCTGTTTGGTTTGTAATTTTAGAATATTTTCTTTTCTTTTGCCCTTTCTACTTGGACCTAAAATTTTCTCACCCATAAGTCAGAGGGACGAGTGCAGGAACTCTGGACAGAAGATGAAAAGAAGACCAAGGGGACACATTCCCTGCCGTACTAGATTTTTGTGTACTGGTGTAAAACCTACTCAGCGTGGCTGCTGGCAGCATCCACATTTCCTCAAGCCCAACCTGAGACCTACCAAAATAAAATCTGCATTTTCATAGGATCTCCATATGGTTTCTAGACACATTCTAAAGAGTACATTCATGGCAGTTTTTCCACAGATAGGCATACTTTTTTTTACCTTTTTTTTTTTTTTTACCTTCAGAGACACATTTGAAGTATCCTACACATAGGAATGACGACGTTGTATGGCAGGGTTTGCTTAAAACTGTAGAGAACATGGGAAAGTATAAATATCAACATAAATAATGAAATAAAAACCAACCATCCTACTGGGTTTTAAATGGTAGCATGACAAGGTACTAAAGAAAACAAGCATTTGAAATTATATAACTCCCCATTTTCTTTTTCTTCTTTCTCTTTCTTTCCTTCTTTCTTTCTTTCTTTTTCTTTCTTTCTTTCTTTCTTTCTTTCTTTCTTTCTTTCTTTCTTTCTTTCTTTCTTTCTTCCTTCCTTCCTTCCTTCCTTCCTTCCTTCCTTTCGTGACAGGGTCTCACTGCTACATAGCTCAGGCTGGTCTTGAATTCTACCTCAGCCTCCCCAGTGCTGGGATTACAGGCATTTGCCACCACACCCAGCTACTCCCCATACTCTTCTTTCTTCTCTATAATCCCATCTTTGTCTTCCTCATCCTCAAAGAATTTAGTCCTGAAAAGGAGTTAGGGTTATATTCCAAGGTCATGAAAATGATCTCTATCTGGCACACAGAGGGGCGTCATCCTCTGTCCTGTTTGTAGGTGCAGCTCTCTGGGGCTTTGCCTGGCGTGTGAGTTCATGCTCAGTAGTTGTCCTGTCTCTGGGCTATCACTTCTCAGCCTCTTCCCACCAACTCTGTGTAACACCTTGTGTCTATGCTACCTACCTCAATTTTTCAAAGTTTTCTCAAGGGATGTAATAGGATTCAAAATAAGTAAGTTATGTTTGCATTTTTACTTTTCTGGTCAATTACAATGTTTTTGTAATTCCAAATTGATTCAGGGGTAGAGGATCCTCTCACAAAAGGTGGGCTGTAGAAGGAAGGCAGAGAGTGGAGGAGAGGTAGCAGGCATGGGATGCTGTCCGTACATCTCATAACTTCATCCCCAAACTGCATTATCAAACTGAATCGAGTAACCAGGTTCAGAATTGATAGCCTCAATAACTTCTGAGGAGATTGACCTTCAAAGTCTTTACTTATTGATTCCCACAGGAATAACAAGAGTTATGGAATGCTTGACTAATACTCTGAGAGCCAGTATTACAGGGCACACAGTTTTAATGAAAAGTATTTGGGTAGTTTTTGCCTTATAAATAAAAGATGCAATCTTTCCATTTTTCTGTAAATCTGATCTATTTCTATGGAAAATTGGGCTGTCGTAAAAAAAATCAAATCAGCAGAAAGGGAAATGGAGAGGTAATGACTTTGTATCATTTATCAAATCTGCATTTACTTTTGGCACAGTTGATGGAAGAATCTCAGACATATTTTTCTCTTCTCTGAGACTGACCTCACCTCACTATCCGCTGCTGTTTTCTGAAGCTTTATATTCTTACAATAAAGTAGAATTATTATTCATCAGCTTTGGAGAATAGGGAGAAAAGAAAAAAAGAGATAGGGAGAAACCAAATAAAATGTGGGTTTGAGCAGAAACAATTTTGTGGAAATGTGTTACTAAACTTTTCCAAAATGCATCAGAATTGAGTTGATGTTCTAAAACGAAATCTACAGTACAACAAGCACAACTTTCCTAACAGGATTCAACCACAGGTCTTTGATTGACAAAAACACTAAAAATCATTTAGTTCAGTCATTTTAATTCCCTCAACCTGACGTTGTGGCCAAAACAAGGGCCTCTCATCAAAGGAAGAGGCTCCTCTTGAGACAGCCCAGGAGTCATTGCAAAACTCTATTAGAAAATATGTCTTCCTGTTAAATCAGTCATTTCTCATGGATTCTTTCATCTGTGCTAGGTTTGGATGCTCTAGGACTAACATGTCAGACATGGTCCACCCTATCTGGGAACTTCCGGTCTATCTGAGGCTTATGGTCTTAGTGTTTGTGTCTGTTGAAATCCTAACTCCCAAGAGGATGGTATCGGGAGAGGATTAGCTTACGAAGGCAGAAGTTTCCTGACTGGGATTATAAAAGAGGCAAAAGTGAGACCACGCACCCCTATACCGTGTGCGGTCAGAGCGAGAAGGTACCATCTGTGAACCTCGCCGGACTCTGAAGCACTCATGATCTTGGACTTTCAGCCTTCAGAACTATGAGATATAAATTCCCGTTGTTTATCAGCCGCCTAGTATTTGTTACAGCAACCCAGATGGACTAAAACGCAGAGCTGGCATGATTTGACAAACAATGAGAAGTAGGATTGTTGCCTGATAGAGAACAATGCAGCCAGGAACCAAAGCCAGTGGCTAGAAGCCCAGTCTTTGAGCCAGGGGAGGCCTCGCTGAGGAAGTGATTGTTTTCAGAAGGATGAGGGGAGTTAGATAGGCCAACTTGACCCTCCCTCTTGGGGCCAGGGGGATATGCTGAAAGCCTTTCCAAATGACAGCCTTCCATATATTTAAAGACAAGCTTCTCTCTCTCTTCAGTTTTGTTTTATCCTGGCTAATATTTTCGAGTGTAGTACTGTTCTCCATTTGACATGGAATTAAATATATTCACTATTTTAGCACTATACTTTAAAGTGTTTCACCTAGAAACAAAGTGTTCCAGGTGAAGTCTAGACAGACTTGACTGAAACAGAATCATCATCTTTCGAGTTATTGTAATGCGTGTGGTGTGGCCTAATAATATATTAACTCTTAGTAAGCACATTATTGAACCACAGTGTCCTTACCACCAATTAAAAATTTCACCAAAATCTATAATGTTGTTGTTGTAAAGCCATCTCTCTCTTTTTACTTATATTTTTCCAGTGTTTTTGGACTCTGGTGTACAACATACATTTTCCCTATTAACTTTTATCACTTCATTTGTCTGCACTCATTCAAATTGTCAGGACCTTTCTTGGAATCTGACACTGACTTCTAACTAATCTTCCCAGATTTATGTGATGTCTGCGAGTATTTCTCTGTGATTCCATGTAAGTTCTGTTGCATGGGACAAAAAATATCTAAGTGCTGTGGCCTCCCCAGTGTGACCACCACTGCAGTAGAAATGGGCACATGAGATACTGGGTGAGGACAGTTAATCAATTACAAGTTTCCTAATCATACTACGCTCTGACTCATATCAGTTTTCTAGTTTGTGCATAAATTTGGAAGTGAGGGATAATATTTTCTAGGATAAACATCTCCATTAAAAATAAGTAGTGTTCTAGTTTCTGGATATAGCTGGATGCTTACAGCAAAATTATAGTTTCCTTCATGATGCACTGCAGTTTCTAAGATCTCAGAAACTTACAAGAAAAACGAAGTACAACATTTCTGTGAGGGATACACACTGAGTGAGGAGGCCTACGTAAATATTCAAAGGGGGGATTTCCCTTTTGCTAAGGCTGCCATGACAGAATACCACACTGGGTGGCTTCAGTAACAGATATCTACGTTTTTGAGGTTATGCATTTTATTTTGTCTTTATTTTTTTTTTATTATTTTTTTTTTTTTTGGTGGGTACCGGGGGGTCAACCTCAGGGCCTCACGCACCAACAGGCACCCGTGCCGCTGAGCGATATCACCGGCCCCTTTTTCATATGTGGGATCCGGGAGTCGAACTCGGGCCCTCGCGCTTGCAAGGCAGGCGCTTATGCCGCTGAGCCATCTCACCGGCCCTATTTTGTCTTTAAATACTGTATCACATTATATTTTATTGTTTATCGCCAACTTTTTTTATTATGTTATTCTGGGTTGAGTTCGATCCTTCTCAAATTCCTGTCTTGATGCCCTATTCCCAGTACCTCGGGATGTAGCTATGCTTGGAGGTGGAGCCTTTATAGAAGTACTTCAGTTAAAATGACTTGTTATGGTGAGCTCTGATCCAGTCTTACTGTGTCCTCATGCGAAGAGGAAATTGGGACACACACAGAGACCCCAGGCCTGGGTGCACACAGAAGAAAGCCTGTGTGACGATGAGGTGAGGAGGAGGCCATCAGCAAGCAAGGAGGAGCAGCTCTCAACGAAACTAAACCTGCCAGGACCATGATCTTGGACTCCCAGCCTCCAGAACAGAGAGAAGATGAATGTCTGTTGGTTAAGCCACCCAGCCTGTAGGGTTTTGTTGTTGCAGCCCCAGCAAACTAATACATATGAGAAACTTCAAAATTAGAAGTAAAGTGAGTATTATACTACAGCCTAATGAGGCCACAATCTAGTCCCAACAATTATTAACTGCTGGGCAAACTGAGTTTGTAACGGGAGTTAGCAGCTGGCTCTGGAGACACCATGTGGATTACTGACAGCAGGATAAAGCTTAGCATCTCTGCCTTTATTTTATTTGTCTCCTCTGTTGCCTTAAAACTTTGGATCAGATCACCACTCAGCTCTGCACACAGGTGTGTTAATAACCGAAGGAGTGTCTGTACCACAAAGTTTATTAGCCCTAAGTTTATCTAGCCTATCACATTCCTCTTCAAGACTCAGGATACCAAGAAGAAAGTAAAGGAATTTTCAGAATTTACAAGGACATCTATTAATTACCTTCCAGTTCCAGATCCCCTGGAGCCATGCCTAAAAGTCTCCAGTCACTGTCTTAAACATGCAGGCACCTCAAATTTCAGGAAAAGCAGCACCCGGTAGAGCACCCGAGACCCCATGATGAGGTCACCCCCTAAGCAGGAGCAATCCCGCATGACGGGAACTGAGGCTGTACCCCTGAGTGAGCATCATCTCTTGATGGGAGCTGAGTTGCCCCATCAAGTGTTGATGTCTCTCCCGGAACCTCACAGAGCCAGTCCTGAGATACCCATCAACCAAACCACACTTGACCAGGATTACCCACCCAGCCAGCTATGTGCACCCCAGCCTTTGCCTTTGTTCCCTTTATGTGTAAAACACCAAAGAATCTATCAGCCTCTCAAGCTCAGATCTTGAACTTCTTTATCTGTGCTTCCCAGCATAGCTTTGCTGACTAAAGCTCCTCTCCTGGCCTTCCCTAATGCTGGTCTCCTTCATTGAGGTTGTGGGAGTGGTGGCCGAGCCTGGTCTAGAGCTGAGGTTTTTGCCCTAAAACTCTGATAACTATTTTATCTGTATTTCACCAGTTTACCCACTTGCATCATCATGAAGGCAATTCTAGGTGTGTAGTTATATCCATAACTATAATTATATCCATAAGTTAGCGTGTATTTCTAAGTGTTCTTTAAAAACCACAGTACAAACGTCACTAAAAAATGATCAGTACCTCCTCAACTACCTAACTCATTGCTTTTATTTCTAATTATTTTATGTCATAATCCCTAGGAGTCCCTCCCATTTCTTCCGCCTGACTTCACCTCTACTTGCTTATCCTTGCAGTTTATTTGTAGGAAAAATTGGGTCGGTTATCTTACAGTTTTCTCACAGTCCAAATTTGCTCTTTTCAGTAGTGCATTACCGCATTATGCGGTGTAGTTAGACATGCTGTTCTTCTTCTTTTGGTAAATTGGTAGACTGTAGACTAGAAGCTTCATCAGATTCAGATGTGTACATTGTTGTTAAGATGCCTGTTCCATTGGGAGGACTATATTTTCTAGTTGCCTCTACTTTAATAATATTAACAGCTAATGATCAATGCTCAAATCTTACAAGAGTTACAAAAAATTATATTGTATCATTTTAAACAGTTATTAGCTCTAATATTTCCATAAAGAAAAACTTACTTTCATTTACTGTTTGGTTACTCATATTAGTTGTTAATTTTACTATTTGAAAGAAGCAACAGAATTCTTAAAAAAATTGCTTTGAATAAACGCTTGACACTAGACGAAGTAGAAACAATTAAAACATTAACACGTCATATAGACATTCCACCTAATTGATTATACAGTATAAAATGTGCACTCTGTTTAAAACTGTTACTTCATGTCAGCTCTCAGCAAATAACCGAACGGTTCAGGAGTTCATCACATTGACTTCTGTTGAAAAATCAGTCATAGATTTTAATCCATTTGCAAATGCTTTCACTTGGTAGTTGGAATTATCACCATTGACAGCACTTATGCTTCCCTTTCTTACAGACTGCACTTATATTATCACCATAATGACATTTTTTACATCTATAATGAAGTTTCTTCCTAAAATAACTCACGAACTCACCCATATTGCAACTAAAGTACTAAAAAGTCTAAGATCCTTGTTTCATCTGGAATCCAATACAATTTTATTCCTATAGTTTAATTTTTCCCAAGACCAAGACCTCAAAACTCTATTTATCGGCCTGCTAATGTGTAACGTAGTGAAGAAGAATACTTTCTATTTAATGACTTTGAACTTAATGTAATCAGAGATGAAATGTACTTCATGAGGATTATAGGGAATAAAATCATTACGGAATTCAAGCTAAGTGAGTAGATTCTAGCTATTTTTGCCAGATGAATATGTTCACTTTTCACTACAGTAACCTTTTTACTATCTTTATGTATCACGTCATATCATGTTGTATACCTTAAGTATGCAACACAATAGTTTATTTAAAATATTCTTCTAAACAGGGGAAAAAGTAAAACTATGCAATCAGAATTAAGCATCAGTTATATTATTAAGAAAGTCACATATAAATCTTTAAGCTTTTAAAAACATTAAGTTAGGCCCTTTATGTCTGAGTTATGTAAAGAAAGTCCTAGTATAAAAATTACCCATCCTGACCCCGGTGACGAGGACATACGGTATGCAGCTGAGTTGATTGTTACCCATGGTAATAAAGAACTCAAGAATATGCTTTAAATTATTGTGCCTAGTTTTGATTTCCACGTTTTAGAGAGAATTAGAGAAACAAATGTATCCAAAGAAAAGCAGTGCCAATACTAACTAAAAATATAACCTACAAAAAAGAAGGTACAAGTTCTTTCTGAGAAAAAAACAGAAGAAGCACTTTTTCTCAGTGTGACGTTTATCACTGTGTGTGTGCACGTGTGTGTGTGTGTGTGGTGCTGGAGATCAAGCTCAGGGCTTTGTGCGTGCTAGGCAAACACTGTACCCACAGAGCTCTAATTCCAGCCCCCCAGAGCTGCTTTTGGTTTGTCATAATGAGGTTCTCACCCTCCCCCTGCTGTAGAAGATGTGGTTGAGCGATGATGTGCTTCCCACTGGGAGCCAAGAAACTCTGGTGTGGAGGAGGGGCTCAGAATACGCCAGGCAGTTGCAGTTCTTGAATAACCTAAGCCTGCCAGCAAAGGTCAAAAATGGTGTTAACGCATCACACATACATATACTATGGACTTCCAAACACACAGACATGTAGTTGAAGGCAGTACATTAAAACTACTCAAAAGTGTTATTAAAAAGTGTCCACAGAAAACTGGATATTCATATCCAGAAAATGGAATCTTGACCCTATCTCTTACCCTGTACAAAAATCAACTCAAAATAGATCAAAGACCCTAAAAAGAGCTGAAGCTATAAAGCTACAAGAGGAGAACATAAGAGAAACACTTGAAAACATTGATATAGGCAGTGATTTTCAGGATATAACCTCCAAAACACAGGAAACAAAAAACAGACAAATGGGAATTGTATCAGGCTATCACAGCTGAGGACACAACAGAGTGGAAAGAGGACCTACAGAATAGAAGAGACATTTGGCAACTATTTATAGGACATACAAGGAACTCAGAAAACAACAAAAAACAAATAATACAATTTAAAAATGAGCAAATTGTCTCAACAGGCAGTTCTTAAAAGAATAAATACAAATGGGTCAACACATATATTTAAAAAGTGTTCAATGTCTTTAACCATCAGGAAAATGCAAATCAAAACTGCAATGAGAAACCATCTCACCCCAGTTGGAATGGCTGTTACCAAAACAAAAACAAAAAAAATAACATGCTGGTGAGGATGTGGAAAAGAGGGAACTCATACACTGTTGGGAATGTAAATTAGTGGAGTCATTATGGAGGTTTTTCAAAAAACTAAAAATAGATCTACTGTACAACTACTGGGACATGCCACTTCTGGGTGTGTATCCAGAGGAAATGAAATAACCATATCAAAGAGATTCCTGTGAATTTACTGTGGCATTGCTTACAGTAGCTAAGCTATTGATAAAGAAAAATATGTTCTGTATGCACAATGGAATGTTCCTCCGTCACAAAGCGGAATGAAATCCTGTCATTTGCAGCGAAGTGGAAGTAACTGGAGAACTTTGTCGGTAAAATAATACAGATACAGGAAGACATGTGCCATATGTTTTCTCTCATAGGTGGAAGCTTAAAAAAGTCAACCTTGATGTAGAATATAATGATTAGAGGTCAGGAAGGAAGAGATGAATAAAGGAAGGCTGGGTGTAGCATCTAACGGTCAGTGCAGACTCTGAGCCAGTGATGGCGAACATTTTAGAGATGAGTGCGCAAACTGCAACACAAAACCCACATATTTATTGCAAAGGGCAAACACTGCAATGAAACCTAAATACTGAGGTTTTAGATTTTTAAAAAACAATGCGTACATTTACTTCTTTTTTTTCTTAAAAGAGAAACAATACACGTGCCATAGGTTATCCACCACAGCCATTGTGGCCATGCTTCCTGATCAACAGCAGCTGCTCTGGTGGTTCACTGTAACGTACCAGGCATCACTCTTAACTGACTGGAGTTGGCACTGTCAGTTGAAGCCAGTTTGGCATCCTTAGTCCAGAGCTTCCATTAAAAATAATAGATGGTAAATGATTCCACCTCAGACCTAACTAGGAAGGGTCTGATGTCTGTTAGGTTAGTAAAGACGGAAAGAGTGAGGACAAACAAGACCATATTTAACAGAGGAGAAACCATGATGTAACAGTCCCTTGGTAAAGAGTATGTACTTGTAATTTCTATCTTGGGAGATCTTTGAAAATAGAGTATAATCATGGATTTAGATACAGAACCACTTGAAGCCAGGAGCCTGATTTAAATGCTTTCTTCATCTTATGATTTTCCTGGTGCTTTGAGTTTATAAACTTTTTTGGACTTCCTTATTTTGCTGTTTACTACTGAATTCTATTGCTTCTTTCCTTGGTTAATTGATTCCTGAATGTCATTCTACATCTGTGAAAAAATGAAACTGACATCTAGGGAAAATACTGCATTTCTCCTCTATTTAAGAGGTAAAAATCTGTGTGAACTGCTCTTTTAGTCACTGGGTTTTGGCAAATGTTTAGTAAGTTATTAAAGTATTTGTAGTTATTTTTTTCTTGGTTTTTAGAGCTGCCTGAAAAGTTAATCAGATTAATTTAAGCATTAGGGATCACCTGAATAAAGTATTCCATACATAACACATGAAATTAACCTTTCACACGTTTTCTCACAGATGCTTGTTCTGGAAATTGAGACTTTAATTTTGTGAGCATTAATCCCAGATTATCACATTAATTTGATGAGTTGTTGATTCTTCAAACAAAAGTCTCAAGATATGTATTCTTTTATAATTCTGAATATTAGCTGTGTTCTTTCAACCATGTACTCTTTACCATATTAAACTGAATTTTTAAATCAGCTTATTTTGGGGATGCTAAAGTAATAATCTAATTTTGTAGTCGATAAATTGTGGATTATCTTCATGGCTTGTTTCATAGGTGGCTGGAAATGTTTAAAATGTATTTTTAAAAGTCAATTACTTTTTGAATTTTGAAATTTCACTCATGACTCTTCATTCACGTCTAGATGAAAAGGCAGTTTTAAAACTTTAAAGCATATTAATACAAATATCAGTTATTAAAACCATATATTAAAATATTCGTAATCTTATATCATTCTATTTGTGAACACCAGACTAAAACAATGAATTACTATTATTATTTTTTGGTACTGGGAATCGAACTCAGGACCTGTGCTCATCAGGCAGGCGCTGGTGCCGCTGAGCTATATCCCTGGCCTAAAACAATGAATTATTATTATTATTATTAGCGATTTTATCATGTCCTACCAGAACAGGTTAGGAAAGAATTTTTATAAAAGCACACTCTCAGCCTGATCCTGAAGATGCAACTTGGAAAATGTCAGTAGACATGCACCTTCTACCGTGAGTCATCACTGTCATTTTGGAATACACAGATTTGGAAGGAAACAGCATAGTTGTGTCTGTCTCTGTAGACTGACTAATACATGAAAGAAAGTACTAACTAGTGTTGTGCATTTCATTCCACTGACATCCCTCTGGCCTTCTTTCTTATGAGCTTGTGGAAGCACTTACGTAGTCTCCAGAGTCCACCCTATGGAAATTGTTTTAATATCATAACAAATGCAAGTTGTGTGTGTTAGAGTGGCTTCTCTCTGAAGGAAAACATCAGTCCACTGGCAGTTAGCAGAAACTATTTCTAAACAGTCAACCCCCCACAAAAACTAGTCTGATTTCCTTGCCCCAATATCTACCTCATATATCATCATGTCTTTTATTAGACTTGGTCTTTTACATATTTGAGCTAGTGAATTTTCCACTTCTGTCTTTAATAGGTAGAATTCTTTAGAGGTAGTTCTGTGAGGAGAACTCAGCAATCTGTGTCAGCTAGTCCTTTGCACAGTCACTGTCTTCAAGAATTTCACTAACCTGGAGGGGAAAATAGGCAGAAAGTGGATTAAAGTGTAATGTGTAAGTGTTTAACACGGTGTGATCACGGAGCGGGGAGGGAGGGTATCACTCCACCCTGGAGGAATGTGTGCTTATGCATTTAGCAGCTTACTACTTTTCGCCACTCTTGAAATGTTTGTGTTGGGGATTATGGTGGATATTCATCTTGTGAGTTAGCTGTGCTATATTAACTTTTCAAGTTAATGTTTTCTGGGGAGAGACATTATTTCACCTTCGTTTAATGCCAGACTACATACTAATGAGGTATTCTGTCAGGAATAGCAGCAGCAACATCTTTGTAGGGCTTCTGGGTATAGGATGGTGAGCTCTGTGTTGAAGATATGCTAAATAATAAAGCCCAGCTCCTCCTGTGGGAAGGTATGGTCTTCGTAAGGACATAATAATGTACAGCGAGAACAAATACAATGCAGCAGAAACTTAAACTTCTGCAGGGCTCTTTCATATTCTATCACTTCTATTTTTTTAGTGTGGTAAAACACATACAACATAAAATCTACCATCTTCGCCATTTTTAAATGGACAAATCGGTCCATTTAAGTATGTAACACTGTTGTACGACTGTAATTACCATCCATCTCTAGAACTCTTCTCATCTTGCAAAACTGAAACTTTACCCATGAAACAGTAACTTTCCACTTCCTCTCCATGAACATCCCATGGAAACCACCATTCTATCTTCTGTACGTGACTTTGGCTACTCTAAATACCTCATATGAATGGAATCATACAGCATTGTCGACTGGTGTATTTCATTGAACGTGACGTTCTCAAAGTTCATTCATGGTTATATATCTAGAAATGGGATTGCTAGATCATATAGTAGTTTTGTTTTTAATTTCTTGAGGAACTCCCACTCTGTTTTCCGTAGTGGGTGTGTGCATGGACTTTCCCAGCAACAGTGTTAAGGTTTCCTCTTTCACACATCCTTGCTAACACTTGTTATTTTTATCCTTTTCATAATAGTTATTCTAGCAGGTGTGAGGTTATATCTTATTGTAGGTTTGATTTGCATTTTCCTGATGATTAGTTATGTTGAACATTTTTATATATACTGTTTGGCCATTTGTGTATCTTTTGAAAATTAAAATCCTGCTTTAAATTGTTTTGAGTACTATATATACCCTAAAGTAGAATTGTTGGATCACTTGGTAATTCTATTATTCGTTTTTGAGGAACCACCACACTCTTTTTCCATGGTGTATGAGTCCTTTTACACTTTCTGTACAGTGCACAGTTTCCCCACATCCTCATTGACACAGCTGTTTTCTGAGCTCTTTGATAGCAGCCATCCTAATGAATGGTATCACTGTTGTTTTAATTTGCATTTCTCTAGTAGAGAGAATATTTTAATATGTTTATTGGCCATTTGTATTCCTTCTTTGAAGAGTTGTCTTTCTCAATCTTTTGCCTTTTTTGAATTGACTCTTTTTGTTGTGCAGTAAAAGATTTATTTAGAAAATGTTTTCAACCTCAAAATCATACCCAGTGCTGTTTATCTTGTCAACTATTTCTATTTAAATTTGTCACCTTAAAACTAACAAACTCATCTATGAGAGGAGGTTCATATTGATTACATGTGGCAGTAATGCCAATGTTACTGTATGTTTATTATATATGTTTGAATCTTTCAAGACGATTTTTAGATTTGGTTGGTTCATTGTTCTATTTAATTCATTTATTTTATCACTTTTCCTTATTTTCTGCCTGTTTTTTCCTATCCATCATTGAAATTGAGGTATTGAAGTCTCCATTTTATAGAAGTTTTAAACATTAACTTAATGAGGTGGGTAGTTTTTTTGTTTTATTTAATTTTTGTTGTTGTTTATGCTGTACTGAGGGGATTGAACCCTGTGGCTTCCACACTGAACTACATCCTCAATGCTTTTTAAACTTCTTACTCTGAGACAGGTTCTCACTAAGTCACTAAATTGCCCAAGCTGTGTTTGAACTTGCAATCCTTCTGCCTCAGCTTCCCAAAGTGCTGAGAATACAAGCCCTAATTATTACTATAAAATTAACTCAATTTTTTTTTTTTGCCTCACATATTTTGATGGTCCGTTATTAGGTGTATATAAGATTATAATTATTTAATCTTTTTGTAATATTAATAAATTTTATTTAATAATATGTAATATCCTTTATTGAGTCTTGTAAGATTTTTGATTGAAAGTGTATTGTGTTTGACATTAACATAGCCACCCTTGCTCTATGTTGGTTACTGTTTGTAAAAATTATCCTTTTTCATCATTTCATTTGCAACCGACTTGCACCTTTGGATCCAAAGTAGTATTGTTTTTCATCATGTCATTTGCTGCTAATTTGTGTCTACACAACATATACTGTAACCATATTTTTAAATTCATTTTGCTAATCTCAGTCTTCCTTTCTTTGCTTTTTTGTTTGTTTGTTTCTTGTTTTTTGTTTTTTTGAGACAGGGTCTCACTATGTAGTGCAGGCTGGCCTTGAACTCATTTATGTAGCTCAGGCTGGCCTTGAACTCAAGGAGATCCCCCAGCCTCAGCCTCCTGAGTGCAGGGATTACTGGCAAGCGCCACCATGCTCAGCAGCATAATCTCTGTCTTTTGAATAGAGAGCTCATTCTATTTACATTCAGAGTAATTCCTAATGAGAACAGTCTTCTGTTATCTTACAAATTGCTTTCTGTATAACAATAGCTTTTTGCTCATTTCCTGCATTATTGTCTTCTTTTTCGTCTACTTGATTTTTTGTAGTGAAACATTTAAATTCTTTTCTGATTTCCTGTCAGGTGTGTTCTTTAGCCATTTTCTTTGTGGAGATCACATGTATCACACTAAAGTTGTAAAGTAATTTGAATTTATGCCAACTTAATTTCAGTAATATACTAAAAGATCTGCTTCCTAAATAGCTCCTTTTCCACCCTTTTCAGTTTAGGTCACAAAATGATATTTTTGTATACTGTGTGTATAAAAACATAAAATAATTTTTAATTTATTAGTCTTTTAAATTATGTAAGTCTCTTAAATTTCGTTATGTAGAAAACAAAAGTGTAGTTACATAACATTCTTACAATGGTACTAGTTTTATAGTTGTCAAGGTAGCTACCTTTAGTGAGAACTATTTGTTTTTACAGTTTCTAGTTACATTCTAGTTTCTTTTCATTTCAGCATGCAGGATAACTTTTTACATTTCTTGCAGGGCAGATCTAGTGGTAATGAACTTTCTCAGATTCTATTTATCTGGTGAAGTCTTAATTTCTGTCTTGCTTTTGCAGAAGGACAATTTTGCCAGATACAGGATTCTGGGTTGGCTGTTTTCTTTTAGCAACATTTGGTGTATCGGCTCACCGCCTTCCCACTTATGATGAAAAACCTGATAATCTTATTGAGGATCCCTTGTATGTGAGAAGTTACTTTTTTATTTCTGCTTTCAAAATTTTCTGTCTTTGTCTTTTAACATTTTGATTATAGTAGGTTTGATGTGAGTCTCTGAGTTTACCAACTTGGAGTTTTTTAAGCTGCTTTGATGTTTGTATTCATGTCTTCCATGAAATGTGTGAACTTTTCGACTATTATTTTTTTAAGTGGTCTCTATTTCTTTATCTTTTTCTTTTCTCATTCTGGAGCTTTGACAGTGTGTGTGTTGGAAACACTTGGTGTCTCCCTGGTTCCCTAGGTTCTGTTGGTTTTTCTTTAGTAATTTTTATTATGTTCCTTATGCATGGATAATTTCTGTGATCTTGCTTTTATGTTTATTGGTATTTTTCTCTGTCCACTCAAATCTGCATTTGAGTGCCTTTGGTGAAATTTTCATTTTGGAATTGTATTTTTTTAGCCCCAAAATTTGCTCTTGCTTCTTTTTAGGCTTTCCACTTCTTTATTAATATTTCCATTTTGTTTCTATATCATTTTCTTGACTTTTTCCGTGTTTTCCTTTAGTTTTGTTTAGCATTTTTAAGATGGTTTTTAAAAATCCTTGGGCCGGTGATATAGCTCGGTGGCATAAGCGCCTGCCTGGCAAGTGCGAGGTCTTGAGTTCGACTCCTGGTACCCACATATTAAAAAAAAAAAAAGATCCTTGTAGAATAGATTTTCTATTAGGTCTTTTTCAAAAACACTTACTGTTGGTTTATTTTTTTCTTTTGAATGAGTCATACTGTATTTTCTGGTTTCTTTGTATTTTTTGTGATTGTTGTTGCTTTAAACTGTGTTTGAGTCTGATAGCACTGTGACTCTGGAAATCAGATTCTTCCTTTCCCTCCTTGCTGGTATTCATTTATTTGTTTTTTTAATTGTTGAAAGGCTATGTCTGTGCAGAGGATCAGCCTCTGCAGAGGCTGAAGTTCTTTTCAGGTTTTTCTGATCCTGTGCTTTTTACGGTGACTTTTTAATTTCTTTTGTACATCTGGTTGCTTTTGAATGTACTAGTCTTCAATGTCTCGATTTCAAAGGGGGAAAAATGAAAGGGTAAAGACATCAGCTCCTTAAATCTTATGGAAGTCACTTCAGCCACAGAGGGAGGGCTTACAGTAATGAGAAGCATAACCACAATGGTTTCTACTTCATCTCCATTTCTGTGATCATAAGATGCAGTTAGCGGTCAGAGCAGGGATCCCTGATATTTGGAGGACAGGTCCTTTTTGCCCACCCCAAGTCCTGCAAGCAAGCTGTGTGCAGACTTCTGCAGTAACAGAAGCACAGTTGCCTGCCACAGGGTGAAGAGGTACAGGATAAGTAGCTGCTACTGGTGAAGAGCTGAAATGATTCAGATTGTCTGCAGTTTATCATCCAAGCCTTCCCCTGCAAGTTGCCAGCCTTTAATAGATTCCAAAGTTCCAAAAAAATTACATTAAATTCTGCCACTGCTGTCAAAATGGTCAAACAGATTGCTGGTCTTTCTACTCGCCCATCTTCCCAGAATCCTCGAGGCTGTAGTTTTCAATGTGCCTTTGCACGTAGTATTTATGATGATCCTGTACGGCAAGTGAATGTAATCACTCACTTTATGGGTAAGAGAACTTAGCGGCTTGCCCACAATCACACAACAAATATATGACTGTCTCAATTATTTTCTCATTGCTGGGACAATATACCCTACATCCACAAGTTAAAGGAGGAGAGGTTTATTTTGGCTCACAGTTTGTAGAGGTTTCATCTTATAGTCAGTCAGTTCCAAGGCAGGGCAGCATGGCAGAAGGGCATAGCAGAAGAGAAACAGTGCATAGCACGGCAGGCAGGAAGCAGAGAGGGATCAAAAGAGAAGGAGGGATGCATACCCTTCAGGCCACACCCACAGTGACTTACCTCCTCCCATCGGGCTTCACCTCCCAACATCACACCAACTATAAACCCACCAGTGAGCTAATGTGAAGTGATGAGTATCCCACACCCATGATCCAGTAACCTCCCAAAAACCCCACCTAGGAGCATGTGAGGCTTTGGGGGGCCTATCTACATATAAGCTATAATATTTAGCTGTAAGCCAGCACCCATATCCACATCGTTTTAATCTACAGCACACCCTGCCAGTAAAGACAAACTAATTAATATGAAAATCAGAGAAGTAAAACCTCACAAAAACTGCTCCAGTTCTAAAGAGTAGTGCATTAGGATAGTGTGCGGAGAAGTGGATTATGAGATAGACCAAGACAAATTGCTGGGTGAAGCAGAAATTCACAGTCTGAATTGAAAACACTGAAACAGAGTTGTAGGGAAATTTGTAGGCAAGAGCAACTAGGGATTTTGTGAGGAGGCAAGACGGGAGCCTAGGAATTTGT
This sequence comes from Erethizon dorsatum, assembly GCA_028451465.1. Taxonomy (NCBI): domain Eukaryota; kingdom Metazoa; phylum Chordata; class Mammalia; order Rodentia; family Erethizontidae; genus Erethizon; species Erethizon dorsatum. The sequence goes on from CM051831.1 coordinate 72,474,919, forward strand.
GAGGTTTATTTTCAGTTCAGCCCAAGGAGGAAGTCCCTTCTGATGACTGACTTCGTCCCTTATTGGTATTAAAAATACATACTATTCTGAGCCTGAATTTTAACAGGAATAGTAGGATGTGAAGTCATTTATTTGTGTCCTACACGAATTACACAGACAAGAGTTAAAATTTTTATAAGGGTGGCACTATTTCAGTTTTCCAAGGTTTAAATTTCAGAACACACTTTTTGAAGTGTGTACGTTGATGAAAATGTCCTATGTCTGCCACATTTCAAAAGCTCAGTAGCCACATCGGCACTGGTTACCACATTGGATAAAACAGTAGAATGTGGATTCTTTTAGTTCATTGTTTAAAAAAACCTTTTTAAAATAATACATGCATGAGTAAAATATTAAAGTGTTCACAAAAGTGAAAAGGAAAAGTACTTTCCCTTGCTTTTCTCTCAGTCTCTTCTCGAAAGATATTCACTATTAAAACTTCCTTTTTCATCCTTTCTGGAGAGGAAAAGCATATCCATCACAACTTTGTATGTATTGGCTTTCTATAAACTCATGAACTTATTAGACTAGGGTGTGTTTGTGTCCTTTTAATTTGAAATGGTATCTTGGATATCTTGGTGGAATACTGCATTTAGTTCTACTTCCCACTTTTAAATTTTCCCAGTGTTCCATTGTTTGGGAATGGAATTTATCAGTTCTATATTCATAGGCTTTTACATTATTTCCAATTGTTTACTATGGATATATTGCTGTAGTATATTTCTAGTAGTACAGTTGCTAGATCAAAGGATAAAAAGACAGTCTCTTAAAGGATTATCTAATGGTCATCCATGTGAATGTTTACAACCAAGGAAGGAATACAGAACTTGGGGCTAGGGTAGGACATAAACAATAAAAACTGTTAAGAAAAGGAACCAGAGATAATGTAAAGATAAAGAAACTCTGGCTGTGTGATAGAAATGATAAATTCTTGTATCAGTAATTTTTAAAGTGTCCTTTAAAGTTTAATTAGTGCAGTCCTTCCTGGGAAAGTTTGAGAACAATACTTTAAATGTCAGTATGCTTTATTGAACTTTCTAAATAAAAAAGTATCTTTTTTATAACTGCCTTTATCTCTAGTTTTATTATAAAGATAGTACATGTTTATTGCAGATAATCTGGAAAAACAAGAAAGTATAAATTAGAAAACATTTCATCTAAAACATTACTGTTTAGAGATAACCAATATCAATATGTTAATTTCTTATTTCTGTATATGTGAAATACATATACAGAATATTAATATTCTAGAATATTAGAATCTAGAATCTACTAAAATCTAGAATCTACTAAAATCTAGAATATTAGATTTTACACAGTAAGATCATATCGTATACACTTGTGTTATATCTAGCCTTTGATAATGTTGATTTTTATTTTCTTTCATTATTCTTTGCCTACTTTCTTTTTTTTAGGTAATAGAAAGCTAACATTGTTTTGGAATGAGTTGGGATACCAGAATAATAAGGATGCAGATAAATCTTTAGATTCTATTCCATACCAGAGAAGACAAGCCATGGCCATCCCATTCATCATACAGTGTGGTGAGTGTTGAATTCCATTCTAATTAGCAAATATTAATGAGTTTCTAGATGTACAAGTGATGATGTGAAGAAGTGGCGATTAGGGAGACAAAGGTGGGCAAAAATATGTTCTTTTCTTTTTTTTTGCTTTCAAGGAGGTTACAATCTAGGGGAGAGATTAAAATCATTATAATACAGGGGAAATTAGGTAAATGAAATAACAGAGGCAAAGAGTTCTTTGAGAGTTTAAGGAAAAGGAGTGGGGACTAGTGGTAAGATTTTGTGCCAGAGGTAGCGTTTATGATCATCTTTACCATTGCATTTCACTAGCAGAAATGAAACATAGGGAAACGTGAGTTAATATCAAGGGTACACTTCAGGTAAAATATTTGTGGTGGAGAAACAGGAAAGGTCATTTTTCTGTTTGTAATATGTAATACTGTGTCTAATACATAGGAGTAATTTTAAAATTGACAACTGAGTGAATAAATAATGAATAGATAGTAAAAGACAAAAATATCATTTTGGGTATATATATTAGCAGCTTTGAATTCCAGGGTGGGGTTTTACTTCAATAAACAATAGGGAAGTGTTGGACATTTTCCAACAGGAGAGTAACATCATTGTGTCATTGAGCGTTTAATGTATTTTCTAGCCACTATATAAAGGGCTATGCAATTAAAGACAATCTACTTTCTGTAACAAACAGTCTAGTTAATAAGACAGAGAAGTAAACAAAAAAAGCCCCCTATGCTGTGTAAGACTTTATAAACATCTTTACACAGTGCCAATGGAGACCCTCCCCAACCTTTTACTTGAGAGTATTTTGCAGGGACAACCTGCCTAGTTGGCAGTAGCTTGTAGTAAGGCATCTCGGTGAAGGATGATTTGGGGTAGGGCAAAAACAAAAGGAGGGTCAGACCTCTGAGGATACAGTGCTATTGTGATCTAAAGTCTAGGTGAGAAATTTTAATGCCAATGAGATGTAAGAGGAACATGCATGACAGATATTTAGAATATATGACTGAGGAAATTGATTGGCAATAGGCAAAATCTATTGGGTGACAGTGATAATGGCTATCAATTACTTCGTGTGTGTGTGTGTGTGTGTGTGTGTGTGTGTGTGTGTGTTTAATGTATGCTGGGGACTGCTAAAATCTGATCTCCAGTACTTGAGAGCTGTATGGAACAGGACAAATTATTTGACCTCTCAAATGCTCAATTTCCTTATTTTAGAATGAGACTTGTTCCTGTAGCTACTTTGTAGAATTACTATGGGAATAATATGAATTAATAAGTGTGAAATTTACTAAATGCCTAGGAAAATGTCTAGTAATGTTAGCTTTCATTCTTATTATATCATTTCATCTTCAAATAACCTTTTTAGACAAGTCCTAGTGTTAATCTTTTTACAGATAAATGTGACAAAACAGAGAAAGACAAGTGTTATTTTTCCCAGATCATAGAGGTGGCAAGAGGTGGCGGCATTCAGGTTCTTAACCGCTCTGCAAACTGCCTCTGCTTTGGATGAACAGAGGCAAGTTATTTATCCAAGAGCTAGCAGCACTGTGTCCATATTGAATTGCAGATCAAATCTCAGTATAGCCTGGAGAGAATAGTGTACCTTGGACCGAAAGGCCAAGAGGGACTGTAAAAAAAAAAAAAATGGGCAAAGCAGTCAGAAACTGCAGACTGGAGAGTAGGTTAAGAGCAGTGGAAAGAGCAGAGGAAGAAGATGTGTAAATGACTCAGAGACCTTGATTTTCCTTCTTATGTTAGTCATGTGGTTGGAGACAGAGAGTGGTACGGTCAGCGGGGGGGTAATAGTTGGGGAAAAGGAGAGAGTCAGGTCACTGGAATTCCTCGTGTAGTTTAAGAAGTAGAGTAGAATCTATTACTTAAGATTCTTTTGACTAAAAGTAACAGAAACCAACTGGAGGGAACTAAAGCAATAACAACAACAACAACAATAATGATAATGGCAACAATTTCTTGGTGAGACCTAGAATAGTAGACTAGAGAAACCTAGAATAGTTTGCCATCAAAGATAATGGTATGAGATGAAGGATTTGCTACTTTTGGTATTGGCAAGGTGACATCTTACTGTGAGAGATTCACTTCTGATTGTGGTCTCTTTTGTGTGTAATTTTGTTTTGATGATCAGATCTTTGCCTTAAATGGAGAGTTCTGCCTTCCTCTACTAATTATGAGAAAAAAGAATTTCTTGACAATTGGATTTGTGCTGATAATCCTAACCGCTTGGATAACAGGTAGTTTTTGATGGTTTTATGAAAGCTCTTTATCTATTTTTAATTCCTGAAGTCCATATTGTGAAACTGGAAAATGTTGGCTATAGCATATGGCTGAGTAGCTGGTATCTCTTTGAACTCTTTCTATTCTCTTGTTGCCTATGAAAATAATATTTTGATAGTGTGTTTTTCCATCAGATAGAAGATCTGGATGTATGATCTGCACTTCTGCTGGCAGGAGCTCAGTCTCCTGAGTTCTGCCTTCCGGTTCATTTTCCCACAACATACAGCCTGACTGTGCAGGCTTATGACTCAGAGGGTGTAACCAGGGGCATCAAACTGTTAGACCATGTGGTTTTTTTCTTTTCTGTGTAAGTCATGTATTGATTCCATTGCTTTATGCTCCTGAAGGAAGACATCCAGATTAAAACAGGAAAAACACTGATTAAATATTGATGGGTGTCAGTGTTATTACAAGCCCTTTTAGATTAATACCCTTTCCCTAGAGGAAAAAGTTACTGCTCTCCTTTGACAAAGGCATCCCTAACTCTAGCATTGCTTTTTCGTTCAGTCTGTTCTAAGTCCTTGAGGCTGGAGGGTAAGAGGCTCAATACTGCTAATGTAGACATAGGGTAATAACTCCTATTTGTTTATTTTTATCCATCTCTGAAAAAAAAAGAAAAAAGGAAAAAAAAATTCAGAAACTGCTGTGAAGTACTTTCTGCCTGGAGTCTCTAGGTTAATTATATTTAGAGATTGAAGAAAAATGTCAGGGGTTGCAGGAGTTCCCACATTTCCCATGGTACAGGTTCCGTTTTTTTTTTTTTTTAACCTTTCTTCCCTTTCCTTTCCTTTCCTTTTCTTTTCTTTTTCCTTCTTTCCTTCCCTCCTTCCTCCTTCCCTCCCTCCCCTTCTCCCTCCCTCATTCCCTCCCTCCCTCTCTCCCCTTCCTCCCTCCCTTCTCCCTTCCTCCTCTTCTTTGTTTTTTCTTTGTAACATGATCTGTGTATCTCCCAAATAAATTTTTTCACAGGACTGAAATACATAAAACTGATAAATGTACAACTGTCCTCATTGAATTGAAGGCTGGAAACCCAGGGACCAAAGATTGTCACTTGCCATTTCTGTTCCTTATTCTCTGCAAAAAGCCCAGAGCTCCGGGGAGCAGGATTATAAAACAGCTAATTCAGTCTCAGTTCTTCATTTTAGCAAAGTCAGAATTAAAGCCCATATCTGAGCTAAGAAACCTGTTCGTGGCACACTGGCCAAGATCTTCTAACTATGAACCTGATTCCACCCTTAATTTGGGATTTAAGTATCTCCTAAAAATCAACACCACATTGGGTCAGTCTCAATATTAAAAATAGTTAATAATATCAATTACTTAATGTGAGCTAAGAACTTTTTAAATGGCTTGGGATAGTATTTAGAATCTAGACTCTCAGGCCATACTGCCTGGTTTCGATCCTCGCTTCACCAGCAGTGAAACCCAGGGCAAATGAGTAGCCGCTCTTCAGTTTAGCTCCCAACCCCTGGAATGGATGCTGTGGTTGTATCTTCATTTGTCTTCTCTGGGTCCAGCTGAACCCCTTGTCAGAACAATCTGCGGAAACTTCTTGTGTCTGAGGATCCCTGTAAGTCACCGGGATTTAGGCCACTCCCCACAGCCTTAACCACATAGCTAGGATTCCTTAGACCACTCTTGAGAATTGTCAGTGATGCGGAACTGGGAAGCTGTCCTTCCTAGCTTCCTCTATTTTCAGTTTATCAGTTTATTTTCAGTTTATTGTCTTTGTACTGACATACTTTTGCCTTCTTTTCTTGAAAACAAATGATACCATCTCAGAACATTGTAGAATTAGTTTCAAAGCTCCATTTGTTCTGTCCCTTACACATCAAAATCCTGTGACTTGTGAGAAGAGGCAAGACAAATTTAGTTGTGTTGACAGAAAACTGATGGACCTTAAAAATCTAAAATGTAAAAAGTGCCTATATTTATAATTTTCTTAACTCTTGAATCATTAAATACACTGACATATAGTGGCCATCTGTATTTAATTTCCACTCAGAAGATTATGACAAAAATATGCATAATGTGGCAGTAGGAGGTTTAGGGAGATGTTAAAAAAAAAAAAAAAAAAACCTCATGATTACAAGGGCAGTTAGTCGAGAGTTGTACTTTCTGTGTGGGGAGCTCAGAGGTGTCCATAGGATGAGTCCAGGGAGAAGAAGAATTCATGTGGTGGCCTCTCTGTCCTCTGATTCAGTGTTGAGTGTGCCTTGGTATACATCCTGGAGATGTCTCTACGTTAGATTTGGACAAGATCACATAGAACAAATGCATTAAATGATGAGAACAGCCATATACTTATTTATTAGGCAGCATTCTATGACTGTTGGCAAAGGGTAGCAAGGTGATAAGTGGCACTGACTATATTTACAGAAAGTACAGTTTGTTGCCAGCAGTTAATTGCCAGTTGCCAGCAGGGTTAATGCCAATGAACAGCATCTGAATGAACAAGGTTTTGTAATCAGAACTCGGGCCAGAAACACATTAACTTCATCTCCCATAGCAATTACATGTTATACCATTCCTTCTTTACAAAATCCTTATGAACTTTCCCCATTTGTCAGGGGAGAAAACAGGCTCAGAAGCTTTCAGTGATTTGTCCAGGATGCCTCTCTAGGCCCCACACTGCAAGCCAAGAGTCTGGTACAAAACCTGCACTCTTTCTGTCCAGCCACTGTCTCTCAGAGGGCCTGCTGTTACATTCCAGGAAGCCTAATTTCATTTAAATACTTTTTAGTGATCAAAATACACCGTTTTACAAATGGTAGTTTGCAGGGTCAGTTACCTAGATATGGCAAAATGCAGTTATTCATTTTCAGACTCTGAGGCCTTGTTTTGTTTTCCACTGAGCACAGAGGGAGGTTACACATTTTTCACAGTACCTGAGAAATAGGTACCAGCACACTTCCATTACATCCACGCTATACATTTATCTGCACTGAAAGTAGCGATCACCAGCAGGGGAAAAATGATGCCTGATTCTTGGCTGAATCAAAAATGTCCAGATTTTGAGAAGGATGCTAAAAAATACCTACAGATTATATTGTATGTTAAAATTTGATTTATTTCCAAAAACCTTTAAGTGAAGAAAATTGAATGTTTTGTATTTTTATAAGAAAGGTTTCTCTTTTCTGATTTTTTTCTCTTTTCCAATGAAGCAAAGGCCTATATAGATACCCCCTTATCGATGTCTCAAATCCACACTATAGGCACCTGTATATATAGTAGTTGTTGCCAGGATTTGTTTACCTAGCACCTTTTTTTGAATACAGCAATAACAGCAAACACCATATGTGGTGGAAGTAAGTGTTTTTTTCACAGTAGTATTTGAATCTGACCGTAGCTCTCATTCCTCTCTGTTGGCAGGGGCATCAGAGTTGGGCCCAGCAGGAGTTAAAAGTTCTTATCCACACCAAACCCCAATATCAGGGTGGGCAAAAAATAACCCTTTTTAGCAGTTTGACTAACTCAGCCCCTAAGAACATAGTCACAAAAGTAAGAGTAGGAAAAAGTAATGGCCTCAAACCTGCAAGCTGTACATCTCTAAGTCAGTATTTTTCACAAGCAAAATGAGGAAAGTTCTTGTCCATATCCATAACCTGGTTTTTGTTAATTTATTTACACATGAGTCTACATGACCACATAACACATGAGGCTGGGAACCACAGCAACTCCCAAATCCAGGTGCTTTCCCTGAGGGAGGGAAGGATGCTGCACTCGAGCTCATCAGGGGCTGTCTGGCGAGGCTGCCGTATGTGTCTCAGTTCCCCATGGGCTCACTCAGTACCGCAGTGCACATGGAGTTGTGGTCTGGTCAGTGAAACTAAGTCACCAAACAAAGGATCCATATGTGTTAGAGGCAGAATTATTTCATATATTTTAAAGAAACATGTAGATTTCTTTAATTTTTGTTTTTTTGGGGGGGAAATGGGCAGTAATGAGATAAACCTCAGTGATCAAAAACGCATTTTTGTAGAAGACTTCATTGGGTTATAATGTAGGATAAGTGAAGCATTAGCAAAATAAATAATATCCCATCCTTATAAATATATGCTATCCTCCACATTTCTCATTTATTTCTTTTCCATTCAAATAGGAAATTTAAAGTCATCAATATAATGATCTTCTTTTGCATTTAATTTTTGGATATGTAACAGCTAATGCAACTCCTTGTAGAAGGAGATCATTTTTTACAGAGAGTAGGTAGCTTTCTATTTTCTGCTAATATTAATCTTTTCTTGTTAATTGTGAAGTTGTCATGATATAGAACATCTACCTACCATCCCCCTGGGCACCTTGAACACGGTATCACCATCAAGAAGTGAGAAAGAGAAACAACTTAGAGAGTCGATCCAGAGGTATCAAAATAAACTGCTTGAACAGCAGGCACAGGTGAGCTGTGATTATTTTTTCCAAATTCTACTGTGACTGTTCATGTGTTGGTGTAATTGAATAATATGTCTTGCCCCAGTAAAATGTATAGCCTTTTACCCCCTTCTTTTTTGTCTTTTTCTTTCATTTTGGATCTATGGTATATTCTAGAGGGTGATCCCAAAGCAGGGAAGAGAGTTCTACACAAAATTCTGCACATGTGCGATCTAAGCCCAGGTACACAAAAATGCATGCAGGAAAAACGAACATTTATTTCTACCCTACAGCTGCAGCTAGAGCTTTGTAGAACTTGGCTCACATTTCCAAAGTCAAATGGTCATAGTGGGAACTCAGGTCTTTGCGACTCCAAAGGGTAGTCTATGCTCCATTCATTAGGCCTCTTCCCCGAGGTAAAGTGTTCTTTAGAAGGTATTAGCCTATTAATGCAGAAAGCCATAATCCTATTTAACTGTTAAGAAAACTTAATAAATAAGACATTACTATTAATAAATAGGAAAGCACAATAGTTACCAGGGAAAGAAATTGTGGCATGTAAAAAAAACATTTTAAGTAAGAAAGTAATTAGATCTCTGTTTACTTTATAGATATAGCACTCAAATGCAGCATATTTTACTTTATGTATAACCTGTCAGCTTCCTCCAATAGCACTTGAGAAAGCCAGCAGAGTATGTCCAAATGCATTGACTTGCTGTAACTGTGAGGAAATAAAACGCTCATTAGAACAGAAAATTCGATGGAGGAGTGGGAGTCAAGACCCTCAGCCTCAACACATTATCACATGTACTCCTGGACTTTTATAAGACAGAGTTTTATCTCCTTACCTCTACTATGGAAAGGTATCTGGACTGCAAGTCACCCGCCACATGACATAATAAAGGCTCCTGACCTTTCTCTTCCATTCTGTAATCTTGGTTTCTCTTGGAAAGATACAGAGAATAACTTTGGACACACATTCTTTTAAGCACTCCTCTACAGTCAAAAAGTAGCTCAACTTTCTACAATTTGCAGAGCCTCTACTTATTTTTTGATAACAGAAGACAGAAGTAGAGGTACTAGGGTGTGATTATTATAATAAATAAGCAAGTAGGTAGATTTTCCATTCTGGAATATCTTAATTTTGTTTTGTTTCTTGTTCTGTTTACCACTTCTTGTAGTTTTGTGAAGGTATTTAGTATATCTGGAATTGATTCTCTTTTTGGCCATCTCTGGGATTTTTCTTTTTTTTTTCTTTCCTAAAGATGTCAGAGCCAACTCATGGATATTAATAGTGTCAATCAAAAAGACTTAATTAGTTTGTTATGTGTTTAAGATTGGATATATTATTTATTATTGTGGTAGAGATTTTTCTTTTTAATGTGGGTACCAGGAGTCGAACTCAAGACCTCGTGCTTGCCAGGCAGGTGCTTGTGCCACTGAGCTATCTTACCAGCCCAGTGTGATAGAGATTTTGATGGCAGTTGGTAGACTAACAAGATGGGGACTCCAGTTCTGCTCATTCTCTTTCATGGTGTAGTTGGGTTTTCTATAACAATTTAAATCAGGGTTATAAATTCAATTCATTTCAAAAGTAACAAAGAAATTTAGCTATATGTATATAGAAATCTACTGCCATTAACTCAAAGGATATAAGAATGTTCACTATCTTCCCTTTTCCTTTGGTGAAAGAAAAAAATTCACAAAATCTATTTCTGAAAATGGTCTGACAATCTTTAACATACTTTCCAGTTCTCAGTACCCTTAATGGAACCAACCCTAGGCAATTGGTTAGTTTAGAGATGGTCACTGACCACACACTTGCCCTAGGGTCTGTTCCAGGCCAGGCAATTTGATGAGTAACTCTAATACTCTGTTAGATCTAAGAGAGCAGGAATAGTCTTGGTTTCATTCACCGTGACTCTGTGTAACCTAAAAGAGCACCTGGCACATACTGTGTATTCGATTGTGGTTGTTGAATCAATACATAAAATATGCCTTCAGATAATGTCAGTCTCTTTGTGGACCAAGTCTAGCAGTTATTTAAAGATTACCAACCACTACAAAAGAGCATTTGTTTTATACTTGTCTGACCATACTAAAAACTGCAATAAAAGTGTATTATAAGGAGATAGCGAGGGTAGCTTCAAAGAAAGTTTCGTAGAGGAGTGGCCCTGAATTTGTGTTTTAAAGTCTACTTAGGGTAAATGGAAATGGGTAGAGCATTTCAGCGAACAAGACGAATATAAAGGAAGACTTGGAAATGAGCCCTAATTTGTTGCTTTGTGGAACCAACCTTTAAATTATGTGCTAAGTTCATGTGCATCTTTTTTTAAAAACAGTGCGACTCATTAGAAAAGCGTTCCCAAACTGTACTTTGGCGATGTCTGCCTAATGTCGGAAGCGAGCCTGGAAACCACCCTGTGTTCAGGGTGAACGTGCTGCCTTCTTGGCTGCCCTTTAGAAGAAGTGTTTGCAAGGGCGGGAAAGCCAGAAAAACAGAGCATGTGCTCTGTTCAGGCTCAGTGCAGACAGGATTTGCCTGTAAGCTAGATACCACTGGAAAATCAAGAATTGGCTATTTTTTTTTTAATCACTTTTAAAATTAGTGTATGTTTGCAATACATAATGGTCACATCATGGGGGATTTAACATGTACATAACACACCTTAATTCTTTTTTTGTACCCTTTCCCTCCCCTCTCTCCACCCTTCTTCCCATCTCCATTTATAAAAGATGTTTCCATTTTTTCCTTTAAATTCCTTTTTGCTTCCTTCCCTCCCCTTTCTCCCATCTCTTGTTCCCTTCCCATTTGAACAAGTTCTTCCTGCTTCCTAATATTTATCCTCCATTTTGCTCCTTGTTTATACTTTGGGTTTCTCTCACAAAAGAAACAGAACAATATTTAAGCTTGTGTGTCTGACTTATTTCACTTAAGATTATGGTGCCAAGGTGCGTCTACCTACCTAAAAATGTCTCAGGTTTATCCTTCTTTATGGCAGAGTGGTGCTCCACTATATAGGAATACACATTTTCCTTATCCTATTCATCTGTTCATGAGGATATGGGCTGTTTCCAAGATTCAGCTATTATAAATTGCACCAATATAAAACTGGGTTTGTATATCACTGTGGTATGATATTTTTAACTCTTTCAGGAAGATACCTAGAAGGGGCACAGTTAGGTCAAATGGAACCTCTAGTTTTCTTTTCTTTTTTTTTTTTTTTGAGGAGTCTCCATACTAATTTCCATAACAAACTGATACATTGCAAATCATATTTGTTAAAAAAAAAAAAAACCTAAGTTCAGCTAACATAATAGGAGAGCTCAAACTGAAGGCCTGTTACCTGTGGTACATTTTATAAAGGGGTTACCCCCCATGTGATTGATAATCTGTGTTGATAGGCCTAGACCCTCATTATAAAGTGCCGCTGGAACAGCCCGTTCCAATCTTTCTTCTTCGAGTAGATGAATGAGTGACCTGTGCCTAGCTCCTCTCAGCTTCCTCACCTCCTGTTTTTTATACTGAGTGACAAGTGCCACCTGCTGGCCAATTGAAACAATTTCATTTTATTATCTGCCACCTGGCAAAATTAACTGGAAAATGTTGTTCTGGTTTTCAGTACACTAGATACTGACTTTAAAATCATGAAGTAGAGTTATAAATCAGTTCCTCTGCATTTGAGGTCTTCCTTGTCCTAAATTTGCCTGTTTCTCATTCCTCTTCCACCTCCTATTGTATGACAAAGAGAACTGTGCACACAGTGATACAGTTTTACTACATTTTACTTGAAATTTTTTGGTACCACTTAAAATCCATTTGATGCCATCAATCCTTAAAAAACAGATCATAACTTCATACCGAGTTAAGCTATGCAGTATTTACCCCACTGTACCCAAGTGATGTTAACAGGTAGTATATTGGTATAATCAGTAAGTTTGTGTAGTGGATGCTATATTGCTTATGTATCCGCTAGGCCTGTGTGAATTAATCTTTTCGGTTATTATGAATTCTCAGCCCACAGTCCAGGCTCTCTCTATCCTGATCTCACTCGCCTTTCTAGCGTCTCTTTCTCCCACTCTGCATGGTGCTTCCACGGGGCTGCCCCAGGTCCCCCCCTCATATACCCACTTGTGTATTCTGAGTGCCTTTTGCCTACCATTCTTTTCTGCAGTGACCTCTGGCCCTAGTATAGTCTTTAAGTCCAAAACTAATGTCAAACCCAGTGTGAAGTAGTCTTCCATTTCCTTACCTATAAAAATATCTCCTTCTTTAAATTCCTTTTTTGTGTGTGTGTCTTTCTTAAAGCATGTTTCTACCTTCTGTCTGGTATTATAATTGCATATATACTGGATCCATCTCCTGCATTAGACTATAAGCCCTTTGAAAGAAAAGACCATGATTTCCTTACCTTGGCAGTCCCAGAAGTACCAAGTCCTGGGCCTTTCAAATAGTAGTTCTTCCAGCATGGTGATGCACACCTGTAATTCCAGCATTTGGGAAGCTGAGGCAAATTAGAGGCCAGCCTGGGCTACATAGTGAGACCGTGTTTCAAAAAAACAACAAAAATTAGTAGTTATTTATCAAACAAAGAAAAATGATGAATAACACAGAATTATACACAAAATAAATATTTTTCATTTAATTGGATTGATTAATTCTACATAGGTAAGACTTGTCCAATTCTGCATATATTATTGGAGAACAAAATTTTCTTAGGCTTGGTCAAAATAAATGGTTGCATTTGTGCAAGAATAGAGAAATTGCATTTGGGTTTCATTTGCTATGTTCCTAGTCTTCCCATCAAATGAACAGGCCGTGTAATGCTCTGTGCCTATTGAAAAGGGACTCTGGCAGTAGCATTCTATTCTTTCACAGTGCTCATATGGACACATAGAAAATGAAGTTGTATAATCTGGCAATTCCCACATCAGTTGTTTTAGCAGTAAATGTAGAGCAAAGAAGGCTTGCTGAACTTTTAGCTGTGTTTTTCAAATCGAAATGGCATATCTGAGTAAAACTTTGTAATGAAGAATGTGAACACATTTTCCCATTTAGAATTTAATCTTTTTAATGTGTCATTATTGTGTAGGATGCTGAGATTTCAAATCTATGAAACTACAGTGACAGATGCCTTAGAAAACATATTTATTCATCAAAAGTACTTTTTCAGCCTTCTTACATCAACTGCCATGGTATAAAATTCATGACACCTAAAGACCCTTGTCTTGCAAGAGCTTATTATGCTCATTGTACTTGAAATATTTTACTTTATTGTTCTTGCTACAGAGTTCTCATTTCTTTTTGGTGGTGCATTGCTTTTTCAAAAGGGATACTGCGTACTATATTCACCCATGCGGGCCCTATGCTCACAGCATACCAAATGAGGTGCTGAATGAATCGTTTGTGATGAGCCAGTCCAGGAGTCCCCAGAAAACAGCTATCAGGTGTTGCTTTTCTTCTGTGCGCTTCCCACCAGGGCACATGGCTCAACGTTAGACACACCAGATAGCTAGCCGAAGATGTACAACTTCTTGAATTGCTTGTCCCTATTATTTTCTTCCTTTTTAAAGAAATAGACATCAGACTTCCTGACATAAGCATCTTTTTAGTTCACTAAACAAACCTGAAGAGAACAGAGGTTAAAAGGAGATCAGAAGAGTTTGGCCTTGAGTGTGGTTGAGAGATTCCAGGATATTCTCAGCTCCTGACTTCAAAAGTCACCTTTTTTTTTTTTCCTGGAGGCAGGGACTAAGGAACGCTACCTATTGTTGTCTGCTTCTGGGTTTCACAGAAATGACCAAACACTGCTGCTGAAGGCCACAATGCGTTTGAGTCCAGAAGAAGCACGCCGTATCTCTGGGAAGGCAGTAATAGCTTTGACGGCGGCAGGCAGTCATGCCACAATAAGTGCTTCCCTTTGCATACCAGCCAGTCATTTATTTTCACACCAGCGGAGATGGAGAAAGAGTCGAGGTTCAGATGCATTGCCTGAAACAACTTTCTCTGGAAAGAATACTGATTTGTGTTTTAATGCGTATATACCTATACCTATGCCCTTCCCAAACTCTTAAGCACTTGAACTATGTGTAGAACCAGTTCTCAGTCCACACACTGATGCAGGATTCCCTGAGGCTGCCCAGTGTCCTGGGTGCAGCCCCAGGTGTATTCCCTGATTTGCTCTGCAGGACACAGGGATTTGGCTTCCTCCAGAAGCAGCCCCCTCACTGCTCCCTTCTAACAAGAGAATGTATTACCTGTCTCAGAGCCTCTTCCTCTGGGCACCCACCCCACCCCTGAGCTTTCTCATCTTATTTGATCTAATCTCTCCTCTTACTCAGGACCCAGCTTTATATTTTGAATTCAGATCAGGGAGTTGGATTCCATAATTGTTTTGATTTTGAACTCAAACCCCATATATCATGTTCCTGACTTACCATTGCTAAATCTTTGTCTCCTGGTCATGTTCTTGGTTAATTCCTTCCTGTCCTAACTCTGTGGGATCAAGTAAAACTCAAACTTAATCTCACTTGGGTTCTATGTTCTACCTTCAACTTTACCAACAGTTTGGCTTTGTGCGTGGTTGGGAGACCTAAGGATATTCTCAGCTATTGACTTCAAAACAGCTGTAGCCTCCCACTCCTTCAGCCAGTCTTCCCTGATCAGTCCCAGCCTTCTAAACAGGGTGGGATGCTATAGACACAGCAGGACAGGACTGTGTCTCCCATTCCTCGAGCATCATCTAATGCCTTTTGTTCCCAGTGGTCTAGAATTCTCTTTCTTCTCTTCAATGGCATCTCAATAAGACCTCCTGGACATAATCCAAGACCACTAGTAACAATTCCTGGCATTTGAAAATAACTACATATTGTTTAAAATACTTCTGAACAGGGGCAAATCTAGTTTTTTGTTGTTGTTGTTTTGTTTGTTTTTTTTTTTTTTTAGCCTGAGTTTCACATATTTTTGGAGACCCTTATTAAAAAGAAGCTTATAAATATGAAGTTGTGATAGAACCATGGCAGTGGCTTGTGTGAGGCAGGGTACCAAGGCATAAGCAGGGGGAAATTCAAACAGCTTTGAACTAAGAATCAATCGTATATTTTAGATCTACCTTTATTCCTACGTCGTTGATGTGAACTTAGCAGCGAGGCAGTATGATTCAGCGGTAGAGTATGGCGTAAGTTCATTTGCTTCATGGCTTATCTGGCACTTGTTCTGCACACATTATTCCACTTGAACACCACAGGCTTTTTATAGTACAAAAGAATTCAATGCTTTTCATATTTCTAATTCCCTTTTCCTTTCCCAATTCTCCCCCAAGATTTCTATGATTATATATATTTCTGGTGAGTACTAAAGCTACCTGAATGGTTCCTATCACTAGACATGTTACACAGATGAAAGGACTTACATGAGGTGGCTGAATGGATCATAAATAATAGCACCTATAATGTGGCACTTCTAGAGAGGCTTTAAATGTGCTGACTCCTTTGTCTAACCTGACTGTCCTATCGCTGTTGTGATTCCTGTTTTATAGAGGAAGAAACAGAAGCACAGAGAAATAATTTGCCAAAGACAGGAAACAACAGAAACCTTATTTCAACCAACCCAGTCTGGCCCCAGACTCCTCACTCTACTACTAAACCATACTGCCTCACTGCTAAGTTCACATCAACAGCATAGGAATAAAGATTGATTTAAAAAATACGATTGGGGGGCCGGTGAGATGGCTCAGCGGTGTAAGCGCCTGCCTAGCAAGTGCAAGGTCCTGAGTTCGACTCCCGGAACCCACATACGAAAAAAGGGCCGGTGATATCGCTCAGCGGCATGGGCACCTGCTGGCGCACAAGGTCCTGAGGTCGACCCCCAGTACCCACAAAAAAAGTAAAAAATATGATGGATTCTTAGTTCAAAGCTGTTTGAACTTCCCCCTGCTTCCTCTTTTCAGTTCAGATTGATAGCTCTTCTGGGTAGGAGCAATTGAGAAATTAACAGCTAATGGGAATCATAATTTTTCCTTTCGAGGAGCTCCGTGGATATTAGGCAGATTTGTAGGGCAAAGTGATCATTCTGGAAAGATGAGCAGGAGGAGAGAGCAGGAGATAGTGGTAGTGTTAGCTTGGTGGTTGTAGGATCTCTAATTCCAGGTCCCAGCTGTGCTGTCCATAGGCTGAGTGATCTCAGGCTGTCTGATCTCTAGTCCTTCATCCTAAAACCCTCTGGTCCCATAAAAAGAATATTAAGAAGCCAGGCACAGTGGTTCATGCTTATAATTCTAGCATCGAGAGAAGCTGAGACAGAGGATTTTGTATTCAAGTCCTACAACAACTCAGTAAGAATCTAAATCAAAATTTAAAAAATAGAGGGCCGGTTAGATGGCTCAGCGGCTTAAGCGCCTGCCTGGCAAGCGCGAGGGCCCGAGTTCGACTCCCGGAACCCACATACGAAAAAGGGGCTGGTGATATCGCTCAGCGCCACGGGCGCCTGCTGGCGTGAGAGGTGCTGAGGTCGACCCCCCGGTGCGCACAAAAATAAAAATAAAAAAAAATAAAAAAATAAAAAATGGAAAAAGGGCTGGGGATGTAGCTTAGTGGTAGAGAAATCCTGTGTTCAAACCTCAGTACTGAAAAAAAAAAAGAGATTAAACTAGATGTTTGCAAAGACCCATGCAAGTATTAGAACCTTTGAATATGAGTTGCCTATCTCCTATTACAAGCTGCTAATTATTAAATATCTATATTTACTGTTATTATTTTAAATGTAAGCACAAGTTTCTTGGAACAGGGCAAGTTATTATTTAATCATAGCAAGTAATTGTATAGGTTCCCCTTTATGCCAGTTCTTAACCCTGAGACAGTGGATGGGAGGAGAGTCAGATCAGATGTTATCCTTCATGTACTGGAGTTTGTACTACAAGCAAGGAACTCTGAAAAAAGAAAAAAGAAAAAAAGGAAAAACAGTGAACCTGGGCATTTCTACAGGATAGTGGCACCATGCCTGCTAACCCAATTTGCTCTTTGGGAAGGATCTTGATTTATTTTTCTTACTATTTGGAATACAAATGAATCTCTCCAAGGGGAAGATAAGACCAGCTTCTCCGGCTTTGTAAGGAAGGTGTTGTCTCTGTGGTTCCATGTCCTGTCTTCCCTTAAGATGTAAACACACCTTTCCAGAGGTAAACATCTCTAGAGGGAAATCTCTTCAATTGCTTTCATTAATAATCGCTTGTTTTAGTTACTTTTCTCTCGTTGCTGGGACAAAATACCCGACACCCAAAATTAAGGAAGGAAAGGTTTATTTAGCTCACAGTTTGTGGAGGTTTCAGTCCATACTCAGCTGGCTCCAAGGCAAGTGGCATGGCAGAGGGCAACAGTTCATGGCGGCAGAAGATAGCAAAAGCAGCAAGAGCAAAAGGGAGGAGCGGGCGCAAGAGAGAAAGCAAGCCTCTTTCCCTCCCTTATATTGTATGCAGACTACCTGCCCCAGGGTGAGTGTAGCACTCACGCCCATAATCCCAGAACTAGACAACGAATCAATGACAAACTCTAGAAGCCTGCCCCCTTGACTGCATGAGGCTTTGGGGGACATCTAGACACAAACCATGACATTACTCATAAATTAATTCCAAAATTAGTAAAATTAAATCAGAGAGTCCTAATTCTACAGGAACATGAAAGTATTTTCCTTACAGTCCTACCTGGTATAGATACAGAACTGGAAAGGAAAAAGTTATATTTTCCAAGTTTATGAGTTTAAGATTATTGAACCATCTGTACAAGAAGAACTTCACATGTTTGTAGAGATGCAGATTCCAGGATTCACGCCAGAGGGACTGAACAAAAATCTCTGGAGACGGAGCCTTGGAATCTGCCTGTCAGCCCAGATCATTTTGTACCTCAGATGTTCGCCCCTTCCTTCCTGGCTTAAGGATTACCCACTTTTTCTGCCTACAGAGATAGTGCATCTTGCACAGATTTCACTGAGTTTGTGATTTTTGTAGGACTTTCTGAACTTGTAAAGAAAGGTAACTGTCTTGCTGGGAGAGTTCCTGTCATTTGAAAATAACTGGTATTTGCGAGATTTCTAGGATAACTATTTTGTGAACTACGAAGGATAATGCTAAGAAAGATACTGTACTATCTCCTCAGTGTACAGTTACTCCTCAAGTAAAGGACACAGAATTCAAAGTAGATTAACTGTGTTATATTGTTTTACAAAAATGCAATCATGATGTAAAAACATGCTCTTAAAATAAGAAGTAATATATATGATTTTTAAATATATTTTTAAAAAATTATAGGTCAGTCCCCAAGCCAATGTGGAAAATCTTCATTTATTAGTTGAAATAAATTTGTTAGTAGAAAACTCTATTTCTAATTAGAATTAAAGGGCAAACTTTTGGGAGAATGTGAGTTACTCTTAACTGTCAACTCATTCGGCTTCAGACACACCAATGGGATTAGTAAAGCACACTTCTGGTGTGTCTGGGTGGATCAAGGAAGTGTGACCTTGGGGACTCTCTCTGGTCCCAGGTCCCCTCCTCTTTGACTGTACCCTGCTTCCCAGCCACCATAAGTGAACAGTTTTGGTCCACCACACGCTTCCGCCATGGTGCTCCTGCCTTGGCCAGCTGACCATAAGGGAAGCTTTAGAACTGTGGGCTGAAATAAACCTCTCTTCCTTTAAGTTGCAAGTATCATATATTTTTGTCCCAGCAATGGGAAAACTGACTGATACAGAGAACTACTAGCATTTTTCATAAAATCAGCTTCATAAATGTACACTTAACAGGTGCAAATTTATTTTAGTGCATTAATTGTATGTATATCTCTGTTTCTACAGAAAATGTTTCAAAAGAAAACCAAAATGTCCTACCTTTTGTTTTAGTGCATTAAAAATACTTTCTCTGAATCTTATATTTTAGTATTTTGCTTTTGCCTTTTGCCTTTTGTCCTTAATTCTGCATTATTAAACTATAGAAGTATTTCCTCTGTACCTGTTATGATCAGAGTATTGTGCTATGTCTATTAGTTTTTTTTTTTTTAAATTTAAATGACATTACTAAACTCAGCAAGATAAATTTCAGAGAGGCCACATGGATTGAGGGGAAAGGTCAATGAAAGTAAATAAAAGGAAGACATGGATTATAAGCTATGGTAGGAAGTTTTGTACTGAAGGAGCTGAGAAAGCTAGGATTGTAGCTAGATCGTTAGCTAAAGTTGAGGAGAATCTGTGGTTGGGAAGATTTGATAATGTTTCTGGACTAAGAGAAAGGGGCCAGTGAAATTGGAGAAACTTAACAGAAAGGAGAGACAGCCTGATTGAGATAAAGTCAAGCAAAGACAGGAAGGAGGAATGAGAGGACCAGGTAAAAGGTTTAAGTTAGAGTAAGAGTGAAATATGACAGGGACTCTCATGAAGACAAGAGATAGGGATTCTCGGGTCTTCATCCATGACCTGTTACCTACTGAAGGGAAAAATATGTCTTTTCCTCTCCTCCCTTGCCAACATATATGGAGTGTGCCTTGCTCTTACTCTTCTACTCTGCAAGGACCAGGTGTGCTGTAAAGCAAGGGAGATACTAGGATGGCCCCATGGATGGAGATAGTCACTAATGCATCAGTCCTACACAGGGAGAAAAATCCTCTAAAACAAGAAAAAATCTCAAAAATGACATCCTAATTACCCAGTGGAGAACTGTTAGACCTAGCCAACCCGTGCTCGTCCCACTCTTTATTTCACAGGCTCTGATCGGTCAGAGCTATGCCCCATTTAGCTTTCCTTCCCCTCAAGGTGAAGGCTCTTCCCATTTTCTCTTCTATCTCAGTTACAGCTTTTGCCTATAAATTTGTGCTGTTGCCTCAGTTTTCATTTCCATTACCACTCAGGCAAGTTCCCACATGCGTCCTATATCAAGAGAAGGGATGTTCTTCTTCTGAGATTGTGGGAAAGTAGTTAAGAGTGTTCACGTGCATACAGTTAGTAGCCTTAATTTTGTTTTCTTTTCTCTGAAGAAGTGGCACAGCCCTCTGATGACAGTGAAAGAGGCGCTGTGCAGACAGTGTGATGAAGACTTGGAACAAGATGCGAACAGAAGCTAATTAGGAACAAGTGAAAAGATTATTCAGGAGGTGAAGAGAACCATGCATGTTTGTGTGGTGTAGATTCAGTGGTTAAGCAAATTTCAGTGGTCTGAAATTTATGAACATAAATGGAAAATGATCTCTTGATCCAAGGCTGATCGATGATCAATGATTTGACCGATCCAAGGCTGAGGATTATCAGAGTGGGTATGGCTGAGTGGAGCTAATGCGATGGCCTGTTTCTCTCAGGCAGAATTGGGACCAGTAGGGAAGTCAAGAGGGTTAGGGTAAATTGAGAGAAAAAGATCCCTAGGAAAACAAGTTTTAATGATTGTGATGAGCACTTATGATAATCTTGACAGAAGGAAAAGAACTATAAATTATAAGGAAGAGAAAAGATTTCAAAGGTGGACATTTAAGATATAAAAATATTGGTGTAAATTACTCAAATTGAGCAATTCCTGGCTAAAATTATGTAAGGAAATAAGCAGAATTTGCTTTGGTGGAAAGAATGGGACCCCGAATTCTTAAGGCTATCATGGTGCCTACCTTTACTAAAAATATACTGAAATTGTAGCTAATTGACCATAGTAAAACCTGGTATAGAATGAAGGGAGAAAAGTGGTGACGCTGTCTTTGTGCGCTGCTTCTTTCTTCTCCTGTGTTCTTCTGATTACAAGTGAGCTTTTGCGTTTATGGCAGTATCGCCATTAAAGACCACTGCAGTATCTGCTTTTTGGCTTTTGTGTTGCCTTAAAATGTTTTATTTGACCATAATTATTAATGCATTTCTACTCACAATCTATTTGAGAAGTAGTTGCTGTACTTTTTCTATAATGTCTCAAGTTCTTTTGTAAAAAGAACTCAGAAGTTAAAATGAAAGAATGAAACGTGGGCCGGTGAGATGGCTCAGCGGCTTAAGCGCCTGCCTTGCAAGCGCGAGGGCCCGAGTTCGACTCCCGGAACCCACATACGAAAAAGGGGCCGGTGATATCGCTCAGTGGCACAGGTGCCTGTTGGCACGCGAGGTCCTGAGTTCGTCCCCCTGGTACCCACAAAAAAAAAAAAAAAAAAGAATGAAACGTACAGAACTCAAGAAAATTTTATTTACTTATAACTCTAATGATGTGATTAGTAGTTCAAGTCAAACCCCATCAAAATAAAACTATACAGCAAGAAGTATCTTTAAGTTAGCATTAAAACATTGTAAACCCAAATCATTTATTGGCATCATATATTGTTACCAGACTAGGCTCAATCCACTTTGCTATATAACAAAACTCATCCGAGAGTGATGTAGACACTGGAAGGTAGTACACACTGGCATAATGTAAAGCTTCTAAAAGTTGTGCTGTTATCCAACAGGTAGTAGAGAAATACTCAAATTATGAATGCTGAAAAGACTTGTGGTCGTGTTTTAACTGTGAAAAGATGAGCACTCAGTTCATCCTGGCAATCATCATTTTATTGAGCATCCATAATACTCTAAACATTGTGCTAGGTAGGGGAGATAAAAAGAATAAATTTGGAGTTAACAATCTATTGCGAGAGAGACATTGCTACCACATAACTGTAAGATGGTTTGATACAATGATAAATAAATGTAGGCAAAGTGTTATGGGAGACTTTGAGCATGAATATCATTTTAAACACTTAGCATTTTCCTGTTCTCTTTCTGAAAATCTAAGTGCATGAAGGAAAATTGAGGACAAAAAAATACACTGAAATTTCTTTCAAACTTGGAGACATAAACCAAAGATATTTCTCAGGGCTCCTCAAAGTACAAAAGCTCCAAGAGCTCCACAGGAGGAAGGGAGAGAAATTGAAAAGAGAGCCCTGCACATCAGCAGAAGGAGCACAAATACACTTACTGAAGAAGAGCCATCTAGAGATGAGAAAGCACAGCCAGCAGGCATCAGAACCCACTGGACCTGCTTCAGTTTACAGAAGCACAAGATATGGGGTGCACATGAAAGTACTCAAGTCATATTTGCAGCAGCAGTGTTTTTGTAAAGATGAGAAGAAAAGAGCCTTTACTTCCGAAAAAGAACTTGCCTGGAACTGTCCGTCCTATGGAAAGCTCTGGCAAAAAACTAGTCAGGAAAACAAACTCTAATAATGATGTGCTTTTAAAAATCAATGAATACAGCACCTAAACAATATACACTATGAAAGAAAAAATATCCAATGAAATTTGAATGACACCTTATAAATATGTAACATAAAAATACAGCATAAGAAAAAGAAAAAAATCCAGCAAAATATAGATGATGAAAAAACAATGATAGCCATTCCTAATAAAAATTCTTAGAAAATTATGCTTAAGAAAGAAACAATAAGGCCGGTGAGATGGCTCAGCAGCGTAAGCGCCTGCCTAGCAAGGGCGAGGGCCTGAGTTTGACTCCCGGAACCCACATATGAAAAAAGGGCCGGTGATATCGCTCAGCGGCACGGGCACCTCCTGGCGCACGAGGTCCTGAGGTCGACCCCCAGTACCCACAAAAAAAAAAAAAGAAAGAAATAATGAAGGGCATTTATACAACTCTATAGCCAAAATCATACTTATTAGTGAAAAACTAAATATTTTTTTCCTAAGGTCAGGAATGAGGCTATGAGGTTGACTATTATCCCTCCAGTTTAATATTGTACAGGAGGTTCTAGAAAGTGAAAAGGAAAAAAAAAAAAAAAAAAAAAAAAAAAAGAACAGAAGGAAAAGGCCTTCAGATTGCAGAGGAAAAGGAGATTTTTTTTTTCTTTTCAGATGTGATAGTTTATGTAGAAAATCAGGTGAAATCTGCAAAAAATTACTAGAACTAGTGAAATGAGTTTAGTTAACAAAGGTGCAAGATACAATATTAATAAAAAATATCAGCTATTTTATATACATCAGCACACAGTTGTAAATTGAAATCTGGAAAACATAATTTTCAATAATATTAAAATGTATGAAATACTTAGAAATAAATTTGACAAAAGATGTGCAAGATGTATGTACTGAAAACAACAAAACACTGCTGGAAATTAAATAAAGCAAATAGAACGATTTCCCATGTCATGGAGTTGAAGACTCAGTATTGCCTAAATAACAATTCTTTAAGCAAGATTTTGGAAGAAATTGAGTAATTAGTCTAAAATGTATGTGGAATATAAAGGATTTAGGATAATCAAAATAACTTCTCATAAGAACAGAGTTGGAGGTCTGAAATTACCTACTTTCAATACTCAGTATAAAAGTACAGTAATTAGGACAGTGTTTTATTGTTATAAACAGAGAAAACTAGACCAGTGGAACATAACAGAGTTCAGAAATAGACCTGCACATAAGTATGATCAATCGATGTTCAACAAAGAGACTACAACATTCTACTGGGAGAAAGAATAATCTTATCAACAAATGGTATTAAACCCTTAGGTAGTAATACATCCCTAAATAAAATGAGCCTTGATTCTTTTCTCATGCCACATACAAAAATAATCTTAAAATGGATCATGAGCCTCAGTGGAAAGGAGAACTATAAATCTTCTAGAAGAAAATATAAGAAGGAATTTTAGTGATCACAGGTTTGGCATGTGTTTCTTAAATAGGAAACAAAAGCAATAAAAGAAAACCTTAAAAAATTTACTTCATCAAAATTAAGAACTTCTGCTCTTTAAAAGAACAGTTAAGAAATTGAAGTCAGGCCACACAAGAGGAGGAAATATTTGCAAAACCTTATCTGCCAGTGGACTTGTATGTAGAATATATAATGTCTTTAAAATCTATAATAAGAAAACAGACAAAACAATTTAAGAATAGACATTTGAACACTTCACCGAAAAGACATAGTGATAACAAATGAACAGGTGTTAATCATTAATCATTAAAGAAATGCAAATTATAACTACAGTGAGGTACTACTCTTTTAATTGTACTCACTACAGTGGGTACAATTAAAATGGTTTATCATGCTGAGTTGTCTAGAATATGGAAAAGCAATTGAAAATGTAAAATGGTAAAATGACTTTGGGAGGCAGTTTGGCAGTTTTTTAAAAAGTTAAATAGATGGCTCCCACATGATCCAGACATTACAGTCCCAGGTAATGCCTGAGGACAACCCAAGAGAAGCGCAAGCTTATGTCTACACAAACACTTATACTTGAGTGCTCAAAGTATTTGTTTCTAACAGCCAGAATTTGGAAGCCACCCAGATGACCATTAGGAGATGAAAGGACAAAATGTAGAATGTCCATTCAGGGGAAAATGACTTAGCAATACAAAGGAATGAATTCTTGATTCACACAGCAACATAGGTGAATTCCAAAATAATAATTCCTACGTAAAGAAGTTAGGCAAAAAATTGACTACTATATAATTTTAATTAATATAAAATGGCAAAAAAATGTATCTACAGTGAAAGAAAGCAAGTCAGTGTTTGGGCATGGATGAGTTATACAAATAAACCAATGTTAAATTTTTATACACCACATTTATCAAATTGTACACTTGAATTATGTCCAGTTTTTTGTATGACAGTTATATCCCAGTTAAGCTATGAATTAGAAAAAAAGTCAACAGAAACTAGAAAAAAATTATATATACACTTCTATACATTAGTGTTTAAAAATTTCATTTTTGTGAAGGAAGATCCAGAAACAGAAATACAAGAATTTTTTAAGTGATTCTGAGACAGTAGGAGATGATAAAATATCTGAAATATCTGAAGCATGATTTAGTAGAATTCAGGGAATAAGTAGAAGAGAGAAGTGAAATCATACATTTGGAAAGAACACAAAGGCAATTGTCACTTTGGTAAAACATAGGATATTGAGGAAGGGTCACAAACTATTAACTCTGGGCCCAATCCGGGCTACCAAATGTTACTTTATGATCTTCAGCTAAAAATAATTTTTACATTTTGAGATGGCAACAGAGAAATTGAAGAATACATAACAGCAACTGTACATGGCCTGTGAAGTCTAAACTTTTTAACCTCTAGCCTGTCATAGAAAAAGTTTGCTGTCTTGCGATATAGAGGGGAAGTGTGAAAAATCAAATAAAATAGAAATTAGGAAAGAATTGCTTATGATTACAAACAAATGATATTAGAATTAGAAAAAGGAAGTACAATATTTGCACAATTAGAATATCTAAAGAAAACAGAGTAATGAAGGAGTATATTTTTTAAATGCAAATCAGGAACACATTTCATAAAAAAAATAAAACAAAGCTGCATATATAAAATTGGTATACTCCATGGTAGGGAAAAATGTCCCAGAATTGCCAACTACAAAAGATATTCTAGTAAAGGTACTGGATTATAGAGAAAAATATAGGTTCCTTTGACCAAAAACATAAAGATCAAGTTTGGCTTTGGACTTCTCTGCCTCCCCCCCCAAAAAAGTCAGCTCCCAGTGGTATGAAGTAAGAGCCATAAGATCCTCATGGAAAGGAAGTGCAAGCTAGAATTTTATATTCATCAAAATATTCAACTGAAAAACCTACGAATAGTTTTTTTGTTGTTGTTTTTTGTTTGTTTGTTTTTTGTTTTTTTGTGACAGGTCTTGCTTTGTAGTTCAGCTGGACTCGAACTTGCTATGTAGCCCAGGCTAGCCCCGAACTCATGGCAGTCCCTCTGCCTCAGCCTCCAGAGTACTGGGATTACAGGGATGCACCACCATGCCCAGCCTCAGATAAATAGTTTCTAAAGTAGGAAAAAAACTGAGGCAGTGTTTCTCTCTTCACCCCGTTCTCAGAAAACTACTAGAGACCAAACTGTACCAGCAAAAGATGTCTGAGAATTCCAAAGCACACGACTGGGCTTATCAATACCAATGAGACAGAGACATGTGGCACTAAGCGTCAAATTAATGTAGAAATAATTCATCCATCAAAACGGGAGCTCGTACATAAAAGGTGAAAGGTAGTTTACTGTTTGCCTCACCAGTCAAAGAGATCAAGAGGTGTCACTTAAGCAATTTAATCATACTTTTTAGTGAAGAGCAACATTGGGAAAGATCACATTATTGATACATATCAGATACAGTAGTGGAAGAAAACTATGTGGTCATTTGGGGAAAAAAAGAAAATACAATCGATCAGCCAGGCCTGGGGGCCTGGTGGCACACACCTATAATGCCAGCACTCTGGGAGGCTGGAGTGGAAAGCAGTGAAAGTCACTTGTAAGTGATTTGCCCTGAGAAATAGATTATAAATGTATTCTATAAAACCCCTAAAATAATAATATAACTTCATGTATTGAGATTCTACCTATACATAAGCAAACTGGTATCCACTGTGAGGGTGACTTTACCAAAATAATGGCGGTTTACGTGAAGGAGGGCAGGAGCCAGAAAGCTTGCCTAAGCTCTTGGCATTGCTGGGGAGAGGGTTTGCTGAGCAGGGGATCTTAGGGCAGTGGTGACATACTTAGGAATTGCTGAGTGCCACTTGTGATGCACCTTAAGGGCTGCTCCTCCTGCTGGTTACTTTTGGTTTCTTAGAGCAGAAAGCAGGCTCTTGTTTTCTAGTTCTCTTAGCAAATGGGTCCTTATCAGAGGAAGCAGCAGCCAACAAAGGTCAGAAGGCAGGATGTGGGATGGGGTAGGGGTTAGGGAGACAGCTTTTGTGCGCCAGGGAGCCAAAGGCAGATAAACCTATGTTGGGAGGAAGTTAGGATGCACAGTATGTTTTCAGTTTGAGGTCTTTTTCACCCT
This sequence comes from Erethizon dorsatum, assembly GCA_028451465.1. Taxonomy (NCBI): domain Eukaryota; kingdom Metazoa; phylum Chordata; class Mammalia; order Rodentia; family Erethizontidae; genus Erethizon; species Erethizon dorsatum. The sequence goes on from CM051831.1 coordinate 72,501,942, forward strand.
CAGAATCAGAGCTCTTGACTGAACCCAGCTCTGCAGCTATTTCTGAATCAAACTCTTAACCATTTTATCAGTATACATGTGTTAAAGTTGACTTTCTAAACTTTTGATTTTTAATTTTTTTCATGGTACTGGGGATTGAACCTAGAGCCATTGCACTGAGCTACATCTTCAACCCCTTATTTTTTATTTTCAGACAGGGTCTCTCTAAGTCACTAAATTGCCCAGGGTGGGGTCCAACTTTGGATCCTCCTGCCTCAGCCTTCCAGAGTTCTCGGATTACAGTCGTGTGCCAATATGCCTGAGTTGACTTTTAAACTATTTATTAGTTTATTTATTATTAGTTTATTTATTATTATTAGACAGTGCTTCTAGTATATCTTACTAGTATAATGTTATGAGGGATCCATTATAAATGACCCAGCTCCCAAACAATAAAAACATGTTTTTTATTCTTTAAGGAAAATTCCAAAACTCGAATAATCGGGCCTCCTTCAGATGATAACTTGAGGCATGAATCGCTTTCATCCGTTGAGCTTTCACTTAGCCAAAGAAGCCAGAAAAGAAATGCAGACAGTGCAGACTCTGATGTAGAGTTCATTTCAGAGACTAAAGTTATAAAGAAGTCTATGCAGAAGAAAATGAAACCCCAGGAGCAGAGACCTGCAGCAGCTCTGCCAAAAAACATCCAACCAGCTGAGATATCCCAGGTATTCTCTTTTTTCTTCTTCATGAAATGTATAATAATTCCCTCTGAAAATAGCATTTGGTAAAGGTTTTGCTTCATTTTCACATTTTTAAAGCACTCTAATTGTAGCATATACATTGCAATCTGTGTTTCCTGGACAGGGTCCCAATTTCTATTTTTTCCCCCTGTATTTTCCATTTTGGTTAAAACTCTGATTGCTAATATCAGTGCAGTGTCTGAAAAACTCAACCCAGTGAAGATCTCCCAAAGAATGCCGAAATAGCAAAAGGATTTTAAATCTGTATTTAAGGTAGAAATATTCATATAGGACAAACTTCAGTCTTTAGGATTTTGCATTCAGTGCTTTATAGAAAAGTTCTTAGCTAAAGCACATAGAGGTTGTTACTCCTGTAGTCAAGGCTCTGGAAAAATGGCATATAATATCAACATACCATCAGCGTTGAGACTGATTTCAACAAATGTGCCACCCAAGAATTTGGAAAAATGGCACATAATATCAATATACAATTAGTGTTGAAACTGATTTCAACAGATGTACCACCCCAGAATTTTCATGTATTCAAATGCATTTTTAAAAGAATCATAACACATTAATTCCTATGATGTTATCATTATTTAATTCCTTTTTGAGAATGTATCTTTAGATTCAGTTAATATAATAATTACAAAAGAGTGGGCGTTTACCCGAGGTCAGGGGCAGTACCAAATAATTACAAACATTAATCTCACCCACTTCCATTTTACATCATTTAAAAGCTAAAATTTATTATTTAAATTATCTTATTCATCAAACTTGGCATCTAATGTGTTTTAACTGTTTTCACAAGTTAAAAATTCACTCTTGGGGGGTAAATTTGGGCCACCCTGGAAAATATTCAAATTAATTGCCATAGAATCTCAAAGCAGCATAAACTCCTTTGGTCAACAAATACCTTCTGAGCTTCTGCCCTTGGTGTTGCTTGGTGGGTGACAAGATATTTCAGCAATGTTCTTTGAAAAGGAATCATTGTGAACAATAGTTACTTTATAGAAACTTCTTACACATCCCTTTGTAATGTCTTTGGCAAATGGTGTAGACTTTTTGAAAATCTTAACCCCTAAAGAAGCCTTTTCTCATTCTATTTTTCAATAGCTCAACCTCTTAAAATGTTTGAAATCCATTTTCTTAGAATTTTGAAATTTTTACCTCAACCTTTTCTTCAGACTGTATGAGCCAAACTGAATCAGTTTCCTATCTACAGATTTTTTCAGTTTCTGTAAATTGTCTCATATTTAAATGCACAAGTTTGTATAATTAGCATATAGTTATTTAACTATTGCTATATTCAGAGTACTCTATGGTTGTAATATAAAAATCAGTTTATAGTTATATCTCCTTTAAACCTGAATTCTAGAATTCATTAACTGTGCAATTGCAAGATTTGGGACTTGTTGGATTATTTCATACTCTTAAAACATGTAGTAGACTGAGAAATTGAGGGTATATCAAAGTGTTAAAATGCCACATTCTAGACTTTAAATGTAAGGATTAAATTAGTTACACACATATATGTATAAAGCTACATGAAGTGAATATCTATGGATATATGTATGTGTATGTATGTACATATACACATACTTTTTACTGCTGTACATATTTTATACACATATACATGCATTTACATACACCCACATATCTTATTATGTGCCACTCAGTATACTGCCTACTGGGGTTCAACTGTGATCAAAACCATATACAGTGGTGCTTGGGTTCATGAACTCAGGTTGCAACTGAATTGCAACTATATATGTACTATATTGCAATTCAGTTGTAGCCAGAATTGTGGAACATTCTGTGACCAGAATCATAGAATTAAGTTCGTGAACTGAGGTACCAGAATCATAGAAAGAATTAAGTTTGCAAACGAAGGTACCACTTGTTTCCCGACCTCATTAAACTTACAGTCTACACATAGAGACAGACAATCTAGTAATTCCACATAAAAATGTAACTGCAGCTGTGGCAGTTGTTTGTTTCTGAGCTGGAGTCTCATTATGTTGCCCTGCTGGCTTCAACCTCTTGGGCTCACACATCCCCTGACTCCTCAGTAGCTGGGACCACGGCATGCACCACTGTGCCTGGCTATTTTGCAAATTTTTATTACAGAACAGTACAAATACTTATAATGGAAGATTTGACTGTGTCTGATAGGACAGGGACATTTTTCCAGGAAAAAAATGGTCTTTAAGCTTGTAGGATTAACTTGGTGAAAGATGAGCAACATTTCCAAGGAATGGGAACAGCATTTGTTAAAGAGAAAGACAAGGATGAATACAAAGTACTAAAACAGCAGCGGCAGGATGGGGAGATTGAAAGAGGGTTGTTGTGAGACATGGAGAGAGCAACCCACACCATCCAGGTCCTATAGACACTGAGAAAAAGTTTCGTATCTATCCTAGAATCACTGGGACCCATTGAGGGTTTCATGCAGGGGAGTAGTGCAATCACGGTTTCCTTTAGCAAAGGTTGCTCTGGTTGAGTTTGGAAGAATGGTTAGTAGAGAGCAGAGTTGTTAAGAAAAACAATCTTTTGATCCCTACTTGGCCACATAAGAATTGGTCTTGGGTCTGGGATACTTTTATACCAAGAGATGAAGAATCCACAAGGACTATGCTGGGCTTATCTAATGGTATGAGAATATTTTTCTTTGTAGCGAACCCAATGTATGCATCTTTGTTCTGCTTAAGTGTATGCGTTACATGGCATTTGGTCAACACTACTACTACATTTGTCCTCAGGGAGGAGGGATGTTTCTACTGTGAGAGAGAGGTGAAGATAGTTTCTCTGTGCTGGCTACCTGGAATACCTACTGCTGTGGGGGAGTGATGCACACTACCAAAGTGGATTTTGCTTTATTTTATTGTAAGCAAAGCATTGTTGTATCCAGTGCTTGCCAGCATTTTGTTTCCTTTAGTAACTCCAGTAGGAGGATGCAACAGATGGAGGTGTTTAAAAGTACTCCTGGGGGATTGATTGCATGGTATTTTGCTTAGTGGTCATGCTTATGCAACAGTATGTGCTGAACAGGTGGGGACTATTAAAATGGTCTAATGGAGAAATCCTGCTAGTATGACTTAGGACAGTGGTGGTGGTGGTGGTCACACTGCCCTGTCTTGGTGATATATTTGATTTATAGGGCGAAGCAGAGGGATTTGTCAAGAATAAACACACAGTTTTGAGCTCTTTCACTTGGCGGGATGGTGAAAGGTGAAATATTTTAACTATTTAAGTATTTCAGTTGAAATAGGGAGTCCTAGAGAGTGCTGGCCATGGAGAGGAGCATGAGTTCAGCTCACACAGTTTGAGACTTGTGAGGATGAATAAGATAAGAAGTTTTATATGTGAATCTGGATTCCAGAGTTGAGGGTTAAATAGGAGACAAACTGTTGGGGAACTTGCTTATCTGATTATGAATGAGGTTGAAAGGAAAGAAACAAAAGACGTCAGAAAGCTCAAGGTTGGAGGATGGGCATGCACAGAGACTTGCAGAGGAATTGCCTGCACAGTAAGGGGAGAAACCAAGAATTTGTTGTATAATTAAAAGCAAGAGAGGAAAAAGTGATTTAAAGAGAGGTGGTCCAACAGGCTGTTCTCTGGAGAGGCTACTCAACCAGCCAAAGGCCACGTTCTTTGACTTAAGGACCTAACGGTAATGGGAATGGTCTTGGAATAATTTGTTGCTGCAGTGAAGAGGATAAAAACCAAATCTGAACACACTGATTAGCAAAAGCAGGATGAAATGGAAACAAGTTGCATACCAACTCTTGGAAAGGTAAGCTACTTTCACTTCGGAAGACTTTATGAAAATCTAGAAGTGAGGTGGACAAGTCAGGAGACCGTGGTATTCTTTAAAGCACTGGAAACGTTAATCTCATCAGGTTTTAAACTGCAGTTGAAACAACTTTGGGTTACTTAAGGATTACTTACAGTAAATTTCTAATTTTCTGCCCAATAAATGTACTAGGCATTCCCACTACCAGACAGAGGAAGTGCAAGAAATGTCACTAATTTAATATTAGCCTAAGTAGCATGGAATTAGGAAGGCATATATGCTCCGAGTAAATCTTATCCTATGCTTCAAAAGTTTGATAAAGATGGACCTAGGATCAGCTAATATTTTACCTTTTCTGTATCACAGTTTAGTTCTATTAATACAAGCAATTAATGAACTTACTGTTCTTCCTAGAAATTTTTTTTTATCACACCTTTGCTTTTCTCAGAAGGTTCCACTCTATCTGAAACAACTTTCCCATTTCCTAAAGAAGACGTTCCCAGTAAAAATAATATGTTTATTATTTCTATACCTACACCTTTTAATTTCTTCGGATTTTCGCTCAATGTCCTCTGTAAATTCATTTCACTCAACAAACATATATTTAGCATTTACTCTGGGCCAGTTGCTGAAGACAACTGAAAGAAACAGCCCCCTCAACTCAGCATCTCCCACCAGCCATTCCAGTTCAGGAGCCTTAGTTACTTTTCTCATTGCCGAGACAAAATACCTGACAACCAAAGTTAAAGGAGGAAAGGTTTATTTAGCTCACAGTTTGTAGAGGTTTCAGTCAATAATCAGCCGGCTCCAAGGCAGGGCAGCATGGCAGAGGGGCATTGCAGATGAAAAACAGTCTACGGCATGGCAGGCAGGAAGCACCAACCAGCAAGCCTTTTGGACTTTTGTCCCATCCAGGCTACAAGCCTGTTAGATGGTGCCACCCAAACCCAGAGTGGGCCTTCATTATTCACACCCAGACCTATGCTAAACCCATTTAGTTATCACGCACCCTTAATCCATATTCACACACCCTAGGTCAGTGATGGTGAACCTTTTAGAGATGAGTGCCCAGACTGTGACACAAAACCCACTTATTTATCGCAAAGTACCAATAATACAATTAAACCTGAATACTGAGGATTTAGTTTAGAAAAAACAACTCACACACTAACGTCTCTTGTCTTAAAAGAAAAACATAATATCACGTGTATCATTTGTTTGCCACTACTGACCTAGATCGAGACCCCTCCGAATAGCTGCACCTGAGCACATGAGGCTTTGGGGGGACATCTAGACACAAGCCATAACAGGGACCTTGTCTTTATCATAAATTTTTCATTACAGTGTTTTCATGCCTTTTCAAGTATGAAGATACACTTTGTTTTGTTTTGTTTTGGTTCCGGGAATCGAACTCATGACCTTGTGCTTGCCAGGCAGGCACTGTGCCCCTGAGCTATATCCCCAGCCCTGAAGATACATTTTTAATATCAAAAAATGATTACAGAAATGCCAGATAGTAATAGATATTACTACTAGATACATATCTAGTATCCATTGACTACTCACTATATAATCAGACAAAACCCTCAGACATTTTGACACGTATCCATCATATCATATCACATACATCATATATCATATTATATATCATATATCGTATCATATATCCATCCTACCAAAAGCTATGTAAGTTTGAAGAACAATATACGTATCCTCATGAGACATATTTCATTTGGTATATGGACAGTAATTCATGCAGACCTTTGCAAAAACGGTGTAGGTCATTCGATCACTGTTGAGTTCCACAGTCTATAGCATTCATTCATACTTACTTTTCCTTGTGACACTCTTTTATTTTTGTGTGTTTTTAATCTTTATCTGTGCTTGTCTAAATCATATATTTCTTAAGGGCAAAGATTGGAATCTGAATATTACCTGTATATTCTACAAAAATCTGCACAAAGGCCGGGGATGTAGCTCAGCATGACAGCACCTGCCTGGCAAGTGCAAGGCCCTGAGTTCAATTTCTGGTACCAAAAAAGAAAAAAGAAAACAGAAAAAAAAAAAAAAGAATAAAAGAAAACAAAATGCACTAACTAGAGGCTTCATAAAGTAATAAATGAAGATGGTTTAATATGTACCATTGACTGCTCCTAATCCTTGTATACTTTTTGTTACTACTTTCACAGAGGCCTCTTCTTGAGACATGAAAAGGAGGCAGAGGGGCCGGTGAGATGGCTCAGCGGCGTAAGCGCCTGCCTGGCAAGCGCGAGGGCCCGAGTTCGACTCCCAGAACCCACATACAAAAAAGGGCTGGTGATATCGCTCAGCAGCACGGGCGCCTGCTGGCACGCGAGGTCCTGAGGTCAACCCCCAGTACCCACAAAAAAAAAAAAAAAAGAAAGAAAAAAGAAAAGGAGGCAGAGTCTGAATCTTCTATAGGAATGTAAGACATTGATTAAAGTTGAAGCCAGCAACAGTTATCCAGATATAATCCTGGTGGTGTCAATTTTACTGACTAATGATAACTTAAGATTTATTTACATTCGTAAAGATTAGAGGGATCCAGGGATCCATTAGTGGCTCAAAATAGCTGAGGCATACAGTTGCATCACATAGTTTTTAGATAAAGAAACAGAACTCAGGAAAGTTAATTGCTACTTACCTAAAACTACATAAACTCAGAGATATGACTGGAATTGCACATCCTGATCCCTAGTTCTTGAGTCCTTTCATTTTCACTATGAGGGAGAGCTTTAACAAACGTATGAATGTATAAAAACATAAAAATTGTATACATATATACATTATCGAGATGTATGTATCTTGAAGGTCATCTCAGAAAATCATGTCCAAACTCAACTATACAAATCTTTCTGTAGTTCGTAATAAGGACTCTCAGCAGAAAGTGTAATTCTGAATTGACTTACTTATGCTACTATCAAAAGCTCTGCGGAGAGAAGTCTATTCAAGAAATAGGGGTATGCTTTCCTTTCACACCTTTAGATAATGGATCCTGATTCTCACCTGATCACCTATCAAACAGTGACATGTCTTGATGGCCACAGAGTCACTAACTTCACTGAGCCAATTGTAAAAAGCCCTTATGCTCAGGAAAAACTGGCTCAAGGCTCAAGGAGGGACACTTCAGCTCTGAAGCTGTGTTAAACACATTGTCCATGATGTCATGTATTATGCTTTGTGTCATAATAAAATCATTAAAAGTTCATTTAGACACTAGGATTTAATGTCAGGAAAAAATCTATTTGGTATTTTCTTTCCTCAGAGTGCCAACTGTATTATTATAGCTCTCCTTTTACCTTAATTGCCAAGAACCTTACAGCTAACCTTGAACCTAAATAATAACTATGGTAACCAGGGTGGTGATTTTTGACATTATAATAGAAGTGAAATCATTTAGAAAAGGGCTCAGCCTCATTTTACATGTCTTTAGATAAGGTACCTCGAAATGCTATTTAGAACTATGGATTAGGTTTAAATTATACTCAAGCTAATGATGAACGTAATATTTTTCTAACTAGCTCAATTTATACACCCTTCACTAGAGTAGCATTGTCACAACTTACACCATGTGGCTATAATGAAGTTTTTTTTTTTTTAAGTATTTCATTAAGGAAAATTTTGAACAGTATAATGAGCTCCTGTGTACCAGTTTCCCAACCCCAGCAGTGACCAGCTCATGGCCTATCTCATTTCACCCATTTCCCCAGCCTCTCCCCACTGCTCCAGGTATCACCTCATTTTATCTGTAAATTGTAATTGTTTCAAGAAGCTATCTGAAGGAATGCTGAAAAGGACTAGAAATCATTTATGAATGGGAGCAGAAAAAGCTTTAATGTTGACAATAAGAACAACTAAATCCAGGATGCTTAGAAAGTAAACACTAAAGTATTTTCCTTTTTACATTTTTCTATTTCCTACATGTTTTTAGTACATACGTTTTACAGTCATCTTGAGGAGTTGGTACATGTACATAATACAGCTTCTTTATTTTCTTTTAATACCCTTCCCTCCCTTCTCCCTTCCTCCTCTAATTCCCTTTATCCCCTTTCCCTTCTTGTTGATATTAATTTAAGTTCACGTTTATGGCATTTAATATTCACAATCATTGAGGATATTAGGCATATCCTGAACATGGCATACACTTTAGCTTCAAAAGGAAAAGGGTCGAAAGTCAAAGACAGGCTAGAAAGGCAGACAAAAGAGCAATCAGTGTTGTAAATAAGGCTACCTCCAGCTCTTCTAAGCAACGTGTGCTACGGACAGACCTGTGAGTGTTTTGTAGTCACCACTTTGAGAAAGCTTCAAAATCTTTGTGTGTTTTTCAGGTAGTCATTACTTTGTCACCTTCTAAGCTTCGCATAGAGCTTTTAGCAAGTGCTTTTTCATGATGTGTTTTAAAAATATTGTTGCCTTGTTATGTAATATTTCTCAAGTTTTTATGTTACTTGTGGATATTTGTGTGATATATGATTTATTTGTGTCCCTGTGATCTTAACAGCATATCTGTTTTCAAATTCATAGCATCTAACTAATTTGGATGAATATGCATTATCCAGATGCACATTAATTTCTCTGGTTGTAGTTGCAATAATTCAACTAAGAAAAAATTAGTCATGAATGCTTGCCTGTACTTTCTTGAACTCAGAAATATGAAAAAATCTTACCCCTTGTGCTCATTCTATCATCTTCTGATTGTAGTGTGTGTGTGTGTGTGAGTGTGCACACCCGCATGTATGTTCATTGTGACCCTTCGCCGGCTAAAGAAAGAAGGCCCTCAGTCCTAATACTGGTCCAGGAAGCTGCAGCACAGGGCACCTTCCTTCTACCCCTCTGCTCCAGACGGTGCTTATTATTTTGGTGAATTTACTAGATGAGAGACTGTGGAACTCAAGTCTTTTTTTTTCAGGTGTCCTAGACTCAGGAATACGGTATGTTCAGTACACCAAAGAAAGTCCATCTCATAGGGATCATTTCACATTATCTCACCTCGTAAAACTTGCACAGTAACATAAGGACAGTTTAGTCATTTAAAAGATGAGTTCAACGTCAGTTCACCTGGACGTTACATACTGACTTCTTCGCTACATGTTTTCTTTTTATGGCAATCTGCACGGTTGGCTAATTGCAAACTGCCAGTTGCTGCTCAGCTCCGTATCTGAATTCTTTTTTCTTTTGGCCATGCTGGGGATTGAACCCAGATATTCAGGCTTGCTGGGGAAGCAGTCTACCACTGCTGAATTTTTAAAAGGCTTTCAGCTAAGAGAGCTTCCTGAGTCCATGTCCCCAAAAGGGATGACAAAGATGCTGTTACCAATCCAGCTATGACACCAAAAGGGCACTGGCCTCTTACCTGCCTGTGCCCGGAGACTGTCATTTCACATTGTCTAGAGAACAACTCCATTCCCAATGGCACATTTTTTCTTTTGCTATGTTAATTATGTTTACCAGTCTGCCTATTGAAAGGATTTTTTTTCTCACATTAAGATACTTGATTTCCCTCTCTTCAACAATTTGGGCAACACCTCTGTCTTAGTCCCTTTTCTTATCACTGGGACACAATACCCAGCACCCAAAAATTAAAGGAGGAGAGATTTATTTTGGCTAACAGTTTGTAGAGGTTTCAGTCCACAGTCTGCTGGCTCAGGGCAGAACAGCATAGCAGAGGGACATAAAAGAGGAAAGCTGCTCCTGTCGTGGTGATGGGGAAACAGAGTGAAGGGAGGAGGCAGGGAAGGAGATGAACCCTTGCAGGCCACACCCCCAGAGAACCACCTCTTCTGACCACACCCCACCTTCTAACAGCAAATCAGCTATAAGCCCCCCACAATCTAGTCACCTTCCGAAAGCCCCACCTTTGAGTGCATCTAGATATAAACTGAAACAACCTCTCTTTGGCCCTTGTATTGACAACTCTATGATTTCAAGTGAAGTGAGTGATTATTTTTCAGATTTATATTAAATCTCACCACTGCTATTTCAGCCATATGATCATTTATCCTCTAAAAGCACCTCACTGCTGTGGCTCAGTCTTATAACAGTTTGATTTGTTTTCCTGACTTCTTCATCATTGACTATTCTTGCTTCTTTTACTCCAAGGACCGAAGTCCATGGAAGCCACTTCTAAAAACCACATTCTTCTTCAGTTTCTTCTTTTCCTGGTGGGATAATCTTTATTTCCTGATCATTTTTAATGTCTGTCTCCTTGTTCTACATTGCACATCACATTTAACGTGCTCCTGAATCATTCATGTAGTGTTAGGCTCATTTGCTTTATCTCTAGTTGCTTCTGGTCATATAGATTGTTGGTGTCACCTGCATGGCATTTTTCCTTTTTTTATTAATTTATGCTCAGCCTTTTAGCCAGTGCAGGCCATTCATTTTTGAAGTCCATGCAATGAGAGTGTTCTTGGTAAGACCTTGCACATCATTTGGAGCTGTGGAAATTTCCAGCTGGGATGCAGTTAAAACTTGAGGCATTTTCTGGAGATTAAACAACTGTCATGAAAATAATGAGGGGTTTTTAAAAGACATCTTAATCCTCTTCAAAATGCCTAGTTAGCTTCCCAGTTGGACCTTTGGAGCATTTGGTGTGGGACTCTCTGTCTGCATTTCAACAGATCTCTTTCATTATTTTTTACAATCTTATTAGCACAGCTACCGTTCCGTCCACCATTTCAGGGCAACTAGTGCCATCCAAATTTATTATCTTTGACTGGAAAACAAGTTTTCCTGAAATTCTGGGGTGTGTGCAAGTGTACATGTGTGATTTAGTAGAATTATTCTTTTTCTTGTGTGGCCATAATGACATTAAGGCGTGGTACTTCCCATGGATTATCTAATCTAATCCTCTTAATAACCTGAGGGCTAAGTCCTCTCTTCATCATTATTTTACAGTTGAGAAAAATTTTTTAAGTTCCTAAGGGTCTCACTCCCAGGAGATGATCACCTTGAGCCCCAGCTGTTGGACCTCATCTCCCAGTTCTTTGAACAGTTCTCACTAGCACTTCTCCCTTTGTCTTCTGCCTCCATCACTGTCTACTACCTCAATTCAAGCAGCCCTTCCCCTGCGTGGATTGGCCTAAGTCCACAAACATACTTTACTCAGGTGTAAGGATTTCAAGATATACACATATACTGAGTTAATATTAAACATTTTGGCTTAGCAGGCTTCCTTGTAGATGGGTATAATCCAGCCACAATTCTTAAATCACTTTAAGAAAAATAACCCACCTGAAAATGTACTGCATATACACAGTAGAATATCATTCAGCCATAGAAGGATGAGATTCTATCATTTGCAGCAACATGGATGGACTTGGAGAAGGTTATGTTATGTGAAATAAACTAGGCCCAGATGACAAATACCCCATTTGCTCAACTCATTTGTGGAAGCTCAGAGAATTGATCACATAGAAGCAGAGAGTAGAACAGAGTCATGAGAGGCCAAGAAAAGGGTGGGTAGTAAGAGGGTGGATAATAGTTACCAAAACATAGAGGGGGTAAGTAGTTCTGCAGTTATGTAACACAATAAGGGACCTATTCTACAGCAATTAGTTACACTTTTAAAAACAACTAGGGGAGAGCAACTTGAATGTTCCCAGCACATAGGAATGATGATATTCGAGAGGATGGAAGTGCTAATTACCTCAACTTGGTAAATATATTAAATTACTAAACCATAACCTATAAATAAATGCAAAATTTGTATGTTTAATTTAAAAAATTAAAAGACAAATCTATGATCATTTCCTTGCCCAGATTAAATTAACTCCCCTTTGGACTGTTTCTCTCCTTACACATCCTAAATCTGATCTACACAATGTACTGCTTTTCTGCTCAATGTCCAGTTCCTCTTCTACTTAATCTAGAGTTAAATGTAATCAGTTTTTCTTTTCAGGATCTGTATTGATTTCTGGGTCCTAGAAAAGAGAGTCTTTTTTCTCTGTTGAAGTTTATCTCTCTAGGAATATGATTGTAGTCATAAATCCTAGTCTTACCACCAGCCCTCCCATGAGTTAGTGCTGCTTTACCTCTGGCCCTCAGAAAATCCTGTTATATCTTCTATGCTCAAAATACATGTTCTGTCCTCTCTTTTAATAAGTCCTTAATATTCTGACCTGTTTTCTGCCTCAAGAAGTACCAGACTCATGTGAAGTTCAGACTTGTCCCAGTTAATCCCAGGTAGGAAGGAAGTAGAAATTATTTCAAACCACTTCGTATAGGTGCGCCAGCCTTTGTCAGGAATATCGGTATCTGGGTAAGTGTCACTGGAGCAGCACCCTCTGCAACCCTTTGGTAATCGAGGACTTATTTGGGGTCAGTTAAAAATTCTATTCACTGCTGTGTGCTAAGTTGGCAGTTCAACTTTATTGCAGGCAAAATTTGGCATATGGGTTCCATACCACCCCAGAACTGGCACTGAAACTGGTGTTAGCTGTGCCCCTCAAAGTGATGCGATCTGATCAGCTGTCCCCACACCATGCTGAACAGAAGCAATAAAAATTAAAATGAAACAGAACTGGATAACCAAAAATTCTACCAAAGGGAGGTGAGCTGTCCATTCAAGTTATGTCTCAAGAGAAGATGTGAGAAGCAACTCTACAGAATAAATGAGAGAATATGTTTGGGCAGCCAGTGGGAATTCAGACTGCCAGACCACGACGGATAGCTGGGGAAGCAAATGATGAGTTTGAAGAAAGCTTAATTTTGGAAAATCCAGATCTGAGAAGTTGAGTAGGAATAATGTGTTGAAACTCAAATCAGACTGATAAAAGTGCTAACTTTAAAAAAAATGATGAAATGGAAACAAAGCTTTGTAAATAAGGGGAAGTGGAGTTGAAGGGAGGGGAGGGGAATAGAGCTAACTTTTTATTACACACACGCAAGCTTTAGTTCACCTCAGAGTACATACTCAAATTGACATTGTGTAAATTTTTAGATTCCAATATGCAACATTGTTTACCTTTTTATTACACACTGATCTGTGCTATTTTTTCAGGTTTCATAATTATGTTTAAAGTTACTATTTTATGTTTACCAGCTGTTCCTCAGGCAAAGGATTACTATCGAGAACATATAAAGAACTCAAAAAACTCAGACCTCCCAAATTTGAAGACCCAATCCAAAAATGGGCATCTGGGATGAATACACACTTCTCAGATGAAGAAATACAAACAGCAAATAAATATATGAAAAAATGTTCAACATCACTGGTCATTTGAGAGATGCAAATTAAAACAACACTGAGATTCCATCTCACCCCAGAAAGAATGGCTCTTATCAAGAAATCAACCAATAACAAGTGCTGGAGGGGCTGTGGGGGAAAAGGAACCCTTCTCCACTGTTGGTGGGAGTGTCGACTGGTGCAGCCACTGTGGAAATCAGTGTGGAGATTCCTCAAAAAGCTAGGATTAGAGGTCCCATTTGACCCAGCTATTCCCCTTCTGGGTATCTTCCCAGAAGAATTAAAAACATCATACCACAGTGATATATGTGCACACATGTTTACAGCAGCACAATTTGTAATAGCTAGATCTTGGAAACAACCCAAATGCCCATCAAATGAGGAATGGATAAAAAGATGTGGTATTTTTATACAATTGAGTACTACTCAGCCATAAAGTAGTATAAACTGGAGACTTTTATAGGTAAAGGGATGCAACTCGAGACCATACCCATAAGTGAAATAAACCAGATGCACATGTGTAAACACCATATTGTCTCCCTAGTGTGAGAAGCTAAAAGCATAAATAAGATAAAAAAAAGTACAATAGATATTGTAAACCAGGAAGAAACTGTTCAAAAAGAAAGAGAAACTGGAGAAAAGGAAGGGAAAAGCAAAAAAAAAAAAAAATATATATATATGTATATGTATATGTATATGTAAAAGATAGTTAAGATACACTACTAATTTCTTAGTTTATTGAAAAGAAAGGTTTGTGCTAATATTGTTTGGACAATTGAATGCCGATATCTTGTACTCTGAGTAACTAATTTAAAGATAACAATATGCAGTGTGTTAACCATCATTACCCTCCTATTATGTTGTTTTGAAATTTTGTTCTATTTTTTTCTCTTTAAAATAAAAATTAAAAAAAATAAAGTTGCTATTTTGAATGTAAGAGAAAAGCTCAGATTGCTAAGACATGAAAGAGTATCTATAGTGTGATGGGGTTATATAAGTTTGTGTTAGACCTGCCTACTTAATAACCAGAAATCATACAACCTTTTTGATTAGACTGATTTTTAGCTCTTTTGTCTCTGTCTCTGTCTCTCTGTGTCTCTCTCTGTCTCTGTGTCTCTGTCTGTCTCTGTGTCTCTATCTCTGTCTCTGTCTGTCTGTCTCTCTCTTTCTCTCTAGCCTTGTATCTGGCCTTGAGAGCAGACTGGTAGATAGATTAATTTCATTTTCCCAGTCTTTCAACATTTTAAAAAACTTGATTGCCCGATCACCCCTGCCAGAAAAATTTTAAGAGTTTGGCGATGGGGTCTGTGTTATTTATTGTGAAAGATGTAACCTCCAATGTCTGGGACAGAATATAGCACTTTCTGGAGCCCAAGAATGATATGTGAATGAAGAAACAAGTGTATGGCACTCTCTCTGTTTAATTTTCTTTTTCAATTTTTTGTTGTTGGACCTCAGTCATGATGAGAACGATGGTTTAGAGTTTTCACTCTGTTTCTAAACTGAGCTAAGCCCATTACCAGTTGCACCTGGTTAGCTCTTTGGGCCATCCTTCAAAAGAGTCTTGTTCCAGCTCAGAGCAGACATTCACGTGCTCTGAAGTCCTTGCATCATTGACAGGGCCTCCATGGTGTGTTGTAAAACCTGAAGAATGTCCAGAAGGTCTGAGGAGTTGCCAGTATCTAGTTTTACACTTTATGGTGGCCAAAAGCCAAATCAACAAACAAGTACAGTACTCTGTTTGGGCATCGGCGTTACGTTACATGATGTGACCCAAAGAAAAGAGTGAAAAGTAACCCCAAAACAGGTAAAAGAATAGCAAATAATTTGCACAGTGAATCCCAAAATCAGCTGCATCCACCCCAATCCACATCATTTTTCTTACTCCTAACAAGTTTTTCAAAGGAAATTGCATGAATATTGTTATAACATGCAATAGATGTTGTAATAACATTTCTGATATTAAAGTTGTCTTAATTTCAAAAGCAGACCATTTCTCAGCTTTCCTGTTCAATGATGCTATCATTGCTTCTTAATAAACCTGTACAGTGATGTGATTGTTGCTAAAAGTATGAGAAATTTCATGGCCAATGCTTTTACAGAGACACAAACCAGAGTTGCCCCAAGGGCTTTGTAGAAAAATTAGCCATACTCAGCCTCCACAGTATCATTCATCAACTCACCAGCAGTGCTACAGACAGTCACAAGAACAATACTTGAAGCAGTCCCTGATCTAAAGGAACAGCTCGTGGGTGACTTAATAATAAATCTAAGTATTTTAATGGTCAGCATGCGCACTACCAGCAGCCATGAGCCAATTAATTAAGACAAACTTGTTGAACAGTGTTATGTTGCAGATTTTGAGGAGTAGCAAAAATAATAAAGTATCTGATCCTTTCCCTGAAGGAACAAGAAAATTGGAAGACGGTTTTACAAAACCATGAGTAGAATTATGTTATAGAGAGGAGATAGTCTACACATCAACGACGACCCAGCTCCACATTCAGACCTACAAGCCACTTACTTATATCAAGTTTTGATCTCCTGTTTTCTTGTATATGAAATAAGAATAATATCATTTGCTCTCAGGTTTTTATGAGAATTAATTAATGGGATTGTGGAATTATGGAGTTACTAAATTGTGGAATGATTGATTTATGATGGAATGGCAATAACTCTTGTGTAATCAAAGTAATTCTTTGTGTGGTTCTAAATAATGCAAATTCAGCCTTTATTGGGTAACCCAGGAGGATGAAAACTGATGAAGTAGAATTGCTCTGTGGAGGAATGGGGAGAGCTAAAGAGTGACATTGTGTAGGGATGGAGAGGGAAAGTGAGCAGAAAAACCTGCAGCTGCAACCTGGAAAGGTAGGGTGGGGAAAGTGTACAGACAGGGCTAAGTCAACCATCGGTCAGAGAAGTTAAAAAAAATAGATGTTTTGTGGTAATTTTAGGTTAATTTTCTTCCTATATGTAATTATTTCTTCCATTTCCCAATGCAATCTTCAGAAATGCTTTGCAGAGTTGGGTTGGTTTTTGGGAGATGCAACCAAGTTTTGAAGGGCCATGGCAAGAATCCAGGCTGCTGCGGGGCCTCAGTCTCATAAGGGTCACATAAAATGCTTGGCTTACAGCAATAGTAATAATAATAAATGGTATGCAACTTAAGAGATCCGTACGTTTGGAGGAGAAGAAAGAGGAAGAGGAGGAGGAGGAGGAACAGGAAGAAGCAGAAGAAAAAAAGGAGGAGGAAGAAAAAGAGGAGGAGGGGAGGGACGGCAGAGAAGAGAGAAGAGAAAATGTGAGCAAAGATGTTGAAACAAAGGTATATGTGGCGCTTCTGGGGAATTCTGAAGCTATTATAGCAGAGGATGTTTGTTAAGAAATATCGAAATTATATCCAAATGACTCAGAATCACATTGAGAAGAGCTTTTGAAAACCAAAGATTTGTGCTTGCAATATCACGTAAGCAGAAACTTCAGGACATTTTTTAAAAGGAATATCTAATCACGGAAGTTCTGTTTAAAAGCTATCAGACTGTGATAATGGCTTGGGCTGGAAAAAGAAAAAACAAAAGCAAGTAGAATGGTGCTGCATGAAAATAGTAGAGAGACAAGGAAAACAATAAATTTGAAGGGGGAAATTGCACAGCACAGTAAGGAGTATGGAAGGCTAAATAATGAAAGCAGTGTTGAGATAGAAACCCGGGTGGTGGTACAAATAGCAAGAGGACAGGTGAAGGGTGATCTGACTAGCTGTACAAAAATAAGACTGAGGATTTGAGGTTTCAGCAAAATACTTGAATATAAAAGTCATGAGACCAGTTGGAAATAGCTGGAACAAAGGAAGTTGGGGTTGATGATGCTGATGAAGCCATTGTTTGCGTAAAGTGTGCTAGTTTAGCGCCCTGAACTTTTAGAGGATTCATTGAAGAATTGAGAGTGGACAGAAGAAGAATAAATACCCAGGGAGCGTTGAGACTTAAGGACTAGGGAGGGAAGAATCCCAAGAGACATCTTTATGCTTCCCTAACTCAGTAAAGGGCCCACCATTCAGTTCCTTGGGCCCACAGCTGGAGTTCATCCGGAATTTCTCTCCTCCTCTCCTACCCTGCACTCAACCCACTGCCAGTCTTGCTGAATCAACCTCTACACACAAGACCTACCTCACCGTCTGTTTACCTCCCTGTCAGCTCGGCCACATCTCCTACCAGGGCAATGACAGCAGCCCTCTAAGTGATCTTACAGTTTCTCTTGGTCTCCATGATCTAAAAATCAGAGTCTCCTATCTTCAGTATTTGTCATATGATATTATTCTCCGGCTGCAAGTCCTCCAGTGGCCCTCTCATTCTTAGAAGATTCAGTCCCCTTGCTGTTGGCTTCAGATGACCTGACTTGGTGTCTTTTGGGCCTCAACTTCACTACCTGTCCCTTCTTTCAGTCTACTGTAGCTATGTCAGTATTCCTGGGGTCCCAACAGCTTACAAAATACTAAATAAGTAAAAAGGTAAAAAGGCAATATAATTATCAAGTAATGGAATTTCTTTGAAAAAAAATAGCACAAGTGAGAGAGAAAGTAATACAAGACTAAGCCTTTTCCTTTGTTTTTCCTATCACCTGGACTTCACCACCTGCCTCTTCCTCAGCATAACTGTTAACACATCTTTTTTTGTGTGTGTGTGTGTGTGGGTTCCAGGGGTCAAACTCAGGACCTCACGCGCCAGCAGGCGCCCGTGCCACTGAGCGATATCACCAGCCCTTTTTTCATATGTGGGTACTGGGAGTCAAACTCAGGACCTCGCGCTTTCCAGGCAGGTGCTTATGCTGCTGAGCCATCTCACCGGCCCAACACATGTCTTTTCATGACTTGCTTTTTCACTTTCTTTTATTTTCTCTGTTGTCTGTTACTCTATATTGGGGATCCTAGTAGGGGAAAACAAAACAGACAACACTCCCTGTCCCTTGCAGCTTCTATTCTCTCAAGCAAATCAGACAACAGACAAGATGAACAAGGAAAATGCGTTGCATGGCAGATAGTGGTAAGTACTAGGAGCAAAATGAGCCAAGGAAATGGGAGAGGAAGTACTGTATCTGTGTTGGAATGTGGTGAACAGGAGTTGCGACTGTAAGCAGTGGTCAAGGATGGGCCCGTGGAACAGGTACTTGCAGAAAGCCTAGAAAAAGACAGGGGCAAGCAAGCCTGTAGTGTGCAGTAAGCCACAGATCTCCAGAGAGGAGTGGGTTCCATGTCAATGGAAAAGTGTTTGGAGAGGAGGAGTGGAAGGTAGGGAGAGAACAGGGAGCAACTGGGTCAGATCGTGCAGGCGCCTTAAGTTTCTCTCTCACCTGTGTTCTTTTTCTTCATGGAACTTACTTTACCTGATACTGTACTACAGGTTTATCTTCTGATTTAATATCTTTTTCCTTCACTAGAAAATAAGCTCCAAATAAGGCAGGATTTGGAATTCTTTTCTACAACAGCTCCCATACTAGGAAATCAATTTTATTGAAGAAATTAATGAAGGGCAGAGGCCTAGAATGCAGTGTTAACTGTAGAAATCTGGAAAGGGAGAGGGTTGTTGAATTTGGCAGACTGGCATTTACTGATCTGGTAGCTTTTATGAGTCCACGCAAATAATAGTATGCACTTGGGATGAGCATAGAAGGGCAGAAGAATGGAAGAAAAGAAAAACTGCTGAAGTGGTATCATCCAGTTCTTAAGTTTCCTTAACAACGATTAACTTAAATAGGTGTTATAGAGCTTCTTGTGGTATATTCTTTTTCTCCTCTCTCTAACTTATTTATGATTTACCCTCTTAGATACTTTACGAAATTGAGCACGTGGTATGTTATACAGATCCGTCGCATCCCTTGGAGAACAAACAGATCTGTCACCCTGTTCATTGTTAACATAATTGTGATTACGGTGTCTTAAATCTCATATTAAGACTTAACTATAGCACTCTCTCTCTCTCTTCCTCTTTCTCTCTTTTCTCTCTCTGTCTCTTCCTCTCTCTCTCTCTCTCTCTCTCTTTCATTGCTTTTGCTGTCTTCTGCCACCGTGAACTGTTGCCCCTCTGCCATGTGCCACCCTGTCTTGGAGCCAGCTGATTATGAACTAAAACTTCACAAACTGTGAGCTAAATAAAACTTTCCTCCTTCAAAAAAAAAAAGAACTATAATCTCACTGTATGGGCGTTGTTATCTGTTTCACTATTTAGGTAAAAGTCTTAGGAAAGATATCCCCAAACCGCAGAGCATAAACAATAGTTAAGCCTAAGTGACTGAAGAATATTTCTATGGTGAAATGAATTAATTCATATGAAAGAGCTTTGTATGAAAAAATATACCAAGTTTTTGAAAAGAAAACTGTGTATCTTGTCTCACCTTGAAAATATTCAGATGCTCAAGGCTATCACTGAAGTTTAATAGAAGGCAGAATCCTCTGAAGTTAGATATTTACACAGTGTTATTTAAAAGAAAATACTGTAGGCAGTGAATTTATCTACACATGTTTTAAACATGTCTGCACTTTCAATTGGAAGAATAAAGAAGACACGGGAAAGAAAAAGGCAAGACATTCCTCCCACCATATAAATGGTAAATCTTTGTACTCGACATCTTTGAGATGAGGGATATACATCATCCTAATAAAAACAGCCTTAACAAGACAGAGCTCAAAGGAGAGAACTGAACAGTAGAATGCAAAAATAATAAATTTCATGAGGCTGCATTAATAACACTAACAACAGATGTTCTCTGCTTGGAGTAATGTCATTTTTGTTAAACTTGGATTCTTCCATCTTGTCCAATTTCATCATCAGAAAACCTTAGCAAAGAAAAATTAACACATCGTGAGTAGGATTATTATGGTTATAAGAAAGTGACTATAACTAAAGCCATTAAGTAGTTCTTCTTATAAGCTTATCTGTGGTTACTTCTAAGTGTTGTGGAAAATAGTCTTTGCTCCTCTTTAATTGGTCAAAAAATATTTAGTCCAAAGTTGGAGACACTTAATATCATGTGGATTTTCTTTATATATTAGCACACCAGAAAACAACTTTAAATTTTATATTACAACAGAAGTAAATAAGGCACACATTTTTAAGTCACTTTCAAGATTTTTACAAAATGAACCTTTAAAAATATGCATTTTTATTGCCTCCCGGAGCATACACTCGTAGTACAACAATAACACTTTTTGAAATGGACGACAGTAGCTTGAAAGAAGTTTATTTATTGTTGACTCTTTGTAAGTTTATTTATTTCTGTTTGGATGAAATAAAAATGGCAGTGATGGACAGCTAGCTACAAAATTATTTTATTGCTAAGCTACATATGTGCCCGCTTAACCTGACAGCAGTTTCCAGATTGCTGTGTTTAAACATGGCTTTGTTTCCTGGAAAGGGAAGAAATGGTAGGTTGACCTCTTTCCGTAACATCTTGGTCAGCAGGTTAGATGGAAAAGCAGGTTACATACATACTGAACAGGCTTCCAAACAACTGACAGCTCCGCTGCTCCTACCGGGTATCAGAGATGGGGCACTGAGTTGGGTCTCTGTGGTCTTCAGATGTAGATGCAGGCAGGAACATTTGCCTTATGCCTATTTTCTCTCCCTCCTCAAAGATTTACAAAATACATAAAGAGAACATTCTGGTTCTCTTTCCCTGAAGGGAATACACATAATTCATACATCCTCTCTCCTCTCTTCCCTCTTCCCTTCCCCCCTCCTCATCTAAAGAACTATACTTCAGGTGGATGTGGTGGTGCACACCTGTAATCCTAGCAATTGAGAGGCTGAGTCAGGAGAATCACTGCCAGTTTGAGGCCACCATGGGTTATATAATGAGTTCAAAGCCAGCCTGGAGTACAAACTGAGATGCTATCTCAAAAAAAAAAAAAAAATTTTTTTTTAAAAAGCAAACAAAACAGAACTGTACTCCAAAGACACAATTTTTTTTTTAAGTGAGCCTTATAAAATAGAGCTTATGGGATTTCCAAACTGATGGCACACTTGACTATGAATGACACTCCCATCCCCCAGCTATCCTCATCAGCCCCACTCTCTATCTCTGCTCTCCACATCACACATGCACAACATCACTCCAGGCATAAGCAACCTCCTAGCTCCTGTATCTAACACGTAGGGGCTACGCAGTCCCTTTCAGGCAGCATCTCTATGATTCTGTCAGAGGATGAGCTGGCCCGTGTTCCAATACGCCAGGTGAACTCCTTCCCAGCCCCATGTGCTTACCCACCATGCATTGGGGCCCCAGGTCTTAACTCCGGCCTGCTCCCCATGCATCTTTGCACTGATGTCAAGCTCCTTTCCTGTGTCTGCTTTGCAGCAACCCAGGGCATAAGGATCCCCTTCAAAGTGACAGAGGCTTTATGATTGCTCCTGGGGAATTAAACACTTGACCCTGTTGGGGACATTGTTACATCTATACACATTGTCAATTTTAAAAATATCTGTACAAATATTGGTAGACATGTGATGATCCTTTTAAAGAAACAGTAGTGGTAAACAGGACATTGATAATGCAGTCGTCCTTGAGGTGCAAGGTGGTATCGTTTTCTACAGTATGTCCCATTCTCTTCCTTCAAGACGTGCTCGTAACTGTACTGCTGGTAGCATTGCGGTCTCTTCTCTGTGTGGTGGACAATGCTCATCAGAGTCTTCTCAGCCCTGTAATATATCCTGTGTTGTTATACAGTGTTAAATAAACCTGTTTTTCAGGTTTTGGATAAAAATGACACTGATGTTTCATTGAAGAAAGAGAAAAGGGATGTTCCTCTCATAAACAAAGGTAAGAATTCAGTTCACATAGATTTAGCTGTAATGTTTTGACCGTTTTCAATGTGCCTTATGTGATACCCTGAGAAACAGATCAGAAGCTTGTCAGTAATTTGGATTTTTTTTTGTGTGTGTGTGTGGGTACCGGGTGTTGACCTTAGGACCACGCGTGCCAGCAGGCGCCCGTGCTGCTGAGCGATACCACCGGCCCTTTTTTCGTATGTGGGTTCCGGGAGTCGAACTCGGGCCCTCGCGCTTGCCAGGCAGGCGTTTACGCCGCTGAGCCATCTCACCAGCCCAGTAATTTGGATTTTTAAAAATTTAAATTTGTTTTTCCAGAAGTGAGAGAAAGGATGCAGGGTGGATGAGCCATCAATTTCTTGTGTTTTGAGGGAGCACTAAACACGTCCTGGCTGAGAACAGCGTCCCTAAAGTTGCCACACTGCCTGAAATTCCCACAGACCTTGTCTCTCCTGATTACATTTTGTTTAGCATTTTGCCAGATACAAGCTCTATAATTTTCCGAATCTGGTCTACAGTTTTCAGAATCTGCTTTGACAGTTACGATATTACCCTATTTCCAATCACTTAGTGCCTTTCCTGCTTTTCATGATTCCTCTGCAATCCCTAAGAATATTTCAACTAATAAATGTATTTATTAGGGCCGGTGAGATGGCTCAGCGGCTTAAGCGCCTGCCCGGCAAGTGCGAGGGCCCGAGTTCGACTCCTGGAACCCACATACGAAAAAGGGGCCAGTGATATCGCTCAGCAGCACGGGCACCTGCTGGCGCGCGAGGTCCTGAGGTCGACCTCCCGGTACCCACAAAAAAAAAAAAAAATGTATTCATTAGTTCTTTCATGACCATAGGATGTAATGCACTTCAGGCAGGACTTGAACTTATTAAAGCATAAAGTTCCATCTTATAATATCCAAGCCAACAAATAAAAAAATGGGAAACACATTAGGCTCTAAGTATTTCAGTTTCTTAGCATTCATTCATCATTACTATAATTCTTTTATTATATATTATATTCTTATTATTCTGTTCTATCTTGTATTTAATATTATATCATTAGGCTTAAGCTGTACATGCATTATTTTCATTGTCATTGTTTTTATTTTGAAGTTTCAAAGCCCTTCTGAGCCTCCTTAGTGAGTCTCAGCTTATTTGACTTTCTCCTTCCCAGTCCGTTTTTGTATCCATCCACGCCATTATTCCGTGTTCACTTTTGATAGTAAGCTCTTCCTTCATGCATACTTTGTTGCTTGGGTAACCTAATCAGCTATTAATTCACAATCTTTATGTTTGAACCCATTAGTTAGGTTTCTAAGAAATTACACTTTTTCTTTTTCATCTTAATGAAGGCAATTTGCAACTCTACCATCAGGATTTCTTTTTAAACAGTTTCTTAATTTTAAATCCAGTCCCTTAATTTTATAGTTAATCTTTTATAGATGTTTCCAACTATTACTGTACCTTCAAGTATGGTTCTGTTGGATTTCCAAATTATAATGGAAAAATTGTTAATAGAATTTTGATCTTAAAATTAATATTTAATTTTAAATACTCATCCAGGGCTTGGCGGAACAAAGTGAAATATTTTCAAGTGATTGTAATTATAGATTAGTTGGCTGTTGGGTTAAAAAAAGTTTATTTTTTATTCAAGTCAGTGAGTAAAGCCAATGTGCCTACCGTGTGCTTGGAAAAGTTCTTTGATGTTTTCCTAAGGAGCTTGGCAGATCCTTAACCATTTGCCCGCCATCTAAAACTTCTTTTGTTGCTGTACTGTTTTACACGGCCTTCAGTAGCCCTAAACCTGTTGACAAAGGTTTACTCAATGGAGCAAGCTATCTGGGCAGTTATAATGAAGAATTGTAGAGGTAGATGAAAGAAAGACATACTAACTCATTTCTTATACTGCCCCCAAGACATTCTTTAACCAATTCAAGCGTATCTTAAAATGTGTACTTACTGTGAACTTAGAGCAAATCTTCTGAAGAGAGACTGGATAACTCGAAATCTCTTTCTGCTTTGAACTTCAACTCTACTGGACACACGTTTTTCATGGTGATGTGTCAGAATGTCTTTGAACCTGAACTCAAAGTGGGAGAGAATGGGATATTAGAGTGAAGAGAGGTGGTCGTCTCAGCAGAAGATGGGGAGAGTAGAAGTCTGAGTAGTCCTGCCCAGTCATCTGTACACTCATCACAAACACCAATTAAAAAATTACGCCCATAAAACCAAGTTACAATAAGTGCACAATGCTCACATGTATAAAAATATCAGTGAATCCCATTAATTTGTACAATCGATATCTGTTAATAATAATAAATTAAAAATAAAGCAAGGTATATGGCCTTGAATTATTATGTACACTTCATTAAAACTTATTATAGGGCCAGTGAGATAGCTCAGCAGCATAAGCGCCTGCCCAGCAAGCGTGAGGTCCCGAGTTTGACTCCTGGAACCCACATAAAGGAAAAAAAGGGCCGGTGATATCGCTCAGCGGCACAAGTGCTTGCTGGCAAGCGCGATGTCCTGAGGTCCCACCTTAAAAAAAAAAAAAAACCTTATTATAAATTACCTTAAGACTATAAGTTGCCTTAAAATTGGTACAGTTTACAAGTGGATGTTTGAATACGAATCCAAATTATATAACATTTCTGTGGGTTCAGTTTATTGTATTCTCATCAAGATTTGTCTTCATTTTGTCTATATTCTTTTGAAGAAAAACAAAAGCTGTACAATGATACGCCAGCAACAAAAAGAAACTCTTCAACACCTCACCTCGAAAGGTACGTGTGCTATAATTATACACATTCCAAGTGAGTGCAATTATACTGTTGAAAAGCAATTACCAATGTTTAAATACATGAAGAGAGAAAATAATAGCAATAAAGATAATTAAGAATGGATCAAAATTTTTAGCAGAGACAAAAAAGAATAGAAATTCACCTTTTTTCCCCAACCCTTTTGATTTCTTTTGTGAAAATGTGGGAACAATGAAATGGAGCAGGCTTAACTTCCTACCCACAGGAAGTAGCCAATTCAGATTGCTATAGTGCAGTCCAAAAACTGAACGCGTCACACATCTATTCCTGCCATGACATATAAGTTATGACAATGAAACCATAAACTGATTTTTTTTCTGTGTGACTCATTAACTTACTGTGAAACATACATTAAATTATTACGATCTTTGCATTCTAGAATTTTCTTGACACGAGAATTCTGTCAATTGTAAAATAAAATCAACTGGATATTGTAGATCCCCAGTAGAACTAAAAAAATGTTTTCAAGGAACCAAAGCCTTCTCCTCTACTATAAATGCATCTAAGCTGCTTTTCCAGGCATTTGGACACAGTTTCTCTGAATCTAAATTCTGTGCTCTTAGCATAGCAGCACCCTGAGTTATGGACAAGGAGGAAACAGAGGCACTTTCATTTTCCTCCTCTGCCTGACAGGTTATTCCAGCACTGAACCCCAGCTTTGCACCTGCACTCAAAAGCCTTCCACAGCCCCGTTGTTCAGATCAAGTCCCTACTCTTTATCCTGGCACAGATCCCCTTCAATCCTGCCCCTCCTTTTAGTACCCACTTTGCTTCCCAGTTCTAAATTTCTTATCATTTTATTTTGTCACATCCTTCCATCTCTTCATCTACATCTCCTGTACTTGCAGGTACCAGTTCCCATTGCTGTCTTTCCATTCCAGTCCCAGTTGAAATGTCCTCTTCCCAGCCTTCCTTGTGCTCCTAGGAAAACTCAGGCGCTCACAGCGCCCTCTGGTGGTGGTCAGGTTGTATCACAATTCATTCAACCAGTCGAGAGCCAGGCACCTTCTGACACACGGTGGTGAGCAATGACTCACAGTCAAATGGAGGTGTCCGGCTGGCTGATTATCTTTGCATTGCATCTCAGCTCTTAAAGACAGAGGTCACACTTCGTCTTCTTATTCTGAACCTCCACGAGATCTCCCCTGAAGGTTCCATCTGAAATAGCCTACCCACCGTGACAAGTTATACTCTCACTATGAAGTCATCCTGGTTTATATTTTGCAAAGTACTCATTGGTGTTTTAAAGCATGTCAGTTACTCATCTGGTTATTTTACCATTTTCTTTCTATTTTGGTTATTTTCTCTTTTCCACTAAAAGTTACCATACTCCAAGAGAACAGGGTTTGTCTTGTTCGCATTTCTGTCCCTCGTATCCAGAATGGCACTTGACTTATAGATGACATTCAATATTTGTTGATTGAATAAATGATATAATTCCCCCTGATAGGGCTGTCATTAGGCCTTCTCACAAACAATGCATGAAGTCTAGAAGCACTTCTTAAAATTTGAGTTAAATTTTAAGATCTGTCCAGACACTAAAACACAACTGTGTGTGTCTGTGTGTGTATTAATTAGGTCTTCATGAAATTTTGTTTTTTTCATCTTATAATGAGTGTTAGAACTACAATCCAAATAGGACAGTCTTAAAGGAGGAAGTTTATCAAATGCATTATTAATGCTAATGATGATAAAGATTACCATGGTAATTATTAGGTACCATTTACAAACACTAATACTAAACATTGAGCTATATTTTTTGTATATCTCATTTAATCCTCACCACAGTTCTAAGAGGTGGGCCCTATTATTATTTGACAGAAGGAGAAACAGAGATTCAGAGAGGAAGTCCCTGTGCTGTCATACAGTGCATTTTACCATCCACTCCCATCACCAGTATGAATTTTCAGCATCCTCAAAATAATAAAATGACAACAAAAGAACTCCTTAATCAAATTTTAGTGTAAGGGAGGTTATAGTTAATGAACATTCAGACATTGTGTAAGTATTCTTTAACGGACAACTAAGCATTAGCTTATATAATGGTCTTAATTTTAAAATCAGCTGAAGTTAGACAGTATAATTAATATCAAAGAACTATTGACAGTAAAAGCATATTCCATCTGATATAAACTATTAGCCATTTTCAAAAGGCCTTCCTAGTATAGACATAAAAAAACTTTCTAAAGCTGTGACCTTAACTTATGGATGTGAACATGAAAGATTACAAAACCTTTATTCCTTGATAAATAAAGCCCTGCATGATCTGACCTCTCCCCACATACTCATCTTCTCCTCCCATATTTTACTATCCTTGGCCTCTTGTATTTTCTATTCCTGCCATACTGAAGCCTTTGGTCTCATAACATACCACACTATTTATCCATACTAACTATGATTTATTTTTCGTTTGGCAGCCAGGTGTCCTTTTAAAACTTGGATCCGATACATGCAACCTTCTCATGGTAGTGCTCACCGTGCTCCGAAGAGCTTAGTTCACTCCCTGAGGCCACCATCCACCTCTCTCTCCCCTCACCTCTTACCTTCTAGGTCATGTTACTCCAGCCTGGACGCTTTGACTTTCTCATCCTTCCTGAACAGCCCTTGAGCTTTCCCCTCTGGGATCATTACATTTCACCTGGAACACTTTTCCTCCAGATAGTTACTAAATATTTCTTTTAACTACCTTTGTTCATTTTTTGTTTTAGTTCTGCATATTTATCCCATTCTAAAATAGCATTTAAGTCTATTTCACAAAGAAAAGGCAAGTGCTATAGGGCTACTGTTGTTAAGAATAAATTATCGCCTTTTCTGTTTAATCGTGGCTACCCAAAAGCCTGGAAACAATATATGACAGGAATAAATGGTAATTATTCTAATTAAGAATATTTTTATATAACTACCTATATGGTGATTTGTAGCATTAAATTTATATTCTTGGTTTCATTTGTTGTGTATTAATATTTCATAATATTGCATGTTATTGTTTCTGAAATGATTAATATCTAATGTGGTTCATACCTTGAAATTATTAACCTCAGCTTGCCCAATGTGCCTATGGAAGATTTAAGTATAAGTTCTGGACACGAAGCCAGGGTCTCTGTGAGTGGCTGTAGTAAAATTGCTTCTTTGCCGACGTCTTCTCAAAGCACATCTGTCAAGGAAACAGTGAGAAAACTGGTATCTATTTTAAGGTAAAGGCAATTACTAAAAATTTTCCACATTCTGTATAAGCAGTGGCAATTCCTTTTTTTTTTTTTTTCTATTTTCCCCTGCTGAATGGTAATGTTACTGGATAAATTCAATGGCTTGACTCTATGACTTGTCTCCTAACCACACTGAATTAGATATACCACAGGATAACTGTCCTTTGAAATAGAATTGCAGTCACCAACTGCCTGCTCTTGTGGACCCAGCATTATGGGAACTGTTAGTCTTCCCTTAACGGTAATACAAAATTCTTACTGAATTTTCTTGTGACCTTTTTTGTCCCCTCCCAAAAACCCTCATGACACTTGTATGGTTTTTTAAGTCAATTTTTGTAATTTTAGATACTGAACTTATTTTATTGAGGGAAACTGAGGGTTTTTTTGTTTTTTGTTTTTTTTGTTTTTTTTTTTGGTCCACTATAGGATGTTAACATTTGTGGATTATTTGAGGAATTTAGATGGCTGGATCTCACTTCTCAAAGGATAGAGACAGGGATGGAGTGAAGCCTAGGATTCAGGATGATAAGAAGAGAGGGCTTTACAATTAAGTGAAGTCTGTATTCAGAACAGGGCTCTAAAATAGGCATCATGTGGGAGGGTAGGGGTAAGGGTATGAGCTTGAGCACTAAATTAGCACACCCATTAGTTTTGTGCATTCACTATGAGGCAGTTCTCTGGAGTAAAAGGCTGTGGGCCAAAGACACACAGCACACCCTTAGCTGGAATAGTATTTTCTTAGGACAGTTGTCTTGATTTTCAATAGCAATGACCAACAGAATCCTTCTGAATGCGAGGGTTTTCAAAGAACAGAAGGGGTATCAGCAGAACATCAAGGCAGTGGGAGAGTGCAACCGAGGAAGCTGCTCACCTCACAGCAGGCAGGAAGCAGAGTGGGAGAGGAGGGAGGACCAGGGACAAAATATATCCTTCAAAGGCATGTCTCCAGGGTCTCAATTCCTCCATCTGTGCCCCACCTCCTGAGCTGGCCCCACCTCCCATTACCTGGCAGCCAGACGTTTACCATATGGCCTTTAGGGACTTTCCCAATACAAACCATAACAAAGAGGCAGAAAAAAAGAGAAATATGGAGGTAGGACACAAAAATAAGGAGCGACAACCTCTGTTCTGTGGTTCTGTTGCTAACCACTATAGACCAAAGTCAGTTCGGCAGCTGCCCCAGGCTGCAGGGCTATACCTACGTGGGTGAGAAAGCCCCACCTGCCGTCCTTTAGGATTCATGCCTAACACCAGGCCTACCCAAGGAGAAGGGAAACACTCTTGTTTATATTTAGTAAGACAAGTTATTGATGAGACAGTGAATTCAGAATGCTCCCTTCCTAATCACCAAGTTCTGACCAACAAAAGGGCCTGAGTTGTCAGCTTGCGCTAGCCTGGTAATGAGACAGAAGTAGGACCTCAGCATTGCACAGATGTTATGACGTTGTAGAAGGCCCTGTATCCAGGGATCTGGACAGATGTCATAAGCTGTTTCCTTCAGTTGAGTCCTCTCTTATTGAGAAAGGAATGTGACACCTGAGTGAAAGGGGAAAGGTCCTTTGCTGGAACTTCTCGAAACTTAGCCATTATTTACAGAGACAGTGTTGATTTCATATTTTGGCCCACTTAGTTGAATCCCGTGTTGGCCAGCTTCTCCTGTGACAGAATACCTGAGAACAAAATACTTAAAGGAAGAAAACTATTTTAGGTCACGACTTCAGAGGTTTCGGTCTGCAGTCAGCTGGCTCCGTTGTTGTTAGATCTGCGGTCGTGCAGTACACTGTGGTAGAGGGGAAGTGGCAGAGCAGACTGCTTACCTCATGGCAATCAGGAAGCAGTGAGGAAGAGAAGAGGGAGCCAGGGAAAATAATATGCCCTGAGGACACACTCCAGTGGCCTGATTCCTCTAGCTGTGCCCTCCCTCCTAAAGTTTCCATTATCTCCCAATATCCCATTAAGTTATGAGCCCATCAATAGATTAACCTATTGATGAGATCAAAGCCTAATGATCTAATCACCTCCCAGAAGCCCCACCTGTGAACACTGTTGCACTGGGACCAAGCCAGGGAAATTCCAGATCCAAACCATAATAAACCCTATAAAGTTCCTAATTCAAATTTGCACATATAGATATGGATTCTACAGAAATTTGACTATGTGGGCATCATAGCCAAAGTCCCAGGAAAAAGTAATAACTCTGGAAGAGATCTTCAGGGTGTTTATGTCTCAAGAGACAATGTTAAAGAGATAAATTCCTGATTTTATTATCAATTGCTGGTGTAAAACTAAATGCTTCAGAGGAAAGGCTATTCCTAGGCGAAATGTTTGCACTTGGGTCAGGGGGCACAGAATACGCAGCACTGACATGATTCTAGGGATGATCGTGAATGAACACTGGTTTATTCCTCAAGTTTATTTCACACAGCTCGCCTCCTTGAAGGACCCTTCGTGGATTATAAGATCATTACATCTGCTCAAAAGAAAACAAAGTGCAGTGGTAGAGAGAGGTTTAATAAGGTGTACCCTCCAGTACAGAAGCAAGCATCATTGAAGAATACAGTAGAAGAAAAGGACTCAAGCCAATAAGTGAAGGAATTTTTAAAGAGTTTTTGAACACCTACAACCAGATCCTATATATGTGATTTTTGGTATCTTACAGGTTTTTTTTTTTTTGTTTTTTTTTTTTTTTTTTTTTTTTTTTTTTTTTTTTTTTTTTTACAGTATCTATTTTTTTTTTCCTAAATTAGGCAGGAAAAAGTGTGTGTGTGTGTGTGTGTGTGTGTGTGTGTAGAGACTCCAAGTGGCTAATTTGTCTTTCTCTCTAGTCAGTCTCCTGGGACAGAGTCCCTGTTATGGTTTGTGTCTGGATGTCCCCCTAAGCCTCATGTGGTCATGTAGGGGAGGGCTTTTCGGAGGCAGCCGAATCTAGAGGTTGTGATCGGTTCATTGCCTAATGCTGGGATTGGGGGTATGGTGGGTAGCCTGCATACAATATAAAGGAGGAAATGAGGCTTGCTCTTTCCTTTTGCCCCTTTTTGTTCCTGTTGCTTTTGCTGTCTTCCACCACCACGAACTGTCTCCCTTCTGCCATGTGCCACCCTGCCTTGGAGCCAACTGATTATGGACTGAAACCTCTATAAACTGTGAACTAAATAAACCTTTCCTTCCTTAATTTTGGGTTAGGTATTTTGTCTCAGCAATGAGAGAAAAGTAACTAAGACAGTCTCCAAGGGAGAAGCTAGTTAGCAGCAACTCTATTTAGAAAAGAGTAAAAAAGGCCAAATACTAGGGAGTCGTGGAGGGAGACAAAGAAGGGTCTGGGTCTGACTGGAGAATGCCCTTAGTAGTCAGGAACTAGAAAGGTTCAAAACAGGAATCACTCTGCAATCATAGAGTTTTCGTAAACATTACGTGAAATTATGTGTACAGCAAAGACAGCAATTTTCAGCACATTTCTAGGACTTTATAAAGGGTAATTAGATCTGACTGAGGAGGCTCAGATATTTTACTGTAGGAAAATAATTCCCTGAAGCATAGTGAGGATGGGCTGGAATACTTCCTTTTTATTCCCTGTCACCATGCTTGTCTAACTCGGGCTCTCCTTTAGGGATCCCCAAATGTAAGTTAAGCCCCTCTTCAGTACCTGTGGTACTTTGTTCTCCTGCTCCATCAAGCATTCATCATATTGTGTTTTGGACTAGTTTGAATCACTGTAGGAAGAATGTATTGGTGTCCTAGCTGGAGCGCATGTCAGACTCCATAAGGCAGCATAGAATGAAGGCTGTGTTTTAGAACAGGTTCAAGAATGTCATGGAATTAATGAGGTTGGAAAAAAAAGATAATTGCGAAAGCTGCTGTGATTTTAGTGAAACTTTTACATGAAATAGTGTTTAATTTTAAAATAGTTTCTACGTATCTATCCATCACTTATCCATGTATAGAAATATAAACAAAACCATAGATGATACTTGGTGTACATTTTGAAGTACAGATGACTGATTGAGAATAATCAGAACTAATCCAGAACTTTTTCTCTCCCCTACCTGGCCTATCACCTTCTCCCCAACAAGTGTCGGCTCCACATATTTGTTTATCCAAGAGTACATTTCTAGGCAATTGCTGGTTTGCTGTTAATCTAAACACAAAAGACTACGTCACCATGGGAAGGACCAACATTCAGAAGTTTGACTCTGGTGGGAAGAAAGGCTGATTCTGGGAGAAGCAGGGTTGATTTTTCAGGAGATTCCTTGCCTCTCCTGACCCACCTACCCGATCATAGGTTACCCACAGTTCCCTTCCCCAAGGACTCAAGTTGCAGCTTCCTTTCAGTGTGATTGGATTTCTTTTCCTCTCACATACCTGGAAATCCATTTTCATTCCATTCCTACCCCATTTGTCTTCCTACAGTCAGGCAAATAATTGATGCTTGGGCAAAGCTGAAACTTTTTGGCTTCATGAAGCTATAAATGAATATTAGAAGGCATACTTAAAGTACTAGAAATGTATTATAAGAAAGAGCTGTTTCATCTTTGGTATACCGTATTATTTTACAAATGAATAAATTTTGTAAATCTCTTAGATAATATGCATGAGACTACTGCAGAACGTCAGCCTGGGACCACACACATTTTCAAATGTGATAGCTATAAAATTCTACTTTTCATATTCTCCCAGGAATAAAATGCGTCATCTGTGTGGTTAATCCTAGAAAAATCACAACACTGTGGTGGGTGCTACTGCCTTTTGTCAGAGTGATGGCCACCATTGTTTGGAAAGAGCAGGATCCATATATGATTTCTAAGAGTAATCCTGAAGGCCCTAGTAAAAATAATTGCTCTGGAAAGTTAAACTTTTTGACTTTCTTGGGAAAAAGGGTCAGCATTCCTGTAGCCAGCCTGTTCTCTTCCACAAAGTTTGCAGTGTTGAGTTCTCTGCAGAAAAGAATACTCAAATAGGTGCAGGGCTTCCCTGGACTGGCTGGTCATGGACAGCTAGGCATCGTGAGCCTTTTGTTAACTTTTCACTTTTTTCTTTTCCATTCCTCTCTCCATTTTATTTCTTTTCCTTTCTTTCGGTAAACTTTATATTTTGAAATACATGTAGAGTCATATGTGGTTTTAAGAAATAATGCAGAAATAAACTGTACCCTTCGCTCAGTTTCTTGAGTTGTAGCATCAGGCGAATCATAGGACAGTATCACAAGCAAGACATTGCTCTTCACTCAGTCAGCACTCAGAGAACATTCCCGTGGCCCTCCTATTGCCCTTTATAACCCCGCCCAGGTCCTTCTCCCAGGCTGTACTTCCAGAGGAAAACTTTGCTATCAGTGGTAAAAATATTTGGGAGAAGCTCATTTTTACCTTTGCCAGGATGTTTAATATCCAGGAGATAAACCCAATTTTAACGGGTAAGTGCTATGTTGCTTGTCCCAGTATAATCGTGCTTCTGCTATGCTTATATTCCTAGGGAGATTCTTCTGTATTTTGCCCCTAAGTGTCAGCTGTCATCAGAATTTAACTATACAACTGTGGAAGAATTGATAGCAAGTATTGAGGTAAGCTGGCCTTCTTGGAACTCCAAGGGAACGACATCAGCCTGAATTTAATCTTAAGTTTAGAAAACTGTGAAGTGTTAGCGGTCAGAGGACCTAGAACAGTTTATAAAGATGGGGCTCTTTAGACCAACTGGGCAGCTCACAATGAAAAATGCCCATGAAATCAGTGTGCCAAGGGAAAAGTGAACTGTAGAAAACGTTACAGACTGAGAACAGTTGGTTTCAGATGTCAAACAAAACGGGATGTAGTTGCTGACTTCCTTTCCTCTCCTCCACCAAACATGAGTTTCTGTTCCTTAGATACTCTCCCTCAGCTGCCCGTCAGGAGGAGCTGAGCCTAGGACTGCGCAGGTCAGCCACACCATGTTCACAGAGCACCCGTCTTACTAGAATTGCTAAAACATCACGGGGAAGATGAAGATTGTGTTCCCCAAAGCTCTTCGTGGGGACAGTGCCACGTATGACTGGGGAAGACACCTTCAGTCAGCCACTTGGGGTGCAAAGGGGAAGCCTCTGGTTGGTCCTCCCTGCTGCAACACCGAGCAGTCCCCCTGGGGCTCATCCCGTGGGCCGAGGTGACACTGGCTAAGGTGCACAGTCTGAGGTCAGAGGAGCCGCTTCAGGTGGAGTGGGAGCCGAGGCGTCGCAGGAGTGCTGGGGACCCCTCTCCACCTCCACGCACAGGATTGCCCGTGGCACTGATGGAAAAGCTGTCCGTGAAAAGAACACAAATCATTAATCAGGCAGGGGCGCCATCTGACTCAGTCTGGTCCTGGGTGAAGTCCCTAATTTTACAACTCGGTTCTGCTTCTTTGCCTTCTCTCTCCTCCCACAAGAGTCTCATTTCTTAACCAGGACCATTCTCATCAGGGTCACCAGTGATCTCTGTGAAGACAGATGTAGTAGTCACTTCTTATTTTACCTGAATTCCCAGAGGCCTTCAACCCAGCTGGGCCACTTTCTTTCTAAAGCACTTTATTTGCATGGTTTCCATGACCACACACGTCTCATTTTCTTGACTCCCTCTCTCCCATCTTCTCTACGGCAACTCTTTCTCCACTTGGTATCTAAACGTTCTGTCTGATCTCTTGCTCCTGGGCCACATACTTTTCTCTATTAAACGCTATTTCTAGGTTACTTCATGTAGTCTCTAACTTTCAGTACTATTCCATATGCCTGTAACTCCGAGTCTATTTCTCAACCAATCTCTTCCAAGAAATCCAGACTCCAACTGCCTTCTACACATCACATTGTGAACATTTATTATTTTATAATTTAATTTTCTTTCCATTTGATGTTTAAATCAGCACATTTTTAATTATGCTATATTTGTTTGCGTAAACTGTCTTAATCCTTTTTTAATGAAATGAGGTATAATTTTGTTAATTAATTTAATTGGACCCAGGTTTAAAAGACCGAGAGTACCAATATTGACCAGTTCTAGGCTTTGATGCTTTTTTTTTTAAACTAGATACTGGCATGATGTAACCCTGTTACAGACCGCTAATTCTATAAAGCTAATATCCTGTTGTATTGTTATTTATGAAAACAGCTGGAGCAATCCCCAGAGCAGGCAGACAAAAAGCTGAAGCTATGTTTGAACCAGGTAAGCTTCCTTTCAGTGTAGCCATTTATATTCTAAATGACTTTGTGTTCCAAAGAAGAAATATACATTTCCAAATGTTAGGTTTGGAAGGAAATCAAATTCGCATTTACTTATGAAGACTTAGATTAATGTGTAGCATATCAGATGTCACAAAGCAACATCTTTTTCAATTTTAAAATATAGAATTTTCCACAACATAAACATTATGAAACATTTACATTAGGACTGCATTTTGAACAATAAAGAAGACATTCTTAGTCTTCAGGAAATATAGTCACTGAGTACTTGAATCACTAGACTAAAGCAGAGATTATAAAGTTTTAAATTATTTCAGACAATTTGATCTCTGCATTTTTACTATCTTATTAACGAATTTTAAGATTACAATTTTTCCATTATAAAAGTAGTTATAAAAGTAATTGGTACTAGTATAAGAAAGGAATTCAAAGAAATTCACCTGTAGTGTCAAACCATCCATATTTTCTGATATTAATACTTTCGTCTGTTTTACTACAACTGTTCTTTCTCTTGCTTTGAAATATAGATAGATGACAGATAGTTGGATAAATAGCTACCTAGCTAGATATTTGCAGTACATACGTTTACTTTCCTTGTGTGGAGTTGGTACATGTGCATAACTCATCTTAATTCCCTTTTTCATCCCCTGTCCCTCCCCTCACTTCCCCCCTATTTAGTTTTTTAAAGATTTTGTGGTAGGTAGGAGGAAGTCTATGGTGTACTTCAGTTCTGCTACAGACATAGCTCAAAAGATCATATACCCTCAATTCATTCATTTCACACTGGCAACACTTCCCTAAGATGTGAACATGGCCAAGCTAATATATAGGATTAATGTTGGAGCTGAGGTGACCACGGAAGTTCCCTGACTCATCACCTAGATATCCAGTTGCTTCAGCAGCCTGGAACTTTTATGGCACCAGGACTGGTACTGAGCTGTTAGGTCTCGTTGACACTATCTTTTCTCAGATGTGTACCCCAGTTCCATCACTAGCTCATACATCATTAGTATCTTCTTCCACATGCTCATGCTTATAGCTATCTTGTGGAAAATGACCATACTAACATGCAAACTGTAAAGACTGGGAGGTGAGTGGCAGTCCTCAAGTTGTGCAAAGGACAGCAGTGGGCAAATTAAATTTAATTTGTCTCTTTTGTAGGTAATGGTATTAATTTTAATATTCTTGTTTTATAAGTGAAAAAGAATTGTGAATTCCCAAAAGACATGACTAGGCACACTTGAAATGAACCAGACTTCTCCTTAACAAAGACAGTATCACAAAAGTATTTACATTTTGAAGTGTACCTAAATTTAGCAGGCCTTGTTGATTTGTTTGCCTCTGTTGCTTCTGACTGAGTGCCTAGTGCACTGCCACAAGTAACTAGAAATAGGAATGGAGATGATAATTAGCTTCCCATTACTGCTCAGCTGAAAAGTGAATTTACTTATTTTCTGAATGTTTTATTAAAAATGTGGTAATTAAACATTTTTGGTTTGATGACTTTTTGTCAATATTTCTTAGCTGGAATAAAGTTTACTTTCAATATGTTTTGACCATATTTTAGCACTAATATTATTTTAATCAACTAATATAAGCCCGTGATTGAGAACTATTAGCACCAGGCAGTAATTAGTGCCATTCTGTATGTTACCTCATATTAACCCTCACAATTTAGGAGGTTGATAACCACTGTCTCCACCTTAGTAACAAGGACATGGAGGTTCATTACAGTAATTTATTAATGTCATCATGAAAGTATCAGATTTGAGATGTCAATCCAGATTTGTCCTACTCTAAAGGTCTCTTCATTCTGCCACCCCCCCACACACCTTATTCTTATACAGATTTTAACACTTGATTCTTGATATGGACTTTATACACATTACTTAAAATAGGTATGTTATAGATTCTTAGCCTACTGGTGTAGAAGAATTGCTTTAAACTTCTAGAGACCTTGACATTATATCATGACATATGTATGGTGGGGATGCTGATGGTGAAATTTTTATTTGTGGTAGGAGGGTTTGCTTAGTGCCCATCAGGAATTGATTATCTCAAATGAAGGTCTATGGCAGTCAGCTTGAAGAGTTACCAAGACCTGGGTCTTTCCACATGTCTTTATTCTATTGGTTAGAAATTTGTGAGAATTGTATTGTCAAACATAGTTTTGCCAAGATTGCATATGCTTTTCATATCTTTTTATAAATATTTTTTTCAGTGTTTACATTATCAATAATAAAGGGAAGTTTCTAGGTCTTAGAGGCCTGAGTGAAATACGATACATGTTTATTAAGGGTGAGCAGTGTTAGCATAGATGATGCATAGAATCTCCCTAATATTCAGGGCAAATGGCATTCAAAGAACCAAAGCAAAATAATCAGTAAAGAGACAAGAAACTTCTGTCGAAAGTGAGATACAGGGCCCAGTGAGATGGCTCAGCGGCATAAGCGCCTGCCTGGCAAACGCAAGGTCCTGAGTTCGACTCCCGGAACCCACATATGAAAAAAGGGCCAGTGATATCGCTCAGCGTCACAGGCGCCTGCTGGCACGCGAGGTCCTGAGTTTGACCCCCAGTACTCACAAAAAAAAAAAAGAAAGAAAGAAAAGAAAGATACAGAACAGATGGAATCATGACTTCCCTAAGAATGAACTAGTTGGTCTTCTGGACTATCTCATGATTGATAGTTTTAGATGCATGGTTATAAAAACCACACATATCATTCCTTGAAGTCCATGTAGAGGACAAATCTATGCAACTTGCTTTAGGGTGTGTACTTTTAATAAAGAAACCCACATCAAAACAAAAGAGGAATATCTGTAAGTCACCTCACCCTGACCCATGAGTAGTTTTCCATAATTACTGTTAGAGTAGATGTTTCAGGGTAGCATCAGTGGCTCTTCACTACCTGACCCGAACCAGCATCTTTTATTCTTTCCACTCAAGCCATCAGCTCCATCCAAAATGAACATTCCAACATTCCTCCAACATACAAGTCCTACTGACTTACCTCTGAGCCTTTCCCCACACTAGATTTCCCCAGAGTGGTCATCCACTCTCCATCTCTTGAAGACCTTCCACCCTACATAGTGCTTGGTCAATGAAAAAACCTTAAAACTTTATTCATTAATTAAAAATTTGACCCTGTATTATAATAGGTTCTTGTGTTTCACTCTCTCCCCAACTAGATTATAGAGTGCTTGAAATTAGTAATCCTGTATCCCAGCAGCATTCAGTACCTTTGGATGCAACTAGATCTTAATATTTGTGCATTGATTCAAAGTTGATTGTCTCTGCTCTAGTGCTCGCCTATCCCTGTGCACATCCCCATTTGCATGGTGCACAATCTGCAGATGTCATAGGTCTTCTTTATTTTAAGCAAACTTGTTAGGATTCTGGAAGTGCACAGATGGTGGATTTGAGCTTTCTAAATTCAGGGTATTTGAATTTAGATCTCACTTGAAGGAGACTTTCTTTCAAATCCTAATTCTGTTCTGAAGTAATGGAGTTTAGAAAGAATTGCATTTTTGATCCATCATAAATACCTTTACAAGAATGGATTCAATCAGCAAAACTAAAGCCTCTCAAAAATTAAAATGTTAATACAACTAGATGTCTTTTTACATTCAGGTTCACAAGTTGTCAAAATTACTACTTTTTACAAACTCTTTCTGGAGAGTTCAGCCTAAGAAAAGCAGAATAAATCAGGAAACCGGATTGTACTCTTTGAAGGAAATATAGTTTGCTCATTATAAAAGGGTGAACTTTGAGAGACTGAATATGACTTTGAATATAATGTGCTATATAAATGTTCTTCAAGTCAGTCTGTTAGCAGTTGTGGGGATTGCTTCTGTTTCTGTCTTTTTATTTTTAATTTTGAATTACTATTTTGACCTCTGTAATGTATGATTCATAGGAAATTGCAGAAATAGTACAGAAAGGTCCCATGTATCCATCACCCAATTTCCTCCAGGGTTCACATTTTGCATAATTATAGTACAATGCGGAAACCAGATAATTAAAATTGGTAAAAATGTATGCATGTTGTTATGGTTTGTGTCTAGAATGTTCCCCAAAGCTTCATGCAGTCATGGGGGGCAGGCTTTTTTGGAGGTAGCTGAATCTAGAGTTTGTGACTGATTCATGGTTCAATGCTAGGATTAAGGGTGCTGGGATTAAGGGTAGGTGATTGCTAGATCAGGCTACTGATTGGATTGGCACCGCCCTGATGCCAGTAGACTGGATGCGATATAAGGGACAGAAAGGCTTTTTTAGCTCTTTTCCTTGTTGCTTTCACTGTCTTCCGCTGCCATGAACTATTGCCCTCTGCCATGGGCCATCCTACCTTGGAGCCAATTGATTTATGGACTGAAACCTCTACAAACTGTGAGCTAATTACACTTTTCCCCTTTAACTTTGGGTGTTGGGTAATTTTGTTACGGAAAATAGACCAAACATGGGAAGAAATGGCACCGAGGAGGTTAAGGAGGCAGTTTATTACACTGGTGGGCTTCTGATTAGGATCTCTCCCAAAGAGCCAGAGCCCCACCTGGCGGGGCTTCAGGGATTTTAAAGAGAAGGTAAGCGGGCAAGTACAAAGGCGGATTCGCTGCATATGATTGGAGGGTCAGGCAACATCATGGGTAATACAAAGGAAGAAATGTCCTGTTACATTGTGAAGTCATCAGTTACACAAGGGTAGCAAAGGCAGAGGTTTACACAAAGGAAGAATTATCGTGTTACCGGCCTGCCGGACATTTCCGCTTGGTCTTGGTGGGCATCCTGGGCAGGCTTTTATTTAAAATTTTTAATTTTCCCCCTTCAGTTTGTTTCAGCAACAAGAAAAGAGTAACTAAGACATGTGTGGTTTTAGCATGTGCTTAGATTTGGGATGTAGAATTCCCATCACCTCACATCTCTCCCTTGGGCTACCTGTTAGAGTCACACTAACCCTGAACCCCACTAATACCTCTGACTGCCAACAACCACTGACCTTTTCCCCATCACTGTCACTTTACCTCTTTACGGGGGTTGTACAGGTGGAGTCTGATGGTGTGTGCCATTTCATCTCATTTATTCCCTTACCATCAATTCACGTCCGTTCAAGTGTGTCAGTAGCATGTTCTTTTTTATGGATGATGAGAAATATATTTGTCCTTCCAAATAGTAGTGTCTTTAATATTTTATATTTTTGTTCAATTTTATTTGTCTAGGGTTGTTTTATTGTTGCTGTTATTTTTTAAAAGTATTTCTTGGCTACTTTTATTCAGGATGGCTAAAACTGTAAACTTCCAGAGTTCTGGAAACTGAGAAATAAGAGTATTGGTCACACCGAACTATCTGTGTGACCTGCCCTCCTTGTTCCAGCTGAGTCGAGTTATTTACCCTACTCTACCTTCAAGCTAGGGAAGAGGTCATCCCCTGGGTTTTCTGAAGCCTCCAATGGGAGCCTCTGTGAAGCTTCCTGGAGGAGGTGGTTGTTCATTTATTGTAAGTCATCAACTTCTTGTAAGGTGAACTGAAGATGCTCAAAAGCGGATTCTGTCAATTAATAATGTATTATGTACAGTAAGTGCCCAACTTATGAACATTAGAGTTGTGAATGTTCACAGATACAAATGGACCTCACATTATGAATGTTTATAGATGCAAACAAACCATGGAAGTAGCTCATGTGTCTGCCACACATTGTCACAGTTGTGCTGCTGTGTGTTTACTGCATAGTGCAATAGGGTACAGTAGTACAATGCTCAATCAGAGCCCAGGATGTCCAGAAGCAAGAGGAAAAGCAGTGGTGATGTGGAGGGGACTGCTAGGAAGCGCAAAAGCAACATACATTGTATATCTGTGTCAAAAGTATAGAAGACTCATTTTGTCAGACTTACTAACAAATCCAACTAATGAACATTCTCCAGGAACAGAACTCATTCATAAGATAGGGACTTAGCTGTATATCAAAATAGAAGAAAGGATTTTGAATGTAATCATTATAAAGAAATGATGAATGTTTAAGGTGATAGATATCATGTGTTAATTACCCTGAGTTGATCATTACTCAATGTATAGTACATGAATCAAAACAAAACAAGAGTGGATTCCCCTCCAAGATCTCGAAATGTAGCTTTGCAAGGCAGGATTGTCGCATGTGTTTGAAGTTCCGCTGCTGTGAATGTAAATTGTTGATACCCTTGAGGAACTTATATCTCAGCTGTCATGTAAGACGCAATATGGAGTCACAGAATGATAGATGATAAACACATCAATAAATAAGCATATGATGTAGTGTGCCATAAAATAATTGTGCAAGGCCAAGGAGTTAACAGTGGTTGGTGGTATGGGGAAAGGGAGGCAATTTCAGATACAGTGGGCAAAGAGTATCTGAGGAGGTAATGTTTCAAGACAGACCAGAGACCAGAGGGATCCCTTGTGCATATCTGGGATTGAATTTACCAAACTGAGAAAGCAGCAAGAGCAAAGGGTCTGATACAAGAATGACATAAGAATAGGTGAAGCCAGGTCAAGGATTTCAAAGTCTAATTTTTGGTGCCTTGCACAAGCTTCTAGGAAGCTTAAGACTAAAAATCTAAGATTTCTTGAAAACCTGCAAACCTCAGAATTAGTCTTATGTTTAACATACTATAGTACACCCACGCAGTCACACTAGTATTTGCCTTCATGGAACGTTATTTTGTTTCCTGTTCCCGTGTGCTCCTCTTCATTAATAGTGTATGAAAAGTCCAAATAAGCAGAAGGCAAGTTAGCTACATAAATCCAGGTCGAGTACTGTAAATCGGGACTTTAATACCCTTGGACAGCAACTCCACCTTCCTCTTAACTCGAGTAATATCTGAGCCTTACTCGGGAGCATGGTGCCTTTTCTCCAGTAATATACATGTACATATTTGTGCTGTCTCATAATCAACTAGAAAGTTCTTGAGGGCAAAGCCTATGCTACATACTTTTGTGTCACCTATAATTAAATTCAATAT
Source organism: Erethizon dorsatum (assembly GCA_028451465.1). Taxonomy (NCBI): domain Eukaryota; kingdom Metazoa; phylum Chordata; class Mammalia; order Rodentia; family Erethizontidae; genus Erethizon; species Erethizon dorsatum. Next base: position 72,544,672 of record CM051831.1, read on the forward strand.
CTTGAGATTTGTGAAGTAGTTCGTGGATATTTATTAAACAGAGCTACAGATAGAAATGGTATTATTTGTTCAAAGGATTTTACAGAAAGAAAAACTCATGAGAGTGACGAGCGGCTGACAGTGGTGATGTGGTGTTGTGTGGGGAGGATCTGCACCAACTGGTGGATGTGATGGAAGGTGGCAGAGGGGGCAGAGTGGCCCAGAAGATGAAGGGGCTAACCCTACAGTTTTCTTTGCAACCCAGTCATACTAGAACACAGAAAGTTGCTTATTACAGAAACATCAAGATATTTATCAAAATGGGATTTTCCCTATATCTCTTTTTCTCTGAATATCCCCTGATCCTCTCAAAATGTTGCCTCAAGCAATTAATGTCATTCTAAAATGGAAGCATTTGCCCTCTCCATTACATCTTTCTGCTTCATGAGGGCCTCAGGCACAACATGCAATCTTGGAAAACAGCTAAGACCCCTGAATTTGCAAGGGACATTTGCAAATTGCATCACTCTTTGCATCAAAATAAAGAACGCAAAAAGAATAAGGGAGTAGAATTTCTCATTGTGTAACTTCTGTGTGTATAGACGCTACAATCTTTAGTTAAGCAACACCACAGTTTTTTCAAGACAGCCCAAGTGTTTGTCCATCTCTCATTATGTATGGTTACTGATACTGTGGAAAGAAGGCCACAGTCACCTAACCCCTTTGTGCCTTGAACAGTTTTGTACCACTGGTGGGAGAATAAATTCAATCTTCATGGCATTCGTTCTTCATTCTGAAGAAAAGGCCTCTGATCCTACCTTTCTGTGTTTCTATAATCTTTACTGGAATATCGTATAGTTTCCCTTCAGATGTAAGTTCCTTAAAGGTATCAAGAGTTTAGACTGGGGTCAGTGAGATGGCTCAGCGGAGTAAGCACCTGCCTGGAAAGCACGAGCCCCTGAGTTCGACTCCCAGAACCCACATACAAAAAAAAGGGCCGGTGATATCGCTCAGTGGTGCAGGTGCCTGCTGGCACGCGAGGTCCTGAGGTCGACCCCCAGTAAGCACAAAAAAAAAAAAAAAAGAGTTTAGACTGGCTGTCACAGTTATATACAGAGTTGACCCTTGAAACACATGTGCAGAGCTGGCATATAAAATATTTTCGTAATATTAGCAAGAATAGTAACACTTTAAAAATATACTGTTTTTAAAAACATTTTCAGATCCAGAATGTTTATATGGTTCAATATGAAAAAAATATGAAGAGAAAAATACAGTCCATTACTTATGATGCAAGTAGAAGAGCAATACTCAATGAAGTCTCTCTGTTGCATTGTGAACAAAAAAGAAAACTTACTGAAGATAAACTGAACAATCTTCGTGTAAAACTGGCAGCATTGCTGGAGAAACTTCAGCTGGTGAGTGATGAAATTTTATTAGTAGGAGTATGCTCTGGGAAAAAAGCCTGTGTTAGTCAGCTTTGCATTACTGTAACAAAATACCTTTGAAAATCAAAGTAAAGGAGGAAAAGTTTGTTTTGTTGCCCAGTTTCAGAGGTTGCAGTCCATGGTCAGGCTCTATTCATTTTAGGTCTGTGATAAGGCAAAAACATCATAGAGTGTGAGGGTGTGGCAGAGCAAAGCTGCTCACCTCATGGCAGTGAGGAAGCAGAGAGAGGAAGGGGCCATGGGAAAGATACGTCCTTCCAGGTTACACCTGTAGTGAGCTAATTCCTCCAGCTAAGCCCCACCTTCTAACATCCCACTCAGCTATGAACTCATCCATAGATTAATCCATCGATGAGGTTAGCACATCCATGATACAATCACATTCTGAAAGCAACAGCCCTAACCACGTAGCTGTTTGGAGGACATTTATGATCCAAAGCAAAACGGAACCCTTGGATATATTCTTCTACTCTTGTCATTTCCATACTGAACTTGGACAAGTCACATAATCCAGACCTTAGTGCCCCTGTAAGGATACTGAAATCATGAACAGATGAACTTCTGAAGTATATATTAGAACATTAAAAAATTTTCTGTTCTTTTTTTTTATCTTTAAACACTGGAGTCTTTGTGCTCTTGGTAGAAGACACCTGTGGTGTCTCCTCAGTAACATGTTCAATAGGAAATTTTTTCCAAGTTTTTTAGAAAACAAAATATTTTTATTTATTTCTATCTGCATATATGAATAAAAATAAGCCCTCCAAATATTAGAGATGTTGGAGAGGTTAGGAAACATCAATGTAAGTATGAATTACTGTCATTTTTGTTCCTATATTGTAATGCATAATGAATTGAGTTTGTTTTGTTTTGTTTTGTGATGCTGGGGATCGAACCCAAGGCCTTGTGCATGCAAAGCAAGAACTCTACCACTGAGCCACATCCCCAGCCCAAACTGAGTTTTTACAATAGATGGAACTAATAGGGAAAGGCCCATCCTCTAGGATAGCACACAGAAATTCTGGATACAGCAAAAATTAAAATATATTAGCCAAGGTTGAAAAGTATTTCTTTTTTTTCCCAAACTTTATTTATTTTTTTTAAAGACAACAAGTAAACATTCTCATGTATTAACAAACTCAAGCATTAGAGAGTGCACAAATACCTTTTGGAGAAAAATATTACTCAGTATAAGATTAAGCCATGTAAAACCTAGGTAAAAATAGAAGACTAAGGAATGGAATAGTCACAGTGAAATTGCATTTTTATACTAGGGAGACAATACGATGTTTACAAATGTGCATCCGGTTTATTTCGCTTTGAAAAGTATTTCTGTAGGTTCTAGAAATAAATTAAGAAATCCAAACCAGACCAGTGAGGTTTAGAAAGCACGTGGCATTTTGTGCTCAGATGTAGACCCTGAGTGCTGGGACAGAGACAGGATCTTTCTGGGCCATGCGGGGCAAGCGCCCTGGAACTGAGTCCCCTTAGAAATCCTGGAGGATTTACCAGGGGTGGCTTCACCCACGAAGGGAGAGATGTGGGAACTCGCCATACATCAATATAGAATGTGCTGAACATGGACTGCCTGCGTTTCAATCCCAGCTGTGCACACTGCAAAATGAGAGTTTAGTATATTGCCAAAAAAAGAAAAGTCCCCTCTCCCCTTGGTGATCTAGGAAACGATTAAAATGCTACCTTATTGGGCCGGTGATATAGCTCAGAGGCACAAGCGCCTGCCTGGCAAGTGTGAGGTCCTGAGTTCAACTCCTGGTACCCGCATATTAAAAAAAAATGCTACCTTATGAAAATAAAAAGGATAACCAGTGCTGCCCGTGTTCAGGTTATGGCTGTTGTATTTATGCTTCTGTCAACAACACTTCAGCCGTTCTTCACGTTCCTGACTGCTGTGAGCGGGTTGGAGAGGAGCCCCTTCGGCTCTTGTGGCTGTGACTTTTTACTTCTGAAAGTGTTTACATGAGAAAGGTATGCTGTGGAACCCGGCGCATGGCGGACTTTCAGTGATGACTCTTCCAATAACGAGGAACACTGGAGAATCCAAAGACATTTGATATCCTAAAAATCCAATATTACTTTCTGACAGAGTTTCTAAAAATTATTTGTTCTCATAATAGAAAATCTGTTTAGTTAGGGAAAATGAAGGAATAATAATGCCCTAAATTAAAAAATTTACCTTCTAGGGCCGGTGAGATGGCTCAGCGGCGTAAGCGCCTGCCTGGCAAGCACGAGGGCCCGAGTTCGACTCCCGGAACCCACATACCGAAAAAGGGCCGGTGATATCGCTCAGCGGCACGGGCGCCTGCTGGTGCACGAGGTCCTGAGGTCGACCCCTGGTACCCACAAAAAAAAAAAAAAATTTACCTTCTAAGCCAAACCCCTGGATTTCCCAGAATAGCCAGGTTAATTGTATTAATTAAATTTGCTTTTGTCACAGAGTTTTGTAGGGATGTGAAGGTCTTTAAACACCAGAATAGGAAACTTTTTACCTAGAATCAGTGTAGAAATATTTAGATGGCTCTGACTCAAGCACATTAATGTATTTCTCTACTTGAAACTTCCATTTGTACTTCCCCGATTGCCAGAGCAACTGCCGTAGAATAGAGCAGAGAATAGAGATGAGGCTGACGCAAAGCAGATAGAGTGGGACAGGCATGTGAAAAAGCTATGGATAAAATCAATGTAAAGACCTAGGAGGAGGTTTAGTTCTCCTAGGAATATAATAGTAGCCCGAAGATAAGACTGTACCCAACAGGCTGAGACCTTCCAGGGTCAGGAATGGTCACGGGACATCTTCAGCGTTATTATATTTGGAAATCTAGGTGAATATCAGCACCATGGAAACATATCAATAGGAGCAAGACCCCAGTCTAGGGCAGAAGGAGTAGCTGAAGCACATTTAATGGAACCAGAGAAGGGAAGGAGAGACTAGGATGGTGGGAACAGTATTAAGCTGGGATTGTTTCTGAGAGGTCCTTCCTAACAATTCTCTCATCCATATGTCCATTTGGAGAGCGAGTTGGCCCCATAAGTGGGCACAAAAGGGACAGATTTGATCAGTAAAGATAGCACATGTCCCCTTGATCTGTCATAGACCAGGGAGCCCAGGAAAGGGAAGCATGGAGTACCCCAGGAGGGAGACAAGGGAGAGGGGAAGAGGAAGGATGTAGAGAAGGGGGCAGAGCAGGGTGGGGAGCCAAAGACGAAGGGAAAATGGTACCGCGGAAAGAGAAGCAATAGAAGTTGCAATTTAGGCACTCCTCTGTTTTTTGCCTACGAGGCTAAAAATCACGAATATTTAAAATGGGAGATGAGAGCCTGTAACAGGGAAGGATGACACTGGGCTCAGATTTTAGAATATGACAAGTAATTTAGAAAAAAGGAGGAAAGTACCAGTGGGACCAACCTCCGCCAGGGAAAAACTGATCCAAATTCCTCGCCACCTGTGAACATAAAATGAGATTAAATGAGAAAACTTTTGCAAAGGTTAAAAGCGTTATTCAAACACAGAGCAGGTCTCCTCACTACGTGGATCACAGAGAACACCGTCGGGGGGCTGTCAGGCTACCGCGGTAAAGCCAGGAGCTTCTTTCCCTGATGCACTGTGGCTTTTGTCCTCCAGGGTGGCCCCGCAGGAGAGCTGGAGCAGACTGATGCCTACTTAGAAGGTCTGCTTAAAGATGAAGAACTCCTTTTCCAGAACACTTCACAGTGACCACAGAGGCAGGACGCACTCTCTCTTTAGAGAACAATGAAAGAACTTCTTAAAATTAAAAGAGAAGCCATTCTCTTTGTAAAAATGCTAATACGAACATCAGAAGATTCTTTCCAAAACCTTTCCTCTTGTCATTGTTATTGTAAAATTTGCCAGTTTAATTCTACAAAAAAAAAAAAAAATTGTACACTTTAGACATGGTGACTGATTTCAAATTTACAACTTATTTTCTAACTATTCTATAACTGTTTACTTTCTATAATTACTATATTCTATTTTCCTACTCCTATTCCTGTTCTCTCAGAAATAATTTCCAAATTTCATGTGGGTTACTAAGAAAAATACAAATATCACTTAAGTTTAAATTTTGCTTCAATTTAAATAATTTTTAAAACTTGAAGACAGTGTTTTTCGAAATCAGTATACAAAGAACTATAGGATCAGCTCCTTTTGAAATGTATGTTGACAAACAGTATGTCCTTTCTTTACTATAGCCAATACTCAATAAAACAGAAAATGTAAGGACCTGTGTATAATTACAGCACACCTGTAATTCCAGCACCTCGGAGGCTGAGGCAGGAGCACTGCCACAAGTTCTAGGCTAGCCTGGGCTACATAGTGAGTTCAAGGCTAACCTAAACTACATAGTAGATCCTGTCTAAAAACAAAAAAAGGAAAGAAAATATTAATCCTTCAAAAACATTGTGATATAGCCGATGTGTTAATTCTATTGTTATAGTAAAAGAATAAGTCTCTTAAGCATAATACATATTCATATTATACATAGCTATATCTTAATATTCATATATGTGTGAGAAATTGTTTTATACTTTCCTTAATAACTGACTGTTTTGTTTGGAAATATTTGCAACCTTGAACTAAAACAAACATTTAATAATCAGTGGAATTGTATAATTATGTGGTGTGTAGATGTTTAATAAATGTTATTTACAAAAGCTTTGTTTCCACTTTTTCCTTCTTATTTTTTTTTTCTTTTTCCTTCCTTTCTTTCCCCTTTCGTGCTCCCTAGTTCCCCTTCCCATTTGAACATTTTCTTCCTGCTTCATAGGAGGGTTGAAGGGAAAGTAGGGAAATAGAAAAAAGAAAGAATCAAGTTATATCACGTACAGGTACAAATTCCCTGTAATGAATGTGATCATTATGTATGCCCAAAATGTACCAATAAAGTTAATTAATTAAAAAAAATAAATATGTTAAGTAGATGTTTTTAAATTTTGTGTTTTTATTGGTACATGTTTGCAGGACGTAATGTTTACATTCACCCTGGGAAGTTGGTCCATGTACGTAACACATCTTAATTCTTTTTATTTCCCCTTCCCCTCCTTCCTCTTCATCTCTTGGTCCATTGAGAGATCCATCTCCCTGTGAACAGGATACAGTGCCAAGTTTGCATCTTTAGCCCTTTGCTCAGTCTTCCCAAGAGGCGTGCTTTTATCAACTTTCTTATTGAAATTCTACTTTGGTCTATCTTACCAATTACTTGTGACTCCACCTCTAAACAAGGTATCTAAAACCATGCTGATTATTATATAGTTGAAGACATGGATTAATAGCATTTGAAAGAAGCTGTTGATTTTTTCTACTCAAAATAACATCAAGATTGTCTCATGTTAGGAGCAGTATATGTAACCATATATTTGGGAGGTAATGAGATAATTTCTCATTATCTTTAACTGCCTTTTATTATTCCACTCTGTGAAAATATCAAAATTTACACAACTGTTCCCTTATCGATGGACATTCAGATATTTTTGTCCTTCCAGATTTACATGCACATTAACAGTGAATATCCTTGTAAGTATATTTATTTCATACATGTGCAATTGTATCTGTTGATTAAATCTCAGAGGGTGAATTGCTGGGTCAAAGGATGTATGCATTTTATTATTAATAGATATTGCCTAGTAGCATGAAGTAAAAATTTTGTTAATATATACTCCCACAATGTATGAGTGCCCATTCCCTCGCACCTTCACCTGTCTGGTGGATTCTCAGAGTCTTACCTTCCTAGGTAAATAGGTAAAAAGTGAAAGACCCTTGTAGTGTTTGTTTGTGGTGCTAGGTGCCAGAGCCCCGTGCATTTTAGGCAAGTGTTTCATCACTGAGCTACCTCTCATTCTTTTTTAAATTTTATTTTGAGACAGGGTCTTGCTAAATTGCTCAGGTTGGATTCAGACTTGTGATCCTCCTGCCTCAGCCTCATGAGGATCTGGGATTACCTGTGAACGCTGCCAGGTCTGGCAATTCTTATAGTATTAATGTACACTTATTTATGACTGGTTGAGCATCTTTTCAGGTCTCAGTGCCATGTGCATTTTTAAATTTAGCCTTTGTTCATTTTTCTATTTGGTGGCAAGATATATTTCTTACTAATTTGTAAGAATTATTTTCAAATTAGGGAAATTATCTTTTTACTTTACATATATTACAAAATTTTCTCATAAATTTTCATTTTTAAATGTTTTATGGTGTTTCGAGTCATGCAGGATTTTTTAGATTTTTGGTTTAATATCCTTTGCTTATGCCTTCTATAATCACATAGAAGACTTTTCTGTACTAAATTATAAAACAATTTTAATTTATTTTCTTATAATATTAATTATTATATCATTAAACCTTTGAGTCATCTAGAATTTATTTTGGTATAAGAAGTTAGAAATCTCACTTTACATATGTGTGTGTAAGTGTGTGTGCATATGTGTGTGTGTGTGTGTGTTTCCACATAGCCATAGCAATGTCTCAGAATTACTAATTGAATAACCAACCCTTTCCCAACTGATCTACAATGTCAAATTTTTATATGTTTAATTCCTATTTCTATTGGAGCCTAACTTCTAAAAAAATCCTCTTTTTTGTTTATTTTTCCATATTCTAATGCCAGATTCATGTTGTTTTAGTAAGTCTAATTATAATTCTACCTTTCCAGATTTTCTTGTATGTGTACTTGTTTAGTTTTCATTGAAATTAGAATTGACTTTTTCAGTCATACCCACTCCTCTAAATTTTATTTCTATTTTCTTGAGTTTGTGGTAATAGCACACAATAATATATAGAGGATTATCTTTTTAATAAATGTTTTTTGCAATCAAGTCTTTCTAAACTGAAAACCGAGATATGTTCAAGGCTTGGTGCCTTACAGTGCCATTTTTCTTCAAGTAACTTTCACATTTCTTTCTATGCTTATTGTAATTAGTGTGATTCATTGTTTGGTCTATCATAAATAAAGATATTTCCCCAGTCTTTTTTTTTTTTTTTTTTTTTTTTTTTGGGTACCGGGGGGACGACCTCAGGACCTCGCGCGCCAACAGGCACCCGTGCCGCTGAGCGATATCACCGGCCCCTTTTTCGTATGTGGGATCCGGGAGTCGAACTCGGGCCTTCGCGCTTGCAAGGCAGGCGCTTACGCCGCTGAGCCATCTCACCGGCCCCCTTTTTTTTTTTTTTTTTTTTTGACTGGTTAATGTTTTATACAGAAAGATTCCTGATTATGGAGTAACAGTATTGTATTCAATATAAGAATTTTCATATTAGAAATAGTTCATATTAGAAATAGTTTTCTCCACATTATTAAGTAATCATACATACTTTAAATATGCACAATTTATAAAAAGTTCACAAATTATATTAAGAAACAATTTCTATATCTCAGGTCCTTGTATTTCTTGATCTATCCAAAGTTTGCCTTCCACGAGGGACATTCTTGCCACTTGAAAACTCACTAGGAAGCCTGTTAAGAAGAGAAAGGGAGGGCCGCCGACACAAGTGCCTGCTGGCAAGCGCAAGGTCCTGAGTTCGACTCCCAGTATCCACATTAAAAAAAAAAAAGAAAAGAAAGGGAGTCAGGGAAGGAGAGAGGAGAGAGGAAATAGGAAGAGGAGGATGGGGAGAATGATGAAAGTATGTGCATGTACAAATACACCAAAATAAAAAACACTATTTTGTATAACTAATATTCACTAATAAAAAACCTTCCTTAATTTCCTCTGCCATCATCAGTATCTATTTCTCCTTTAGTGTAAAAATTTGCAATTAATAAAAGTTAGTAGTTCAGGAACAAGGCCAGAATATCCACTCTGACCACTGTTATTTAACATAGTTCATAAAATTCTAGCTAGAGCAATTAGGCAACAGAAAAGATACAAATAGAAAAGGAAAAAGTCAAATTATCCTTCTTTGCAGATGATATGATCCTGTACTTAGCAGACCCTAAAGACTCTACCAAAAGGCTTTCAGAACTGATAAATTAATTCAACAATGCAGCAGGATATAAAATCAACACTAAACAATCAGTAGCTTTAGTATACACCAATAATGTACTAACTGAGAAAGAAATCAGCAAAATAATTCCATTCACATTAGCTTAAAAAATACCTAGGGATCAGTCCAACCAAGGAGGTGAAAGATTTCTATAATGAAAGCTTCAGAACACTGAAGAAACTGAAGAAGACATTAGAATATGGAAATACCTCCTATGTTCTTGGATTGGCAGAATTAATTTTGTCAAAATGGCCGTATTAGCAAAGAAATCTACAGGTTCAATACAATCGTCATCAAAACACCAATGACATTCTTCACAGGACTAGAAAAACAATCCTAAATTCATATGGAAATACAAAAGACCCAAAATAGCCAAAGTGACCCCAAGCAAAGAGAGCACAGCTGTAGGAATCACAGTCTCTCATTTCAAATTACTCTACAAAGTCATAGTAACAAAAACAGCATGGTATTGGCACAAACATAGACTCAGACCAATGAAATAGAACAGAGGACATAAACCTACACCAACTACAACTGTCTGATTCTGGACAAAAAAGCCAAAACTATAGGTTGGAGAAAAGTTTGCCTCTAACAAGTGCTCAGAAAACTGGATATCTACTTGTAGAACACAAACGAGAGCCCTCTCACCCTGTACAAGTATCGATTCAAAATGGATCAAAGATCTAGGTATAAAACCTGAAACTTAGAAATTACTAAAAGAAAACGTAGAGGAAATACTTGAAGCCACAGGCATGGGAAAAGACTTCTTGAGTAGGACTCCAGTAGCACAGGAAGTAATGGTGAGAATCAACAAGTGGGACTACATCAAATTAGAAAGTTTCTGCACAGCAAAGGAAACAACTACAGAAGAAGAAGCAGCCTACAAAATGGAAGAAAATCCTTACCAGCTATTCTTCCAACATATATAAACAACTTAAGAAACACCAAGAAGTCATATAGCCTAATCAGTAAATGGACAAGAGCTATACATACACTTCTCAAAAGAAGTACAAATAGCCACTAAAAAAGGTTAATCAAAATATACAGTAAAGGTTTAAAAATGTTATTAGAGTAAAAGACATATTGCCATTACTTCTCCTCAAAATAATCCTCCTTGCTTTGAACACACTTACCTCACTGTTCTTGCCACTATCTGAAGCAGTTCTGGAAGTCCTGTTTTGTCAGTGTCTTTACAAAGTGTGATTAAAAATACAGTGAATGATGCTGAGAGCCATCTAATGGAAAGGCAGCCTCACGGAAACATTACAGTGTGTCCTCACTCACAATACCCACCAGATCTGGTACATGACTTTTGGCTTTTCTCCGAAGTCAAAATGACCATAAAAGTAAATATTTTGAATTAATTCAGGACATCCAGGGAGCCATGACAGCACAACAAGAGACACTTATGAAACAGGACTTCCAGAACTTCTTTAGAAACTGGCAAAACCAATGGAAACAGTGTGTTCCAAGTGAGGGGAGTATTTTGAGAGGGATTAATGGCAGTGTATCTTTTACTGTAATAATCTTACAAATTGACATATTTTTTCAATCACATCTTGTAAGCATATGAAAAAAATATTCAACATCTTTAGCCACTAAAAAAATGCAAATGCAAAGCAAAAGTACACTGAGATTCCATCTCAGCCTAGCCATAATGGATATCACCAAGAATACAAAAACCAATTAATGTACTGAGGATGAGAACCATAGAGGGTGATGCACCCTTCTACACTGCAGATAGGAATGTAAATAAATTAGTTCAGCCACTATGGAGCTCAATATGGAAGTTCCTCAAAAAAAAAAAAATCAAAATAGAGTTACCATTTGTTTCTGCTATGCTACTTTTTTGTATATACCCACAGCAGTTAAAGTCAGCACACTATAGATATACCTTCCTACCCATATTTACCCATTCATACCCATATTTATTGTGACACAATTCACAATAGCCAAGATATAGAACTGGCTTACATGCCCATCAACAGATGAGTAGATAAACTGTGATATATATATTCATTATTATTATATATATTCATTATTTTTATATATATATATATATATATATATATATATATATATATATATATTCATTATTCAGCCATAAGGAAGAATGAAATTCTGTCATTTGCAGGAAAATGGATGGATGGATGGATCTGGAGACCATCATTCTGTGCAAAATAAGCAAGACTCAGAAAGACAAATATTGCATATTCTCTCTTCTGCGCAGAATCTAAAAAATTGACAAAATACTAGAAGGGATATTATTAGACCAGAGGAAGGGAATACGAGAAAGGGGAAAGATTTAAGGGCAGGTAGAGGGGATGGTTATGAACAAAGTATATTATATGAATGAAACCTCCCCCAAAATAGAAAACTAGCAGGGGGTTGGGCAAGGGAGTGATGGGAGGATGAAAATGATCATCATATGTTATATGCATGTATGAATCTGCCAAAATGAAACCCATTAATCTTTATAATCATAAAAAAGAGTGAAAAAACGTAATGGTGATAAGTTAGTCTTCCGAGCACCTTCTGGCAAATATTTAGAAATGTCCAAAGAAGGGCTTCCCAGGAGGATGCTGACAGCATATTCCTCACAGCTCCTGAGTGAATGATGTGCACAACTGAGTCACTACCTCATCATCTTTCTTTTTATTTGCATAAGAAATCTCACTCACTCTAATGGCATCAAGGAATACTTCCAAATGGACGAATTCCAAATTACTATGACCTTATTATGCACCCATTATTTAATTCTAATTATGAACTAGAAATGTCCTATTGAAAGTCTACTCTGTTATGTTTGAAACAAAATTAATCACATTCACCTTTACCGCCCCCACTTCTGTTAGGACAGTTCACTGAGGCCCTGGTGCCTCTGGTTCTTGGGGAGCCTAGGATTTTAAACAGTGAAGACTAAGGCTGCTATGAACTGACTTCAGCTGCATATTGGAGAAAGAATGGAGTGAAGTTCAGAGAGGGGAACCAGAATTGAGTATGAACAGAATTGCATTTCCATCTGGGGGGATCTGGTCCTAAGTATGGTTGGTAGCTAGATGCTTGCAGGCCATTTAAGGCAATTTGTTTCCATTACTGGTGCATGGATACTTTCTTAGTTTCCTTGGTTGACTATTTCCCATGACCATTTGCAACTGGAACTTGGGTAGGACAAGGTTAGTTTGGGAACTGGAGTAGGATAGAGCCAGGAAGCAGAGGGCATATGTAGCTATGGACTTGAGAAACAGAAAAGACAAAAGCAGAGAGAATTTTTTAGAAAAAGGAAAAACCCAGAAGATAACCCAATATGCTCCTTTGTCTTCAGACTTGACTTTCCTAACTACTATACGTGCAATCCACATTTCTACTTACCAGATTATTTACTTCTTGCTAGTTATTTTCCACTTTCATACATAGACTTCCTTGTAATTTACTAATACTCCAATTGTATAATTTTTCCATGTAAAAACTATTCTTTATGTTGACAATATTCAGTTTATGTTGAAAGATACATACTCAGTAGAGATGGGAAACTGAGACTTGAAAATTTAATGTTTTAAAAGAGTTAAGTGACGGAACAAAGCCTAGAGCCCATGATTCCTCAGTTGCTATCAAAAAGACTTTGTTCCATCACTTAGTAACTTCATTAAAATGTTACTTAGATTCTCAAGTCCTGGTTTCCCCATTTGCCTTTTCACATATGAAAAGTTCCTTCTCCTAGGCCCACTGTGGCACTCCATAACGTAGGCGTCATGGATGGCCAAAAACACAAGGATTACACTCATAAAATACTGCTTCTGCCCTTAGCAGAAAACAATACCCCGGGGTGGCTGTAAACACAATACCGTCAGTCCGTGCTAGGTGAACTCAGTCTTAAAACCGTACAGATGGGTTCATGGCACTGGCTTTGTGTTCATAGTTAGCTTGTAGCTGTCGGAAGTTTAGAGTAGCTTTCCAAGAGCATTTGTTAGCTTGAAATTTAGTGAAAAAGGATGAAATCTAGAGATAGAATTTACATGAAAACAATTTCAGAAAAAGGTGGTGCACTGGAGATGACAAGGAGGAATAGTGAGTATAGCTGGTAAACAGAGAGCATTTCCTGTTCTGGAGACCTAGGCATAGTACAGAACATCTATACTGGAACATCCACCCCCCTGCAAACACCGCATGAATTTAAGACACTTTAAGGTCCTTAAGGTCTGAATGAAAGACCAATCATGTTGAACAAGTTCATAATACCTTTGACAGGAACAAGATAAAATGTTTTGCTTTACCCTTGACTGTGATTCTGCATTTCTCCTTTCATTTTTCTTCCTATAAACAAGGCTTAGATGAAGTGAGTGCATCGCTCTGAACACAGAAGTCTTCAGATAAGCCACAGCTTTCAGGCAAGTCCATCCTTTAAGCATAGTTACCACCAATGCATGAAAATAATTGGGAACTAACCTCTCCATCTTTGGAAATGTCCTGCATGTAGGGGTTATTTTAAAACCAAATTAAATCTTGGCATGGAATTCTAATGCTATTGTTTAAATAAATCTAATTAAGTACGGATTGATTTACAAAGACTGTTTTCAAAGTATTTAATGCATTGGTGACATTTTATGGAAAAGCAAATTACAGGAATCTGCTTTTATAAATGTGGCTGCAGCAAGAACGGCACATAAAATCAATACACATTAGCCAACATGTTGTCTGCAGTGGAACAAAAAGATAAAATGTTTTATATTACTTTCTTTTTCTTATCTGGCCAATTTAGTTTGGGGAAAATTTTTAAAATTCCATTTTAAATTCAGATATATTTTAGTATCTAAAGAATGTTACTCAACTATTATCTAATTTATTCAGCCCTGAGAAGCTGCAACATATTTACTTTCTTTTCTTGACAAACATACAAATGTAAGAAGAGAAAAAAAAATGAAATGGTATTAAAAAAAAGTTAAGAAAAAAAGTGACTATCTGAAATAAGCTCATATTCTTCCTCTTTTTCATTGTATATTATTTTTCCTGTACATTTGTTATAATTCAAAATGTACAGATACCAGGGAAGAAAAACTACAAATAGATGACTTTAGAAGACTGTGCCAGTGACAATAGAAGGGAAAACAGGGATAAGTGACTGAGTAAAATTAAAAACAGCAGGGCCGGTGATATCGCTCAGCAGCACAAGCGCCTGCTGGCAAGCGCGAGGTCCTGAGTTCGACTCCTGGTACCCACATAAAAAAAAAAAATTAAAAACAGCTGTTCATTAGGACTATGGAATTCAGCCTAACCCTTTGATCTGTTTTTCGAAGCCAAAAGACAAAACAAAACAATACAAAAATAACAACCAGGTGATTTAAAGGAGCCAACAACCAGGGACTAAGGAAAATTAAACTTGTTCACAATTAACAGCTATTTTAATCCTTGTGGCAATGTGGGGATCAGGTTTCTTTTAGGACATTATTATATTTTCTGCTGTGTTATCAAACATGAGTTAAGTGTTGTCTGCTCAGAATGACAGTGTTTTCCTCCTCATAAATTTTAGCATAAATTAAAGGAAAAGACAAGTGGCCTCCAAGAAGCATCAGTGGGAAGATGAGGCATATTCTACTTTTGTTCTCAGCCTGAAATCCGCCCCATCCTATTTCCTCTGTCTGTGTGTTTCTCACCTCTCAGTCTTATTCCCCTCTTCCACAACCCTCTCCAGTCACTCTCAGCTTCATTCCTCGTGTGGCTACTACAGTCCAATGCACCTTCTGTCAGCAGCCCAGTTTCCAGTTGGAAGGCTGTTGCTCTAGAAAGCAGCTTCCCAGGCTCTCCCAGTGCTCCTGAGAGAACAGAAGATGAGCTGTCCTCCTCCAAAGTTGTTGATGCCATAGCCCATGCCAGCAATTCTGTTGCTACCCGGTGAATGCATTTATGCACACTGGATCAGGAACATGTGAAAAGGAGGGTTGGGGGAGGATCTACAGTCCCAGTGAAGACTTCTCTCAAGAAAGCAGGGCAGTCATTGTGCAGACAGGCCTCCTGGGGAGTGTGTGCCTTTGGTGTGAGAGCCCTCTCAGCGTCCACCGCAGGACTGGCCAGGCCCATCTCAGGAGCTGAATTCCAATAGCTTGGAAGTTCTACCGCTGCTCATGATTTATCAGAGAATTTTTTTTTGCTTAGGAAGCAGGGGAGCCTAAATAGTGATAGTATATGCCAGAAAAGCTATGGGGATTTCAACATAAAATCAGGTTGTAAAATGAAAAAACTGAGGATAGTCGATAATCAAGTGATAGTGAGAAATGACCTGTAATTATTCAAGGAAAACTATAACAGCCATGGATTAATTAGATGGATCAATAAAACTATCAGCTGTCCGGAATCCCTGAGGATTTATAATTTCTATGGAGCTCTTCTATGGTTTTAAGTATTCTGGATGGCTATCATTCAAAACGCATTTCATGATTTCCTGCCTCATGGAAGTTCTTGTAAAGTACTGTCCTGATATATTAGAGGCATGTTTATGAACATCAGATGTTACCCTCTATGCAGTATCACAAGGTATCCATGTCATAAGTTTCTGGGACTAACTTACCTAATCTTAAGAACACCAAAAATACCTGTTCTTGTCACTGTGTTTGCTTTTTCTTGGTTTTCTGTCTGTTGTGCTGTCAAATTCATGTTTCACAGCTTTCTGGTTATTACAATGCTGATAACTTTTTGATCCCCTTTTGGTCTACTGCTTCTAACTTGGTTTTGACTTGTATTCAGGCCAACCAAGCACATTAGAATGTGCTTAAATTAAAAGTAAATAGACCCTGGAGTTTAGAGTGTAAAGTTTATCACGATTCTTTGGCTGATCATGTCCCTTGTGGGCTTCCCCTTGGCACTCAGTGACATTTCTCAAGTACTGAGGATGTAGACAGAAGGGAACCCTTGTATGCTGTTGGTGAGAATGTAAGCACAGTCATTATGAAAAAGAGTATGGAGGTTCCTCAAAAAATTAAAAATAGTGTTAGCAGCTGTGTAGGTTTATATGCTTATGTTCTGCCTCGGTTCCTCTGCTCACCACTTATCAAATCAAAGGAGGTCCTAAATTTTGGTAAAAAGGAATAAAGGAGTTATTTAAAGCTAGTTCTAAGGAGACAGAGGAGCCCATCTACCTCAATTATCAAATCACCATCTCACTGGGTGCAGGTGGCAAGGGTCTTTTACAGAAAGGAACAGAGTGGAGGAGGAGCACAGAGAGCCAATGCAGAGCTCAATGCTTGCTTTATCATTTCCAGCCAGCTTCAGTTCATCAGTCCATTACTTGTGGAAAGGACACTGGGCTCCTACCTTTTGGGACTAGCACTTGAATGGTCAGTAACTTCACCTGGGCTGAGAGAAGGGGGTGTTTATTATGTGCTCAGCAGGAGGAAGTTGGAGGAATTGCTTATCTTTAGAAGAAAATAATTCTAAATTTTAAAGTTCCACGTTTTAGTCCCCGCTCCTTGCTTAAGTCCAGCCCTCAGTCTTGAGGGCCTTGAGGTGCCACCTCCTCTGGCTGGCTATCTCATGTTGCATTGCAGACAGACTCCATCAAAGGTCACTGGAGCATAAGCAAAGGGAAGCCAGATGCTTAAGCCCGAAAAGCATCACTGAAAACTGTGAGGTTGAATACAAAAGAAAGCCCAAGTCAGGACATATCTAGCCTGATAGGACTTTTTTTCCCTTTACAATAAACATGTATAAGAATGCTATTTATAACCTCCGTGGCTGTACTTATTTTGGTAGGGTTGACACACAGGTGACTCTTTTTTTTTTTTTTTTTTTGTGAGTACTGGGGCTCGACCTCCGGACCTCGTGTGCCAGCAGGTGCCCGTGCTGCTGAGAGATATCACCGGCCCTTTTTTCATATGTGGGATCCGGGAGTCGAACTTGGGCCATCGCACTTGCCAGGCAGGCGCTTATGCCGCTGAGCCATCTCACCGGCCCACACAGGTGACTCTTGATGCTCGCAGCTTTCTCCCTTGTCTCAGAATGCATTTTGTTTCTTTTCTGAAGGCATTGCCAGTTAACCATCTGCAGCCTTGCCCCTAGGTGCCAAGGTAACTTTGCCCAGTGATGGTCAGTCAGAACATGTCCCATGTTGGAGGAAATGTGACAGATGATTGGACAGTGTCATAAAATGCTTTCTGCCAAATTTGAGCAGTATCAGAGATTTAGAAAGAGTGGTTCTTAGGCTGATTTTATCTACAGTCCATTGTTAAGTCTAACCTTGTCTATTTTGTAGTCAGAACTCTAAATCAGAACTCTGACAAATAGTTATAAAGCTTACAAGCGAACATAAAACAAGCCACTAAGAGCAGAGCAAATCCAGTCTGTATAGTAGACTTGAACTAAAAAACACAGTGACCGAGTTAAAGAAAGTCGATATTTCTATGAAGCAAGCTCATTTCTGTCAGAAAGGTAAATCAAGTAAATATTTAAGAGTCCCCTACTCTTATAAACAAATGTGAATTACCATTTGGGAGAAAACACCACAATTTATTTATGCTGAGACCAAGAATTATAGTTTAATAACAGCTTTAGAATTTTTTAGATACACATACAGAACTATAAACATTTTTTGATACAGTGCACAAGGATATGTCTATTGTTTTAACTGAGAACATACTTTTTTGAGCATGCTGTTTGTTATCTACCAAGAAGATAAGCAATACCCAAGGTAGCAATTTAGCAAAACAATTTAGTGAATTTTACAGCATATTAAGGTAACAATCACGACTGTCTGCATTATAGTAGCAAAATTACATTTTTAAAAAATAAGAAAAATCACATAATAGTAGTTTCTGTAACCAGAATTGTAAAACAAAACTATAAACAGATATCTAAGTAAATATGAACTTTCTAAGACTTCATTTTCTTAAACATTTAATTTTAAAAACAGTAAAGAACACAAGGAATTATTTTGACCTCTTTTTTAAAACCTCAAATTTAAAACCTCTTTTTTATAAGTTTTATTACAAATTTTACTAACATATCAATATCTTAGACCTTATTGTTTTAAACAAAGATTTTGACATTAGCCCTGTGTATTATATTTTTAAAAATATTTTTAGAACAAACCGTCTCTGATTAGAAATGTTTTACTCAAAAGTTATACTGTTAACATATATGATTACAACAAAAACATAACTTTTGCATTATTAAAAAATTATGCTACCCACACACATTACCAGTAGCTTCAAAACTATGTTTGTGTCCCAAACGTGTCATATGTAGATGTAAGCACTGTATATCTAGAAAAGAACATAAACATACTTGAAATGGGAAAAGCCCACGATTTTTATGAAACTTGAAAATATTTTATAAAAACAAAGCTTTTTTTAAAACTAGTTTTAAATACTTAATTTAAGCATAGACTAGACAGTAAAATAATAGCAGTCTATTGCAGAGAATCGAGCAAATCTTAGAGCATCTCTTAAAACTATTAGCATTAGGGCACATAAACAAACCCATTAACAGACCAGGTAAGTCATAGCTATTAACCTTTTGCAGCAAAAGATTTTTTTCTTAAAACCAGCTGTTACTAGAATTAAATGAGTCGTACTTATACAGATTATTAACTTTAGGATATTTTTTTTTTTTGTGGGTACCGGGGGGTCGACCTCAGGACCTCGTGCGCCAATAGGCGCCCGTGCCGCTGAGCGATATCACCGGCCCCTTTTTCGTATGTGGGATCCGGGAGTCAAACTCGGGCCCTCGCGCTTGCAAGGCAGGCGCTTATGCCGCTGAGCCATCTCACCAGCCCCAACTTTAGGATACTTTAAAATGATGAACAGATAAAACCCTCAATAACTTTGAGACTTATTACTTAATGCTCATTTTAAACTTTACCTATAGAAGTCTCTATTTTCAGATATCTACTGTGCCTGTAGAATTGTCATTCTGAAATTATTAAAGGACCAGATATCTTTTGATTTTATATCGGTGTTATACAGGTACATATTAATAATCTATGAAATACATTTAATGACTTAAATACATCATCATTTATAAATTTTTAGAAGCAAAGAATGTATGAATTGATACCAACTTTCTTTAGTTTTTTAACTTCATTATAAATAACTTACATGTTTATTTACATATTTATCTAAGTTTTAACAATTACTTCAGCACTGTCCAATTGTCCACAAAATATAAAACATCTGACAAACACAAATTAATGTCCTAAAACAATTTTTTTGCTGAGGAAAAAGAAAACTCTCAAAAGTTGTAGTCAATACCTAGAAGTTTTATCTACATGTGCTACAACAGAACGCAACTAAAAAGTCCTTAAAGAATATTTTGGGGCTTTTGAACTTGAATATTTCTATTAACCCCAATGAATTATTTTTTAACCAAAGTTTTATGTCGCCAGAAGCAAACCATACTGGATAATAAGGATGTCCATATGTGAATCTACTTTGAATATTGCCCCTTAGGATCCCTTCTACTAATATAAAAAGCAGCTTTTATACTGACTATTGTTACATAACATTTTCTGAGAAGCTAAACAATTTAAACTTTTAAATAAAAGAATATCCAGACGGTGCTCTATTAATGTTTGTCAAATTTTTTCAATGTTTAACTGACTCCGATTCTTAAGAGACTTTAAGATCCTAACCAACTTTAAAATTTTAATTATATTTCCATTATGTTCCGTTGTTTTTCTTACAATCTTTGTGAAACTGAAAGTATTTTTTTGAAAACCAAATGCCTAAAAAATTCGATTGGTTAATAAGGGCAAAATGTATGTTAACAGTTCTGAAGACACCTTTATTTTGTTTTTCAAACATTTGTTTAAATCACATAGACTAAAAGACATTTGGATTTATCCTTTTTTATTACTGAGCACTCTTATTTTTAGATTAATCTGGTACCATCTAAATTATATACAAAACACAAGTACACATATAGACATTACATACACGTAGGTGTACCAATACACATAAAACTAAGACTTAAATTTATCATTTACCAGCTTCAAAAAGGTATACTATTGCCACGATTGTCCTTTTTATAGTCTTAAACAATATTTAACTTAAATTTGCATGTCTGAAGGACGGATTCCTGTTGTAGCAAGATGAGAAATACTCATCTCAAAGGAGATCCCCTGCCCGGTTAATCTGAGTTTAAAATTCTCGCTTTTTTTTTCTGCCTTAACTTATTATAGATCTTAGTCAATTTAAAGGCTTTTGCCCCAGATTTCAAGACATTTTTCACTGTGTGAAAACTTATACATAGCTGGTCAGAAGCTTACACATCTTACACTGGCTCTATTTCCCAAAGCCTGTAATATGGAAAAAAGAAACAAAACAAAACAAAACAAAAAAACCACGAAGGCAAACCACCTGTAGTCAAAGTTCTCCAATTTTATAGTTAAGGAATGGAGGTGGCAGTGTCACTGGGCTGGGTCCCTAAGGTCCCTGAGGCTCAAATAAAGGACCTATCCCATCCTTTCTGCAGAGTAAGTTTGCAAATTTGAGGACTCCCATCAAGAATTTTCAGGATGCGTCAGTAAAGGAGACGTGAGGGAGTGCAGGTGCAGGTTGCAGGTGCAAGAGTGGAGTGCAGGTGCTCAGAGAAAATGAGGCGCACTGTGAGCTGGAGTTGGGAACATTTAAGGGGATGTCTTCAAGACAGGTAATCTAGGATGTATATTCTCACTGCGAGGTTATAATGCTGGTCATCTACATGTGTCTGAAGTTGAGATCTGCTGCCCACCAATACTGCTGCTGAGGATGGAGGAGCATAAGCGACAGGTGAAAAGGACGGGTTAAGAGCCCAGATTCACGGGCTGATTGTAAAAGGAAGGACGTTTAGGAATTTTTTGAGTGAGTTTCCTGGAAAGGAAGAAAAAAGCTTGAGTAACTTTTGTAGCTTGAAGCAGCAGTGTTTCTTAAAAGTATAATTTTAAAAATTTCTATTTCCTTGTCTCTTTTCTACCTAATTTTTATTTCTTTTATTCTACCTCAGCAGGAGGCAAAAATCAATTTTCAACAAACAAGTTTTGACAAATAATTTGAAACATAATCAGTTTAGAATGAACCAAGGCCCATTAGCCAAGATGAGGGAAAATTTAAGCCCTAATAAACACCAACATTAGCCAAGTCGCTGCATAGTGAGTAGGTAGAGAAAGCTCTTGCTTGTACTTGTCACTAATCTGGCAAAGGGCAAGGAGAGCAGCTATGGATGTTATCTTGGCCAAAGTTACTCCAAAGAATCTTCTTAAGCACAGTTGCATGAAATTATGATAGGCAGCTAGGTTAGAAATTAACATATAGTCGGAGAAGGACTGGGCCTCAAGGCCCAAAAGCACAAAAAATAAAGACATCAGAACTGTGGCTGGAGGAGCATCTGGAGAAGGCCAGGCCTCAAGATGAAGATGCAGTGGCCAGGTCTGCATGCCTCCTTAAAGGATAAACAGTAGCTTCAAATTATACTGTAACTAGCACCACCTGCTACAGGAAGTCCACATAGGTATCAGCTGCCCAGGTGGGTGACCAGAGCATCTGGATCCATTCCTTCCCAAAAATGCCTTTGCCTGTCCCGTGTACCCTTGCTACATGACTTGTTTCCTTATTGGAGCAATATTAACTAAGCAGCTATGCTTGTGATTCTATAGGATGGCTGTAGTTTGACTTACATTATAGCCTTGTTGTGACTTTACCAGAAACACCAGTTTTCCTAGTGTAGTCACCAAAAAGCTGTAAAACGTGCCTAGTTTACCAGAAACAACAATTTCATACTGTACTCAACATTCAAGTTGACACCTTTGGGAGGACGAAATGGAAGGTGGTTACTATTAGGAAGGAGAGTCCCCTTCCATAAGAACATCAGGAATCTGGGCTCAGACTGACACTTACATACATTTACATACGCTTTTCTGGCATTATGAGTCTTTGTTTACAACTACACAAGCAGGTTGCAACTCAAGACTTTGGTAATAAGTTAAACCTAAAATTCTAGTTGTAACCCAAGTTGTTTGCATCTGAGACCAGTCATAACTTGAGGCTACACTGTATTATTTATCATTCTCATTCAACAGATGAGAAACTTGAGGCACAGAGAGGCCAAGTAACTTGCCTAAAACCACACAGAAAGATTGGAAAACTGGCAGTCTGACTCCAAGGGCTGCACCCTAAACTGGTGTGGATTCTAAATCTAACAAAGGAGTTGACACTTGGAATAAGGGAATAGCTCAAAGTGCAGGTAGGAGGAGCGTGGTACATGGGGGAACCTAACTAAGGCGGAGAGTAACTAATAGAGCATAACTGCGGCCACCCACTCCAGTGGTTCACCCATATCTCGTGCTTCACACAGATAAGCAGCATTTTGGAGGACATTTGTATCACAGCTGAGAATCCACGCATTCAGAGCACCAAGGTTCCAGTAGCTCCTTGCTACACAATATCAGCCTTGGTTCCCTTGGGCCCCCTTGTTGCTGTATTAGGTGTGAAAATAAATGGATGACCCTCAGGCCCACCTGAGCAGCTGGGTTTTATCATTGTCAAAACTCCTCCAAGAACAATCATGTCGGTGCGCATCCAAACTCCCCACAATAAATGTAATCATTATGCACTGCAAACATGTGCTAATTTAAAAAAAGAATGATCATATAAGATGCAAGAAGGCAGGGATGAGGCCATTTCTCACTGGCAAAAATGGGGTCATCACAGCCTCATTACTGGTGGCAGAAGAAATGGGGTGGGGAGAGAAGGGGGCCTAACTAACTTGTTAAATCTACATCCTGAGGGCCTCCAGGGCCACTTAGAGAGAGGTACACGGCTTCCCTGAACATGTGCCTTTGGAACTCAAACCACAAATAGAGTGAGAATTTAAGGCACAGCAGTCGTCAGTGCTGGGCTTCATCTAGCACTAGGATGAAATAAAACAGCCAAAGCGAGTTCTCAGATCCTTTTAAATTGGCAGCCTCAGACGAAACCTGGGAAGAGGGAGGGAGGGAACCGCAACATGGGTGCCTCACCTGTCACAGAAAGAGGAATGAGAGATGGCAGGCCACAGGCCTGGGTATGCGACTGCTACAGTGTATGTGACAGTAGTTTGCTTATAAATCTTGTACATAAACTAAATCTTAGTTTTAATGTATCAGAAGTCCTTGCTATTGTGTTAAATTGAGCCTTTTGGTGAATCTCTCTATGATACAAATCACAGCCCACCCAGGGACAGTGGAGTTCCTGAGGTGTCAGGAAGAACCAAGATTCTAGGCTCCTGTACCTTGTGTGTAATCTTGGGCAAAGCCATGAGCTTCTCTGTGACTTAAATTCCTCACTTCCCAAACTGGGACAAGACCTATCCTGCCTACATTATCACTGAGTTCCTGTGACGTAATGGAGGTGAAAGGACTTTAAAAAAATATTCAGAGCAGCCAACAAAGGAATAGTATGTTTATCTGCAAAATGCAGATGACTCTGACCTCAAGCCCCTTAGGGTTAATAACAGTGCTGATTAACGGTACTTCTTATCGAGCTTGAATTATATTTCCAACTGGAATGATCTTCCTACAGGTGCAGGGCTTGCTTTCCTGCTTTTCTCACCTTTAATGTATGCTAGTGCTTTGGGCATTCATTTGTGTTGTTTTGGGCAACGCTTGCACCTTGCCAGTAACCGAATGGAATTAATTAAACGGGAATCACCCTAGAGTTCTGATGGTCATCTTAGTCTAACCCAGGACACACACGCAGGAGCCTCAGCTCTACTTGAAATGCAGAAGTGACCTTTGGGTGTGTGCTTCCTTAACTTCTTTTGTGCAGCAGCCCTTAGATTGGATTCGGCACCCTGGCTTTTATTTTTTTTTTTAATTTGTTTAATTTGTGTCCTAATTGCTGCTGTCATTAACACCTAGCTACTTTGCAACCTATAACATTATATGAAGTTGTTTGCTGTACAAGATGACCACAAATACTGTTGTTGTTATTCATAAAAACATATTTACTAGAAACAAATGACCATCTATTAGATGGCAGAATTTAAGATGTAATCTCTTAAGGGTAAAAACCGAGGCTACGCATTCCAGAGCCATGAGCGTAGATACTTTCTCAAGAAGCATTTTTTGGTGTTAATGAAACACTCTTGTATTGACTAAGGACTTTATCATTTACAAAGGATGTTTCCTGTCTACCATCATTTGTCAACATTTTGGCTGGCTTTTCACACAATTTTACCTTTTAAAGACATAACCTTTACTCTGTGACGTTCATTTAAATGTGAGTTTATATTTTTTTAAAACAAAATCTGTTTAAGTTGTATTTCTCAATTCTGGCTTCATATTTGAAGCAGTAGAAACGTTATGGATAATACCAGTGACCGACTTTCTACTTCAGACCAACTGAATCAAACTAATGTTTTGTTTTAACCTTTTAGCCATGCGTGAACACCAGGCTCTGCCACACCGAACGTACTCCAAGTGGCAGAAAACTGGGTTCTAGGCTCATTTCTGTCATCAAATCCTGTATACTATAAGTATATATGAAAAAAGAATTCTGGGTCCAAAACTTCTAATTCACAGGCAGTTTTCATGACTGTTGTTTAGTTACAGTCCTAGTAGAAATGCACCTTTGAAACAAATAACATAATGATTTCTGCTCTATTATCTATTCTGCCATTTTCTACATCCTCAACTCACCTCTCCTATTCATTAAGGAACAAGGATCCAGGCTCTTACATGGGAGGTTAAAAAAATCTCTTAGGACACAGGCTAACTGAGGTAAGGTGAATCTGGTTTTATTGTATCTGTTAGAGCATGAGCATAGGGAGACGGATGCTTATAATAGTAAGCTCATTTTAGCTACATGAGGAACTTCCTTGACAAAAGCAGCCATTGCCATACTCCCAGATCATTAATAGTTAACTCATTCAGAAATAATCAAACTTGGGCAATTGTCTTGCCTTCCCCAAGCTTACATGAGATTGAGTGACTTCTAGTTCACAGCGGACTGGACACCTCAGCTGGCTGCATCCTGAAAGCAGATGGTCAGTCAGGGCTTTCTGACATCCAGGAAGCCTACTTATGTTCAGGAGCTTGTTTGGTAAATATTATGAGAGGCACTTTGTCTCAGAATCCTTGAATTTTGTAGAATAATGCTCAAGTCAAGAACAACCGTGTCTGATCTACATAAAGATCACATTATAAAACCAGCCTACCAAGTCAGCGGGGTATTTCTCACAGAAGTGAGTCTCTCCTCAGGACATTCCAGCAGTTCCATGTCTGATAGTTATTATGTTTGCTGTTAATGTTAGTGTCTATAGGTGACAATGGGTTAGGTTATAAATTCCAAGTATAACATTTTTCTTACAAACTTAAAATTCACAAAAGGGATAAGTATGCATATTACTACTGTATTTTGTTTACTTTCTTTGATGTTCCTAACAGTAAAACAGACAACCAATAGAGTGAGAAAAATTTTTTTGCCAGCTGTTCCTCAGACAACAAACTAATATCTAGAACATATAAAGAACTGAAAAAAAATCAGACCTCCCAAATTTAAAGACACAATCCAAAAATGGTCATCTGAGATGAATATACACTTCTCAGATGAAGAAGTACAAATGGCAAGTAAATATATGAAAAAATGTTCAACATCATTGGTCATTCAAGAGATGTAAATTAAAACAATGCTGAGATTCCATCTCACTCCAGAAAGAATGGCTATCATCAAGAAATCAATCAATAACAAATGCTGGCAGGGCTGTGGGAAAAAAAGGAACCCTTTCCACTGTGGGTGGGAGTTTAGATTGGTACAACCACTGTGGAAATCAGTGTAGAGACTCCTCAAAAAAACTTGGACTAGAGATTCCATTTGACCCAGCTATTCCCCTTCTTGGTATCTTCCCAAAAGAATTAAAAGCGCCATACCACAGTGATATATATATATACATCCATGTTTATAGCAGCACAGTTTGATAGTTAAATATTGGAAACAACCCAAATGCCCATGAAGCAATGAATGGATAAAGAAGAGGTGGTTTTTCTTATATAATGCAGTACTACTCAGCCATAAAGAATGGTAAACTTGAGATATTTCTAGGTAAATGGATGCACCTTAAGACCATATTTTTAAGTGAAACAAATCAGTCATTTGTAAATATCACATTGTCTCTCTGGTGTGAGAAACTGAAAGTGTAAATAAGGAACAAAACGTATAATATATACTGTGAAATAGTAATAAATTATTCAAAAGGGAAGGGGAACTAGAGAGGAGGAGGGGGAAAAGAAGGAAAGGAAAAGAAAAAAATGAGAAAACAATAAAATGGAAACAAAACTTTGTATATAAGGAGGGGAAGAAGGGTTGAAGGTAAGGGAGGGAATGGGAAAAAAAGGAGGAATCAAGATATATCATGTACAGGTACAAATTCTCTATGATGAAAGTGATCATTATGTATATATCTAAATGGTACCAATAAACTTAATTAAAACATAAATAAGAGGGCCGGTGAGATGGCTCAGTGGCATAAGCGCCTGCCTGGCAAGCGCGAGGTCCTGAGTTCGACTCCCAGAACCCACATACAAAAAAGGGGTCGGTGATATCACTCAGCGGCATGGGCGCCTGCTGGCGTGCGAGGTCCTGAGGTCGATCCCTGGTACCCACAAAAAAAAAAAAATAATAAATAAATAAATAAATAAATAAATAAATAAGATGTAGGAACTTAAAAATATAAAAAATAAAATTTAGGAACTTAAAAAAACAAAACATAAGTTGAGAATTGCTGACAATTATTGTCCAGTCATATCATATGCTTTTACTAGCTATCTGGGTTTTCTTATTGCTGACCATCTGAGTAACCATTTTCAGGCATACATTTCAATTCAGATGTTGTTACTGGTCCATCACAGCTAGTAAAATGTCACTGAAATGTGTCGTGTAAAATAAGAACGTCAGTTGTCTTCAGGTTAGGGGTTGTGAAAATTCATGAATTTTTCACAGATAGTGATGCTGCTGAAAGTAATAGAATGTTACTTCTGTGGGAGGAAATCATTTTCATCTGGGTTTATGTCTTGGTGAATATTGGAATTGGATTATTTATTTTTCTGAATTAGCACATAAAATGTACTTACCATAAAGTGCCATAATATTAATAATTTCTACTTCCCTTTTGGGGGGTAATGGTTCTAGGGATTGACCCCAGGGCCCCAGCATGTGCTGTGCCACTGAGTTACACCCCAGTCTCCATAGACTTAATGTTTTGAGAGCCCAGGATACCGTGGTTCTTGGCTGACACTGTGTAAGGATTCTTTCGGGTTCAATGAGCTTCTGTGTGTGAAGCCCAGTGTTTGGCCTTACACATATGGCAAGCAATATGTCAACACCAATAGTCATTGTCATCATGATTGCTATTATTATTATTATTATTATTTTAATGTGGGTAACGGGGGTCGAACTCAGGATTTCACACTTGCCAGCAGGCACTTGTGCCGCTGAGTGATATCACCGGCCCTTTTTTCCTTTTTATGTGGGTACCGGGAGTCGAACTCAGGAACTTGCACTTGCCAGGCAGGTGCATATGCCGCTGAGCCATCTCACCAGCCCACGATTGCTATTATTATCATTAATACTTGCCCAGGTTATTTGCCATCTGAAAATGAAAAATGTTCCTACAATGGAAATTCTAGGATTTAAGGCAATAAAGTGAAGCAAAATCCCCTCGATGACTGCCCAGTTTATAAATTCATGGCTCCAGCATCCAAAGCAAGTGTCTCTGAAATACATCCTTTCAGTATCAGTTTCTGGGGTCACTCAGGCAGGAAGACAGAGAGAAAGTGTCGGTGGGACCATACTGGGCATCACAGATGATCCCTGCTGCGAGAGTCCACTTTCACAAGGCAGGGAAAGTGGAGGGATCAGGCCCACCTGCCATGCAGGTTCAAGGCCCTGGAGAGAGGTAGGAAATGCTGAGTCAAAGCAAGAAGAGCTAGCACGGCAAAAGATGACCATGGACTCCTAGCCAAGAGTGTGGGTGAAGTCTAAGAACAGGATCTACTGAGGCACGCCCGGAATGAGTGCACCAGGCCATAGAAGGACAGCTGGGAACATCTTCTGGAGAAACTAGAGTGGGAAAGACTGTGGTTTGTGAGGTGCTGGAAACTAGACTAAGGACAGAAAGTGAGGCAGGAGCTAAAGATTCCAAAAGTGGTCAGAGGTGGGGAGACCTCTTCTCTTGCTGAGCCAGATGGTGTAAGGGCAGGGTGCGAGAGGTACCCAAAGTGGTGGCTCCAAGGGCCCTTAGAGCTCACAGTCTCCCAGACCTTACGGAGCTCATTGCATCCAGGTAGATTTTCCTGGAGCAACACAAGGTATGAGAGCAGCATGGGCTCCAAGCTGCAGCGACTTCAGACTCCGAGCTGCCTTACTTTACACTCCCAGTGCACACCACGCTGAAGGTGCGCCATGTGTTCCAGGCTGCGACCTCTCTTTCCAGACAGAGAACTCAGTCGTACTGAGTTCTGAGGGTGATGTTGGGTGCTATAAAACATGAAGAACTCAGAGCAAAGCTGACCTGATTTAAATGCTGTTTTTTTTTATGTTAGCTCCTTTGTTTAGCCTTTCTCAAGGTCGATTCTGTACTCTGTAAAACAAGAATAATAAGACAACCTGCATGTCACTAGAGATAATGCATGAAAAGTGATGAACACATGCTTTGGGACATGTGTGCCAAGACTTTCTTTTAAGTAAATGGTAGCTCTTATATTTAGTAATAAAAATAATTATTTTCATTTACATGTAAGCTTTATATTTTAACTTCTACATACATTTCAAATTGATTATATCCTGAAAACAGCTGTGATTATGGCAGGACATGGATATTACCTGGAGACCTGGAGACAATATATCTCACCTACGAATTTTCTATTGAGCAGAAGTTCTGTAGGATTTTGTTATTTTTATTATTATTATTATATTTATTATTATATTAGACTTCTAAAATCTACTTACTGATAGAAAGGAAAATTTAAACATGTATTGTTCATCTTTTTATACTTGGTTTACAGATGAAAATATGTGGTTATGGGTCCCATGTTTTGGAGACCATGAATAAACTTAAATTTGACATACTTACACACACACACACACACGAGGTATGACAGAAAAATATAATGAACATTTAAATTGTTTTCAAAAGTTGTTATAGTAAAAGACACATTGCCATTAATATCTTCAAAACACCCACTCTCACTTCAGATACACTTATCCCATCATTCTTGGACACTTTCTGAAGTAATTCTAGAAATTCTCTTTCATGAATGCCTTTAGTTGCTCTGTCGTGGCTGTCTCAATGTCCTGAATGAACTGAAAATACCTACCATTCTTGATCATTTTGACTTTGGGGAAGAGGCACAAGTTACATGATGTCAGATTGCTGAGTGATGTGAACAAGAACACACTAACGTTTTAATGAGCCTGCTCTTCATTGGATGGCAATCACCAGCATCACTATATTTTTTACCACATCTGGTAAAGACACTCAGGAAAGAAGACTTCCAGAACTGCTTCACAAAGCAGCAAGAATGATGGATATGTGTATTTGAAGTGAGGAGTATTTTGAGGGGGATTAATGGCAATGTGTCTTTTTTAATCATAATCATTTTTAATTTAAATAATTATTGTATATTTAATTTAAATATTTATTGTATATTTTGATCATCCCTTTGTGATGGGGTGTGTGCACACTTTTTTCTTTTCACATTTCTTTCTACAACTTGAAAGGAGATTCTCCAATTATCAAGCTAATTCTTTGGAAACTTCTTATTCAGAATTATGAGAAAAATTGATGGGAATAAAAAAATGAAATGCTCCCAAGTTATAGCTGGCAGTGAAGGAACCAGAAAATGCGGATTGCTGGAGGTTGAGCATCAGGCAGATGGGAGATATTTGTCTGGAACTCCTGTTTGTTCCAGAAATGGAAGTAAAGACTTTTTATGTTTTCAAAATTAATTTTTTATTGCTAGACTACATTCCTATCAATATTCCATTATTCTGGGACTGAACCATGTGAGTAATAATTTTTCTAATTAATTTTAATAAAGTAACAAAAATTCACATTGAAGTAAGTCACAATTAAAGAGCCACTTGAAGAGATGGCTAGATAATAAAGTTGCCTACAAAGAAAGATGTGGCTAAGAAAATTAGGTTGTGGTTCCCAAATCTTAGGATATATAAGCATCAACTGGAAACATTTTTAAATGCAGAGTCTTGGACTCCAGCCTGAGCAGCTTTGATGATGTTTTATTCTGGAGGAGGGGAGGTAAGGATCTAGGCATGTGCATGTTTCATTCACCTCCATATGACACTGGCGTGGGGAGATTATAAACCCCACTTAGGCTGGGCCCACAGAAGTAAGACATCTCCAGATAATTCCGTATGCCTCAGGGGTCCTAGAGCTCAGCTATGGAAATCTAAGCTTAAGAGTGTTCTTTTGGACCATCCCAAAGGACAGTCTTTGGATTTCTGTGTTCTTTGTTCCTAACCACATGTGCTGGGAAATCTCAATTCCTCAGATTATCTCCCTCACCTGCCCTTAGAATCAGTGAGTTAATGGAAGACAATAATCTATATTTTGTCTCTGGTTTGCAGAATAAGCATTTAACTAAAATGTCCTTCAATACTCACACAAGCTATTAAGTCACATATATTTACCAGAGTAAAGTACTTTTTTACAAAATCCTAGTAGAAAGGTCATAGGAAAGAAGAGTTGGGCTATGGATTTTAAGAGTTAATTTGCCCAATTTGGAGAAAGAACGCTGAAATAAAGCAGAGAATGTTTTGTCTCCAGAAGCTTTTGAAAGAAGATGCATTTGTGTAAGCAGCAAGTTCCCTTCCTCTCAATCAGCTTTGAGTGTGGATTAATCAGGTTGTCTATTTAAAAACCATTCAGTGGAAAATATTTACGGTTCATCTCCCAGTATGGCTGGCTTGCCCAGAGCTTTGAGAGCCTGAAGCAGAAGGTGTCAGTGCCATCCAGGCGCTGAGCCTAATAATAAAATACCAGATTTTCTAAACCAACATTGCTCCCTCTAGTCTGTTGTTGCGCTTATCAAGCAGGTGACACCAAGAAAAGTGATCACCAATGCGGAGCTTGCAAAATAAAACTAGTCACCATCAAGCAATATTTTTATGAAGCCTCAGGAAGATTACCTTCCTATTAAGCCAACTTTGCAGGAATATTCTTTTGTTACCTGTTAGTAAACTCACCCAATAACTGCCCAAGGAACAGTTGTACTCTCTGGTCATCCCTACAGGTGCAGGAAGAGAAGCCCAGGAGCAGATTACACATACGCCTGTATAATCTGCTTATTTCCTCCAACCTTCAGTCCTGTTTCTGAAAAGTAATGATCATGACCTGCCAAATTTGGATATATGATACCTTGATGTCATGTTAAATACATTTCAACTCTTACGGCACATCTTCTTTCTCCCAGCCATTGCTCTGCTAGGGATTAATAAGGTGAAGTAGCAGGTAGTAGGAAATGCAGCTGCAAAGGTAAAATCCAGTTACATTGTGCATGTTTGAACAAATTTCCTTTAGGAGACCCTTTCAATTAGACCTCCATCTGTTACCAGAAGTCTTATTTCTTACAAGAAATATTAAAGATATCGATGGGGTAAAGTGACTATATTGTAAAACATAAAAACCAAATGCAGTGAAAACAGTTTTAAAGATTTTATTTTTTAAAATATAAAAGTAAAACATTCACAGTGTAGAAAATACAAGGCTGTAATATGTTTTGACAATGTTACAGTTATTAGTATATTGGATTCCAGTATGTGAGATATGATTTTATTTAAAAGAAAAAACATAAAAGAAGCCATTAACCAGTCAATCAGGCTTTACTTCACTCTCCACAAACACTGGTAATTCATCAGTTTTTTTTTTTTGTTTGTTTTTTTTTTTTTTTTTTTTTTTTTTAGAGACTTGGTGGAGCTATACAAATAAGTTTGAAACTTAAAGCAAACACATATTCCAGACCAGTAAGTCTAAAGCCCTGCATTTCCAAGGGAGATGGATACTTTATGTTCCATCCTGCTTTTGTAAGTAAGTATTGATATCACACGTATTCCAAAGAGAATTGCAGGTGACACCATGTCTTCTTGGGCTAGATGTGCTATCATTGGCACCTGTACCTACATGAGAAAATAACGGAGAGTAGGTCACCTGCCTGCCCAGAGCTGTCTTAATAAGGTGAGCATTTTTGCAAAATTTGAAGTATATGATTCCTATGAGTGACAAGACTATTTCTGTTTTAACTGGCAATGTTTCATCAGTTTAAAACAGGATAAGGAGGGCCGGTGAGATGGCTCAGCGGCTTAAGCGCCTGCCCGGCAAGCGCGAGGGCCCGAGTTCGACTCCCGGATCCCACATACGAAAAAGGGGCCGGTGATATCGCTCAGCGGCACGGGCACCTGCTGGTGCGCGAGGTCCTGAGGTCGACCCCCCGGTACCCACAAAAAAAAAAAAAAACAGGATAAGGAGAACTACTTACAATGCCACACTTAAATAATCCTTTCCAAGATTGACTAATAAAACAAAATTTTTATAGAAAAAGTCTCATATGTTTCAATTGAACTTTAAATGTGACACTTAAAGGAATTATGCTAAACTGGAGTTTATCAGCCTAAAAATATCAATCAGGTTCTATGAAAAGGAATACAAAATGGATTCGATGTTTCTCTTCTATTAAATATTAGTACCTGGTTTTCTCCCTGAGAAAAGAACACAATCTGAAGATACTAAGGAGGAAAAAATAAACCACTGTAGAGAGGTCATTGTGAGCGCTAAACCTTCTGTCACAGCATTTCAGTATTTCTTTGTCATAAGTAGACTTTTTTTTTCTAAAAAGACAATCCTAACTTGATAAAGAATGTTTAGAAAAACACAGGCAGCAAATATCAGACTTGATAGGAAACCAGAAGATTTCTCACTAAGATCAGGAACAAGGCAACAATGCTACTGCTTTTCAGCATCATACTGGAAATCCTCTCTAATTCACTAAGACAAAAAATAAAATAAAAGGCATCTAGATTGGGGAAGAGGAAATAGTACTGCCTTTGTTTCCAAATGACACGATTGTCTATGAAAATCCTAAACAACTGACAAAATACCTCCTGGAACTGAAGGATTACATCAAGATTTAAGATACAAAGATAGTATACAAAAGAAAATTCCTTTCCTGTAGCCCAGTGTTATAATTTGTGTCTTGATGTCCCCCCCAAAGCCTCACGTTGTCATGGGGGGAGCACTTTTCAGAGGTGGCTGAATCTAGAGTGTGTGATGTTAGTATTAAGGGTGTGTGATTAGTAAATCAGTCCACTGATTGGTTTGGCATAGTTCTGGCTAGGATTGAGGTGTGAGTGCTACACCCGCCCTAGGGTGTGTATCCTGCATACAATATAAAGGACAGAGAGTCACGTCCCTCTCCCCTGTTGCTTTTCCTGTCTTTTGGGCATCATGAACTGTCCTGTGCCAAGCCGCCCTGTCTTGGAGCCAGAAAACTGTGGGCTGAAACCCCTACAAACTATGAGCTAAATAAACCTTTCCTTCTTTAACTTTGGGTGTTGGGTATTTTGTCCCAGCAATGAGAAAAGTAACTAAGACACCCAGCGATGTGGTATCACACTGATATGCATGTCTGAAAATGCCATGATTAAATCTGATAAAAAGAAAGATCTCACTAAAGAATATATACAGATACCAAATAAACATATGACAAGATGTTCAACATAATATATCATTAGGGGACTGTAAATTAAAACAACTTCTATCCATGTATTATAACAGTGAAAATCCGGGACACTGAAAATACCAATTGCTGATGAGCATGCGGAACAACAGGAACTCTCATTCATTGTAAAATGATATCACCACCCTGAAAGACAGTTTCGTGGCTTCTTAAAAACTAAATATACTCTTACCATACTACCCAAATACCTTGTAGTTACCCAAAGGAGTTAAAAACATACCCACATAAACTCTGCACATGGATATTTATAGCAATTTTATTCATCTTTGAACATTTAGAAGCAATCATGATGTTGAATGGATAAACTGAAGTATATGCAAACAATGGAGTATTATTCACTGCTGAAATGAAATGAAGGAAATTTAAATGTTTATGACTAATTAAAAGAAACTAGTCTGGAATAGCAAAACTAAATATCAGTTGTTACCAGGTGTTAGAGAAGACTGCATAGGTACAGTACAGTATTTTAGGGCAGTAAAAGTACTGCGCATGCTACTATAGTGGCAGATACATGTCATAATATGTTTGTCCAATCCCAAAGAATGTATGACGTCGTGAGTGAACCTTATGATCTTTGGGTGACATGTGTCAATGCAGATACATCAATGGTAACCAGTTGGAAAAATGTACCACAGTGGTGGAGAATGTTAGTAATGGAGAGGGTTACGAATGTGTGGAGGCACGGGGGATAGGATAAATCTCTGATTAATACTTCAATGTATTTTTATCCACTATCATTTTATTTATTCATTCATCTAGCTCTTCAATTTCTTCAGTGTTCTGTAATTGTCATTGTAGAGGTCTTTCACCTCCTTGGTTAGGTTTATTCTTAGATATTTTATTTTCTTGAAGCTATTATAAATGGAATTGCTTTTCTGATTTCTTTCTCATATGTTATCCATATGTTATTGATACACATATAGAAAAACTACTGATTTTTGTATGTTGATTTTGTATCCTGTTAATTTGCTGGATTTATTAATTCTAAGATTCTTTTGGTGAATACTTTAGGGTCTTATAAGTATAGAATCATATCATATGCAGAGAGTACTCATTTGATTTCCTTTTTTCCTATTTGTATCCCTTTTAATCCTTTGTCTTGAATAATTTCTTTGGCTAAAATTTCAAGTATAATATTTGCTATGGTTTAGATAGATACTCCCCCAAAGCCTCATGTGCTTATAAGTGGGGCTTTGGGGAGGTGATTGGGCCATGGGTACATGATGCTCATCAGTGAATTAGTCCACTGATAAGTTTATAGCTAAATGTGATGTTGGGAGGCGAAACCTGGTCTGAGGAGGTGGGTCATTGGGGGTGTGGCCTGGAAGGGTCTATCTCCCTTCCTCCTCCCTTCACTCTTTTCTTCCTGTCACCATGCCATGAGCTCTTTCCCATCTGTCATGCCCCTCTGCCATGCCACCCTGCCTTGGAGCCAGCCAACTATGGATTGAAACCCACAAATAGTGAGCCAAAAAAACCCTTTTCTCCTTTGAGTGTCAGGTATTGTGTCCCAGCAATGAAAAAGCCACTAAGACAATACTGAACAAGAGTAGTGAGAATAAATACCCTTGAGGATAGGCTGTTAGAACCTCTACCCCAAACACTGAGAAATCTTGAAAATGTCTGTCTAATGTGATGTTACATATATGCAATGATTTCTCTTACTATTGTTCTGTATTTAACTGCCTGTGAGAACTTACCTTGGAAAGCTGAAGAGTGGTTTTTTAGCATTGTTCATAATTATTAATCTTGTAATCAAGATTAGGAATACTTGGGACACAGCAGGAGAAGCAGTTGTATTTAAGACTGTGACTTCTAATTAGAATACATTGCCAGCAATTTTTTTTCAAAGTCCCTTTTTGTTCAGTTAAGATAGTCCTGTTCAAATTCCCGGATGACTGATGGGCTTTCATTTTCTTATGAATTTCTATGTCAAGTCTGGGTCTTTTAATTTAATCTCCTGGGGGAGGGGCTAAGTCTTCCTTGCAGGAAGCTGGGAAATGTCATTTGCTTCTGGCCCTGACAACTTTGGTGATGAAAAGGAGCTGGCAGAATGTGAGAGAAGTTCAGCATTCTTTGAAGGCATATATATATATCTGTCTTTCTAATGGATCCTGCAAAAGGGCACAAAGAACCAGAGGCACCAATGGCTGAAGCCAGAGAGGAAGCCTTAGATGCTTACATAGTTCTGGTCATACTTTTATGTTTATCCATAAGATTCAAACAAACCAATCAACAATGGAGAATAATGCCTTTTTTCAGAATTCTTATGACCAAGACCACTACAAATCTTCTCCAAGGGGCACTTTTCATTTTTTTTACCTAATATGTTGACTAGATCCCTTTACATTTTTAAAAATAAAACTTCAAAAGAATCAAGATGTGTTATGTACATATATCAACTTCCCACGATGAATGTAATCATTATGTACTGCAAACATGTACTAATAAAAATAAAAAGCAGAAAAAGACTTCAAACTTTAATCAGTTAATTTAATTTCCAAGCTTCATTACCCAGAACTAACATTTTCTCTTTATTTTTAACAACTGGAAAAGGTTGGATCGCAAAACACATCCTCAGATTCTCTCACATTGGGGCAGAAATGTCATAAAAAGTATTTGTTTCCAATAAGTTGAACTTTCTGATTTAATGTCTCTTTGCAAGGCTGTACAAACTCTCAATGGCCAGCAAACTCTGAGTCCTGAGGAATTTTGGTCTTTCATAAGATCAGTATAAACAACGATATCAGTATAAACCTCTGACTTGCTCTTATTACAAAGTAGAAGATGGTAGTGGTGGGTTGTGTCATTTAGACAAAAGCAGGAGCCTTCCAAGAGCGCCATAGTCGTGACTTGGGCTTCACAACTTGACGAGTCCAATCTTCTCTTGTTGGTATCATTCAATCAAATAAATACTTATTCACCATATTTATATTAAATGTGTGGGACTTGAGCCTTTGAAATATGTAAAGAGGAGTAAATGTAGATCCCAGGAAAGGAATTGGGAGGCTATGGGATGAAGCACCTTCTGCTGTTTGCTCTGGGAAATGCTCTATTAATCATTACAGTACTTCTTTAGTGATGATTTTCCATCAACTTGTGAATAAATTCATTTTCCTTACAGTAGAAAGCCTTCCCTTTCTATCTTCTACTACCAGACTTTTTCCTTCCTTTGTTTACACTTTTTTGGAGAGTTGTATATAATGCCTTCATATCTACTTTATATACCTTTCTATATTTCTACTCTTTCTGAGCATTTCTCCATCTAGTCTTTCTATCATGAAATCTGGGCTCCTCTTTAGCAGATCATTTCTACTTCAGAGGCAGAGGTGGAAAGAGAAAACAAAGACATTCTACTTCTCCCAGGAGAGGTAGAATGCATGTGCCCAAAGGCTTCCATCTCAGTAAACTGGAAGTTGCACATTTGACTTGAGACTGAGGCAGCATATCTAAAAATTGTCCTTGAAAAGCAGAAAATTTGGCATTGTGAAAAATAGAAGCTATCAGAGGCTAAAGAATATCGATAAGGGATGTGGAGATTCCAGTCTATGTTGTTATCAATCGATGCCTGCAGAATCAACCTGACAACCCTGGGTCACTTCTTCCAGTGAACACAAGAGGGCAGTAGAGACCCATGTACCTAGGTTAAGCATGGCAGTTACTGTATAAGTCAAATGGGGCAGCTCTGGATGGCAGGATGGTAGGGTAAGGAGGCTCACAGGAAGTTCAAATGAGGCCACCATTGTGAAGAAGCTAAACGATTTGACAAGAGTATAATTCTCAGAAAGACAATGAGGATGTATCAGTAGCAACCATCTTTCTCTCCCCACCTCAAGTTAGTCTGCTTATTTACCTACTCTGAGGTCAAAAAACAAAATAAGTCTATGTGTGGAAAAGTGTTCAAGAAACAGAGTTAGCCTATCCAGAGGTGACCAGGAGGCTGAGGGAAGCTGGAAAGGATCAGGGAAGTGGAGGGGGAAGGTCTGATGGAGCCAATGAAAACTTTATTTGGCCTATGCAGAAAGAAATTGTAGTGCTCAAATGAGGAACAGTGTAGGTTTTGTTATATCTCATTTTAATTGTTAATATTGGAGATGGTGCGGGTTGGCAGTAGTTGGAGTATCGAGGACATAAAGAATGTTTAAGACAGTCTGTACGGTGAATTTCAAAAGAGTAGGAAAAGGATGTTTGAAAATACCCACAGACATTGCCTCTAGTGCTGGGAATGGGGGAGAGAAAGAGACTTCCATGGAGAAGTATAGGGATTGTGCTCTCCTTTGGGAAAAAATTAAATTTCTAGTAATTTGAGGATTCTTTCTTTTCATTATACCTTTCTCTAGTATTTGAAATTTTTTATTATCGGTGTATATTATTGTTATAATCTAGTAGTTTGAGAACACAGATAATGTGTTCCAGAAAGCAAGAAAATTATCAAAAGTTTTTTGTTTACTATCTAGGGTAATTCCATGCAGGCAAAACATAAGGAAATAATAAAATGTGGAATATAGATAAAAGAGGGGACGAAATAGAAAAGGTAAGTTCGAAAAGAGATGTGGATCCTGAAGTTATCCTCATGCTGTAGCTGAAGCTATGGAAATGGACTCTTTGACATGGAAGAATATGCAACAACACAAGAGGTCCAATATGGTTTCTAGAATAATTTATAGAAGTACACATGCTAACTGTTCTCTCTGATAAAGACTGTTATTCCACTTTGGAATAACAGTAAGCCATTGTTTCTTGGTACATGCATTCACAAACTGATCAAATTTGCTTTAATATGGGAAATTATTACAGGCTTTTTACATCATCTCATCAAGAGACAGATCATTCTATGTATCAAAAAATACTGAAAAATTGGGCCGGTGAGATGGCTCAGCGGCGTAAGCGCCTGCCTTGCAAGCACGAGGGCCCGAGTTCGACTCCCGGATCCCACATACGAAAAAGGGGCCGGTGATATCGCTCAGCGGCACGGGTGCCTGTTGGCACGTGAGGTCCTGAGGTCGACCCCCCAGTACCCACAAAAAAAAAAAAATACTGAAAAATTTACTGTTGGATAAAGCCTAGTGCAACAGCGGAAAAAAAGAGAAAGGAATGACATACAGGGTTGATATTTACAAAATTGGGCCAGTATTTGACAGAGGAGAATAATGTAAATTGCTTTATTCACAAATATGGGGGGGGAATTAGCATTGCAGAAGAAAATATTCACATTTGTACAAGTCTAAGTATGTATACTCAAATGTATTTTTCATTGTTAATTATCACTTTTATCAAAATATCCATGTTGGTAGAATATAAATGTTCAATTAAGTATACCAAAGGCTTTTAACTATATGCACGTATACTTTTGATTTCGCAAAATAGAAAGCAAGCAATCATTTATGTCTAGTCATCTAACGCATATTGCAACCAAAGATAAAGAAAATCATAACACACAAAGATACAACCAAAAAAGCCTTTAAGAACATACATGAAAATCTCAACTGTTTGCAAAAATAAGATCAATATCACGTCTGTTTTGGCAAAAAAAAATAAGCATTATCAATTATTCACACTTAATTATCATATCATAATTTGTCAGCATTTTCTTTTCTTTTTTTTTTTATGTGGGTACCGGGAGTTGACCTCAGGACCTCGTGCGCCAGCAGGCGCTTGTGCCTCTGAGCGATATCATCGGCCCTTTTTTTGTATGTGGGTTCCAGGAGTTGAACTCAGGACCTCACGCTTGCCAGGCAGGCGCTTATGCCACTGAGCCATCTCACCAGCCCCAGCATTTTCTTTCTGAGCACCTACGTGTTCACAGCCCTATAGTTGGTTGCAGTGGGTATAACCATGACAGTGGAAATGGTAATTGTATTCAGGGCTTGATAAGTGATGAATAAAAGAGTGAATGGTGGGTACTAGAGGGAAAAAGAGTGAGGGAATTTTCAAAAGAAGTAGTTCAGATATAATAAACATTATAAGTAACTGTGGGAGGAATTGATTTGGAAAAAGGATTGTTTGTGGTAATTGGTTAGGTAATGTGAAAAAAGTCATTATGTAGAGTTCATAGTTGTTTTGAAGAAAATGAAAAAAAAAGAGCAGCAGTGAAGAATTCTACCTTTCTTTTCTGTTCAATGTCAGTATCTCTGTTGCTCTTCAATCGAGATGTCAGCTGAACCCCAGAACCTTCAGGTACAGTTTAGCAACAGTAATGAACTTCGTCACAGCCTCTGTACAGATTCCAGCTTCACTGTCTCCACTCCTACTTCACTTTTGGTCATCCTGAACCCTAAAATTTGAGACATCGTTGGGGTTGGGAACTTACTGACTGTGTTTTCCATTTGCCAAGGAGAAGATATACTTAGATTATTAGAGGTCTTCCTGCTCCATCACCATCGCACATGACCCCCACACCCACCCCACTCCTTTTTATTTGCAGTCTTCTATGCTTCACTGGTTTACCCATGGCCGCATTTTTCCTGTGACACAAAGAGGATTCTACTCCTCACTGTTGCTAGCTGGAGTTCCGCATGGACCTTTGTCACCAGTATTGTATCTATACAGTGTAACACCTGATTTTATTTCCTGATGACTTTCTACCTTGGGTGCACTTTCTCTGACTGTTGAATGCACCTGACTTGTCCTTGACAATCTTTCACCTAGTTTTAAACTCTACTGGGTGCAGTTTCTTTGAGGTCAAGAACTATAATTGCATGCCTGAACTTCAACACACTCATAATTCCAGTTCAAATTATTTATGCCAACAGAGAATCCCCTCCACCCCTGAACATGTTAAAAAGTCATCTTGTGGAATGAAGGTAGTGGCAACATGGTGGCCAGGACACACGGGTATAGGTGATAGATTTATAACAGGCCTGAGACTCAAGTCAGTGATAAAACTGGGCACTGAAAAACAGGAAAGGAGAAGAAAACGAGTGATCAATAATAAAATGAGGAATGAATAAATGCTTCAGCTTCCTTGCAGCTTTCAACAGTTCCTGAAATTATTTCCTCAGAGAGAAGAATATTAAAAACAAGCATTCCCTCCTGATCTAAAACCTGTCATGCTCCTATGACTTGCCCACATGTTTAAAAGGTCAAATAACAACACTGGACAGAGATGAGAATTCACATTTGCCTTTACTTAATCCGGTATATTATCCAACGTTCTCAAGTAAAAATGAAAGTATATTGTATTCATCATTTTATTTGCATGGGCATCCCCACCATCAGATGGTTTTGTTTTGTTTTGTTTTTTCATATGAACATCTTCAAAGGCCTTAGATAGCGGTGAAAGGTTATCCAAAAAGTATCAATAAAAAAACTAGTGAATGTATTGTGTGTGCCAGTGAGTGATGAGAACAAATCCTCTTGTTAATTGCTTCTTTATTATTTTCCAGGAGAATTGACTTTAGAAGAATTTACCAATGGCATGGTAAAAGATCAGACTTCCTAGATTTTGTTTCCAAGAGCTTCAACCTTTCTGCTGTGCTGAATCTGTAATGGGAAGCAGACAGACACGGAGAAAAATTTCTTCAAACATCCCGACAAGACTCATCTAGCAAAGATGAAAGTGAAGTCACTGTGAGAACCTCTTTCCCAGCTTTTAGTGAGCACAAAACTTTCAGTGTGACAGAAATGAAATCTCCCCTCAGGAGACACTGTTGGCTTCAGGTCTTTGTTATAATTGTTACAGGCTTGTGAACATAACATTTATTTTAAGCCAATAGAAACTTCCATAAAGATCATAAACAAATGCATTGAATGCATTGTTGCTTTTTCTTTTGTACATAAGTGTTCTCTCTTGCAGATTAAAACATGATAATTAAATTGAAAGATTATCTCTATACTTATCGGTTCAAAATACAGTAGATCTTGCCTGTTTGTTTCCGTACGCACTTAAATTAATCTGTATCTTGAAATAGAATCAGATTATCTAGGAAGTATCTCCACAGCTCAACATTTTTAGATTAAACATGCATTTGGCAAATGTGTTCACTGCCTCTTGGCTCTTGTTGCATTTGCATATTATTAATGACTGAGCTCTGGTCTATTTGAGAATTTTTTTTTCTGCCCATATTTTTCATTCCTTACCCTGAATGCCGTCTTGAATTGGTAATAATGTTTTGCTCCAAAGGAAAAGTCTTAAGCTATGTAGGAAAAGGACACAACTTCAGGCTGGGCAGTGTGAATGTTTCCATCCGATTTGTTATAAATCTGAGTCCAGTTGTGCATGAAAATGTGATGTATCATCTGTAATTATTATGCCAGTTGGAGGTTTGATCAGAACAGCAGACAGCCAGGCTATGCAACAACAAGCACTTGACATTTTAAACGGTCCTGACATTATAGCGCTGACATTTCATTTTTTATATCCTTTCCAAAAAATGAAATGATGAATGGTATTTTTTGATGGGTTAGGAC
Organism: Erethizon dorsatum; assembly: GCA_028451465.1. Lineage (NCBI taxonomy): Eukaryota > Metazoa > Chordata > Mammalia > Rodentia > Erethizontidae > Erethizon > Erethizon dorsatum. The sequence continues at coordinate 72,587,264 of CM051831.1, forward strand.
TTTTTAAGTTTTGGGTTCTATATCACAGTCCCATTAATATGTCTGTCAATGGATGACTTTCTTATGGAAACACAGCGGAGATTTCCAAGACCAGATGTGAACCATCTTTATGTCAAAAGCTTCATAATTATGCTTTCATAGTCAAATTAGGGTTAAAAACACACAACTGGAAAGTTACAAAAACAGTGTTCGACTATGCCTTTCTCTTCTACAGTTATGAATGTGGATAAAGGTACAGATGAAAGGATAGATGAAGAATAAATGGCAGTAAAAAGGAAGTAAAAATGGAGATAGAAAAGAAATTATAGATGAATGGATAGATGAAGATGAATGGATAGATGGAAGTAGAAATATCCTGGAGGTTTTTTTCCAACAATAAGAAGACTCACAAAGATGTGTACAATATATGATAAAGTACGTTGAAATAAATTTATTACAGGTAAATGAGAAAAACCATGGCAGCCATGATGCCACAAAGTACAGTACTATGCTTATTTGTTAAACGTGAGCTACCTATTGGACTCTGAGCTTCCTAGTAGCAGTTTTATTGTAATGAATCAGAATTCCATGAGTTTTTTTCCCTATGATTATACAGTAACATTTCCAAGTAAGGAATTCCATGACGGGTGGCCTGGTTTGTGAAGAATCTCAACAATCTTAAATAATTTCTGAGCCTCCATTTACTAAAGTGCAGTGGCTCAACCATGATTATATCACTAACTCATGAGAACCTACATCCTCTGACATATTTTCTGTAGTTTTTTTTCCTATAATTTCTTGATCCTTTGAAGGAAAGAGACATTATAAAAGATGAGGAAGATACCAAGGGTCTAATAATTTTCGCCTTATAAAAGTGATCCTCTCAAAAGGGGAGGAGGGTTAACACTCTGTTACTGCAGTCTCTCTATACAGTTAGAAACACATGGGACAGCAGATTGTCTGAATGGGGAAAGAAAGGAAGAGAGGAGAGAAAGAGTGAGAGGCAGCTGGAGAATGAAGACAAGCAGTAATCTGATTTCTTGTCCTTCCTGCAAGTCAGTGGCCAATGACCAACCAGTTCCTTCTTAAGCAAGCCTTAGTTCTTGCTGGAACAAAAAATATTCCACTGAAGGGTGTTTCGAAAGCAGAAGAGAAGACTGAGAATGGTTTAGGTGGGACAAACGTTTCCTTCATTTTTCTTCCCAAAATGCACCAACATAAAACTAATTGGGGAAATAAATGAGAAAGTATGTTCTGCTTAAAATTGAATGTATGGCTGAGAGGCAAATGAAGAGATTTAAAGAAAGGGTTAGTGGATTAAGGAAACAATAAGTACCAGGGAGAGGTGCTTGCTCTACTCCTCTCTCCCCCACTCGTATTAGAATAACCTTTAAAAAATGAAAACAAAATACAGAAAAGTCCTGACATTTAAAACCAAGTTAGGGTCTTATGCTTGCTGGAGAAATCTAAATCATTAAAACTGAGTGGACAGGGAATAGCTTTTTCATTACTCAGAGTTTATTTCTGGGGACTGCTGTAGGTAGGCAAATTGGATCTTCAAATTAAACTCAGGGAATAGCAACTTTTATTGTGGGATGACTGACAACATTTGGATAAGTACTGAGAGGTACAGAATTGCTTGGTACAGTGAACAATGGACTGAGTGCCAGGTATGAATTCTTGTGACCTTCAACCCTAAGTCTTGGTTCTGCAACTCCAAAGCAAGAGGACAAATCTCCAAGGTCTCGTCCACCTCTAATAATCTGCGATTCCGTGAGACAGGGAACGATGCCTCAGCGCTTCAGAAGGACCAGGATCTTAGTCACTTTCTTATGACAAAACATCTAACATCTTCAGTTTAAAGGAGAGGCTGATTTTGGCTCAGACTTTCAGTCCATGGTCAGCTGCTCCTAGGCACGAACAGGATAGCAGAGAAATGTGGCAGAAGAAAAAGTGTTCAACCCATGGCAGCCAGGAAGCAGATAGAGAAGGGAAGAGCCAGGGACAAGTGTACACTTTTCCTGGTCGTGCCCCTTGTGACTGACCTCCAACAAGGGCCCAGCTCCTAACAGCACATTTAGATGATCCACAGATAGGGACCACACCCTTACAATCCAACCACTATCCACATGCTTGGGACATTTGGGGGCACATTTTAGATCTAAATCACAATAATCAGCTGCTCAGAAACAAAATTTAAGAAAAAACTGTTTATATTCGACTTTAACTACAAGCCCTGATTTTTTTCTTCTCTCTTGTGGCCACTAAGTCTCAGTTCACTACTTATGGGCTCTGTGTGTCAAGTAACTGGTGTTTATCCCTGCACCTGCATCTGAGTTGCTGTCCACCATGTATGGAATGTTAGGTGAGTGATAGGTTATCTACGCAGAATTCACTTGGAAGTCTTTTCAAAAATTAAAAAAAATACTATATCCCTGGTATTCATGGTAATTCTAATGCATACCCAAGGGCAGAAACCACAGTGCTCATATTTCCTCTATAAGATCCCCATTCCCATTGTTACCATGAAAATGGCCAGAGTCCATCGATACTCTGTCTCATACCATTGACCTATAAAGTGCCATGGAGCCATGGAGTCATGAATATTTCCTTTTAAGATATATATAAAAACATCACAAATGCACATGCTTTCATCACTCACTAAATTTACCTGAAGAAACCTGAGTTTCATGTTGACAAATTAAATTAAAAATACATGGTGGAGTTACTGTGAGGATAACATGAGATAACATGGGAAAGCATATGTCTAGTACAGGGCCTGGCCACCACTGTATGCTTAGTGCATGCTTATCTCTACAACGTTAGATTTTATTTCCCTTTGGTACTGGAGAATTAATCCCAAGGAAACTCTATCATAGGCTACATCTACAGCCCTTTTTATTATTTTACGTTGAGACATTGTCTTGTTAAATTGTCCAGGCTGACCTCAAACTTGCAATCCTCCTGCCTCAGCCTCTCTGAGTACTGTGGTTATAGGCCTATGCCACCACACCCAGCTACTTTTAGAATTCTAAACCCTCAAGTACACGAAGCTAAGTGTACTTCTTGGGTGTTATATTAACTATAAGATCTTGTAAGATAAATGAATTTGATGCTGGAAAGATAAAAGTGGGGTGCAGGGAAGGGGGAAAATAATTGAAGTGTGTTATGTATGTCTATCAGTTCCCTACAGTGAATGTATTCATTATGTACTGCAAACATGCACTAATAAAAGTAAAAAAAAAAAAAAAAAAAAAGAGGATGACTGTAGATTTGTCCCAGATTCTTTAGGTACTTGGTTCTTCAGTCAAATTTAATTTGCCTCTCTAAGGAGGCCTGAGCATACAGCAATCAGTAGACTATTATCTTTGGATGGACAGAAAATTTCAAATACCGACAAGCCCTTTCAACAGGTCTTCAAGCTATTAGTTATATGTGTATTAAAAATGTTTGCTATGTTCTTAGAAATGACAGACTCTTCACTTATTGTCAGGAAAAATTCATACAAATAGGTAACACACTTAGCCTCTACTTTAGCATTTATGTCCAGGCTATTCCTTTTGATCATAAACTTCACATTGCTATAACATATTACACATGTAAGGAGTATTTTTTAAGACACATAATATCAAAACTGATAGCAATTCATTATGATAATTTTGACACATATGTAGATCTTATAATCATCATTTAATATACATTATTCAGATCAGTGTACATGAGAACGTCCAGTAGAAACATATCCAGAACTTGACCCCTTCCTGTACCAAGATACCACCTATCCTACCAGCCTCCTGTAGGCCGCTATTACCTCTTGTCTGGATTATGACAGCAAGTTCTTAAGTAGTTTCTGTTTCCAACATTGCCTCTCCACAGTCTTCTCTCACTAGAGCCCCCAGCACGAGCCAATTAAAGTACAAGACAGATCGTGTCACTCAGAACACTCCTGTTCTTCCTGTTCACACTCAAGATAACAAGAAATTTCTTGGAGTGGGCTTCAGGGCTTCACGTAATCTGCCCCTCTCCTCTCTCCTTAACTTTTCCACCTCATCCACTGCTACTCTTGACCTCATTCACTCCACTTCGGCTTCAGTAGCCACTTTCCTCTTTGTGAAACACTCCAGGCACAAGTCCTGCTCAGAGACGCGGCTCTTGCTACTCTCTCTGCCTGGGACGTTTCCTCCGGATAGCGGCGTGGCTTTCGCTTTCATCTCCTTCAAGCTTTTGCTGAGTCGTCACCTTCTCGGTGAGGCCTTCGCTGACCACATATTGCAAACTGCACTTTTTATCAAATGCCTTCTGCATCTATTGAGATGATCATATGGCTTTTCTCTTTCATTCTGTTCGTGTGGCACAGTGTTTTACGATAAAAGCACTGAAAGTTAGGCATAAAAGTAACACCTCAACCTAATAAAAGGCCATTTATAGTGAGCCAACAACTAACATCATACCGAATGGGGAAAAGGTGAAAACTTTCTAAGACCTGGAGCAGGGCCGGTGAGATGGCTCAGCGGCGTAAGCACCTGCCTGGCAAGCACGAGGGCCCAAGTTCGACTCCCGGAACCCACATACGAAAAAAGGGCCAGTAATATCGCTCAGTGGAATGGGCGCCTGCTGGCACATGAGGTCCTGAGGTCAACCCCCGGTACCCACACACACACACAAAAAAGACCTGGAGCAAGACAAGGATACTGGCTTTCACCACTTTCATTCAACATAGTGCAGGAAGTCTTAGCAAGAGCAATTAGGCAAAAGAAAGAGGCAAAAGGCATCTATATTAGAAAAGAAGTCAAATTGTCACCACTTGCAGAGTACATGATCTTTATATATAGAAAACCCCAATAATTCCAGCAAAAACTATCAGAACTAATAAATTCAGCAAAATCGCAGGCTACAAAATTAAAATACAAGACATCAGTGTGCCAATAGTGTATTATCTGAAATAGAAATCAGTGAAGCAATCTTATTTACAATAACTACAAAAAATAATAAAATACGTAGGAGTAAATTTAACAAAAGAGGCAAAAGAACTCTACAATGAAAATTATAAAACATTGATGAAAGAAGTTTAAGAAGACACAGAAAAGGAAGGATATCTCATGTTCATGAATGGGAAGAACTGATGGTTTTTAATTTGTAAAATTTTTTACTAGTATATGTTTGCACTACCTCATGATTACATTTATTGTAGGGAGTTGGTACATGTACTAACACATCAAATTCTTTTTTTGTCCCCTACCCCTCCTATCCTTCTCTGCTCCTTTCAACTCTTGGTCTCCTTCTCATTTGCAAAAGATCTACTTCCACTCAATTCTTTTTCTTTTCCATCCCTTTTCCCATCCCTCTCTCCTGCCTCCCTCCATCTTCTTTCCCCCCCCTTTTGAAAAAAAATCCCCTACTTCCTATTATCTATCATTTACTTTGCTTATATTTAGGGGGTCTCATATAAGAGAAACCATGCAATATTTAAGCTTGTGTGTCTGATTTATTTTACTTAATATTATGGTCTGAAGAAGACTCCATTTTATTTTTTAAAATGCCCATTCTACCCCAAGTAATCCACAGATTTTATCAAAATACTAATGACATTCTTCACAGAACTAAAACCCACAAAATACTCTTAATAGTCAAAGCCATCCTGAGCAAAAGAATAAGACAGGAGGCATTACAGTACCAGACGTCAAAAGATACAACAAAGTTGTAGTCATCAGAATTACATATTGGGCATAAATGAAGACAGACCTGTGGAAAAAAATGCAGAGACTCTAGAAGTAACCCCAAATATCTGTGTCCACAAAGTTGCTTAGAACATGCATTGGGCGAAAGACAGCCTCCTCCCTAAATGAAGCTGGCAAAGTTATCCACATGCAGAAGAATGAAAGTAGAGCCCTCTATTTCATGCATGATAAAAATCAATTCAAAATAAATTAAAGACTTAAATGTAAGATCTGAAACTGTGAAACTTCTAGAAGAAAACATAGGGGAAATACTTCAGGACATTGGAATGGGCAAGGAATGTTTTAAAGATCCTAAAAACATAAAGGGACAAAAGGTTATGTTCATTAGGGAGATTGGCCTGTAGTTCTCTTTTTTGGTTGGATCTTTCTCTAGCTTTGATATCAGGGTAATACTTGCCTCCAGGAATGAGTTAGGGAGTATTTCTTCCCTTTCAGTTTCATTAAAGAGTTTAAGGAGTATTGGCATTAAATCTTCTCTAAATTTCTTGTAGAATTCATCAGTGAATCCATCAGGACTTGTGCTTTTCTTTGTTCGTAAGTTTTTAATTACATTTTCAATTTCATTAACTGATATTGGGTTATTCAGAATTTTTATATCTTCTTGATTCAGATTTGGTAATTCATAAATTTCTAGGGATCTCACCATTTCTTCTGTGTTTTGCATCCTATGCGAGTAAAGATTTTTGAAATAGGTATTAATGATCTGAATTTCCACAAGATCTCTAGTGATTTCACCCTTTTCATTCCTCATTGCATGAGTTTGAGAATTTTCTTTCCTTTTTTTTGATAAGACTGGCTAGGGTTTATCAATTTTATTTATTCTTTTAAAGAACTAACTCTTCAATTCATTTATTCCTTGTATTGTTTTCTTAGTCTCAATTGTGTTAATTTCTGCTCTGATCTTTATAATTTCCTCCCTTGTATGGGCTTTGGGCTTGACTTGTTCTTCTTTTTCTAGAAGCTTGAGGTGCAGCATTAGGTTTTTTATTTGTGCTCCTTCTGTTTTCTGCATGTGAGAATTCACCACTATAAATTTCCCTCTTAGGATTGCTTTCCTTGCATCCCACTGGTTTTGGTATATTTTATTTGCATTTTTGTTTGATTGTAGATATTATTTAATATCTTCTTTAATTTCATGTGACCCATTGGTTGTTCAGGAAGGTGTTGTTTAAGTTCCATGTGTTTATGTAGTTCTTGTGGTTTATTTTGCCATTAATTTCCAATTTCATTGCACTATGGTCAGATCATATGCATGGGATAATTTCAGTTCCTCTGCATTCACTTAAGCATGTTCTATGAGCTAGTATGTGGTCTGTTTTAGAGAATGCTCTATGTGCAGCTGAGAAGAATGTGCATTCTGATGACGTTGGGTGGAACACTCTGAAAACATCTACTAAGTCCCTTTGTTCACAAGTTTGGTTCAGTTCTGATATTTCTTTGCTGATTTTTTGTCTAGTTGATCTATCTCTTTGTGACAATGGGGTATTAAGATCTCCTGTTACAATTGTGTTATTGCTTATTTGGTTTTTCATGTCAATTAATATTTGTCTTATATTGTCAGATGCTCCTGTATTTGGTGCATATATATTTATGATTGTTATCTCTTCCTCTTGAATTTTTCCCCTAACGAGTATGTAGTAACCTTCTTTGTCTCTTATGATCATTGTTGGTTTCAAGTTCACATTGTCTGCAGACAGAAAATCTACCCCTGCTTTTTTCTGGGTTCCTATTCCATGGAGTATTTTTTCCATCCTTTGACTTTCAGTCTATGAATTTCTTTTTGAGTAAAATATGTTTCTTGTATACAGCATATTGTTGGATCTTGTTTCTTGATCCATTCTGTCAATCTGTTTCTTTCCATTGGTGAATTGAGGCCACTTACATTGATGGTTATAACGATATGTATTGGCTTAACTATGTCATGTTATTTTCCTGCTGTTGGTACCCTGTTTTTCCCCTCTGTTTAAATGCTTTCCCTGCCTGGCGGTTTCTTTCTGATATTGTTCTTGGAATTGTGGTCATTTTTATCTCTGTCTAGAATATCTTTCAGTACTGTTTGTAGGGTTGGTTTGGTGGTCATGAATTTCTTCAGTTGTTCTTTGTCATGGGAGTGTGTTATTTCTCCATTAATTTTGAAAGGTAGTTTCAACTCAGTGTACGTCAATCTGGGTTGGAAGTTGTTTTCTTTCAGGACTTGAAATACTTCACTCCAAGCTCTCCTTGACTTGAGAGTTTGTGTTGCAAAGTCTGCCATGATTCTGATAGGCTTTCCTTTACAGGTGATTTGTTTCTTTTCTCCAACAGCTTTTAATATTCTGTTCTTGTGCTGAATTTCTGGGATCTTGATTATCACATGTCTGGCTGTAGATTTATTTTGGTTATGTCTAATTGGAGTTCTATAAGCTTCACTTATGTGTATGTCAGATTCTTTTCCCATGCTTGGGAAATTTTCTGCTATTACTTCTGCAAATAGATTTTTTATGTCATTTGTGTTGGGCTCCTGCTTTTTCATTGACACCAACTGTTGTTATATTACTTTTCTTCATATCATCTTGCAGCTGTTAAATTGTTATTTCCTGGTCTTTTGTTATTTTCAAGAGATCTTTCCTTTCACCATCACTAGCTGAGATCCTGTCTTCAAGGTCTGAAAGTCTGTCTTCAGTTTCATTCAAGTGGTTTTTCCAGCTTTCAATGGAATTTTTAATTTCCTGATACCTATTTGAATCCACTTCATGCATTTTATTTCTTTCTTATATTTATTATTCATGGTTTCCATCCTCTACCTATCATCATCTCTTTTTTAAACTATCTCTAGATTTGCTGAGCAATTCCTTTATAAATGTTGACATTTCTTTTTTTACCTAAGAGATTATTTCTGATCTGATTTCCTCTGTAGCCTCATGGATTTGTTTCTTTACTTTGGTTGCTATCATTTCAGAAATGTCAGGTGTGTGTCTTCCATTTTCCTCTGTCTCATTGTCTCCCGGACTTGTTCTGGGTGGGCTGGAGGTCGGAGGTTGTATTTTGCTTCTGCATCTTGTCATTTTCTCTTTCAAAAGTTTTTATTTTGTTTTCTGTGTTGAACCTTATAAGTTTTTGTAGTAGGTAGCTTTATCACTAGTATCAAGTGCTTTCTAGGCAAGGTTTGTTCTTCAGGATGTCTTTTGTGTGTAGCAGGTTCTTGGTTTGTGTCTGTCCCAAGATCCTACCTTTCCAATTAAGAGTGAGATGTTGGTATCTGTTTGGCTCAGTCCCCAGTCCTTTGGTGTTGGAGTGTGGTGAGGGTATTACCCCAGAACTTCCCAGTATTATTGCAGAAGCAAGAACAACAGATTAAAACAGATATGACATCCTAGCTAAAATAGTAGAATTAGCACTGACAATAGCATCAAGTACAGTTTTGAAACTGACAAACTGTGGTAATTATTAATTTTCTACCTTTAACCATTGAAGCAAAATCTACAATTATATAACAGAACTGACCATAAATCGGGAGCTTGTATGCAAAGTGTTTCCCCTTGGTAGAGTGGTTTTACCCTGTGCCGGGGAAATTTAAGAAGGATAGTGGATACAACAGAAATAACTGAAAAGAAATAAAGTAGAAGCCAGGCTGGAGGACAAAGGATGATCATGGAAGCTTTGGGAAACTACAGAAGAGGGCAGAAGAGGAAGAATGAAGAAGTAAGCAAGGGATTATTGAAGTTGACCAGAAACATTAGAAAGACTATTCACTTATATGAGAATATGATTAAGTCTAGAGAGGTAAATTGAGGAAGGGGAAAGAAGATGAATAGATTAGAACAAAGATGTAGGTAAAAGACAAAAAAAAGGGGGGGAAGGAACAGGAAACAAACCACAAACCAGCAAAAAAAAAAAAAAAAAAAAAAGAAGAAAAATAAAGTAAAAAATCAAAATCCCTCTGATGTCCACCAAAAGTCTAAAACTATTGGATAACACTGCCTGCACTAGAGTTTGTGCTGGATTTGAGGCTGATCTTGTTCTCCAGATGTGGGGGCCTGGGGCCAGACTCATCAGCCAGTCATACTTTCTGTATGTCCCTTAGTGGCCTTCCACTCACTGTTTCTTTTGGCAGCATCTCTCTCCCAGTTGCTGTGCTGTTTTCAGGCAGAGACAGGGGCTGTTCCCTGTCCCATGCACTTTTGGCTCTTCCTGGTCCTTGCTCAGCCTTCTCTGGTCCTCTTCCACTGGCGAGTCTCTGTCCTCTCAGGTCGTTTGTTGCGGGGAGGGGGGATGCTGTGATAGGGTCCGGTCCTCTGCTCCTGCTGTTGCAGTCCAAGGCTGCTCACTCCCAATTCTTACTCCTCTCCCGAGGCTAACTTCCCATTCATTGCTTTACAAGTTTTGCGGCCACCATCACCCACCTCTGCTGTAGTCTGTGACTTCCTGGGGCCAGATTGTGGGGGGTGCTGTGGGGCGCCTTTCTGCTCCCGCTCCCAGCATTGTGGGGACAGCCTGGGCCTGCACAGTCCCGAGGTGCAGGGCTGTTGAATTCCCTGAGCCACTGTAACCACAGGTCACAGGGGAGGGCTTAGCTATTCCATTTACTGTGCACCCCTGTAGTCTTTAATCTTGTTCCTGGTGGTTCCAATTAGCACTCTGGTGTACAAAAGGAATGGGAAGAAAAAAACAGTGGAAAAGAAAAGAGAAAAAAAGAAAGAAAGAAAGAAAAAATGCAAAAAAGGAAAACTGGCTGATCCTCAGGGAGGGATCAGTTCATGTCGGCAGAATTTACTGCTGGATTGTAGTGTCTTCTGTTTGGAGGAAGACCTTATATTCCAAGTCCATCCTGTATGACTTGATTTAGCCACATTATTTTAATATATCCTTTTATTTTTTCTTCTTTTAAGATTCCAAGTATGGTGGACAGTCGTCCTGATCCGGCAACCCACCGGCAGCCAGGTGGGCTGGCTGGCCGTTTTATTAAGTCCTTTATCCACGTTTTGCTTGATCTATGAGTCTCTTATGTCAGACTGGTTTTAGTTTCAGGGTGTATGTCCCTCCCCTTTCTTCCAATTACCTGTGTTTTAGTTGAATTTCTCTGAATAGCTCTGAACGAGACTCCTCCTCTATTCAGGCATGTTGAATTCTATGTTATAGTTTAAAACATCATGAAATCAGAAGTTAAATATCAAGTGAAAAATTCCTAAAAATCAGAAAAAAGACAAGCAAAAAAATGGAAAGATGTACAAAGTTTGAAATACAATAAAAATATATATGAAAAGATGTTTAGCCTTTCTAATAATCAGAAAAAATATAAAATACAACAATAATTATTTATTGTCATATTAGGCAAGACTCCAGGCCAGTTTGGGAACCCCCTTCCATCTTTCTGCCCTGCCTTAAACATTGCTTCCACCCCGCTGGTCACAGGAAGCTCCTGACCTCCCAGGTATCACAACTGTTTTCCACAAGGAAAGAGGAAGGACCAGGATATGCATAACAGCTGAGTCAGTGGCATTTAAAGAGTTGTCTTAAAAGCCTCACATAGGGCTGGTGAGATAGCTCAGCGGCATAAGCGCCTGCCTAGCAAGTGTGAGGTCCTGGGTTCAACTCCTGGTACCCACATAAAGGAAAAAAAGTGCCCGTGATATCGCTCAGTGGCACAAGTATGAGGACCTGAGGTCGACTCCCAGTACCCCCATAAAAAAAAAAAAAAAGAAAAGCCTCACATAAAGAGTCACATAAAGCCTCGCATAAAGAGGTCTTTCTCTGTTTCCATACCATGGCCAGAATTGTGACACATCATCACCCCCACACATGGAAGCTTGGAAAATGTAACATTTTATTTGGTCACATGGCTACCCTACATAAATCAAAAGGAAGGGAGAAGAGTAGACTAGATATTAGATTGATAAATAGCAATCTTTTCAGCAATACTTATATAAATGGATTATATTAGGGATACACTAGATCCAACAGAATCACAATAGCTAGATCTCCAAAATGTAATGGTGAATGAAAAAGCTATAGAATGAAACCTATCATATACTGCCATTTCTACATTCACACACAGGCACATAGACACAAAGAAATCAGTCAACAAACATGTAGCGAAAGCCAGGAAGGACACACAAAATAATCCTAAGAATGGCTAATAGTCAGACATAGGGATTTTGAGTTTCTAGTGTTATTTATAATTCAATATCACGTGGATAGGAAGTTGTCCGAATACCCTTTTAAGGAAGACCATTGCTCCAGTCACTGAGCATGTCATCAGCAGACAACCTCCAATGCCATCCCCTCCACAATTGCTTCAGCTGCGGAGAGCTGCTCACCCAAGGTCACGCTCCTGCTGGCAATAACTGATCAAGGGAAGAGTAGAGGGCCCAGCCATTGCAGACTGGTCATTGAGGACCCTAAATCTCCAATGACCATTTTATTCCAGAGCTGCACAGTGGGGTCAGCTGAGGTTGTTCAGCCTGCATTGTAGCTGGCTTCTCCCTCTGCCCTACTTCCTTCTCTTTGCCTCTACAGGTGTTGCTCACAGCCGTCCATAATAACCATTCTGCACACTGAGCTCTCAGAATCTGCTTCTCACAGAACCCAGCCTGTGACAGTGGTCTATTATAAAGTGCTATGTTTACTCTTAAAAAGCTAAGTGTTTTGCAAAGTCCCACACTAAAAACAACCAGGCTTATGAAAAAAAAAATAGGGTTGGGGCAAACTATTCAAGAGCTGTGCAATAGTGTAAGAACTGCACCAATAAATCAAAAGATATGGTAATGAAAATACTAACCAGGGGCCGGTGAGATGGCTCAGCGGCTTAAGCGCCTGCCCGGCAAGCGCGAGGGCCCGAGTTCGACTCCCGGATCCCACATACGAAAAAGGGGCCGGTGATATCGCTCAGTGGCACGGGCGCCTACTGGCACGCGAGGTCCTGAGGTCGACCCCCCGGTACCCACAAAAAAAAAAAAAAAAAAAAAAAAAAAAGAAAATACTAACCAATTAAATCTCCAACTATAATCAGTGGATCCCCAGAGCTTTAAACTCTGACTCCCATTTCCTTTATCAGGGTGCGCATGCTCCGGCCATCTGCTTCCAGGGGAGACCAGCCTCCTCGTAACTGACAGGAAGGGATAGACTTCTTCATCATTCTCCTCTTTCTTTAACCAGGGGAAAATTTCTTTCATGGTTTTTTTACTGGCACTCACAGCATCATCAATGGCTTACAGGGATGGAAACTGAGACAGATTGACTACTCTTGAGCTAAAAGAAAGTACTCTTGCAAGATTTCCTTTTTTTTCCTGATCAGGTCTTTATATATTTTGCAACATTCTTTTTAATATGAGAAAGCTCATTCTGATCACTTCAAACTTCTAATAAGATGCAAAATTCCATGTAGGAACAAATGCAGCTTCAGTGTTATACTGATATCAATCCCTGACTCATTACAAATATAAGACATAAAAGAGGTAAGACTGGTCATGTTAGATTATTTTTCAAAGGAAATTCTATTTGCATACTAGCTCTACAAAGATTTTTAAAAATATATTTATATGGAAGAGGAATACTAGAGAAAGGGAAACCAAGTATAAGGATGATATTTTGATTCAGATTTGAATAACAGTCACAGTAGAATTCTTTCAAGTTCCCTGGCCTCTTTGCACAGTAAAGCCTCTTGCTGAAATTGCTCTGCTCTTCCTATTTAATGTTACTTGTAGGTTTACTGATCAGCCATGACCTGAATTAGTCTTACCTATTTCAGTGGTTTGAATGTATCTCATCTAAATTTCAAGTATTGCCAATACAATAACATTAACAAGTGGGTCCTTGAAGAGGTGGTTAGGCCATAAAGGCTGCTGCCTCAACAATGAGATGAAGCCCTACATAAAACAGGACTTTCAGAAACTTCTACTGATTTTCTCTTCTGCCTCTTATATGAGGATTAAGAAGAATGCCTTTATCAGACGGAATGCCTTTATCAGACAGAATGCCTTTATCAGACCTAATGCCTGAGCAGTGGATTCAGGCGTCCCAGCCTCCAGAACAATAAAAGATTAAAGTTCTGTTCTTAATGAAGTCTATGGTTTTCTGTGATAGCTCAAAAACAGACCAAGACACCCACTGTTCTTATGTTCTCCATTCACTTGGAGAATAACTTTGTACCAGGCAGAGTGAGGATTCCGTTCTATTATAGGTCTTCTCCAAATTGTTGTCTGGCATCCCATATTGCAAAACATGATTTAAGGCAATAATAACCTCACAGATACAATTAAATAATGATTGTAAAATTGGCAAGATCAGTGAATGCCACTTTCTGCGGTGCCCTAATAACCATTAGGCTGTATCCCTGAAATGCCAACCTCACCAAATATCTTCCTATTTTAATTTCTACAGGATGTTCTCATGCTTCCTTCACTAGTATTTTAACTACAAGACAAAAATATTTGAAACAGTAGAAAGACATCAGGGACCAACCATATGTGGATAGGAGATGTGTGTGCCTGCTTTGGGGATGTGTTTTAGTTGAAACAATTCTGACAGCCAACTTCAGAGGCAGGGGACAGCTTGCCATTTTTCTCTGACTTAAAGTGACTGCAGTCAGTTTCAAAGAGGGTCATGGTTAGGCTGTTCTACTCTGGTGAGCAGTTTATTAGCAGTTTATTTTGAGACGCCTGTGAGAATTGGGCTATGACTTTGGTGGAAACTTTTTATAAGATGAAGAACATACTTGTCTAGTCTTGACAGCTAGATGACAGTCACTGGGAGTATTCTTAAGTGGATTGGGCTGCGTGTTTGTATGGTTGCTTACTTCTACCTATTTATACTTTAAACTTATTTTGCTCTCAGATAATTTTTCATCTTCTGTGGGGAATAGATTTCTGTTTTAGATGGTGAACAAAGTTCTGCTTTAGCACTACTGGTCTTATATTCACAGGTGTTGCAAAAAGTCAGTTTACATTAAAAGCCACCACTGTGGGATGCTGTGAAGTCTGAGAAGCAGATGTGTATAACTCTCAGTCACATAGTCTGGTGAACAGGGAATAAAATGTTATTTTTCCATAGCTGAAGTTAAATTCTAGTTTGAGGTATGATGGTTAATCTTGATTGTCAGCTTGGTTGGCTTGAAAGACTCCTAAGACATTAGTAAAGCATACTTCTGAATATGTCTTTGTGGATCATGGACACATTACCTTGAGGACTGTATCTGGTGCTGGTCTCTTCCTCTCTGGCTCTTTGCATCTCTCTGATTCTCTAATGCCACAGCGTATGCCACGATGTTTCCACCTTGTAACAGCTGACCATAAACCAAAACCTCTGAAACCATGATCCAAAACAAACCTCTCCTCCTTTAACTTGTGAGCATCAAGTATTTTGTCCATGCAACAAAACGCTGACCAATACATGAGTTTACCATTCCCCTGGCCAATGCAAATGTCATTCAATTCAGGGACTCTTTTCCCATCTTCTATTTTTAACTTTTCTAAGGAGCTTATCAAGTACCAGTATATGGGCTGTAGAATCTGATATTGGTTGCTATATATCCAGATGACTTCTGTTGTGATCAGGGGTAATTATCAAAATATACTTTTGAAATGTCTAAAAATAAAATGGCAGAGGCAAAGACAATGAGAATGAATGTTTGTAATAACTAATTAGCTGAAGTGAACAACAGATACTGAAGTATGATCCTCAATTGTAGGTTCATCCAAACTTCAACTGCATCTTTTATTCCCCATTGAGAAACCTCTTCAAAATTGTAATCTATAACCAAGTAATTTTCTGGTGCATTAATTACATTATGCTACTCATATCTCACTAGCAGCTATGGCAACTCTTCTACCCAACTGCCCCTTAGAACATAGGTAAAGTCATGGGCTTTATAGCTTCCTCAGGAATTGGGTTGGAATGAGTGCCAGAGTTAAGAGCTCTTCAGTTCCCCTTTTCTTATCAAGATTTAAGTTGGGTTTACACCAGGTTAAAGGAAAGAGTTAGAAACCAAAAAAGGTCAGAGCACAGATAACTTTCAGAATTATTCCCCAGTTTATATTCAACTTTCTCCTCCTTCCCCAGTTTAAAGACTCATTATGTATTAGGAGGTATCATAAGCTGACGTTTCCTATATACTCTCAAAACTGTTGTTTAAGGGCAGAATTTTTGTGACCTGAGTCCTTTAAATCTTTTAGGCCTTGGCTTTTCACAATTGAGAATAATTTTTCTATTATTTTGTTGTTTCATATTTAGCAAAGCAACAAATGCTGCTACTAAAGAAGAGAATATTCAAAGTGTAGTGAAGAATGCCACAGTATATTTCAGTATTTACCCACCATACCTGCACAGGCACTTGACCCGTCTCTCAAGCCTGTGCACAAGCATCTCGAGCACAAGATGTGTCTTCCTCCTAGAAAGCACACCCAGTTTTTGAGTCACTATATGAGGAACTTCTTGTTACAGTGGTCTGAACTCTCTCCTTGTATAATTCCACAGGTACAGACTCGCTTCCTGAAAATATAAAACTAAAGAGAAAACACCCAGTACTATTTCCCTCTAGGATCCCTCAGATGTCCTCTTTTGTTCTCCACCTAACAACCCAAAGACAGAACTCCACATCAGTGCATAGAATGAAAAGTTGACTCTTTGGAAACACAGTGTTTTCTGTAGTTTCCTGTCAACTAAAATGTGGCCAACAAACTCTTAATCAGTGGTGCTGTTTAGATCTATAATATCCCCCAAAAGTCTCATGTGTTCGGAGGTGAGGGTTTTGGAAGTTGATTGGATCATGGGGCACTATAGTTATCAATCCCTAATTAATATGTTGTTAAGAGATGGAGACTGGTTGGAAGAGTGTGTCATTGGGGGTGTGCCTTTAGAGGGTACCTCTCCCTTTCCAGCTCCTCCCTTCTCCCTCTACTTTCTGGCTTCCCTGAAGTAAGCAGCTTCTCCACCATGTCCTCCCATGATGCTATTTTGTCTTGGAACCAGCTGACCATGGACTGGGTCTCCTGAAACATGAGCCAAATTAAACATTTCTCCTTTAAATTGTGGGTGTTATGGGCTGGTGAGATAGCTCAGCGGCATAAGCACCTGCCTGGCAAGCACGAGGTCCTGAGTTTGACTCCCGGTACCCACATACGAAAAAAGGGCCAGTGATATCGCTCAGTGGCACGGGTGCCTGCTGGCGCGCGAGCTCTGAGTTTGACCCCCGGCACTCACAAAAAAAATTAAAAAAAAAAAAATTGTGGGTGTTAGATTTTTTTTGTCCCAGTGACAGTGAAGCTCATTACTACAGTCAATAAGGCTTATCTTCCAATGAAGGGATGTGGGCCCAATGGTGTATGTGTGAGGGAGGTAGTGTACGGGTCAGCCCAATTCAAAATTCTGCATGAGATCTTAGTACAAAGTTCTACAGGCTCCATGCAGCCTGGCTTTGACCATGTCTCTAGCCTCACCTCGCATTATACTTTCCTGTGCTTTGTCTGAATACACTGCCCATCTTAAATTTCTTAAGGTATTTGTTCTGCTGTATCCAGTCACAGAAATGATTTTTCTTCTCTTTGCCCAAAATTACTTTCCTTCAAATTTTGCTTCAAAAAATATGTCCTTGGAGAAGTTTCCCCAATTTCCTTCATGAGATCTCTTCTCTCTTTTTTTCCAGATTCACTTTTTTCCAGATTTGCACTTCTTTGTATGATCGCTTATTTCTCCCATTCTAACCCTAGGGCTTACAGACAGCTGGACATTGGTGGGCACTGCACAAATAGTTACTGAATGTACGATTGCCTATACATAAAGCAAGACCCAAGCTCTCTTACTCAGCATGTCCTTCACTCTCTCCTATTTTTATTGCTACGTGTTTCTTTTTCCTACTTAATTACAATGCCTTCTTCTAGCAAGCACTAGAATCAAATAGACGGATGAATGCATGTAGCTTTCTTTTTTCTTCCTTAAGGCCAATTACAGGCTGTGGTAGTGATTTTCCTGTAGAGTCACCAAGAACTTGTTTAATGAGCAACATGAATCTATAGGGAAATAAGGTTTTGCAGGATTGGGGCCAAAGATTGCCAAGATGAGCTTCAAAACCAAACTATATAAAAAAAAAAAATCACAAAACTCAAGTGATGATTTTTCTCCAAATGTCATGTTTTCTGCTTTGTGGTATTTACAATATATTTTGTCAATGTAATAGCACACCAATTAATGAAGAAATGGCAATTTGTTGTCCTATGAAATAATACAGTATTTAAGTTGACTAGATATTCTCAGAAGTTTATAATCACGGACTCTTCTCTTATTATATTCTCTCACTGAAATGTAGTTTATCTTCAGGTTAGATATCATTATAGATCCTTTGTCATACATCTTTCCTTCACATGTAGCTTCCTAGTTAACATAAAACATTACTGAAATATATTTTATTTTTCATAGAAATCAGATATGTTAATTTGAACACCTAAGCCAAACTTAAACAGATTCTTGATTAAACTTTTATACATGGTGATGTTTTCTCAGTCTAATTTCTTTTCAATAACATATTTGGAAGAGCTATTATCAGAGAACATTATTTGCTCTGGCCAGTTGCCTCTTCAGAAATATATTATCAGACTTTCTGTTGGCACTATTAATTTGATCACTGAAAAGAAATAAAACAAAAAATCATAACATTTAAAACTGTAAAAGGATGGTAATTTGGAATGAGCAGTTTTCTATCTAATCTGTCCAAACTTCATTTCCTATGGCTACAGTTTAAGTTGGCAAAGCTAAAGAGTAAGATACATTTATAGAAAGATGACTTAAAGATAAAAAAAAATCATAGTTGACTTGAAACTGAGCAAAAACAAACAAGACATTTCATTTATGATGTAGACATTTTGTTTATAGCATAATCTGTATGTAAGAACCCTTATACAAGTATGGATATGGAAAACTCGCTTGCAAATAATTCAGTTATCCCAAAATGAATTGAAAAAGCATATAATCATCATCCAACTCATTAATCATTTTAATCTTTTTCCAATACTTTTTATTTGGAGGGAAAACCTTTTTTGATAGTGTCTATTTTGCTCAACAAGATGTATAAAACTTATATAAAAAGAAATGGCAGTGGTTCAATGATTTTGTTCAGTGATACTTTAAAAAGGTTATTATTGCAAACAAAACATCTGTTCAACGTATGATTTCTGATAGATTTTCCTAAAGTAATCTCTAAAGGCCAATTGTGATCCAATCATAAATTTTGAGAGTCTAAATCTTGAAATCTTTTTTATTGGTCCCTAATTTAGTATGGGGTGGGTTAGGACAAGTGGTCTAAATTAAGACCAGGAATAGGAGAGTATGGGGGCAGTGAAAAATAGCAGAGAATCTAGAGGATAAGCAAAATTGTTGGATAGAAACTGTAAATTGTTGTTTGCTCGCAAAACTTTTGCAAAAATATGAAATTTGTGCACTACTGTTAAATGCCCAGCATAATTAACATATTGTAGATAGTTCAATGGCCTGTGTGAAATAATTAATATCTACACAAATAAAGATGAATAGTCTTCTACATTGCCCTCTGTTCTAATTAAAGGTAGGAAAATTTTTTTTTCCATAAGACAAGGTTGTCCACTGAAAACATTATTTGATTCCAGTTTTGAAAAATTTTCAGTACTTTCAATTACATTCTTTTAGGCAGAAATATATTTCAATATGTTAGTGTTGTCATCATAGCTAGTACATCTTGTATGCTAACTGAATAGCAACTTAAAATGCTATGGTCATATCAGGTGAAAAAATAGGTCATATGACTTGTTTTAGATCGTAAAACATTAAAATACAAGTACTACATAGAAAATCAGGTATTCTCTTTATACTTGTCAGCCTGACTTTTCTTGTCTGAAAAGTCATAAGAAAAACCAAACAAATGGACTTGTTCCTCAAAGAAAAAGAAGTCTCCAGGCAAATCCAAATTATATAAATTTGGGTACAAAGTTATTTTCCACAGTTCCATTATTTCCAACTGTATTGATTCCAAGTAGGATTCTTTCATCAATTAGGTATATTTTTATGAGTCTGTTTCTGGGATAGATGTCCATCTTTCTGGAAGTATACAATCTTGATTACTTGTACAATAGGTATTAAAATTAGGTAAACTCACTTTTGCGTTTTTTTTTCAACATTGTTTTAGCTCTACTTAGTTACTTTGCCTTTCAATATAAAATTTAGATTACATTTGCCTTTAAAATAAAATCTTGCAGGAATATAGGTATTCCTCATGAATATAGATGTAAGAACCTCATAAATATATCACAAATAGAATTCAGCAATATATTAAAAGAATTATACATCACCACCAAGTGTGGTTTATACTAAGAATTCAAGGCTGGCCTAATATTTGGAAATCATTATAGTTTACCATATTAAAAGATGTAAGAAGAAAAATCACACAATTATATCAATCTGTGCAAAGAAAATAGTTGACAAAATTCAATACATATTGAAGATATGAATGTCTCTGAGTTTATCCTGTTTGTGGTTTGATCAGCTTCTTAAATATGAAAGTTTATGACCTTTGCCAAATTTCAAGAGTTTCTAGCTATTATTTCTTTGAATACCTTTCAACTTTATTCTATCCTTCATCTCCTCTCCCTTGAAAACACCAGTGAAGCAGGGCTTCAACATATGTCCACTGAATGAATAAATGACCTAAATACCCAGGGTTCTTTGAGGCAGAAATATTGCATGACACAGTAATATTTCTATTACTACCAACTCTGGTGGCATAAGATGAACTGCACTACATATTCCTTTGGAAGCATTTATACATGGATTTCTGTTTTAAAGCTACACCAGTACATTTGTTAAAAAGTCACTCTCCCTGTTTCCTTCTACCTTTCACATTCTAAACTCACTACCAACTACGTGGTTTTTGCAATAATTCCCAGATTTTTAAAAAATGGAATCTGATCAGTCCAGTGAATAATTATCAGGCCTTGTCTTTACAAAATTCTTGTAATATCACAACTTTCTTGGAGGCCAAGGTAGGAGAATCACACATTCAAGCCCAGCCTGGGCATTTTATTATCTTCAGAAAAGAAAATATTTTTTAAAAAGTCTGAGGATGTAGTTCAGTGCAAAGGCCCTGAGTTTAGTCCCCAGTATCACCACAAAGTAGAAAGACTCTATAACAGATTACCTTATAGTTCAGCAGTCATGGACCCATGTTCATGGTTCAAGTGTTACATGGCCATATCTGCTAGACAAAATTTCCTAGGACAATTTCTCAACAGCAGCAAGTAGACAAGGCAAATTATCAAATGGGAATAGATTCTGCCATCATATGCTGAACAACTCTGGAGATCTGTAAAAAGTTTTATGGATTTAAAAATTGTGATGGTTGATGGACTGTGTCAATTTGAGTAAGAAACACCCAACTAAATTGGCTCAGCATAGTTCCGGGTGTGGAAGGCGCACCCTAGGGAAGATTATCACCAGAATGCTATAAAGGGGAAATGAAGAAGGAAGGCTTCCCCTGTTTCCTTTGGAGGAGCTCTAGTCTTCGCCTTCACTTTGGATGCTGTCCCCTGTCTTCGGGCACAGCTTCTTTAGCCTCCAGCACCAACCTTTCAGCCTTCCAACCCAGACGCCTCGGCCTCCTGATTTGGACTCACACAGAACACTGCACTGAGCTCCAGGCCTTTGACCAAATCCTTCCATCTCCAGCACGTGCAGATCTTCTGCACTCTTCTGCACCTGACTCCGTGGGCAGCCATTGTACGCCAATCTGTAAATTCTTGTATGTTTGTATATCTTGTATTATATCTGTTTCTCTAGTAAGCACTGACTGGTACAGAAATAAAATCTTGAACTCCTTCCTTTAACTATTCCATCTATATAGAAGCTATTTACTTAGCGCACAACTTACAAACATTTTGGCCTGGAAGGGAATTTACTTCCTAAGAAGTAGAGAATCTACACAGTAGTCATCGAATAGTTTGATTTCACTCCGCTTCTACTTTTGAGATGAAACTGAATTTCGTTACAGAACAAGCAGAAGGACTTTCCTCTAGGGTTTAACATATTGTCAGAAAAGCGACAAAGCCCTTTGCTTTGAACCATATCCTGGAGGGAACCTCTAAGACCCCCTTGAGAGTTCTCGGGGGTGGGGGATTCTGTGTCTCAGATATTATGGCTCCACTGCAGTGCTTTTCTGAGCTCCCTTGGAAATTTATAAAAACAAAGGGAAAAATGTCAGGCCAACTACTGCCCAGCTTGACAGGTAAGGGACATAGTTCACAATTGGTGTGGATTTGAGATTTTTGGTAAAAATTCTGTTTTGGTCCTATTCATAGAAAAATGTTCCCAATGCACCATGTACAATCATGCTTATTGTTCAATCTCTCATTTTTTGTGTAACATGATAAATATATCTTAAAAACACAACAAAAATGCTGAGAAAATAACATTAAGCTTATTTTCTTCCCTAGAAAATTTCTATTGCATCCAACAGCTGTTTGTAATTATGATGTTTTGTGGGCTTTCCCCCATTTCTATAGATGAATGAAAAAAGCCATTATTAACAAACCATGCTAAAATTACAAATGCCCAAGAAACAGAGAATGATTTAATATGGGTATATTTAATTTTGAACAAGTGGGATGAATTTCAAATTTCACCAGAGCATTTTGTTTTCTTCAGATTTGTTTCTCTTTTCCTTATGGGACACAAGGTGATTTTTCAGGAAGCCTCTATTTACTTTTCATTGCACACCTCCAAAAGTTGAGTGAAAGTATTTGCCTTTTGTTGGTGACACATAAGCAGGTGCTATTAGGCAAAAGGCACACACAAATAGTTAAATTTTCTCTGTTCTTCTACCTGATAGAACATTCTTTTCTAACTGACTAAATTTTTAATTCCCATGATTAGAGTACAACATTACCTAAATTGAAAGGAAGTAGATTAAATAATAGCATATCTGAACTAGATGAATTATCCGCTGATGAGAACAGAATGACAAGTAATTACCATGCTTTTTTTTATCTTTATTTGCCCAATTATCTTTACTTGTTTAATTATCTTAGATAGAAAATGAGGCCAATAAAATTTTCAAGGCAGAAATTTGCATCATTTTAGTGCAGCTAATGATAAACATCAGCCAAGTAAAATAACCAAGAAGCAATGTTTACATCTAAAAAGTCACTTTTATAATATCATTTTGCTAATATTAAGTGTACTTACTGTCAGAGGCATATGAACCATGGTGAATCTGGGGCAGTCATTAATCAAAAGGCTTGAAAGGGCTCATGCCCTACATCTTTACTTTCCCTTTCACTCTGACTATAATAACACCTTGGGGCTATAAATTTCTGAGAAATGAAACACCAAGTTGCCCAGCCACCAACATTGGAGAAGAATCCAGCTCCATCAACTGCTGCTAATGAAGGACCTGAGATGTCTTGGATATAATGCAGCAATGCCCAGCAGGTGGTCTGGATTGAAGTCAGTGCTGTGACTGTTTTTTCATCATAACTCTAGTGTCTAGAACTGTGCCTGCCACACTGTAGGCAGACAATTAAGTTTTGGTGAAAGTAAATATATGTAGGAATTAATTTTTTTTCATTGCACATTATAATGTTCAGTTTTCTGCTATCTTCCAGAAAAGAAATGTTTATTTTACATAAATGCTCCCATATAAAACTGGAGTTTGGAAAGCCAGGCAGTGTTAAGCAATCATGTGCTGTGATTTATTTCTGTAAGGGAAACCCTGTTCACATGGGCAGGTGTTCCTAAGCAGACCGGATGGTCTAAATGCTGGTCTTTGCATGTAGCAGATACCAACTACATGATTTTGCATAAAATGCTAGCCTCTTTCACTTATTAACTGTTTTATAATACTCCAGTACAAGAAAGTTTACACTGCTTCATTTGTGTCAATCAAATTAATTCTGGTAACAGGTCCTAATTTGTCAAATTTGCATGAGATTCAATTATGAGTATGTTTTAAGAGGTCCCTCCAACTCTTTGGAAGTAGTCTTTTATGTTGGCCAGAAAATGAGTCCTGCCACTATATCTGCTGGCTTTTGCTGTTGATCTGGGCCTGGGAGTCCTCTCCAAGGTTCTGCTGCAGAGGTCTTTGATGCTGCTCTCAAAACATCTGTGCTTAAAGGCCTTGATGAACATTTCACAACCAACATGCAAGATGAGGTACCAAGTGTAGGTGGGGGGCACATATCTCCCGTTAGATACCCACCGACACCTATTATCTGCCCAAGAAAAATTAGGTGTGCTTGCTCTTTTGTCTCTCCCATCCCACCCTTTCACTTTTCTGTCAAGATTTACTTCTTCAGCTCTCAGCACTGACTTCTTTTTTCTTTGCCATGTATAATGCAACTCCCAAACAAACAATTGAAGACAAGGAGATGTTCTGGGATAGGGTTAGAAGGGACTTGTAATATTTATATTCAACTTTGAGGACTCAATGCTATAAGCAAGCCCTGGAGAAAAAAGAATCCAGGCTCAGGAGAGAAGTGCTTGACTGCATTTTGGGATAAGGGAGTAGAAACACCTCGAATCCTACTATAGTAGCAACAGCCAAACACTTGTATTTTAATAAATTACGTAGGCCTATAAATTTTTGTTACCGTCGAGACCTCAGCTGGAAAATATTGCTGCCTTAGGCTTTCAACAGTGGAGCCCCACTGGCCCTAAAGAAGATTCCCAGGGAGCATGGCCTTCCCGGTGATTTCTCCATGACTCAAAGCCTAGTCCTTGTCTCAGAAGCACAGCCCAGATGCTGACTCATGCTACAGACACCAAAGATTCTAATGAAGAAGGCAAAACATTCACCGATTAATTTTAAATCAGAAATAAAAGCGGCAACTATACCACATACTTATTTGAACAGACCACTAAATTCACTCCCTAAAGACAGTTTTCATAAGAGATCAAAAGAGGACATCACTTGATGACCATGAAGTTAGATCAAAGTGAGTCCAGTGGATTTCTTAGCCGTAAACATTTAGAAACAGGGAAGGGCAACCTAGAACCTGGACCTATGTCAGGAAATCACTTGCCACTCTCCATGAACCTCCCACACTTTGTCTTTAGTGCCGATCTACCTCCTTTTTGTCTTTTACAATTATAGTCTTCATCCATCTAGAATTGATTTTTCTGTATCATGGGAGGGAGGCATTGAGTTTTGTTTTGTTTTGTTTTGTTTTGTTTTGTTTTGTTTTGTTTTGTTTTGTTTTGTTTTGTTTTGTTTCTGTATGGCTAAGCAATGAGTAAGGAAGAACTTTTTTTTCTCTGGTTGAAGAGTTTTCAGGACTCTCTACACTCACCTATCTCTTTGACTTTTTGCATGTACTGATTTTTCTTTTTACAAATACAGACAAATGCATATTCTATTCTTATTTTTCCACCCTTGCCATTCTTGCATAAAATCAACCTTTTATTATACACTGTTTTGCACTGTGTTTTTCTTAAATTTTTAACATACATCCTAGAAACCTTTTCTCATCAGTATATAGTGTGTGTGATCTCATTCTTCTTTATAGTTATATAATATTCCATGCAATAGCTATTAACCAGATTCCAATTGTTTTCAAACTTTTGTTGTTACAAATAAAGCTGAAATATATGCTGTGTTAAAATATTTTGTATGTGTACTAATGCATATATAGAATGAATTCTTAAAAATGAGAGCACTACGTCAAAGAGTAAATGAATTTCTTAGTTTTGTATGTCAAATTGCTTTCCATGTATATACTATAGTACCCTTTTTACCAGCAGGGCCTGTTTCTGAGGGGAAGATTTTTAAACTATTGACTCAATTGCTTTCTTGGCTTTCAGTATTCTGTTTCTTCTTGATTTACTTCTGACAATTTTCTAGGAAAAGATATTTTTTCAGGAGTTTATCCATTTCATCTAAATATTCATCCATTTTTGCATGAAGTTGTTAATAATTTTCTTTCATCTTTGCTCTATTTGCAGGCATGGCTTTGATTCTCATCTTCAATATTATTTGTGGGTGGTGTCTATTTTTGATTCATCCACCTAGACGAGATTTTTCATCCTCTGTTGTGGTGGATTTCTGTGCATTGTGGAATGTTTAGCAGCATTCCTGCCCTCTACACACTAGATGACACTAATGCTCCTACCACAGATTGTGTCTCTAAGCACAGGATATCTCCAGACACTGCCATTTATCCCCTGGGAAAGGGAGATGAGGGATGTATGTATGCTGAGGGGTGACAGGACACTGCCCCAATTTTGAACCACTGATCTAGAAGTTTGGCAATAGGATCAGTCTTCCTGAAAAATTAACTTCAGCATTGTTAATTATGTCTATTTAATTAGTTATTACTTTTTGTTTATTTTTATATGTTGGGTTTTTGGTGCTTATTTCCTAACCTTTAATGATTGACATTCAATGCATCTATTGAAGTCTACTCATTTCCCAAGTATCATTTAACTAGGATCTACAAGTAAATAGTATTAACTTTGGTATAATTTGGTTTTAACTTTCATTTTTAATTTTAACTATTTCTTATTTATTCATGGGTTAGTTAGAAATACGTTTTCACAGGGCCGGTGAGATGGCTCAGCGGCTTAAGCGCCTGCCCGGCAAGCGCGAGGGCCCGAGTTCGACTCCCGGATCCCACATAAGAAAAAGGGACCGGTGATATCGCTCAGAGGCACGGGCGCCTGCTGGCGCGCGAGGTCCTGAGGTCGACCCCCCGGTAGCCACAAAAAAAAAAAAAAAAAAAAAAAAAAAGAAATACGTTTTCACAGTTCCAAAATTAATGGGTTTTTACTTACCTTTTAAAAATTGATTTCTAATTTAATTGTCAAGGACTGTGTCCACATGGTTCTGACTCCTTTATGAGTATTGAGTCTAATTTATGATTTAGATCATGGTCAATAATATTCATAAATGCTCCATGTATTCTTGAAAATAGTATTCGCTTGTTTAATAGTCTATTATCTCAGTTCTTTTCAAACATTTTTGTATCATGCCACACTAGGGTAAATGATGAGGCTCTTTGTGGTCACATGATCTAATCTGTGAGGCTGAGGACCCCCAGCCCACTTTTATCTACCCCGTACTGAAGGGAATTAAAATCTGAACTGACTTCTAACCCTTTAACAGTATAATAGTTTGCGAGAGTATGGCAGGTTATAAGCTTTGCACTGAATCAAATTGAGTCATTAATTGTACTTTCTGAATATTCCAAACGCTCATTCATGTCCATTAATTTATTAATTATAGGTCTTGGACCTTTAATTCAGCAAGAAGAAAGTGTACAGGATGAGAAAGATGGATGAATAATTTTCCCCAAGTATTTTCTGTTTGATTCTTCTCTCTCACAGTCTTGGTATTGTCTTCATTGTTAAACTAGTAACAAGATGAATTGAACAGTTCTGGGTGTAACCTCAGATGTAAAAATGCTCAGCAGAGGGAGAGAAACTGTTTCTTCCAGAGGCTCTGTTTATAATATTCTTAAACTGATTTTGTCCTTTCTTGATTTCTTTTCCTCGTTTGGGGAAAGACTCAATTTCCCATAAAACACATGGCTGAATGAGGTCATGAAGTAGAATCATAAGCAAAATCAGGGTGCTCTTATCCATAGAGAGAAAGAAAGGCTTTCTACTGGTTTGGCCATTGCACTAGAAGAATGACTAGTGCAGAGTAAGGCGTATAGAAATACCTGTGGGAACAATGTCTTAGAGAGTGATTTTGAAAGAATCAACTCCTCACATTTTATGTAACACTTACTTTTACGTTTTATTGCCTCTTTTCCTTCTTATATTAGCTCCATAAGCTAGATTAAAAAGATATTATTCTTGATAAAGTTGCTACAAATTATAAATTCTTGATCTCTTTGTTAAAACAAAGCACAAAAAAGTTGTAGCCATAAGCTTTAACTTTTTCACCATACCAGTGAGAGAAAAGTGCCAATGAGTCTTTTCTGAGATGAGCTACTAATCTTCTAAGCATTTATATTCTTCAAAAACACTGAGGTGTCAATTATAATAATACTACCAGGTAAAGTAAAATAACCAACCAGAATTGCAGATTACCCTGGGTTGTTCTTGCAAAGCATGACAGCAATCTTTACAGTCTTCAAAGTCTTAGAAAAATCTTTTCTTCCAATGACACTTCCAGGCACAAATTTATATTCCCAGGGAACAGAGCAACCTGGTAACAGTTATGAATATTCACAGAGCTCTCCTTGTTGCACAGGAAACAAGACTGATATTCTTGTGAATGTTCTCTACTTAATACCTTATCAAATCATACCATTTGAATTTGTTTTATGATGCAGAAAGCTCTGTCTTATAATTTCAGGAGAGAAGACATCTCTTCATCTCTTTTAGACTCCTTTTGTTAATTGTGAAGACTTTCATTTTCTTTAAGAACACGCTTGGGAACTCCATTACTTAATATAAAAAGTGAAAAGCAGGCCTGAGACTTCATTTTTATTTGCAGAAATGGCATAAGGCATGAATAAAATTTTACTCATTAATACTGAAAGAAGGGACATACAGCATTAATCTTACACATTCTGATTTTGCAAGTGAGGGATGTGCTATTGTCACAAAAGTGGCAAGATTGACAGAAACACATAAAAAAAGGCATCAACAAGCACAGGAAAAGTATTTCTCTTGAGGACATTCAAGGTTAAGAATTTGTGGGGCGGGAACCCCTAGCACTCCTGGCAAAGGAGCAATTGTCCCTGCTTTCCTAAGTCCCTACAGGAAACTGTGGTTCTCCCTGCTTCTCCATAGCTAACCTGTGCACAGAGTTGAACTCTGCAGCCCACACAATTGTACGTCTTTGCTGGAATCTTGTCTTCCAGAGTCTGCTGATGTTGGGTGAATTAGGTAGAAATGATAGAAAGTTGATAATTAAATATCCAGTAGGTGATATTGTCCTCAATAATTTGAACGTAAAATTTAGAGAGTGAATGAAGTCTAAGTAATCAAGAGATTAA
The DNA here is from genome assembly GCA_028451465.1 of Erethizon dorsatum. Classification (NCBI taxonomy): domain Eukaryota; kingdom Metazoa; phylum Chordata; class Mammalia; order Rodentia; family Erethizontidae; genus Erethizon; species Erethizon dorsatum. Next base: position 72,615,915 of record CM051831.1, read on the forward strand.
TCCTTGAACTTTTAGAAACAGCTTAATATTTACTTAAAATATCTGCAAATGTCTTACTGATATTTTCTTCTAAGAGAACTCCTTAAAGTGCAATTTTTTATTATTTGGATTTCTGCTGAGCATGTGAATATATTATTAATTGTTTACAAATTTAAGTTTCACTGTTATGTATAATATATTCTAAAGGTTAATGGAAAGAAAATAATTTTATGCATTTGTGATAATTTTAATATTTATCTTACAGAAGATTGCTTTTTTTCTCTAAGAAAATTCTAAATGTTATGGAACAGTTTCAGTCTATGTAAAACGGCAATAGATCTCAATTCTGCTAGCTTCTAATTTTTGTGTGGCATCAGCTTAGTTAATCATTAACAGTCTTGGTTTCTTCATCAGTAAGATTAGGATTATAAGATCCATCTTTTAGGGTGACGTGATTAAGTCAGGTATGCAAGGAAGCGCTTACTGCCGTGTCTTGTGCCTAGCTAGCTCTTAATAAATATTAATTGTCATAGATATCTGGTTAGTTTAATTAATTATGGAGTCTTAAACCCCATTCTCTCCCTTCTTGTTTTTCTTAATTTCTGTTCTGTGTAATTGTGTCTTGCTTTCCAAGAATTCTATCTTATGGTATCCTCTGGTATCCTTTTGGTTTTTCCCTCAATGATCGCTGTCCAGTCTATTGCATATAGATGAGCTCCAAAAATGAATTTTTATTCTTGATTCAGGTACTTACCCCTGACCCATGCATCCCTGACTTTCTAGGTAGTAGAAGCTTTGAGTAGGTAGGATGGTTTCCCTTAGAAGAGGTTAAAGCAGTAACAAACAGTGTGTTCTTATTTAATTTATATTCTTTCTCCCTTCTATAAATTTTATTTACTCTTTTTTCCTGTCTTAATATAAATTGTCTGTTCTGTTAATCAAATGAAGACAAAATCTACTCTACTAGCAATAAGCTACTTAATAAATGATAAAAGGAAATGAGTCATTTTTCCTAGTCTTGAGATCTAAGCTGAACTTTTAGAGAGTTTAAGACATTCTCAGACAAGCTCAAGATTTTGGAATTCACCTGTTTTCTAGTCATAAACTTTCTCTTTAATTTCCTCTCTACATTTTTTTGTTAGTTGAAATGGGAAGGTTATAACGATACTCTTGCTGGAGCGTGAGCCCTGAGGACTGCTACTGGTAAAGTAAACATATCTCTTTAATCACTACATCATGGTCAGTAATTCATAGCTTATTAGCATTCCAAAGTTCTAGCTTATTGATTTACACTAAATGGAACTAAAAATATATTGCAGAATTGCACTAAGGTGCTATGAGTATCTTGGACCTCTCATTCAGGTCAAGATGAAATAACATCTTGGACTTAGCCATCCATTTAGATATACTCTTCTACCTGAAACAACTAAAAATCACACAAAATGTATGAAACATTGGAACTCAAGACACTGAATATCAAACAGTGAAGGACAAAGGTCCCTAAAAGATGAGAAATAAATCAGATGAACCCTACTACTGCCATATTGTATGTCTGGAGAATGTTTCCAGGCTTTGGCACAGGTAGAGGGAGCCCAGGTGTAGTCCACCGATCTCCTGACCTGAGGAAATGGAGTTACAGGTCAAGAGAGTCAAAAAAGAAAGAGTAGTAAACAGGAGAATGCTTGAAAGAGAGATACACAGAGGGCACCCCTCCGGTATTCCATTGAATGCCAATCAGTGCATGCTAGAAAACTACCCAAACTTGGGGAAAGATGCCTCTGAAAAAGGTAGAGAAATAGGGCTGCAGCTCACACAATGGTGAGAATAGTGCCCATTTTCAACAGCCAGAATGGAAAACCTTGTAATTCATTGGTGTTGGTGTGAAGTACTAAGAAGGGTCTTGCCTCAATAGTAAGCTAAAAAATCAAATTTTGTCCAAATAACCGGACACTGTCAAAGGTCCAAAGTTTTATAAGAATACACAAATATCAAACACCTAAAAAGTAAAATTCACAATATCTTTGCCCACTCAAAAATTAGTAGAATTAAAGAAGCAGAAAAATAAAACCCATAATGGGGAAGTCAATCAGTTGAAAATCAGAATGACAGAAATGATACAATTCATTATAAAAATCATTCAAACTGTTGCTATAACTATATTCTGTATGTTCAAGAAGTTAAGAGGAAAGATTAAGCATGTTGTATAAAGACATGAACCAGAGGGTAAAGGACTCAAATTGAATTTATAGACATAAAAACTAAATTATCTGAGATTTAAAAAATACCTCATCTGAGACTATGGTAGATTAGTCATTTTAGGAGAGAAAAATTGGTGAATTTGAAGATACAGCCATATACAGTCAAAATGAAATACAGAAAAAAGATGGAAATAAAATAGATTAGATAAATGTGAGATAATTTGCAAGTCACTGAATAAAAAGGAGGTAGGGTACAGAAAATGCATTTTTAAAAATATTCATCATTTTTTCTATGTTAGATGAAACTGTAAACACAGATCCAAAACAATCACCAAATTCCTAATTTAAGGCATGTGAAACACACACACACACACACACACCATAAAGCACATTACAATTAAATTTAAACCAGTGGTAATGAAAATTTTAAAACAATCAGAGAAAAATAATACATAACACACAGAGGGGCACAGATAAGTTGGTAATGGATGTTTCATCAGAAACCATACAAGTGGGATAGTATCTTTGTATTATTCAAAGAAACATTGCATGTAAGTGAAACATTATAGGCTCAATCCTGAACTTCTTTTAACCAATGAATATATCTTTCACAAATGAAAAAAGAATTTTTCAGATGCACAAAAGCTGAGGGAATTCATCACCACTTGACCTGAGCTACAATAAATATGTTAAAGAAGTCCTTTAACCACAAAGATGATGATACTAGACAGAAACCTCCATCTAAACAAAGGATTGTAGAGTTATAAAACTTCTACCTGCATGGATGAGTATGAGGACACTTTTTAGTATTATTTTAACCTAGATATTTGATCACTTAAAGGAAACAATAACCATATGTAAAATATAAAATGCATAGCATGTGGCTAGAAAAGAAGAAATACAAGTATGGTACTTAAAGGTTCTCATACCAAAGTAACATGTCATTCAAATAGAGATTGTGATCATATTAAAGATATATATTATAAACCTTCATCGATCCTTCTTTCTCAATGGAAAAAAGTAATAGACTTTTAAAAAATAACTTTTTGGAAGACAATTTTGGAGCATTTTTTTAGAATTTAAATTGCATGCATATTTTGGTCTAACTCTTGATCTTTCAGAAATTTATCCAATAGAGACTTACAATATGAACACCTTTTAATACAACAATTCATTTTTTGGGCATTCAGCCTAAAGAAGAAATGAAACAAATAGGCATATGAAGAAACATTCCATAACAGCATATTTGTAAAAAAGAAAAATAAAACAAGTTGTAAATAAGCTTAATATCTTCCAAAATTATTTAAATAAATTCTGATTTAGTCACCAATGGGATGTCATCCATACATTAAAGTTATGACATATAAGTGTATTTGGATATAGTTCACTAAGTGGAAATAATTCCACAATATATTGTTAAATGAAAAGAATTTATATATATAAAATAATCCTTTCTCTCTTAAAAAAAAGAAACAGTGTATCATAGGTCTGCCCAGTAAAATAGCTACAAGTATTTATAGATAGTTGCTTGTAGTGATTTTATCTGGCTAGGAATTTCTAAGTTCTTTTTGGTTGCAAGGAACCTGGATTAATTTTATAGTGATTTTTAAACTAATTAAGTAATTTGCACTTGTATAAAATATTTCTTAAGAAGATTATGCCACTTCTCTTAGTAAAGTATTTTAATATCTTCTACATCTTTCAATCAGAAATTTTTTTTTTTTTTTTTTGTGGGTACCGGGGGTCGAACTCAGGACCTCATGCGCCAGCAGGCGCCCGTGCCGCTGAGCGATATCACCGACCCTTTTCTCGTATGTGGGTTCCGGGAGTCGAACTCGGGCCCTCATGCTTGCCAGGCAGGCGCTAATGCTGCTGAGCTATCTCACTGGCCCCAGAAATTTCTTATAATGATGATGTGTTCAGACTGGTAAATGAGGAAAGATTTTTTTAAAAACTCATTGGTTTTATTTTTCTTTCAACATATTACAGAATATATTTAAGAATTAAAGTATTTTTTAATTTATCTTCCTACTAGGTATTATACTATTGTGAAGTTTTGACTGTTATAAAGCTTAACTTGCAAATTGGATTTTATTTGACATTTACTACTTTGGTATTTTTTAGGTGAATTCATTAAACTGATTTTAATGGCATTATATTTAGTGTGTATGGATGCTGTCTCTGAATAAGAAGAGGTCAGACACCATCCCATCAACACATGATCAGATCATCATCCTGCCAGGTCATTCTGTGTCATGTGGGGACCTTGCTTTTTTAAAAATCATCTCTAATAACAGCATTATCAGAGAGCTAGATCATAGTCCTGCTAGTCCAAAAGTTCTCTCTTAGCACGAATCAACCCAAAGAGTCTGACAGGATCATCATGAATGTTTTCCTCTGTTGCCTGGCTTTCTGGTGAGAAACTCTCTACCAAATTGGTTTTAGCTGTGTTGGCCTTCATTGCATACAACAGCTCATCTCTATCCTTGTCTGATGAATGAATGTCCTGTTTCCTCGGTTTTCTGCGCTTCCCCTTGAAGCTATGATCAAGCGAGGCATAGCACATCTGTGCTTCAGCTGTAACCTGAAAAGAAAAGTTTGTTAATTTTTTGTTGTTACCCTGTTCTGCAACTTTTGTGACTTCTAGAAACTTCCATGGCTTATGAAAAATAAATAAATCATTTTCTGGTTTAGCTACTTTGTTTTGTGAAATTTGTCAGTAGGATGATGAAATGAAAACCAATAATTAATCCCACAGCACCTTGCTGCCCTGGGACTCAATTCACAGTGCTCAGCCATCAGAGGCTGCTGCAGCCATTGTCTAAGGACCCCCAAGCACTGCTCAGGCTGGTACAGATATTGGCATAATTCATATGGTGCTGGTTTTTCAGGCATGCACAATGCAAGAGTTATGGGAACATGAATGCTTCTACCCAGATTTCAGAAGGTCTTGGAGGGCAGACAGTGTGCCTCTGAGAAAGTAATCCATGAAGCTGTGAGGGTGAAGCTGAAAGTGCAGTGAAGCCTCCAGGAATGTGGAATGTCTACTGAGGAATGTCACACGCAATGAGCAAAGTGACCCCAAGGCAGAGGTCACGAGGTTTGCAATCAGCAACACCATAGGGGTGGTGTTGCCCAAGCCCTTGGAGCACATATCTCACCATGGATTGCCCTTGGTGTTAGACATGGAACTACAGAATTCAGTACGTGCCCTGTTGGGTTTTAGTCTTGCTCTTGTTCCATTACATTCTACCCCCCTTTCTTCTTTTTGAAAGGGGAATGTTTGCCCTGTGCCATTGTATGTTGTCAGCATTTAATTTTCTATTTGATTTTTATAGGACTCACAGCTAAGAATGTGCCTTGAGTCTGAGAGGAGACCTTGGACTTGGACTCTTGGCAATGCTGGAACTGTTAAGACTTTGGCAACTCTTAGAGATGAACTAAAAACATTTTTGCATAAAGAGATAATTATGAGTCCTGAGGAGGTCAGGGTTGGAAGGTTGTAGTTTAGATAAAAAAAAAAAAAATCCACCAAAAGCCTCACTTGTTCAGAAATGGGGCTTTTGGAAGGTGATTGGGTAAGAGGGGTGTTATTCTCACCAGTGGATTAATCCACTGATAAATCCAGAGCAGAACGAACTGTTAGAAGGTGGGTCCAAGTTGGAAGACAAAGGTCATTGAGAGTGTGACCTGGAAGAATATATGTCCCGGCCTGACTCCTCCCTTCCCTCTCTAGTTCCTGGATGCAATAAGAGAAGCAGCTTTCCTCCACCTGACCCTTCCTCAATGCCCTTCCTGCCTGGGAGCCAGCCCACTATGGTCTGAGTTCTCTAAAAACTATGAACAAAAATAAACTTCTTCTCCTTTAAATTGTGGATATTGTGTATTGTGTCTCAGTGATGAAAAAATGACAAGGATAATTGTACATACATTTAATCCCAGCACTCTGGGAGGCCAAGGTAAGAAGACCATAAATTTGAGTCCAACCTGAGCAACTTAGTAACCTAGTGAAACCCTGCCTCAAAATTAAAAAATCAAAAAGGTCTCAGGGTTTAGCTCAGTGAGAAGGCCCTGGGTTCAATCTCCTCTATTGCAAAATAAATTGATAGATAGATGATAGACAGATAGATAGATACATAGATAATAGATGATAGATGGATAGATAGATAGACAGACAGACAGACAGATAGATGATAGCTATTTTAGACTGACTCTAACCTCTCCCCATCTCTAACTTTACTTCAGGTGGTTTTTTGCCATACATTGTTCTTACCAAGTAAAAATTCTCCAATTTGTTTAAGCAGGAACAAGCATGATAGGAAGGAATTTAACAAGTCACAAGATCTATTTTGCACATTCTTATTAGTTGACCATTTAATGGTACCCACAAAAGGTCCCATTTTCCTTCCTACATTTTTATGTATAAAGTGTGTGAAGATAACTGTATCCACTTATCTGACTGGCATCTGGCAAATAATTATTTTTTATCTTTCTTTCTTGCATATCTGTGCCTATGTCTTTTTTTTTTTCTTTTGAGAGATAGGATATTGCCATTTAGTCTCTGGCTGGTTTTGAACTCTCTTTGTCACCCAGGCTGCCTCAAACTCATGATCCTCCTGCCTCAGACTCCTGAGTGCTGGGATTATAGGTGTGTGATGCAAGGATCCTCTTTGAGCTCATTTTAGATTGACCTTGGAGGTATCCATCTATCTCCAAGAGGGTCTGGTGGTCCCCTCTAGCCTACAGATGGGTCAATACAAGGATAGGAGACTAATGCAACTTGAGGAGAGAAATAGGCTAAAGCCAAGACCTTAAATTGGGTGTTGCAAAGCCCAGGGTTGAATCCCAGCTCTACCATATAATGATCAAGGGACATTGGGCAACTTTTAAAAATTATGTTGAGCTTCAGTTTTCTTACTATGAAAATTAAAATAGTAATATCTATCTCACAGTGTTGTTGTGATTAGTAAACAAAGATAATATACATGGAATCTGTTAACTATCATCTAAAACTAACGCGGTAATGTGGCTATTAGGAATTGCAGGCTAAAATTTAAACACAGCCATTTTATAAACCAAAGAGTTCTATATTCAGAATTTACCTTTTTATATTTTAAAGAGAAAAAAACAATGGTACAAAACTAAGTCAAAATTGTAACAACTCCTGGGGTTGGGGGCTGAGGAAATAACATTTGTATTAACAAAACCCTTAAGTGTATGGATACATATCTCCCCGCTGGTACTCATTTTCATGGTAAGAGTAGAATGTCGTATTTTCTATCAGGCAGAAGAGATGGTTTCTTATTCTGATTTTCTATTCTTGAAGTAATCACATCTTAAAATTGTAATCACTGCCGAAATGACATCCTTTTTCTTGTTTCTTCCCTCTGCCATTTATTCCACAGTGTCCTTAAATTACCTTTGTAAGGTACAACTTTATATTTCACCATCTTGTCCTTAGTGCATTACCTAAAGTCTTAATTTCATAACCTGAGTTTCAAGGTTTTTCATTTTTATTACCAAGACTTTCCTACACAAACTCTATTTTCCAGGCAAATGGGACAATTTAATTTCCTGTGCATGTCCTGTGCTGTCATCTGCTTTGCCTCTTCCCAGGCAGATAAAACAAAACAAAAAAATGTTTGCAAAGTTTGAAAGACACTGAGTAACACAAAGGATCTCTTTTTTTGGTTTGTCCAACTTTATTCTATCAGTCTTCCTTTGATAAATTCTTCCCTTTGGTGAAGTCTTCCCTATCTGGTTCTGGAGAGACTGGCAATTAATAGTGCTCTACCTGACACCCAGCAAAAAACTAAGCATGTGACATTGGCTGGACCAATCAGCAGCTGCCTCCCAACCTTCTGGAGACAGAAAGTGGCTCAGGAATGTGCATGTGACTTCACCATAGCCAATTAGATGACAGTTTTAAGATACATAATAAGTATGATGTATATTTTTTTCAAGGACATAGTAGGTGTATTTTTCCTAGAGTTGAGAAGAAAACTAATCAGAGGCTTCCTAAATCAATTGCCCAGTCTCACTGATAGAGCCTGGAGTCTGTTGATACTAGAAGAGAATAAAGGCAGTAACTTCATAAGAAGAAATGGAGAGCACCTCCATATTCAGTCATCTGAAAAACAATATACAGCCTTAGAGCTCTCATTCAGTTATAGGAGGCAATATTTTCCCTTATTCCAAACTAGCTTACATTTGGTTTCTGTACTTAGTGGAAAGCATTCCAAACAATACATGTCTGGTCAACACTTGATCAATTTTATCAAATACTGCAGAGTTGAAAGATGTGGGCCCTGAGGAAGGACCACAGATTATACATTCAGTGGTCACTTGAGACTTCTGTAGTGCTGTTGCAGTTAGTGAACGGGTGGCACACACAGAGCCAGGAGAAAAGAAGGGTGTATCTGTAGAAAGAAATGGAAGCAACAGAGGACAGTAAGAGTCAGTTTAGAAATTAGAGGGAAAAATGCGTTGAAGTTAAGGGTTTGTTTGTTTGTTTGTTTGTTTCTGTGTTGGTTTTAAATATTGAGATTTGCGCATATAGCTAGGCAAATAGTAATGATTCACTTAAAGCAAAAGAGAAAATAAAAAGAAATTAAATATTTGAAAGTATAAGATCCTGAAAAAATTAGGAGAAATGATTAAAAGTGTAAGCATTTGACTTTGGAAAGGAGAGAGGCTATCTCCAAGATAGGAAGGAAGAGAGCAATTGATTAGAGATTTGGATATAAAGATAAAAGAAGCAAATCCACCACTGAGCCCTTGAATTTTATATGATGTAAGCTCTCTTGTGGACTCATTTGATTTCTAGGTTTCCTGATTAACTTTCCTCATTCAGAGTAGACTGAAATCCTGAAATTACAATCTCTGAACCATACACATCATTTTCAAAGGGCAAAGAGATTACTTACATTTTTCTAACACTTTCACCTTTAAGCTTTGTGTATAATATTGTGGATTCCTTTTGCTTTTGTGATTGACCAGAGTTACAAAGTATTATAGTAGCAAACTGAGTAGATCATGATTATTCTAATAAAACTGAATTGAGCATATATAAAGAGATTATTTCTAATACATAAAATTAAATTTATGAGAAGAATGTAATAGAATAAAGACTAATTTTCTGAGTAGTACCACATCTTTAAATATATAATTTATAAAAGAGCAGGCTTAAAGACTTTATAAGGCTTTGCATAATTTCCACTTCAGTAAAAACCAAATGCAGCTCAAACAAAGCTGGCCTGTAAAATCCCTGTGTACTGAGTAGAAATTTCTATTCAGAATTCTCAGTACTTTTGCAATTAAAGTTCTGTGAATCTCTGTATTTTACATGGTGTGGTTATATGTTAATCTTTTTTGGAGTTTTCCTTTATTATCATGGGTTTAGCAGATCATAGTATATCATACAGTTTTTCATATTTTTCATCCAAAATATATTTTATAATTAATTGAATATCAGATGGCATATTTGGTGAATTTATATTTTTCTCAAACCTCTTCATATCTTGGTTTCTTAAAAATTTCAAGAAATCCGATTTCTTAGGGGATTCATATAAAGAAAAAGAAAAAAATTACCTTAATGGGAAGTTTCCAAGATGTGGCCCATTTCAGGTGAGCAAATGTTTTCTATTAGATCTAAGTTTGGATTGTTTCTCCTTACTTAGTACTTGAGTTATATAGCCAAGATTTTCATCCTTCATCCCATATCTAAAATGGGAATAGGGCCGGTGAGATGGCTCAGCGTCGTAAGCGCCTGCCATGCAAGAGCGAGGGCCCGAGTTCGACTCCTGGATCCCACATACGAAAAAGGGGCAGGTGATATTGCTCAGTGGCACGGGTGCCTGCTGGCGCGCGAGGTCCTGAGGTCGATCCCCCGGTACCCACAAAAAATAAATAAATAAATAAAATGGGAATAATAATGCTGCCTCTCTCATAGAAATCTAAGGAGATAATGCATATAAAGCACACAATATGAGGCCTGATACAGAACAATTGCTTAAGAAATGCTGTCTCAATTACTATTGCTTGACAGCAATGAGGGTATAATTAAGATACAAGGCTTGGGGGAGAAGAAAAACTATTTCAACCTAAATTTGTGGCATTTCAGGAGCACATTGTCCAAGAATTTTGAGTAGTATTTAATGAAATAGCATTATGGCTGACGAGGCTGAACTGATTATGGCAGGAAAAGGGGAAACTTTCCATTCTTCGGTATTCATATTTCTGCTTAGGCATTTGTCCTGCCTGTCCCCACAAAAGGTGTGTGTATATTTCACAATTTTATGTCATATGAGCACAGTTATGGAACTTGTATTAAAATTTACATACATTTTCCTTTTAGAATAGAACTATGATGTTTTATATCCAGCTAAGTTATAACTAAAATCTCTCTCTCTCTCTTTTGATACCTGGATTTGTGAGCATTATACATGTTGCATTTTAAGAAAAAGCTTAATTGATTATTTAGGAATAACCTAGCTTTGCCTTCAAATCTCTTGCCTTCTTAATTATGCATAACTTTGACTCTGAGTGTAATTTGAGTTCTGTTTACTGCCCTCTGACTTTTCCTATAGAGGTCAGGTCCTAGAACTTGACATTTGGTTCAGGCTACAATATTTTTAACAGTCTACTTCAAATGTGTGTCAGAATGTACTGATCCTACACTCTAGAAACACACCCATGTACTTTGACATAGATTAAATTTGAGCTTTGGTACAGAAATCAAAACTCACCTGTGCAGAGGGGGTGACTTGTACTTTATTTATTGATCTTTCTGGTCGGGCTTTCATTTGTTCATAGCAGTCTTCATCTATTGGTTCTTGAGATTTGAAAAGATTGTGATTTCCAATGGAAAAGTGAAAAACATTAGCATGAATAAAAGCACATGATCCAAATAACATGTAGTTGTAAATAAGAATCCCTTATGACCATGTAACTAGTCTTTTTGGTAGAAATACTGAGGTTAGAAAAGAATGAACTGTTACCTTCAGATCTGACATTGAAATCTTTTGCTCCACAGGATTAATAAGACAAAAAGAAGTCCTTATGAAAAGGACTAGAGCATATTAAGTTTTTTACACTGTTACAGGATATAATAGTTTCATCTTAAACTTCCACTTAGAGCCCCTGAGTTACATGATTTCTGTGTTCTTTTCTATTTAGTTATGATAGCAAACAGTGCAGGGTGGCATAAAGTACAATACTAATATAACAGTGGTAACAATTTTGTAATTTCTATGACTAAGAAGTTTTACTTGGAGGCATTTAAAACTCAACATTGTAAGTTTCAAAATTAAGGTTTAAATTATGACTTTTGTGTCATCAATCTGTGACAGAACAGACCACTTAGGCTATCTCAAGTGTCCGAGGCCATAAAATGTTAGTCCTAGCATTTGGAGCTTTTGCACAATGTCTAAAATCCAGCCGACCTGCACTCATCTCATCCTGTGGGGATATTTTTATTGAATCGTCCATAATTTTCTTCCCCCAGATATGTTCCTAGATAGGCTCAGTTAAGATGGCTAATAAACTGGCAAAAATGTGAATTACACCAATTTAACCTGAGAGAAAAAAAAATATTAAAATAACAAAAGGTGCCTAAATAGTCTTTTAACCATTTCTGAAAAGCAATATTTTCTTACTGAAAAGAGAAATTGTCCACAGAGTGGTGTCTGTCAAATCATGGTCTATAGAAAATCTGCATCAGAATCACCTGCTAAGTTTTATAAGTAGCAGGTTCCTAAACTCAATCTGTGACTGGTAACTCATTATAATCTCATAGTTTATTAAGTAGCAAATTCTTAACTCCCATCTAGGACATACTAACACAAAATCACCTGTTTCTTTGTTTAGTAGAAGATTCCTAAACTTCAGTATTTGGAGAAGTAACACCTAGGTGCACTTAACATATGAGAATTACAGATACGGTACACTTTCAGCTGCCAGACTACATAATGTAAGCCTCAAATGTTACAGGTAAACACTACAGTTCTGCAAAGTGAGAAAGGAGGGCAAATAATTTAAGAGTATAATCCTGAAAAATAGACGCAGAGATTAAAGTTTAAAATGGAAGGAAAGATAAAATTATATAAATTATTGAAACCTATAAAATTACCATGTATCTAACTTTAGGAGGATTCCATACTGTTTGATATATAGATATTCAGATAAATTTAGTGCATTACAAGAAACCTCTGTTTGAGACATAGAACATAGACATGGTGACTCCAGACTTTCCATTCGTGAATTATGTGAAGGCTTGTAGTGGAAGAGTAGTAGCTTCTCTCATTAGCTCTGGGATCAGAACAAGTTTTTCCTGTTTTGAAGAATTAAGGAGGCTTTGTTTTTTAGGTGGTTGGGATGGTTCAAGGAATATGGGATGGTAGGTATTGAAAAACGCTTGTTATACAAGAACAAAAAATCGTATCTCCTTCTCCCACTTGTCATCAATTCAGCCCCAGGTTCTCTGCTTAAAAAGATCCAATTAGAAATGGGAAACAAGAGAAAGTGACCATTGTTTCTGATTATTCACTGTGGATTTGCTTTTGTATACAGAGCACAAAGCACTGTTTCCTGCCTCATTTTCTGTTCTAGAAATAGCTTTATTTCATAGAATTCTTTGTGTGTCAAATTCATGGTCACAGACTCTTTCTGTAGTCTCACTACTACTAGAATAAAATGAAGATAATATAGAAAAGCAGGATGTTGGTTTATACTGAACATCATAATACAATTTACAATATACAGCTTTGGAAGCAAGTCTTATATAATATACTAAATATACTTGAATTTATGTTTACTGCATATTTAAATATGATTGTGTTTTAAAAATAACTACTTCAAATGGAATTTAATTTATTGATTAAATTTAACTTATGGAAAAATAAAACTTACCTGGGATTATATTATCTAAATTACCATAAATTGGTGTGTCTTCAATATCATATTCATCAACCCTACAACAAAAAAATCATTTACCTAATTAGAGTCCACTTTACACATAGTTTATAAACTAATATTTAGCTAAATTCAGTATTGAGATCAAACCATTGCATGTTCTTATTCAGTCACAATCAACCAAGATAAATGTGTTCATGTGCAAGGAAGTCAGTAAATGCATGGAGGTGTGCATGCACATGTGTGTGTATGCACGAGTGTAAATTTAAATAGTTGGGTTTGGGATCTTCTTTTAGGAAAAAATAATAGTAAATGATTATTCAGCACTGATAGTGTATCAGATTTTACTTGTAGTGTGTTTCATGAGGTTTTTTTCATTTAATTGTCACAAAAATTCCAATGGGGCACCACTATATCATCCCCATGTTACTTATAAGTAATATGAGGCTCACACGAGTGATATAATCCACAGAAGGTCATAAGACTAGTAATACCAGTCAGGGTTACAACAGATTGTCTGTGCTCTTAACACTGCAACTGTACGCCCTTTTTATTTACCCACAATATCATTCTAAACAGGCCCTTAAAATTATGTTTACTAAGTACATATTGCTGACTCAAGTTGGCAGATGCATTAAAATAACTGATTGCCTATTCCATTCAGATGCTGGATTAGGTGTTTTACATATATTATATTGAAGCCCAAGAAAAATTCTACAAAAGCAGTTTTATTGTATTTATAGTATGTACACAAAGCCTGAGATTCTGATAGATTACTTTATTTTCGTTAGTCTCAGGTGTAACATCAGCAATAACTACCAGTTATGAAAACTTTCCTCCACGCCAGTGCTTGTTTCAACCCCCAGTACAATCTTATGAGATGCAAATATTTATCCCTGTTATATGTATAAGGAATTTGTGACTCACAGAGGTTAATTGAATTATACAAAGACACATAATCAGTAACCGACTTTGCTGGAATTGAAAGGCAAGCATGATCATAGAACCCCTCGCTCTGTCCACATCATGCAGAAGTTATGCAGAAGGTGATGCAACTTAAAGGGTTAAGGAACAGTTGGAGATTACACAAAGACCATCATTTTATGCCTCTCTAGAGTATCGACAAGAATAAATGACTATTGTCTCTTGCTGTTTGATTAAATTTCCTTCTTGCCTTACTTGAATAATGCTATTATTAGAGTAGATATCCAACTACTGTCATCAGAGTACCTTCCTAGCAATGTCATCCTACCACTGACAGTGATCCGAGTGGCCAGCTTTGACCATGGCAGTCTGGGAACAGAACACATTAGGTGTTGAGAGTGGTATTTCATAAAATAGTATAACTACTTTTACTTTGAGATTATGTCACCATGAGGGAATTGTACTAAAAGACAAAAGAGCTATTATCTCAAAGCAAGACACCTATATTACTTCTCATTCTTCTGAAAGAAGATAGAACATATGTACACAATAGGTTATGTCCTTAAAAAACTAACAGCTCAAATGATGTCTGCACGAAATGGTTTGCAGGGTCCAGATGCCAGCAGCTAGCATGTATTTTGCTTATCTGATACCAATGGAACTCACCTGTAACCTTTGTTTCCATCCAGTAATTTAATATAGCTAACTATTGGGATATGTAGTGGTGTTTGTTCACAGCTTTTCTCTGGCTATGCAGAGAATATTACACCAAAGGTGAAGAATTTTTAATAAAGCAATCCATCCATTTTCCTAGGCCACATAGCAGATAAAACCAGCAAATGATAAATCATGTCTAAAAAATGAATATCATTTCATTCTCTATGAATGAAAATAAGATGTGATTTATAATACAGTGCCCTGTATCTACAGGCAGGTCTCAAATGATTAATTTCTCAAATAAACTATTATTCAGGAGCAGTTGCCTAACGAGCAAATTAAAAAATGCATTTTTACTTAGCAATGTCAAATAGCTCTAGTTTATTACAGACATGTAATAAACTTTAATAACAAACATTTGGCAGTGTTTTATGTGAAAGATTACTGTAATTATTTTTTAAAATAAATTTATAAATAAGCCCATAGCTGAGAGGTTAAAACCTCTGCAGTTTGGGCCTGACAAGCTTCTCCATCACAATGAGCATGTCTGAAGGGGTCCTCTCACCAATAAGAACATTTATTCACACACCCAAATTTAAAAATATATTAACTGTATCTTTTAATACAATCCAAAGTGTATGCATTACTTAGATTTTCTTTAGTTCCTCTTTTTAAAATTTTAATTATTTTTTTGTTCTGAAATCTTCTCTTCAAATTCTTCATGATCTGTGTGGATTTAAATAACTCAATTCAATTTAAAAATAATTACAATTGTTTTATTCATAAATCAAGAATATTAAATTTGGTCCCTATTATTCTTTTCAGTTCCAAAATTATCTGGTATAAATATTAGATTCTAACATTCAAATAAAAATGACATTTCTACAAAATTAAATAAAGTTGGTTTAAGGAGGTAGAAAGTTATCAGATTGCAGAAGGGGCAAGTCTATCAGAAATTGGTTTTGGCAAATGTTAGCTTGATTTGCTCAACAGACATCTCTTTCAATAAGCAAGGATATGTTTGGCCTCTGTCAATACAGAAATGTTATTTACAGCCATGAAAGACTATGAAATTATTTATGAGATAAGTATAAGTAGAGAAAAATTTCACTACTTATTCAGAGTGCCCCAGGCACTCTGAAGTTGAAGGTTCAGGAGCCAGCAAAGGAAAAGGAGCAAAGGAGAAGAAAAGAGAAAAGTAAAAGGATGTCGTTGGTGGCTTAGAACATAGAGCAGCACACGTCTCAAGTAGATGTCAGTGTGTTAAATGCTACAGATGGACCCAGTTAGGTGGAACTAAGATGTGACCTTGCGGAAATCAATGGTGACTTTGACAGGAGCTGAGTCAGTGAGGCAGAGAGGACTGAAGAAGACAGAGCAGGAGAGGAAATGGAGCATTTCCTGTTATGGTTGTTTGTGTATTAAAACAAACAGAAAGCTGGAAAGCTTAGAGGTACTTTGGGATCATGTGAGGCAGCAGCACAGGATGGGCCTCACCTGCACCCACTTAGGAGTCCTTATGTCAGTGAAGGACACCCAGGAGTTCTATCGGCATGAGGATTCTCAGCCCTGAGGACAATAGGTCAAGAGGACAGTTGGGATTAGTTATATACAGGGCACTACTTATTTTTCATCACATCTTCCTCCTTGCAGATCTAGACATCCAAGAAATCACTGTATGGTAGAAGAGGAGCTGACGGGCGATAACCTTGTGTGATACAAGCACCTCTAGCACGCCCCAAGAGCAGACCATGAGAAGCTGGTGGGACAGTGTACCAAGCTTTCTGTGAGAGTCTGAAATCCAAGGAGCCAAGATAGCTTAAAGTAATTGTAAGTCAGAACTGCCTTCCTAAATTAGGATGAACAAGCTGTAAGCAGGGAGGAATTTTCTTAAATCTTAATTTTCATCCAGTTTACACAGTAACTTTTTCATCAACTAATTTCTGTAAATAAAATATCTAATCATTGTTATTTTTAGATGTTAAAAATAAATTTCACTCATGTTCAATCTTTTTCCCAATACAAATATACCATTGCAAGAATTTGATTAAAATTCTAAAGTGTCTGGGTCCTAAATCCCTAGCATTATCACTTCATTAACTTCCTTACACAAATTAAAAGACAAGAATTGTGTAGAATTGTCCTTAAGGTGAAAAATAAATTGGACCAAGGGCCAATACCATAAAATGCATGTCTGACTATTTGTTAGATTTAGGCACTATGCTACCCTTAAATTGATTGTAGTTCTAATCTACTAGTACAGGAAATGCAGGAATTTGGAGAAGCAAGCAGATAAAGATCACAGAAAAATTTCTCTCCCCTCTAGCATGGCTTCTCACCTAAACAGATGTTCTATGGAGTACAACGGGGAGCTTAGTGTGACAGCAGTGCCTTCCTTCTCCCTGACTGTGAGCCATTTTGGAACTGAAGAGTCACCTGTAACTCTAGCCCCATCTTGATAAGCTAGATTTATTTCCACTTGCTCTGTTTTAAAGCTTTAAATTTAATGACTGAAAATAGTTTCATGTTTGTTCCTGGAGATTCAGTGTCCCTCTGCAAAAGTGATTTTGGATCTCAAACTACATAATCAAGAGAAACAGACAAGTTAAAAAGTATATACAAAATTTGTAAATATGACTTTTTATAGATAACATCTGTATCTTATATTCAAATGTTGCCTAAATAGAGATCTACTACAATAGATGATAAGTGAGCTATTCTTCATACAGTGGGAGTCCCCCTTAAGAACTGGCAGCCAGTGAGCTTATTTTACAGTTGTCTAGTACAGTGTTTTTGTTGTTGTTGTTCTTGTGGTTGTGGTTGAGTGAATATTTATTGAATAAATGTTATAAAAGAACCAGCTTCTTTTCCACATTTTCCCTACAGCTGTATTTTGCTTACATTGAGACTGATATTTTACCAATTTTCCCTTCCAAGTCTTCCCATCCTAATCCCCAAACCATCAACTTTGTCTTTAGCTAAATGATTGAATCACAAGACTTTCTGTCACATTGCATCTTAATTGTCCTTGAAATGACAAGTATCAAATCAATCATCAAAGAAATCAGTGTCTACTTTGTGTTTATAGGAACTTATTTGTCTTGTTTATTGAGACAAACAAAAAAGCAATCAGCAAATCTTCTTGACATGAACTGATGACTTGAAAATTAACTCAAGCTAAAGTCTCCCACGTTAATAGTGGTCCTAAAAATAAAAATTTTGTGTGTGACAGCCTGCAGCCCAGATCTGAAGTCTTCCAGAGACTTTTTAACATGGAGAACATTTTTTTTAAAAAGATCTTTTAGAGCCGGGCATGGTGGCACACACCTGTAATCCCAGCACTCAGGAGGCTGAGGCAGGAGGATCACTGCGAGTTCGAGGCCAGCCTGGGCTACATAGTGAGTTCAAGACCAGCCTGAACTACATAGTGAGATTCTGTCTCAAAAAAACAAAACAAAACAAGACAAAACAAAAACAAATAAAAAGACTTTTAAGAGACCAAGAAGGCATAATCTTTTCCTATCCAGTTAGAAAGCTCTGTATTTTGCAAAGATTGTTCTGTCTACCATTTCGGAAGATCTTAAAGGATACTCTAGAAAATTCTCTTTAGTTGGATTGTTTTTTAGTCCTGAAATGGAATCTCCAATATAATGACACATTTGGGTTAGAACATACTATCTAAAAAAATGAAATTTCTTTGTTATGATTTATTCCATAAATATTCTTTTTAAATGTATCATACTACAGCTCTGCAAATACATTAATATATTAAAGAGAACCAGTACTAAAGAGAATCTATAACTGAATATTATTTTAGAGTATAGACTCATTGCATCTCCCTATTTATTGTCATTACTCCTACAAATAACATAGCACTTAGCATATTTGCATGTATGTGTATAGATGCCTGTATGTGCGTGTGTGTACACATATGTTAAATTTTATAAGTATTGCCAGATTTCTTCCTACTCTAAATTCTGAAGTGCAGTATAATTTTAGATAAAATTGGGCTGTACTCTTAAAATTTTACCTGAATCATAATCTAGGATCTCTGTTGATGAAATTCTGTAGATGCCAAGTTTAGAGTCTCATTTATTCTTCTCCCAGCTCTTTGACTGACTGAGGATGTGTTAATAACTAGGGCAGATAATAATCTTATACATTCTAATATTCAAATAAGTATAAAATTAATTAATACTACTCCTTATTTTATTGTAACTCAAGTACAACCCTGAGCTAAATTTATAAATAATACAGCATTTGTTACTTTCTCTTATTAGTTGGGAGTCATAATACATGCCTGAATTTCAACATACCTGGGAATGTAGTCGTCAGAGTATCTGTACATTTTATCTGAAAGATATTCAAAACATACAAATTTTAAAAAATTGGCAAAATTTTAAAAATTTTGTTAAATCTCCTACAGTGTTCTGAGGGGAGCTCAGCATCAGTGTAAGTAAACATGTTTGATTACACTCCTCAGGCCACCACTGATGGGACCACAGATGCTATGGTTTGGGTATGCTTTGAGTGTACCCCAAGAGTCCATGAGTTAAAGGCTTGGTCCCCAGGATGACAGTATCGGGAGGTGCTGTGGAACGGCTAAGAGGGGTGCTCAGTGGGAAGTTCTTGGGTCATCGAGTATGTTACCATCAGAGAGACCATGTATTTTCTCATAGCACCCTTTGGAAGTTCTCCTTCCGTCTCTATTTCATGGCTGGGGATGGGACTGTTCACTGTAACCTGTGCTCCTGCCGTTGCTATCCGCGGTGAGGTGATGTAGCCATGGGGAGGCTCTCTCTACACAACCTGCACTGTGCTGTTTGGACTTTGAACTTCCAGAACTATAAGCTAAACAAATTTCTGCCTTTTAAAAAGTGAGCATCCTTAGGTATTTCGTTGTAGTAACACAAAGCTGACTAATACAAGGTATTGGCTTCTCCCGTATGGGCCAATCTGATTCTCGGTAATTTGAGATGGAAACAAGCAGCTTCAGAATTATATAGAACCCAGATGCACGGCCATTTTATGCACAAGAAACACGAGGCAGTGAAAGCTGGGACCACTGTTCCTGCCTCCCTTAGGGCTCCTGTCCACTGCGGGGTTTGGACGTGCTCTCTGCCTTTGAGTTCCAAGAATCTTTCAACATTCTTCGTTAGTTTCCCCCTTTGCCCGTGTTGGTTTGAATAGTCTTTTCCTTCTTTAAAAACAAAAACGATCTATCTTAACCATCTTATATATATATATATATATATACAATTTTTTTTTTCCCTTTCCCATACACTACCATTTTTACTTAGTTCATTGAAGAGTAAGGTTTGTGCCAATAATGTTTGGACAATTGAATGCTAATGTCTGGTGTCCTGAATAACTAACTTAAAGATAGTAATACGTAATGTATTAACCATTGTTACCCTCCTATTATGTTGGTTTGAAAATTTGTTCTTCTTTTGATTTGTTTTGTTTTTTCTTCTCTTTAAAATAAAAAAAAATAAAAAAAATAAAAAAAAAACGAAAACAAAATCAAAAACTCTAAGAGAGAGTCCTTTATCTATCATCTATCTATCTATCTATCATCTCTCCTCAAAGTGTCAACATTTCCTAGCCTTTAAGCAGCAACATAAAGTGACGTTAAGGAAGTAGCTCAGGTCATAACTCCGCTTATCCATATGGTGCAAACAGTGGTAAGTAGAGGTGATAATCTTAGGGAGAAGGGACAGGAAAAATATTGGAACTTAGTCTCTAAAATTAGTCAAAACGATAGCATGGCTTTAAAAAGAAACACTTCTTTTTGGTTTGCAAAGATAAGACTGACCAGGAATGTAATGTATAACAATAAAACCATAAAAATTATGCCCAAATACCATTATGTAACCGACCACTGAACTTTGTTGGTAGGTCAAAGCTAAACTACTTTTAGTTAAATATGTATACAAAAGATTTTTGAAGAATACAGCTTTAAGAATTTTCTGTAGTGAAGGTAATGAACTCATAATGAGTTATTGAGATAAATCAAGAAATATTCAGGATATTGTTTTGATAATTAAGGTTAATATGCAGAAATCTATGTTATCCATTCATAAATAAATTTTATTTGACGTTGAGTGGATACATATAACATATTTATTCTATTTGAATACCTTATTATTCAACTGGAATTAAATAAAGTTAAAGCCTTGCAGAAGATATTCTTTAGAAATGAAGACCAGTATTAGAGAAACCTCTGACAATGACCCAGAGATAATACTAACTGATCTTTCAACTTTAATGTATGAAATATGCATAATTTTGATAAGGAACTAACAATAACATTTTCAAATAATTGAGTAAGTCATCAACTATGAAGATTATTTTTAGTTCCTATTTATGTGTGACAATGTTGAACTATTCTCCAGGGAGTTTATTAACTGCTAAAGAAACATTAATGGAAATTTATGAAAAGAATCACATTGAAAGATGAAATGGTCATGTCACATGTCGACATGTTTGAAAGAATTCTGTGAAAGACCAAATGAGGGAAGCTTTCACAGAACATGTATGCTAAGTTGTGGAACCGAAAGTGATGAATATAATCCTTTCAGAAATGCACTCATTCCAGCTCACAGGAAATGTCCTATCATGCATTGCATATAAAAGATACAGTTATTTTCAACTACTTTCAAATCAGTCTTGGGAATACGCATGCACACGAAGGCTGGGGAAAGCCTACAGAGGTCTAAAAGGTGTTTCATGGTAGACACAAGTTAATGGAATTCCTGCAAAATCAGAAAAACCAATAAATGTAAATAATATAAGCATATGAAAAATTAGTTAATATAGACCAGAAAATTGTAAACTGGAAAATGAAGAATGATATAAAGTTAATTTTGATTTCTTTTTGTTTAGGAGAAGGAGATGTTCATACTCAGGCCATCATTACTGGTTTATTTGGAATTAAAGTGTATACATAAGGAGTTAGTCAAATGGTAGCTTGATGTATCATGAAACAAATTCAGGTTAGGCATCAGAAAATATTGGTTTTGTTTCCAGCTTTACAATGCATTTGCTATGTGATGACATGGAAATTATTTAAAACTATGATTATCAGTTTGTTTACAAAGTAAGGATAATACCACATCATGAAGCAGATAGGAAAAATAAATGAGATAATTTCTGCAAAAACAATTATAAAATGATGAAGTTATTTACTGATAGTGTACATTCTGAATCTGTATCATGTAACAAGCTATACCTTAGTTTTGCCCATTTTAGATGGGAAGTTTCCTCATTAAATGAGTTAACTGAAAACCAGCTGATATTATTAAGATGGTATTTTAAAGTTAAAATATTTATAAGTAAAGCTTGAGTTAGAATGAAATTACTAAAATTTTACCTTTGGTAAGAGAATTGTCACCAGATGAGTGTTGGCTTGAAATAAAAAAAAGAATTTTAAAACAAAAAATTTAAATGTCACTGTTCAATAAGAAATGATAGATGTGGAATAAAAATATTTCACCAAACCAACTAATATTTTTATAATATAATATGGACTTTTCAAATGGAAGTGCTTGAAGTATAAACATTGATATCTGGAAAGTATACTCATGTATGTGTAAAAGAATAAACTATAAAGAAGAGAAATGCAACTGGATATATTATCAGCAAAAAAAGAAAAATAAAAGTAAGATCAAAAAGTTTTGTAGGAAAAGGGTTACAGAAGCAATGGTATAAAGGATACGCTATAATAATGTATATTGCTTAGATGGGAGAAAAGGGGGCTAAAAATGTGGAAAGGAAGAAATTAAGAAATAGGTAAGGGACATTATATATCAAGACTAACTGTATTGATAAAACACCCGAAAGAGGACTTAAAAAGTTCAAGGGCACCATACTTCTAGCTCTTTCTAGAATTTACATTTGTAATCTGGAGCTGGGCCATCAGTGCTTGGGTGATTTTAGTTTCACAGTTCCTCCTCAGAAGGTTAGCAGCATGTGATCACTTTAAATGAACAGCAGTAATAAAAGTTCTTAAGTTACAACTAAGAATGAACATCAGCATGCTCTGGCTCCTGAAAAGAGCTTGCTCTGCCATCAGTGCTCCTCAGTTTATTTAAAAATAAATGACATAATTTAAATGGCTCATAGTTATTTCAAGGCTATTTAGCAAAATTAAAAAGTGTGTGCTTTGCTACAAAGCAGCTAAGTGTACACAGTTGCATATGAGAAGAGCTAGATGAGTCTTCATAATCCTCTCCCGTGATTCAGATGCAAAACTTGCGGTCAGGTACACAGTTCAGAGGGTGTGATGCAAATGTATTTGCTTTTATGCTTTCCCCTTTTGATTGTTCACTTTTCTGTGCACAATACGCTATAACAACAACAACAAAAAAAAGCTCATGGTTTAAACTCTGTAATAGAATCTTTCTGATTTATTTTCAATGTGAAATATGAAAAATGTGCCACAATTTTCTACTGAATAGGAGATACACTGATAGGACTTTGATATATGCACAAATCATATTTTGTTTATCCTTCTCAAGGCAGAGAGGATGAGTTGGATAAATAATACTCTTTGGATTTAAAGGAAAAGAAAAGCTAATGCATTCCTCTGAGAAAAGGAAATATAATCCTCCTAAAGAACAGATTGGGACAAAAATCACATAAAAATGAAAGATTTATTTTGAGAAGAAGACAGAACTTCATTTCAAATCTTCTACTTGGCCGCTACAGAAAACAGCAAGAAAAAGTCTTATCTTGTCTATCTGATTGAATGTGTAGATATCGTTGCTGTATGGAGCTTTTCTTTTGCAAGCTATTTAATACACCAGCAAAACTTACTCAAGACTGTTCGCCAAGGTGGAGTCAGACCTTGCAACTTTCTTAGCCACAAAGGGCAGCACAAAGATGCAAACATCAAAAGTTATGTGAGGCCAGATGCAGGAGCACTGCATTCACAGACAGCGTGGAGGAAAAGCTGCTTTGTATGACAGAATCTTCTCTAGTCTCTGCAGGAGGAACGAGGCAGAGGAGAGTCTTCAGGGGGCTGGGACTGCTTGCAGAGAGAATCCCAAATCTAACTGGAATCTCTGGATGAGAAAAAAAGCGCTATGTATTCATAGGAAATGGAAAGGATGGCAGAGTACTCCTCCTCCTTGGGAAAAGCTGTCAGGAGAAGTTGGGCAGGTGGGAAATTGTTGCAGAGAGAAAGGGTAGGATGAGAGCAAAGGGCACCGAGGAATGCTGCACCAAGGCTAATCAACTTGGGTTGACACACCAATAAAGTGCAAGGGCCAGGGTTGTGCATACCAACTAAGGAGTGTACGTGAATGCCCAAATGAAATGATTTGTGTCTGGCTAACAATAAGAGCTAACTTCACAGAAACTTACAGTAAGCTCACAGAAATGGACCTGAATATGATTTACATAAACACAACAGCTACTGCTAAAGCTCAGGTATTCTAAGATTTGTTAAATAACACTGAGACAAGGGCAAGAAGTGGAGCGGGAACTGGAGTGGGGCATAGGCATGGTGAGAGCAGAGTAGCAAAGAGGCCAGAAGACCTAATGTTCACTGAAATAATCAATGTCAAAGCATGGTAGGATAACGTACAGCCATGGTAGGCCCTTAAGGTTTGTGGAAAGAAAGGAGCAAGCACGAGGGTCACCAGTTACGGGATGTGGACTGTACAGGTCCTACCAGGTCCCCAGAACTGTGCTACGAATATATATATATATATATATATATATATATATATATAGTAAGATATATATATATATATATCTTACTATGTTTTAGTATTATCATTATGAGCAAACTACTCCACAAAGGAGTTTATAGGACAGCAAAAATGATATGGGTATAAAAAAAATGAATAAATAAATCACAATTTAGAAAACTACTCAAAATGAGAATTGTAGAACCTGTTCACACTGAGATGTAAAAGATTAGTATAACCAGAAACTTCTGGGATGGAACGAATAGGGCAGTAGAATTAGACCATCTGGATCCTGATCATACTAATAAAAAGTGGGTCCTAACATTCATATTCACCATAATTCAATGCAAAGGTAGGGTTGAAAAATGACTAACAAATGAGTCAAATTTTTTAGATGGAATTTTCTTTGGACAATTGGGCTCCAATTAAACACGTCAATCCACTTGTTACCTGACCCTACAAAAAAAATCTTAAAAGAAT
Organism: Erethizon dorsatum; assembly: GCA_028451465.1. Classification (NCBI taxonomy): domain Eukaryota; kingdom Metazoa; phylum Chordata; class Mammalia; order Rodentia; family Erethizontidae; genus Erethizon; species Erethizon dorsatum. Next base: position 72,640,759 of record CM051831.1, read on the forward strand.
CACCACTGAATTCAAAGGAAAAGAGAAGTACTAGCTCAGACAATTCTTCTTATCTTGCTTTCACTTAAATTATTTCATTCCTCTAGCTCTACATTCACTTGTTTTAGTTGGGGTAATAATATCATGTGCATTTATAAAATATCTCATGAGGAAATTAAAATACAGTTAGTTTAAACTATCACATAAGGTAAAGTGCTACTCTTAGCTCATTTTTTCTACAAAAGGAGGAAATTTTGTAAAAGGCATCTGATGATAGGTCATTTATAAAATTTGTTTGTTTGCAAATATACTGCATTTGATCTTAAAATAATTACTGAAAGCAATGCTTGCCTGGAATTTCACCTCAGCTGTAGAACTGATATAATAGAGATTCTAAAAGAATGTTGGGTTTCTGGCTGAGAACATTCATCAGCAATGTAAAAGTAGTCATGCTGGTAGAAACCATTCTGGTCGGAGAATAGGAAACACGGGCCCTTTACCCCTGACTTCGCTGCTGCCCACGGGTATGTAACCTCAGCTATGTCACTTCACTGTGCCTCTCACTCTTCTATTTATAAATTTGCAGAACAGCAATTCTTTTCTCTCTGTATTTGTATTGGCATCATCCACCCTTACAAAGCTTCTGTTAAAAGGATCAAGGACAATCGCTGCAATCTGACCATTTTTCTAAATTGACTTCAGGCAATTTTTCTTGGACACATATTTAACTTAATTTTTTTAGCTTAGTTTTATTTCATCTTTTAAAAGAAAACACTTTTAACCCTTTTTTTCTATTACTTTATGACAGTTTACATATCCTGCTCCAAAGAGTTTCTTGACCCTAGAATACTAAGACACCACTCAGAAGTAACTGTGTTTAGCTGGGCGAGGATAGCACAGATCTCTAATCCCAGCTACTTGGGGAGCCTGAAGCAAGAGGATCTCAAATTTGAGAACAGCCTGGACAGCATAGCAAAATCTTATCTCAAAATATAATTTTAAAAAGGGCTGAAGATACAGCTCAGTAGTAGAGTGCTTGTCTAGCATGTGTGAGGTCCTGGATTCAATCGCCAGTACAGCAAAAAAGAAAGAAATAGTTTAGCCTTCATCCTCACATCTACCTGCCCATGTATTCAGCTTGTGTATATTAAATCCCCCAGTATATGAAAGTGGGGCAGTTGCTGAGTTTTATGCTATATTCATCATGTCACATGCAGGTAAAAGCCACCTGGCTAAAACCGTCATCCAGCCTATTGAAAGTGAAAAGCTGGCACCGAAGATCCTCTTGGCCTGGCCTCCTAGACTTGAGTGTTGAGAACAGACCCGTGGTTCAGTGTGCTGCTTTCCGAGTCCTATTGTGAGCCCACTCCAGCCTGGGGCCCTGTGCGGGGCCTGATTGAACTTGAGAAGACAGAGAAGGCTCAAAGGCTTAAAAAGGTATTTTTCACTTTTCTCATCATGCATCATAAAGGACCTCTGCAGCTGGCATCATAAATGACCTCTGCAGCTGACTGTCATTGATGGGTTGTCCTATCAGAGGAGGAGAAGCGCATTTACCAGGATGATCTCTTCTAACCCTATACCTAAGACAGAGACAAAGCTAAATTCAGTGATTTTTTTCACATGTCTAATATGAACATATTCTTAAATTAAGAGAACCCTTAGGGTGAAAAACAAACAGATTTTCTACAGATAAAATATCTTACTAGATGATATTCATAAAATTGTTTACTTCTGTCGGTTTTCCAGTAACTTCACAATCTTCATTCAGTCGGGTTCCATATAGTTACTTGTCAAAATGTCTTACCTTGTCGCTGCTTTTCTACATAGTGGGAAATATTGAAGATCAGCGATATAATTAGAGCCAAACCCAATAAGGCTAGAAGTCCCCAGAGGAAAAAGGGGCATTCGGTGCTTCCTGGAAACAAAAATGAATATACCGATGATACAGTAGCAGTAGCAGACTACCCATTTTTTTTGGTCAGGTTAGTCCCACAATTAAAACCATTACATTTATTCATTGTGAAAGACAAGTCCTCTGCCAGGACATTAATCAACATTGACAACCAAAGACATCTTACAGATTTCAAAGTGGGGACTGGTGATTAAGTCCTCAAATTCAGCATGGGCAAAATGAAATAAGTTTCCTACATTCTAAGTGCATATGAATTTCAGGAAGATATTTTTAGCCCATTAAAAGGTGAGAAGTGGTGACTGATTAGAAAAACTATGATTCAAAATCAAGAATATCCTAACTAGTAAGAATCACAATTTGCTGTACATTTTCCTTTTCTTTACCTTCAGACTAAAAATCCTGTTTTCATTATGCACAGAAAACCACTTGTTTCTTTCCAAAATCCCAGCAGTGTAAGATACCATGTGCTGGAATAATAATTCTGGAATCACAGTAACCTGGTTTTGTTAGCCCCATGAATAAACAGTAGAGAGTTCATTATGCTTCTCTTTCCGCCCATGAAGGCCTCACTTGTCATTTCATTCCTGAGCCATACAGAGAGTTTTGTGGGATGTGGCTCGTCAGTTGCTCATGATAATTTATAGCTATCTTTACTCATACAGAGTCCACCAAAAAATGTATATGCACTTCAGGCAAAGAAGAATGGTATGATGTTTTCTCAACAGAAGGTGCTACTCTCATATGGGGGACACTAGAGAATGTCGTATATCACAGAAAGTCCGCTACACCACTGGCCCTTAGAGAAGAAATTGAAAATGCATGTGCAGCAATCTCCATGACCAACGTTACCCAAGCAGCAGTTTGCATACTAATAAATGTCTGGAGGCTCATGGCCACCACTTTGAGCATCTTTTGTAATTGTAGAGGCCAAAGATGACTTATATTAATCTCACAATGTTTCAATAAAATTAGTATTAAAGTAATTATACAAGTTTTTTCTTTTCCTGAAGTATGTATACATTTTTTTGGCAGACTCCAAGTGACAACTAAGATAATTTGCCTGATTCGATATATCTTAGTAGTCATATCGCTATTCGACCCACATGATTCTATAACATATTTATTTATTCAACCAATATCAATTAGACATATCTTCTGAATCAGGAATTAGGGAACGAAAGATAAAGACAGAGCAAAATAAAACAAAGCAGAGTCCTCACCCTTAAGCAACTCTATTTACATGAGGACATGAAAGTTAAATACATAGCTAAAAATGCAATATGAAGATAGCCACCACAGAGATCATATTCCTTCATAGTCCCAACTTTCTGGGTATGAGACCGTCTAAAATCAAGGACCATTTTAGGCCTTTTCAATGAAATTTCAATACCAGTACATTAAACAGTAAACAAAAGATACAATCTCTTAAAGGGGGGGGGATTAGCTTTGCTTCTCTAGTCTGTTCTTAAAAGTATCAAATGAAAACTCTCTAAACAAAAATATATGTTATGCTACTCTACATTACTTATTTTCTTTATCTCACATTTAGCATTTGAGTTGTGACTGTTTTCTTCAACTTCTCATTGACACTTCAGTGGTTGTTTAGCTGCTCTCAGTGGTTCTGCGTATTTGAGCTGGACTCACTGATTTTTAAATGACCATAGGAAGGCATGTGAATCATTAAGTACAGAAAATGTGTATTATGTGATTGTTACATAGCTATGTATATATAAATGTATATAATTTGCATATTGCTTATTACATATATACACTGCTTTAATTTGAACTAGTTTGAATCTCTTTTGATGCCAAAAAATTGTCTACTGTTTATTATTTCCTCTTTAATTTAGTACCATGTTATTTCTAGATGTTCAAAATTCCTTAAAGTCTACTTAGAATAGTGCTGTTTGTGCATTTTATTCTGCAAACCCATAGAATGGATGCTCCATAAGTTTTTTCAAGAATTAATTAATAAATAGAAAATATTAACTGATAATGGTAGTGAAATGTGAGGTTTTATTTCTTTAGGGGAATTTGAGAAAGCTGAAATAGTCCTTTGCCCTCTGAAAATTAATTTGATTAAAAGCATTATTTTTACAGGGTAAAGGATCTGGTTTATTCCTCATGAACATAACCCCATTAAATATTTATGAGAATGGTACTACATAACTATTAACTATATTAAATATACTACAAATTCTATGTATCACATGATACTGCATGTATTCCTAAAATTATTTGTTTTTTAGATATTTAACAGTTACTTAAACACAGTTTAAGTGCTAATAAACGATAATAAACTTTTAAAATTCCAAATGCCAAAATATAGAATGACACGTAACATAACATGTTACATTTCTCTACCGAAATGTAAATGGGGCATATTATACTAATTAGCCTTTTTTTAACTTACTGTGTTTGGGAAATTTTTATCATGTCAGTGTGTTATTTTTAGCGGCTGCCTAGAGTGCTACAGTATTGTTGAGAAGTAATTCATACAGCTGTTTTGCTAGGATGGACATGACAATTTTTTAAAACATTTTTCTCATTCAAGAAATAATGCAGAAAATACTACTGGGCATTTTGTGCATAGGTGGACTTCATGTGTACAAGAGGTTGCTGGAGGTAGAATTGCTGGGCTGAAGGGTATGTGGAGAGGTTTTTACGGTTTCAGAGATTGCTCCCCACTCCCCTCTCCTCCTCTTTACCCCTCCACCATTGATAATAATCCTTTCCACGTGGCTGATGTGACTATACTGCACAAAAGGAGGCCAGCAAACTGTCTCACTTGCTAAAGAGTCTCAGTTCCTCTCTTTGCTGTTGAAGTACAGGGGTAAAGGGGAGATTTCTATTTTTAAAGACATTTGCTCTTTTCTTCTTCTCGTACATGTTATTTAAATACCCAGAATCCAGGAGGTACAGTTCTAGGTTGTTGTTTTGCTTTGTTTTGTTTTGTTCATTTTGAGATTCGTGACAATTTGAAAAACTTATAGAAGAACCACACAGCCCAGAAATACTGAAAAAAGATATGAATCAATAAAACATATGTAGGTAATAGTCTATTTTAAAATTTACTGCCATAAAATACACACAAATGTACTATAAAGAGTTGAAATTTATCAAAACTTATGCACACAAACACTTACAAGTCACCTAGCCAGCCATTCATTGTCAAGAAAATGTGAACAAAGTAAAGATGCAACCTGCAATCATAACTGTATGAAATTACCCGTAGTAAATCTAAACTGCCACTTCTCATTGCTACTGTGGTGAGTTCAAGTATTGCAAGTGTCCTTTTCAAATGCCTTTTGATGCCCCCCATCTCCTTGTGAGTTCATCTCTCCAGTAAACTGCAAATGGCAGTAAAAAGCCCTCTTGTGGTTCCTGCTTATTTTTCACCATATATAATTCATAGGGTATACAAAATATGTATTAATCAACTATATTATCATTAAGACTTCTGATCAACAGCAGGACAGTAGTAGTTAGGTTTTGGTGAGAGTCAGAAATTACGTGCAAATTTGTGACTGGGGTCAGTGCCCCTACCTCCAAGTTGCTCAAGGATCCACTGTACTTCCAAACTTATTTTCCTCTGTTAAGAAATTGTTATGGACAGGGACATAGGATTTAATTATGCCAACTAGACTGTTATTTACTTTTCCCTTAAGAACTACAGTGTTCTTTTCCTATGAACCAAACATGCTTCCATTTCTTTTGGTTGCCCAATATTCCATTGTTTGGACTTGCCATAACTTATTTAAGCAATAATGTATTACTAGGTATTAAAGGTGTTTCTAATTTTTAGTTATAATCTCTATGGTGATGAATGACTTTATAGTTAAAATTATATACACAGACTTTGTTTAAGGTTAAATTTTTGAAGATTGATTGCTGGATGAAAAGATGTACATAACTTAAAGGACTTTGATATCTTGATAATGCAAGGTTTTAAAATAAAGTGGTAGATACACACTTCTCAGGTGAGTCTGGCTCTGTTTCTATTTGTTCAGTTGGCACTGGTTTTATATTTACTGCTATTTCCATTAATCCACACTACATTAACCACTACTTCTTACCCACCTAGTGCCTTCCAGTGTACTATCCCCAAATGCTCCAGTCCCTCATGACTATGAGGGAGAAAGTCGTCCCTATTTAATTCTTTATTTAGCCTGTAATACAAGTTCTGTAGGACAAAGTGTCTGAGCCTATACCTGCCCTGAACACAGAGGTCATCATACTTTTCTTTTATTATCATAAACTATGTCCCCAAAATGTTATTTCAATTTTCTGTCTTGGGAAATCTTTCATAAGTCTTGGGACTTATCTGCCATTACCTCCCAATCATAAATCATGCTCCAATCATTCTGAAGAAAATATTTACCATGTCCTGTTTCTACACATCCGTATAGTTGCCCCTTTGCCTGAAATGCTTTTTCTCTCAGCCATCTAAAAAATAACTAGAAATACTTCATAACCATTTTCTCTTTGAAGATTTCCCTCAATACTATCTGTGCTCCACCAGGTGACATCCTATGCTTTCCTTTACATTCTAAAAAATATTGTAGTAATCATTTATGTATAAACCTCTCCAACTAAACTCTGAACTTCACAGAAAGCAAAAACTATCCTATTTATCTTTTTCTTCATGCCTCAGTTTCCTTGTTTGTTAAAAAATAGTAATAATAAATTCCTATTCCTATTAAGATTGAGTTAAGACATGTAATGAAATTTTTAGAACAGTGTTGTTCACTACTAAAAGATTCAATAAATGTTAGCTTTGTTGTTATCTTTATTATTAATATCTTACTGCTGTGAGATTCCTACTTTTTTCTACAACATATTCAGCACAAAGTAGCTGCTTACCAAACATGTGTCAGCTCACTAACTACAGAATGGAATGAAAAATGGTAGTGTAATGGCTAAGGACCAACAAAGAGGTTTTGATCAAGGATGGAGTGCAGAAAGTCTAGATAGGTCCACAACCTAAAAGAAAGACAAGTTGAAGATTCTGTGCCATTTATCTCTAGCACTGTTGAGGAAAAAGTGCCTGCTTTCCAATAGCTGGGAAATAAATTCCTGGGAAAAGAGAGTAACTAATTAGGCCACTATGGCTTTGGCAAATATGTTCACCAACAGTGCCCTGACTCTGTTTGCTTTACTTGTAATCTATGTTTACCAAGAACCTGTGTTTATTAATTTGATTCTCAGGAAACTTGAACCAAGGAACTCTGTGCTGATAGCTAGCCATTTAGTTAGACTTATGAAGGTATTCACTGCTATAAATGTAAAGCTTATTTTCTTTTGGGAGTTTGATTAGTGTTAGTAAAATTTCTGGATAAAATAATTTGGAAACCACTACTAGTTGAGCTAAGCTCTATGAGCCCAACCATAAATTCATGTTTCCAAAAACCCAGAATGTTTATTTTGTAAGAACCAGTGTAAGTGGAAACAATCTTTTGACATAGTAATTTTGGGAAGCATAAAATGGAGATATACTTTCGTTTATTTTCTCTTTTCAGCTTTTACCTTAAATATCTAAAATACTTATTTTTATTAATTAAATGAGAAATAATGGCTACAGGGTAACAATTAATACTTAAATTATTTTTACAGATGGCCATCATTTTTAAAATTTTAAGCCTGTCAATTAAATAGGATAGCAACAATTATTTAGTATACTGTTTTACAGCATAACTTTCCTACCAAGACATTTTGCTACTCATTTATTATAAAGTTTACAAAAACATTTCATTACTTAAAATTAAATATTTAATTGATACATTAGAAATTTATCTTTGACTAAATTGGACTTGTAACTAATTCTGATTTAAAAATAGTCTAGTCTAGAATTATTGTATCAAATCTCTATGCCACCCATATATCTTGGAATCTTGATTAATCACTAATCATGTACTAAAAGTGTGTAAAACTGATTTTGGAAAATAATTTTAACCTTGCTTATGTGAAGGTTAAGGATCTACTACTGAAGGAAGTAGAAGAGGCTTTGATAGCTTTCTATCCTACCTATCCCAGTTATTTTTCTTAATTTTCTTAAGAAAATGAAACACTGTATCCAGCTGGCTGACTATTAAAGAATAAGATCTGTCCTAAAATGGCAAACAATAGTTAAACTTCAGATTGTCATAAAATAAAGCCTAAAATTCTCTTGTTATTCTCTTCTGTTTTACATATTTTCTTATTTTATTGTTAAGAAAAATAAAACATGCATTAATAAAAAGTACTGGCTAGAGGATATTCAAAATTAAATTTATTAATTATAAGGATACTGTATTAGCCCTTTCCCATCACTAGGATACAATACTCAAAGGAGGAGAGGCCTACTTTGATTCACAGTTTCAATGGATTCAGTCCATGGTCACTAGGTTCCAAGGCAGAACCTGCTGGATGGAAGGGCATGGTAGAGGAAAGCTGCTGAAGTCATGGCATGAAGAAGCAGAGAGGCAGAGGGGAAAGAAGGAATTGACGACAAGAATATACCCTTATAGGTCAAGCTCCCTGTGACCAGCCTCTGACCAGGCCAGAGAACTGGCCATTGGACCAGAGGCTTAACCCACTGATGAGTAGTGCCCCCATGATCAATCACATTTCCAAAGCCCCACCTCTGAACACTAGACTATTGAGGACATTTTAGATGATCTAAACCATGACATACCATGGACTAGAACATATTATTGAATACATAATTTGGTGGCTTAGGTATAAGCACCTGTGATTTTCCTCAAGAACTGGTACATTTTTACTTTTCCAGCCCATGTGAATATTATAATTGACCATTTATCTTTGACACAGAGTTTCCCTTAAGCAAATCTCTAGGGTTATACAATACTCATTTTTATGGCCTGTGTCCCTTGATCCTTATTTTCCCCTCTACCCCGATTTATTTGGTTACCTTTTCTTCTATTGTATGTATTTCCAATACCCCTCTATCTGGGAGAGGGGCAAATAAATATAAGACTATAATGACAAACCTCTAGCATTTACCATCCCCAGGAGAAATAGTAAAATCAATCTTTCTACTTAGTGCTTTTTTTCTTTCCATTTCTCACAGTATCTACTATTTTGTACACACTCAAACAATTGTGATTTGGGTAAGAAGATAGAGTCCAATATGAAAAGTCATACTTCAAGGAAGTAAGCAGGAAGCTCTAATCTTGTTTTAAAAATTACTCTAAATCTAGCTATAAGTCATTCTATCCTTTGATAAAATTATATTTCAAATAAAAATTTTGCTTTCTGCTTTCCAATTAAGAGAATAATTGAAATAGTTATATTACTCTATTAATTGCTACAAGAAGACAATTTTGCTCTCGGCTACAAAGAAACAACCAAATCAATACCACAGACCTACATTTTACACTAAAAGCTCTAAGGAAAATCCTTCTAATATTCATGAAATGTGTCAACATTATTAAAGCAAGAACTTAGACCACATTGTACATTCTTTTAGGGTTGTGTTTTATTATTTACTAACACAATAAATTTGTTTCATATAAACAGTTGGAGACCTTTTAAAACACAAGCTGAATTCCAGTATGTAGGAGGTGGTTTGGGCATGTGGAGGGGTAGTATAGCATGGTCTTAAGTTTTTCTCCGATTTTAGAAGTCCATAATTCCTAACATTTCTGTTTTCCAAGATTTTTTTCCCTTTAGTAGTGTGAACTGAGTTCTAAGTAGGATTTTCATTTAGAAGCCTTGTATTTCATGGCATTCCTGGTATCTTTCACACTCTTTTGATTGTCAACAATAAATACCTCCACTTTGAAAAACAAAACAAAACACATGAGAAGAGTAGATATTGGTGTAAATTTTCAACAGATCTGTATAAATATTCACACACACACACAAACACGCATGCACACAGAAATTTAACCCCTCGCTTCATCTAGTAATTCTCTGAGCACAGTGTAAATGCCTCTTTATTCCTATGGGTATCTACTTAGTACAGACAGTGCCTCTTATAATATTGGATGCAGAAAGTACTTAAAAATTCCTGCCCAAAAAAGCAATCTTCAGTATCATTATTCATTAATTATAATTACTTTCATTTATATAGCTTTTATCAATTCAGAATGAACTCCCACACAATTTTCATTTAGGTATTTACACTATTAAAAAGCCAAAGGTCTTGAGAAATTATTAGTAGGGAAAAGACAGCTAGAAAAATCATGATTTAAGTTTCTATCTAGTTTTCAGCCACCAGGGGCTAATCAGAGTAAGTTTAATTATAAGACCTTTGACTCCCTCAAAGCCAACAGTCATTGGCAGGCGCTATATTTGGAATTCACAATTGTGTGTGCTCTGGAATGAAACCTAGCTAAGCAAATGTAATGTCTTTCTGTTGGCAGTTTTGATTTGTACAAAAGACTTAAACAATTAATAAAAAAGCATAAATGTAATGCTTTATTGTCTCTATTTCAGACTGTTTTTAACCACGTGTATGAGCTTACGGTATATAGTGTATAGCACATAGTTTCTCTGAATGGATTCCTTTGGTTTATAAACCCTGTCAGAGCAGAGAATATCTCTTTGTATTCCACAAATGCTATATTTATTTTAGGCACCCAGAAATTTTAAAGAAAATTATTGACATTATGGTCCCCATGGTTCTACTTATAAAATGAGTTTTTTTTTTTTTTTTGTTTTTTTTTTTTTTTTTTTTTCTTAAACATGGTGGTGGTTTGATGCTGAAAAGTGTACATTCTAATGATTTGGGGGATATGGGGGACAAAAAGTCACTATGCCCACTTCCAAATACTACTATCCAGCTGCATCATCTCCATCAATAAAAGTCATTAGAATCATAGATATTAGCACAAGAGAGAGCTTTCAAATCAATTCCAGGCTTTCAAATCAATTCCACACTTTCAAGTAAATAACATAACATTCTAATGTAAAATATGAAACCCACCAATGTTAGATGAACATACACCATTAACAGAGGGTTACGGTGTAGGTCTCAGAGTAGGCTGTGATGGGGAGAAGGAAAATACCAACCCCAGCTTTGGAATGCATATTTTTCAAAAAACATGAGCAAGAGACTGAAAGTGGTCACTTACTGGTTGTGTGACTGGTTGCGTGCAAATCACTGAACTTCAATAAGCAACTATAACACCAGAGTTCCTATTGTCACCTGTATGACATCAAGGCCACCTCTTTCTAATACATCAGGATGCTTCTCAATCTATACTTGCTAAATTTCACTTTTAAAAAGTCCAAATATGGGAGTGAGGGGGAGGCTATATTTTAAGAGAGCATGTTAACATTTCTCCAGGCTAGATTCCTTGTAACCTTCAGAAATCCTATGGGGACTGGAGGGCTGCCCAAATCCCTGCTGTAGACGAACCTCTCTTTATCTGGATTTAGTCACTCCATTTTAAGCACATATGTGCTTAATTTTCTTATCAGAGAAGCACCTTGGAAAGACTCAGAAGACAGTGTGGTTGTGTGGGAAATTTCGTTCCACAAAATACTATGTGTCTTTTAATGTTTCAAGAAGCCCTTTTAATTTTGCTCTTCTCTTTTTAATTGAGGAATGTTGAGATAATTAAATGAAATTTAACAATGTCTGAAAATTGTCCAATAATGAGATCTACAATCTACTAGAAATTTTGGCAGTTTTGTGGGCATATATTCCTGAGACCTATGACCTTCAAGTGACAATAGTTCCTGTATTAACTTTTCTTAAAATCACTGCCAAATATTACTTAAATCCTATGATGCAATATTATCTGTGACCCATTTTTAAGAATATCTGAGTTTAAAAGATGATTCATAAATTAATTCTACCTAGTCTCTAAAAGGAAGGGTTTCATTCTACTCAGAAGGATGATTGAGGCCCATGGGAAGACAAAACTGAGTAAATAAAATGAGAAAACTTTTTTTAAAAAATGAGTTATGAATTATGAATAGAAATTATGAATTTTTGTTTAAAATTAAATTTACAACAGCCCAAAGGAATTGTTTTCACCACTTGATTTAGCTAGTGTTGATATTTTATGAATGCAGAAACTGCATAAGAATTGTGATACCAGCACTTTACTGATGATTCGATAACTACATGGCTCTAGGTAGAAATAAAGAAATATTTGAACCTTTCACTTAATACTTCTTTTTATTGTCTTTTTTTCACCTATTTAAATACGAAAAGTATTACCATCTGGTTCTTTTATATTAAGTTTTGGTTTTCTGTTTGTTTTGGCATTTAAGATCTAAGTTTTTTTGTTTGTTTGTTTTTGTTTTTTTAATGTGGGTACCGGGAGTCAACCTCAAGACCTCACGCTCACCAGCAAGTGCTCGTGCTGCTGAGCTATATCACCGGCCCTTTTTTTCCTTTATGTGGGTTCCAGGAGTCGAACTCAGGACCTCGCGCTTGCCGGGCAGGCTCTTACGCCACTGAGCTATCTCACCGGCCCAAGATCTAAGTTTTAAAGATAAACAGTGTATTTATATCTCTCTAGAGATATTTCAGCATTCTTAGGTGACAATGGAGGTGCTCCTGTATTACACCTGACAGGGAAATCTGAGCTATAAATGTTGGAGACATTTATCATATCCCTTCTAAATTCAGGATTAATTAGTTGTGGAAATAGTTGAATGCTATAGTTCACTGCCATTAGCCTTCTCACATTTCCCAAGTTTCCCATCATCAACCACTTAAAGCAATTGCATATAGTAATTGTATGCCCAATTCTTGCAGTACACTAGCCAACCTGAAACAATTCTTTTCATTCTTAGCTCACCTATAAACTGGGAAAGCAAAAGACAAGCATGAAAGTCATATGGTAGCATATGTTCCATGTATAACTCATCTCATTGATTTTAAGACCCATCAAACAAAATACTGGGAAAAAAATTCACAAAAATTATAAAATATGATATCTTCACTCCGTAACTGCCCCATACAAATTGATATTAAAAGTACTATGAGCAGAATAATAGCAAAAGATATAATAAGACAATTCACAAATGCTAGAATTACAAACACTTTAAAAACATATGCAAAATGCTCCATATTCAACCTCACTATCATCAAAGTAATGCATATTAAACAAGGGGCTAGCATATTATACTTACAAAAAATTTTAAATGGAACTTGTCTGTTAAAGAGAAGCATTGTTAAAATGAGAGTAAATTGGCATCACCCTTGGAAAAGCAATTTGGCAATAATAAGGCTAATGTTCATAGTCTCCTACTCGGTAATTCTAATTCTAAATATCTTCCCTAATTACCCACAGAAGAGGCTATAGAACTGTTCACTTTTCTTTCATTAAGATATTAAAAAAAGGACACAATGTAAATGTCCAACTATGAACAAATGATTAAGTAAATAATAATTAATGCAACAGGTGTCATTTTGTGCATTCAATGAAAATGATCAGACAGAAGCTAATATAATATAATAAATGGAACAATATAATAACAGGAAAATTGTTATTTTATTATGTGAGTGAGAAAAGCTGATACATGACTGATGTACAAATTAATATTTCATTTATGAAAATAAAACTATGTACGATGTACAGAAATAATTGGAAGGAAATAAAACATAATATTTTGTGTTTTTAAGATGATAAGAAATATGTAAGAGTTTTTTCCTTTTATGTATATTTCACAGTTCTACTTTACCTAACATGTATTTTTTTCTTACAATCAAAAGATGTTTGTTAATGAAAAACAAAGTACATGAACAATGCAAGAGGACTGAACCATCAATGTGGACGCATAACAGCAAATCGATGTGGATCTAACCTCAAGATGCATTGCACAAGCAATTGAATTTTCACTGAACTTTTCAAAACTGTCATGTCTTTGAATGTTACAATTGGATCGATTACTGAGAGGACACTCTCATTCCTGAATTTTAGAGTTAGAATGCATTTACTCCTATCCTGTTTTATATCTAAAGTAAACTAAAGAGGGCTAAGCATGGTCAACAAAAGCTTCCTTAAAAATAACAAGTACTTTGCATGGCATAGTTACCAATGAACACTTATTGAACAGCTACTACCAACTTTATGTTACAAAACACGGTGCAACTTTTTTCGCTTTGAAGAGCAAACAGTCAATTTGTACCCATTAATGAATTTCAAAATACTAATTATACTGAAGGGTATTGCACATTTAAAAAATAATTGTGCTAGCTAATTTACTCTTCAAATATTAAGTGTCTTTTAGTTACAACTTGGAAATTGTTAAGTGAGTTTTTAGCACATAGAGTAAAGCAAAAGAATTAAAAATACCACTTACCTGACATGCTTTTTTTTTTTTCAGAAAACTCCTTATGTAGCCATAAAGCAAATGGATGGATTAAAAATGCTCCCACAAACTCCCCCCCCCAAACTAATGTTGCTCTGTTATATTAGAAGCAGCATGGCTCTTAAATTGGTCTTTATCAGTGTCTCAGGTTTCTTTTCTGTTTCTTAAAATCTTTTGTGTGTAATTTGTTCAGTTACAAACAGGAAATGTGGTGATGGGGGTTTCTAGAGTTGAGATCTGAAACCAGTACACTTACATTGTTGTGTAGCATGGGAAGAAAAATCTCCCATGCTTTCCTACTCTGGTATTTGAATTTTTATCAATAACAGAGTCTAATTTAAAAATAAATACCTTTTCTATCTCTGGAGAGAATTCAGGTGTCTTCCTCATTAGTTAATTCACATGAAAATAAAATGAGGAATACGGAATAAAAAGTAAGCAATCCCTCATTGTTCTCAGCTGTTGTGTTTTCGTTAAGACACGATAGCAGAAAAAGAATGAATATTTTTGATAATTTACTATAGACCAGATGCTTTCTGGACATTTTACCACCAGGAGACTAGGTGCCTGCACTATTTCCTGCCAGCCCTCACCCCAGCCACCTAGAGTCTAAACTAGAGCCACCTGGAAAACAAGTTCCACTGCCATCCCAGAGTCTCAATGCTAGAATTTCTTAAATGTTGTCATGCATAAGTATGCTATGTGGCACTAGTTTAAAATGCACTATTTTAAAATACTGGGCCACCAAATTAGAATATTTCAGGTGGCTCCCTGGAATATGCATTTTAACAAGTTCTCCCTTTTTAAAAAATGTTTAATTGATGTAATATTTGTACACATTTATGGGATATTGTGTAATTCAATACATTTATACAATATGTAATGAGCAGATCAGAGTAATTAGCATTTCCATGCCCTCTAACATTTATCATTTCTATGTGTTGGGAAACTTTGGACTCTTCTAGTTATTTTGAAATATATCATAAATTGGTAGAGACTATAGTTACCCCACTATGCTATAGGACACTAGAATTAATTCTTCCTATCTAAATGTATTTTGGTACCTGTTTTCTAATCTCTCATTATCTTCCCTCCTTGTTACCTTTCCTATCCTCTAGTAACCACTATTCTTATTCTACTTCTGTAAAATCGACCATCTTGACTTCTACAAATGAGTGAGCATGTTTTTCTGTGTCTGGTTTATTTCATTTAACATGAAGTCATTCAATGGCATCTACGGTGCTGCAAATGACAGGATTTTATTTTTCAATGACTGAAAAATATTACATTGTGAATATATATCATATATTCTTTATCCAGTCATCTATTAATGAACACTTTGTTTCCATACCCTTGATTATATGTGCTTAAGACGATGCTTTAAGAAACTCATACATTGAGAATCGATCTTATTGTTAGAACTCCACAACCCTGAATTGTACCTAGTACATTGTAGGTATCAATAAACATTCTCACACTGAAAAATAAGACTCTGGCAGACTCTTTGCTCCATTGTAGAAAACAACTCTCTACTAATCAAAATGCAGTGTTTCTTTATTCTTTGGATGGAGTTAGCTATGTATTAACAGATTTCTCTACTTCATTCACTTTCCCCAGAATATTTCCTGTAAATCATTGAATCAGTCTATAAACATGACTTAGACCATGAGATTTCCTAGTGTAATCTTTGAAAATCAGTTTCAAGTGTATTTCATACAATGCTAGTCCTTTAAAAAACATAGAAAACAAATGCTTCTAAAATAAGTACATTTGGAAAACTCATATATCATTCTCACCTGTGTAGATGCATGTTTGTATATTAAAAGCTAGTTAAGTGTCAGCAAAAAGAAAAACCAAACAATCTTGTTATCAGAACCTTTTCTAAATTTGTTTTGCCAGAGGACCCTTTATCTAGCAGTCATCCATGAGCAGGGTGACAGGTTCCATGGAGCTAGCTCAGATGCCCACAGACCAAGCCTTTTTGGGAGCAGCAGTCTCAGTTTCACATAGGGACCAAAGGACAGCAAAGAATCAGAAGATTCCATCCTACAGTCTGAAGACTTCTGAAGAGATGAGTCCTAGGCATCCAGGCAGGTTTGGATACTGGAGACATCAATAGCACAAAAGGAGAGCCCAATGTGAGGGGGCCATGAGATGCCAACTTGGTATTACTTGAAATGGTTCTAGTGTTACAACATTGAACATAATGCTGATTTGGTTTAAGATAGAGGTTAGGTATAGGTATATAGTTAGGTAAAGATTTAATTATAGAGATAATAGTTGTATAAAAAATACAGCTATATTATCATGTTAAGGAAATAGCCATCAAATCCTCTAGTTCTATTTTTAATGAAAATTATACAAATGAATCGTTTTTAAAGTCCAAAGGAAGGAGTTTTCCTGTAATGTGATACGAAAAGGTCATAGAATTTCTCTTTTTTAGAAAGCAAATGTAAAACTGGGAGTGGGGGTTGCCTAAAATAGCTATGGACATTGATCAAAAGCAAACAATTGGCTTAGACGTGCTTATTCTTTGAAAAATGCTATGGTTTTAGGTAAGAACACAGTAGTCTATAACTTCCTGACCTGGGCTGTCCTTGTCCTCCTTCCCCTCTTTGTCCTCCACCTTTCATCGCTTGATATTCTCATGCAGATAACATAAAAACCCATATGCTGCCAGCTAAAAGTTGTAGTTACAATTTAGAATGAGTGGGGAAAGACTACAATTTTGCAAGTTTGCAGTTGCCAGTTTGGTTTGGGATGAATGGATCCCTGGACATAAATTTAATGTTGAGACATAGCAGGGCTTACATAACTCTCCACACATCCTTGCCTATCTGCTAAACTACATCTATCATGCGGGACATCCTAGAGGGCCCATGAAAAAGTGAAAGCCAAGGTAGACTTGAGAACTGGCTACAACTTTGAATGTGCTCTTCAGTCCAGACATAGCTCAAGAGAAAAGGGTGAGTGAATCTGAAGGATTTGAGGTCTCTGCCTGTATCATCAGCTGACCATTCAACTATGCAGACACAGAGGTGGCCCTGAAGAAGAAGGACTAATAAAGTTTAAAAACTGAACAAAGGCTGCATTGGATTCATGTAAAGAGTGTGTAAGTTCACAAAAGTCACTAAATCAAACAATAACGTAAAAACATAACAAAACAATGAGCCTCAGCGGGAAAAAAAGAATGTAGAGATGCAAAAATATGTCATTTGAAGTGTTTGTTATCCCTTATACATCAGATGACATGCAAAGAAACTGAAGGTTATGACTCATACTCAGGAAAAACAAATAAACAAAAAAAGCAGTAGATACCAACTCCGAGGAACCCAGGTATTAGAGCTTTTAATGCAGCTTTATAAATGTGATGAAAGAATTAAGAGAAAATGTTCGAAGAACTGAAAGAAAAAACTAAATGAGTTACCTAATAGAAAAATCTCAACAGGTAAATAAAATTTTCCTATTACAAATTTGCTATATTTCACTACAGTTAAGTAAGTACTGGTTTTAAGGGTATCATAAAATTAAGGATGGATATTCTAATCCCTAGAGGAACTAATAAGAAGATCTTTAGAAGTAGACAAAATATTAATGAGGATTTAAGACAGTATTCAAAAAGCACATGTTTAAAACAAAAGAAGACAGTAATGGAGACATAAACAGCAACAACAACACAAACATAAAATATACAGAAAACAAAAAATAAAAGGGAATTCAACTATATCAGTAATTATATTAAATATGTATGGTTGAACACTAATCAAAAGGCAGAGGTTGGATGTATAAAAAGTAAGCTTTTACTATTTGCCTACAAAAATATATTAGTTGCTTTCCTGTGCCTGGGACAAAATACCCAACACACACAATTTAAAGAAGGAGAGGTTTATTTTGGCTCATGTTTTCACAGGGTTCAATCCATACACGGGTTGAAATAGTATGGTAGAAATAGTATGGTAAAAAGGCAAGGCAGAGGAAAGCTGCTCAACCAATCGCAGCAGGAAGCTGAGAGAGAGGAAGGGCCAGAGAGAAGGATATGGCCTCCAAACTTTCATCTCCAGTGCCACATCTCCAACCAGGCCCCACCTCCTACCAGCACATTTGGCTATGAACTCAATGAGTCAATCCACTGATGAATATAGCACTCCCATGATCGAATCCTTTTACAACAGCCCCACCTCTGCACATATGAGACTATTGTGGCTACATTTTAGACCTAACCAACCATAACAAAAAACCATGACAAAAAGATACATTTTCAATTCACAGGCACAAATAAGTGAGGGTAATATGAAGGAAAATGGATGCACCTTTAGAGTACAATGTTAAGTGAAATGAATCAGACACACAAGCTTAAATATTATATGACTTCTCTGATATGATAAACCTAAAGTATAAATAAAGAGCAAAATAAAAGATAGATAATAGGAAGTAGGGAGATCTTTCTCAAAGGGAAGGGGAAGAAGAGATGGAGGGAGGAGACGGGGAAAAGAAAAGGGGAAAAAAAAGGAATTAACATGTACTATGTGCATATACCAACTCTCCACAAGGAATGTAAACATTACGTACTATACACACATACTAAGAAAATAAAAAATAAAATTACAAAAATAACAGTGGAAAAAGATATGCATGCTTATAATAACAATAACAGATTGGAATAGCTATATTAATATGAGATAAATAGACTTCAAGATGAAGAATATCACTAGAAATGATTGTGTTGGTAACATTTCCTGATGATAAAAGATTCACTATATCAGAAAATGTAACAGTTATAAATATATATGTGTATAATATTAAAGCACAAAAAATGAAGGAAAAACTAACAGAATTTAAGGAAAAATAGAAAATGTAGCCGCTGTAAGTGGAGATTTAGCAACTCTTGTCTCAATAGTTAATAGACTTAAAAAGAAAACCAGTAAGAATATAGAAGCCTTGAATAATGTTTTAACTTATAGGATCTACATGACATTTAAATTATACTCCACATAGCAGAAGCAAAATACATGATATTTTCAAGCATACATAGAAAAATCTTCAGGACAAACTTCACGATAGTCCATAAAGCAAGTACTAAACAATTATAATGATTAAAATAATAATCTGTTTAAAATTCATAATGAAATTAAATTACAAGTCAACAATGAGGGGTATTTAGGGAATCTCCAGATATTTCAAAATTCAATGAAAGACTTCTAAATATCTGATAAATCAAAGAAGAAATCACATGGAAAATTTCAAAATACTTTAAATGAAAATTATAATGCAACATCATAACTAAAATGCTTATATAGTATAGGAAGAAAAGTCTAATTCTTACCTTGACAAATAAGAGAGAAGTAAAACTCAAAATAAAATAATGAAGATCAGAGCAGAAAACAGTGGGTTAGAAAGAGAAAAACAATAGAAAAAAACTGATGGAAATAAAAGCTTTTTTGGTAAAGATTAACAAAACTGATAAGCATTAAGTACAAACTCTTTATAAGACTTGAAATAATTAGTGTAGGGAAATATGAAAAACTTTATTTCTACAAAGTTAATATTTAGGTGAAATAAATTTCAAAAAGACACAAATTAACAAAATTGATTTAGAAGTAATAAAAAACTGAAATAGACATATACAAATTAAGAAATTATTTTTCAAATGGGAAGAAGACCAAGTGCTGGAGGAAGGGAAAATGGAGGCCAGAAGAAGAGATTGTAAAAAAAATGAGGATGTGTTTTGTAGGTTTTAACCAACTCCCCGTAATGAATGTGATTATTATGCTCTGCAAATACGGTAATAAAATAAAAATATAAAAATAAGAAATTAAACTAGTATTTAGAAATAAAGGAAGGAGATTTCTGCAAATGACTTTACTTTGTGAAATTCTATATTATCTGGACCTTTTACAATGAGCAAATAGTCCTGAATTATTTATAGGATAATAAAAATGCGTATCTGCCATCTGTAGTTGCGAGGGATTCGGTTTAATAATAAACTCATAGGACACATTAGGCTTCACCCAGCACTGACTTTATTTAATAAGAAAGCACGCAGGAAACACCCCAGCATCCAAAGCAGCGATACAGGAGTGGTCTTATTCTGCCCATCCCCGCTTGCTGCTTACAGAACATGCATAGGCTTAAGAAATGAAGCTGAAAATGTGCAAACAACCTTGACCCAAGGAACAATCAGCCCTTCATTGCTACACTTTTGATCCTAATCAAGCACACTGCTCTCTCAGACACATGTGACTGGTCCCGTTTTCTGGGGGCAGCTGCACAGCATTAACGGCAGCTGTTCATTACTAAGCATCAACAGTGAGGTATATGATGGCTGCACATGAACCTGCTCCTTGCACACATTCTCTTTTCATATATATCTGCTGTAATTAAATTCCTAAAAATTATTTTCATTAATATCACAGATAAGATTTAGTATGTGCGCAATCCTCAGGCTTTCCCAAGACTAAGTAGAAGGATAAAGAAACAGCTGTTAACTATCTTCTAAAAGTTGGATAGGCATTACTCAATGATTACTAACAGATATGAGTTAAGGGTTAGGTGATTTCTTTCCTCTCTTATTTAAACTTTTACTTGTTTTGGTAATTTTACAATGAGTAGTAGTTGATTTTGAAAAAGCTATTCACAAAAACATAAATATAAACAAAAGCAAATGTTTATTCAGTTGAAGAAATGATCAGTTGGTACAAATAGCAAGTATTTATCAAACTTACCAATGTTGAAATGACACAGAATTTTATTGGCATGCCACAATCTTTAAAAACGATGTTTTAGGCTGGTGAGATGGCTCAGCGGCGTAAGCGCCTGCCTTGCAAGCGCGAGGGCCCGAGTTCGACTCCCAGATCCCACACACGAAAAAGGGGCCGGTGATATTGCTCAGCGGCATGGGTGCCTGTTGGTGCGCGAGGTCCTGAGGTCGACCCCCCGGTACCCACAAAAAAAAAATGACGTTTTAACTTTAATCACTTAATTTTAAAAATATTTCAGAATTCCAGATAAACTTTAAGACTAAAATACAGAAGGGAGCGTGTCCTGGGTACATTTAACTTCCTGTTCTGGTTCGGTAGCCAGTTGGGCTCTCCAGGAAGGAGATTCTGAGATGGGGACCAGCACACAGGAGGTTTGATAAGTGGGGCCATGGGGATCGACAACCGCCTAAGTAGAAGAAAGCAGGATGGGGCGTGGCAAGAAGTCAAACTGCAAGGAAATCTCAACAGAATCTTCAGCCAACTCCTCCTCCGAAGATGGGATGATTTTTCAGAACTGTTGGAATTTTTTGAGTGGCAACAAAGAGGGAGGGAAGAAGGATATGTAGGAAAGGGAGTGAAGGAGACAAAATAGGAGGTGTTAGGCCTTTCCATGCCCATATTAATGCAGGTTATGTTGGAAAAGGGGACTGTCCTGGGTAAGATGAGTCTCTTTCATTGAGGCAATGCCTGAAGGGAACTGATAGCTTGAGGCCTGTCTTCAAGTAATCCATTCAGCAATTGGGTAATGGGTTCTCTTCTTCTGAAAGAGGATCTCGGCAGTACATTACAGATTTAGTTACAATTTGAAAATAATAAATGAGTTGTATTAAGCTTGTCTTGCACAAGAGTCTTTGTAGCAGCTGCCATTACTTGCCTAGCCAACATCCAACTTCTCCCTATGGACTAATTTGTTTGAAGCAATGATGTGGCCATCTCATGAGAAAAAGCATGAGTGTCTAAATCAATTACGAGAATCCTATTCTCTGAAGTTCTAGAGCCTTCCTCTGCCCGCTCATCCATTTCAGTGATTGCATATAGTCAGGTAGCCTGGTTCCAGTTAAAAAGATGCAACGCTATAGGGGTTCTGAAAAATACTTTGTTTCTCTTATTAAAAGAAGCAGACAAAAATGAGAGCACTTTACCTCTCCTGGTTCCCTCTTCCTCATTCTTAAACACAGCTATTTGTACTTGTAACTACAGTCATCATCCTGTTTTATAACACTTGGATTTTGCTTTACTTAAGTAACAGAATATTCAATTTTAGCTAATCAATTATGGATTTTTTTTCTTTTTAAAAAGCAAGAAACCCAGAGGTAGCTTTATGGTTTTATTTAATAGCTCAGCACGAACAAATTCAGAAGTTCTTTTGATATTTTCCTCTTGGTCACAAGAAGGCTACTGTAGCTACAAGTACAAATAGCTGTGTTTAACAGTGTGTTTTTCAGTAAGTTTGAAAACACCAAAACCATACCCTCCTTGTAGTATTTCATATTGCATATTAGCATTGTGGTGCTAATGATTAGCATTAAGATATTCTGTCATAAATAAACTTATTTACACAAATGTATGCTTCTTAGGTATATTTGGCTCCTCTTAAAAAACTCTTCTTGGGGGCCGGTGAGATGGCTCAGCGGTGTACACGCCTGCCTGGCAAGCGCAAAGTCCTGAGTTTGACTCCTGGTACCCACATATGAAAAAAGGGCCGGTGATATCACTCAGCGGCACAGGCGCCTGCTGGCACGCGAGGTCCTGAGGTCGACCCCCGGTAACCACAAAAAAAAAAAGCAAAAAACAAAACTCCACTTAAAAAACTTCACCTATCAACATGGAATGGATTGGGAAATGTTATTTAGCTTGTGTTCTAGTGTATAGTTTATTAACTCATTCCCTATTCCTGTAATTTTTTCTGTAACAATGCTTCTAAATATATTCAGTTGTAGTTGAATTAAGTAAAAATACCATAATGTGGTTACTATTTTCTTATGCCAAAAATAGGTTACTCAAGAAAACAAACTAGGTCAGAAATATTGACATGTTGAGCTGTGTTTTAGGATGTGGTCAAAGCGCTACAAAGATGCACAGCAGAACATTTGCAGCATTGTTTGCTGGTCACAACTAACATCCTGTGTCTCTACACCAGCTATTTTTATCTGCAACCAGTACCCCTTCACTGCCATGCCACTTTACTTATCGACAGTGCAAGAACAGAAGCATGGCGTGGAAGTATGCAACTTCCTACACTGAAGAAAGAGGTCTTCTATTTTAACACAGAAAGTGATGGAGGAGATACTTTTAACAAAGTCCTGACTTGCACTTGATATATAGTTTCACAGCCTGGCATCTACATGTATATCATGATCCGCCATGAGGGACTTCGGTGCATCTTTTCCAAAGTTAGTCTAGTATGAATGTCTGCATATTATCTTGTTTCAATTTACCTGTTCCTTTAAAAATGTGGTCCATTTTTACTTGTAATTATTCAGCATGTCTTCTGAAAGGTGACACAGGATGTTGTACAGACCTGATAAAAACTGAACTTTTGATTAGCTCTCCATCTTGCACAGCTTGATAACAGCACTATCTTCACTAGTTAAAAAGGAACCTAAAACTCCATCTTGCTACTTTGGCATAACTCTCACCCGTCTTCATACCCTGACTTCAGAGAACACGCAGTATCACTTCATTCACATCATCTCTCTACTGCCCCCTCCAGGCTAAGCATGTTATTTCTTGCCCAGACTGCTAGAAATAGCCTACTACTTCTATGATGGATTTCATGATCCTTTTCCCACACCACCTCCAGAACAATATTTTAAAAATAAAATTGATTGTCACTCCTTTGCTTAATGTGGATTCTCAACGTGTTTACGTTGCACTAAGAATAAAATCCCTATTAGTATTAGTCCTCCGTGTGGTCTAAATCGTAGCTGGGTGTGGTGGTACACACCTGCAATCCCCCCACTTAAAAGGCTGCTGCAGGAAGATCACTGAGAGTTTGAGGCCAGCCTGTGCTACATAATGCATTCAGGACCAGCCTGCTACGTAACAAGACCCTGTTTCAAACAAAAATGTGCACGCAGTCTGAGTCCTACATACTTTTCCAGTCCCAACACTTTACACATTTCCTTGTGCTTTATATACTAGAGAAAGACTCCGTAAACAAATTGATGTCAAATTTACCCAATCATCTATTTTTTTTTTTTTTTGTGGGTACCGGGGGGTCGACCTCAGGACCTCGCGCGCCAGCAGGCGCCCGTGCCACTGAGCGATATCACCGGCCCTTTTTTCGTATGTGGGATCCGGGAGTCGAACTTGGGCCCTCGCGCTTGCCGGGCAGGCGCTTACGCCGCTGAGCCATCTCACCGGCCCCCAATCATCTATTTTTGCAAGTAAAATTTTATTGGAACATAGCCAAATTCATTGCTCTATGTATCATTATGGGTGTTTTTGTGCTACAATAGCAGAGTTCAGTAGTTGCAACAGAGTACTTGGCCTGAAAAGACTAAATTATTACCATCAAGTCTTTAAGAACAAGTTGGCCAACCACTCCTTTAAGTCATCACTAGCTTCCTTTCTCCCTCAGTAATCAAGATAAACTCCTTATTGCCTCTGACTTTGAACTTCCTATATCTCCCTTCATAATTTTATATGTGGCAACTTTTTCCTCAGATACAGTCCACTCTATCATACCCCACTGCTTCCTGGATAGCATATTAAATTAGAAATTTTCTTGCTTAAGATTTTGTTACTGTTTACCTTTCTCCATAAGACTCTAGGCTCCAAGAAGTCAGGTGTTTGTCTATCTTCTTCAGCACTGCTTCCCTGATGCCTGGGAAGTGACTGACATCGTAAATTCTTACCAAATATTTGTTGATTAAAATAGCCATTACAGCCAATTTTCTGAACGGCTTAGCTTAGCTTCATTTCCAAAATAAATTTTCCATGGGAAGTACAGTGCTTTTCCTTCAAAACAACCTAGAATGCATGAAAGAATAATCCTAACTGCAGCTCCTGGAGGTTGTCAAGTTGCTCATTGTATTCCTTCATTCATGCATTTATTCATTCAGTTAACTTTTATGGACTGCCAAGTCTGAAAAGCCTAGGGCAAGACATGATTTAACAAGAGCGTCCATCTGTAAGAAATATGACTAGGATTACCATAATGCGACTAAGAGGTTTCAGAAGTCAAAAGGATGCCATTCTGAGGTTTCCCCTAACCTGTCACCCTACTCACTTATCGCTACTGCTTTGGAGATTCAGTGAGAATGTTGCTGCTAAGCTCAGGACTAAAACAGGCAACATTTGCCATACTAGTCCCAGTGGAAATCGCTGTGCAGATAAGCTAAGCATGTTTCGACAGACTTAAATGACATATCCTATAAGGAGAGATGGAGTAGCTGGCGTTTCTTGCCGTGATTAAGAACCCAGTCAACTATTGATGGAGGAGCAGTCTAGGATGGAGGATTTTTTGGAGCTTGGTGATATTGGGCTTGGAAATGGCTCAGTAGTGGAGAGCTTCAGACATTGGTATCACCTGGTTATTGTGGAGTTACACAAAATATCAGACAGCTAAAAACAGGGGGGGTGCTAAAAAGTGAAGAAAGAGTAGGGTATGTACGTGCACACCTGTAATTCGAGCACTCTTAGAGGATAAGGCAGGAAAATCGCAAATTCAAGCCCAGGCTGGGCAATTTAGCTACATAGCGAGACCCCATCTTGAAATAAAAGTTTTAAGAAGGGCTAGAAATATAGTTTGGCCTGAAAGCTCTGTTTTCAATTTGTGGTACTAAAAAAAAAGGTGAAAAGAGAGCAAAGAAATTTCCTGCCCTGCAAGTATAGCGATTACTCTATTCACTACTCCAAAACATTTAATAAATTCATAAATTATCTTATATCAGAGCTGTAGCTTTCTGGATCCCAGCTTATTTGTCTTCGTAACACTCAAGTTGCCTAACTCACAGGTTTCCCCATGGTAGTCTTTAAAATATTTGTTGAACTGAATGACCTCATCTGCAATGGGTGCAACAAAAGCACTTGCATGCTTTTTACCACAATAAGAAGGTGTTTCATGTTGCTGAACATTGTATTAGCAGGCTAATAAAATCTGTTTTTGAAACTTTTTGTTTTTTGTATATGTAGGTAAATTTGCAATGGCAGAGTTTAGAGATGGACCTAAGTATATGACAAGACAAAACTGCTTAATTACTGCCACATTGTTTGGAAATGGTAAAGGTGAATTTCAGGATATTAAGTAAACTGTAATCTCATTAACCTACCCTTGAAGTCAGTTTCCCTACAAGATGCAATGGATTTCCTATGGGAAACAATCACTATATCTCTAACACAACTGTGTCTCCTTTTCCTGCCACTGAGTCTTAGCTAGCAGAATTTCCAAGGAAACTCTGCAGAGTCAGCAATTTTTTAAAGGTAATTATATTTAAGCACCTTCATTCCTAGAAAAAAATGAGAGAAGAAAAAAAGCATATAAATATTTATGTATACAGTTAGTATTTGTTTGGTTCTCATTGAAACCCTTTGGTGAATTGGTAGGAGCCCTTTTAATTTAAGCCTGTTCTCACTAAGGAGATGATTAAATCATGTAGAATATCTCTTGCTCACTTTCTTTTTCATACCTGCACCTTCCCTTGCTAATTTAAACTGACAAGTACGTATGCATATTGCTCCTACTTGTCACTGTGCTGCTTTTATCAGTAAAGTCTTTGCGTTAGAAATATCAAACTGTTAGCCATCGATGAGTATACAAAGAACTCAAGATTACCCTGTTGTTATGCAGTAAAAGCAAAATTGGGTAGAAGAGATCACAGTGTATGGGTATAATTTTGCTCAGAAATCCAGGTTCTCATTTAATACCGAAAAGCTGCCAGATTGAAGCATTTAAAACTTTCCAGGCAAAAGAAAAGGCTAATAAATCATTCTGAGAATCGTGACCAAAGATAAATATTGGTATTTTACAGCTCATTCAAGAACTGCTATATTTTTGAGCATAGAATTAATTATATCTAAAAGAAAAATGAGAAGCTAGTTTTAGTCAGGTAAGGAAATGCAGATAAATTTTTTAAATCTTAAAAATAGAACTACTAGCTCAATGTCAACTGGGCTATTGTGTTGTTGAAAAGAACTCAACACTGTTTATAAATAAAACACATAAATTCACTGTCCAGTGAAACCCACACAGCAAAGATCTAAAGTGTTTATTAGTTCTATTCATATTTTTAAAATCCGGATTTGAAGGAAATGTTACAGAAATTGTGTATAAAGGCCTTTAAATTGTATTATGTAAGCTTCTCAGTGAAGGGACTATTTCTTATGCATTCTGGTGATTTTCTATAGCGCCTGAAAGGCTTCCATGAGCACAGGGAGTGCTGAGTGTTTATTCAGTTACAGAATGGAATTAGCACTAAATCAAACTGGTAAACCTGGACAGTCCTAAATCACACAGTGACTTGCCCATGTTTTACCCTTAAACATGCTGAAGAACTTCATTTTGCTACATACATTAAAATTTTGTCCCTCAGTTTATTTTCTCCACTTTTTCCCTGTACCTTTTCCTATTCCAAGTCCTCATCTATGAACTCACACTGTGTTTAGTAATCATATCCCCTCAGGCTTCTCTTAGTTTTGACGGTTTCTCAGATTTTCCTTGTATTTGATGATCTTGGTAGTTTTGAAGAGTAATGCTTCAATGTTTTGAAAAATGTGCCTCAACTGGGATTTGTCCAGTGTATTTCTCATGACTGGACAGTGATGTTATGTTTGGGGAAAGACGATAGCAGAGGTGAAGTGTCATTCTCTACAGATTATGTCAAAGATATGTACAATTTATATAATTTACAAAGAACTCTGTTGTTAATACGCTCAGTACTAACTGTGTTGATACTGATTTTGGTTACCTGGTTTAAAGTAGTTTGTATCAATCTTTTCTACTCAAAAGTTATTCTTTGTTTTCTTCCTGTACACACTGTTTTATTTGAGATAACATCATTCACTCTGCACAGCCCAGCTTGAGAAGCGAGGAGTTACACTCCACCTTCTTAAAGGCACGACATTTGCATCAGTCGTTTGAAATTCCTCTGCCTGGAATATTTGTCTATTCTCCATAAGAAACTGACTCTTCAATATGATGTGTCTGGGTGTCCTTTCAAAATAATTTTGTCATGCCTTGTGTTTTCTAGGATTCCTGTCTCGGTGTTTCGTAGATTTTGTATGTGGTTTGTCCCCTAAGGAGTTCATGTGAAAGAGGATTTATGTTAAAGGAGTTGGGCTCTCTTTAAGTTTGTCAGAAACTTGGTCTCCAGGGTGGCAGTGATGAAGAGGTGAGACCTTTAACAGACAGAGCCTAATGGGATATCATTAGCTTACGGGGAACCCTGTCCTTGGAAACCATTGACATAGTTCTTGTGGGACTCTGGTTAGTTTTTATGAGAACGAATTGCTGTCAAATCCTGAGTCTGACTCCTGAATTTCTCCCTGGCTTCCTGTCACACCATATGGTCTCTCCCTCCTGTGCATGCTCTCACAATGAAACAGTCCACCATGATGTGATGCAAGCAGAGAGCCTGTGCAAGAGCTAGCACCATGCTGCTTGGATTTTCTGCCTCCAAAACTCCAGGCCAAATAAACTGCTTCTCCTGATAAGTTAGTCAGCCTCAGGTATTTTATTATAGTAACAGAAAACATACTAATATAGAGTCTTGTTAACTTTGAAGATTCTTAGTGATATTACTTCAAATGTTTCTTTTATTCTTTTCTCTTTCTTCTTCTGATTTTCCAGTTATATACATTACAGCATTTGAAATTGTCTTACAGTTCTTGACATTTGGTTTCATTTTCTGTATTTTTTATTCTCTTTACCTTTCAGTTTGAGAATTTTCTACTGATCTATCATGAAGCATATTGACTTTTTCTTTTTATTTATTTATTTTTTTTTTTTTTGGTGGGTACCGGGGGGTCGACCTCAGGACCTCGCGCGCCAACAGGCACCCGTGCTGCTGAGCGATATCACTGGCCCCTTTTTCGTATGTGGGATCCGGGAGTCGAACTCGGGCCCTCGCGCTTGCAAGGCAGGCGCTTATGCCTCTGAGCCATCTCACTGGCCCTGACTTTTTCTTTAACTATGGCATCTTTTTAGAATTTCCTGTTGTTTTTTTCCTTAGAATTTCCATCTATTTCATTATTCATCTGTTCTTGTATATAGTCTACTTTTTCCACTAATGTTCTTTCATAACATATTAATCATAATTATTTTAAATTTTCTGTCTGTTAATTCCAATATCTATGTCATATCTGAATCTGGTGTGATGATTTATCTTTTAAAACTTTTTTCTTGCCTTTTGTTATTCATTGTGGAAAGCCAGCTATGGAGTGTTAGGTAACAGAAACTCAGCTCAATAAGCCAAAGCAGGAGGATTTACATTAAAGGAGTTGGGCTCTCTTTAATGTTTCGTGTAACTACAGTGGACAGACACCAACTTTCTCCAATGTCCTTATTTTTTGTTTCTTGTTTTCACTTTGGGCTTCTTAAGTACTCTCCCTCAAAGATAATTTGTGTTTTGCAAGTCTTTCAATTCTTATTCACTGATACAGCATTTTACCAGAATCCTGTTGGTGTGTTGGAAAGGTTTGTATAGAAGAGAGCATATTTTAATTTTTCAATTAAATCTCAGCCTTCAGAGGATTTGTGTCTTTGGGCTGTGATTTTCACAATTGATTCTTCTCGTATAGTTTTTCCGTCATCCTCACATTTGGTGCCACAGAAAGGCTAGATGGGGCCAGAGTGAGAGAGAAAAATGCCTCTCTTCCACAGTTCCGAAAAAGTCTTTCCCCATGAGAAGTAAAGCTTTATTATGGGGAGGATCTAAGGAGGAACGTTTCAATATAGTTATTATTCCCTTCTTCCTGCCAGAATCATAAGGGGAATCTTTCTCAGCTCTTCATAATGAAACCTTGTTGGGTTTTTTGGAGGTAATTCCCATAATGTGAGGGGAATTCTCTAAAACTGAGGCCCCTAGGAGTTACTTTCACATTAGTCCACTGTTAGCCTTTCAAGATTCACCAAAACTGCCATTTATGTACTTCTACCAATTTATTCCTTCCATGGTTTCTGTCCCAAGTAAGCAAATCTTGGTGTGACTGTTTGGATTTGCCTGCCTTTTCAGATTTCAGGGTGATATTTTTCCCTGTACACTCAGTTCTGACGTGGCTAAGAAAAAGTATTAATTTTCAGTTTGTTCAACTTTTTGTTGTGAGGATGAGAGTGATGACCTCCAGGTTTTTAAATGTCCTAACTAAAACCCACACTGCTTGCCTTTTCAGATAAAAGTTTTATACTTCAAGCTCAAAAATGATTGTGCTTTTCTTCTTAGCAATACATCAACTGCAACTGATTTAAATTTTTATCACTAGCAATAAAAAGGCCATAGAACCATTTTATTTATCATGCTGCATGTCTTGAATCTGTGGTACTTCTTTTACTTTGATGAAAATGTCTGGTTTTATATCGATCAGCCACAAATCTTAAATATACAAATGAACATAAATTACATCAAATAGATCTATTAAATATGTGTATATATATGTCTTCCTTATGTGGAATTTTTTACATTTTATTGTGAAATACATATTCTAAAGAATATATAAAATACACATACACAATTTAGGAAATAATTATAAAGTCATTATGCATACAATTACCCATATTAAGAAACAAAATATTGCCAGGCAGCAGCCTCTAACACACTATTAAATAGTTAAGAAAATATTGGTTATCCTTGCCTTCTGAGGACAACTTCCATAGTTTGCCTATTAAATAAAATAATTAAGTACCAGAGCATACACTTCTTTATTATGTTAAGGAAGTAATCTTAATTCTTATTTTACTGAATTTTTTTTTTTTTTTTTTTTTTTGTGGGTACCGGGGGGACGACCTCAGGACCTCACGCGCCAACAGGCACCCGTGCCGCTGAGTGATATCACCGGCCCCTTTTTCGTATGTGGGTTTCGGGAGTCGAACTCAGGCCTTCGCGCTTGCAAGGCAGGCGCTTAAGCTGCTGAGCCGTCTCACCGGCCCCCTTTACTGAATATTTTTTTGATCACGAGGAGATGTTCAATTTTTTTCAAGAACTTTCTGTATATATAAATATTATCAGAAGATTTTTCCATTAGACCAACTAATATAGGTGAATTAAATTAATAAATTCTGTAATACTAAATGACCTTAGTATTCTGAGAATAAATTTCACATGGTCACAATATGTCGCTTATTAATATGGATTCAATTTGTTAATATTTGCCCAATTTTTGCCTCATTCAAAATGTATTAGCACATAGCTTTCATTTTTGTGTTAACTTTATGAAGTCTTACTATATGCTATCTAGTGTAAAATATAGGCATCAGAATTATACTTGCTTCATGAAAAGAATTTGGAAGGTTTTATTTTTTCCCCTTTTTTCTATGCCTGATAATTTCAATATGTAGCATTGTGATTACCTGATCTTTGAAAGTTGGCTCATGCTTTCCTGTGGAAGTACCTAGTCCTCATGCATACTTCTGAACCAGTTCTTAATTTCTCCATTTTGTCTAAGAAAAACGTTCTGTTTAAGCTTTCCCTTTTTAGCAGGGTCAATTCTGGAAAATTATACTTTCCTAAGAATGTATCCATCTGATCTAGATTTTCAAATGTATTTACACATAATTCTGCACAGCAGTACTTTTAATTTTTAAAATGGTTCAATGGTTTCCCATTTCTTTGTGTATTTGTACTTTCTCCCTTTTAAAAACTAAGTTTGTTGGTCTATTTTACTAGTTTGAAAAAGAATCATATTTTAAATCGTTTGTTATATTTTATAAAATTTTACCGTATTAACTTATACTTAATTATTTTTCTTTCTGTATGATATTTTGTGTTTCTCTGCTTTTTTAACTTTCTTTCTTTCTTTTTTTTTTTATGGGTACCGGGGGTCGAACTCAGGACCTCATGCGCCAGCAGGCTACCATGCTGCTGAGTGATATCACTGGCCCTTTTCTCATATGTGGGTACCGGGAGTCGAACTCAGGACCTCGCACTTGCCAGGCAGGTGCTTATGCCGCTGAGCTATCTCACCGGCCCTTAACTTCCTTTCTTCATAAATATATATTTAAGATTAAGAATCACATTTTGATTTCCTCTTTAATTATATCCTATAGATTCTGCTACATAGAATTTTCACTTTTGTCTTTAGAAATTCTACAGTGTCAGTTTGTAATTCCTTTTTAATTTAGAATAGAGTTTCGAATTTTGTAGTTTCAATGTCTTTTAAATTGACCATTTTACCTCTCTGTTGACAATACAAAGATTTTAAGGCCAAAGTTCCTAAACAAGAATGAAGAAGTTCTTGCTACATTAAGCAGGCTTAGTGGCCATAGGATTTTCCTCTACAGGAGTTCTGTTCTTTGGAGACTTGCCCCTATTTTTATTTATGTTTATATGTTCCTTTTAATAACATATTCAGTAAAACTATATATATTTTGAAAATTTCATCAGACATATTACAACCAAGCATATTATAAATTAACCTGATCTTAGATGTTTTTAGCATAAATGAAGTAAACAAACCCATAAGATCTGTGTCTTCTTCCAGCAGTATTGTAATGGTTTAAATGAAATGTTATCTTTCAGCTAGTTGTTCCAGTCCAGCCTTATCTCCATTATGGTGCTTGATCCAATTTTCTTCTTTTTTATGAAGTCAGTCTTTCAATGTGATCCTGAAACTGAGCTTAAAAATATTGTTATTTTATTTTATTATTTGATTGTGAATTTCATGATGTACCACCTTACAAAGATTTTTTTAAATTTAAAAATAATGATTTTACTAATAAAGGATTATTAATTTTTGAGTATTATCACTATTTACCTTTTTTCAGAATTCTAAAGATTTTATATTTTGGGTCACATCTTGGGCTCTTCCCAGTTCTAAAGAAACAGTGAGAGAGAAAGAATAATAGGAATGCAGAGTTTTTATCATTGCCTTGACCAAAAAGTAACTAAAGTAAAAGTAAGGCTATATGCATTTGGAGGAAGGCCCAAGAATAAAATGAATGAGGGCAGTTGAACATGAGAAAAAGAAAATTGTAGGAAGTGGGCTTTGGGTGTAGGAAATAGAGGGGAGTGTGATAGTAAAACAAGATTTTTAAAAATGTCTCCTTTGCTTTAAGAATAGATTTCTTGGTCCTCAAAAGGGTAGAATGGTAAGTCCTGGCTGATATTCCTCCACAAAAACACAGATTTACCAACTATATATAACAAAATACCTTCATGAGAAGTCAAGTTAAGAAGTTGCAATACCACCAATGCACACTGAACTGAGATGGGGTACACTGTGTGGGTAAGACCAGTCTCACTTTACTGGCAGCATTCCCTCCACCAAGCTAAAATAGTTCAGCACTAAGAGAGATTTCACTTCTTGGGGGAAGGGGATATGCAAATGTGCCATAACCCTGGCCTTTCAGGGAACCCTCTGAGAGTCCACTTTCTGACATCTGAGGCACCCAAAGGGAATGCCAAGCTCTGTGAAGCTTAAAAGGAAAGAACCAAGGTGTCTGTATCAGGAGGCAGGGAGGAATAGAATGTGGCTCCAACTTTATCAGCTTTTTCAGAATGCTCCTTAAGGGACTGTTTCTGCCCTGCCTCACAAATAGTACTGAGGAAAATGGCATATGCCTAAGGCAACTTCAGCTAGCCTAGCTCTATGAGGCTTGGATGTCTCACCATTAGGAAGTAGGGGGCAAAGTATGGTTCGCCCCCAATGTGCCCAGCACTTAATGAACCACTTAAGTGTGCAATGTTTATGCTAATTAAGATAACAATACACTTAACAGAACTACCATAATCAGACACAAACAGTGCAAGAAATTAAAGTCTGCTGGAAGAAAAAAGACTTGAAACCTGAGGAAACTAGAGACAAAAGCCCAGAGTCTATCTGGTATAACTAGTAAAGGACTTTCTTAGTCAAAGTTAGCATGTAAAGGCAGTGAGAGGGTCTACTTTTTTAAATGCACAAATACTAATTTAAAGCTAGAATGAAAAAGAAAAATCAAAATGCAAGGCCCTAAGTTCAATTCCTGATACAAAAAAAAAAAAAAAAAAATCAGGAAAACACACACAATCAAAAAAAGAAAATAATTCTCCAACAACCCACCCTAAAGAAATGGAGACTGTGGGCCAGTGGGATGGCTCAGCAGCATAAGCGCCTGCCTGGCAAGCGCGAGGTCCTGAGTTCGACTCCCCGAACCCACATACGAAAAAAGGGCTGGTGATATCGCTCAGCGGCACGGGCGCCTGCTGGTGCATGAGGTCCTGAAGTCGACCCCCAGTACCCACCAAAAAAAAAAAAAGAAAAATAAAGAAATGGAGACTGTGAATTGCCTAAAAAGGAATTCAAAATAATCATCCTAACTAAGCTCAGGGAGTTATAAAAGGACACAAATTGAAAACTAAACAATGTACAGAAAGTGATATGTGAATAAAATAAGAATATTAATGAAAAAAATAAGAATATTAACAAAGAGATAGTTAATGATAAAGAAAAATCAAACATATTTTGTAACTGAAGAACTGAGCTTAAAAATTTCACTAGAAGAGGTCAGCAGCAGACTTGATTAGAGCCAGGTCATCTTAAATTATCCAGTCATGGGAATAAAAGAAAAAAGAATAAAACAGATTGAAGAAAGCCTAAGAGAACTAGTGAGAACCATAAACAAGCTAATCTATACATTATGGGATTGTTAAAAATAGAATAAATAAATAAAGGGAGAAAATCTTACTTTATAAATAATGGCTGAAAACTTTCCAAATCTGGGGAGAAAGTGGACATTCAGACTTATGGAAGCTCAAGGTATGTCAAGCAAGATTATTCCAAAGAAGTCTACACTAAACACATTATAATCCAAGATTCAAAATCCAAGAATAATGAGAAAAATGTAAAGTAGCATGAGAAAAGCAACTTACCACATACAATGGAGAATCTATAAGACTATCAAAGGTTTTCTCAGCAGAAATCTTACAGTCTAGAAAGTAATGAGATGTATTCATAAGAACTGAAGAGAAAAACAAACTCTCACCAAGAATACTTTACCAGAAAAACTGTCTTTCAGAAATTAAGGAAAAATAAAGACTTTCCCAAACAAATGAAAGATGAGGGAGGCGATCACTGGTAGGCATGCATTATGAGAAGTGTTAAAAAAGGAGTTCTTCAAATTGAAATGGAAGGATGGTAAACAGCAACACAAAAGTATATGAAAGAATGAAACTTACTGCTAAGATAAATATACACACAAAGACAGAATATTATAATAATAGAACAGTGCTCCATGAATCAGTTTTAAGTGCAATATAGCTTTAAAACACAAAGCTGTAACAATAACTATAAATGCTAATATTTGATAATGGATACAGAACATAAAATATTACATGAAGTGTTCAAGGGGAGAGGAAAATTTTTAGGGTTTGTAACGTGAGTAAAGTTAAATTGTTATCAAGGTAAGATAGAGTGTTATAAGAAGTTTTAAGTATGCCTCATGGTAACCATCAAGAAAACATTTGTAATAAACCCATGAAGCAGGAGAAAGGATCAAAGCACATCACTACAAAAGAGCCAAAAATATCACAAATGAAGACAGCAAGAGAAGAAAAGCAGGTCAAAATAACTCTAAGACAGACAAAAAATTAACAAAATGACAATGTCTTAAATTCTCAATAATTGCTTTAAATGATATTATATTAAAATCTTCAATCAAAAGCTATAGATTTGCTGAATAGATTAAAGAACAAGATCCAACTATATGTCTTCTACAAAAGACTCACTTCATAATCAAAAAAAAGTGAAGGGATGGAAAATGAAGATTCATGCCAAAATTAACCAAAAAAGAGCAGGGTGAATATACTTGTGTCAGAAGTGAAGGTAAAGTCAAAAATTGTCAGAAGAGATAAAGAAGGTCATTACATAATGATGAGGAACAAGAAATAAAGAAGTCATTGTATAATGATGAAAAGAATAATTTGTCATGATCATATAACAATTATAAATATATATATGCCCAATACCGCAGCATCTAAATACACAAGCAAACACTGACAGACCTGAAAGGGTAAATTAATAGCAATACACTAACAGGGGAAGACTTCAATACTTCACTCTTGATGATGCCCAGATCATCTGTCTAAAATAAATGCTTTATCATTTTCACCCAAAAAAGGAGGGAACATTTAGAAAATATCTTGAAACCAATGAAAACATAATATTTCAAAACATAAGTGATATTGCAAAAGCAATAGCAGGAAGGAAATTTTTAACTACAAATGCCTCAAAGGGCAACACATTCAATATAAAACTTCAAATAATCAAAAAGAGTAGAACCAACTAAGTCCAAAGTTAGTGAAGAAAACAATAATGATTAGAGTAGAAATTAAAAGGATAATAGAAAGCGATAGAAAGCCAATGAAACTAATACTTGTTTTTGAAAACCTAAATAAAAATTGATAAAATCTTAGCTAGACTAAAAAAGAAAAGACAAAAACAGAAATGAAAGAAGGGATATTACAACAGATGCCACAAAAATAAAAAGAATCGTAAGAGTACATTATGAAAATTTATACATAAATACAATGGATAATTTGGAGCAAATAGCTTCCTAGAAACATACAACCTACCAAAACCAAATATAAAGAAATAGAAAAATTGAACAGATAAATAGCAAATAAGATTGAATTAGTCTTCAAAAATACTCTTTGCATTCCAAAGATAAATGTGCTTGGTCATGGTATATAATCTTCAGTGTGTTGTTGGAATTGATTTACTAGTTCTGTATTAAATACTTTTCAATCTATCTTTATGAGAAATATTGCCTTGTAGTGCTCATTTCTTATGGTGTACTTGTCTGACTTTAATATCAGTGTGATGCTGGCCTCATAAAATGAGGTTGAGAGTACTTCCTTTAGTATATTTTGAAGTGTTAAACAATTATTGGAATTACTTCTTCTGTGAATGTTTGATTAATTCAGCCATAACCCATCTTGTCCTGAGCTTCTCTTTGTTGGAAGGATTTTATTACTACTTCAATCTTCTTATTTGTTATTACTCTGGTCAGGCTATTTCTTCTCAATTCTATCTTGATAGGCTGTATGGTTGTAGGAATGTATCCACTTCTAAGTTGTCCAAATTGCTGGCATAAAACTTTTCATAATAGTACCTTGGGAGCTTTTTGTTTTTTTATACATCAATTATAATATCACCACTTTGTTTTTTTGTTTAATCTGTTTGAGTATTCTGTCTTTTTCTCTGGGTCCAGGTCAGAGATTGCCAATTTTGTATGTTTTTGTCAAAAATCCAACTCAAGGGGCTGGTGAGATGGCTCAGCAATGTAAACGCCTGCCCAGCAAGCGCGAGGGCCCGAGTTCGACTTCTGGAACGCACATACGAAAAAAGGGCGGGTGATATCGCTCAGCGGCATGGGCGCCTGCTGGTGCACAAGGTCCTGAGGTCGACCCCCGGTACCCACAAAAAAAAAAAAATTCAACTCAATTTTGTTGTTGTTTATAGTTTTACCATTCATTAATTTACTTTATTATTTCTCTCCTTCTACTAACTTTGGGTTAGTTTGTTCTCCTTTTTCTAGTTCTTTGAGGTATAAATTTAGATTGAAACACTAGTATAACCTTAGTAGACACATAAAAGTCAACTTAAGAAGTCCAACATCCATTCATAATGAAATAGGTATAGAAGTAAACCTGTCAGCGTAATAAAGGCCATTTATGAAAGGTCAACACCTAAAAATCTTAATTAATGATGAAAAACTGAGAGCTTTTCCTCTAAGACTCAGTACAAGATAAAAATTCCATCCTCACCACTACCATTCTACATGACTGGGAAGTGTTAGCAAAGCAATCAGACAAGAAAAAGAATGCTTTGCATCTAAATATGAAAGGAAGAAACAAAATTATTTTCCAGTAAACCACATGTTCGTATATGTAAAAAACCACGAGTACTTCACACACACACACATGCACACATTGATGATGAGGGAGGTTGAGACAGGAAAATCACAAGTTTGAGTGCCGCCTGGGCAACTTAACGAGACCCTCTATTAAAATAAAAAATAAAAAGGACAGGAGATATGGCTTAGTGATAGCATGGCCCTGGGTTTGATTCCCAATACCATAAAATATTGATTAAAAAATAAAGAAAACACAAATAAATGGATAGGTAGCCTATGATCATGGATTAGAAAAAGTGATATGGTTGAGATATCAATATTACTTGAAGTGATAAACAGATAGAACACAATTCCTCTAATAATCCCAATGCCATTTTTCACAAAAAAAGAAAAAAATCTTAAAAGGCGTGTAGAATCCCAAGTAGTGAAAACAATGTGGCAAAAGAAAAGTGAAGTTAGAAGTATTATTCTTCCTGATTTTGGGTTATATATCAAAACCTTTTAATGAAATTCATGGTATTGGCATAAAATGTATGGTACTGGTATAAAAATAGACAGACCGATGAAGTAGGCTAGGGAGACCAGAAATATACCCAAAGTTATACAGGCAACTAGTTTTCAAAACAGGAATAAAGAATACACTTTGGGGAAAAGAAAGACTCTTCAATTAATGGTGTTGTGAAATCTGGATAGCCACATTCAAATGAATAAAATTCAACCTTTATTTTATACTATATACCAAATTCAATTCAAAATTGATTAAAGATCTACATGTAAAACCTACAACTGTAAAAGTTTTAAAAGAAAGCTCTTTGACATTAGTCTTGGTAAAGATATTTTGTATACGACATCAAAATCCCAGGCAACAAAAGCCAAAATAATCAAATGGGAAGACCTGAAATTATAAAGCTTCTACATAGCAAAAGAAGCAACTAAATGAAAGATGACATGTGGATTGAGAAAAATACTTGGAAATCATATATCTGATAAGCACCTAATATCCAAAATACATAAGGAATTCAAAGAACTAATAACAACAAACCTTGAATAGATATTTCTCCAAAGTAGACATACACATAGCCAACAGGTGCAGTAGTACATTGGTTTATGAACTTAATTCATTCCATGTTTCTGGGGAAGATGGCGGCAGTCCTGTTCATCATCCTATGTGGAGTTCACAAATGGAAGCAAAATTTTGCCAAACGCTTCTGTTTGTGAACTGAATTGTTTGAGAACTGAAGCATTTGTGAACTGAGGTATTACTGCATATTTAAAAATACTCAATATTACTAAGCATCAGGGAAATGCAAATTAAAGTCACAATGAAATATGTCAACTAGCAAAAACATAAAATGTAACAAGTGCTGGCAAGGGTGTGGAGAAAAATGTACCCCTGTACACTGCTGGGGAAAATATAAACAGGTACAGCCATTATGGAAAACAGTATGAAGTTTCTTCAAAAATTAAAAATAAATCTAGAGTATAACTCAGTATTAGAAACTTGCCTGTATGTGTGACGCCTTAGATGTAATTTCCAGCACCACAACAAATAGAAATTAAAAATAGAATAGCCATATATCTGAGCAATCTCTCTTCTGTGTATATATCCAAAGGAAATGAAATTCATACCTAGAAGAGAGATATCTGTGCTTCTGTTTTCATTGCAGCATTATTCACAATAGCCAGGATATGGAAACAAGCTAAGTGTTCATCGGTGGGTAAGTGGATAAAGAATTGTGGCACATGTACAATGGAATTTTATTTAGCCTTAGTGAAGGAGTGCCTACCATTTGCAACAACAGGCCTGGAGGATATTATGCAAAGTAAGATAAGCCAAACCCAGAAAAGAAACACTGTATAATCTCGATTATTTGTGAAATCTTAAAACATCAAATAGATAAAAGCAGAAAGCAGGACTATGTTTACCAGGAGCAGGAAGGTTGAAGGAAGGGAGAGAAGCTGGTCAAATGATACAATGGTGTGATTCAGTAGAGGAATAAGTTCAGATTTTTAATATACTGTATTATGACCATAGTGACTATGACCTTATTATGACCGTATTATGACTATGGTCATAATACTGTATAACATACTTGAAATTTTCTGAGGGCAAATTTTAGGTACTCTCACTACACACACACACACACACAGTGAGGAGATGAATATGTGAATTTGTTTGATTGTGGTTAACAATTTCACTATGCATATGAATATCAAAAATCATGTTGTATAACTTAAATATATACAATTTTATTTAAAAAGAAAATAGAAAACCTCCCAATAAGGAAAAGCCAAAATCAAATAGCTTCATGGCTGAATTCTACCAAACACTAAAAGAAGAGTGGGCATTAATTCTTCTTAAACTCTCAAATATTTAGAAAGAGGGATTTGTTTCAAATTCATTTTATGAGGTCATTAGTATTCCAATATGAAAGCCAAACACACTGTAAGTGATGAAACTAGAAGCCAATATCTTCAATGAACATAGATGAAAAATGCTGCAAAAATACAAGAAAATCAAATTTAATAGCACACTAAAAGGCCATGCCCACTATAAGCATGAACTCATTATTCTGTATAACTAACATGTGCTAAAAATGTCTCACCCTATGACCCAGTAAGATTTATCATGGAAATGCAAAGATGCTTCAACATATATAAATCAATTAATGTGATTCATTACATTAACATATTAGGAGATAAAAATCAGATGATCATTTCAATAGATGTAGGGAAAGTGCTTGACAAAATTCACCACCATTCAGAAAAATTCTCTCAACAAACTAGGTGTGAAAGGAATTTACCTTAACAATATAAAAAGCCTTACATGAAAAGCCTATGGTTAGTATATTTCTGGAAGCCCTAGCCAGAGCAATTAAGCAAGAGAGAGAAATAATAGGCATCTAATCTGGAAAGAGCAAATTAAAATTATCTTTTTTTAATGATAACATGATCTTGATGATGGGAAAATAAAAGGGAGTAGAGGGAAGGGGAAAAATTAAAATGTGTTATGTACATGTACTAATTCCCTACAGTGAATGTAATCATTATGCACTACAAACATGTACTAATAACAAAAGTAAAGAAAAAAAAGATGAAAGAAAACCTTAACAACTCAACAAAAAAGTCTGTTAGAATTAAAAAAGAAATTCAATAAGGCTGGAGGACATAAAATCAACATAGAAAAATCAGCTTTGTTTCTGTAGAATAAAAATAAACTATCCCAAAAGGAAATTGAGAAATCAATCCCATTTATAATTGTAGCAACAAGAATAAAATATTTAGGAATTTGGTAACTGGGATGACTTATATACTGAAAACTATAAATCATTGGTGAAAGAAATTAAAGAAGACATATATAAATGAAAACATATTCCGTATTCAGGGATCAGAAGACAATATTATTAACATTTCAATACTACCCAAAGCGATCTACAGATTCAATGCCATCCCTATCAAAATCTTGCTGACAAAATTTTGATTCTTCTTTGTTACAGAGATAGAAAAAAATCCTAAAATTTGTATGTAAACAACTATCAATGACCCTGAAGAGCCAAAGCAATCTTGAGAGAAGAACACTCCTAGCTAAAAATATATTTCAAAGTTAGAGTGATGAAAACAATATAATACTGTACTGGTATAAATACAGACATATAGATCAATGGAAAATAATAGAGATTCCAGTAATAAATCTGTGCAAAAGTGGTCAACTGATTTTTCACAAGGGCAATAAGAACACACAATTAGGAAAGGATAGCCAACAAATAGTGTTGCAAAAACAAATAGTGTTGCAAATAGTGTTTTTTTGCAGTAAACAAAAATAGTGTTCCAGAAGTGTTTACACATGTAAAAAAGTGAAATTGGATCTTTACTTTACTCCATACACAAAAATCAACTTGAAATAAGTTAAAGATTTAAACAAAGACCTAGAAATTAAAAACTTTTGAAATAAACAGGGGTGAAAATCTTAATGACATTGGTCTTGGCAATGATCTTTTGGATATGATACAAAAAGCACAAGCAGGGCCGGTGAGATGGCTCAGCGGCGTAAGCGCCTGCCTTGCAAGCGCGAGGGCCAGAGTTCGACTCCCGGATCCCACATATGAAAAAGGGGCCGGTGATATTGCTCAGTGGCACGGGTGCCTGTTGGCGCGCGAGGTCCTGAGGTCGACCCCCTGGTACCCACAAAAAAAAAAAAAAAAAAAAAGCACAAGCAAAATAAAATCAAAATTAGACAAATGAGATTACATCAAATTAAGTTTCAGTTCAATAAAAGAAACACAGCAGAGTGAAAGGCAACCTATGGTGTGGGAGAATATACTTGCAAACCCTATACCTTGTGAGAGTATAAGAGACTAAGATCCTAAATGTTACAAGGAACTTTTACAAATCAACAGCACAAAAACACATAGCCCAATTTTTAAAAGGGCAAGGATTTCAATAGATATTTCTTCAAAGAAGACATACAAATGGCCAGTAGATGTATGAAAATGTGCTCAGTGTCACTAGTCATCAGGGAAATGCTAATCAAAACCATAACATGATATTACTTCACACCTGTGAGGATGGCTATTATCTGAAAAACAAAAGATAAAAAGTGTTGTTGAGAACGTGGCGAAAGAGAACTCTTGTTCCCTGTTTGTAGGAGGGTAAAGTGGTGCGGTCTCTGTGGCACATTAGAAATATTGTTACCACAGGACCCAACCATCTCACTTCTGAATATATATTCAAAGGAATTGAACTCAGGATTTCAAAGAAATACCTGCATTCCCATGCTCTTGCATCATTATTCACAGTAGCCAAAACGTGGAAACAACCTACGTATCTGTCAGTGGATGAACAGAAGAAAAAATTGTACATCTTTACAGTGAAATCTTAGCCTTTAAAGGAAGGAAATGTGTCATAGATCACAGCATGCATGAACCTGGAGGTCATTATGCTAAACATATAAATTAGTCACAGAAAAACAAATACTGCACGATTCCACTTATAATAAGATATCTAAAGTAATGAAACTTACAGAAACAGAAAGTGGAAAGGTGGTTGCCAGAGTTGGGGGAGGGGAAAATGAGTAGTTACTCTTCAAAAATTATAAAGTTTCAGTTATACAATGTGAATAAATTCTAGATATCTGCTGTCCAATATTGCATCTATAGTTAGCGATACGTGTTATGCACCTGAAACCTTAAGTATGTAGAGTCCCGTGATGTTCTTTTACCACAATAAGAAATTTTTTATAAAAATTACAAATATAAAAAAGTATAAGCTCTACTTTAAGTGGCTTATTAAGTGACTGATTAAATGATTAAATACTTTAAAGTACCTTTTAGTTGACAAAACCAGACTGTGGACTCTGGCATGGAAATGATTTATAACTAATTGATTTTTAAATATCACATGGAGTGATTGGCTTATGCAATTATTGCTCAGGGCTTTTTCACATAAGCATAGCATTTTAATTTCATTTGCATTTCTCAGGAAGTAAATTTACACATTGAGTGAAGAATATAAATCTCTTTCCTGCCTTTAGATAGAATATAAATCTCTTTCCTGCCTTTCTGCTTCACTTTTTGGGCTTCGGGCTGGATCCATCATGTGTGCCCTGGTCAGATTCACAGCAGGCAACCTCAAACACAATAACATGTCTACACAACCCTTAGCAATTTCAGGTTGTTTGGAATTCCTGACATTTTAATTATTTTTCTTGATTTTAACTTTATGTTTCATCTGTAACAGGAATTCAAATGGATTTTTAAAGGCAAAGTATTCCATGATTACCACAACTGATAAGCAGACACTGATTTGTGAGTTTACAACTTCATTTATAAAAACAAATCCTTGCTTGTGAAAGTTTGTAAAGCTATATACAAATGCATAGAATCACTAAGAAATCAAATATGCTATCTTGCTCATTCTTTCCTTACACCACCTCCGGCCACAAAAACCATTGAAATTTGCATAATCTGTGCTTACAACCATTGCAAACATTTTATATTAACTTACAGTAATAAAAGCCCAAAACACAAGAGTACTTACTGCATATAATCTGGGTTTTTTTTTAGAAGGGCTGGTTAACATGGAGAAGACCCTATTCTGATTATTTTTATGCATCTTTGAGATAAAACAAAGATTTCTAAATACTCAGATATGCTTGAGAGTGCTATAGGAGTATTTTCCACAATTAGTTCATAGCTTATAGGTAACATTTTGTGCTTCCATAGGAGTCTGCATCTCAGCTAAAGAAGCATGGAAAACAATGGAACAAACCCTTCCCAAAATTGTGAACAGGCCATGCCCTAACTCTTCAGTTCCCTTCCCTCATCAGCTTGTTTCACTCTGCCTACAACAAACCACCAAATTCTCTACCATTCCATCAGCCACTCCATG
This sequence comes from Erethizon dorsatum, assembly GCA_028451465.1. Taxonomy (NCBI): domain Eukaryota; kingdom Metazoa; phylum Chordata; class Mammalia; order Rodentia; family Erethizontidae; genus Erethizon; species Erethizon dorsatum. The sequence continues at coordinate 72,685,061 of CM051831.1, forward strand.
TTCTTTCTTGCTTCTTTGTGTATTCTCTGCCTGGAAAATCTGGGGTGCCACCCTCCTTCCTGATTGCCCAGGTGAGCATCCAAGACTTAGCTCTGCTGTTACCTTTCTGAAAATCCCCCCCAAAAAACTTTAAGAGAGTTCTTCACAAGTAGGCCCTCAGGCAATCCTTCTTAAAAGAAGCAATGAATTAAAATATGCTTTCAGCTGCCTTTGCTATTAATCTCCCTCTGTTCATTTTTCTCTTGCTTTATAGAGTATCTTGATAAAACTCTTCATGAGAATTCCCTCTGTCAGCACCATGATAAAACGGGGTGATCAGAAGGCTAAGTGGAGGTGCCCACATCTGTGGGCTGATTTAAGCATAGAGCAACTGAAGCAGAGAGCTCTCTCCCCTCCTACTCACAGAGACCAGTTGCTTCAGAAACTATTCCAAAACCAAGATGCTAACTGATAGTAGCAAGTCTCCAGGAGCCCACTCCCCACCCACACTTCAGCTTCAAGCTGCTCTGGTGAAAGGGCAGGATCTAAGCCAAACACATGCACCAGAGGCCACCTGCTTTGTTTGCTCATGGGCAGCTGTGCTACATACAAAGCCTGGCTTGCTCTCGGCTGCCACAGCACAGCTCCTAGGATGTGAGTGTGGGCGGGCACACCTCAAACCACACCAGCTTGTGAGGCAGAGGCAGCTGTATGCTCGGTGGTTTATCTGGATGCTGAGCTTTAGTCAAGAGGGGGATAGCACTTTACTTTGTTGTCAGGACTATATTTACTTTCCTAGACAACCCCGGTCTTTAAATATCTTGAGTTCATTTCATTCTCCATTTGATTGCTTTTGACTTTTCTTTCTGATGTCATTTCCTTTGATGGGAAATGTTAGAGCTCCAGGTAATGCTACTATTTTGAGAAGAAATTAAGTAATTTCAGTGTACATGAGATGGACCTGCTGATGGATCAGTGGACTAGCTGTTTATGAGCCTTAACAGATAAGAATCTTCTTATTGGTGTCCTTGCTTTATACTAATAAGGTGAGATGCACCTTTATTACCATACTGTTCTTATTTTCAACAGATCAACCCTAAGTGTTCACACCACCAATGCAATGTGCTGAATACTGGGGACACCTAGAGAAGAAAATGACTATTGCTGTTATGGTCTACCAGAAACCAGACATAGAAAATCAGAGATAGTTCAAAGCACAATTAAATTAGTAAGTCTATGACACATACGTATGTACGATATCATGCTAACTGCTCTTGGGAAGAGGGTATCACTGAGAAACTGGTATTTCACAAAAGACTTAAAAATGAGCAGGTAGAGACAGCAGGGAAGGACCTTCTGGGCTAAGGAACAAAGCAGAGAGACATCAGAAAGTACCCCACATAAATTTTATTTTAATAGATGCTAAATCATTTGAGTTAACTGTTTCAAAATCCCTTATATAATTATTATTGTTGTTATTATTTTATCATTTGAAATAGCACCCTCTGTTAGGACTGTTTTCTCCCCTTCTGGTATCTTTCCTTTTATTTCTATTCAATGCTTAATTTTATGTATTTTAGTGCTATGTTAGTATCTAAATGTTCATTGCTATTTTATCTTCTTGATTATATTTTATGAATATAAATGATTCCTCTTTGGTTTAGTGTTTTTGGTTTAAATTCCACATTGCATATTTTTAAAAATTACTTTCATTAAATAAAGTAGTTATATAATAAAGTAGCTAAATCAGCTAAATCTCTTGTGACTGGACCTCAGTCTTCTGCCTGGACCTTGAGAAGAAACAAGACAATGGAAGATGAGCTTGGTCTCTGCTGGTACAGATTTAATGGTAGAGATCAGTGAAGCCTTGATTGTAGTGAGTAAGAACTAGGGAAATAGGAAAAACTGGGAAATGTGTAAATATTCACACATCAGACCCAACAGAGCTAATACAACCTTTATTTTCTTTTTGGATAATGTGTCGAAACCCAAATTCACTCCTCTACCTCTTCAAGAATTAGAAAATGTGAGGTTCTGTGAAGTTGAGCCATAGTCAAGGAAAAACTCTTAACGCTTCCTAGATGTCCAGTGAGTCACATTCTTTCTCAAGGGAGAAAGTGTTCCTTTAGTTAAACTGTTTCACCATCATACCAGAACTGGGAAAACCAGAAAGAAGTTGGTTGTACTTTCCCTTCGTTCTTTATCATTTTGGTTAAGCCATACCATACATAGGTATAGGCTGGGGATAAGTGAAATATGCTCTATGTTATTAAACTAAGCCAGAAACTACTTCTTATTTTTAACTCCTGATAAAAAATACTGGATAGGAGGACAAGGAATAGCCAATAGAGTGAGTCAGAGAGCAACAGAGGCCAGAAACAAGAACTGTAGCTGGAGAGACTGAAAAGGAGACACTGAGCACTCCATCATAGGGCATACAGAGAAAGATTAAACATCTGCCAGGCACAGGGAGGGTAAAACATTGATAGGTCAGTACTAGGTGTAAACATTCTGGCCCCCTTGACATGTTTCTATATTCCACTGCCATCCTTAGAGAGATATAACCAACAGTGAAGTACCATCCCCAAGGAGTTATACTGGAAGAACTGCACCCAGACCCAAAACCTTAACTACCCCTGGACATGGTGTTGATGATAATTTGGATTTGGAGATGATGAGACTTTGGGAATAAGATTTTGTATATGAGAGGTACGTAAAATGCTATGTCCTGATAGAAGATTGTGACAAAATCATTTTCTAAAGATAGATGGCATAATATTTGCTCTTCCCCTTGTTTTTCTATAATGTGACCTGGTCATTCTCCATCATTTTCCTTGTTTGAATCTGGTCTGACCTTAATGACTTACTTGACAAGAGGAAGGTGGGAGAAGTGGTACTGTGCATTTTTGAGGTGAGGCCACAAGAAGCCTTGCAACTTCCATATGGATCTCTTAGAATACTTACTCTTCTGCAACTCTTTTTATAAATCTAGACACCATGCTCATGGAAGCCAAGCTCATGAAGAAGATCATGTAGTGTTCCAGTCAACAGCTGTATCCTACCTCCCCGCCAACTGCCAGCAAGACGAGTCATCCTTGAGGACACAGACCAGTTGGGCTTTCATATACCAACCAACGTGTGACCGCAACTATATGAACTACCCCAAGAGAGAAACTTCTAGTGAGCCCACCCAATGTAACAAACTCTTAGAGGGAAGAAGAAATGTAGCTGGTGTTCTTATGTAGCCAAAATGTAATATTACACTTGTGGCCTAACAGATGAGGAAATTGTCACAAGCTTAATCTACTTTTCCTCTTCCTTTCCGACATTATAAGTGCCAAAAATAAAAATGTGTGTTCTACTTTTATATTTCTGTTTCCTAGAAGCTTAATTTCTGCCATTCAGAAATTCCTTTCACTGAGGTTTCTATTTAACTTTAAGTTCTTGCTCAATTTCTCTGTTTTTAAGACCTCATTAAAAAAATCTATTTTAATAAATTCATGCATCATACAGCAAAACTCCAGAATTGAGCCCCACGAACTCACTTCGCAGTGGTACAAGTACAAAAGAAAAGCAGTTAGGTGGAATCAAAATGACTGTATCCTTAAATTTCCTGTCCTAAATACCAAGAAAAAAAAAAAAAACAAATTATTTTATACATGTAAGCAAGTATTAGCTATTAACATGAGAGAGAGAGAGAGACAGAGACAGAGACAGAGACAGAAAGACAGAGAAGGAGGTGAGAAGGTTAAAATTAATTTTTCATTCAGCAAATATTTATTTATTTATTTTTATTTTTATTTTTTTGTGGGTACCGGGGGTCGACCTCAGGACCTCGCACACCAGCAGGTACCCATGCCGCTGAGCGATATCACCGGCCCTTTTTTCATATGTGGGTTCTCGGGAGTTGAACTCCGGCCCTTGCGCTTGCCAGGCAGGTGCTTATGCCGCTGAGCCATCTCACCAGCCCCTCAGCAAATATTTATAAAGAGAGTTTTTCATTCTGTATTAAATTTCTGGTCAGTCGATGGTTGTTTGGTAAGGATTCAGATGATTAACATAATTTTTGGTAACATGTTATAATGTATAGCACACATGCCCAGTTTGACAAGAGAGGATGCTTTCCTAGCAATTATGTTGATAAATAAAACATTTCTCTCATATCTTAAAAAATCATGTTGACAAAATGTTCAATATCATTTAGTGAGTTACATGATGATGAGTAGAATGTTTAGATAAAAGATAGAAAAATTTGGAGTTTAAGATATAAATGAACTCATGAGAAATACAGCAAAAACTCAGTACCTTCCACTTCCCAGGAAGTTTCTGAGTAAGAATTATCTAAATCAAAGTACTGCTTTCTGTGTAACCTGTAAAGCAAACTGGGGTAGTTGTCTCACTGTTCTTATTTTATTTGAAAATCTCTTCTTTATTTTTATAGCAACAAGCATAAGTTGGATAGTGTTGAAATGTTTCTTCAAGAAATAATTGGTATTTTTGGATAGTAGTAGAAGCATATAACTTTTGTAGCTAAAGCAGTCTGGGTAGATTTTGTGTGTGTTTCTGTATCAGAGAGATCTTTGAGACTAAGTTTCCTTATTTAAAACGAGGATAAGGCCACATTTAGTATGAAAAATTAATTGAAGTACATAGCATGCCATAAGCCTTGAACACTGAACCCCTCTCTCCAAGCTAGGTTAGGTATCTCTCCGTGCCCTTCCTCTCCACTCTGTAATCTGTGACTAACTCATTGTCTGGTCACGCACCCTTACCAGTTTACATGTTTCTTGAGGATAGGAGCTCTGCCTTATTTTCCATCGTATTCTCTGTGCCTAGACACATGCTGATTGAATTGGACATTTCAGGTTGGCTTACTTCTCTGGATTCATATATTGCTTGTTATAGTGCAGATTTTATGGACCTTTTCCACCATCATGGAATGTTCTATTGCACAGTGTTGCTCTACATTCAACAGTAACCAGGCATGGCTTTTGACTAAGGATAGGTGTTTTTATACAGAACCATTGCAAGAACCGCATCTTCTATTTATTTGAAACATGTGAGAAACTCTTCCTGGAATGCTGCATCTCTATCTTAATGTGACTTACTTAAATGCAATTGCACAACATACGAGTCCTAGCTGTTTACTATAAAAAACAATAAAATTTTCTTTTTCTGGTGAGTAGAGAATAGTTACCAAGCTCTTCTAGGTAAAGGTAAATTGAGAGAGTTGCAGCTAATCCTCTCCAAACTCTGCTTGTGCATAATTTTAAATCAAAGATAAATTTGGTTTCAAGCCTTGAGGTGCTTCTTTTCTTTTTTTTTTTTTTTTTTTTTTTTTTTTTTTGTGGGTACCGGGGGTACGACCTCAGGACCTCGCGCGCCAACAGGCACCCGTGCCACTGAGCGATATCACCGGCCCCTTTTTCGTATGTGGGTTCCGGGAGTCGAACTCCAGCCTTCGCGCTTGCAAGGCAGGCGCTTACGCCACTGAGCCATCTCACCGGCCCCGAGGTGCTTCTTTTCTTAAAAAAAATATTTTTATTGATTTTTTTTTGTTATCTTCCTAATTGAAAATTACGAAGGTGTATCCCATCAGGGGGAAAGATATATTCTAGTCAGGGGAAAGAGATACCAAAGTATTTTCTAAGAGAGAAGGCATGCATTGAAATTCATATTCAGGTGTCAATTGACTCCTTTTAAGTTGTCAGAAAAAGCCTGCCCTACAGCTAGAAGGATGTGAAACCACTAGAATGTAAACTGGAATCTTCATTTTCTGAGTACATTGCTTGCAGAGGAGAGTTCCTGCTCCCCACTGTTTGTCAGTGCTGCATTTCAGCAGAAGTCTTCCCTGGTTGAAATTTAGAGGATGCTACTTATTCGGCATAAGTACTTCATTAGTTTATCTCCTAAGAATTGAAATAGCAGTAAAAGCAACAAATGAAACATGTTTCTAGTTTATTTTCTCATCCCAAGAGATGTTATTTCAACATCCCATGTTGTTCCCCTTTTAACATAAATCATCTGCTATTTATACTTTCCTGCTGCACTCAAAACAAGCCTTTATATATTTTTATTGAAGTGTCTTATTAAACTTTTATCAGAATACATTGTGAAAGATTTTCCATTCCAACTTTGAGTTGCTTCCCTGGAAGTGCCAACTGATAGATAGCAACTACTAATTTTTGATAGAAGTAGATTTCCTTCAGATTTCCCACAATGCATGGCTGAATTTTGTCTTCCTGCTCAAAAAATTAATATGTTGAACCCCTAATTCCTAGTACTTGAGAATGAGACTGGATCTGAAGATAGGAACTCTAGAAAGGTAGTTAAGGTAAAGTGGGATCATTAGTCAATATGACAGACATCCCACAGGGGGAAGACCACGTGAAGACAGAAGACTGCCATCGACAAACCTTAAAAACATCAGCCCTGCCACACTTTGCTCTCAGTTTTCTAACTTCCAGAACTGTAAGATAACACATTTTTGTTGCTTAAACTGCTCAGTCTGTGGTCCTTTGCTGTAGCAGCCAGACAAAACTAACACAACTGGGTAAAATAAAGGTGTCAATAAATAGAAACAGAGGCCATTTCTGACTCAGAATCAAGACCTAGAATGAAACTAAATATGAAAGACCAAATTCAAAGTACAAACTCAAAATCTGGAAGCAGGATGAGAAAATAACCTTGTCAATATTTTCCCTTCTCCTGTACGTGCTTGCAGTCCTTCTCTCAGAATGGTAAGAAAGCTCTATAAGAAAACCTGCCTAATATAGCTCAGTGGCGCAGCACCTGCCTGGCAAGAGCAAGGTCTTGCGCTCAATTTCCGGTAATAAAATAAATAAATAAATAAATAAATAAATAAATAAATAAATAAATGGAAAAGAAAACCTGCCTGAGAGAAGTAGAGGAGCAGGCAACTAAATGTGAAAAGTCTGGTTGTAATGAGATGAGCCTGATATATCAGATGGAAATTTAACTTTTAGGCTAGTACAAGAACAGCAGAAGACAAACTGAAATAGGGAATCAGCTTAATGGCAGTTATTTCCAACACTGAAGAAGGAACTTTGCTTTTTAAAAAACCCAAAGTAGGGCCGGTGAGATGGCTCAGCGGCATAAGCGCCTGCCTGGCAAGCGCAAGGTCCTGAGTTTGACTCCCGGTACCCACATATGAAAAAAGGGCCGGTGATATCGCTCAGCAGCATGGCCGCCTGCTGGCACGTGAGGTCCTGAGTTTGACCCCCGGTACCCCCCCAGAAAAAAAAACCCAAAGTAAGTCATATGCAAGCATAGAAAAAAGAACAGATAGTTAAATATCTAGACTCTCTTGCTGCCTGAATGTAAATTATTGAATTTTACCAATAATTTCTGGAAAGAATGTATTTGAGTATGAGATTATTATTTGTTTCTGAATTTGAGCATGATTCGTTAATTTTCTCAGACATAAAGACAGACTATGATGAGATAACATTTTGAAACTTCATCTTTCAAACTAAACTGACCACCTGAATTTGTTTCTTTATCCTCAGCATAAGCCAATTCAACCACAACAGCTATTAACCAGTACCTAGCTTATTGATATCTGATTTGGAAGGAGACAATAAGGCAACAATATAATTTAGTAGTAGGTATAATAATAATTAATATGTATTAAATACTATGCAAAACTACCATAATTTTGCCCACATGGCCCATTTAATCGTTATCACAGCCCTTAAGCTATTTGCCTGTTTGGAAAATGAGGAAATTAGAGAGCTGTGAAGATAAGTAACCTCTTATTTCATGGCTAGGACAACAGGAAGTAACACTATCTTCCGAAACAGAATCAAGGCTATTTGAGATTTAAGGGCAATGCAGGGAATTTAGGGCTGTGTTGAAAAGTATGTCATAACTTACCAGCAAGAAGCTAGCATAGAGCTCCAAGGATATCGAGGAATGGATAATCAGGAAAAATGCCTTCTTTTTTTAAACATAGAGGAACTTTTTATGAATTTGGTACTCTGGAAGTGAGATGATTTATAGAAGAGTGTAATGTAATGAAAGAAAGAAAGAAGAATGTAATGAAGTATCAGACAAGTAGAAAGCTATGTGCCTCTCTTCACTACCTCCCAACTCTGTGTGAGTCTCCACAATAGTGCACGTAATGAGACCTCAGAGTCACTGCAGGAGGTCCTCGGGGCCCATTTGTACCCTGAATAAATAAGAAGCACATTTAAGTGTGTCATGGCCTTGAAAATAAAAGACCTCCTCCCACAAGAAGTGTGATACAGCAAGGACCACAGCTGCTGTTCTGAGAATTCTGTTGGTACCTGGAGCCCACCAGGCTGAGCTTGGAGGGGAGATTGCAGCAGACCCAGCCTCTTGGGAGACAGGCATTTTTTGTTGGGACTTTGGTTCAAGGACACCTTGATGTTAGGATGCTGCCACTAGTCTTCTCTCCCTCCCCTTCACTGGCTCATACCTTCATCCCAATGTCACAGCTCACCCAGACTTCCCTGACTTCTCCCTATTTTCTTTCTCAAACATGTCCCCTAGAAAAATCCTTGTGTGTTTAATCTCATCTTGGCAGCTTCGGTTCAGAGGACTCAAACTACCACAAAGTGTTTCACTGTTGTTCAAATGCATGAGGGTGTTGGTATAATAAACACAAACATCAGTATTGCTGAGATCCTAAGCACTTTTTAATGTGTTTATTCTGACATCTTGTGTGTCTGCTCTTCTTTTCAACCCCCCCACCATCACCATCCTCCACATTGCCAGCAGTTTTAATCAAGATTACTGATCATTCCTAGCATCTTCTGGAATGTGTTCTTGCTTCTTTCTATTTTATTTTCCATATGATAGAGCCAAATGATGTATTCTAAGTGTAAATCTTTTTAAAAAATTTTTTTCAGTACTGAGGTTGGAACCCAGGGCCTCTACACTGAACTACAACCCCAGCCCTTCCTGTTTTTTGAGACAGGGTCTTGTTAAGTCACTAAAATGCCCAGGCTAGGCTTGAACTTGTGTCCTCCTGCTTTAGCCTCCCAAAGTGCTGGAATTACAGGCGTGAGCCACTGTACTGGCCCTATGTGTAAATCTTTAATGCACAAAATACTTCTTAACTCTTTAAGTGAATGCATATTATCTGGTAGGGTAGAATCATCAGATAATTTATTTCTTCTCTCATAGACTTTGGAGCCTCTTTCTCCATTCCTGGATTAAATCTCAGGCAGGTTCTACAGTTTTCAGAGTGCTCTTGGAATCATCTGGTAAGTAAGCTCTTTGGCTCTAGTGGTATTCTAAGCAGTGAAGATATGTCTAAGTGAAATGTTTGCCCTCCCACCCCATCTAGGCTGTGTCTATTTGGCATTTTCTCTGTGAGAAGGCTGCTTTCTGTGCCAGGTCTTCAAATCAGACCGTTCAACTCATCTTGAAGTCTCGATGTCCATTCCCCAGGGAAAATTATCCTCCACGTCTTCACACTAGCCCCTAACAAATGGTAAATATGTGATTGTTTCTGTGAAAAGTGTATTATTAAATGTTTTTAATCTTCCACTATACTATAATCGCCTTTCACTCATTTGAGACTTTCGTATGTCTTAAGAGCAGACCTACGTTTTTTGTTGGTAGTACAATGCCTGACCCCTTAATAGTTACCCAATATTTTTTCATAAGTTAATATGAAAAAATTAATGGATAGCAAAGAGTATGACAGCTATCATGAAGGTATAAGAAAAGATAAAAAGGAATTCTTTAGAAAGAAAACTATTGGAGCATCTGTTTCAGTTTCTTCAAATTGTAACAATAAGGCTAATCATGGGCTTTTAAATGATATTTCTCCTGAAGAACAGAGATTTGGAGAAAAGGATTTACAAAAAAAGTTTACAACAGGAATAGGGGTAGTATCAGAAATGTCACATGGATTATTCTGTTTCTCAGGAACCAATCCTTGATTTAAAGAATGAACAATTTCTCAGGGAAAGAAAAATAAAAAAAAAAAAAAAACAGAGGAAAGGAGAGTATGTGTCCTTGTACTCTTTCTAGGAGAATGGAAAAGAACATGGAAATTAAGTACCAAGAAATGTGAAGAAATGTGAATCTGGAACCAGCATTTTCCTCTGGGGTAAGATGAGTGGTGGGAGGGAGAGCACGAGATAGGAGTCTTCCCTTGCCTGGGTTGAGGACCTACAGGTTCTTCAAGAGGACACACAAGTCTGGATTTGAATGGGAAATACCCTGTGATTAATTGTGGACAACCAATTTGACATTTTTCAAAAATATTGTGTAGGCAGGCCCTTTAGTCAAAATGTACAACTTTTGTATTGTTAGAACTTCTTCCTTTGTTCCAAGCCTTGCTTTTATACTTGCCTTGTACCAGGTTCTGTTCAACTCTTCACTTCTTAGGTCCTGATTCTAGGTCCAAGGGTCATGCTTAGAATTTGACCTTAATGAAAAAAAAATCTCTCTAAAAGCAACATTTATAGTCATCCTCCTGTTTTTCCAGCTGTTGAATTACATATTGTCCAGACCTCTAATGTTAGCACCAGACTTCCAGGTCAGACTCTACAAAGAGTGGTTGATGGGGTTCTATGCCAAAAAGAATGACAGCCCCAAAATATCCTGGGTCCTTGCCAGTTTGTGTAATATATTATATTATTTTGCTGGCAGAAAAGTAAAGTAAATGACAACTCAAAGGAACAAAAATTGGAGGCTGTCAGGACTAAGGAAAGTTCAGACATCATGGAGCTATGTGCCAAATTTGATGCCGACAGGGAATGATGAGGTCACATCCCAGATGTCTTGGTTGGTGTCAGACAACTTCAGTAAGAGCCAATCATTTAAATTGTTCCTTAATTCTGTGCCAGAAATGTTAACTCTGGAGAAGAAGTGCAGCAGGAGGAGGGAGAGACCTTTAGAACAGAGCTAACTACTAGATTCTAATTCATGGACACAGCTCCAAGTTTTGCTCATGTGACAATAGATCATGGTCTTTCTATTTGATAACACAGATCTGAAGCCTCATACCCAGCTCAGGGCTCTCGGCCAGGGCTCAGCATGAAAGAGACAGAATAATAACAACAGAGACTGATTGCAGGGGAATATGTCAGTGAGTGTAACACCCTGGAGGAGTATGCTTGAAGGAGATGAACTGTGAAAAATTGAATATTGAAACTCGCAGTTGTCAGAGTTTTTTCCCCCAAACCCTGCATGCTCCTGCTTAGTTTTATAATAAATATCAATTACCCAGTAGTAGAGAAGAGCGTCAATGTTCATCACCAGACATCTGGTTTTGAAAACAGCTTTGCTGAGGAGAATACAACCTGTAAAACCGAATATATGCAGCCTTCATTCTCCAGTGAAGCAGCAGCCTTGCACCCAGAAAAAGATTCACTTTGCTATTTTATTTTTATATTTATAGTGTTGCATAAAACATTTTTACCTGTATAGTCTACCTAATTTCAGTCATTTATGGCTAATGTCCCACTGAAGAGGGAAAGGCAGCTAAAATTAGCAAAGGCAATGTCTTATCTCACCTTTTAGATTTCATTCAGGTTCAGAGAAGTGAGACAACATCACACAAAACATAAGGTAGTGGAGCAGAGAGACTAGGTCCTACTGTAGCTCTGTGTACAGGATTGTTCTTTTGTGACCTTAGGTGAGACACAGTGACCGCCTTAGATAAATCTTAGGTTGGTCGAATTTAGAGTGATGAGTTAGAATTTGATTGTCTCCAAGGGCCTGGTGACTCTTAAAACTGATGTTGAACTCAGGCTGACACCTGAGGCACAAACTCGTGGGCCTCGTCTTCAAGTTTTCATTTCTCTAAAGATATGTCCACTATTAAGGGACAGAACATTGCAAAGGAATCTTGGAAATTTCCCCATACAGATTTGGAGGAGGGGTAATACGGACTTTGAATTTCTTCATTTCTCTGGGAAAGAAATAAAGTTTTAAGAATATTACCAAAAATAGTAGGAGACCCTGCCTCTCTACCTCTGGAGGTCCCACTGAGCAAGAAAACCCTGAAAGTGGCATGAGAATGTCCCCAAGTCATCCATTCCATAATGCTAACAGGATGGAGGATCCAAGAACTCTGCTGAGAACCAGATAGAATTCTGTTTTGAGCCATGTGCAGATACTTTAGCAAAGTTATACTATTTCAATGAAGAGTATTATACTTGCTACCTATTTTGTCTTTTGCTGACTGCTGCAATCTCTTCTCCCATTCTTTCTTCCAAATGAACTATACCACAACAGTTAGACATTCCATTTTAAACCTTTGAGGTAGTAATTCCATGGAAGATAACCATAGCTGGCCTCTGACTTTCTTTTTTAAAAAAGTAATGTCTCTCTTCCAATTATCTGTTTCTCTGTAAGAATCCACCCCAAAACTCGGACTTTAAACAACAGTGTTTATTATTTCCCATGATTCTGTCGATTGATGGGAAGGATTCTCTGCTGGTCTCCCCCTAACTCTCATACAGCTGCGTTTGTAGGGAATATTGCCTGGCTGGAAGATCCAGGACACTTTCACTCAGATGCCTAAAAGATGGTACTGGAGAGGGGTATCTCTTTAGCTTCTCATCCTCCTATGGGCTAGATCAGGGTCCTTACATGGTAGTTTCAGAGCAGCACGTCATGGTAATTGAAGCTTCAAAGCTTCTAATGGTCTATCTTTAAAACTTGTACAACTTAATTTACCCCTATTCATTGGTCAAAACCAGTCACAGGGCCAGACCAGATTCAGAATCCATCTCCTGGGTGCTGGTGAGATGGCTCAGCGGCGTAAGCGCCTACCTGGCAAGCGCGAGGGCCTGAATTCGACTCCCGGTACCCACATACAAAAAAAAAAGGGCCGGTGATATTGCTCAGCGGCACGGGCACCTGCTGGCACGCGAGGTCCTGAGATCGACTCCCGGTACCCACAAAAAAAAAAAAAAAAAAGAATCCATCTCCTTATAGGAAAAGCAGCAGAGTCAAAAGGGCATGCATGCAAAAACTGGAGGACTGGTTGCAGTCATCTAACACAGATGCCTTTTACATTAAGAAAAGCTAAACATTTTGACTACATAAAAATAGCATGCATTAATAATTTACAAACAAAGAAATAAAAATCATCCCAGTCCTACTATCCAAGATAATTCTATTAATATTAGTAATCTAATAAAAATACTAGTATGTAATAATAATAAAATAACAATAATGTGTATATACTCCCAGAATTTTTCTAAGTATCTTTATATCTAATCAAAAATACATATAATTCTGTGCATAACCCAATATGTCCTAAGTATTTTTTCTCATAATATACCTGCCTGATAACTCATACATTGAATTTGCCGTAATCTGAATATTTGGTTTTATAACTAGCATAATAGTGTAATAAAATTAGTAAATCTTTGTGCATATCTCTGATTACTTCTTTAGATTTAAGTCCATAAAATAGAATTGCTGAGTCAAAAGAAATATATATTTCAAAACCTTAAGATATTTTGCCAAAAGGCCACACATAAAAAATGTTACCTTTTTTGTTCCCATGTGAAGAACATAATAAACATAATAAACATAATAAAGTTTTCCCCTTTTCCATAGCCCTGGTGAATCTGAGAGGTGAAAACTGACATTCTTATTTATTTTAATTTGTATATCATTGCCAGTAATGATATTCTCTTCATTTTCATCAACCATCTGTGTTCTATTGCTTACTCTGTTTTCCTTCCCTTTGGAAATATGCAAGGGAGAAAATGTTGCAGGAATCTCAAAGTTAAAAAAAAAAATGTAACTTAGCAGCAAGGCCTTGATTCAACCTCTAGTACTGTCAAAAAAAAAAAAAAAAAAAAAAGAAGAAGAAAAGAAAAAAGAAAAAATCAGATATTTCCCAATCCCATTGTCTATGCATGGGTTCAGGGGAAGTTGATTTGCCAGTTAGGTCAAATTCAATGATTATGACAAGTATGAGACAGCATGTTTTATCAGGAAACACTATCAACATGACACTATAGGTGAACAAATACATGAAGAGCAACAATCAAAAATCTGATGGGGTTCTGAAAGACATATTTATTAATGATTTATGTGCTTACTGTTATAGAAATATGATATCAAACCTAATGGAAGACTCTTTGCACCTGAGGAGTTGGAAGGCAACCTTTATTAGGCTAGCAGGCTGAGGAGAATCAGGTCTCAAATCATCAGCATAGAGTCAGCTTAGAGTTCAGCTTAAATACATTTTTGCAAGCTGGAAATACAAAGCTGATTGCAGGTTATTATACGATTGGTTATATAGGCCAAGGCATATGTTGCCAGGCAGATTTGTTCTGGGTGGGCTCTGCTAGAGATGGGGCTGTCCGAGTGGGTGGGTGAAATCAGGCAAGCATGTCCTTGACTGGGTTTTTCTGTCCTAGGTGGAAAGTTCCTGGAATAGGCAAGCAAAACAGAATATATTTATAGGTTAGAAAGTACGGGCAATGCAGCTGGGTGCAGTCAGATAAGGCTGAGTCAAACTGTCTCTGAGTTATAGCTGGTGTGGTGGTCAAGGCTCGCTGAGTCTAACTATGTGACAGGCAGCATGAGCTTAGGCAGAGGCTACTAATTGATTTTTAATTTCTGCTATGAAATTTTTATAAGTTTGCCATTACATTCCCCTCTGTTTTTATTATGGGAAGATTTTTTTCTGTTTCCCTAGTTTTTTTTTTTTTTTTTTTTTTTTTTTTAGTTTTTTTAGCACTAAGGAGCTGATAACGGGAAATAACTTTTAAAAGGAGTTGGTGGTGGGCCAGTGAGATGGCTCAGCGGCTTAAGCGCCTGCCCGGCAAGTGCGAGGGCCCGAGTTCGACTCCTGGAACCCACATACGAAAAAGGGGCCGGTGATATCGCTCAGCGGCACGGGCGCCTCCTGGCGCGCGAGGTCCTGAGGTCGACCCCCCGGTACCCACAAAAAAAAAAAAAAAAACACATAAAAGGAGTTGGTGGTGTATAGCTTTAAAGCATTTAGTCAAGAAGCAAGTTAGAATGCAAATCACACAAGGGCTTAGAAAAAGACTGTTAGGAGGGCCATTAAGGGCCCAACTAAAGCTCCTGTCCATGAGGGGAGAAAGTCTAGGGATCCTCACCAGGAAGAGTCACCCATTATATTTTTGTAACAGAGAACAAAAGCAGCCTTCTGGTGGGGTTTCAGTCTTTTGGAGTTGCTGCCCAGAGAATGATAACGAACATTGAAATTGACAGGAGAAAAGAACATTGAAATTGACAGGAGAAAAGGAACTGGGAACCTAACAGAATAACAATAAATTGAAACTAATAGTTAAGCCATTATATGGTAGCTTAATAGAAGTTAAACTAAGTGGCTGACAAGGATGAACACAGGAGAATAACAGCCATTTTAAAACTTTGAGAGGCAGTCACGGGTACTCAGTCCAGTAGTTATACCAACATAGAAAAGAACAAAGGCAATTTTGTGGAGAACCTTCCCATCGTCCAGGGGTACAGCCCAGAGTTTTGTAGCAAGCACCAAGATCAATGAGAGAAAAAGGACTAAGAACCAAACTGGGTAACAGAACATGAGTCAATTAGATCAGGTGCTTCTGTGTACGACGTCTGTTTAATATTCAGCCATGCGTTGACTCATCAGCTTCCCAAGTGATGAGAGCAGGGCTTTGAGTGCATTGTCTCTTCAGGGTAGTCTTTGGGGGGGGTGACTCATTAAGATAGGCCTTTCAACAGTCATCAGGATGAGCCCACTTGATTCTGGAGTGATGAATACAGGGGTGGATCTCCACCATTTTTATTGTGGTGGGAGTGGTCAAGATAATTAAATAGGGGCCCGCCCAAATTGGGGACAAAGGATTTTTTTAATCTTTAATTTAAGCCATATCACGTGGATTGTGTGTTTGTGCAGGTATATTGATGGGTATAGGAGATCTCTCTGCTATATTTTTATGTATCTGGGAGAAAGTTTTTTTAACTGAATAAATTGTTCCTGCAAAGTGATATTTTCTGACTGGTGTAGATTTCCCTAAAGGCCCTTAATTAATGGTGGGGGCCTGACAGACAAGACTCTGAAAGGGGTGTATCCAGTGGGTCCCAGTGAAGCCTTGACTTTTAAGAGGGCCATAGGAAAAATGTCTATCCATGGTATCTAAGTTTCTTGGTAGTACTTTGTCAGTATTAACTTTAAGGGTTTTATTTGTTTTAATTTACCAGAGCTCTGGGGCCTATAGGCTGTGTGGAGGTCTTTTTTTTTTTTTTTTTTTGTGGGTACCAGGGGGTTGACCTCAGGACCTCACGCACCAGCAGGCGCCCGTGCCACTGAGCGATATCACCGGCCCCTTTTTCGTATGTGGGTTCTGGGAGTTGAACTTGGGCCCTCGCACTTGCCGGGCAGGTGCTTACGCCGCTGAGCCATCTCACCGGCCCTGTGTGGAGGTCTTGATTTTTAGTTTTTTTGGTAATTTTTGAGTCATTCCTGCTATAGATAATTGTCTATTGTCACTGCCTATAATCAGGGGCAGCCCATATCTGGGGATAATTTTTTAAATAATATTCTGTATACTTTAGAGGCCTTTTTAGTCTTAGTAGGGGATGCCTCTGGCCAGCCAGAATAAGTACAAACAAGGACAAGCAGATACTTGTAGCCTCAGCACAGCTTAATTTTAGTAGAGTCTATTTGAAAAACTTTAAAAGGAGAGAGTCCCCTGTGTTGGATTCCAGGTGGTAGTCAGGGGCTGTTGAGGCCTCAGTCTTTGCACAGATTTGGCACCTTTTGCTAACAGCTGCACGAACTAGTGTTAGTCTTGGAATATAATAATAGGAACCCAGAAGCTGGGCCATAGCACTATTTCCCCCGTGGTGATGTCATGGTGACATTTAACCCAGGTGTAAGCTAGTTTTTTTTTTTTTTTTTTTTGTAATGATCATCCAATCATCTGATAGATCCCAGATGCCTTTGGGCCCATATTAGCCCCTTCCTGTTCTACCCATTTTATATTTTCTTCAGTATAATGGAGGGGACCTTGGTATAAGCTAAGAACAGTTTTTGGTGGGGTCCCATATAAAGCTTTCAAGTTTTGGATGAAATCATTGTCTTTTCAAGTTGAGGCTTCAGCGGTCAGCTTGGCGGCCTCATCTGCTTTACTATTGCCAAGAGTAACAATGTCCTTTACTCTTTTGTATCCTTTGCAATGGATAATGGCAATCTTTTTAGGTTTTTAAATTGCAGTCAGAACTTGAAAGATTTTATCCTTGTTTTTAATTGGTTTTTCTTCTGCCATCAGGAGTCCATGTTTCTTGTATAGCATCCCATGGACATGCACTGTCGTGAAGGCATACCTGGAATCTGTATAGATGTTTATCTTCTTGTCTTTTGTCCAGTTGAGGGCCTGTATGAGTGCCCAGCGCTCCTCTCAATAAGCCAACAAATTTTGGGGAAGAGGTCAGACTAGGAGCACCTCTTTGGTGATTACAACAGCATAGCCAGCCCTACATTGTCCATTTTTAATAGAGCTACTTTCATCCATAAACAGGGTGTACTCAGCATCTGCTTAAGGCTCCACCTGGAGGTCAGGCCAGCTGGCAAAGAGCTCATCTGTCAACGTAAGGCAATCGTGGTTGGGCTGTCTGAGCTCTGTGGGCAGATAGGTGGCTGGATTTAGAGCCTTAACTAGCTGGAAGGTGAGTTGAGGATTTTCAATAGGCAGTCCTTGGTACTGAGTAATGTGGCTGTTTGAGAGGCAACAATGTCCCCAATTGTTGAGGAGCTTAAAAACAGCATGCAGCACCTGGACAGTCAGGTTTTATCCCAAAGTCAATTTGTCTGCCTCCTTAATCAGGAGGGCAGTTGCTACAAGTGCTTGCAAACAGGGAGGCCATCCTTTAGATACTGAATCTAGAGTCTTGGACAGGTAGGCAACTGGCCTTTCCCAGGGTCCCACTGTTTGAGTTAGGACACCTGAGGCAAAGTGTTGTTTCTTGTCCACAAACAGGTTGAAAGGATGAGTCACATCTGGAATTCCTAAAGCTGGAGCTGAGGCCAAAGCCCTTTTGATCTGTTTGAATGCCTCAGTCTCTTTTAAAGTCTAATTTATTATATCTCTTTCAGTTGTGGGCTTTTTTAACATGTCATAAAGTGGCCTGGCTTTTTCAGCATACCCAGGTATCCAAATTTGGCAGAAACCAGCTGTCTCTAAAAACTCTCTGAGTTTTCTTATAGTCAGGCTATGGGATGGAGCAAATGGCTGTCTTTCTTTTTGGGTCTAGGTGTTGGCGCCCCTTTTTTTAAGTTAAACCCTAAATATCTGATTTTTGTTTATGAAGTTGAGCCTTTTTCCAAGAGATTTTCTACCCATTATCACACAAATGTGGAGGAGGGCTTGAGTTTTTCTCTAATAGTCTTTTTTTTTGGGGGGGGGTTCCAATTAGGATATCATCAATGTACTGCAGGAGGTGCAGTTGAACTTTCCATGGGGGAACTTGGCCAGATCAGCAGCCAGGGCTTCCCCGAACACTGTGGGAGAATGTTTAAAACCTTGAAGGTGAGAGGGTCCATATAAGTTGCTCTTTTTGCCCTGTGTTAGGGTTTTCTCATTTAAAGGCAAATAGGAGTTGACTGGCAGGGACCACTCATAGGCAAAAGAAAGCATCTTTTAAGTCCAAACAGGTAAACCAGGCAACGTCAGAAGGAAACAAGCCCAGGAGAGTGTACAGGTTCGAGACCATTTGGTGTAAGGTCATGGTGGCCACATTGATGGCTCAGAGATCTTGTACCAGCTTTACAGGCAGGAGAGGTATATTTTAACAGTTTGACAGTCTATCATCATAGTGACCAGCTATGTATCACAGTGATCATCCGTTTTAAAGAGACAGGAGCAACCAGATCTGGAACAGGAGCTATTACCTGGGCAACTAACAAACTGAAGTATACTGGCTTAGGGGGGCATTTTTGTTACATCCTCATGTCCTGGGTCCTCATTGACCTTGGAGGGCTGGGCCAAAACATTGGTTGTCCTCTCAGTTTAGTCACCCTTTTAGTTTTGGCTCTCAACCTTAGTTGTTGAACACCTGGAAGGGAAGATCAGTGGCATTAGTATTGTAGTGGGTTTAATTATTATAATTTTATATAAATATCAAGCACTTTGAAATATAAAGTATAGCAAAGGACTGTTTTTTTTATCAATTATGGTTGTCCCAGTAGTTGAATCCCTACAGAATGTCAACAGAAAACAGTCATATAGTTCCACAAAGAAAACCTGAGATAAAAAGCCACACTCAATATTTCAGCATGACAATCATGATAGCACTATTTTTGTAAGACATTTAAATGTCTGTCTTAGCACTGAATAGAGTAACATACAGTAACATTACAGAATAGAGTAGTATACATCACATAAGATTTTTTTTGTTTTTTGGTACCGGAATCGAACTCACGACCTTGCACTTGCCAGGCAGGCACTGTCCCCCTGAACTATATCCCCAGCTTCACATAAGTTTTTAAGGGCTATTATTTATTTATTTATTTTTTGTGGGTACCGGGGGGTCGACCTCAGGACCTCACACGCCAGGAGGCGCCCATGCCGCTGAGTGACATCACCAGCCCCTTTTTTCGTATGTGGGTTCCGGAAGTCGAACTTGGGCCCTCGCGCTTGCCGGGCAGGCACTTAAGCTGCTGAGCCATCTCACCGGCCCCATAAGGGCTATTATTTGATTGGTAGTTTCATGTTGATTTGACCTTTTTTTTTTAATGGGAGTTTTAGAAGGAACAACCTGAGCTCCACCAAATTAACAAGTAACTATATATATATATATATATATATATATATATATTTGTGTGTGTGTATATGTGTGTGTGGGTACCGGGGTTGACCTCAGGACCTTGTGTGCCAGCAGGTGCCCGTGCCGCTGAGCGATATCACTGGCTCTTTTTTCATATGTGGGTTCCGGGAGTCAAACTCGGGCCCTCGCGGTTGCCAGGCAGACACTTACGCCGCTGAGCGATCTCACCAGCCATATATTTTTTTAATGTTACTTTTACAAGCTTTTTTTTTTTTAACATATGTAGGCTTTTTAGCCTTGTCATTATCTCTTTTATCTCTTTAGCAGAACAAGACTTTTATCATACAAAATCTTTTTTATATCAAAAGTATATCTCATATTTATAGCCTTTTTAATATTTTTCCCACTTACTATAATCTTTTACAACAAACTTGACTGTAGCTGCTTGAATTTTAAAGTGTTTTCTTTTTTTTTTTTCTCAGATAGTAAACTTGGCCAACTGCCAATAGACCTCTGAGTAGCCTTGAATCAGTATTTTGATTTTAAAACTAGAGAGCAGAGAGCAAGTTAACCTTATAATTGCCATTTAGGAGTTTGTAGTGCATGAAAAATGTTTTATGCACATCAATTCAAACTGAAAACCAAAAGTATACTTATCAATTAATTAAAATTTGTAATTTAATTTCTCCTGTAAAACTTACTTAGATGCTTGCAGGCAGGGCCAGGCTGGTGATGTCAGGGCTGGCCTTGGGGCTCCCGAAGCCAGGAGGAAAGCTTGGGCTCCATCTTGTTTCTTTGCTTTGAAATGAAAAAATAACCACTGTTTTGTTTAATTTGGGACATATGATTGACATGCGTTGCTAAAGGAATTTATATTTTTCAAGTTATATTATAAGGACATTAATAAAACAAAAGCAGAAGTGTCCTGTTATATCTGAAGTTACATTATAAGGTCACCAGTTACAAAGGCAGCAAAGACAGGAGTTTATACAAAAGGGAGAAGTGTTCTGTTATCAGGCCTGCTGGCTATGTCCGACTTGGTCTTGGCAGACATCCTGGGCTGGCTTTTGTTTAAAGTTTTAATTTTTTCTTCAAGACTGATTAGAATACTTTTTTTCCAGTTCCCAGATGAGTGCAGGTGACCTTGGACTCATACACTTTATTTTGTATATATATATACACACACACACACACACACATACACACACACACACGTATATATTTTTTCCTTTTCCCAGTTTTTATCCTGGCATGGGATTTTTGGTCCCTCCTGCTGTAGATTATTTTCACAATTGTGACTCTGAGAGTTTTTCTCACAGTGGGCCATGCTTGCATTCTTGGCTTGCAGTGGCCCCTTTAAGAACCTGTAGGTGTCTAGATAGAAGATACATTTAAGGGGGTGAATGACCTATTGCTTATGTTATCCACTCACAATCAGTTTACACATTTACACAGGCACACAGATGCTAATATATTTTAGCCCCCAATCCCCAGGGATGAAGTCTGAAACTGAAACAAACAGAAACTGACTGACTGTCCTAGCTAACACAGGCTGCTAGCACAGGCTTCGAGGATTGATCAGGGTCTCACTTCATCCACAAAGGGGATGGAACTGACAAGCTGAAACTGGAACCAAAACTGACGGGCTGACTGAGGACGTCCCAGGGGAATTTCTACCTTATCCGAAGGGCCTCACCTGTTGCATTCCATCTCTTCCTATGGGTCCAATGAGGTCTCCACTGCCACGCAGTGCTCCCTCCCCAACTGCTGAGGAGACTCTGAGAAAAAGATTGGATGTCTCGCCATCTCGTCTGCAGGTCAGAGATGAGTCCCCACTGTGGCCAGCAGGGCCCCCCCTCCGGTGACCTAAGTGTCTTCCAGGCCAATGCAACAAGAAATGTTGCAGAAATCTGATATCAAACTCCTCTTCGCACCTGAGGAGTTGGAAGACAACATTTATTAGGCTAGCAGGCTGAGGAGAATCAGGTCTCAAATCATCAGCATAGAGTCAGCTTAGTTCAGCTTAAATACATTTTTGCAAGCTGGAAATACAAAGCTGATTGCAGGTTATTATATGATTGGTTACATAGTCTAAGGCATATGTTGCCAGGCAGATTTGTTCTGGGTGGGCTCTGCTAGAGAGGGGGCTGTCCGAGTGGGTGGGTGAAATCAGGCAAGCATGTCCTTGACTGGGTTATTCTGTCCTAGGTGGAAAGTTCCTGGAATAGGCAAGCAAAACAGAATATGTTTATAGGTTAGAAAGTACGGGCAATGCAGCTGGGTTCAGTCAGATAAGGCTGAGTCAAACTGTCTCTGAGTTATAGCTGGCGTGGTGGTCAAGGCGAGCTGAGTCTACCTACGTGACAGGCAGCATGAGCTTAGCCAGAGGCTACTAATTGATTTTTAATTTCTGCTATGAAATTTTTATAAGTTTGCCATTATATTACTGTAAATGCCTTTCTCAAGTACCATGTAGCACAATGATTGTCATCAGTATGTATAAATGGCATATATATAGCATAGTTTATCCTTGATTAATTCAGCCCTCTTCTTTTTTTTTTTTTTTTTGTGGGTACCGGGGGGTTGACCTCAGGACCTCACGCGCCAGCAGGCGCCAGTGCCGCTGAGCGATATCACCGGCCCCTTTTTTGTATGTGGGTTCCGGGAGTCGAACTCAGGCCCTCACGCTCGCCAGGCAGGCGCTTATGCCGCTGAGCCATCTCACCGGCCCTCAGCCCTCTTCTTAAAGGTTTAAAGAATTAAGGCAACTCCTGAACTGCATGAGTTATGATGAACACCACTCACTCCTCCCCCAGACTACTTGACAGAGGAGTGGAAGCTCTTTCAAAAGCCACTGACTTGACAAATGCCTGAGTGTCCACTCACAGGAGTGTGGCAAAAGTGATGCTACCAAAAGAACTCTCAGTAGCCTGCTGCATTTTATCCCCTTTTCTTGGCCATGGACGGCTTTCAAAGGTTTGTCTTTTCTTACAGAAGCTCCTACCAATCTCCCCTTGGATCTGTCCTCTTCCTGAGTCAGAACCCTGGATCCACCACTGCTTCATTTTAACCTATGCACAGAGATACAGAATGACAGGTGTGGAAGGGACCCCTGAGCTAGGCTGACTGCCATGGTGCGTGATCACAGGGTGGATCTGTTCATGCAGACTTCATTTCCCCTATAAACTCCTTCAGTGAAACAGGGAAATCCATGTGCTTGTGGCTCCCTGGCTTCTACCACACTCATCCTTTCTTTTCAGCTCTTTTTCTCTATTTTCTCATACTCTAGACACTCTTCTGCCATTATCCTCCTCTCGATGTCCTTTTAATCATTCTCCACCCAGTGTTTCTATTTCTCATCTCTGTTTTTATCACTAGCTAATAGTGAAATTTATTAGCCAAGCAGTACCACAATTAGCTCTAGATGAATACTGCTAAGAACATAACTCTTACCTTTACTAGACATTTTCTGTCCAATGCAACAGCATTGGACAAATCGATTCCCTCAGCCACTCTGGGGAACTCTTTTTGGCCACTGGATTATCATCTTCTTCTTTTTTTTTTTTTTTGTGGGTACCGGGGGGTCGACCTCAGGACCTCGCACGCCAGCAGGCGCCCGTGCCGCTGAGCAATATCACCGGCCCCTTTTTCGTATGTGGGTTCCGGGAGTCGAACTCAGGCCCTCACACTTGCCGGGCAGGTGCTTAAGCCGCTGAGCCATCTCACCGGCCTATCATCTTCTTCTTTAACAGATTTACACCTGATCAAAACCTTGGAGAGTAAGGATCCTTTATGGTTTCATAGCTAATTGAAAACAACAACTCATCAAGTTTTATAGGCTCATTTCTCCACCTGTCTGATGGTGTAGACCTCTGCAGTCTTAATTGGATTTTATACAGCCCTTGAGCAGATTCCACCATTACTTTTCAGGGATGTTTTTCTCTCTCTGCAAGAGAACCCATGGCTAATCTCTATTCAGGAGTGGCCCAGCCTCTCATTTGAGTGAGAATACACATTCAGCCTCTCAAACTTTTATCTAGTAACAGTTTGATTTGTCATGGATTATCTAAAGCAGAAACAAGATTAATTTTTGTTGAACATCAAAAATGATCAGCATTTCAACGCCTCATCAGAGAGTGCCTCAACTCTAGCCAAAAACAACTTGGAAACTTTTTTCTTGGTTTCTTTAAAAAATTAAGGCTAAATATTCAAATGTACTTTATAAACTGTACACATATAATAGCACATTATATCCACTATAAAACATATGCAAAAATAGAAAATGTTAAAGAATGAAAAATAAAAATATAAGTTCTGATATTTACTTTTTATAACTCAAAGGATTTCCTTGTACACATTTAGAGTTCTACATTCTGTATTGAAGATCTAGGCTCCCACATGCAAGGAAACTCATTTCTTCCACTCTCTCTGTATAGGATTTTTGAACCTTTTCCAGAAATGCTGAGATGGAACTTCTAGAAAAATAGTGGCTAATCCCAAAGTACGTCCTTATATCATAAGCAGAGACTACCAAGGGTGGGAATGCTGGCAAGATGCAGGGTATGTTATCTATAAGGAATTTGAAAGCAATGATAGAACTGAGTAAAAGTTAATTCAATTTTTATCACTACACAGGGTTATTCTAAATAATATCAATGGTAAAGTATTCCTTTCCTTCCAAACATGTTTGTTAATCTAAGTTCTAAACAATTGCTATGATTACCATTGAGTTTATATATATATATATATATTTAAATTTCTATTAATACATATCTATTACTAATGCTTTAATAACCATTGCATTCTACATGAAAGTTAATTCAGAGAATTTCTGGTTCATAAGCATAAAGAATACTTACCTACTCAGTCTCAGCTACACAGTTTCATTTCTAAAGAGAGTTCCTAACAGTTCAGAATCTTCAGTGTGCTCCTCAAATGTATTCCTGCATTTAAGCAGTAGATTATAAATAAATAATGTTCGTTCAGTGATTACGAAGACAAACAGGCCTTAAATTGCATCAGTTTGATCATCCTGTGAAATTACATGCATTTGTTTAAAATTAAACTTTAAATAATGCAAATAAAAAGGTATGATATTTGTATTTAGTAAGTATTATACCATTGTATTTGGTAATTTTAGTCCATATGTAAAATATTGTGCTGAATTCCAATAATATTATTAAAACTGAAATTTGTCCTTTTTGCTGGTTAATTTTTTTGTTTTAAAACCAGAGAATGAATCATGAATAATGATCTTTATTAATCATTGTGTAATTATTACTGAGAAAAATTTTGTTATTTACAGGATAGGGGTGTTAAAAAGTGAGCTCTTTTCAGCTTCAAATATGCTGATATGTCACTGACTGGAGCATTCTCCAGAGGCAACAGTCACCGCTCCTGTGGTCCAAGTTCGATTTAACCCAAGAGCACTCACATGGAATCCCGTTCTCTCTCTTTGCCATTTCCAACAGATGAACTAGTCAATGCAATTTAGTTCATATTTCTACATCTGTGTCCTTTTACTCATCCACTTTCCAGACTCTCGCCTTCTTTACCTGATTCACTAAAAATAAAAAGTTCCTGTTTTTCTAGTAGAAAAGAACACCTTTTAGTAGATCTGCCTGTGTACTGATTCCTCTCAATTTTGTATTTCTGATTCTCACTTTTTTCCTCAACCTCAAACTTGTATACTCAACTCTTTATGCTACAGCTCCATCTGGATGCATAAATGGCATACTAAATGGACCATGATCAAATGCAATTTAGCATTTCTTCCAGAGAAGCATTTCTTCTCTGCCTCCAGGGAACTTCATTTAAGTAAATAATATTACTCTTAAGTATGTTGTTCAGAACAAAATCATGGATCACTTTCTCCTCAGTAAACCATATGGTGGCTCAACCTTCTCTATATATTCCAGATTCAACAGTCTTCACTCCCTCTGAAACTCTCATGCAAGACAAGAACTCTGTAAAGGTCTGCTGCTGCCTGATTTCCCTATTGCCTGTTTCCCCTCCACAGTGCCATAGTGAATTTATAAAACATAAGTTGTTGTATGTCATGTCCCTGAACAAGACACTTCAATAATTTCCTGTCAAAGGTACAAAAAAACCTAAAGCTTTTACACTGGCTTATAAACTGTATAAACTTGTCCTGGTGGTATTTCTGGCCTCTTTTCTGGCTTCTCTACCCCTTAATCACTTCCCTCCATTTGGGCCACACTGCCACTATTGATACTCCTTCATTGCCAGTTAGTTAGGGTTCTTTGGCTCAATTCAGGTAGAAGCTATGAATTTGCAAAGTGCCACCAGACTACCACCAGACTACATTGGATGATGCTGGATGCTGTCAGTTGACACAGTTGGCTGCTAGTTTCTGCCACTGCCATTCTGTATCAGCTTCTGCCCACCCCATTTGGAGACTTTGCTGGGAGATGGTCTCTGCTGCTGCCAGCTGCCTCTATGTGACACCAGCATGTGCTCTGCAGGGTACTGGTCTCTGCTGCTGTCAGCCACTGCCATTCAGTGCTGGCTTATGCCAAACACTGTTGGGAGATGCTGCCAGGTGCTGGTCTCTATCGCTGATCTTCATTGGCTGTTGGTCTCTAGATCTCTTCAGGGTTAACAATCCCTAGTATTTATTGCTCTTCCTTTGGAGACCACTGCTCTGTCCACACTACTCTGATTGGCACAAGTGCAGGCCTGTGATTAAGCCAAGGAGGGCAGTGATGTTTAGGATAGCAGCAGCTGTCCTGGGGGCAATTCAGTGAGGGGCCACACAAGCTGTTTTGTTGACAACTGTTGTATTTCTGGGGAAATGACAGGGCTGAAATCAGGGTACAGTCAGGAAGGATAGCTGTGTTCATTAGAGATCCAGCCTATTGAGACTTGGGGATATTAAAGGACCCAAATCCCACCTGCCTTGATATTAGCTATGTGAGGGTAGCTGTTCTTCAGAGGCAGCAATAGCAGCATCTGAAGTGCTGGGAGCAGGGGAGGAGCACCACAGCTGGAGACCTAGCTGCACTCCTGTCTGAGCAGCCTGAGGAGAGTGGCCACTGAACAACAAGAAAGTACACCCAGGCAAGCCATGGAGGGGTGCAAGGGTGAGTAAAGGAAAGTGAGAGGGAAGGCTATGACAGGTGAGAGCCCAACCATGGCCTCCTTGACCTGCATGGAGAAAAAGAGAAGTGTCAGGCGCTTCTCCTCTGTCTCACTTCAATATACTCACAGTCTCCCTGCCTTGGGCTCTTTACACTTGTTTTGACTTAGTCTGGAATATTTTTCCTGCATTGTCTTATAACTCACCCCCTCACTTCTCTAGTTCATTGCTGCCTTTTCTGAGACACATTTCCTGAACACTGTGTTATGTGCAATAGGACAACAGCACCCTCTATTGTCTTGCTTTAATTTATTTTTCTTCAGAGCATTTTTCAGTATCTGATACATTATATATTTGTCTGTTCTGCATGTTTATCTCCCACTTTAATATGCAATCTCAAGAGGGCAGGGATCTTGTGTCCACTGGTGAGTCACCAGAGATAGAGTTGGTATAGAGATGCTCTACAAATAATAATTGATTTAACAAATGAATTAATCTAACAACTTTTACACCAAATTGAAATCTGTGCTCTTTCTTGTTCTCCATCCCTCTTTTCTTTCCTCACCTCTTAACTGGTAATTGAAAAGGCACCTTCTCCTTTTTGCTGTCATCCCTGCATCCCATTATGAAAGTTGCCTGAGTGATATGTAGAAGAAATAGCTTTTTGTTGGAGGGCATCTCTAGACCGGAGCAGAAAGCTTAGCCCTAGAAGTACTGCAGGCTTCTCCAGCTTTGACTGCCTCCAGTAATAGTCACCCAACAGCCCTTCTCTGGTTCTTCATCTTGCTTTTCTTGGCTTAGTCATGGTGGCTATTTGCACCATCCTAGACAATGAATTAGAACACTGTTCCTCCTCATGGTCATATACCAGTCTTCAATCTCTCACTCACTATTCCAAAATCTAAGAGTCAGAAAACTGAGAATATTTTCCCTAAATCTGACACTAACTCATTTGGTGAAAACTTGTGAAACCTTTTATGATCATTATTATTCCATGTTAACACACACATTTTACAGCAGACATATGGATGTGTTTGATGACACAGTGCTTCTCTGGACCTCCTTGGTGGCATAACATAAAATACACAATTTGCACTGTCTTATTTTCTAAAACCGGAAATCTTCTGAGTTCTGAAACACATCTGAAAAAAAAAATGAAACACATCTGGACCCAGAAATCTCTGATTATGGATTGTGGAGCTCTACTTGCTTTCCTACCCTCATAGTGGCAAGGGAAATCAAAGACCCAGAACAAAGCAGTGAAATGCAAGAGAAAGTCTTTCCTAAGGAAGAAAAGATCAGGCTATTAATAAGCCCATTGAACCCCACAAGAGCCCTAGAATCATGTACCATGCTTCTTCTTAAGCAAATAGTAAACTTACCTAGAAGTTTTTCAGCCAGTGTTAATCAGCTTTTCTGTTAACTTTTTCAACAGCCGGGTTACAGAGGGACAATAAAATGGTGTCTGGACATGTGTCACGTAGGGGCCTCACTCAGCAGATCACAAAGCTACCACTTCTTGATGGAGGATCAAACAAGACACCTTTAAATGCAGCAGGCAACCAAAGGCCCAGGTGTTGGCATTACCAAATTGTCAAGAGAATGGGGGACAGAAAGGTAGTGGGAGTCCACTTGGCAGAGATAAGGCAGCTGTTGCTTATCATGAACACACTAAATTTTCTCATGATCATGGGTCGTACCCCAGCTGGCACAGTACTTTGAAAATGTGTTCAAAGTGTGTGTGTACGTGTGTGTGCTACACATGAAGGAAGCACAGGTCAGTACTGCAGGGTATTAATATATCCCTTGCTGGCTGGGCCTCGCAAACTTTTCTGAACTTCTTGGTGACTCTGCTCTGCAGAAACTCTCTCTGCTTCTCCAGGCACCTTAAAGAGACCCAGCACAGACTCTGCTGTTCCTCTACCCATGCTGTCTTGAGACCATCCTGGTTCTCTTCTCTTTTTCCCTCACAGCCACACTAAAGCTCAGAGATCTCAGCTTCTTTCCATTTTTCTTCCCAGCTCCAGGACACTGACTTTCTGCAGAATAAAGTTCACATCATGCCTCCTCATCCTCGTCTTTCTTTTCCAGCTAATGATCCCAGGGTTTATTCAAATTCCTTAGACTCCTTGCTGCATAAAAAGATGAAGGAAGCTCTCCAGGTCTTCCTGACAGGGATATGGGAAAATGGGAGGTTCACCCTTCCTATGTCTCTTAGTCCTAAATCCTAATTTCACCTCTGTCCCATCCAAAGATTTCAACCTCCACATAGACCACCCAAGCCCAGTCTCCTGCCCGGGGCTTATTCCACGAGATATTGTAAGATGCCCCATGGTTCTCCATCCCTCGTACCTCCTAGTTCAGGTTTGTATTACCCTGGTGCTGAGCCATAATTCTCAGAGAACTCTTACCAATTCTCATTTTCTTTAAGGATTCCACTGAAGGATCTTTGGTGCCTGCCCCTTCCTTTTACTCCTTCCCTTCATGCCCCCACATGCCAGCGCTTCTTCTCCCAATTGTGCTGTCATGTTAATGGCATCCATCTCTTTCCCAATCCAGCCCTCTGTGTTAGTGTAGGGGGAGGAAGAGGGGCAGCACAGAGGTGAATTTATCATCAATTTAAAGAAATTGAAACTCCCAAATTTCAAGCTCCTCATTTGCATGGGTTTTCCCTATATATATCCCTGTAAATTTGTTGAATAACTTTTGTATTTTTCTGAAGAAGACTCTCAAAATTGAACTATCTTCAGGCACTACAAAGTATAGATCTACCCCAGGATTTCACAGGAATGAAAGGTGGCTGTGAGTGGACCTCCCAGCTCTCAAAATCCAGGGGCTCTGATGTCTGTGTCTCACGTGACCACACAGGGATGGTTGTCACTCATTGTTCTCATGGCCATGGCTGTGGTTCATGGGATGTCCACCAGGGAAGCACATGCCTCTGCCAGTGCAGCATGATGGATTGGACCACTGCCACTGCTGCCACCTGGCTTAAGAAGGAGAAGGCCGAGAACCCAAATTTGTGCTAAAGATTATAATAAAACTATGATGCCAACCAGAAAACCTAATTATTACCATCTTGATTCTTGGGCAGTAGAGACAAACTTTGCATCTCTCTGTTTCTGTCTTTGGTATTATTTCCTCTAGCTTGGGACTCCACTAGCCAGAAAAAATTTCAGCTTCTCAGTGATTACATCTCAGTATGTTTGGGTGGTCTGAGCTGTTAGGAAAGAAATGGGAAGAACTGGAAAAATAGACTCATCCCCCCAGCCCCATCTCCCTCATTATTAACAAAAAGTTCCAGGCATATTTCTTGGCATGAGGTACAGAGGAGTCAGGCTTTGTAGCATTGTTGCCTCATCTCTTCCCTCTTCTCCTCATCACCCACCATTACTGCAATAATCACAGCAAAGCTCACGCTCTTCACAAATCTTTTCTCTCAAGGTTGTTACAAGTTAATGTGGGATGGGCTTATTTATTTTCAAGACTCAAGTGAAAAATGATTTTATCTAATGACAAATATCTCCAATGTTCTTTATGCTTGATCTTATCATGTAGCCCAAAATAACATTATCTTTTATTCATGATACTGTTTATGTCAAAATGTATTCACTGTCGTCATTCTGAACTTTTGACTTTGTGGAAAAAAATGGTAACAATAATCTATAGGGTGAAAAAGATACACCCAATACACTAACAACTGCTCTATCTTTATCACACAAATGCCTAAAACACTATGACCACAAGAGAAGAAAGCAAAACTTTCAGAAACCTATGCATTATTTGGTAATTTTTGCCAAGTTATTATCCATGGATAGGTTTAGGAAGGCAGACCATTCATGAAAGGAGATAGGAAGAAAAGTAAAATAAAGCTTAATTGTATGGGTGTGTGTCTGTACGTCTGTGTCTATGTTAGTTGCCCATAATTTTTATTAAATGCAGAATACTTTCCCCACAAGCTGTAGGTGCTGCCCTTTAGATACTTTGAGTAGCATACTTCCCCTCTTTTGACACTAAAATAGTGATTCTGAACCAGAGAATCTGGAAATATCCAGAGACATTTTTAGTTGTCATACCTAGGTGGGGAGGGGGGCAATGATCTTGTCACATAATGAGTATAGGCAACACATGCTCGAAATAACCTACAATACATAGAAGAGACCTCACAACAGAGGATTAACTCACACAAAATGTCAATAGAGCTAAGGATTAAGAAACTCTTTGCTGGGATCTGTGCTTCTGTCATGCATAAAGGACCCTATTTCTCATTTAGAAGGAAGAGTGAGTACAGGAATTAGCAAAAGTAAAAAGTATATATTATCCTTCTAAAGACCTCTATCTTTAGTCCAACATAAATGCATCAACATAAGTATGTTTCTAACTTCTAATTTTTACAAGGGCTACTTGTACCTAAATCAAGGTATAATGGTAATGGAGAATCCCCAACTCCCCAAATAACTGACATTAATATATCTCCCTCCCATACTAGCAATTAGAAGCAGAATTCTTGTGCTGAGATTGACCAGTGGATAAGTGTCTGGTAATATTTTGAGTGGCAGACTTCCAGTTCTGCTGAAACCATAAAACTGATCCTAAGAGACTAATATTTGAGCTACAAGTATATCATGTTTTATTGGTCTATATAGCAGTGTGTTTACTTGAGTACTCTTTGGACACCTGAAGGCAGATTTTTCTGTACCTTTATGCAACAGAAACGTAATGGGAACCATAATGTGAACCAAAGATAATCTAGTAAGCAATCACCAGGGCCTTATTGTTAGCTGTCACATATACTATTTTTGCAATATTAAGCATTGTTTCAGCTAAATAAATCTCTTCTTAGTTAGGTTGAGGTAATATAAAAGAAATAAAGGTAGGTAAAAAGGAGACAAGGAAAATTATAACTTTCAAAAAATTGTACTTTTAAGAAGACTGCAGACTGCAACTTCCGGGACAGAGTCAAAGCTACCCAAGGCTATGCATATTGGTATTCCCTAGATTAATTTAAGTTCCTTTTCTTCTGGACCCATCATGCCCAAAATTCCTTAAGGATACTGTAAATACATGAATTTGTTTAGTTAAGAAAGTAAACAACAGAAACCTGATCTTAGAGGAAGTGGCTAAGAGAATTCAAAGAATGCTTGAAGTATCCATAAGAAGAAAAACTGGGCTCATGCCTGTAAGATGGGCCATTCTCCCTCTGGGAGTGAGCCACCTTTTCCACAGGTTTCCACAACCTCAAGAGAAACATAAATGTCCCCAGTTCCAAATGAAAGTACCTCTCTCTTGAGGGCTCAAACTCTATTTCTTTGAGTGTGTACTTTTAAAATTCTGCCTAGTAAATAGTCCTGAAAATTCTGGGATGGGAGTCAGTGAATCTCCAAACTTATTCTACAGATAGGGTGGGTGTAGGTTCTCCATCTCTGCCTTGAGATCACTCCCTGGACCTTATCTGCTGGCCAGATGAGATTTTTATTTTTCCTTCTGGGATGCACATAAGGCGGAAATATCATAGCTCATCTGTATGGGAAAGAATATGTTAGACGTAGGTGTGGGTATAAGCCCTTAGGGTATGAACTGGAGGTAGAAGAGAAGGCTCTTCATTATGAATAGAAGCTCCTATAAGACTCCAAATAGATTGAAAAGACAACATGAAAATAGTTCTACAACTCCACAGTGACCATATTTGCTTAAGCAATGAAGACCATTTGCATGAATATATATATATATTTGAGGGAATCTAAGACAATTCCTTTTCTCCAAGTGCCCTTGTCTTTTTTACATAAATACTATGGTTAGATTTATTTTTAAGGTGAAGGTGACCAAAAATCTCTGAGCCTTCATACATACATCCATAGGAAAATTCCCACTTTGAAGCTTTCTAAACGGTGTGGTTTGTATAATGAAAGTAATAATAGAAACTGAATTTTAAAGAATTATCAAGTTTACAGTGTCCTCACCTCTGGAGCTCAGCTTTAGAGTGGGAAGGAAGAGAGGGGAGTAGAGGAAGAGTGTTCTGTGTTTGACATATTCCTAGGACAGGGTGTCATAGCAGAGGAGGAAGGGCTTTTCCCAAATAATAGGGGAATGAGGATATGTTTGAAAGGGGCCAAAAGGGAGAGAAGGATTGAGAAGACAGGGATGAGGAATGTGAAAAGGACCTGAGATTGAATGTGCTTCAAAGAAAAGGGTAGGTTTCCTCTCACCACAGATTGAGAGTTGATTCTCATAAAAAAAAATTATTGTGAGTGTGGCTTAGTGGCCTCACTAATTATGGAAAAAAGAAACTTTCTGAGACAAGAAACTTGTGGACTATCATTGCACACAGCTGGAAGGATTTGACAGGAAAGCAGAAATCTTTCAAAGGAAGGCTCAGTGTAACAGTTAATTATATGCTTATCTTATCTAAGCAATAAGTCCTAGAGTTTAAGACAAATGAGAAGCACAGATGACTAGTCAATTCAATGGCATAACACTTTGACTGATGTCAATTGTGTAAAATTCCACACTTCCAGAGAAAAATACATATTGGTAAACTATATTGGGTATGATTTTCTCTAACCAGAATCATTACCCTTAAAAGTAAAGTTGAACTCATTGGTCCTGATCATTGCAAAATAGCTATTAAAATTGTATAAAAACACACATATAATTTAGGAAGATATTTAAAAAAGATTTACTGGTGTGAAAATATTTTTTTCAAAATATTTAACCGACACATTTTTTCCCTAGTAATAACTAGTTCCTATTTTTCCCATCATTTTCTCACCTACAGAATTGAATTATTTCTTAGACTTTAATGTAAAAGCTGACTTCTTTGAATCTCTAAAGAGCAAATAGAGTTTAAAAATCAGGAATTTTCCAAGATACCACAAGTCAATAAATTAACTTAATTGATAGGCAAAGGACAGAAACTTAACCTTAAGATAGAGAAACAGATTCAAAGGTTTCAAAGAATGCTTTTCAGCAAAATAATTTAGATCAACTATCTTTTAAAAAAATACAATAGACTGGCCCCCTGTCTTTCTCCTATAAAATAGGCTGTGCTTTCATCTGTAAAATGAGCAATTATCTTTTTTCCAATGGGTGGGCCACTGCTCTTCTCCTGTAAACCAAACCCAAACTTAATATATATTCATAAATTTCACAGATTTCCATTCAAAATAAGACATAAATATCCCCAGCTCCAGACTGTAATGTGCCTTTTGAAGGCCCACGCTCTATTTTCTTTGAGTGTGTACTTTAAGTTGTGCATAATAAGCTTCTTTATGCCTCTCCAAAAAATCAGGATTTTTCTGAAAGAGAAAATTTGAACTAAATTAAAAATATTTCCTTCATAAAGAAATCTGATTTAGAGTCTTATCAAAAGCCAGTGTCTGTTCTGCCATGAAAAAACCAGATATTATTCACATCGTTTGAGAGATTCTTCTTCCAATTGTGTGATTTGGACATCAGAATTGTCATCTACTAGACAAAGATTCTACAGATCAACAATCTTGCACTGGAAAGAACTGAAGAATATGTTAGAGTCTGTGAAGGTTGTCCTTTGAGGGGAGAGAAGTTGTGTGGGAGCTCTGGTTGTTTATTATCCTCAGACCTTTTATGAAGATTTTTCTTCGTCTCATTTTCCACTGCATGTCTTTCTGATCTTCTGTCCAATGGCCATGCATCATGGATCCCTT
This sequence comes from Erethizon dorsatum, assembly GCA_028451465.1. NCBI lineage: Eukaryota > Metazoa > Chordata > Mammalia > Rodentia > Erethizontidae > Erethizon > Erethizon dorsatum. The sequence continues at coordinate 72,719,570 of CM051831.1, forward strand.
ACTTCCAAGTCTGTAGTATTATAATTAGAGAGTTCAGCTATCATCAGCTAATTTTCTTCAACCATTCAGACAGAAGAGTGGAGGTCCAATTGCTATTGTTTAAATATTTCATGTCAGAGAATTTTTTATTCTCCAAAAGAACAAAAAGAAATTTAGTTTTATGGAGATGGAATGCATTTAGTGCATTTCCATCCCTGAAACCACGTTCATGTCCTTCTCACAGGCAAAACATATTCATATTTATTTCACCACAAAAGCTCCAAAATTGTCTTAACTTGTACCAGTTTCAACTCAAAATTCTAAAGTCAAAAGTTTCATCTAAATATCATCTAAATCAGGTATGGGTAATAAGGTACAATTCATTGTGAGACAAATTTCCCTCCAGCTGTAAACCTGTGGAGCTAAAGTTACATGTCTATGTTTCAAAAATACAATGATAAGGCAGACATGGGATAAACATTCTCATTCCAAAAGAAAGAACCAGAAAATAAGAAAATTGTGATAGGTCCCAAGTAATTTCAAAACACTTCAGAATAGTCTTCTTTGGCACTTTGCTTAGATATTGCCTCAGCCTACTATCTAATTTCATCACCTGAAAATTCTACCTTACACAAAACACTAGGACACAAACATAATTGAATCAAGAGTTTTGCCAGTTTTATTTTTTTTTACAAAAAGGATATTCTTTCTCCATTGATTAATAATATATTCCTCATCTTTGTCTAAGACCTCATAAGAATAACATTTACCTTGCATATTTCTATCCACATTCTTCTCAGAATTACTTAGGTGTATTCTAAAATGATGGAGGCTTTCACTCTTAGGGTCTGGATTTCAACATATGAATTTGTGGAGGGGGTATGCACATTCAGTCCATTTTGCTAAGTGAATCCCAAGCAGGAACAATCCAAAAAGAAATGCATGACCAAGATACATCATAACTAAACTTCTGAAAACTAAGTAAACAAACAAACAAGCAAAAAAACTGAAAGCAGCCAAACAGAAATGACATATTACACATAGGGAAGCATCAATTTGAAGGACAAGGGATTTCTCATTTGACACTATAGAGATCACAGGAAGTGACACATTTACAAGGGCTATATAAGAAGAACTTTCAAATGAAAGTTCTATATCTAGAGAAACTATCTGTCTAGAATGAAGGAGAAATAGGGATATTTTTCAGATAAAGTACACTAAAGAATGTGAGAACAAGAACAATCCTAAAGGAAGTCCTTCAAACAGAAAAGAGATAAAAAATGAAGGAATCTAGAAACATCAGGAAAAAAAATGGAAAAAGTAAAAACAGTTGGCAAATACCACAGATTATTCTCCCTATAAATCATGTTTAATGAATAAACAAAAATGACAACACCATCTGATACAACAATTATATTTTATAATAGAGAAGATAAAGAGAACTGACTGAACACAAGTAAGATTTCTCACCTCACTAGAAGCAGTAAAATGTTGGTATCAGGAAACTGATAAATCATTCATACATAAATACACACACACACACACACACCCCAAGCAACCAATAAAACAAAACAATAGAAAGTAATATACAACTTGGGGATGGCCGGGGTGGCAGTCGGAGCCAGAGCCCCTGGTGTGTGGACAATGCATGTGCTTGAAGAGGATGAAGAGCTGAAGAATGAGGCATGCACTGTCCTGGGTGGCAGTGACTCAGAGAAGTGCTCCTACTCACGGGCTTAGAAAAGAGGCAAGCACTGTCTGCCTGTAGTGCCTGTACTCCAGAGGGAGAAGAACCAGCAGGAATTTGTTTAGCTTGCAGTTATGAATGTCTCAGAAGTCATAAATTAGTCAAGCTCTAGACAAAAAGAAATTTTCCTTGTGATTGTGGAAACAGCAAGTTTAAAACTTTGGAATGCAAATTAATTTCTAATAAAGCAAAAGTAAATTCTGGTAATAAGTACAAAGACAACTTTTTTTTTGCATTGTACTGCATTTGTAAGGGCTTTATCCTGATTTTCAAGATGAGGTTCCTGATGAGATGACCCAATGTGTTCCTGTGAAGGGTGGTTCCATGGAAGACATCTTGGTGCCGTTCCCCGAGAGTGGGGATTTCCAAGAAATGCTGCGTTGAGTGCATGCGAAATGTTGGTTTTTCTTTGGGCTTATGCTGCACGGTTAGCAGTGACCAAAATATCTGCTGGGGATGATGGATTGGTGCTCAATGTTGATGGAATAGATGATTGGAAGTAATCCAGATTGAAAATGGAGACCAAGATAGTACCCTACAAGAGGATGTTCCAGAACACAGAAAGGATGCTGACAAGGAAGTTAAAGCAGAGCAGGATAATGAACTGGGTACCAGCTCTAGTGCTGAATCTGATCTCCAGACAGTGATTAAGAATCAAAAGCTGTAACACAGAATCACAGTCTGGCTGCAAATTTCAGGAGCTCAAAGCTAAACAATTTGTGACAGAAGACACTGCCACCTACAGCCAAAAAAGAAAGAAGTCTGGCTCCAGTTGGTGGCAGACCTTGGCATTATCTATATAGTGCTGGTTTTGCAGAATGCAAGAGTTGTGGGATCAGGAAGTCTTCCCCCTAGATTTCAGAAGAAGGCTTGGGAGGCTAGGAAGTGTACCCCTTAGAAGGCAATGTGTGAAACTATGAGAATGAAACTGAAGGTGCAGTGGAGACCCCAGAAGTTTGGAAAAGCCAGGAATGTGGATCATCTGAGGAAAACTGCGAGGGAGCAAAGTGGGCCCCATAGAGAAGTCATAGGAGGTACAACCACGAGCAGTGCCTTAGGGGTGGTGCCACCTAAGCCCTTTGGAATTAACATCTTGCCACAGATGGCCTTGGATGTTGCACGTGGAACTATAGGATTAATGTTTGCCCTGCTGAATTTTGGACCTGCTTTGATCCCATTCTTTTGTGTCTCCCTATTTATACCTTTTAGAATGGTAGTGTTTATCTTTTGTCATTATATATTGGAAGTGTTTAACTTTCTTTTCATTTGAATAGGGGCTTACAGCTAGGAGTTTGCCTTAAATCTCACAGAAGACTTTAACGCATATATATTTATGATCGTTATCTCTTCCTCTTGGATTGTTCCCTTTACAAGGATGTAATGACCGCCTTTATCTCTCTGAATCCTTCTTGGCTTGAAGTTCACTTTGTCTGCAAAAAGAATAGCTACCCCTGCTTTTTTCTGGCTTCCTGTGGCATGGAGTATTGTCTTCCATCCTTTGACTTTCAGTCTATGAATTTCTTTCTGAATTAAATGTGTTTCTTGTATACAGCATATTGTTGGATCTTGCTTCTTGATCCATTTCGCCAGTCTGTGCCTTTTGATTGGTGAATTGAGACCGTTAACATTGATGGTTAAAACTGATATGTATTGACTTATACTTGTCATGATATTTTCCTGTTGTTGGTTCCCACTCTTTGTTTTTCCCCTTTCCTGCTATTTAATTATCTGCCCTGCCTGGTGGATTCCTTCTGTTCGGGTTCCTATCTCTTTCTAGAATGTCCTTCAGAACATTTTGTAGTGCTGGTTTGGTGGTCATAAATTTTCTCAGATGTTCTTTGTCATGAAAGTATTTTATTTCTCCATCAATTTTGAAAGATAGTTTTGCAGGGTACATCAATCTGGGTTGAAAATTATTTTCCTTTAGAGCTTGAAATACATCATTCCAAGCTCTTCTTGAATTGAGGGTTTGTGCTGAAAAGTCAGCTGTGATTCTGATGGGTTTTCCTTTATAGGTGATTTGTCTCTTCTCCCTAACAGCTTTTAAGATTCTGCCCTTCTCACAGAAGACTTTAAACTTAGACTTTTCACCAATACTGAAAATGTTAAGAGTTTGGGAACTCTTAGAGTTAGATCAAATGCCTTTTGTGTAAAGGAATGTACATAAGTCTTTGGGGGGCCAGGGGTGGAATGTTATGGTTTGGTCTATATGTCCCCACAAAGCTTCATGCAGTCATAGGGCTTTTGCAGAGGTGGCTGAATCTAGAGTGTGTGATGTTGCGATTAAGACTGTGTGATTTGTAAATCAGTCCACTGATTGAGTTGACATATTTCTGGCTAGGAGTAAGGGTGTGAGTGCTACACCTGCCCTAGGTGGGTGCCTGCATAGAATATAAGGGACAGAAAGAGTCTTGTCTCCTCTCCTGTTGCTTTTGCATGGTAAACCACCATGAACTGCTCTCCTTTGTGAAGCCACTCTGCCTTGGAGACAGCCGATTATGGATTAAAACCTCTACAAACTGTGAGCTATAAAACATTCCTCCTTTAACTTTGGGTGTCAGGTATTTTATCTCAGCAATGAGAAAAGTAATTAAGACATTGGAAAAGTCTGCCAGTACACTAACCCCTTTATGCTGCCTACAGGTATCACCCCTGTGAAATCTTGGTGGTTTACAAAGACCTCTGCATTTCCATGTATTATCAGGAATATTAATAAATGTACTTAAAATGGACCTATTTTGATATTGTTCTGTTATGAAAACATTGTTAGAACCCCAATAAGTTATTATCTTTCCCCTTGAATCTGTGCTGAAGACAAAAGATACTGACTTATCTACTTGTCATGAGCAGGGAGCAGCCTGCTCATGACTAGCCTGCTTTGGAATAGATAGACTCTGTGGAGATTCCAAACAAGGCCCTGGGCAGCACGAATGATGAATGTACATAAATCTAACATCTTTAGCCATTTCCTGAAGACTGAGATCTTCTGAAGATACTCATGAAATATTGTCTAAAACCCTGTTTTTGAGGGGAAGTCCCTTCAGTGGTAGGAAATCTCTTTTAAGCCCTTCAATCTGTCTGGAAAACACTTTCTGGTAAATATAGAGCCCTCAGTTCCTTCTGACAGAACCCTTGGTCACTTCATCTGTAAGGTAGGAACAGTAGTAATACAGACTTCATAGGGCTGTTAAAAATGAAATGGATTAATGGATGAGTATATGTAAGGCATCAGATAATATTAGCTTTAATTACTACCTAATTAAAATATATTTTACACAAGATCTTCCAAAGTATTAACTAAGGGTCTAGCACCTAGTAAGTGCTCAATGGTATTATTTATCTCCAAAGCTGACACTTCAAAAACACTGCTTTGTCATTGATATTAATCTCCTCTTTCTTGTCTACAGTAAATCACTTTTCTACTGCAAACAGCTGTGACTCTGACAAAATAAGGCCTTTATCACAAGCAAAGAGGCCTAGGAAGAAGGTAGGGAGTTGTGCCAACAATCTGTCCATTTATCATCCCTGAAGAGATAAAAAAGACATTTGTGAAGCATTAAGTTATGGGTCTAGAATTCAAAATTACATCACCCATAAATCTAAGCTCCCCTCGAGTGGGACTTATACCTGAGCGTGAAAGCTGAAGAAAAATGGTGTTATTTATCTGCTTAAGCCCTGTGTATGGCAGACATCCAGGAATTAACACTGATAATGAAGACTGCTGAAGAAGCAGTGACCACTATGAATTAATTCCAGGTATTCTGATGACAGTCTCTGAGGTATAATTCAGACAGTAAATTCTATGGTCACAGTTTGTTTTAGTGGCTTTATGTGGTTTTAAAGGGATGGTATTTCTCTTTTTTTCTCCTGAGGAAAGCAACTGTGGTCAGAAGGATTTTTTTTTTTTTAATTCCTCACTGGTAACTATTTGCTTTATCTTTCCACCTTCAAAAATTTAATATTCTATGGTGGTTTAAGTGTGGGTTCTATAGCATTAGAAGAAAATCAGAATTAAGTGTTAGCGTTGATTAAAGTAGAATTTTTTTTTCTTATTTTAGATTAAACTGCCTAGTTATTGACTAAGTGGCTTGAGATGTTGTTTAATCACTTGTTCTTCTAAGGAGAAACACTTTAGATCCTAATGATGTTAAAAAACAAAAAACAAAATGAAACAATCAAAAACCACCAAATGAAGCTCAGACAAAAGAGAGTGTGCTCCAAATCACTCCAAATCAACTATTAAAGAAATGCCTCAACAGAGAAAAAAACAAAACAAAACAAAACATTTCCTTGAAAAAGCAAGATCAACCACAGCATATAACAAATAATTTCCTGATGTTCTGATTATAAAGGATGCTGGACAGGACACAAGGATTCCTCATTGGAAACAAGACATCTGGAAATGTGCCTTATTTTTGCTACAGTAAAAAGCAACAATCCCAGAGACTTGTAAGGTGTTTCACCCTGAAAGGGATAAAAACTCTAGTAAAAAGGTTGACACAGACTTGGCTCCCCTCAAGCGAGTGTATATAGAGGGTTGGCCACCTCTCGCTCCACCATGTTAGGTACAGTGGATGGAAGAGGCAACAGAGTAAAACTTGCTTTTGTGGAACAACAGAAAATCTACTTGGAGAACTATAATCAACCAAGGGCAGTATGTGAAAGTAGATAACCAAGAGCAAGTTCAGATATAAGAGCAACATTTCCAGTTCAGATTCAAGGCAACAGAGGTTCAGGAGATAGTAAGAGAGTGACAAAAAGAGAGATCTGAGTTCTAGTCTTGGCTCTGCCATCCATTATTTTTTGGCTTTGAACAAGTTTCTTGAATTCCCTGGGCTTCAGGCACCTGTCAGGAAAGGGTAAAGGATGGGAAAGAAACATGAGCAAAACCTCAGGGAGGAAATGTAGCCTAGTTGCCCCTTCTCTTTTGCTATATTCCAAGAGATTCATGAGCAACCATACGTGCCTTTAGATCCAGGAGAAAGTGGGACTTCAGAAATGATGAACAAAGCACAGTCTCTCCTTTCTATAGTTTGCTGTCTTGTGGAGAAGAAAACTTTCAACACTTAAGCACATAGAAAGTGAATGATAATGTTGAATTGAATGATACATTGTGATCCATGCAGTTAATATACCATGATTTAGGTATCATTTATCATGGAGGTACATACAAGGATGCTGTAGAAATGATTATAAAATAGAAAAATAGCTGCCTTGACAATAGGCATTTAGCTTCACTGGTAATTAAGTGCAAATTGAAATACTAATATTTTCATATATTGGATTGACAAGGATTAAAAGAATAGTATTATCTAGAATTAATGTGGATGTGAAAGGAAACAGGCACTTTTATATAATGCTATTAGGGATGAAACTCCTTCTGCATTTCCTAAACTGAAAATTTGACCACACAATATTTTAGTCTTTTAAAATTCACATCCTTTAAATCAGCAATCTCATTTCTATAACTCCCTTGAGGAAACGAGATTTGTACAAGAGTTTTAAAATACTAACAAGGGCCGGTGAGATGGCTCAGCGGCGTAAGCGCCTGCCTGGCAAGCGCGAGGGCCCGAGTTCGACTCCCGGAACCCACATACGAAAAAAGGGCCGGTGATATTGCGCAGTGGCACGGGCGCTTGCTGGCGCGTGAGGTCCTGAGGTCGACCCCCGGTATCCACACACACAAAAATATATATATATATTAACAAGACTGGTCCATAGCATTATTTAAAACAGTAGAAATATAAATGCAAATATACATGAATAGATTAGTTAAGAAAACTAATAACAAGTATAAAATTGAATACCATACAGCCATTACAAATAAAGATTGATAGTAAATTGTTTTACACCAACCTAGGTATCTGCGGGTTATAGAATTTGTGGCGATCATAAATTTAGCTCTTTCATTATCTGTTTCTGAAATTTTCTATAGTGTTTGATCTCAAAATCACTTTAATGAGCTGTTGTGAGGATGAGAAGCAATATAAATTAGGCAACCTGTTACATATCTGTCATTATATTCTTATCAAGTAAGTGGTCTGGTAGGCCTGTGGGCCCAAGTTTCAAGAGATGATTGAATCTTAGATTTATGCCTCTCATATTAATGCTTCTGTTACTCTTTTAAAATATTTTTCAAAGTATTTATGAAGAGTTTCCATTTAGTAATGAAAATTGAAATGGTCCTTGTGACTTTTGTTTCAAAAGAAATGAGAATTCTTAACTCTTGGATATTTTGGGGATTTTGCAACGAGGTTGTAAGTAAGCAAACAAGAAAAATGGCCATTTGCCTTAATGACCCAGAACTAACTGCTTTCTTTCATCTTTTTTTTCATGTTTCTCTACTCAGAAATCACCATCAAAAAGCCTTCCATTGCCAATGTGAGGATGAAAAAGGAAACATCTAAATGTTAGAAAAAGCATTTGAAAGTTATTGGCAGTAGTCTTAGAATTTTAATTAAGAATGTTAAGGGCCGGCGAGATGGCTCAGTGGCATAAGCACCTGCCTGGCAAGCGTGAGGGCCCGAGTTCGACTCCCGGAACCCGCATACGAAAAACGGGCCGGTGATATCGCTCAGTGGCACGAGCGCCTGCTGGCGCGTGAGCTCCTGAGGTCGACCCCCGGTACCCACAAAAAAAAAAAAAAAAAAAAGAATGTTAAGGCTGGGTATGGTGTCATATGCCTGTTATCCCAGCACTCTGGGAGGCTGAGGCAAGAAGATTACAAGTTTGAGTCCACCTAGACAACTTAGTGAGAAACTGTCACAAAAGTATGGAGGGGCACTGGGATGTAGCTGAATGAAAAGTCCCTGGGTTCAATCCCCATTACAGGAAAGAAAGAAAGAAAGAAAGAAAGAAAGAAAGAAAGAAAGAAAGAAAGAAAGAAAGAAAGAAAGAAAGTAAGTTTAAGAAATTACAAGTTTCTATGTAATGTGTGAACCATATACAGTAATGAGTATTCTTTTGATATGAAGTTGACGCCAGTGATATTTTAAAAGCCCAGTAGGTCATGGGACACTCTCATCTTGACTTGACCTAACTTTATTCAATATCTAAAGACAAATTAAGGAGAAATATAATCTCTGTAGCTATTAAGGATTATTAAAAAGGGTTGATTTTGTTTCTTGATAAAATTTCCAAATTTGGTTCCTCCCACCAACTCTCTTTGCCTCTTTCATGCAGTTACCTCCCTTTCTTCCTCATAACACCTGTCTAGGCTTCTCCTAACTTTCCCCACACTTGAAACCTATACTTCTTTCTCTGAGATTTCCATCAATGGGGGTCAGATAAGCACCGCAGTATGGCATAACTATCAGTCAGTCATCACATTTGAATCAGTCTCCGTTTTCCTCTATACAGCCTAAAAACAGTCAATTATTGATACTTTTTTACTTCAATAAAACATGTTCATTTTCTAAAGAACTGGAGCCACCTCCCAAAAAGAAAATGAAATAAAAGCATGTAAATATACTGTCTTTCCAGAAAATCACCATGATATTTTTTAATGTATCTTCCCAGTATGTTATGCATGTATAATTTTTTTTTAAACTTGGGTCATAATGCAAGAGTTTTCTAATGCATTGCTTTTTTACTTAATGGCCATTCAAATTTTTTCATATTATTCAAAATAATGTAACTTTAGTTTTCCATTTGAATTTAACAAAACATTTCTTTAGAGGGACTATGTACAATCCTATATTAGCCAATAAGACCCAGAGGAGAACAAGTTAATGACAGTTCTGTTCACAAACACAAAAGTACAAGTCAGACAAGTGTTAAAAGGGGATGGGCAAGGTGTTACAGAGAGAAATACCCAGGAGGTTAAACCAGAAGTTGGAGAAAGCTTCCCGAGGAAGTAACCTGACCTAGCAACGAGGATGTAGGTATTCCAGTGTTTAGATGCACCTATAGACATTATCTGCTCATAATGGAGGTCTCTTCACAAAGCTAGTCTGCCAGGTATTCATACCCACTTTAATACCATGCTTTACAACTTCTATTAGCCATCTGCATGTGGATAGGTTTGCTTTGTTGCTTTGCCAATCAAGAGAGTCTTTGCTTATCTAACAGGTGTTTTCTAGGCTACCAGCCTGAGATAAAATTCATTTATATAGTAGTGATTGAATATTCTCACAGCATAGCCGTGTGCTCAAGTCACTACCGGCACACTGTCCATGTTCTAACTCCAACTATACAAGAGCCATTGGGGGAAGTATCTTCACCTCTCTAAGCTTCCTTCCTCATCTTTAAAATGGGGGTAAAATTCTACCTCATAAATTTGTTGTAAGGATCAAATTAGAAAATTCATGTAATGTCTGGGTTATTTTTTATACATTTGGCAGAACTTGGTGGAGAGAGAGGTAGAAACTTGGTATCTCATGCAACTTTTTTTTTTTTTTTTTTTTTGTGGGTACCGGTGGGTCGACCTCAGGACCTCGCGCGCCAGCAGGCGCCCGTGCCGCTGAGCGATATCACCGGCCCCTTTTTCGTATGTGGGTTCCGGGAGTCGAACTTTGGCCCTCGCGCTTGCCGGGCAGGCGCTTAAGCCGCTGAGCCATCTCACCGGCCCATGCAACTTCTTTATATTCCTAAGCGATCAGTTGTTTCATCATCAAAGTGGTTTCCAGATTGTTACTAGCAGTTCTGAAATGTGGGTACCACCTCCAAGAGAAGTCACAGGGTCTTTCTTTTGCCACACTCTAGCTCGCCCCTCTGCCTGAAGGTTTTCTTGTCTGCTGCTCCATGTTATTACTACTCCTGTCGTCACAGTTTTAACTCATTCGTTTCATCCCACAACAGCCAACTACCTTAGGATAAAAGCACTAACTTTTTTTCGAATCAAGAAATTCTCAGAATCCTACCCCAAAAGCCTTTGTTCTCTCCTTCATCTACCAGTAAAATCTAGACCTGTACTCTATCTTTTCTGTTTCTGTTTTGTGCGGTATCCTGTTTACATGATATATTTTCTTCTGCCTACTCAATGTTCATCTTTGATTTTATATTTAGACAGAAAGGATAAATAAAAAAAAGTGTGTAATATTTGGTTCAGAAGAACATCCTGGATCTCAATTATACTGGGAAGTCCAGGCTGGGGAAAATATTTTACAACTGAAGTTATTGGAGTACATATTTTCTTGTTTTGATACGGGGATTTAGGAAAGCATAAAAATAGTTCTTAAAAATATATTTTGAGTAATGAGAAACATGGGACTTAGAGACTTGTCTTCCTATTACTGTGTGACCATTTCTGAGGGTGGAATCCAAACTTCTGAGTGTCTGAGCCATGATTTCCTATCTAAAATGAATAAACAAAACTTCCAAGATGACAGAAATGCCATGAGAATCACACAATATTTGTGAAAGTGACTTTCAAAGGTTGAAAGTTTTGCAAAAATTAATTACTATGTCTCTCCATCACAAACATCACAAATATTTGGGAAATAAAAACACTACCATTAAATTTATCTTATTCCTTTTGTGAACCATTTCTAGGCAGTTTTAAAACTTATTCATTTTATTTCATTGAAGAAGATAAAAATGAATAATATTTGACACTTTCATTCCATCAATCAATGGAAGAGAGTTTTTATTTAATATTTCTTTTTGATCTTTCATGTCATAACATTAGTACTTCTGACCCCATGCCTCTACAGATTCAGTGCTGGACCCAGGAAGCAGTTGATGGGTACGATTGCTGAGAGTTGTAGCTTAGTCTGCAAAACTGGCATCTTAGGGACATGCACTCACCTGCAGATGCTTTTGTGATAATACTAGAGTGTAGGACAAAAAGCATGGGCTTTGGAGTTAAACTGACCTAGGTTCAAGTCTTAGATAATCTTCATTTTAGTTTTCTTCCTTTAAGATGTGAACAATAATTCTTACCTTGCAGGATGTTTTTAGGACTAAATAAGGCAAATAATAGGAAGTTACATAACAGAGATGAAACACTACTTCCTTTCTTCCGTCTGCAGTGCTTCCTTTTAGCACACCTCCTCTCTTCTCTCTTCAGGCTGATGCTCTGGTAGTTCCAGCTAAGCCCACAGCCACCTTTCTCTAGGTCAAGGTAGCACTCAATTCAAATGCTGGGAGGGTTCCACTTGGGATAATCCTGCTCCACAGTATGATTTCCTTCACATGATGCTAATTGCCTGGTCATGGGTATATAGAAATGTGAATCCAAATCTGTGTCTTGACAAATGCATACCCATTAAATATTCATCTAATTATCAAAGAATGGCTGTTACAATTTTTCCCAGAAAGAAATATTTCTGATTTACATATGTGTGGCTGATGTGTGAAGTAGAATTTATAAATCACTATGTTGTCACCACCAAAAAATACCCTCTAGCCATATTAAAAAGAGACTGTGACAAGGGGCCTATCAAATTGAATGGAAAGGCCATAAAACAATCATTTCATTTGACATTAAACTGATACATTATGTGATAATGCTTCAAGTAGAACCCAAGACCCCATTCATCACACGGGCTGCTCCATACTAGGTCCTGAGCTGGGTGTTAATGAAACCGTCATGCTCCACTCACACTGCAGATTGCAGTCCCTAATTGGCACTGGGGACCTGCACGCCAGAAAATGTTCCCATTGAAAATATGTTTCTTTCACTAATGAAGTTTTCTGGGAGAAAGTGACATCAGTACAGAGGTCACACAGCCCCTTTTGGGGGACAATGTCCTCCATGGTTCTCTATAAGGGATGAACATCAGACTCATCTGGCTGGTTATGTAAAGTATAACAATCTACTATTCTTAATTGAAATGGAAACACTTCATCTTGCTGATGCATGGCTTTTGTCACAGGTCTTTGCAATTAAAACAAAATTTTACTTGGATTAAAATAATGCTGAACTTTTGTAAGTCTGTCTTGAAATTAACCCTTCCTTTTGTTATAAAATAGAGTTTTAAGAAAAAAAACCAATGGCTCCCACACTAGTTTCCTACACAAATTGCTATTTTCTTTGAGCTGAAAAAGCACTCTGACAGAGAGAATGATTATCAATAATACACTGCAGGTGTATTGTTGTGCCATTGAAAGCACTGAAGTGGTTATAAAATTTCCTGGTCTTAAAAAATGATACAATCTTGGCAAGGAAGATGTTCTAAACAAACAGCAACATGATGTTTTAAATTGAAAGAGTAAAACATCTAGCCTTTTCCTTTTAAAATATTAATTAAATACCATCAAACTTCATATAAGAATACTGTAAATTTGGCTTTTTTCTAGCTATGTCTCCTCATGATAGAAGTATTCTAATCTTGTTTTGCTTTTGTCTTCACCCAAAGAAACAACTTAAGAATTTTCAAGTAGTCAGTTTTATCCTTTTTTTTTTTTTTTTTTCAAAAAGACAGTAAGGTGGTATGGACAGAATATACTAATTCTGATATCAGGACTCTAGTTTAGAATCACCACTTAATAATTACATGATCTGAGTAAATCACATCTTCAATATCACTGTCTCCCAAACAGAGCTAAATCTTTCCTACTAATCTTCAAAACCTTCAGTATTTGAGATCATTATGAGTAGTTCAACCTTGCCAAGCAATAGTCATGATTAAAGATTCAAATAGATCAAATATTTGAACTATTCAAATAGTTCAAATAGATCAATTGATAAAATGTATATGTGATACTCTTCTGAAATAAACTTACTGCCCAACACTCTAGGGCTTTGTGAAACTGGAAGTTGGACTATGGCTATATATACTACTCTCCCTTACTTGAATAAGTGAAGTTGGATATAAAAAACATTTTCAAGGATTTTTATCAACAAGAAGTAAATTTAAACAGATTGGATGATGAATGGAAAGTTTGAGAATTTATTTATTTATTTATTTATTTTGAAGGGGAGATGTGCGAGGTCAGTGCTGGGGTACTGAACCCCGGCCTTATGCTGGTGGCAAGTGCTCTACCACTGCACTGCTTTGGGAAAGAAGGGTGCTGCACTGATGCTGACTTACCCAAATTTGCTACTTTGGGAAAGAATAATAAATGCTTATTACAGTAACTGTCAGGCAAGTCATTTTTTCTCTACTTTCCAGAAGAGACAGGCTAAGAAAAGTTAAAATAATTTGTTCATGATCACACAATATGCTAGATATGGAATTCAAAAATCCAAAACTAGATCTACCTGAGAAAGCCATTTTAACAAGTGGTTTCTAATATTTAATGTGCATCAGAATACCTATGGTGCCAGCTGCTAAGGCAAATTTCCATATGGCCTCCTGGAACATGCATTTTTATAAACACACCATGTAATTGTGGAAGTGGTCCAGGATCTTATACCTAAGAAAAAAGCCCTGGGCTGGTGATATAGCTCAGTGGCATAAGTGCCTGCCTGGCAAGCGCAAGGTCCTGAGTTTGACTCCCGGTACCCGCATGTTAAAAAAAAAAAGAAAAGAAAAAAAGAAAAAAGCCCATTAGCTCTGCTGAGAAGCATCTTCCAATCTACACATCCAGTTACCGAAAAATTCCTACTCAAGAAAATCAGAAGCCCCATATCTTCACAACCAATTAATACTCATTTGTCATTTTTAATCTGGCTAAAAACCAGTCCTAAACTACTCTGATCTCAGAACTCTCACCTGAGAGGCTTATAGATATTGTGTTTAAGATCAGTAAGAGATCTTGTTAAATTTGAATATAGTAAAAAAAAAAAAAAAAAAATCTACTTTCCCTGAACTGACCAGAAGATAAAATCCATCATCCAAACTGGGATACTTAAGAGTAAAAGCAACTATGCATAATTATGTCAAGACAACAGACACTAATTTGAACCATTCCAAGCAAATCATAGAAAGGAAAAGTCAGTCAAACTTTTTCTCTGTGTTCTACCACTATTATATGTTTTTATATACTCAATACCACATTCCTAGTACAAAACAACCAGTGGGTTTATCACATGCTTAATTTGCTTAATTGGAATCCCATTATCTTCTGCACCTGCAGAACTAGATAGGCACACTCCCTATTACACTCTCACTAGCCGCTAGCTATTGTGTTAAGTCCAGCGCCTTCCTTGGTGCTAAAGCTGGCAGGTCAGGACCAACACCATGTTATAGATAAACTTGTAAAGACACATGTTACAGAGCATATGGGTCCTCAAGTACCAGATCTTGGCATAGCTATCAATTAGCCACATGACATAGGCCAAGACACACCTGTAAAAGGAGAGGACAGATTAGAAGATCATGTAGAGGTCCAATAAGCTTTGGCAGTCTATGATTCCAAGACATCTGTGGCATTTAATATGGCTACATGACTGACTTCTTGATACTGTCTTTTACATTTCCCTTTCCTTTCTCAGAACAGAAGAAAAAATGTAAGCACAATTAAACAGAAATAGACATTTGAAATACAGATTTAAAGTAGTTTCTGGTATACCTAAAGGTGAAAAACACAGATAAAATATTCACTGAATTAAGAAACATTTATTCTTTCCACATGAGAATGAAATTGCTGTTTTAAAGATGAACTAAAAAATGGGTTGTAAACATGAACTAAGTTTTACAAAGTAAGTTTTACAAATTTTTACAAGTTTTACAAATTAAGGTCATGACCATGACCTTAATGTGCTAGACACAGTTATCATATGAAAGACCCTGTAGGTTCTGAGGTCTGGAATTCAGATACATTCTTGGCATTTTACATACTAGGTGACTACCATCTTTTTGGATATTTTCCTTCGTATTATCCAGCTTAGTCTCATTTTAGGAAAAAAAAACTTTTAGTAAATGATTACAGAAGTAAAATTTTAAATAGAGATTTAAAGTAACTTCAAAATACATTTACGCTGAAATACACAAGTAAAACATTTACTGAGTTGGAAAACATTTATTGTTTTCATAAATTAATGAAATTGAGAGTGAATATGTGCCAAGAAACATTAATTTCACTAGGTAACTCGGAATTACTTTAATACAACACTTACAGCACTTATGCAATACTGTTTTCAAAATAATCTTTTGACCTCTAAAAATTAAATTTCTCAGCAACAAGCTTTATATATACAACTCAGCCTAGTGTGTATGAACTTTGTCACAAGAAGCAACTACATACAGTTTTTCCTTTTCCAGAAAAAGAGTGAAATTAGAAACTTTTAACACAGGAAAAAAAAAAAAAAAACCTCCCCAAAATGCAGATTGATTAAGGCCCAAAGAACATGTTTACAGATGAACATAAAATTTGAATTATTTACCTCAGCAAAGAACTTAATTTTGTTTTTTTTTTTGTGGGTACTGGGGGTCGACCTCAGGACCTCGCGCTTGCCAGGCAGGCACTTATGCTGCTGAGTTATCTCACCGGCCCCAAATAACTTAATTTATATATTAAGCATCCCTCATTTCCACTACTTCTTGATTTCTTTTTTTTTTTTTTGTGGGTACCGGGGGGTCGACCTCAGGACCTCGTGCGCCAACAGGCACCCGTGCTGCTGAGCGATATTACCGGCCCCTTTTTCGTATGTGGGATCCGGGAGTCAAACTCGGGCCCTCGCGCTTGCAAGGCAGGCGCTTACGCCGCTGAGCCATCTCACCAGCCCTACTTCTTGATTTCTGATCCTGAGAATATGTATTCTGCACTTGTTGTGCAAGACACTGGGAACATAAATGTCTTGTAGTATGGTGGAAGATGTTTAAGAGCCAGCTCTGAGGGAAAGACAAGTCTTACAGCTTTCACTAACTTATATGGTATAAATACTCCTACTACAGCAGATTTCAAGCCACAAATAATTTGATAACCGGCTTGCAAATTTCCTTAACCAATCATCCCTCATGAGCCATTATTATAAGCCAGCTCTGACACACTGCTGGGTGGTCTCTACCAGTGAGTAACTCATAATCTCTATATGGGTACACATTTTAGAGGACAGAAAAGAATAGAGAAGATGAAGTACAATTTAAGTAATTCAATTATATTTTAATGACTAGTTTTAAAAGTTGAAAGGAACATTAAAATCTGTGGAATTTTTCTACTTCTTCTCTACTATTTCAGTTTTTCTCCTAAATTTATTTTAAAAAATTAGATGTCGTATGTCTTGAGAGAAAGGAAAAGATGAGTAGAATAAGGAGGAAAAACAAGAAGAAAAAAATTGTAAGAAATCTATTAGTAGTTATGTCTACAGAAGAAAAAGCCCACTAAGAGCAAATACACTGTAATTATTAAAATTCCATCTTCTTAAGCACCTTCAGTTTAATTCACAAATGCCGAAGATCTGCCTTGACCTCTTTGGCTGCCACTTTGATGCAGTTAGCTAGCTTCTTCACCACAACATTGAAGAGAACACTGCTTCACACTGCTCACATAACCAGCTCATAAGAAAAGGCAAAAGTACATTCTGGAGTCTGAAACTGAGCTTCCTTTGCAGAGTCACCCACTTTGTGTCACACCTTGGGCAACTGCTGGCTGGTGTGACCAGGGAATTCTTCTGGTAGCAACACATGGAGTCTACAGGTTGGGCAAGTCCCTTGTTGCATCAACCACGGCCTAATGCACTAAGGGGCAAAAAGATTCATATTAGTCTCTCAGATTTAGCCAGCAGTGGCAGTTGTCACTCTGTATATCAAGGTTACCAACCAACATGGTACGTTCTCTGTGGTATGCTGAGCAATATAATTTGGTAATGGCAGAACAACTGTCTGTTAGTTTACTCTATTAGATTTCATCCCCTAGTTCCAGTTTTCAGAAGGTATAGCAATTCTTCCTGACAAGAAAATTGGGGAAACTTGCTATAGTCTCTGTTTGGTTTGTTTTATTATACATTGCCTTCATTAATAAGTCAGAAAATCTCAGAACTCAACATACGAAAGTTACCGATACCTTGTAGAAAATGCTTATGGTGTTCTGAAGTTAAAACCCCTAGATGATAAATAAACTTCTCAGATTGTCTTCTATAATAAAAATAGTAGTGAACTTTAATTATGAACTAACCATTTGCTAAGTCATTTGCTTGATTACTGACTCTCCAAAAACCAATTGTTTTAATGTATAGAAATAATAGAGAGCCAGGTCAAATGAGTTTAAGAATAGGTACTATATATGAGGCCCACTAACTCTAACCCTAAAAAATAACCTGAGTGAATCATGTGCTCTCTGTTCAATGGGTAATGACAAGGGATAAAAAAAGTTTTATTAAACATTTACAAATTGTTGAGACTTTAAAAACTTCAAATGAGAAAGCCAGGTTGCTGTCTTTCTTGGAGTTCTTTTAGGATTAGACACTTTGTGTATATATATTCACATCAAAGCAGATGTAATAAATAATTCTTTGCTATATATCATATCTTTGAAATGATGATTTACAAAAATGGCTTAAAATGATTTGGCTATTGTTCACTTTTGTGAGATTTCTCGTGGAAGATTACCTTTTCCTGTGTCAAATTACATCTCTCCACAAAGGACCTGGGCCATACATTGCATTGTCAATAGCACTTATGTAGCAGCAACACTAGGAATTAATCCTTATAAGTGCTAAGAATAAAGGTATGATAGCCTTTCATTTTTCTAACATTAAAACTCAAGCCTGAGCAAATATAGGAGCTTGGGCAGACTGCTAAGATAAGTCTTACACACTACAATGTGAGGGAGGCATCATTAAGTACAGATAAAGAACACTGTGTAGAATTTATAACATGTCAAGGTAAAGTGGCATTCTTGCAATGCTAGTTCTGCTACTAAACTGTTATGTCAATCAATCAACACTTCTCCCAGGTCTATTCAAGGAAACTGCCTATTGTGTACTATTTAAATCTCAACAATGTCCCCTTTTCCTGTAAGGTATACATAAATCTAAGAAATCACAGTACAACCATAGCTACATAGATAGGGTAAAATGTTTAAATGTTTGTATGATATCCAAAAGTGAAGTACATAGTTACACACAGTGGAATCTGTGACGTGCCACTGGATAATGATGCACGTCTGTGATTTTAAGTAAGGCAGTATTAGTATTAAGAGTATTAGTATTAGTCTCACTTAGCTGATTAATGATAAAATATTCACAGGACAAATTTGAAGAGTTACCTGAGAGTGAAATTTGTGAGCACAAGGTAAAACTGAAAGGTTTTCTGGAGACAGATTCTCATGACAGATCACACAAGGCTCTTCTTCTTCTTCTTCTTCTTCATCCTAGAGAAAATCATATATGTTAAATGTAGCCTAATTGTCCCTCCTAAATTGTAATGTGTTCACAATCAACAATTTTACCACGTTACTGGCTCCTTCCCATGTGGCAGAACCTTGAGAACTGAGGGGCCTCCAGGCTGATTTGGGGGACTGGGGAGCATTGGGCTGTGATGAAGAATGGCTAGGTGAAACACGATTACCATTTGGCACTGATTTTCCTTGACTCTGAAAATAAAAACATTACACTTAGTTTTCAGAATTATTTCATTTTTTTTTATTTTAAAGAGAAAAAATAAAAATAACAATAAAACAGAGTTTCAAAACAGGTTAGTAGGAGAGTTACAATAATTAATACATTGCGTTTGTTGTGTTCATGGTAGTTATTCAGATTACAAGATATAGGCATGATATCTTGTCCAAACAATATTAGCACAAACCTCTCTTTTCAATGAATTAAGAGAAACTAGCTGTATAATTATCTTAACTATCTTGTGTATAAACATATTCTTTCTTTTTCCCTTTCTTCCTTTCCCTTTTCACCCATCATGGTTCATCTCTTCTTTTGAACAGTTTCTTCTCAATTGATAATATCTATTGTACATGTTGGATCTTATTTACTTGTTCAGTTTCTCACACTAGTGAGACAATATGAGGTTTACACATATGGGTCTGACTTATTTCACTTATGGGTATGGTCTCGAGTTGCATACATTTACCTATAAAAGTCTCCAGTTTATCCTTCTTTATGGCTGAGTAGTACTCCACTACATAAAAAGACCACATCTGTTTTATCCATTTCTCGGTTGGAGGGCATTTGGGTTGTTTCCAAGATTTAGCTATTACAAATTGTGCTGCTATAAACATAGGTGCACACATATTGCTGTGACATGATGTTTTTAATTCTTTTGGGAAGATACCCAGAAGGGGAAGAGCTGGGCTGAATGGGACCTCTAATCCTATATTTTTGAGGATTCTCCACACTGATTTCCACAGTGGTTGCACCAGCCTACACTCCCACCAACAGTGGAGAAGGGTTCCTTTTTCCCCACAGCCCCTCCAGCATTTGTTATCGGTTGATTTCTTGATGATAGCCATTCTTTCTGGGGTGAGATGGAATCTCAGTGTTGTTTAATTTTCATCTCTCGAATGACCAATGATGTTGAACATTTTTTCATGTATTTATTTGCCATTTGTATTTCTCCATCTGAGAAGTGTGTATTCATCTCAGATGCCTATTTTTGGATTGTGTCTTTGAATTTGGGGGTCTAATTTTTTTCAATTCTTTATATTTCTAGATAGAAGTCTTTTGTCTGAGTGACAACTGGCTATAATTTTCTCCCACTCTGTGGGTTGTCTTTTCACTGTGTTGGTGATTTCTTTTGTTATGCAAAAGCTCTTCAATTAGGTGAGATCCCATTTGTTGATTCTTTGTAATATTTCCCTTGCGGTCTGGGTTTTGTTCATGAAGTCTCTGCCTACACCTATATCTTCGATATTTCTACCTATTTTCTCTTCCAGTAAATTTAATGTTTCTATTTTACTATTAAGATCTTTGATCCATTTTGACTTCAGTTTAGTGCATAGTGATAGACATGGGTCTAGTTTTAGTTTTCGGCATGTGGAAAACCAGTTTTTCCAGCACCTTTCATTAAAGAGGCTATCTTTCTTCCAGTGAACATGTTTGGCTCCTTTGTCAAAGATAAGGTGGCTGAGTGTGTTTGGAGTTGCATCTGCATCTTCAATTCTGTTCCACTGATCCTCAGGCCTGTTTTTTTTTTTTTTTGTCAATACCATTCTGATTTTATCACAGTAGCTTTGTGTATAATTTCAGGTCAGGGATTGTGATATCCCCTGACTTGTCTTTGTTGCCCAGAATTGCTTTTGCTATTCTAGGTCTCTTCTGATTTGAAACCAATTTTAGGAATGTTTTCTCTAGATCTGTGAGGTATGCTAATGGTATTTTGACTGGGATTGTATTAAATCTGTAATTATTTAAAATAGTATGAACTAATAGAATTGCACACAATGAGATGCTGTAAGAATTAACAAAAAATTAAAATTAAGAATTAGATCCATGAGATACCTTGAAACAAAATGTTGGCAGTAGTGTCAGAGCCAGGTAAGACAAAAATAATTTCATTTTCTTTTTAAATTAAAATAAATACGGAAAATTAGAAAAAAATATGTCATTTAAAATCATTCAAAATAAACTAGAGACAATTTCAAAGTGATAAGTTATTTATTTATTTATTTATTGGTTATATGTTTGCAATATATAATAACTACATTCATCTATGGGAATCAGCACATATACATATTGCGTTGAAATCATTTTTATTTCCCTTTTTCCTCCCTGCCTACCCCTCTCAAACTATCAGATCTCCTTCCTAATTTCACAAAGACTACTCCTGTTTTCCTATCATCTATCTTTTATTTTGCTTTTTAAATTATTTGGTGTTTCTCATAAGAGAAATTATGCGATATTTAACTTTCTGTGTTTGATTTATTTCACTTAGCATTATGGACTTAAGATGCATCCATTTTCCTACAAATGACTCAAATTTATCCTACTCAGCCATGAGGTGGAGGTCAGTTTTATTCTATGCATTTCAAAAAGACTTTCTGTATCATTTGTCAAGTCGAAGTTGTTGAATTATTAACTGTTAATCAATGATGTAAAATGATTAGAGGTTATTGATTTTCTTAAGATGTTATAGATATAATGAAACCATGTCACTATTAAAGATATAACAGCAGAGATATACAGTTCTTTTGTTTTGGTTTTTCACCTGAGATTTCTTGAGATCAATAAATTGGGAAATCTTGTAAATAATTTCATCACATGTCAGGCCAGATAAAGACTTCCCATGAGCCTCCTTCAGTTTTTGTAAGAAGTCTGTAAGCTCCTTTCTGGAAGAGATCAGGAAAAGATGTGCTGATTTTCCCTGCTGCCTCGAGGATGCACTCTCCAAACAAGATATAAAATCCTACCACACAACAGGTACACAACATGTCAGCAGATGAGACTCTAGGCCTCTGCTCTAAAAAATGATTATAGGTCCATCTGCTTTTATCTGAAATGAAAATGAAAATTCCTAATTGGGTCAATAATGATGCTTAGTGTGTTCATGAGTAATAAAACTAAATGTTTATCTTTTCTCCAAAAAAGAGATTTTAACTTTGATTTTGAGAGCTCACTATATACATACTGAGTTTACTTATTTTTGTACAGAAGTCAAGATGAACATGTTTCTTTTTTACCTATATTGATGTTGGTTTCTTCTTTTTCAGTTTTGATAGCTTTTGGTAAAACTCATAGAAAACAAAACTAAATAAAACCACAAAGCAAAGATTAACAGACACTTTCATTATACCATAAACACCTACAATTATTTTAATCAGTATATTCCTTTTCAATTTCCAAAGTGCACTGAACTGAAGCCTGTGTCTACATTTTTGATAGGATTGACAAGGATGAGATATTTTCCTATACTAAATGAAGTGTCATGTCATTAGCCTTTGGCTATCTATTCATAACAACTATGCAATTGATAAAGCCACAATCTAGTCCTAATAGCAACAGTATGTATAATAAAGAGTTGGTCTTCAAATGAAAATACTAGTGAAAATTAGAATTATTCCCTTGTATGCAAGAGTAGAGATAAAAAAAAAAGCTTCATATGTGTAGGAGTAAAATTAAGTATTTTTCTACCAAAGTCAGACTGTGAAAAATACGGTTAATTCATGATTTCTTGCATTTAACTGTGTTCTTTATGAAAGAAATTATAAGGAACCTCAATAAGATTAAGGAAATAGAAAATAAAAACCTGATGTTTTAGGTTTATGTAGCATATAATCAATTTAAAATTTACTTTGGAAATAGGTTATTAAAGTATTGTAGCTGATGGCATTAAAATCAAATAATTTCATAACAATTTGTACTTTCAGTAAAAGGGCAAGCCTAAGTTTAAAAAGTTATTTTCTCATGATTTAAGACTAACAATATTAGTGAAGAAATTTAGCATTTCTATAGAATACTATCACCTCCTGGTAAATTCCACTTTCCTTACCAGGGCCACAATAATATTTGTACATTTTTTTGTATATGTTAAGCTTCTCTGAAATGTTTCATTGCCACAATTGCAATGGAACCTGTGTCATATGATTTATAATGTGTAAGGTACCTGGTCTGTTGTGGAAAAGCAGTTTTTAGCTTATCTGTAATCCTCTCCCAGTTCATCATGGAAAGATCAGTTCCCAGACCTGCACTAGGAGGCACAGGCTCTCCCACAGGTGTTGGCAGAGTCCAGGCTATGCCGGTCATCTGGAAGGCACAGAGAAATACAACTCATCAGTTTCGACTAGTAAGCAATATTCTGTGCCATCGCGACATTCCCATACCTTAGAAAATGAGTAGAAAAACAATATAGACATGCCCATTCCTTTTTTAGAGCTGTTTATTCCCCTTAACTAATGCAACAATATTTTTGATTTGTTGTGACTATTCTAATTTATTGTAAAAGTATGGCATGTTGCACAGTAATTACAAACATATACAGAAATACATAAATTGTTCCTACTGCTGTATTTTTTATAGTAGTGGAAAGCTCAACCTTTATAAAGTGGAACTTTATAAATAAGGGGATGAGTATATAAATTATGGTACATCTAATCAAGTTGTTTAAAATAGACATCCACGTCTCTGTGGGTATGTAAGATGTTCACAAAAATGTTTAGATCAAAAAGGTATAGTACTTATGACTCACCTAAGATTAAAAAATTTTAAGCATATATGCATAAGTACATACAAAAAATGGTGTGCAAGTTTATATGACAATTTTTAAAGAATGGTTTCTTCTAGGGATTCAATTACAGGGCAATTCTGCTTTCTAATTTGTATATTTCTATATTATTTGCATTTTTTCATGATTGGCATATACACTTCTATAGTTAGAAAAATATTAGCATTAAATTTTTCAACAATTAACTAAAGATAAAAATGCTACTAAAATTGCTGTACCAAATGTCTCGTGAATGTTACAGACAGATACTATGGAAGTTAAAGTGATATACCTGAGCTATGAAACCATAGAAATTTTCCCCATATTTTATGGCAATTCCTTCTTAAAGCCAATAAGATTCTAAGTAATTAATATCAATAAGTGAATTTTTTAGAGTGTCAATCTGAATACTAACATAATTATATATGTAACATCTTTTACCTAAGGGTCTATGGCTTATGAAAAATTAGCAACTACTGGTAGTCATTAAAATAACTTGTAAAAAGCCTCGTGAGATGGAGCTTCAAAATAGTGCCTAGAAATCAGATTTGCCTTAGTATCAAAGCTTTTCCCCAGTATTAGAAAGTTAAAGTATTTTAATGTTTTCAGTAAAATTTTATAAAATGGTGGGCAACCAAATTGCATGACAAACATTGTAATGTAGTGATAAAAAGATGTGGTACATTTTTAAGATGATGAGGCTTATAAACATTTGTTTATAGACATGCAACTTCTATGAAAATATGCAGAGTCCATTTGACTATATATAGTGCATATTTGAAAAAGAGATATATGCAATTAAGTGCCTAGAATGAACTATGAGAAAGTCAAGATTAGGTTTTTGTTTTCATTGATTATATCTAACATCATTCTTACAAAAGAAGATTTCTCTTATTATAAAAAAGTTCATCTTAGCCAGAATTAAAAATAATTCTAGTCATTTTAAATTTCTTTATTCCTTCTTCAGGCTTAGATAACACTTGTCTGGCTATTTGTAGCTAGGAAAATTTATAACTTTAGGATATATATTCCCAGGTGATTCTATTTATATTGTTCATATAGTTGAAAGACTATGTGTCCTACTCTGTATGTGTGTGTGTGTAAATAAATTTTTTTCTTTAGCTTTGTAGAATAATTTAGTTTACTATGACTTGAATTCTTTTCTTTTCAATCTACCCAACAACCACACTAAAAAGAAATTATTAAAAATATCAGCCTACCTTGACTTGTTACCTGTTACATAAGTAAAACTAATTGTAAAGACCCGCTAATATAAACATGTATCTATTTTTGTATCCAAAAACTAATATCAGTTAATAAAAGAAGTAATATGTAATACCCTGAAAAAACTTTTCCACAGATAATATTCAATTATCATTCAATTATCATCATCACCACCATCAAGATCATGATCACATAAAACAATCAAAAAGAAGATATTAATTTAGGAGCCCAGAATAGTGCTAGAGAACTAGTTATTATCTATTCCACCAAGAAAGGATCTTACTAGGGGAGGTCTAGGTTGGCCAGTTGCAGAGATGACTGCAGGGCAAATTGCAGGCATTTGAGGAACAGTAAGTATGGGTCTAAAGAAAGAGTCTTTCACAATTGGTCTTCCCAAGTACTGCTGCATCTATAATAGGAAAGGTAAAACATAAAAACAAACAAATTCACAAACATATTCATATAGGCAATGATTGAAATTTGTAGAGTTAAATAAGAGGTAAAACAATGATTCGAATCCAGATACAAAGCTCAATAGAAGCAATGTGTTATGGTTTGGATATTAAATATCCCTTAAAGGCCCATGTACTAAAGGGCTTGGTCCCCAGCCTGTGGTGGTACTGGAAGGTAGCAGAACCTTTAGGAGACGGTGCCTAGTAGAAAGAACTTAGGTTCTGGGGCAATGACCTTGAAAGGGGTATTAGGACCCTTGACTCCTTCTCTTCTCTGCTTCTCAGTTACCATAAGGTGAGCAGCCTCCTTGACCAAGTACTGTTCATCAGGATGGACTGCCTTGACACAAGCCCAAAGGCAACAGAGTCAAGTGACCATTGACTTAAACTTCTGAGAGCATAAACCTAAATAAACCTTTCCTCCTTTCAAGTTATTTATTTCAGGTATTTTGCCACAATGCCAGAAAGCTGACTGACAATTATGTCAGAACATTAAATATATGAATATCTGAAAAAACAAAGGGCAGTGAGATATTTTGATTAGAGCACTGAGAAGCAAAAACAGAGAACCAAATTTTATTCACACTTCCTCTCTACCTTGCTACGTAACCTTGGAAGTCAAGTTCCTAGTCTATAAAATGAGTGAGTTGGGTTGGGTGATCTTTAACGCCCTCCCCCTACACAGTTGTAATAATATAGTACTATGCTAAGGAAATTCTTATCGACTGTTGGCCATGCTGGTAGGCTATATTGATACTCAGAAATTTCATAAAAAATCTCAAAGCTATTCATAAAAATACTGCTTTTTCTATTATGCATTGAAGGTACCACTTAATGGAATCAATTTTATGTTTAGCTTCAAGAAGAACAGAAAAATAAAGCAGGGTGGACCTGGAGGGATAAATTCTCCTACAATGACTTATAGATATGTTTGTGGGTATTGGTGTACTTTCCAGGGGTTTGTGGAAATCTGGACCTTCTTATAAGCTGTCATTGGGAGGCATACCTTGTCAGCTAAACAAAGGAGACAGATTAAGCACCTACCATGTGAAAAGACTAACAACAAGATAAATCACATGGCAGAAGTTCAATACCAATTTGTTATTAAAAAAAAAAGAATAACAACATTAATATGGATCTAAGCAGTGATCCTAAAACTGGTAGGTCAAAATGGAAACTTTATAATGAATAGATTGAATTAACATTTGATTTTTAACATCACTAAAGGACAAACATTGTACATCTTAAAATTAGGAAAAGATACTTTTGAGATCACTGAGAAAATATAAATTTGAAATGGATGTTAGATACTAAAATTATGTATAATTTTCTTAGATAACATAATAGTGGTATGACTATGTTCAGGAAGAGTTTCTCATCTTTTAAGATACATCCTAAAGTAAAATGATGAAATTATGATATCTTGGGTTTGCTTTAACATATTACAATGGAGAGAAAGAGGGGATGACATAAAACAAGAGGGTCAAAATGCTGATATTTTGAAGCTGGGTCTTGGGTTTGCAGAGGTTCATTACACTATTTTTATGTATGTTTTAAATTTTTCATAATATAAAGCTTTTAAAGAATAAATAAATGGTGTGTACTGTGTCAACAGTCCTATTATCTTTGAGAATTAGTATTATCTAACACTTCTTTGAGAATTAAATAGCCAGAGTACAGAAATCAAGGTTTAATAAAACCTATAAAAATACTGAATTACACTGGGAAGAGTCCACATTATCCCTGACTTCTCAGGTTAGATCTCTGTACATTTATCGTATCATGACCATTCTATAGAACACTAGAGCCTCTGAGACAGATGGAGCTTTAATGATCAGACCATCTATAACAATTTTCTAATTAGTTGATGGTAAACTAAAGTCCAAGGTAGTTGATTTTCCTAAGACCAGCATAGCTCTTTACAGAGGTAGGATCTAAAGCCAGTCCTCTTCAGTGTATTTCCACGGTGTAACACCACTTCAATTTATAGCAAATAACACTGTAATATTTCTAGCATTTGTTCTCCCTAACTATTCAATTCTTGCTCCGATGGTCACTGGTGCTTACACTTTAATACTACTGAAGCTTGATCAAGAACAGCAGAGACTCATTAGGAAGCACAAAAAATATATATATGTATATATCCCTCAAACAGAGGCCTATGAATGTCTACAGAGCCTAACTGACTGTGGGTTTTTGCCTTTAACTAAACCTAGGTAAGCCATATAGGTTAAAGTCCCCTCCAATGGGATAAAGGCCTAAAGGCCCTTGAGGTCAAGGTTTGACTCTGTTTTTTGAGTTGTAGATTATCACTCATATCTATTACCCAAGGCTTATACTGATACTCCAGAGAACTCTAAAAAACAACTCTATTTACCAGCTCAGTCTCTGGAACTATTTTACATTTAGAATCATGGGAGAGATAGACTATAATCTATGAACAGTATTTTGAATATGGGCAGAAGTTATAGGGTTTCAGAAATCCTACCAAAAATATGTGCTGCTTCCTGTAACAGGCTATGTTTGGGATTTTTCTATAAGCTACTTAACATATTCAGGGTATAATGACATTTAAAGCCTAGACAATATTCACGAAACAGTGCTCCTATAGAATCTGAAGCGACCAAAATCATAAAATGCAGTACTATCATTCTAAACTAAAGCTCACATAGTTCTTTTAGCCCTGAATTCTGCTCTTGAAACACACACACACTATAACTCCATACAATTCACATAATTTTTAAACTCTTTGTTATACTCAACCATGAATAGAAATAATATTTTCAGAGTTCTACTACAAGCAGGCATGCTAATATCAAAACTCATCTGCCCCCAAATATCTCACACCTTCCTTTTCCAACATTCAGATCTGACATGATAAAAAAAAAAATCATCACCTATTGGTATCCTTCTAAAAGTTTTTTTGGAAACTTGTATTAAGTTACCTGGGTTAAGATACTATGTTTCCAATTAGGGTAATAAACAATATAGAACAGAGACCAGTATATATTTGATTAAATCCGCTCCTGCCTAATAAAGATTAGAGAAGGGGAATAAGTGGAAGCTGCCCTCGCTGTTGAAAATAGACTAGAATTAAAGAAAAAAGGAAAGTCTAAGGGTGAGGTGGAGGGGACTAAATCCCCAGAAAGTGCCTTCTAGCATACTATGCTGCACTGCTTCAGTTACATTTCTGTAACTTGAGTTCATCATGTTACCTCACAGTGGTAACACGAGGGCAGTGGGAGTTTTGAGTATTCATTAGCTATCTTCCATAATGTAGGTGGTATTAAGAAAATAAATGAGAAATCCTACTCTTTAGATATCAAGTGCATCACTAAAACCCAGTGACAGAAGCTACCATATCCACCTCAGTTGATTCAGCCACTAATTATATCACCTGGTGACTACCATCTGCTAATTATAGTAGCAGATAAAGATATGATTGCAACTGGTACTCACAACATGTGCCTATTCCATTTAGAATACAGGTGAAACACATTGTATATTCAGTACTTTAAAGTCTTGCCGTTTTATTAAAACGAAGATGGCAATTTTCTAAACTGTGAGGTTTCTTACCAATATCTCAGGACTGGGCGGTGGTGGAGGAAGCTGGACTGGAGGCAAGCTACTCAAGGGAAATCCTCGCTTCACCTTGTGGATTTGTTCATTGTACTGTGTCTGATATAAGAGGAAAAAAAAATCTTAGAGCACAATCAACTTTAAAGAAACAGTACATAGGAATACT
Organism: Erethizon dorsatum; assembly: GCA_028451465.1. Lineage (NCBI taxonomy): Eukaryota > Metazoa > Chordata > Mammalia > Rodentia > Erethizontidae > Erethizon > Erethizon dorsatum. The sequence continues at coordinate 72,748,634 of CM051831.1, forward strand.
TCATGTTGTTTTAAATAATACAACACAGAACAGTGGCACCCAACCTACTGAGATAGACCACCATCCACACATGTAAATATCTGTATTTTTTAGAAGTGTTTGTCGATCAACAAGAAATAGTGACACATAATTTATAGCTCCTTGTGATAAGATTTTGCCAAAAACTCCTGAAAGTTAACACCGTATTTTCAACATTTTTGGCACTGTGCCCATTATACTTTACCATACTATTTAATCAACAACACACAAGAGCTAGAAAAGAAAGTCCTATAAAACAAAACATTAAGAAAATTTCCCATAGAAGACACTTGCTTAGAAAGAAATAAGGATAAGGAACAGGGACAGCTCTTTTGAGACTCAAACTTAAATAAATGAAACAGAAATCTTAAGCATCACTAACGACTGAGTTAAAAAAGGGACTGGGGAGAATTAGTCAAAACTACCAAGGAAGAAGTTGGATAAGTCTGCAGTACTCTGAGGAAGCTCTTCACAACAGAGTATTCCTTTTTTGCAGGCAGTGTGATGAAGTCACAAAACAATTACAATTACATAATAACATTATGCATAAAGATTCTAAAGCCAAGTAAACAAATAACTGGCGGGCTACCTCTTTTGATTACCTTCAGTATGGTCCTGATTCAATTGAACCAATAATTACAAATTATTCTGCATTATGGAATAATTACATAAAAAGTTAAGGCTGAAAATTAATACAAGACTAAATGCTCTTCCTTTTAATTCTGTAAACATTCAGACTAGATATGACATTTTTGACCATGGTGGAGTTAGCTTTGTAATTCTAGGAAAGCTAGGTGAAGCGCAACGCTTGAGTTCATCATTTAATGGACAATGGATCTAAATGGTCACATACGTGAGTCTAGGATGTTATCTACTATCAACTATATGACAGTAATTTCAAATTGGAGGCATAAACTTTGATAACTGAAATGAATAAAACGTGTTCTTCCATAAGTTTCCCTAACTGCTTTTAATGTTAGATGTCTTCTTAAATTAAATATTACCCACAACATTTAGCCTATTTGCTCTAAATATACTGCAACACTTACCCTGAGGAATGCAATCTTGTTTCTAACATCCGCCACAATAGCATTCCAACTATCTACTGCAGCCTTTAACTGAAGTGATTCTAGGTTGCTAGTATAGGAAAAGGAGATACAAGATAAGTTCTTTTTATATACTTAAGTTTCCAAAATTTTCCATTAAGTTCCCTAGCATACACAAAAATAAAACAAAACAATAAAATTACCTCTATCACCAACAATGCACTCAAATGGGGTCAAAGATGTATGGCACGGCTTGTTAATAAAAATAATAACAAAACCCAGTTATACATAAGAATTCTTTTTTCAAGAAAAAAAAATACCATTTAGGCTTCCAGAATACCAAGGGTTTTTTCTATCTTGGTATTAATCTTGGTATTTCTATCTTTATATATATATCATAGGAATATCTCTCTCATAGAAATATATATATATATCTCATAGGAATATCTTCAATGCAGTAGGGAAGCAGAGAAAGTCAAACAGGAAAATTCCCTTAGGCATCCCATGCAGGTGCAGTCTCAAAAATGTTGGCCTATTGTGGAAGTAGTTCTTGGATTATTTTTATATTAACTCGGACATAAAAGAGCCACAGTTGGCTTATCTGGTTGCGTTGTGACTTGTTTAAAGATACTGCCTCTGAAAGAGCAAACTAGAAACGAGTACTTCCTCTGTGAGGGCAAATGAAATTGTTCCCTTTGTACAATGCATAAACTGCATAAACACAGCAGCCTCATCAAGCCACATCCAACAGAAAATCAAGGTACGAACAACTCTCAGGTCTTTAGGATCTACCATTTCTAGAAGAGACTTCGTGTGGTCAAAAGGTCTTTTCTAAAGGTCTATCTATTATAACACTGCCATACCTGTATAACCCAGCTCAAGAATTTTAAAAGACCAGAACAAGTTACCACTAAGATCATCTCATAAAAAGAAGCTTAATATTCTACTTTACATGGCTCCCTTTCTCCTAGTAAGTAAAGACTCACCACTTACAACAGCACTTCCTTAACTTCAGTGTACATCTATATATGCTGAGAATCTTATTAAACATCATATTCTGATTCTTCAGAATTAAAAGAATAATAATAATCATTAAAATGACTATCATTGGGCCGGTGAGATGGCTCAGGCGGCATAAAGGCCTGCCTGGTAAGCGCGAGGTCCTGAGTTCGACTCCCAGAATCAACATAAAGGAAAAAAGGGGCCGGTGATATCACTGAGCAGCACAAGCGCTTGCCCGGCAACAGCGAGGTCCTGAGGTCGACTCTCGATACCCACATAAAAAAAAAAAAAAAAAAATGACTATCATTAAAAAATAATGATGCCTTGTTCCCAGAGATTCTGATTTGTTTTTAATTTTGAATTTAGAGCCCATTCAATTACAAATATATGGAAAAATTCTCGTAACTTGTCCAAAATTTGAAAATTACTCATATAGCACAGAATAAAACTGCCTTTAATGTATTATAGGTAGTAATAATAACAATTTTTCCCTCAATTTATTCCAAAAATAATCAAATCAAGCATTAGAAGGAAAAACAATTAGAAAAAAATTTCCAATAAGAATTCACCTTTGTTTGTAAATATATGGTCTTTGTGCATGTTCCTGAGACTTTTGATATATTTCACTGTGGAAGAAGGGAAAAGCCTTTCAGCAGCTACTGCTATACTCACTGTTTCTCAGTACTTCATCAAAAGCAACAAGGTACAAACATCAAAATGACTAAAATAACTTCTGACGTATAGAAAAGGGGGCTTCTTCACTCAAGGACCATGTTGTGCTATATATAAAACACATCATGGGATATGTTCAGCCTTGTTGGTATTTGAGAATCTTGAGATCCATATGCAAGGAGGTGGGAAACCTTACCTTGCTGCCATGTGAGTCACCCTAGCAAGCTGACTGAGACATTCTTTTTCAGTCTGCTCTAGATGAAGCAATCCAAAATCTCTACGACACTGTAAGAAATACACCTGTAGATTTTTGAGAAAGAGAAAGAAGTTGACGGTGTCCTTGTAAGTGAACATTTTCTTCCCAGGTATATTTTAAGTTACTATATGTCAATTATATTTTAAGTTATTTTTCAGCCTGTCCCAACAACACCTGGAATAATATTAAAAATATATTATGAAAGCTTTTCAATCAGTATAATCATACAATTCTAATTCTCATATTCAGTAGTCACTGGATTAGTAAACATTCTAGAACACTCTTTTTCAAACTTGTACACATACTGCAGTCATATCAAAAATGCAAAAAAAAAAAATCTTGGTCCTAGAGAATCTAATTTAATTGAGAATGGGTATAGCCTGTGCATTACAATTTTAATACCAGTAGCTTTCAGAAGCTATTAAACTAATATGCAGCAAAGTTTGAGAACACTCTAAAAAAGTCCTGATATCTATTTTTGTCTCTTGATGAAGAGCTCAGAAATTCAGAACACATAGAAAGATACAGTATAGTCCACATGGGCCTTGGAAATCATCTGGTCTAATATCAATTTCTCCCATATCAGGAATCCTTTCCAAATCATTACTGATGTACAATCATTTAGCCTGTGGTTTACTTTTCATTACTAATCACTTAATCACTAAAAATTACACCACCAGACAGCATTAAGTGTTAGAAAGTTCTCTAAAATTAATAATAGAAGCAGAAAGATACTTGAACAAAAAAAGCAATAAAACACAAAGAATACAAAGAAGATTTTAAGGTAATATGGGTGTTTTTTTTGTTATAGCTAGAACTTCAAAACTATTTCCATGGATTTTTCATTCAGATATCAGTCATCAGTTATTAAATTCTGGAATTCAACTATTCTGCTAGAGAACAAAATTTACCAGTTATATAGGTGAGAAGGTTTATAATGCTTTTAATATCACAGATTTTCCAAAAACATGAATTTTATTTTATATCAAGTTTGTTATCTATAAATACAAATTACATATAAATACACATCATATTTCTTTTGGGAAACCCTAGCTGCATGGTGCTCTAAACTAACTTAGAAGAAACCAGGTTACTTTATTTATTTTTTTTTTTGAAACTGGGTTACTTTCTGAAGGTCTGGAAACTAAGTTGGTTTTTCATATTAAGTTGTATGATGTTTATGTATTGTTGGAAGATCAAATATAGGAAATAGCAGAGAAAAGAGATATTACAGCAGCAATGAAATGTTATTCTTTGAAAGTTTGGCTTAGTGACCTTGCTTCATGAGAATTTTTTCAAGGTGCCTACATCTGCTCAACATACTGCAACAACCAATTTCTTGCAGTCATTGAAGGAAAACAATTATAAACACTGAATTATAAACACTGAAGTATTTATACACGATATGCTAATAAGTAAAAAAAAAGCGCAAGAGTCTGAGGTGTGTTTTCTTGGCTTGTTCTAAGATGTCTTATTTTTGTTAATTTGAACATCAGTGTTTTTTTCAATTCTTTAGTATAGTAGTAGTACAAAACTAAAACTTCCTTCCCTAACCCCATCTCCAACATTTTTTTTTTTTTTTTTTACCTCAGCTGTTAAGGCTCTGTTGGTTTCTGCATTCAGCTTGTTTAAGTATGTTTTAATTGTGCTTTCCAGATTATGCTTCTCCATTTCCCACTGAGATCTGAAATATATAATCACTAAAGAGCAAGCAACATTATAACAGGGTGACCTTTTTCATCTTATTATGAAGAAGTGGATACTTACCAGATACGAAAATGACTGCCTTGGTCTGAACTCTGTAGCTTCTAAGAAATATATTTCTGTTGTTGATAAGCCACCTCGTCCATGCTATTTTGTTACAGCAGCTCAAACTAAGACAGCAAGTTACTTCCCTACCCCTGTTTCCTCACATGTAAAATTACAGAAAGTTGTATTATCTTTAAAAAGAGTTGTGAAAATTCATTCAGACAATATAAAGCTCTTCTCCTTGATACCTAAGTACTAAGTAAATGTTAGCTACTATTTTTAAAAATAGATTTTACATAAAATAAAGTTTCTGTAAGCCTTTTTCATCCCAACAATAGCAGCCACATAGGTTTTCATATCCTTGTCATAAAGTCAAATATTAAAATATTTTTTATTGGTTATGTCAGTGCTCTCATTTTAAATCTCAGACCAAGAGCAAAATCCTACAGCTTGAGAGGGAAGGAGAGAGCGACAATGGCTAGGGACATTGCTTATGCAGGAAACAATGGAAAGTGATACCTATTAGTTAATGAGGTTTTTTCTCTCCATATCCTTTCTCAGCTTCCTACACTTGAATCTCAGAATTCTCTAACATACAAGTCAAATTCTGTCTTTACTGACAACAAATAATTGAAAATATATTATAATAAAGATGGTCATAAAAATCATTTCCAACGTTTTATTATTAGAAACAGCCAGATGTTTGAGGAACTAATACTGACAAGAAGCTTGACAATAATATATTACAAATATCATTCAGGCCAAAGTCTATTAAGAAAAAAAAATCATAAAATACCCAAAGCGATATATTAACACAAGAGGAAATATTATGTCATTAAATATTGTGCAAAATTTGCATAAAAGAAAATAAACTGGACTTCATCAAAAAATATTTGTGCTTTCGATGACATCATTAGGTAAATGAAAACACAACCCACATATAATGGAAGAATATAAAATTTGTTATATATTCAAAAGATAGGAAAGCATTTACAAAAAGATGTATAAATAAATGTTCATGACAACTTTACTCATGATAGACAAAAGAGCATGAAAAAGTTAAATGTCTATCAAACTGATAAAAAGAGGAAATGGGTTTTATGAAATAATAGAATTTTACTTATCTGTAAAAAAGAATGACCACTGATACATGCTACAACATACAGGGTAAAAATATGTTCTAAAAATAAGGAGTGCTCATGGCTGCATACCTGTGTCCATATACAATGAACTGTACACTTCAACAAGGTGAATTTTCTGCTACATGAGTTAGATCTCAAAAAAGTAGTTATAAAAAAATTACCCACAGCAAACAATACGTAAATCAGAATAAAACCCAGTTTCAGAAAGTAGTTACACCTAGTAGTACTGATGCGGGTAAAGAAATAAGAACTCCCAAGTTCTAGTCCCTGGCAGTAGCTTGTTGTGGGACTGAACTCTGCTGTTTTAATTTCTGAGTGATTTTCAGGGCCAGAAGTAAGGCGACTATACCTCTCAATTTGCCTGGGATGCTTTCGGTTTATACATATTACCCCAATGTAATTATTGCTACTGCTCAATATCATGTTCAAAAGTGCCTGGTGGGGGCCGGTGAGATAGCTTAGCGGCATAAGTGCCTGCCTGGCAAGTGCGAGGTCCCGAGTTCGACTCCTGGTACCCACATACAAAAAATGGCCGGTGATACTGCTCAGCGGCACGGGCACCTGCTAGTGTGCGAGGTACTGAGTTCGACCCCCGGTACCCACACACACAAAAAAATGTGCCTGGTTAGGATAATAAATTGTATGGCTTCCTTCGCCAATGAAATACAAAATCCGCCCCCCCACAAAAAAGCTAAGGTTGTACCTTTTCATGGAAAGTTGTTCTTTAAGGTTCTTGATTTCATTATCTTTAGCGTGGACTTGACGCTGTAATCTAAGGAAATGAGAAAACACATCATAAAATGTTAGAAATCATTTCTCATTAACACAGAACAGTCCTGTCTGTAATTGAGGATGTAACCAACTATCTCTAATTTGAACAACAAATCGTGAGACTGACAAGATTAACTTGATTCCTATACTTGTTCCTTTTGAAATTTACCTATTTCTCATGTCTGATTTACTGAGTACCCAAAGAAAGGGAAACTAAATTCCAACTCAGTAAATGAGAAAGCCAGAGAGAAATGTTATCTTATCATGTGTCCCAGCTCAGTGACTTGAAAAACTGACCTCAGCTCTTTATACTTTAGTTTATCTACTAGAAAATAGGGAAGGTATCTTCTGATTTTCTAAACCTGTTGTGGAATTGAGAACTTTAATGTCCTTAAAGAGATATTATATCTCAAGTCATGCAAATTATTAAAGACTGGAGGTCTGAAAGAAATTAGACCTTAAATATAAAAGTGATGCTGTGTGCAAATAAGAATACTAATTAAAACTATAAACTAAACATTTTTTTTTCTTCTGGTACTAGGTATTGAACCCAGGGCCTTACACATGGTAGGCAAGTGTTCTAATATGAAGACATTTATATTGAAATTACATTTATCCTCAGGTCAGTCAGTTCAGACTGTTGGACACATAGGAGTTTTGGTTAATACAAAACTATTAAGTGGAAAATTCCAGAAATAAACAATTCATAAGATTTACATTATACACCACTCTGAGTAGCACGATGAAATCTGTGCTTTCTTGTTCTGTCCTGTATGGGACATGGGCAAACCATTCCTTTGTCTAGTGTATCCACACTGTGTATACTACCCACTCATTACTTTGTAGCTAACTAGGTTATCAGATCAACTGCTCTTGTATCATAATGCTTGTGTTCAAGTAACCCTTATTTTATCTAATAGTAACTCCACAATATCAGAGTAGTCATGCTGTCAATTACGTTGCAGTATAACTGTCATCATTGTTCTGTTTTATTAATTGTTATATGAATATCTTACTGTGCCTAATTTATAAATTAGATTTTATCATATGTATATATTTATAAGAAAAATCAGTACATATAGGGTTCAGTACTATCTGCTATTTCAGGCAGCCACTGGGGGTCCTGGAATGTATCCTTTGGGTAAAGGGGACTACTGTATTTCTCTTTTTACTTTCAAGATTTTCCTTTGTCTTTAGTTTTCAGAAATTTAGTTATAATGTGTATTGCCAAGAATTTCTTTAGTTTTTACCAGTTAGGGTTCATTAGCCTCTTAAATTTGTAAATTTATATAATGTATCAAACCTGGACAATTTTTAGTCATTCCTTTGAACACTCTTTTTTTAGTGTACATTCTTTCTTTGTACTCTCCTAGAATTCTAAGAACTTTAGCTCTTTTGTCATTGTCCCACAGGTCCCTGAGATTCTGTCTTTTCAAGGTCTTTTCCCTCCAATCTGTTATCTCTTTGATCTTCATTGAGTAAATTCTATTCATCTGTCCCTAAATTCACTGATTTACCCTATCATCTCTATACTCAGCAGTTTTAAATTTTAAGTATTGTATTTTCTAGTTTTATAACTTCCATTCTTTATTACAACTTTTTATTATAACCTGAGATTTTATAGAATTTCATTTTCTCAAATAAATTCCATTTTATTGAAGCATTTTTATGATGTTGCATTACAATCTTTGTCAAATAATTCATTCAGATAAAATGATCTGAATCATTTTAATGTCATTTGTTGGTCTTCTTAATACTGTGATTTTCTTGGCTCTTGGTGTGATGAGTGTTTTCTACTTTGCCTACATATTTTGGATGACTCTGGGTTCTATTTAATTTTCCTATTTTTAGCTGACAATCCTGCTGTGATGTAAGGGTCCAGTGGGTATGTATGTTCAGCTTTACACTGGACCCTATCAACAACATTCCAGCAAAAGTGAGTTCTGAATCACAATGCATGGAGTTGAAAAGTGTGGAAGTTCCCAGGAAAGTGTGGGTCACACTAACTCACAATGCCTTTACCTGTGAGTATAAGATCAACTCCCTGCTAGGCCCTGCTGACACCAGAAAAGGAGAAAGCAAAAGGCTGTTTCTTTGTTCTTGTTACTTCAGAGTAGAGGCAGAAGTTTTGCTCCTCTGGCATCAGCCAAGGAAAGGGGAAAACGTAAGGCCAGTTAGTCCCAGGGGAAAGATTTAGCTCTCTATGAGGGGCATATAGTAGGGATGAACCTAGTATTAACTACTTCTGCCTGGCACTGACTTGTTAAGACTCACTTTTGCTGAGTAGAGGTAGAGGCTCAGTTGCCAGCTAGACCACACTAGCATAGGAATTATAGGAATTACCTACTGCTGCCTGGTGGGGACTGGAAGATCAGCTGCCTGGGTTCAAGGCTCTAAACCAAAGTAATAATAATAATAACAATAATAATAATAATAATAATAATAATAACAGCAGTATCAGCTGCCTTCTTGGTCCTGCTGAAAATACATCACCAGGGGAATAAATTATTGCCTTCTGTTTCTGTCAGGTGTGTGAATCAGAGCATACTACTTCCTAGGGATGGTGTGGGGCCCACTGGTGTTTGCCTAGAGTAGGGTGGGTACTGTCAAAAAGGTTTTCTGTTGTTACGCTTTCCTTTTCCTGACCTTTGGCTAGAGGGAACAGTCTTTTCTTGTATTATTTTTCCCCTGTGCTTACTGGCAGTCCCAGTTTAGAGGCTTCTTTAGGACCTTGTTTGGATATATATGTGAGGCAATAAGGAAACTTACTGCCATTTAATTCCTCAAATCCCATTGTTTTTAGACATCATGTTTTCTTCTTCCTGCATTTCAGTGCCGAAACTCATTGACAAAATCAATATTGAGCCCTTGATGTGGCATTACATATCAAGACTGGTGGGCCATTCTTCTACCTTTCGCAGTGTTCCTGTGTTTATTTGTTGTATCATGTCTAGGGCATTAAAGTTGTAGGAACAAGGAGCTGTGAGGAATGGGGCTGCTATATCTTGGTGAACCCAATAGTCCCTTTGCTATGTGTAATTTTGATTCTCATAGGTTAATTTATTGTTACGGCCAGGATCCAAAATGTCACCCAAAAGGCCCATGGTGTTAAAGGCTTGATAAACGTTTCGTGACTGTTTGCTACTGAATGCTCCTTGTGCGAAGACATATGCGTCCCCTAACATGGTCTGTTTGAGGCCGTGAGCACGTAAGGGTACATAAGCCAGCCCTCAGGGTTGAGGAGGGATATCCTCAGATGGCAAAGGAGAAAGGCAGATCATTTACAATGACAATTACTTTTCTGATCTCTAATGCTATATGACATATTTCTGGATTGATCAATACCTACCAGGCTAAAAGAAAAAGTTCTGAATCCTGAAATACAGATAAGCAAAATAAGTAGCTGCAGCCGTCTTAGTTTGCTCATTTCCTTAGGTCTTCGCTTCCTTCTTTCCTTAGGGGATCTCTCTAACTAGAGTAGGAACAAGACTATGGCATATAGTTTTTTGTAAAAATCTTTTCATGTTTGAGATATATGAGAGAAAATTTAAGGCATAAATGGCTGCCAAGTATTTGTCCAATTTTGTATGATATATCTTGAACTCTTTAATATACAACATTCTCTAGTTTTTGCCTATTCTTCCTATTAGTATTCTAGAAGCTGTAGTGGATTTTAAATTAAATTTCATGGATATATGATAGCGCTGTTTATTAACATGCGTTACAAAACTATGCTCTATTTCAAATGGTACATGTTTGAGGAAGTGATTAGCATAAAAGGAATAAAGCAGGTCACCCATTTTTCCCCATGAAGTTAGAATTTTTGGTCTCTGGTATTTAATACTGAAGGTAGTAAGAGAAAAGAGATCAGTGGAGATGGGAAGAATCTCCCTGAATTGATTTGTTTTCTATCTCGCAGGGTTAGAACACAAATACTCTGGCAGATCAATATAAAAGAAGCATTCAACTGATTCCATGGGTGCCTTTAAGAAATGTACTTATATGCTATAAAGAAACAGACAAACATTGATTCTATTTTTAAAAATTAGAGTCATGACCTAAAAGTTAATTATCCTTTTCATGTAATTCTATTATCTTCACACTTGTTCAGGCAATACATGAAAAGCCTGATATATACAGAGAGTGAGCAATTGCATACTTCTTAATGCAGGAGGCAAGGCAAAAATATGGTTTTCAAGCAAGTAAAATGCTCTGGGGTTCCTAATGTGCAGTCGCACTGCCACCTAATGGCTACAGAGATTATCTTTTACACATAGACAAGGCAAACCCAGAATTGCCCCTTTTTCAAAAATTTTCTACTTACTTGGAAACTTTATTGATTCCAAAAGCCACTTGTTGGTTAAGAGATGCGATTATTTTTTCTTTCTTTTTAATTTGCATTTGACTTTCTTGCCACCGAAATGTCACTGTTTTCAACTGCTTTTTGAAATCCTGATTAATGTAAAATATTTCAGTTATTTCTGTTCAAGTCAGGACAGAAACTAAAACAAAAACCAAACTGGGTTCCTTTAAAAATGAAAATATTGCCGGTGAGATGGCTCAGCGGCTTAAGCGCCTGCCCAGCAACCGCGAGGGCCCGAGTTCGACTCCCGGAACCCACATACGAAAAAGGGGCCGGTGATATCGCTCAGCGGCACGCGCCTGCTGGCACGCGAGGTCCTGAGGTCGACCCCCCGGTACCCACAAAAAAAAAAAAAAAAAAGAAAATATTAAATTTAATATTTGCAATACTTCTTACTTCCCTAACATCTAATGGCAAAAGTACTTACCTCACACTGATAGTGCAATTTATAAAGCTGCTGTTGACAAGCAAGCCTTTCCTTTTCAGTTTCTTGATAATCTGCTGTTACCTTACCAGTTGAGCCCTATTAAGCAAATAAAACATGCATATCTCATTTTTCTTTTAAAAACACTAATATATTAGTTATTGTAGAGGATTTAAAGCCAACTCCTACTAATGCTTTATGTCTCCACTCAAACATTATTTCTCTAATTAGATAAGCCTACTTTCCCCTAATTACGGCATTCACTAAGCAATACCATAAGTACTTTGTTCCTGGTGCTAAGATTGGGTAACACTATCTGAGTGCTTCCTGTTTTTAAGTATTTTCTTTGTAATGCTTTTACTATAAGAACCATATGAGGTAGCACTCATTATTCCCATTTGAAAATGATAAAATGAGTAAATAACTTGCCCAAGGTCACACAGGCAGTCAGTGAAGGAGTCTGCTTTCTAACTCAAGCAGTCTCAACTGCTTATGTACTTGATCACTGCACTACACATTTGACTTTACTGTTCAACTTTTCCAGTAGACTGTAAACAACTATGAAAATAGGCACCATGTCTTAGCATAGCTCTTGATACCAGGTAGGTACTAAATGGTTTTAAAGTAAATAAACATTTTTTTGAAATTACATGTGACATTTTAATTCTAATTTTGAGTTCTTATAGTTCTCATGGCTACTGAATAAAAATCAGTGGTCATAATTTCAGTCAAAATGTATATATCCTACAATTATATGGATGTTGTACTGTCAACCATGGACACATTTGTACTAACTGTACTCTTAGACAGTGAACATCCCTGCATAATATATACCATTATATTTAAATCCAGAGCAGGTTATCACTGAATTCTCATGAGTCAGTTAAATAAGTTTTCATTTAATTCTTTCATTTGCTTTATTTAATTAAATGCTCTGTTGAACATTTAAATATTATTCATATGCCTGTTTACATGTAGGTACATCATTTCAAGCAACGACTACCAGAAAAAGAGCCAGAAAAAATTGCTGTTATATATTAATATTTTATAGACATTTCAAAGCAACCAGATTTCATAAAAAATAAAAGTAGCTTTGTTTTACAAAACTATTTTTCTCATGACATTTTACCCAGCAGGATACAATAGTTCTTTATGTATTTCTTTTCTTCTTCTTTTTTTTTTTTTTTGGTTTGTTTTTCTTGTGGTGCTCAAAAACCTTTTGCAAAGAATGCATTTGTAATCATTTTTGCCCAGTAGTTAAAATCAGAAAATGGTGTGAGAGCTAATGTGAAAAGTTTATAGTCCCCAGGGTTCTTTATTTCCTTCACCAATCCCTCTATACCTTCCTTCCTGTTTTTTCCTTCTACCAACAACAGCATAAACCACTGGGCTTTACAAAAAGTTGTACCGTTAAGTCTCTGAGAAAAACAAGGTAGCAACTGTTTCTGAAGGAAAATAGCAGGTATGTGTGCTCTCCAGTTGTGCTTACCTGCTCTATCATGTCCAGAATATGCAATTCATCCAGGCTATAGAACTTGTCTTCAGTTGCAGAATCTTCTTGAACATCACTTGCATCATCCTTCATAAATCTACCCACTTGGTGTGGATTTGCTTCTTTCTTCAACTGCTCTTCTTCTCTCATATATGAACTACAGTGGCGATATGATTGATGTGATTTTTTGTACAGTGCTTTTCATTTAAGTTATTGCTTTACAAATTACTATTGTATTGGTCTCATAAGATGCTCAGCCTTAGAAGGGTCCGTGGTCAAAGAAAGTTTGGACAGTTTTCATACCATGCCTTTGTTCTGAGCATTCACAATGAATACTAGCAAATTTGAGACAGCACTTGATTGAGCTGCCTATTTAAATGTACATCCCAGTGCTTTCAAGAACTGAGACCACAGAGCTCACTTTTCAAATTGAAACTATTAACATCAGTTACTTTGGGAAATAATATTTTGAGAAACACTGCCAAGCATTTCCACCTCATTATTTACACACACACACATACGCGCGCACACGCACACACACACACACACACACACTCCATATTCTTGCCAGGTAAATTTAATCAGAATTAGTGCACTGGTCTAATTCAAATTAAAGTAGAGTGTTGCACATAGCAACATAAGGTACATTGTAAAATGAAGGTTTCTTTTGTAATAAGACATAAAAAAACTATAGTGACAATGTAGATTTCACTAACTAGATGCCACTAAAAATACTGTGAATAAAATGGCAACTGAACAATTTTTATACTTATGTCTAAAATTTAAAAGCATGCTAACACCTTTTTAGTTGGCCTATGATATAGTAACTATAAATTTCTTTTCTAATCTCAGTGAATGGTAACAAGAAACAGTATTTTAACGTACATTGTGATATAAATAACTTGATTTTACTAGTAAAAAACTCTAGGATACACTTATTTTTAGGACATTGACATCTAAAACACTGACACCTAATGTTTGTGGAGTACTTCATAAGACACTATAAATAGTCATAAAGTATCATTCAGATATCCTAGAATGATCTAAGCAATTTGTAAAGTTCAATGAAATCAACTGCTTGTATAGAACACTGGTTCTCAGACTCAATTACTTTTCCAAATTACCTAAGGAGTTTCAATAAAAGTAAATGTTTCCAGGCATCCTTATACAAGTGTAAAAGCACAGATAAATTTGTACTTTTGAAAAGTTTCCCCAAATTATTCTTAAATTTTTAAGTACAATAATAGCAATGGGGGGCCGGTGAGATGGCTCAGTGGCGTAAGCGCCTGCCTGGCAAGCGCGAGGGCCCGAGTTCGACTCCCGGATCCCACATATGAAAAAAAGGGGCCGGTGATATTGCTCAGCGGCACAGGCGCCTGCTGGCGCGCGAGGCCCTGAGGTCGACCCCCAGTACCCACACACACAAAAAAAAAATAATAATAATAATAGCAATGGGATAATATATGAAAATGTTTATATTTCAAGAGATGTAAACTGAAGCATGAAAAGATAAAATTACAATGAAGTTTGGAGTTGAAAATACTTAAAGAACAAAATACTAGAGAAATATAAAACAAATGTGCAATGCAGTGATAATTATTAAATTGGAATAATAGGCATATATACTATTGTACATATACTATTCTCTTTAATTTTGCATGTATTTGAAAATTCTCATTTAAAAACAAAGCTTCCTGGCTGATTTCATCATCTTCCAAATTTGGATGTATACTGTAAGCAAAATGATCAAAACAACGAATGACACTGTTTCAGTATTACTATTTTATGGGATGTAGATATAGCCTGATGGGAGAAAAACTATTGCTCCAATGACTCAACCTTTTGCCAAAGAAAGCGAGAACACATTTTGATTAATGAACTATTTTATGTAGGATCTACCACAAATGGCAGCTTTAAAGTTAACAAAATATGTTCTTGCTGTTGTTTTAAAGATAGCCTAATTTATGTTCTTCGAATTCTCTAAAGTTACTAACAGTCAGTTACTAACTTTTGGTGGGAATGATACTTTCACTAGACTGTCTCCTGTTTTGTTTAATATGCTGTCATCAATCATATGGCTGGACAATATATCTCACAGTGATCTTTTGACATTAAAACATTTCTATTAAATATTCAACATTCACTGTCAAGAAATGAGATTTTAAAAATCGAACTTCTTTTGTAAAAGGAGTTACTGGGAAACAACAATGAATTACACTTTAAAGTTAAGTTTTTGTCTAGATTTGGCTAACATAATGTAGAGTATAAAAGGACTCAACTTAGTCCTTAAAGGAAGCATTCAGCATTAGAAAACTTGAATATCTGCATAGAAAAAAAATAGTAAGGGACTATTCTTTTGAAAGAAATAATTTAAATTTCTGCAATGTCCTATAAAATTGCAGTAACTTATTAAGACAAAGAACTATCTTTTCTTAGTGAGAACACTTCCCAAAAGATTATATTATTGAAAAGCATAGTTTAAAAATACTAAAAAAGCCTTAACAATTAAACTAATACTTACACTTTTTCTTCTTTTGGGTCCTTACTCTGAAAAATAGCATCAAGAATTAACTATGTCAACTATAACAACACAGCATAGTGGTACGTCTGTATTTATAGGTCAGTGTTTCTAAAATATTTTTGTTAACAAAGAAAGAAATACCTTTCATATCATAATATTATATGTCTATTTACTTATATATCTTTAATTATGAGCAGAAAACTGAAATGAGGATTCCATGAGATAGCTATATTGTGTGTGATGAACTGTGGCTGTGGTATTTTTTATTCCCATTTATTGTATTTCCTTTTTTTAAATGGCATTTGTGACCCGCTAAATTGATTTTATAATCCTCTACTAAGTCATGACATGTAAATTGAAAATCACTGGTTCAGATAATAAAGGTGGATATTGGGTTAAGTTTGTACCTACTGGTAAGCCTTGGAACAGAGTATATATATATAATTCCCACTTTTTCCTACACTAACTAGAAAAATCTTTAGAAACTCTCATATAAAGAAAAATTGGACTGATACATTAAGAACCTTACATTTTAAAAAAGAAGTATTAAGGAGATCATAATTGGAAGGAAATCTTTAAAATTCCTAAATTTTATGTTCATTAAAGTAAAACTACAGAAGCAACATATCAAATAAAGGTAGTATCAATGACAAAACACATTAAATTAATAACGTATTAATTTTTACCATCTCTTGGTTACAAGAAACTTCAAGGTCTCCTCCATAGGAAAAAACTGCTATAAATATAAACTTACATTCTTTTCTTATCAGTAAGATTTTTATGTTTCATGTTACTGACATGTTCAATGCTCAGGACCAATTTGATTTAATGATTTAGAATTATTAACTCCTACACTGGTTCCAGTGTACTTGAATACCTGAGTTGAAAAGAGCGTTGGGTGCTTATAATGAATATATCTTATAGATATTATTTCTCAAACTCCATATTAGCTCTTCCCATGATAACTTTATGCCAATCCATAGCAACTTCTCTTAAAAGCATCTCTGCAACTTCTCCCCTGTTGAGATGGCACCCAAATTGAAGGGCTGGATTTGTTCCCTGTTTCTTTCTTTTTTTTTTTTTTTTTCCCCTAAGGCTTCATCACAAAGCCTTCTATTCTTTTGCTTACTGTAATCCTGGGTGGGAGTTAGAAGGATCTACTTAACCCCCAAATAGGTTACTTACAATATGGATATATTAGAAGCTAAATAAATACCTCACTGAAGAAAGGGAACATATAGAGTAGATATATAATCTCAATATATATGATTTAAAAGCTATCTGTACTATTCCGTCTATTTTCTATATAAATTTTACTTTTTCTTCATATTCTTCCAGATTCCCTGGTAGGTATTTTTAGGACTATTGTTAGGTAGATATGTTACAGAAAATAATTAACAGAGGACACAATCTTAGAATCTTAAAATGTTAAAGAAACAAAAAGTTCCTAGATATTTTAATATTAGTAGGTGTGGATTTTTTTTTTTTTTTTTTTTTTTGTGGGTACCGGGGGGTCGACCTCAGGACCTCGCGCGCCAGCAGGCGCTCGTGCCACTGAGCGATATCACCGGCCCCTTTTTTGTATGTGGGTTCTGGGAGTCGAACTCAGGCCTTTGCGCTTGCCGGGCAGGCGCTTAAGCTGCTGAGTGGATTTTTGAGTGGTGTTTACACTGATTTTTAGTTGTCTGTTCTCTTTCAATTTGACAGTTTCATTTCACTAATAATTTGGACATCACCACACTTGAATCTTTTGGAGGTAAGGAAGAGGCACACACTATAAGTCTTTGGAACTTAGCTTTGTAATTTGACAGCCACGAATTTACTTGGCAAACTGAATGTAGTAGTCAGACCTGGAACTTACTAATATTTTGGCAAAAATAAAACAGATCACTAATTCTAATTAACTACATTATGTTTTTATCAGATAAGAACTATTTAAAAGAAAAAATTCTCATGTCTTTAAATACAAAATGTGGGGCCGGGGATATAGCTCAGCAGCACAGTGCCTGCCTGGCAAGCATGAGGTCGTGATAGTTAGATTCCCGGTACCAAAAAAAAAAAATTAAAAAAAAAATGTAATTTTCAAATAAATTTTGAGTGAAATAAGCTATAATAAATGATGGTTAGGAAAAAATGATGATATTGATTTTACCAGATTAGACAATAAATTATCTTTATTCTGTTTTGATCTCTATAAGTATTTTGCAAATTCAATTTTATTGTTTCATTTATGCTTAAAATTTGTATACTCTTCCAAATGACTAATAACATGGTCTCATCAGATTACAATTGCGCAAACTACAATCACTTAGTTTATAATATAAGAGATATCTAAATTTCATATAATCTTGATATAATTTGATTTACTTATTAGAGATAACATTTAAATATGTTTCAGACTACAAATTTAACATTTTTTCCTATACAAAGTTTGCATAGCATAACGTCTAGCCATAGGCTTGATTAAAAAAAAAAATAGTTCTTGTATTTCTCTAAGCAACCAGGAGACTTTTTGATAAAATTATGCTCTCGATAATGACTTGTTCATTTTGCAACTGGCAAATACTAAGGAATAAGTGATGACAGAGGCATGTATTTGTACCATTTTTTGGTACATTAGTGTTTTGCTGAAAGACCTTCAGACATGAAGAAAATCAAGATTTCTTAAGGTTTTAAAAAATACTTCCAAACAGAAGAGATCTGACAAAAAGATGGTATTATTAAAACAATGAACAGACATTTTAAAATTACAATGGTATGCAAAAATTAACGAAATTTCTAAGTGACTAATTCAGTCTACTTATTTGTATATTCAAATGTATAAATTAGGATTTAGAGACCTGCATATTTTAACCACTCAAGATATAATATATAGACTATAATCATACATTTAATTAAGCTATTCAATCATTTGTACTTTGTGTCTATCTGGAGAAATTTAAGTTCTAACAATGAGTACATGATTAAACTGAAGTGTTTATAATCAGATATCCTTCTATTATAATATTTATGTGTACTCTTACCTTTTTATTCTTTGTTTTTTTCTTTTTCTTTGGTTTATTTTTTGCCTAGTAGATAAGAAATAAATCATATATTAATATGCAACTCAAGCTATATAATGGGTTGTTTTGTAAAATGGTTCTAACTACTGATATCTTTTGTCTTCTGGAACTATAGATCATATTTCTTTCTAGATTTTATGAAAACATTAATTTTTATTTTAATCTTAGTTTTCTGCCTTTGAAAAATCAGTCATATAAAGGATCAGGAATACTGTCAATAAGTAGGCTAAGGAAAAATGCTGAAGGGTGTTTACTTACACACATGTACATGAGTAGCAAAAGAAAAAGGAAGTTTTGAAAGAACGACATTTTCATGTCCATGAAAGATTAAGCCTAAGAAGAAATGAGTGACTTTATAGTAACTGTTGCCACTTACGTGTAAGAAATGTGGAGTTTCCATCCTAAATGATTTAAATTCTACCTCTATGCAAGTGGCACTGAAATGTCCCAGTTATCTCCTTCTCTCTCCTCTACTCCTTATTTTCTTTCTACTATCTTCCCACATCTACTTCCGTTAGGATGAAAAAATAGTCTCAGAAACTAAGCGTAGTGCCTGGTTCATAATAAGTGTTCAATATATGTTGGCAAAAGAAATGGTTAGGGCAGGAGAGACTATGGAAGAAAACAGTGAGAAAGAACTATTCCTATTCAAGTTCTGGGGGACCTCTATAATAAGGATTAGTTAAGATCATCTGAGATGCTTTAATGCAGTATATACAACAACTAAAGGCCCAGAATAAGTTCTTCAAATTCAAATATTAATGAAAGCTTATACTTCTTGGAGATCTTTAATAGATTCTGTTGAAGATTCACTGGGTATGGAGGCTCCATCTTTATTCATTTCTGCTAACTGTATTTCAGAGTTTGATTTCACATTTATATTGTATTCCATAAGTGGTGGACTTAGGTCTTCTTCCTCATTCTGTAACTCTTCTATTTCAATACCTAAACATTAAAGACAAAACACTCAAAATCTGGATGCAAGAAATTTCAGACTCTAATCACAATTTTTAAAATGTTTGCATATATATATATATATATATATATACATACACATGTATATATATATGACATTTTATTCTTTTCAATTACTAGATGAAAATGCAATGGCTATTTATCAATGACAAAATAATAGGTAAATATACTACCCTGGAACCAATCAACATGAACCAAAATACTATGTTACCCTACTGGTACCTTAAGCAGACTTTGGTATTAGATACTCTAGAACTTAGATAGATTCTGAATACTAAGCTTTTGAGTCTTGACATTAACCATGTAACTAGTATTTTTAGCATACAAATCTGAAACAAAGATCAGGAAAAGCCAAATTAACTTTCTTTTTTCCTTAAGAAAGTCACCAGCCCTCAATTATATGACTTCTTGGACACTACACTCCTTGATAATACCCCAGAGAGTCTCAAAATTTCATCATGGATGGTCCAACATTTAACTCCAAACAAACTCATGGTGTTATTTTTAAGAATAATTTTAATTGTGGAATGTAAATTACCTTTAGAAAAGCACATAAATGGAAACTGAAAAGCCAGATTTGGTGGTATACACCAGTAGTCCCAGCTAGTAGGAAGGCTGAGGCAAGAGAATCTCTCAAGCTGAGGAGTTTAAGGCCAGCCTGGGCAACATAGTGAGACCCCATCTCTATCAATCAGTCAATCAATCATTGGAAATCTAAAAAAAATAGCAACTCACACCTAGCAAAAATGTATAGCTATAAACAATAGATTGTTAGCCAGATAAAGCTTTACGTACTAAATAGGACATATGAACAGGTAAATGAAGCAGGTAGGCACATTTACCTGCTGAAGTGTCCTATTAGTAAAAAGCTAGATCATCATCCATAGGTAAATGTGTGTCATATATTTACTGAATACTATGTTACCCTACCAGTATCTTAAGTAGACTGTAGATATTAGATACTCTAGCACTCAGACACAATCTAAGTAGTAAGAAGTCTTTAAGTTTTGACATTGACCCTATTAACTCTGTAACTAGTATTATCTTGGTATATAAATCTGAAACATAACGATTAGGAAGAGCTTAATGACCAAGGCAAAATAGGCTCATAATAGATTCACACCAGTAGTAATTTGACCACATGATTTTCCAGGTATAATTTATTATATAGTTTATCTGACCAAGTATAAACCTCAATTGATATACCTTAGATATCCCAAGTAACAAAATCACTTAAGCATTTTGTTTTTAAATGTACTTACGTTGACTGCCTGTTATTGACTGTAGAGCAATCCCTACGGTATACAAAGAAAAAGTTTAGATGTACAGTTACAAATTCAACCGATAAATGTCGGATTTGGTTTAAGAAAAGCCATATTTTTACACAGCACCAATTTATTTTATAATTAACTTTAAACAACAAATTTTACTCATCAGTGCAGTTTAGATAAGGTGCAGTCTTTCAATTATAACATAAAGATCACAAGCTGTTGTGGCTTGTGTCTAGACGTCCCTCCAAAGCCTCATGAAGTGATGAGGGTTACTTTTCAGAGGTAGCTGGATTTAGAGTGTGTGGTGCTGGAATCAAGGGTGTGTGATTACTAAATCAGTCCACTGATTGGTTTTGGCACTCACTCTAAGCAGTATAGCCTAGACAGAATATAAAAGGGGCAAAAAGAAGCTGCCATTGTGGCTTGGGGCTTGTTAACTGCCTTGCTGCCTTCTGCCTGCCATGAACTGTTTCTTCTCTGTGATGCCCATCTACCATGCCACCTTGCTTTGCAGCCAGCCAAGTATGAACTGAAACCTCTACAAACTGTGAGCCAAAATAAACCTTTCCTCCTTTAACTTTGGGTGTTGGATAGTTTGTTTCAGCAATGAGAAAAGTAACTAAGACACAAGCCCATGATAAAAGAAAGTAGACAAAATTTAATAGCTCAAGGCAGGCATGGTGACTCATGCCTATAATCCCAGCAGTGGCTGAGGCATGAGAACACCTGGGAAACTTAGTGAGAATCTGTTTAAAAAAAAATAAAATAACTAAAGTAAAATGGTTCCAGATGTAGCTCAGTGGTACAGTACCCCTGGGTTCAATTCCTAGTAATGAAAAAATTTTAATAGTTCATAATAGATAAAGCCCAGAATATAAGCACATTAAACCAAGCAGTGAATTCTTATTAGTCTAAATCCATGAAGAAATAATAGTCAATTACGAAGCACATTTCCTTGTCCATTAATATTTATTAGGTATCTATGTTGTGTTAGGCTCTAGAGATGGAACGGTAAAAAAGAAAAGACAATATTTATGGATATTTCATGGATTACAATGGATGTTAATCAAATAATCAGATACAACAATAAAAATTGCACTTTTAATAACTGAGGAAAGAGATAAAAGATACTAAGAAAGTCTCTATTATGGACTTAACCAGTAAGTTCTCTGGACTATGAAAATGAAAATTGCTTAAAAAGCCTTGAATAAGTACTCAAATCTCTTTCTCAAGTAACACCTTATTCTCATAAATTTTTGTTATTTAAACTCATACTAGTGTAAACATATTTTTAAAAATTCAATTAGTAAGTAAATTTACAAGTCAAGGGTTCTAGCCTAACTTTCTCATATCATCAATCTTGGCAGTTTTTTGATACTCAAGGCTCTCAAAGATTAAGCAAGAACACAAAAGTAGCCCAGGACCTTGGTAAAAGAATGGAGAATGAGGCAAGGCAATTACCTCTGAAGAAACCCCAGACCAGTTTGATAATGACTAGAAACTATCACAAAGAATTAACAACTGGGGTCTCATCTTGTTAAAAAGCTTTTGCACAGCAAGAGAAACCACCAACAGAGTGAAGAGACAACCCACAAAGTGGGAAAAAATATTTGCCAGCTGTACCTCAGACAAAGGATTACTATTGAGAACACATAAAGAACTCAAAGAAATCAGACCTCCAAAATTTAAAGACCCAATCCAAAAATGGGCATCTGAGATGAATACACACTTCTCAGATGAAGAAATACAAACAGCAAATAAATACATGAAAAAATGCTCAGGGCCAGTGATATAGCTCAGCAGCATATGCACCTGCCTGGCAAGCATGAGGTCCTGAGTTTGACTCCTGGTACCCACATATTAAAAAAAAAAAAAAAAAAAGTTCAACATCACCGGTCATTCAAGAGATGCAAATTAAAACAACACTGAGATTCCATCTCACCCCAGAAAGAATGGCTATCATCAAGAAATCAACCAATAACAAATGCTGGAGGGGCTGTGGGGAGAAAGGAACCCTTCTCCACTGTTGGTGGGAGTGTAGGCTTGTGCAACCACTGTGGAAATCAGTGTGGAGATTCCTCAAAAAACTAGGACTGGAGGTCCCATTTGACCCAGCTATTCCCCTTCTTGGTATCTTCCCAGAAGAATTAAAAACATCATACCACAGTGATATATGTACACCCATGTTTATAGCAGCACAATTTGTAATAGCTAGATCTTGGAAACAATCCAAATGCCCATCAACTGAGGAATGGATAAAAAAGATGTGATATTTTTATACAATGGAGTACTACTCAGCCATAAAGGATAAACTCGAGGCTTTTATAGGTAAATGGATGCAACTTGAGACCATACTCATAAGTGAAATAAACCAGACGCACATGTGTCAACATCATATTGTCTCCCTAGTGTGAGAAGCTCAAAGAGTAAATAAGATCCAAAATGTACAGATATTGTAGAACGGGAAGAAACTGTTCAAACGGAAAGAGAAAGTGGGATGGGGGAATGGAGAAAAGGAGGAAGGGAAAAGCAAAAAAAAATACATATATATATATATATATATATATATATATACACACATACACACACACACAAAGGATAGTTAAGATAGATATACTACTAATTTCTCTTAGTTCATTGAAAAGAAAGTTTTGCACTAATATTGTTTGGAGAATTGAATGCCAATATCTTGTACCCCAAGTAACTAATTTAAAGATAACAATATGCAATGTATTAATTATTGCTACACTCCTATTATGTTGTTTTGAAAATCTGTTCTATTTTTTCTCTTTAAAATAAAAATTTTAAAAAAAGGAAATACAAACTTCTCAATGGGATAGAAGAAATCCTCTTTAATGTATTTTGTCTATGAACTCTCTCCTACTTTAGTCTCCTTGATGCCAAAAGTTTTAGTTCCTTGCATCATAATATATTTTTGTTCCTATATTTTTGTTATTGTTTCTTTCTGAAGCATCTTTCTTCATCTTCTTCACTTGGCTAACCTCACCATTTCATTAAGAATTTCTTAAATACTGTATTTCCCAGAAAGCTTTTTCATATTCCTTTAAGCTAGGATTTCCAAAGTATTGTAAAAACATCTCTAGCACTATTATTTTTATTTACCTTCCTGATAAGTCTATCCTCCCCCAAGAAAGGGAGTTCACTGAATTCCCTGCCAACTATATTATGCATGGCACAGGCACAGAACAGACACTCAGTAAAGGTTTACTGGCTGAAGTAAAGAATTATTTCGTACCTTGTTGATAGCAGGATAGCATCCTTTGGATGATTTCTGGTACTGGTATGCCTAGGTAGATGGATAGCTGATGGTAATCAAGGGAAATATTCTCAATGGGATTCTCCTTCACTTTGTCAATATCTTCTTGCTTCATCCCAAGACGCAGAAGAATATCTGAAACTTTTTTCCAAATTGAATTGAACTGTAACTCTGTGAGACCATTCATCAAAATCTCACTAAGGAGGATATCCCTGTATTTGCACAGTCTCAGAATGTCTGCAGACTTAGAGAGGTCAGAAGATGGTGGTTCCATATTCCAGCCTTTTTTGGGTGCAGGGAATACATTCAAATGTTTTATGAGAGCTAATAGGAGGCATAAGTCGAACTGTTTGGACTGTGGTAATTCCTTGTTTGGGGGATAAAGCAGATGCCATGATCCACCCAAAGGATGATTGGTCCAAAGATGGTTGTAGTAGGATTCCAGTACATTCTTGTGGATGAGCAGCTCTTTTTTCAAAAGAGGGGGTGGCATAGCCTCATCAAATATTTGCCGGACAATATCAGTACCAGAAATAATAATTATATGAAGTAGATGATAGAAATAATTATAATCAAGTTTGAAGATAGGCATTTCATCTGAAAATGAATTTTGAGAAGTCAAGATATTCCACATTAATGCTCTTTTTCAATGTGGTCTCTTGCATTACATTCTAAGATCCTATAGGACAGGAATTATTCCAGAACAGTGAACTACAGTATAGTGTCTTGCCACACCTAGTGCTCAGTAAGCATGCTGTTTTCTGCCTAGCTGCCAAAATATCTACACCAAAACAGTATATTCCCAAGCGAAGTACCACAAAGACTATTTTCCATCAGAAGCCTTTCAACCATCCAAGGTTCTGTTCAAGTAGATGCACTTTGGCAACCAAATGGCATCAGAGTCTAAGCCAAAATTTGCCAAGAATGGTAACTGCCAATGTTTTATCATAATTTACTAAAAACCATCATATTTTATCTTAGTACTATCCAACAGAACTTTCTGTGACAAAAATGTTTTATATTTGCATTGTCCACTACTCACTGAATATTGGAAATGTTGCTTGTCTGATTGATAAACTGTGTGTTAAATTTTACTTCATTTAAATTAATTTCAACTTAAATGGCCACATATGGCTAATGGCTACCATATGTCAAAAAACATAAAGTCATCTAATGCCTTGCTACTCAAAGTGTGGTCTATAGACCAACAGTATCAGCATCCCCTTTGGAACTGTTAGAAATATCAGGCCCCACTCCAGACTTACTGAATTGGCACTTATATGATAACAAAATAGCTAGATGATTTAACAGATATTCAGAGTTTGAGAAGCACTAATTTAATAAACCTCCTTCTTTGCCCCCGCAGATGCATTTAATGATTAAGTAGGTATTTCACCAATGAAACGGAATAAGGCATGAAATTAAACTATTTGGTATTTTCCCCAATACCAAAGTATTTCCAGAGGAGGAAAGTAGACTGAAGAGAATTAGTAGCAAGAATTTTTTATATGGTGGTTTTCGGTATTTGTATGGATATCAAAATATGTTAACATAACATGCAATTTTTACTATTTGACCCTTCATGATCTCATGTTTTAGAGATTTTTCAATTGATATTTTTGCTTAATATAATGGATACACATTGTGGAGGTGAACAAAATTAAAAACCAGATGACTCAAGGGACTTTCCCTAGTTTACCAAATATAGAGCTGGCTGGCATTAGGGATATCCATTTTCCCTAGCAAGGACTGTCACCAAACTATTCTTCCACAGGAACAAGGGCGTGTAATGTCTCCAAGTGCAGGATGCAGCATTTCCTAGCACACTTGTAAATAGCTGGCACCTAAGTTCAGATCACTTGGTTTCTAGTCTCAAATGTTCATTTCTGGCACATTAGGCTGCTCAATGCTTGCTCTATTAAAAGGGAATGGAATAAGGGCAGGGAGACTGAAGGAAAGCTCTGCTGGGGCAAATCTTACTGTGTAGTCACACCCATTCACCAGACCTAAAGTACCTCTCCACAGGTTGCTAAAGGAATATGAGATCTTGCAGACACCTGTCTATAAGATGAAGCCTATGCCAAGTGTTGCTTAACGGTGTAAATTTAAGTTTAGTGCATGGCTAACATTAGGTGATAACATGATTGTTATTAATGGCATGGCACTTTACAAGGAAAGTAAAACATGTTAACATAATTGTCAATAGGACCCATACAAAAATAAAATAATACCTTTTGTATTAAATTTTAAACTGATCTTCGGTCTTATATCAGTATCAGCTATTTTCAGAGACATCAACTTCTTATAACTGCAAGTGGGAAAAAACTTAAGTTAGAGTGAACTAATACCAAAAATAAGTCAAGATTTGTGGTATAAACATGGCTAAATCAATATTTTCTTCTCCTCCTGGAAATAATTCAAAAGCAAAGAAGAAAAATGAAAGAATAAATATAAAAACACCAACAATAACAACTCCATATTGTCATTTTCACTGGAATAAAGGTTGAAGGAGTACTGCTAGATTTCATATAGAAAGAATCACATGACAAGCTTATTTACAAGAAGGCTGCGTGGTAGTAGAACAACAACATAACAACAACAGAAACAATGATTTGTATTATTTTAAAAAACAAAAAATATTGCCTTGCAAGCGCGAAGGGCCGAGTTCGACTCCCGGAACCCACATACGAAAAAGGGGCCGGTGATATCGCTCAGCGGCACGGGCGCCTGCTGGCGCGCGAGGTCCTGAGGTCGTCCCCCCGGTACCCACAAAAAAAAAAAAAAAAAAAAATAGCAAACCTGGAATTCTTTTACCCCTCCTTTACCACACATTTTTTGTCAATAATTATTCTAAGAAAACCCAACTTACTCAATGCTGAATGATTTTAAAAAATAAAGAAACTGGTATAATAGCAATAAAAACAATCAGAAAACAGAGAGGGAAGAAGTACCAAAATTTATTAAATAGACTAGGACTAGGTAAACCTTACCATTAAATGGATGAAAAAAAAAAAAAAAAAACCTTGTGGCTTGGCTTTGAAATCAACTCTCGCACAGAACACAAAAGAAAATAAAAACATAACTACACTAGGATAGAAGCTTAATGAGGCCAAGAATTTTGGTAGTGGCTGTAGTTATTTGTTATTATTAATTGATCTTATCTCCAACACCACTATAACACTGCCAATCACCTATATCACTGTAAATAATATAAATTCTAACAATATAAAGTACTGGCTAAGACAGTATTGTAAATAATATAAATTCTAACAATATAAAGTATTGGCTAAGACAGTAAGTAAAAGAAATTTTCCTAGACTGCTGATAAAAAGTGTACATTGGTAAAACAATTGTGCAAAACTGTTTGGCAAACTCTAGTAAAGCTGAAAATAAATGGATTAACAATTCCAATTCTAGGTATACATTCTGAAAAATGTTCCATACAAATTATCCTGTGGATATGTATAACACCACTCCTTGTAGCACTATTGTTATAGCCTACAATTAGAAATAAGCCAAAAAAAAGATGAAAAAAAAAAAAAACAAGAAGGCAGTAGATTTAAATCTAATCACATAAATAATTAATAGAAAAGTTATATGGAATAAAACCCTCAATTTAAAGGCAAAGATTATCAAATTAGATACAAGAAAAAGTAAGATATATGCTATGTACAAAAACCACTCTTTAAAAACATTAAGTTGAAGTATGCAAAAGAATATACAGTACAAACGCTAATCAAAAATATGCTGATTTTAAAAATGTAAACTGCAGTGGCTATATTGTCAGAGAGAATCCTAAAGTACGAAGAAGTACCAATGGCCAAAAAATATACAAAAAAATGTTAGACGTCTCTAACCATTAGAGAAATGCAAATTAAAACAATACAGAATTCCATTTTACTCCAGAAAGAATGGCTATCATTAAGAAATCAAATATTAACAAATACTGGCAAGGCTGAGGATAAAAAGGAACCCTCTACATTGTTGGTGGGGACATAAACTAGTACAACCACTATGGAAATCAGTATGGAGATTCCTAAAATATACTAAAAATTCTATTTGAGCCAGCAATTCCCATTCTAGGTATCTTCCCAAGAGGGTTAAAGACATCACATTACAGTGATACATATATGCCCATGTTTATAGCCGCACAACTCATTAAAAGCTAAATCTTGGAAGCAGCTTATATGCCCATCAACAGACAAATGAATAAAGAAAATGTTCTATTTATATAGAATGGAGTACTACTTTGCCATAAAGAAAAATAAACTTGAATCATTTGTAGGAAATGGGTGCACCTTGAGACCATAATGCTAAGTGAAATAAATCAGACACACAAGCTTAAATATCACATGACTTCTCTTATATAAGAAAAGCAAAATATAAGTTAAGAGCAAAATAAAATATAGATAATGGGAAGTAGGGAGACAAATCTTTTGCAAATGGAAACGGAACAAACAGATGGCGACAAGGGGAAAGGAGTGGGACAGAAGAGGATGAAAAAAGAATTGAGATGTCTTACATACATGTACCAACTCCCCATGAGGAATGTGATCATTATTACTGCAAACACGTACCAATGAAAGATAAAAAACTCGAGAAAAAATAAGCTAGCTAAAAAGTGTAAAGTACAGTTACTATATTAATATCAGAGAGAGCCTTGACAAAGGAATATTATTAGAGACAATAAGAATGTTACATAAAGATATAAAGGTCAACTCATTAAGAAGAAGATAACCCTAAATGTATGTAGCATCTAGTAAAACAGTTTCAAAATACACAAACAGGTAGCAGACAAAGACAAAATATAGTGTACCAGATTTTAACACTTCCCTCTTAGTAGCTGAGAGAAAAAGTAAACAGAAAATTAGTACTGATATAGGACACTGAAATAAGATTACAAACTAACTTTGTGCAATATATAGAACACTCCATACAAAAGTAGAATATAGATTCTTTTCAAAAGATCATTCATCATAATGTAAAATGTTATGTATCATATAGCAAACTCTGACAAATTATAAAGGATTGTAGTACCAGAAAAATACATCATGTAATCACAGGAATTAAATTAGGGATAAATATCTGAAAAGAAAGCTGAAATATTCATAAACATCTGGCAATTGAGCAACACAATTCCAAGTAACCCTGGGTACACACACACACACACACACACACACACACCAAATAAGAAAACTTTTATTTTTTTTGGTACCAGGAATTGAACTCAGGACCTTGCACTTGCCAGGCAGGCGCTGTGCCGCTGAGCTATATCCCTAGCCCCAGAAAACATTTTGAATTTAATAAAAAATAAAATTTCTACATAGTAAAATATATGGGATATATTTGAAACAGTAGCTCATGGGAAATCAGTTTGTAAAGAATAGATTTCAAATCAATGATAAGAGCTTTCATCTTCAAAAAAGCAAATTAAATGCAAGGCAAGTAGAAACACGGAAATAAAGAGCAGAAGTCAATGGAATTACAAATGAAAAATATTAGAGAAAATCAGTGAAATCTAAAAAAAATTATTCTTTAGCAAGAGCAGCAAAAATGAATAAATCTCTAATAAGAATGAAAAGAAAAAAAAAGAAAAATACTAATTGCCAGTATCAGGAATAAAAATGATGATGTCATGAAGATCTAAGGCCTGTTTGGCTGAAGAAGTCAGAAAACTGCAGCTGCAGAAGTACAGCCACTGAAGAGATGGGGGAAAACTAGAAGGAAAAAACAGAAAAGAAAGCCCCGAATTCTTTTGAGGTACATGTCTGACTGAACACTGACTCCACAGTGAACCACACGACTGTGAAATAAACTAAAAACAGGTAGCTACAGACAAAAGCTCTTGATTGAGGCTGGAGCTACCACCCACTAAAAACAGAGTTTTCAACTCACATTCAGCCAAGTTAACTACTGATTAAAACAAAAGTAAATTATACATTACATTGGAGAATAATGAAATTCAGAATCTCTACATCTACTGTATATTTACTGAGTACCAGCTATGTGCCAGGCATTATGCTTCGTGCAAAATAAAGCTCTTGCCCTCATGGAGATTACAGCCAAATGAAAAAGACAGCCAAGGAAGTACAATAAAGTTAGTAAATGTTTTCATAGAACTAGAAGGAATACACGATAAAAACATCTACTTTCATCGAAGTAAATCTTTCCAGATGTATTAACTAGGTTAAAAAAAAGGAGCAGAGTGTTTCATGCAAGGCCTGTAAAACAGTAAAACA
Source organism: Erethizon dorsatum (assembly GCA_028451465.1). Taxonomy (NCBI): domain Eukaryota; kingdom Metazoa; phylum Chordata; class Mammalia; order Rodentia; family Erethizontidae; genus Erethizon; species Erethizon dorsatum. Next base: position 72,778,914 of record CM051831.1, read on the forward strand.
GTTTTACTTCCAGTTAAGAATCTAGAGATTTTATGAGATGACACAATGAAGAAGTTAAAAGAAGCTTAGTATAGGTGTTGTCGAGTACATAACTAAAAGAAGCTTGGTATATGGTAAGAGCAAGAGATGACACTATTAAATTCAGTGGGTTTCAAGACGACTGAAGAGGGCTGGTGAGATAGCTCAGCAGCGTAAGTGCCTGCCTGGCAAGCGTGAGGTCCTGAGTTCAACTCCCGGTACCCACATACAGAAAAAGGGCTGGTGATATTGCTCAGCAGCACGGGTGCCTGCTGGCGCCCGAGGTTCTGAGTTTGACCCCCGGTACCCACAAAAAAAAAAAAAAAAAAAGACGACTGAAGAGTAATCTCAATTTTAAGAGCAGTGTGAAACTTATGAAAGATTTTCAAGCATGGAAGTGATATATTTCAATTTTTATTTAAGAAAAGTCCTACTGACAGCTATGTAATCAGGAAGAATAGAGAAATGCAAGGCTATAAACAGACATGTTAAGAAGCTGTTTCATAATTTCAAATAAGAAATAATGATAATCTCATTCAATTTAGTAAAGGGGGCAGGTAAGGGAGAAAAGGTCTTAAAGAGTTGTAGGGCAGTGTTGGAAAGAAAGATCAAGGGTTCAGTTTTAGACATACTGAATTATTTGTGAAAAACAATGGTATAGATATTCAGGATGCAGATACATGTACAGGTCAAAGTTTTAATAGAGAGATCTGTGCTACATACAGATTTGGATTTCATTAACATGTAAAGGAAAACTGAGGCCTTATATATTCATATATTATCCTTGTAGAGACTGAAAATTGTTACATATTTGCACTTTAAATAGAAGAGAAAGAAAATCAGTGAGTTACAAGAACTTCTTATATCAAAACTCCTAATTTTAATTGCAATACTCTACACCTCTGAATTCCTAGCTTAAAATCTGTCTCTCTCTGTGTGCATTATTTACCACTAAAGTTTTCTCATCTAAGCAGCAGATTCCCACTGTGAGATAAGTTTAGAGACCGGGATGAACTTTGAAGGATAAGACAAAGTCTTCACAAAAACCTAACTTAAATAATAACTTTAAGACAAGTATGTTTTGTTTTTAAGAAAGGATAATTTTTACACGTAAGAGAAAAATATCCCCATGCTTTTTTGTTCTTTGCTTTAAAATATAAATGTTTATATTAGTGGAAATAGGGAAACAAATGACAGGTGATTCAATATGATTTTTCATATATCTATACATCCTTAGAATTTAATAGTGTTCTAAGTGTAACTAAATACTTATATGCCCATGAATTAGAGACATAATATTTTATTTCAAGCTTACCTTGCTCCTAAATTTTCAATTGTTATATATTCATCCTTTCTCACAACTTCGAACTGCAAGTGATAAAAAAAACCCTAAAGTAAATTTCCAAAATTCTTTAATGTTACCTTTTTAGCTTTATCATTTGAAAAAAAGACAATAATAAAAAAGCCATAGTGAATATAAAACAAAACAGAATGGTTAGCAACATATAATCTTTTTAAAAATAACAAAGCAGAGTACCCTTAGAAAGCTGTTCTACTTTATACCACTATAAGGTTTAAATGTCAAATTTGAAATACAAAAATAGAATAAAGATAAAGTAAGATTCATTTCTACTTATAATTTTGGTTTATTGTAATTTGAAAACAACATGATACTTCATTAATTATAAAATAGTATAATTTTACTATTATAAAGTAGTGTAAGGTCTTTTCTGCCTTCTATAGTATCTATGTAACAGGTACCACATCTATAGATATATTCATAGGAAGATATTTATAGAATAAAATAGGTTCAGAAAGTCTAAAATTATTTTTAACTTTACATGGCACAGAACTAAATTATAATCCTTGGTTCATGATAATCTCATTGGTTCACTCAGGGCAAGTTTAATTGTTTCTGTATTTCTATTTTTAAATTTTCTTATTCTTAAAGACCACTTTTCATAAATCATAGTTTGAATAAAAAGGGCAGAGAAGTTAGTCACCATCAAAGAATACATGGCTAGGATCTTATTATTATGCTTTCCAAATCTGTTTCAAGTGAAAAATACTATTCTAGTGAAGGTAAACAAGAAAAGCAAGAAAAAAATACTCACCAAAATTTTAACAATTCCAGGTACATCACATTGTAGCATCCTTACCATGTCACCTGTGCATCCTTCTTTCAAACACTTTTTCCCACTAAAACTCTAAAGTTATTAATAGAAAAACAATAAAAATAGACAATTCACTAATGCACAAATTTGAGTACAACGTTAGAAGCAGATGCTGCTATATGGTAAATTGAAAGCTATCACTAAATATTTGAGTTAGCTGTTCAAAGATTGTCCATGTCCTATATCAATGGATATGACTTCACTGTCTTCTCTGATCATTTCTACTTCAAAATCTTTAAGGAGTCATATTACAAGCTAAAATATATTTGCTGCTCCACGAAAAATAACTTTAAGTAGATGTACTAATTAAGCAAACATTTAAAAAATATTGAGACTGGATACTTGAGGATTCCAGAGAATAACTGAGGATTCCAGAAAAAAAGAGAAGTCTTTTCTCTGGTTCTGATTTTGCCATTTCCTTTTGTTAAGTTACTTCTGTTTCTTTTATTTCTCCTTCTAAAACTTATTGACATTCATTACCACAACAATCAAAGAAACTATAAAGTATTTCACAGCATTTCAAAAAATGAATAATAATGCCTTATATGACTGTTTTTACAGTTTGCAGTGCTAGCTCACCTGTTTTATTTGTTTATACTTATAATAAATCTATAATGGAGGTTTATCTTATTCTCATTTTAGAACAGAAAAAATTAGACTCAGTAATTAAATTGCAAGTTACATGTAATAAAATTAGTAAATGACTTAATCTGGACTTGAGCCCAGATCTACAAACTCCATATCCAATGATCTTTCTACTATATCACAATCGGTTTATAAGGTTTTTCTGTTTTTGCACAATGTAAACCTTATAGAACCAAAAGTAATAGGCTCAACTTATCATAATTATCTCACTAAAGATTAATTAATATAGAACTGGGCTTTGGATTTCCACTTCACTTTCAGTGGTAAGGAACTGAATTTATCATATAACTAATAAAATATAACACCCCTAAAATAAAAATAATTCTTAAAATTATGTAATTATCCTTCCTGTGTGTTTATTAAAGCATTCTACTCTTTGGTTCTGTATCCTTCATGGGAATATATGCAACAGTATTTCTATCCTTGAGGATTAACTTCTAGAGGGAAGAGAACAAATTGATAGAATCACTAAGTAAAGCAATTAGCAAAATATCCTCTGCAAAGAGCTGTTTAATAAACAATGATGATGAATGAGTATGGTGGGGAGATAAGTATCAGAATTGAGGGAAAAAAAGGAGAAGGAAAAGAAAATGTGAATATAAAGAAATGAAAAAGAAGAGGACATAAAGAAAAAAGAGGAAGAAATGCTACAGTAAAGTTTAAGAAAGAAAAGCAAATATAATACCTGATCATTTTCACCTGGATATTTTAAATTCTTGAATTTTTTCCAACAAATTTTGTGGAAATAAACACAGCAACTTTTACTGCACATTAACTGAAAAAAACCCTTTGGAGGGGAGGAAAGTAAGCTGTTGATAATGGAAATAGCAATGTAGATACAGAAAATGTCACCTCAAATCATTTTTAAAATTATAACTGAAAAGTTTTACACAAAATACAAAATTTACCATCAGAGATTATGATCACCAAAGAACCTTACATCTTTAAAGACTGAAAAATTATGACAGTTTAAAAAAAGGAAGCAGTGATTTTACAAGAAAATAGAAACGAAACCAGTGATATCTGTAGAGGAATATGTGGTCTACTCCTCTTTGTCTTCATTTTTATGTTCTTCTTTTCCTCCAGATCCAACTCCACACCATTATTCTTCAAATTCCCTCTGTCACCCGTCACCCACAGCTCATATTTGTTCCCTTGGTAACAGCACCTGAGCTACTGTGTTACCTCAGGCTACAGACATTTTTGTATTCCCTATTGTAAACATCCTGGGAAAGATACTCCTGTTTCCTTTTAATAGAAATTCTACTTAGATTATAAAACTGTAAACCACAGGCCTAGGACTTTATGCTGCAACTCTTCATTTGATTGGAACCCTGCATCCTTCCTAGGAAGGCTTAGGACCACATTACTAGGTCATCTAAACCAAACAGAAAGTGCCTGGCCCTGACCACTGCACCTCACTGGGTCAGTTCACCAATCTTTCCATCCTAATGAACAGATTTTGACTGTCTCTGTCTCTCCACCTTCCCTATCTGCTGTACTATACTATACCTTGCAACTGAGGTTTCAATTATCTTTTAAAGTGGGGTCTAATTTGTACTGATGGTCACATCTTATTCCATCTTGTGATTTCATGCAATCTTATTCTGACTGATCCAGAGAAATCTATTAAACGTACTCTAATTGTGGGATTTCTTCAAATCAAAACTGATCTAATCCCCTCCCTCCGGTCTTGCTCTACCACCCACTCACAAAGACCCATAGAAGAGACGATAATCACTTAGATAACTACTGAGGAGTAACAATCTATCTTCTTAGTGAAATGCTACTATTCTCAACATCTAATATTTCTAACTATAAACAAATTTTTAGATTATTTTCACTGTATGATTATAGGTATAATAGTTATAAGTTTCAAAGTATAAGTTATAAAAGCCTTACCAAAAACAATTCATTCTTTATTGATTCGGAATATATCTCGGAGATAGTCAAACAACTTATCAATTGTAGAGGCACTATAATTAAATTAACTATTTTAATTTTATAATCACATTAAAAATAATTAATTGGTAATTATAGTACCTTATAATTTGTGTTCTTTAAAATGTCAGCTTCACAAGATCGCTCACAATCTAGGTAACTACAAATGGTCTGTTTCATTATGTTACTTTCAGTTGTCTTGATAAAATTATTGAGGAGCTCCTAGATTTTAAAAGTAAAAAGAATTTTCATGAATTAGTAGTTACAAATTAAGACAATAATATTTCTAATGTTTATCATAAGCAGTATGTTCATACTATATCCCTTTTTGAAGAACTTGTATACATATTTTTTTAAAAACAGTAATAGAATACATTTCCCTCATTCAAAGTAACCAATATATAGCAAGTCTCTAAATTAGAAATACTAAATTTCTGACTGAACAATACAAAAATAAAGAAAGGAGAGATGTATATGTTTGAAACTATACTTCACCATCCTAACCTATACCATAACAGCTGGCCTGTTCCTATCAAGAATTACTTGATTATACACACACACACACACACACACACACACATCAGAATCAGCTCCTAGGGTAATATGTTGGCAGTTGAACTACTATAGTGGTACAACATGTCATTCACTGCAATAACAGGCAAAGGTACAGTATAGAAATACATTTCCTCTTTTTAATTTTATTTTTTAAAATGTTTCATTAATACACATTTACAGTACATGTTTACCTTACTTGTGTGGAACTGGTACATGTACATAATACATTTTAATTCTTTTTTTTTTTCAGACCCCTTCACTCCCCCATTTCCCCTCCCTCCATCTCTTGAACCCCTTCCAATGTCAATAGTTATAACTTGGAATATAATTTCACATTTAAAATGCTGATTAAATATTAGTGAAACATATAATAAGGTCTAAGGTGATTAGACAAAGTCTTTAATACTTATTCTTAGGAAGGTCATATTAGATTTTCAATAGGATTATTTTTAATATTTTAAAGGTATATGATAAGACAAATAATCTTCTATAGATTATTTCGTGAATATTGGCCACATGTAAAAAAGGCTGAGAAAATCTGTCAGAAGGCAGAATAAAAAGATAAAAACAAATGAAAGAAATAATACTAGAGAATCAGTCCAATATGCAAAGAATCTGATAAGCACTTAATAAAGGAAAGAAAAAATTAAGAAGAGAGTAGTAAGCACATACATCAAGAAAACATACCAGAATAAAAAGCAAGTTCTGAACACTGTGGCACAAAGGATTTTCCTTTAAAACTCTTAGAACAAAAATAGAAAGAAAAATATAAAACAAATCACATGTAAAGTTTTGAAAATCAGAGTAACATCAGATTTCCTCAAAATAATAAATATTGTAAAACAAAAGATAACAGAAAAATACTTTTAGAAATGAAAAATTATTTTCAACTTATAATTCTATGCCCAGGCAAGATATAGATGAAGTATGACAAAGGTAAATTATTTTGACACTTAAAAGTTTACCAAAAAATTTACATTCCAAGCAAGCACTCTTTTATGGGGAGCTGCTGGAGTAGTTGCACCACTAAAACAAGAGTTAACCTAAGAAGGGGAAAACTTGAATTCTAAGACACATAGAGTTCTACACAAGAGAAAAGTAATGAGGGCTTCCAGCGTGAGGTCAATTTAATAAGAATTTAACCTACTGATAAAATATGAGAAGAATTGTGTGTGTGTGGGTGTGTGTGCACGTGCGTGTGTGCACAGGTGTATAAAGTTGTATCTGTATTAAGTGGAAAGTCAAGATAATACCTAAAATGAAAAAAATCTTAAAATAGTAGTTTTTTGAAAAATAGGTAAATGAACAAAGATGTTTACAAGAGTTGCAGTTACCTCTAGGAATTAGAGATGACAAGGCAGAAATTTACAATTTTTAAGTCCTTTAAAAAAAAATGTTTTTTTGGCAAACTGCATACTTTGCAAAATAAACATTCATTGTAAGAGTTGAGGTAATAGAGAAGAATATATATATATATATATATATATATATATATATATTTTTTTTTTTTTTTTTTTTTTTTTTTGTGGGTACCGGGGGGTCGACCTCAGGACCTCGCGCACCAGGAGGTGCCCGTGCCGCTGAGCGATATCACCGGCCCCTTTTTCGTATGTGGGTTCCGGGAGTCGAACTCGGGCCCTCGTGCTTGCCGGGCAGGCGCTTAAGCCGCTGAGCCATCTCACCGGCCCTAGAGAAGAATATTTTAAAAGGAAGACAAATAAGAGTAAAAAGACCAAGTAGGGACTGCTTTAGACAGGTACAGAAGTTTTAATACCTAAAAAAGTATAGTAAATCAAAGTTAAAAATCATACGATTATCTTGACAATGCCAAAAACAATCTGTATAGTCTATTTATTACTGAGTCTATTATATCAAAATATTCCATTGTAACCGGGAATTTTTAAAATTCTCTTTTAGTTTTGTCGATTTTGTCATATAATTTGAGGCTCTGTTATGAGAGCTATATAGTATATACATTTTGAGTTATCATAGCCCAGAACAATTAAATTTGGTATTTTTATGAAATATCCCACCTTATTTTGAGGAATGGTTTTGATCTAAAAGTCAGCTAAAATATAAAGATGCAGAAAGTTTAAAGTAAAAGTTTAAGGGCCGGTGAGATGGCTCAGCGGCGTAAGTGCCTGCCTGGCAAGCATGAGGGCCTGAGTTCGACTCTTAGAACCCACATACGAAAAACGGGCCGGTGATATTGCTCAGCGGCACGGGCGCCTGCTGGCGCGCGAGGTCCTGAGGTCGAGCCCCGGTACCCACAAAAATAAATAAATAAATAAATAAATAAATAAATGAATAATAAAGTAAAAGTTTAAAAAGATGTCATTCAAACATTACCAATGAACAACTTGGCATAGCTATGTTCATATTAAACAAATTAAAGTGACATACATAGCTTTGAATAAAAATTACCCAAAAGATAAAGAACACCAAGAGGTATGGGAAAATGACACTCTCATGTTTTCTTTCTTTTTTTTTTCAATGTGGGTACCGGGAGTCAAACTCAGGACCTCACACTTGCCAGGCAGGCACTTATGTCGCTGAGCTATCTCACCGGCCCTCAGATTTTCTTAATAATATAAACTGGTACAATTTTTCTGAAAGGTCATGTAGAAATATGTTGTAGCAACTTTATAAGTAGGTAAACACTTGCTTTACAATTCCACACTTAAAAATTTATTTTAATGGAATGATGTGATAAATATGCAAATATCACTTTATGCAAGAATAAATTTAATATAAACTAAATGTTCAACTGTAAAGACTGGGTTAAATTAAAGTACAGTTATATGAGGTACTATGCAAAAACAATGTTCTATAATAATCTAATTACTGGCAATTAAAAATACCATATATTTCCAGAACACAAATGTAAATATATGACATTAAAGCAGTTTATAAAAATTAAAGGTAATGAGTGTTTACATATGTAAGTCCGTGTGGAAAGACATAAATGAAAATATTAGCCAGGACTGGTGACACATGCCTGTAATCACAGCACTCTAGAAGGCTGAGGCAGGAGAATAGAAAGTTTAATTGCAGACTGAACAACTTAGCAAGACCTTGTCTCAAAATAAAAAATAATAAAAGGCTGGGGATGTAGCTCAGTGCAAATGCACTGGGTTCAATCCCAGTGCCACAAAGAAAAGAAAGAAAAAAGGAAAGGAAAGGAAAGAAAAAAGAGGTGAAAAGAAAAGAAAAAGAAAAAGAAAATTTACACAAATATGTGTAAATTTTACTTTTATCTTTGGGCGTTTTTTGCCAAGTTTTATGAACAAAGCATTTACTGCTTTACAAATTAATAATAAAATAATAGTAAATGTAATTTAAAAAAACATTTAACTATTACATTTGACTCTAACCATGTAAAGTACTAGACTAGCATGGATATTAATCTTCTCATCTTGCTTACTACCACACATTTTTGCTTGTTGAATCATACATTGCACCCTAGGTAATAAAAGCTCAAATTTTTCCTATGAAAAGCTAATTTCCAATAACAGAATGTGTTTCCTATAGAAAATCATGTATCTGGCTTAAATAATATTTTATCAAAGATGATTCTGATTAGTCACAGATAAAATGTTATTTCTTACTTTAAAAGTTGTTGGTAAATCTTCATCTTCTGTAGGATCTATGTCAAACCAATGGTCATTTATATCTCCTATTTCTTGTAAGCTTTTATGAAATTCTAGAAGTCCTCCATTATATCTGTAAGGCATTTGAAAATAAGGTTAGTCTGAGGGGTACTCTAGCAATGTATAGTTTACCAATGAAGTAACAAGTAACCCTTTTTGTGGTAAGTAGAGTGGTGATAACCTCTGGCATGCTATACAAATATAAATACTAGGACTCTTGCCTATGGTAGATTGGGATGAAATACAGGTGGAGGGGAGGAAATAGATTATGTAGTAGTTCAAGGCTGAACAGTATGGGGGCCATTATAATTAGAGCAATGGTAGAGTTGGTTGGCTTTTGTTAACTGTCTTGGAGGCCTTGAAGAAAGAGAATGATAGGCATATGTCAGCCAACTATTGATTGAGGACACACTATGAAAACCAGATGGCCTGTGAGGCAGCATTTAAAGAGACTCTCCTCTCCTATGTTCATAAAAATAACCTGTCTCCAAATACGGATAGATGTAATCATATAGTGGAGCAATTTACAAATGAGAGCAAATCTACAGCCTCTACTGACCGTTACTATAGACTCAGACTATTACTATCAGTGTAAACCTAGAAGTTATCTATGTAACATTTAAAGAATTCTCACCTCCTCCAGACATAAGGGCAGCATATGCTGAACTAAAGCCCAGGATTTAGTCATAAGTGTTGAACAATGCAAAGGAAGCTAAATAGTAGCCTCAAAAGGACTTCTATGCTATAATTAGGGCTTTGATAGAAATGAGTAGACCCAGAGAGCTAAAATGAGGATATTTAAGTGAAAGTAGATAGAAACACTGAGTGTTTAAACTCTTCCTGCACCATCTGTCTGGCAAAGACCTCTTCTTTGCTGGAAAGCTGCTTCTCATTAAGTAGAGACTATGCAAAAATATCATCAGAGATGCATATATCAGAAGAAGATGCATTTCCTCCTCACTATCTTCTTCTGCCCCGTTACTGTCTTCAGAAAAGTATCTCTAGGTTCAGGTAAAAGAGGGCCCAAGCAGGAAAACAGAGTCCCTGCCCAGGAAAAAAAATTGTTCTCTATCAGAACTGCAGAGCCTACTTGTATATACAGGCAGAAACATGCATGGAAGTATTAAAAGTATAAACCATTGGGCAAAGACAAAGCTGGATAATGAAGTGTATACTAATAGGAAACAACTCTTATAGAATTCAATATATACTTTCCCAGAAAAGACTCATGAAGCCAGTCTTAACATGCTGCTGAAAAGGCTCCTAAAAATTTGGATAAAATAGTGGCCTATAGTAATGGGGCAGAAATGCTGAAAATTTGTCGGCAGAGTAAAAATGAGTCAGAAGACTCACAGAGGTAAGAATGTTAGAATGGACTTAATACATAAGAACATAGAAATTGGGCTGCAATGTGGCTCAGTAATAAGAAGAAAGGGCTAGCATGCATGAGGCCCAGAGTTCAATTCCCAGCACCACAAAGAACAAACAAACAACACAGAACCTAACACTAGGCAATATAGACAATGTTCGTGGGAAGGCTCACAGACAGTTCATTTGTTAGTATAGTAAGAAATACAGAGAAAGAAGGGCTCCAATGACTGTGAATCTCAGTAATGGGTTGTCCTCTAGAGGACAGGGATGAAAGTAATGATGCTACCATACAACTGAGTTTTGTAGTGTCAGTGATCTAGAAAATGAATTCTTTCCAATGCCTGTAAGTAAAGAGAATAAAAAGTAGTTTGTATAAAAACTATAAAAAGTAGTTGTAAGGAAGGACAGCAGTACAATTTTTTGTCTTGTCTCATGCTATGTTAATTCTCCTACTCTGTCACAATATAAACTGAAGAGATTTTGATTATCTTTGCATTTTGCAAAGCATAACATTAGCCCCCTAAATGGATGGCATCATGTTAATCAGACGTAGCAAATGGGAAGACTTTTAAATATCTTAGTGAAAAAAAAAGGCATGCCACAGAGATAGGAGATGAACAAACAAAATAAAAAACTATCATGCAGGTGACACTTTTAGGTATAATTTGGCCCAGCAATAATAATTCATAGGGGTTTGTTCAAGTAAATTCTAATTCATCCCACAAATCTCACTAAACCAGTATTACCTGAGGGAGATTTCTGATTCTTAAATCTGGGCTGGAGCTCTAATAAAGGCTTGTATTGTTCACTGTATATTCTTTCATAGATCATTAACATTTACCACATTTCATAATTGAGTATTTTATGAATGATTATTGTATTAAAGTTTATATCCTTCACCATATTGTCTGCTACATGAGGATAAGAACTACTCCCCATCACCTAGCACAGTTTCTGGACTATGATAGATGTTTAGTAAATAAAATAAATGAATAATGCTACAATGGCTAAGGCTCTCCATTTAGGAAGTAAATAGATAATGTATATAGGTTCTTGTGTACAATTTCACTTTCTTAAAATACAAAATAAATAATATCCCTCAAACTCAGTATTTGGACCCTTTCAACTCTTTATAAGCACAATTATACTTAAAAAAACTATCCTAGGGCCAGTGAGATAGCTCAGCGGCATAAGCACCTGCCTGGCAAGTGCGAGGTCCCAAGTTTGACTCCTGGAACCCACATAAAGGAAGAAAAGGGGCCGGTGATATTGCTCAGCGGCACAAGCGCTTGCTGACAAGCGCGAGGTCCTGAGGTCGACTCCTAGTACCCACATAAAAAACATAAAAATAAAAAACTATCCTAAGACACTGGCAACAATATTAAAAATTATAATCATCATTCATTTATTAAGAACTACATATTTTATGTCCTAGTCACTATTAATCACCTATCACATCCTTATGAAGTTGACACTACTATTAGTTCCATTTTAAAGATTAAAAACATAAAGATTAACAGCATTAATTTTCATAGGTTAAGTGGAAGATAATGTGTGTGGATCCAGGTCTGTCAGACTCCAAAGCCTGTGTTCATAATGTCGATGCCAGTCTGCCTCTTATTGCCATGGCCTGTTAAGTTTGCTATTTAATATTTTCAAGTATATTAAAGAAATTATCTATAGAAAAAAATAAAAAAGAACAAAACAGTCTGTGAGCATAACTATCATTATCCCTTGTTTACTGTTAAATTTCATTCTCATTTTACAATGCTGAAAACTGACACTAAAGATCTACCTATTAATTGAAATTCTTACCTCTTTTGAGCACATCGAAGTAAACCACGTCCAAAATAGACTAAAGACATAAAGTTTTCACAAATTTCATTTTCTTGGATCACCATCTTCATCACCAGAAATTTATTCTCAGCTTCTGTATAATCCTGTAGTAACATAAACTAGTTTTGGCTGATGTGAAAAACATTTATTTTATAATAAAAAATTATTTCCCAAACTGGATAAATTAGGGCAACTTAAAAATGATGTAGTCATCCTGTCATTTTTTCATATCCCTAATCTTAGTATATCTGTATGTGATCCCATAGATAATCTACTTAGTGGCTAAAATATTTATTTATAAACAAGTGTGCAATATCAGCATTCAAAGTGAAAAATTATTTTTTTTGTGTGTGTGTGGGTACTGGGGGTCGACTTCAGGACCTCGCACGCCAGCAGGCACCCGTGCCGCTGAGCAGTATCACTGGCCCTTTTTTCATATGTGGGTTCCGGGAGTCGAACTCGGGCCCTCACGCTTGCCAGGCAGGCACTTACGACACTGAGCCATCTCACCGGCCCGTAGTGTAATATTTTTATATATAAAAGAGACAAATATTACTTGGCAAAATAGAGGCTTTCTGAAATGATTAGCGCACAATTTTATTTGTAATTCTTTTCCATTTTTTCTAATGCAGCACAAGTCTTCCTAATTTTTCAAATAGGAAATAAGTGGCTTCTTTAAAATTTTTGGCAATATAGATTGAATCCACGGCCTTTACACAGTAAAGTGTAACTATATCCCCAGTACTTTTTAAAATTTTGAGACAGGGTTGCATTATGTTGGTAAGTTTTGGAGGTTGGGAGTGCTGGGATTATAAGTGTGTACCACTGAACACAGCTAAGAGATGGCTTCTTGACTGTAGACACAGTCTCTTTGAGGGAAGCAAATCTTTATCATAAGCAATGCAGAAGTAAAGAGCCATATCAATTGTAATAGATGCTTCAGTCATAACTAATAAAACAGGAATAATGGCATTGGTTTCTCTGGAAAAAATTAATATGCTGGATGAACTTGTTTAAAAGTATTTTCAAGTACATCACATTAAAAAATAATTTGTATTGAATGAAATTACTTAAAATGGAAATGTTTTCAGTTTCAGCGCTCATAAACTCTACTTCATCTAACAAGTCATAATTATATATTTAATTTATAAAACCAAGTAAAGGGTATAGACCTGGAAACAGAAAAAGTAAAGAATATCAAGGTTGCAAAGAAAAGAGGAAAACATAAAATATCCGAAAAAGAAAGAAAATGCTAAAATTGAAAGAAATTTTAGAAATTTTCTAGCTAGATACTAGATTTTTATTTGTACCTCACTTTATTTGAAAAAAAGTAAGGTATTACTCATATTTTGCAAAAAGAGTAAGATTAAGACTAGAAAGATTAATCTACACCAGAAAATGAATTAAAATATATAAGAGAAAAATAGTTTTATAAATCATTTTGTATTTTATACATATGATAAGCACTTAGGAAATGAATAAAGATAGGTTTAAAATAATAAAGTTAAAATAACTGAATCTATATGCTAACATCAAGATCTTCCTATGTATTTTTAGTTTAACAATATAATCTTTGACATAACTACATTGTAAATATATGACAGAAAAGTCCATGAATGGTTTCAATGTTCCAGAAAAGTTTCTTTTTAAATCAACATTTTACTTTGCTAAAATGAAGTCAATGTATGTATACAGACTTATAATAAGCAAAAAGTCCCACAAACTACATACATACCTCTTTTTTCCCTCTTTCCGTGAGTGCTACTCCATACAAAAACAGTAATGTCAAGTAATAACCAATATCAATTTGATATGCCTACAAAGAAAGAAAAATGTTAGATATATTTAAAATGAGCTACTTTTCAGTATATCAAGCATAATTAAATAGTCTAAGTCCATTTAATAACTATTAAATGAAGTAAATATATATATACATATATATTACATATTATACATATATACATATATATTATATATTAAAAATTATATTACCAATCATTTAATATTTACTATAAAGAATATTATATATTTGATAATTTGATCCAAGAAGAGCAATATGGTTAAAGAAAATGAAAGCAACTGAAAACGAAAGCAAAATCTTGTTACATTAAACCTTCCAAAAATTCTTTGTCTCATATAATATTTTAGGTCTGAGGAACACTTTTGGTAATAATATAATGAACAGAAAAATATCTACCACCCACCTTAAAAAATGCAATGATCTGCTATATCAAAATCCATTATTCTTCCCATGTGGGTTTTGTCACAACAGTATAAACATAAAACTTATCACTCCTACAACTAAAAATTAAAATGTGTGGCTATTTCCTTCACTTGAGTCTAGGGTGCGCAAAATTACAGAGATGGAAAAGATTAAAAATTAGGAAAGATGAGGAGGGAAAGAAGATTCGGGTGTGATGACAAAGATATCTGGGAACTTGGATTTCAGCAATGTTCCCACTATTAACTAACCAATGAAGGTGGTTCACTATGCTACTTTGCAAACAACATGATTTATGGTGGTCACCTGGGAAATACTATCGGGAATCTGAAATTTTGGCACATACCCGGCAGAGGGTATGCTAAATAACTAGCCTCCAATAAATATTTGGAACATTGAATGTCTAATGCTCTGTCTTTGACAGAAAAATCACACATGAAGCTACACTGTTCTTGATGTGGGGTGGGAGCTAAGGGAGTTTATTTTGTGACTCTTTATGGGGTGGAGAAAGCATAAGGAAACCTGCAAATGGATTCTTTCAGATTCCACCTGGCTTTCTTCCTTGTGATCTGCCAAGTATCAGTTACGGTCACATTTTGGTCATGAGTACTACCACATGCTGAGCCCTGTCCTTCTAGTAAATCTCTGAATGTCCATGAGGGTGCCCTTCCAGGCCCTGGATATGACATCCATAGTGTCAATGTCAGTGTCTTGGTTTTGATAATGTACTGTAGCATGTAAGATGTAACTATTCAAGGAAACTGGGTGAAGAGTACACAGAGACCTCTCTCTGTACTTTTGTAAACACAGCTGCAATTTCTGTAAATGTTGGTATATGTGCTGCTGAAGCAAGCACAAATTTCTGTGAATCTATAATTATCTCAAAATGAAAAATTTTAAAAAACACCTATGGAGAAAATATTTTCCATTCTATTTGTGATGGTTCATTTTATGTGCCAACATAACTGGCCATAGAGTGCCCAGATTAAATATTTTTTGAGTGTGTCTACGAGACTGTGTCCAGAGATATTAGTGTGTGAATTGGTGGACTCTACACAGTTGATCGCGCTCCTGAACATGGCTGGGTATCTTCCAATTCACCACAACATGAATAAAACGAAGTGCAAAGGAAGAATTTGCCATTTTTGCTGCCCACCTCTCTGAGATGGGACATCCCTTCTGCTCTCAGACAGAGATATGGCTCTCTGGCCTTTAGAAAGAATAGAATTACAATACCAGCTTTTCTGAATTTCCTGTTTGCAGACACCAGATCATGAAACTTAACCTCTATAATCACATGAGCCAATTCCTCAAAATAAATCATATCTATATATTTCCCATAATAAATTAGATCATATCATTTACCTTTTTCTCTGAGATTTTGTTTCTCTGGGGAATCCTAACTTTCTTTGCTCTTCAATTCTATACTGACTGAAGATTCTAACCATATTTTGTCATGTGACCTTTTTTCACTGAGATTGCTCCATACCATCAACAAGATTTTTCCAAGTACATATGGATGATAAATATCCATAGGATATACGCTTTCTACTTGTACTCATCTAACTGTATTCTTTCATGGAGAACACTTCTTACGACCAACAGTATATATTTCTGAGACAACTGATTAGAGTTAGAAGTTTAGCTTCAAACTCCAGTGTAGATAGATGCATGTTTTTTCCTCAATGGACTAAGTAAGTTTACAGATAAAAACTCCCTGTAATATCTAACTGGTTTTCATTGTAAAATTCTCATATGTGCAGAGGCAGTATGATATAGTTCAGAGGCTATAACAGTCTGAAGCCAAGACTGTTACAGTTGTATACTCACTCCACCAACTACTACCAGGTAAATTTAGCAAGTTATTTAACCTTAATGTCTCAATTTTCTAACATATAAAATGAGAAAAATAAGACGGTAATCATGAAGAGTAAATGAGCTAATCTTTACAAAGCATTTAGAACAGTGGCTATCACATAGCAAGCACTAAATAAGTGTGAACTATGATTTTGTAATTTTTTTAAAAACCAGATTCATATCACATAGTTCATGGCTTGTACAATTCTAAATAAAAACATTTTTTTCAGAAGATGTAGAATTGTAGCAATGCTATGAGACTGCAAAAAGCTCTGGAAATGTAAAGATGTAAGTAGAACATTTGTAACCTAGAGCCCTTATCCTTTCCACCTACCTCATTCTAGTTAGCAGAGCTTATTCCATGTACTAGAACCAAATGGATACACAGATGTTATTGGCAACTACATAAGGTGGTCTTACCCCCTGTTGATGGGATTCAGGGGCAGGAGAATCACGCAGCTAAAGCAGTAAGTAGGCTGCTTTGCTCATGAGAATTCCAATTCAGACCACAAGTGGAACTAAGGTAGCAAGCTCTTCCATTTCCTAGTTTAAGATTCATCTGTGAAGTAATGCCTACTACATACAGAAAGGCTAAGCAATGGGTACTTGTTAATGTTTATTTTATACTGATTTATTTCACTGACTGGCAATCTAGTCAGAAATAAATGTAGGTATGCAGCATCCAAGAAGTTCTGGGGATAATAAGATGTAAACTTCTTTTTCTTTGTTTCATTTTTTGAATCCATCCAGAACCTCCACTGGAACGTCCACATATCAGTGTTTAGAACTCTAGTCCTGAGAATACTAAAGGATTATTTTTTTTACCTTTTTGTACATCATTATAATATGGAATTTAGTGTCTCAGGCTTTATGGTACTTTGGTAGTCCTTTTTGAAGATAACCCTAATCTTTCTTCTATGCACATGTAAACCTTATTTTACTGATCTAACTATGCCAAGAACTTTTTTCCCCTTGTTGTCCTGCCTTATTAGTTGTAATTTTTTCTTTTTGCAGTACTGGAGATTGATCCCAGGGTCTCATGCATGCTAGGCAAATGCTCTACCACTGAGGTACAACCCCGTATCTTTTTTTTTTTTTTTTTTTAATCTTGAGATAGAGTCTTGCTAAATCCCAGGCTGGCCTGGGATCTGTGATCCTCCTGCTTCACCCCCCCGAGTAGCAGGGATTAAAGGTGTTGAGTACCACACTCAATGGTGTTCTAATTTTTTATAATTTTCCTCCCTCAGATTGTTCCATTTATTTCTAAAGTATCATTTGACCTTAAATAAATATATTTTTAAAATTTTACCTATAACAGAAGTTCCAATTTTTACAAATAGAGAAATATCAGAACAGAAGCTGATATTAATAGGGGAAATGGGAAATTTTCCCTTTACTATTTTGACAAATAAAAATTGCACATATTTACCATATACATGTTTTGAAATTTGTATACATTGTGCAATGAGTAAATCAAGCTAATTAATATATGTATGACCTCATGTAACTATCATTTTTGTGGAGAAAAGACTATTCTCCTGTCTAACTGAAATTCTGTATCATTGAATTAAGATCTCAACCTTTTTCTACCCCCAGTCCCTTGTGACCACCAGTCTATATTTTACTTGTAGGAATTCAATATTTTTAGATACTATGTCATGTAGTATCTGTCTTTCTGTGCCTGGCTTATTTTTTGAAGTTCATGAATCTCTATTTCTAAGTCAGAAAGTCCATTTCTATTAATTCAAGTTTCTTTATGATTAAAAAAAATCTGGTAAAGAAGGGGACTAGAATAAGTTCATTTCAGACATACAGTCACATTAGAAAGTATAAGACACAGTATAAAAAGTGAAAGGCAATAAATTTATATGTACCCTTCTTTAGGGATAAAAAGGAAATACACTAATTGGCTTACACCTCAAAATAAGTACACATTCCCTTTCTCTCATTGAAAAATGCTACACAGGTCTATTACACAAAACTTTCAGAGAGAAAACACCTACAGTATAATTAGTAGCTTGAATATTCCTAAGAGCTGTTTCCAGTTGTGTTATCAAAAAACGTAAAGTTAAAGCAGGAACAATTTCCTCTCCATTTTGGCTATTGGCTGCAACTTCTCTCTGTGGAAAAACAATTTAGTTAAAAATTTTTATGAGTTAGAACAAATATCTACATATATTATACAAATTAATACATGCTCATTGTAGAAAATTTAGAAAAGAGAGATAAAAAAGATGATTTTAAAACATCCACACCAGCCAGATACATTGTTCTCATATTTGTTTATTTTTAAGTAATATGATGAATCTCTTTGTAACTATTTCCTCAAAGCACATAAAGCATTCATCTGCCTGTCAAACAAGAGGCACTAACAAAACCTGTTCACAGAAATAATAGTGGAAACCTTTCCAAATATATGGGAAAAATTAAACACACAGATAAGAGAAGCATATAGAACTCCAAATAGCCATGATTGAAAAAAACATTCCTCATGACACATCATAATCAAAATACCAGAAGATCAACACAGGGACAGAATCTGAAAAGCTGTCACTGAAAAGCAATAAATCAGTAATAAAGGTAAATCCATTAGAGTTACAGCAGACTTCTCAAGACAGACTTTAAAGGCCAGGAGAGCTTGAAGTGAAGTGTTATAAGCCCTAAAAGAAAAAAAAAACAAAAACTTTCAACTCAGACTTATATGTCCTGCAAAAGTATCTTTCAAAATTGATGGAAAAATAAGATACTTCTATGATAAAGAACACGTAGAGAAATTCATGATTATGAAGGCTGGATTAGAAAAAATAATCAAGAATATTCTAGAAAGAGAAAATGAAGCCAATATTGCCAGAAAGTATAATAGAATGAATACACCAACCAGGGTAAGTACTTAAGCAAAAAGGGGGGAAAAAAGAAAATTAGCAACAGGAAAATAAAGCAATGACATGAATAAATCAATACCTCTCAGTAATAATTCTTGATGTAAATGGTTTCAATTTCCCAATCAAAAGAAAGAGATTAGCAGAATGGGCCAAGAAATAAAACCTAATAATACATTGTATAAAGAAAACATATTTAATTAAAAAACCACAGGTTAAAAATCAAAGGATGAAAAATAATATTCCATACAACTGGAATCTGGGAAAAAGGAGAAGTATCTATCCTAATTTCTGACAAAGTGGATTTCAAGCCAAAACTGCTCAGAAGAGGTAAAGAAGGTCACTAGACTTTTGTTAAGGGAAAAATTCAACAGGAAGAGATAATAACTATAAACATATATGCAGTAAAGAATGGCACATCCATCATCATAAAACAAATACTTCTGGACATAAAAGATCAGATAAAATTCCAACACTGTTATACTGGGAGAACTTAATACTCCATTGTCACAAATAGACAAATCAACCAAACAAAACATCGACAACAAATATCAGAATTGAATCAAACCTTCAAACAATAAACTTAATCATCTACAAAGTGTTCCATCCAACAACAGAATACAGTTTTTTCAACAACACATGTCTCCAAAACAGGCCAAATAGTAGCCCATAAAGCACTCTTAAGTAAATGCAAAAAAATCAAACTTATCCCATGCATAATATCAGACCATAGCTCAATGAAACTAGAAATCAAAGGCAAAAGAAACCACAGAAATTATGCAAATGTATGAAAATTAAACAATACCCTCATGTATAATCAATAGGTCAGAGAAGAAATAAAACAGTTCCTAGAATTAAACAATAATGCCAGTATAGCATACCAGAACCTATGGAAAACAATGGAAACAGTCCTAAGGGGGACACTTATAGCTGTGAATGCCCACATCGGAAAAACAGATTAAGCCCAAAAGAATTATTTGATGCACTTCCAAGTTAAGAACAATCCAAATCCAAAGCTAGTACAAGGAATAAAATTATTAAGGTCAGGGCAGAAATCAATGAAATTGAGACTAAAAAAAATACAAAGAATCAATGAATGGAACAGCTAGTTCTTTAAAATACACACACACACGCACACACACAAACATCTAGCCAATATTAACAACAAAAAAGGAAAAACCAAAATAAATGCAATTAGAAATGAAAAAGATGAAATCACCATGGACGCTGCCAAAATCCAGATTATTATTAACTACTTTGAAAACCTGTAATCTAATAAACTAGAGAATTTAGAGGAAATGGATAGATTCCTAGATACACATGAATTACCAAAATTGAAGCAAGGAGATATAAAAAACAGGTAACAAAATTGAAGAAGTAATAAAAACCATACTAACTAAAAAAAAAGAACACAGGTCTCCAGGTATTCGCTGTTGAATTTTACAAGAACTTTAGGGAAAATTTAATGCCAATACTCCTCAGACTCTTTAATGAAGTTGAAAGGGAAGAGGTAATCCCAAAGTCATTCCTGGAAGCTAGAATTACCATGATTCCAAAAACAGCAAAAAAGACAACTACAGGCCGATCTCTTTAATGAAAATAGATGCAAAAATCCTCAACAAGATACTGGCAAGCCAAATGCAACAAATCATCAAAAAGATCATACATCATGATCAAGTAGGCTTCATTCCAGGGATGCAAGGATGATTAAACATACACAAATCAATGAATGTAAAAATACATTACATAAAAGAAGAAAGGACAAAATTCTCACGATCATCTCAACTGACACAGAAAAATCCTTTTACAAAATTCAACATCTAGTCACAATAAAAATCCTGAAGAAATTAGGTTTTTTTTTTTTTTTTTTTTTTTTTGTGGGTACCCGGGGGTCGACCTCAGGACCTCGCGCGCCAGCAGGCGCCCATGCCGCTGAGCGATATCACCGGCCCCTTTTTCGTATGTGGGTTCCGGGAGTCGAACTCGGGCCCTCGCGCTTGCAAGGCAGGCGCTTACGCCGCTGAGCCATCTCACCGGCCCAGAAATTAGGTTTAGAAGGACCTTATCTCGATCTGACAAAAGCCATTTATAAAACACCTACTGCCATCATCATATTAAAAGGAGCGTATTGAAAGCTTTTCCTCTAAAATCAAGAACAAGACAAGGACATCCACTATCACCATTTCTGCTCAATATAGTTCTGGAACCATTAGCCAGAGAAATCAGGAAATCAGGCAAGAAAAATAAACAAAAGGCATATATATATATATGGGCAGCAAGAGCAAATGAAGAGCCATTGCAATCCAAGACTTCAAATTATACTACAAAGCTTATGATAAAAACAGCATGGTATTGGGACAGACACATACACACACACACAAACACACACACATATAAACATATGTGGATAAGTGGAACAGAAAAGAAGATACATAAACAACTCCAGGCACATTCAACTGATCTTTGACAAAGGGGCCAAAAACATATGCCAGCAAAAAGATAGCATCTTTAACAAATGATGCTGGGAAAACTGGCTATACACATGTGGAAGATTGAATATAGACCTATATCTCTCATCATGTACTAAACTAAAATCAAAATGGATCAAAGATCTAAATGTTAAAACTGGAATAATCTATTGGGAGATAAAATAGATATAGGCAAGAACTTTCTGAACAGAACCCCAATAGCACAAGAAATAGGACCAAGAATAAACAAATGGGATCATATTAAATTTAAAAATTTCTATACCACGAAGGAAACAACAAATAGAGTGAGGAGACAACCTACAGATTGGGAAAAAAATTTTTGCCAGCTATTCCTTAGACAGAGGACTAATACCTAGAATATGTAAGGAACTCAAAACTTTAGACCCTTGAAAGACCCAATCAAAAAATGGGCAACTGACGTGAATAGACACTTCTTAGAAGTATGAATGGCCAATAAATACATGAAAAAAATATTCAACATATCTGGCCATTACAGGAATGCAAATTAAAATTGGAGATTCCACCTTACTCCAAAAAGAATGGCTATCATCAAGAAATCATATAATGACAAATGCTGGCGAGGCTGCAGAGTAAAACAAACCCTTTTACATTGTTGGTAGGAATGTAAACTAGTACAACCATTTTGGAAATCATTATGGAGATCTCTTAGAAAACTGAAACTAGAAATTCTATTTGAGCCAGGTATTTTTCTTCTAGGTATCATCCTGCAAGGTTTATAGAAATCAAATTATAGAGATGTATGCATACCCATGTTTACAGCAGCACCACTCATGATAGTTAAATTTTGAAAGCTGCCCATACGTTCATCAACGCATGGATAAAGAAAATGTGGCATTTATACACAGTGGAGTACTACTCTGCCATAAAAGATATACTTATTCATTTGTAGGAAGATGGATGCACTTTGAGATCATAATGCTAAGTGAAATAAATCAGACATACAAGTTTAAATATGGCATGGTTTCTCTTGTATGGGTAATTGAAAATATAAATAAAAAGTAAAATAAAAGATAATAGGAAATAGGGAGTAGGTCTTTTGCAAAAGGGAATGAAACAAGAGAAAAAGGGAGGGGGAGGAATAGGAGAGTAACAGGATGAAGTAAAGAATTAAAATGTGTTATATATATATGTAGTAACTCCCCACAATGAATGAAATCATTATGTATAGTAAACATACTACTAATAAAAAATAAAAATAAAAAATAATGTATATTCTGCCATTATTGGGAGTAGTGCTTTTTGTGTATATGGTGTGAGTGTCTCAATTAGATCAAGGTTGTCATATTAACTAGTTTTGTGTTTAGTTCAATTATCAAGAGAAGTATGTTTAAATCTACCACTGAAATTGATTTGTCCATTTCCTCTATAAAATTACAGATTTTTATTATATTATTCATAAAAGTTCTTTATGTATTTTGATCTACTATATTTGCATTTTGTGGTCTATTTTCTGTACTTGTCTGTATGAAGGGTCAAGAGGAAGTAATATAACCTAGTTTTAATATCTAAGCAGGAAAGTTCTAGGCCTTTATTTCCTGCACTTCTCTTACATAATTTTCTTGTTTCTTATTTCCTTATTTTTCATTTGAAGTTTAGAATTAGCTTTTAATAACAATAAGAAAAAATCTTTTAAAAGTTGGAATTATGTGATATTTGTATATTTTGATTTATGGAAGTCTGAGAGCTTTATCTCATTCTGGTTTTCTATGTGAGTATTTTCCACTTAGGTCTCCTTTTCTTTAAGAGAGTTTTTATTTGCTTTAGTAGGGAGTATTGATCCTATGCTTAAGAATAAAATCAGTGTAAATACTTGCTAAAATGTAAATTCCTAGACACATTCTAAGAGATTTTGATTCTTTAGTACTAACATATTCTCATGTGAGTGGTTCGAGACAAACTTTAAAAACTACTAGTGTATCTTAGGTATTTCACATTTTTGCTATCATAAATAAATATTTTTCTTCTATTTTTACCTTTTAATTGGCTAATGTTTTAATACATGAAGGTTACTGATTTCTGTTTCTTGTTATTTCTGGGTAATGTCCAAAATATAAGAGGGAAATGGCAGCAACACTGCATCAATTCAAGACAGATTCATTTATACTGTGATAAATTATCTTGGGTAAGGTAACAATTATACATAAAGTCTTATGGATAGTTTCAGGGTTTGAATTTTTAATTGTAGGACATTAATTTCTTTCATGGAAGTAATTAATGATGTATTTTCTCATAGGAAAAAGAAATGTGGTCTTTTCAAGACATCTATGGTACTTAATCCCCCCTTCATTAATTGCCACAAGGAAAAGAGATCATTTTCTTTAACTTTGGGTAACATCTTAATATAAGAAATGGTTTCACTCCTATACAAATTAGAACAGATTATTATCTAGAAAAACTATTTCTAAGACAGAAATCTATTATGTATTTTCTATATTTATTTCACTCATAAATCCAAAAGTTTGGATATTATTTTTATCTTACATTTTTAAAAACTTTGTCAATCTTTTGCAAATTAGGAAGCCAAAGGCAGTCCCTTTAACCCACAGAAACTAGTCATGGGTTAGCAATGGAATGGAAATAAATACCAGACTTTATTACAATTATAAACCTGCATTCCTACTAATTCTTAAAAGGCTTGCACCAACCAACTCTACTTAATTAACAAAAGTCTATGGCCAAGGTTGATGTTGAAGCCCTTTACAAAAAGTAAGGTGGGGATTTTAAGGCCTTAGCTATACTGCATAACCCAAAGATATATTATGACATTACCTGCATTGTCTGGAAGGAAAAATCTTCTTGTAAGAACTTCTTAATGTGAGGAACCACCCCTTTTGGTAGAGTATTAATTGCATTTAATAACTTCTTCACCTCTAATAGTAGGTTAACAGGGACAAGATCAGTAGGTAGGTCCTTTTTCTGTTTGTCCTATAAGACATTTATCCATTAAAAAGTTGCAGTTTTATACAAATTATCATTTCCTCTACTGATAAAACTAGAAAAAGTATTAAAAAAGGAACAAAGTTCCAACTGTACGTAGGTCATTATGACAGAACCACAAACTACAAGTAAGAATGAGAAATTCTCTCAAGAAATGTACATTAGGGCCGCTGATATAGCTGAGCAGCACAGCGCCTGCCTGACAAGTGCAAGGTCCTGAGTTCGAATCCCAGTACCCCCCCAAAAAAGAAAGAAATGTACATTATACCAATTATTCTACATAATATGAAAACTATATATATATGATCGCTTTTTACATTATGAGCATTTCAGCTACTAAACCTATAGCAATTTGAAAATGAATAAAATTATAAGAGTTTAAATTGCAAACAAAAATAGAGGGAATCATTTCAATTGTCAATAGTAACAATAATCTTGCAAATTCAAACATATATTTTTATAGATTTAATATGGCCAGTGCTAATGGTTAGTTGATAACTATACAGTTAAATTCTGCTGGACTGTCCACTAACATTAATTATGAAGAACTGGTGGGAAAGACCAATGTGTAAAGAGCCTGGAACAGAAGGATGACAGCCTTCCTTCAACAAGTTGTATCCCAACAAGACACTTTGGGAATATGATTATAAAATCAGAACCAATAGTTTCTTATTGTAGAAGTCTTAAAGAGTTTGAGTTAGAAAAATGTCCACTTGTGAGGTGAATCTGACTGTCAGGTTTCCAACAGATCTAGAATTACACAGGAAAGTGATTTGGTATCAATAAAGCCTGTTCAGGACTACTGCTTATCCTCTGCTCCTGGATTTGAGCCTTAAATTAATATTCTTCCATCTCTATCAATATCTACCAACTATTCCTTATGTTGTATAGCATACCATCCATGAAAATTATATCCAACAATTTTTAAAATGTTAAGTTCACTAAATCTTTGTACAAAGTATACAGGTAGGTATTCATTGTACTATTTGTGTAACTTTCCTGTAGGTTTGAAATTTTTCCGAAAAGTTACAAAATTTCATAAAGTAGAAAAATCCTCATAAAGAACGAGCATTATCAGTACTGTACTTATTTCAAACTAAAGGTCAATTCTACAGTTAGTGGGCAATCATCTGATACTAGTTAACAAATTTACACATAAGCAAAATTTCAGGATAAATATATCTCAACAGGAAATAGTATAAACTTCATGCTTGTTAAATACTTACATCATATTATACTTGTAAATACAATTTTATTTTATTTTATTTTTAGTGTGGATTGAACTCAGGGCCTTATACATCCTAAACAACTGCTCTGTCATTGAAGTACATCAAAGCCTCACCTGCTTTTTTTTTCTTTCTTCTTTCTTCTTCTTTTTTTTTTTTTTTTTGACAAGAGCCTCATTAATTGTCCAGACAGTCTGGAACTTGCAATTGTCCTGCCTGAGTAGTTGGGGTTACAGGCATGTGCCAATGTGCTTGGCTTCAATTTTAAATTATTAAAGTTAGCTGTCAAAATCTTTTGTTTTTTAGATATACATAGTGATCACATAAAATCTTATTTAAAAAATTACTTTGTTCTTGATCTATTTTTACAAAATTGATTTAACATTTAAATCAAACTCAGAGCATCCACTTTCCTGGCTTTTTATATTCCTAATTCTCTATCTAGAAATGTCTTTTCTGGATCTAATCTCCCTGGTTCTTGACTCCGCTCAACTGTACAACCCTATGTACATATGCATATATTATATTTATCTGTTACACTTTTGATAGTAATAAGTTCATGTAGGTAAATAATATGATTACCTTATTTTCTCATAAGTTACTGAAAAACCTGTGCAACGTTTAAGTGAACATCAATTACTATATAAAACTCTGTGGCAAAAGCTATGATAAAAATTGCACTAAAAAGAACAGTGGCTGTTCATCAATATTTCATTAAATATGACATATGGTACTCACAAAAATATTTTATTTTACCGTTAAGCATATGGCAATGAAAGTTTATACTAGTGTGTAACCCATTTATTCCCTTTCATTCTGTTTACTGTTCTAATAGTAAAGAAAATAAAAATCTAAAAATTAACTTCAGAAACAACTTAGTGAAACTTCTTAATCAATAAAGTTCCATATATGTATATGTTTTCTTTCCTATGTGTATGTTTGGAATTTCATTTTGAATTTTCCCTTCAAAAGACAAGTGAGAGTACTGGGAATGCTATTCAGTGGTAGAGCCCTTGCATGAGCTTATCACCAGCGCTGCAAAAAGGAAAAATGAAAGATATATACATATATATTTTTGGTGCCAGGAATCAAACTCAGGACCTTGCGCTTGCCAGGCAGGCACTTGACCACTGAGCTCTATCCCTGGCCCTGAAAGAGTTCTTAAAACTGATTTTTGACATGATTCAGGCAAATCAATTCTATTTTCTTTTCATTTTAACTTACAGTAAGAAGAGAGAAATGGTATTTAGGATGATAACCTTATGTAGTATCGATCATCCAAGAAAGATTTAATTATGATGATTTTACTTATTAAAGCAGGAAAATGGACTCATTCAAAAAATTTTAACATAACTGAACTGGCTATATTACCTTCACATTGGCTATTATTAATTAATCAAAACATTAATAAAATTAAATTTCTCTTACCAGTTGAATGGTTGATTTTTCTACTTTATTCTCAGTAGCCTCTTCAGTCTGTACCTCCACAGCAGGATCCCTATTTTAAACAAAAAAAATTATTAAAGAGCATCTCTTCACAAAGATTTTAAATGGTAATAGGAAAGAATCTACAAGTGAAAGCTAAGTGTGGTGGTCTACCACACCTGTAATCCCAGCATTTGGAAGTCAAGGCAAGAGAATCCGCAATTTGAGGACAACCAGGACTGCAGAGCTAGACCCTGTCACAAATAAACAATGAGTCTAACAATTGTATTTTTGTATGAAAGTTCAGAAGTATGTATCAATGATAGTAGGTGTGCATTTGTTCAGGGACTCTAGTTAAAAAAAGAAATTTATGTTAAGCACTTACTAGACTATGGTAGAGAAAATAGCAAGCTGATAAAAACAAACAAAAAAACTATGCAAAAAAAAAAGCATAATTTTTTTTGTTTGTTTTGGGGTTTTTTTTTGAGACAGCGTCTAACTATGTAATCTACGCTGGCAGCAAACTCACTATACATGTAGCCCAGGCTGGCCTGGAACTCGCAGTTATCCTCCTGCTTCAGCCTCCTGAGTGCTGGGATTACAGGCATGCACCACCATGCCCAGCAAAACTATTTTTAACAAACACACAACAGATAAAAATAATGTGGAAAAATAACAGGACAATTGCAATTACCTGTATCCAGGTAAAGAAAGACAGTCCTTGAAAAGGATGATGGTCTGTGATTGATCTATCTTATCTATCTATCTATATCAAAGGTTAAGAAAAAGATCTATCTTATATAGATCATTTTATTTCTTGTTTGGAGCCCCTGGACTTAAAATTGTCCAGCTTTCCAAAATAGTTTTTAAAATTGATGTAGAATTTTTAGAACTTATTAACTCTTTGGGTAATCAGGAATAGATTGAGGTTTTTCTTTTTCACATTGATTCAAAATGTCAACATGGTCAGTGCTATATAATGAAATAAAAATTTTAGTTATAAAGTTCCCTTTGTACCATCATATAGAAACTATAATATAGGATTATATTTGATGTATATGGCCTAATAATTCTGTATAATAGCATATAAAAAACTAAAACATGTTGACTGATTTATTCAGAACTGTACTTTACAAATATTACCTACTTTATTGTACATTTAGATATTCATTTGACAGACAATCATTAACCACCTATTATGCATATGCTAGCTGATTTTGTCAAGGCAAACTGGGAAAGATAAATACTATAATGTTTTTCACATTTTCAGAGTATCAATGAAAGATGATTTATACACACAAAAAAATAATTTATAATATGACTTTTGGCAGTTTTTAAAGTGTCACTGTAAAGACAAATTGCCCACTAATCCATTAATTGTCTTCCTCCACTTTTAAGCCTCACTTCAAAAAGAAACACTAGGAACATGCTTGCGTTATCAAGAAATAAAAAATATTGAAATAATTCCTTAAGACTTTCAAAATTAATGTAAAATGAATACTCTACCACTTCTATTTCATGATCATTTACTCCTTAACTCAAGTTTTCATTCCCAGGTGTATATTAAAATCAACTGTGAACTTCTGTTATATTCAGATTTGCAAATACTGTTTGAGAGCTTCTCAGTCAAGTATCTAGACTCCATAACAAATTTCGATGTGTAACCCTAACTTCCCTCTTTTCACAAAATAAAGCTACCCCCCAAGACAGTCAAAATCTTCCCCAAGAATTACTCTTTTTCTTGCTGTTTCATAGCTAAATGATCTGCCATCCCCCTTGCTTCCACACTTATCAAAATGTTTCTTATCCATTAAATACCCATTTAAGTATCACTTTGTGGAAACTCAATCTCAAATGTGTAATTACTGTTCCTTTCTATATGTGGCCATGGCATGTCTATTTATACTTATGTACTTTACAGATATACCGTTTATATTTTCCCATTACACTATAAACTCTAAGTACACAAATTTTGTCTTTGCCCTTATTCCCTAAGTACCAGGGAGTCAGTAAATGCTTGCGAAATAATAGATCATATTGCTTACTATATGAGACAACTCAGGGTGGAAGATCTCCAATACTAACTTGCTGTGCAGTGTTAGATGGGAAGTGTACAAGCAGGCTGAACTCGTCCTGGTTAGCGGGGACAAGCTGCCATTTGGCCTACGCTCAAGTGAACCATTCATTAAGATCTTCTGTATTATGTTTTTAAATTAACCTCCATAAAGCAAGGGTAAGAATACCCAGTTCACAGAATTGTTATGAGGTTTATATGAATACTTCCAAAAGCAATAAAAACAATATCCTATACATAGTCCATGTTAGTACTTGTTAAAGCATTTCAGCAAGAATGTCCCAAGTACAACAAGATGTAGCACATTTTTCAATTCTTAGTTCTTTACCTAGGGTTGTGGTGGCAAACCTATGGCATGCCATGCCATAGTCAGGTGTTCATTATCATTGAAAGCTCTAAAAGGTTTGCTGTCACTGCCCCAGGGTATGATTCTTAGAGAAGTTTTCTCAAATTAGATTTTACCCAGTCTACATCCAGTCTAATCAAAGATGTTAAATTGTCTTGAAGCATAAGGGTATCTTATTCACACGAGCTTCCCAAGGTATTGTGGAAGTCAAATGTCAAGTCTTCAGAATGTAACAAATCCAACTGGTTTGTGTCAACCCAGGTAAGGAATCTTACCTCACAAAAAATTCTTCTGGTAGAGAATCCATGTTGCATTAAGTTCCTTTACAAAAGTCTTCTTCCAGTGCTTGCAAACTGACTTTTACTACTGCTAATTAAAG
Source organism: Erethizon dorsatum (assembly GCA_028451465.1). NCBI lineage: Eukaryota > Metazoa > Chordata > Mammalia > Rodentia > Erethizontidae > Erethizon > Erethizon dorsatum. Next base: position 72,808,958 of record CM051831.1, read on the forward strand.
CTGTAAGGAAAGTAATGTTTTTAACAGGAGGGTATGAGCTTTGTTTTCTTTCTTCTCATTCTAAAAATAGTACATACTCATTTAAAAAAAAGAAACTGAAGAAAAAGAATGTTATCATCATTCAAGCATAATCACAGCCTATATTTTAATATATTTATTTTCTCCAGGAATAGGTATATTTTATCAATTTATATTTATATTGAATAGAAAATGTTCTACTCTACCTATTCACCATTGAATGTTATATATATAAAAAAAACTTTCATGTTATTTTACTCTCCTAATAAGCATTCTTAATGTATACCCAACAGTTGGTTCATTGGGGTTCCTTGAACATTTTCTTATATTTAGAGATATTTCCCCATTTTTTCCACTACAATTAATTCCATAATAAACACCATTGTGAATAACTTTTTTCTATACTTATGACTATTTCTTTATGGTAAATACTTAGGCCACAGGACAATGCAGGAAGCTGTTACAGCAAGCAACCATAGGCTGAGACCACTGCCAGCCCACCCGGCTCTAAGATTTGCTTCCCCTTGGCATGGGGCAGCAGGAGTCGACTAACTGAATGACTAGATCCTGGCTAAGGCCAACTCCTAGGGAGAGAAGGTGAGCTAGGAGGGCCAGCAGATTCAGAAAGTACGGACCTGGGCAGCAGGCTTAGGGATTCCAGTGGTACCCTTCCAAATTGACTAGGTGAGAGACAGCCATGGGGAGACCTCCACAGAAAGGATGCAGGTTAGACATACACCCTTGGGAAGTTTAAGCACAAGCTGGAAAGGATAAAAGCCCTGCCTTCTTTAGTGAGAAACCAGGCCCAGTGTGTGGTGACACGAAGGCCAACAGTCTATTTGAATACCCACTCGGCAGCATACATCCAGCAGACACTAGAGGGTTAACTGTTTTTCCCATCTGCAAATGTAAGCAAGGACACCTCTTGGATTGGACAGTTACCAGCATCCTGGTGAACAAACATGGACTCTGGTCTATGGTTGGCACCTCACAAACCCACAGACCACAAAGCTGGGTGGAAAAAATCGTGACTTGCTGGATTATAAGACTGCAGATTCTGGAAAGAAATCACTCATTGAAAAACACCAAAAAAATTTTCTTCACTTAATCTTTATTTACTATTTTTCTCTTTCTTTCATTGGTTTTTTTTGGGGGGTTGTGGGTTTTTTCTCCCATTTTGTTTTTAATCACTTTTTAAAAAACTTTTTCCCTTTTCCCTTGATTTTACATTTCCTGTATTTTGCTGTTTTCTTTTTCATCTTCATTCTTTTCTGTGACTGTTTTCCAATACTATTTCCTTTTACTCAATAGTATCTTCCATCTCACTGTTCTCTCTTCCTTCTCACCTCCCACTGATTTTTTCAGATTTTCTTTTTTCATTCTTCAGTTCCCCACCCCCTCTATCCTTACCACTATAACTATAAAGGCTTATGACTCTTTAGTTAGTTAACTCTATGCTATTATTTTTGAATACTGTAGCGGTATAGTAGAAGTAAAGGTAGAGGTAAAGTTGTTCCATTTAGTAGATAGTTGCTTTAGGTTAATATTTGGTTTTAGTGTTTATACTATAATTATAGATATCTTTTCTATGGTTGAGGATGGTACATTATTTGTTCTTAGGGTATGTCAAAATCCACTTGTTCTTTGATGCTATCATTGTGGCTGATTTTATTACTATAACCAAGGTGAAATAGTTCTTGCTATTAATTGGTTTACTCTGGATGCCAATATCTAGATTGCCTTTGTGTAATTAATAATAATGTACTTATTCCCAAAGAACTGGGTACTGGAACAAATATGCTGCAGCCTCCCATCCTAAATAAATGGAGGTGGTTAGATCCTGGAACAGAAGCAAAGGTTACTAGTTAGAAATGCCCAGAGAGCATTGCTGAAAGCAGACTTTAATTACAGATGTCTTCATACCAGCAATGTAGATTTCCATTATAATCAACCCAAACATGTCAAAAAACAAACAAGAAGATAAAAACGTGAGAAGATAAGGCAAGAAAATGCCTCTAAAAGCTCCCAACTCCTCCAAAGCTGATCCATGGGCAGTAAAAGGGAGGCAATCAAAAACCACACAACCAAGTTATTCATAAGAATAACACAGCAGATTAAAAAAAAAAAAACAGATCAATAAGGCATTGGGTAAGCTCAAACAATATATAACTAAATATATAATGGGCCTAAAATGCAAAATGATCACCAAGTCTACACAAGACACTAATAAAAAGCTGAGCTAAACAAAATGACACAAAACATGAATAAGTAGCAAAGAAAAGAATTAAGAGAACACAAAAGTTACCAACAGAAATCCAGGAAATTATTCTATTGAAAGTATGGGCAGAAGTGAACAATGTCAGGACAGAATGTCAAAACTAGAAGACAGAACTGTTGTCAGTGATCAATTAATGAGAGATGTCTTAAAAACAAGAGAACACGAAAATGGATCCAACAGCTGCTAGATGACACAAAGAAGACTAGTCTAAGATTAATTGGAATTAATAAAAAATTAAGGATACCTCAATGGCATATAAAACCTGTTTACAGAAATACTGATAAACTTTCCAAATATAGAGAAAAAACATACAGATAAGTGAGGCATGTAGAACTGCAATAAAAAACATATAAAAAACACCTCCCCATTATACATCATAGTCAAAATACCAGACATCCAACACAAGGACAGAATCTTAAAAGCTGTCACTGAACAGTAATGAATCAGTTATAAAGGTAAATCTATTAGAGTTACAGCAGACTTCTCAACACAGACCTTAAAGGCCAGGAGAGGTTGGAATGAAGTATCATAAGCCCTAAAATAAAATAACTTCCAACTCAGACCTATACATCCTGCAAAACTATCTTTCAAAATTGATGGAGAAATAATTTCCACGAGAAAGAACACTTAGAGAAATTCATGACCATAAAACCTGCATAGAAAAAATTCTTAATAATATCCTAGAAGGAGACAATGAAGCCAATAATGCCAAAAAGTCTAACAGAATGAGTACACTATGCAGGGTGAACACTTAAGCAAAAGGTGGTGATGGTAGTGAGGATCCAGCAACAGGAAAATAATGTGATGACAGGAATAAGTCAATACGTTTCAGTAACAACTCTCAGTGTGAATGAATGGTCTTAATTCCCAATCAAAGGAATACCATTCCCAATAGCACCAAGAAAAATTAAACACTTAGGAATTAACCTAACCAAAGAAGTGAAATAGCTCTTTAAAAAAAATAATAACACTACTCTGAAAAAGAAGATCAAAGAGAACATCAGAAAATGGAAGGATATCCCCTATTCCTGGATAGGTAGAACCAATATTATCAAAATGCACACTTCCAAAACTGATATACAGATGTAATGCAATCCCAAACAAAATAACAACAGCATTCTTTGCAGATGAAAAACAATCTTCAAAATCATATGGAAACAGTAGAGATCCAGAATAGCAAAAGTAATCCTGAGTAACTACAGCAAAGGGGGAAGCATTACAATTCCAAATTTGAAGTTATTACACAGCTACAGTGATAAAAAAGACATGGTATTGGCAAAAACAAACAAACAAAACATGTACCTCAGTGGACCAGAATAGAGGATGCAGAAACAACTCCAGGTACATTCAGCTACCTGATCTTTGACAAAGAGACCAAAATATATGCTGGGGGTAAGACAGCCCTTTTAACAAACTGTGCTGGGTAAACTGGCTATCCTCGTGTAGAAGACTGAATATAGAACTATATCTCTCACCATGTATGGAACTAAAATTAAAATGGATCAAGATCTAAATGTTAAAACGAACACAATCTGGTGAAAGATAAAATAGGTAAAACTCTTACAGACAGGTACAGGCAAGGACATTCTGAGCAGAATACTGGTTCTCAAGAAATAATACTAAGAATCAACAAATGGCATCATAACAAATTAAAAAGTTTCTGCACAGCAAAGGAAACAACCAACAGAGTGAAAAGACAACCTACAGAATGGGAAAAAAATTTGCCAGCTATTCCTCAGACAGTAGACTAATATTTAGAATACATAAGGACCTCAAAAAATTAGACACCCCCCCAAAAAATAAAAGGCCCAAACAAAAAATGGGCAACTGAAATGAAGAGACACTTCTCAGAAGCACAAATGGCCAACAAATACATGAAAAAAATGTTCAACATCTCTGGCCACTACAGAAATGCAAATTAAAACAACACTGAGATTTCATCTTATACCAGAAAGAATGGCCACCATCAAGAAATCAAATAAAAACAAATGCCAGCAAAGCTGAAGGGGAAAACAGAACACTCTACATTGTTGATGGGAATGTAAAATTGTATAACCATTATGAAAATCAGTAAGAAGATTCCTCAGAAAATTAAAATTACAAATTCCATTCAACCCAGGTATTTCCATTCTTCCCAAAAGAGTTAAAGGCATTATACTAAAATAATATGCAGCCACTTTTCCCCCAAAATTATGACTGTGTGGCTCCATAAAATAGGAGGCACCAGATGCAAAGAGCTTTTGCACACTCTGGTTCAAATATCAATGGATATTATGGATGCTTCCTGAAAAGAAAAGGAAAAAAAAAAAAAACAAAAAAAAACAAAAAAAACGAGGTAACACCGAAGAAACAAAGAGACTAGGGTATCCTTCGTATGTATTTATTTATTATAGCTCTATATTTCAAGAATAACTCTTCTGGGCTGGTGATATAGCCCAGCGGCATAAGCGCCTGCCTGGCAAGCGTGAGGTCCTGAGTTCGACTCCCAGTACCCGCATATTAAAAAAAAAAAGAATAACTCTTCTAAAAGTAGTCCCATTTGATCTTTATTGAGCACTACAGATTATAGAATCAATGCCTTCTGCTAGGCTGGCTTTCCTTTCTGATCCCCCTCTATAAATTCAGAAATTGTTAGAGCAAGCATATATAAAACTATTACCAAACACTCTTGGGCAAAGGAAGAAATGATGAGGAAATAAAGAAAAAGAGAGAGATGGCATAAATAAAACAGATCTACATGGCCTGGCTGCCAAAATAAAACTGCATAACATTTCTCATTTGCAGCCACTAAAACATTTTCTTTTCTTCTATTTCAGTAACTAGGTAGCCACTTTCCCTAATTTTTTTTTTTTTTGGTGGTGGTGGTCATGGTACTGAGTATTGAACCCAGGGCCTTCACACTGAGCTAAATCCTCTTGTGTTTTTTAATTTGTATTTTGAAACAAGACATTGCTAAATTGCTAAGTTGCCTAGGCTGGACTCAAATGTGGTCCTCCCACCTCAGCCTCCCAGACTGTTGGGATTACAGGCTTGTGCGCCATGCTAAGGTCTCTAATGGCATATTTAAAACACATCCAAAAAATAAGATCGGTACAGATTTTGCAGGCCCATTTCTAAAAGGCAATTCAACATATGTACTTTCCAAATCAAGAAAATATATTCCATAAGATCAACTATAAGTCACCCGAGATTTCAGAAACAAGAAAAACAAAGGTAGCTCAATGAGAAGACCTTGGGTTCAACCCTCTATATGCAGTAAAAAGAAAAGAAAAAAGAAAAGAAAAAAAGAAATTCAGATAGTATTAACTCAAAGAAACATGTTTATATGTAGTTGAGTATTTAAAAAGCACGAATAACCAATTTAACACAAAGAGAAAAAAAAATAATAGCAGGATATAAATTCTTCTAACCCTTGAGGTCTGAGCAGCTTCCTATTAGTGAGCTTAGAACAGTGTAGAGGGCAAGCCAGATCTGGCATAAAGGCAAAAAGAGGTCCTGTGAAGGTCATTTGCAAAACAGGTATTCCTAAGTATACTACCAGCATTCTATATATTACTAACACAAAATCTAAATAGTACAGAAAATCTTGAGTTTAATTCTCCAAAATTTGATGTTGATACTTCTTACTTAAAACACAAATGTAAAGACATACACAGATTTTCTTTTAAATTTCCTCAGTTAAAACAAAGAATTTTCTAACGCCTCTTAATTTCCCCAGCACTTTTAATTTTTGTTTCAATTAGTGTATGTAAGTTACACGGACTAGATTTTATTTTGGCATATTCATACACAGATATATTTTGTCATAACTCTCCTTCTTCCCCCCCTTTCACAGATCTCCTTTGTCTTCTCTAACAGTCTTCCCTTCTACATTCAATGTCATCTCCCTTTTTAAAAAAAAAGATTTCTCCTAAGAAAATATGGGATATTTGACTTTCTAACTTATTTCACTTGACATGATACCCTCCTGCTCTAATCATTTTCCTACAAATAATACATTTCATTCTTCACACCTGACCCTTTTATAAAATTTCATTTTGAGACAGGGTTTTGCTGAGTTGCCCAGCCTGGCTTCCAACATGTGATCCTCCTGTTTCATCATCCTGAATAGCTGAGGTTACAAGGCATGCATCATCACATTCATGCACTCTTAATTTAAAAATTCAGTAAGTAAGCAAAATTATAAATAAAGTCATATGTAAATTTGCATTCTCTGTTGAATTACTAATGAAAGATACAACCTATAGCGAATAAAGCAGGGAAAGGTTGGATAAACCTTGTCAATCTTTCACACCACATCAGATTTGCATCGTCTCTTCACTAAGTCTGCACAGGAAAGGGCACAGCTTGAGAGAGATAACTGATTCTCAAACAAATAACATATTTTTATTTTATGATTCCTATAAACCTGGTTATTTCAATAAAAAGTCACGGCTAAGACATTACTTTACAGGGCTGGTGAGATGGCTCAGCGGCGTAAGCGCCTGCCTGGCAAGCGCGAGGTCCTGAGTTCGACTCCCGGAACCCACATACAAAAAAGGGGCCGGTGATATCGCTCAGTGGCACGGGCGCCTCTGGCGCACGAGGTCCTGAGGTCGACCCCCGGTACCCAGAAAAAAAAAAAAAAAAAAAAAAAAAAGACATTACAGCCATAGCATGCGAAGGTATCCCCTCTCTAAACAATACAATCCTTTCATTTCCAGAACATAAAAGCTCAGACGTGGAGACCTCCCCCATCTAATAAGGTCTTCTTTAATAACTGCTTGCGTGGACTACAGCAAAGATGAAAAAGGAGGGAAACATTCTGGCTACAAGGTAGAGGATGGAAGACCTCTACTAAGCTATTCAGTGGTCAGCTTAAAAAAGAAAACAGTGAAAATAAACCAAAAGATATATAGATTCAAAATTAACAAAGTTAAGAAAGGCTATGGCTTTTTCAGCTTGTTTAAAATATAACCTGAGGTGAATCTGTGTGACAAAAGGGTTCCCAGGAGAGGACCATCAATTTCACTATTTCCTAGGATCTGAGCAGGTATGTGTGGCAAAAACTACTGGCAATAGTGACAGCAGTAGCATTTTACAACCTGTGTTGAGGAGGAAGGCCGAAGCACCTAGCAATGGAAAAGAAGTACCCAGCCTGAAATGTTACCACTGTGCTTGTGAAATAATTCAAAGGTTCTTAACATTGTAGAAGAGGGTAGAGGAAATCTTTCAAGTCAGGCTTAATATACCAGTAAAAGTAACTCTAATTTCCCTTAATATATTCATTTCAATAGATTTTCCTTGTCACCCAGAAACAAAATTTACTCTGCTTTCCTGGAACTAAGAGACTGCTTTTCTTGGTTCATCTGAGGACAATTCATAGTCAATTTACAATACACTTTTATTCATCAACCAAATTGATTTTATCTCCAAGCTATGTTCTATTGGTAGAAAAATAAGGCATAGCCCTATCTTCACAAAGGGTAAAATACCTTTCTTATTGTTCCCTCTATCTAAGCTCTCAGTTCCCACTTTTTCCTCTTACTCATTGCAATTTATACAAACTTTTTTTAGTTGTAAAAGTGATGTTTCCATTTTTAAAGCTGTGTTTACGCACATCGAAGCAGTCACAGTTCTTGTTTACAATTTATTATTCATTTAAACATTTAATTTATGGCACTACTGTAACATCTCTAAAATGTACATGGGCACATTTTTGTAAAACTCCACTCTAATGTCATTCTCATGACCTAATTTACCTGGGGGATATTCACCCCACATTGGGAGTTAAAATTTCAACGTATGAATTTGGGAGGGAAGAACAAATTCAATCCATTGCATGGGTATTCTGTGGCTCTACTACTCTCAAAGTCTTTATTTCTCATATGTTAATAAGCTCCAAGTAGTTAAAAACGTTTAAGGTCATCAGGTTAGACAGCAATATAACAAACCGCACAATTATTTTGTATTAGCAGTGTTTAGAAAAAAATATACTGATTATCTGGTCTTCTAATTATCCATTTTTTCCCATTTTTGTATTTGTGTAATTTCCTATTAAGGTCACAAAATAAACTCACCTAGACAAAAGTGCCCAAAACATTATTTGCCCCCAGAAGATAAATGTAATTTGCTCAGGCAAACTCCAGGATTGATAGTGATACTTAGAAAAATCTCTGCAAAAGTTAACAGAAATTTTGATCACTGTCCATCTGAAGTCTTGCACTTTGCAAATATCATTGTTGGTACTATCTGGCATCTTGAACCAGGAAGGAAGAGCCTTGAAATGGATATGCATTAGTTCCTTGTTACGTTACAATACTGCAAATATAACTGCCTAAAGCAAAATTAGTACAGAAGCGAGTTTTTAATTCTACTCAGAACTATTTAGCCAGTTACTTCTGGACTTACACAGGCAAATCAAATATATATTAATTTGTTTTGAATGCTGCATACACCTACAATGTGTATTAATAGCTTACAATTTTCCTGAAATAAAGAAGCACATTCAGATATTAAACTAACCATTACTTTTCAAATACTCATGAGTAAGGAATCACTGGAAGAAGCATATGCTACCCCTAGGCACATTCTAAAAAAGTGGGGTATCGTCAGCAATTTAAAAATATTACATTGTCATTATAGTTAGAAAATAGTGACAAAAGAAATGGTAATGTTAAAACATTACACATATAGAAATGATATTCAACTAGAGAGTGGACAACTCCTTTTTTCTGTACTTGGCTCTCCCACTACCAACAACAAAGCCTTCACTATCCACCTTCAGCTTATTCCACTCTTGTAAGAAAACTGGCTGCTCACTGTTATCTTAGAAAGGCATACATTTGTAAGAAGGTGAGAATGCAGGTTAAGCTCGTGGGTATGAAGTTTTCCTTTCACAGAAAACTAACACGGTGTATTAACTTTGGTTTTATTGAACATAAGATTTTCACCAGCTTCTGTGTCAGGCGCTAGGCCAAGTACCTATGTACAATGAATAACATCTGATTGTCACATAACTCTGAAAGATAAATATTACTAAAAACTATTTTAAAACTACAAAACAGGGTTGGGAATGTCAGCCAGAGTACTGGCCTAGCATGAGGCCCTGAGTTTGATCCTAGAAACACACACACACACACACAAAATTATAAAGCTGAGACTTAAGAGATTTCTCATTACTAATAAATTAGTAAGAGCAGGAAGTCATACCCCCAAATTTCAACAACTACAAAATCATGTTGTTTCCACTATGTCTCATTACTTCCCGTGGTATATTTGACTTTACTTAAGCTTGGTGCGTAAGTATGAGCTGGAATGGGTGATATGCACAGACACACTCAAAAAACAAAACTATTTACTTACATAATGTGCTTGATCAGCAAATTATAGTGTAAATATAATTAATCATATCGGTATTTCATAATAAATTAGAACATTAGTTTTTACTAAGAATTTTTCCATTCAATTAAATAATTTAGAAGCATATGTAGTACTGAAATGAATAATTCATCCCTATCCAAATGATCTCTCAAGATTAAAGACTTTTGGAAAAAGTCTAAAGTTTCCTGATCACACATTCCTAAAACAGTAAAATACTTGAGAATACATTGAAAATATATGAGCATCATTCATTTATTAGCTATATTCAAGTATTACTACAACAAAAAAAATGAGATAAAGTAAAATGGAAAAGTTTTAATATTTGTTTCCATACCTCAGTAAACATTTTCACATATCCTCCAAGTGTCCATACACCACTCTGAACACCTGTCATAGAAAACAGCTCCACATTTAACACAGGAAACAGATTTTTATCCATTCACAAATTTGATAGTATCTATTTTTTGAAAGACCAGAAATTTTAGAATGAGCTATTACAAAGGACTTTACTCTGCTACTCAAGAACCTTGAGTAGGCAGGTCTTCAAGAAATAGTAGTTACAATCAAATGTATGCCACTTCATCTTTCTGGAAAACTACATTCAGAACAATGAGTAGTACTTGAGTTTAAAAAGAAAGAAAAGGCAAGATAACATTTTGACTGTGGAACATAAAATTGATATTCAAAAATAAAATTATCTCCTATGTGAAAATAGGAGATAAAAATCATTTATCCAAATTATCCACAATCTGTACTCTTAGAGATGAATTCAGTGAAATGTATGGAAAGAAATATTATTTGAAAAGTGAGAAACTTATAGAAAGGAAACAGAAAAAATAATCCAGACATGCACCACCTAATGATTGGGATACCTGATAAATGCATACTCAGGTAATTTCATTGTGTGCAAACATTACAGTGTACTTATAGGAAATTAGATGGCATAGATCAATCATTAGACATAGGCTCTTGACACAGTGAAGTGACTTGACAAACACAAAATGTATGAGGTTGCTGCAGGAATAACATGGCATATTAATTTTTATAAGTATTCATATACTGAAAAATGATAAATAGTAAATACATGAACTAGTAACACAGTTGTTTATTATCAAGTACTATGTAATGTGTATAATTGTGCTATGCTTTTATATGATGCTGCCAGTAGGTCTGTTTACACCACCACAATCATGTGCATCATTGTGTGATGACATCGCAATGGCTAGGATGTCACCGGGTGATAAGACTATTTTTATCTTTACTATAATCTTATAGGACCACCACCATACATATGCAGTCTGTCATTGACCAAAATGTTGTATGGCATATGACTATAATAGCAAAGAAAAATTTAATTTCTTTAGGTTTTCAGTCTTTGTGATGAAGATAACACTTTTGAAAAATGACGTTTACATTAATTATAGACTGTTTCTGACTCTGGATAAAGTGCAAAATTATTACCCTTTATTAGTTACCTGTTTACTAGTATGTGAATAGTTGTAGCTATAGTGAAGACACATCTAAATGATCCATGCCTAGCCCTCTGCCAATTTTCTAACACGGATATTTGTGCCTTAAATTTTCGGAACCTGGAACAATGACATATAGACCGTACTTGCTGAATTATAGCTTTAGAGTTGGCTTATATACCTAGTAGAAAATAAGTTCTTTAGTCAGGAAATTGTTTCACTCTATGTGTGTGTGTGTGGGGGGTGTCCCCAGTGCCTAGAACAGTATCTGACATAGCTTAAGCATTCAACATTAAAGAATGATGTCACTCATCCTTCTACATAACTCAAGACTTCTGAAGGCAGAAGTAAAGAAGAAGTCCAAGTGCAGATTAAGGCTGGCTTCTGCAGGAAGACTGCAAATTCAAGTGCAACCTGGGCAATTTTAGCGAGATCCTGTCTCAAAATAAGATTTAAAAGGACTACGGATGTGGCTCAGCGATAGAATACTTACCTAGAATGTACAATCACCTGGGTTCAATCTGTGAAACAGAAAAAAAAACCTTCTTTGGTAACCGAGAGTCATCCTTTAGAAGTCAAAAGGTAGCTCACACCTCCTTTAGAAGTCAAGAGTACCATAAGGTCAAGACAGTATTTGTGTTCTCCGGAAGCTATTTCTCAATCTCCTTTGCTCGTTCTTGCACATCTCTCCAACTTCTAAGTACTCTGTCAAACCCTGAATGATTATTCTCTATCTATTCCGAATTCTACATCAATTAGTCTTGAGGCTTTAAATTTCTCTGCAGCCTGGACTGTTGCTTTAACATAGTTTATTCAACATCTCCCACATGTCTAATAGACATCTCAACATAATCTAAACTGAGCTCCAGATATCTGCTCCTTCCCACAAAATGGCTGAACACAGCCAGCCAGTTAAGCAAGGCCTAGATAAAACTAACTGTAGTCAACCTACACATCCATGGGCAAGAAATAAATGCTCATGGTTTCAACTACTGGATTTTGAGGTGATTTTGTTCTACAGCAAAAGCCAATTAACAATCTTCTCCAAAATTGCAATGCCTCAATGACATTGAGTTCCTATTCTTCTTCCTTTTATCTCCCTCAGTAACAATGATTACTAACATTTTTATATTTACTTATATGTCTTAAATTGCCAGTACCCCCAATAAAAATGTAGTTGGCCAGAGCTTTTTGTCTATTAGGTTTATTGCTATAACTTCAGTTATAGCAATTCAAAATCTAGAAATGTATCTCCCACTCAAGTATTCATTAAATATATGGTAGATGAATGAATGAATGATCAATTAGCCCTCAATTTATATCCCTGGAATAATTTTCATATTACAACATGCAGTATTCTATAAACTCTGCAGTTCTGTACAATTATAATTAGTGTCTTCATGCAGCCTGATTCATTTAACATGATTTAAGCCCCAAGTACATACAAAAGATTAAAATTTTTCATTTTACTATTCAGTATTGAAGACAATATGTTTTTAAGTTTTTTCCACAAGAACTAAAATAGCCAGACAGCCATAACATTGTATTGTAAGAGCCTAAGCAAATGTTACTTTCTTTTAAGTCTCTTTCCTAAATAAATTATAAGTACCCCACATATATGTCCATTATATAGACATAATAAAAATTATAGCTGGGCATTCTGGCACATGCCTGTAATCCCAGTACTTGGGAAGCTGAGGCAGGATGATCAACACGAGTTCAAGGTCAGCCTGAGCTAGATAGTGAGTTCAAGGCTAGCCTGAACTACATAGTGAAACCCTGTCTCAAAAAACCAAAAAATAAAAACAAAAATTTACAAAGAGGGATTTTATGCCAATTTGTGAAAAAAGGAAATGAATATTTAATATTTTAAACTAAACATGTGTGCCTACATATTTTATATTTCTTTTAATAATACCTACTCTGGTTTCTCAAAACACTCTAACCTCTTCGATATAGTAAATATTTGATGAAAGAATATTAGCATTTTAAAACCTTATTTACCTGACTGGTTAAATGATTATACATATTTTTTAGGTTAAATGCAGATTCTCACTTTAGCTACTGTCTTTTAAAACTTTTTAACATAAAATATATATAATTTTTAAAAATATATTTATATTTTTATATATTTATAAAAAATATAGCATGGAAATGTAATAAGCTTTCACATTCTACAAAAGTAGAGGGAAAACAAAGAAAAATGTATGTATGTGGATGGAATTAATAAAGGCAAAAATAAAATTAATGATTCCTAATCAAAGAAAAACAAAAATTAACAAAATGAAAGTTGGTTCTTAGAAAGCTGAGTAAGTCCCCAGACAACCCAACTAAGAAAAAAAAAAAAAAAACAGATAACTTTAGAATGAAAAAGGAATTTAAAAATATGATTAAGAGAACTGGGGCTTAAATAAAAATAAGATTAAGAGAATTAATGGAATACTAAATACAACTTTGTATCAATAAAATTTTAAATCTAGAGTAACAGTTGGCATGTTAATTTTTTTCAAAATTAACTAAAGATAGAAAAAATTATCAGAACTATAAAAATATTAGAAATTCCAGAATTTGCTAAAGATCTACCACTGAATAAACTATTACGGTTAATTTTATAAGCCAGTTGCATTCAGCCTACTAGATCAGATAATTCCTTATTCTCATTATTTTATACGATTAAAAATATAAACATTCAAAATTCATTTTTCAAAAGTAACATATAACCCAAATTTCAAATGAGAATAAACAAGAAATTATTGAAAATTCTTAAGAACCCTGAGGTATAAAATCTTGAATAAAATATTGGCAAATCAAAACCTGCAGCCCAGCAGATACAGGGCTTATTACTACTCCCTGTGTGATGCTGAGTGAATCATTTCACCTTTCTCTGTTATGGTTTTCTCATTTGTAAAATGGTGATCATAATATTATCTACATCAGGGGGTTGTCATAAAGATTAAATAGAAAGCAAAGAGACCTTAAAACTGTGCTTCGCACATGGCAAATGCTCAGTAAATGTAAGCTGTCATTATTATCATCCCAAGAACAAAAAAAAAAAACATATTCCACTGCATTATTTTTTTTTTTTTTTTGTGGGTACCGGGGTGTCGACCTCAGGACCTCACCGCGCCAGCAGGCGCCTGTGCCGCTGAGCGATATCACCGGCCCCTTTTTCGTATGTGGGTTCCGGGAGTTGAACTCTGGCCCTCGTGCTTGCCGGGCAGGCGCTTAAGCCGCTGAGCCATCTCACCGGCCCCCTCCACTGCATTATTTTAAAAGGGAAAATAAAATATATGTGAACATATGGTACTTTTTAAGCAATGGTTAAAATAAAATAGCAGGGCATAGTGGTGCACGCCTGTAATCCCAGCACTTGGGTGGCTGAGGCAGGAGGATCACCAGCCTGGGCTACATGAATTCAAGGCTTGTCTGTACTATACAGCAAGACCCCATCTCAAAAATAAACAAATAGGAATCTTCCAAACATGATAAAGAATATCAGAAGCCAACTAAGTATTAAAATACAAAAGAATTAAGATATGTTATATATGTATACCAACTCCCCATAATTGAAAGAAATCATTATGTACTGCAAACATATACTAATAAAAATTCTTTAAAATACTGGTCATTCTCATTAATTTATTAAAGATGCTCAACATTAGTATGATTTTCTATAGAGATTTCCGTATTGCATTCTTCTAATGCAATAAAGACAGCAAATATTGAAAGAGAGAAAATTATTATTTGCAGATGATATATAGGTAGAAAGTCTAAGGGAATAAATAAAACTCTTGGGCTGATGAGATAGCTAAGCGCCTGCCTGGCAAGCGCGAGGTCCTGAGGTCGATTCCCAGTACCCACATAAAAAAAAAAAAAATACATAAAATAAATAAATAAATAAATAAATAAATAAATAAAACTTTTAGTGGAGTTTTGGTAAGTAGCCTGGATTAAAGATGTACCAAAAGCTGGGCATGGTGGTGGCAGTAGTGCACACCTGTAATCCCAGTACTCGGGAGACTGAGGCAGGAGGATAGCTGCAAGTTTGAGGCCAGCCTGAGCTATGAAGTAAGTTCAAGGCCAGCCTGAACTGCATAGTGAAACCCTGTCTCAAAAAAGACAAAAAAAAAAAAAGATGTACCAAAAGTCAGTATATTGTTTTAAGAGTAACAATAAAATCTGACTAAAAAAAAGCCTTCTTGATGTAATAAAAAGTATATTATATCTAGGAACAAACTTAATGAGAATGGTGTAAAACTATAAGACAAACTATAAAATTTCAATGAACATAAAATACACTGCGAATAATATCAACTACCTCAGTACCTTGTCTTAACCATACAAATTAGAAATGTAGACTCATCCCTTATCTCATTCCTCCTCACATACACAGTCAGCAAAGGCTGCTCATTTGATCTCATAAACTTTCTTAAAATTTTTCATCTTTTCAAACTCTACTTAATTCTCCTAGTTATCCTTTACAGACTCCAGCAACTGAGTCTCCCTACTTCTAGGCTTATCTCTCTCAAAAGTAACCAGTCTAGTCACAAACTAGATCAACCAGGCCCCAGTTTAAAAACAGATCAGCACTGCACTCCAGCTCCAGGTTCATAAAACCTTCAGTGATCTGGCCTTTGCCTCATGTTCAGTGTCTCTTCCCCCTTTTGGGGAACTGAGTATGGCTTTGTGTTTCTCAAATTAGGATATACAATATCACTGACTAAAGAAGCCAGAGCTTCTGACAGATACAAACAGTACATTTTACTATACATCAATTTTAGGTGAAAATTTTTTTGTGAAAGACATTGATATTAAAGTGAATAAAGGAGGAATACAAAATTTCTGACTGCTTAAATTAAAACGCAAGATTCCGAAGAAAGATGGCACAGCTAGCAGTTTTGAGCTGGGTGCTCAAAATGAAGATAATGCTGCACTTATCATAATAAAGGAAAAGTTTAACACTACCAAACTTATCACTTCACTTATCAACGACTGTAATTAATAGAGATAGTTTAATTACGTCAGAAAACAGTTGATTTTTTTTTTTCTTTTGCAGTATTGCAAATTGAATCTATGGTCTTCACAGTGAGCTACATTCTCCAGCCCGTTTTTGTTTTGAAAAGGGTCTCATTAAGATGCCCAGGCTCAGCTTGAACTTGTGATGCTCCTGCCTCAGCTTTCTAGACTGCTGAGATCATAAGCCTGGGCTACCACACCTCATCTCTGCCTCTTACTTTTATCCTCTCTCTCGTAGCCATGTGGCTTCTTGCTATTTCTGACATACTGTCATACTCTCACTTTTAGGGCCTCTGTCCTTGCTGTTCCCTCCAAAAACCTTTCCCCCTAGAGTATGGCTCTTTTTCTCAATTCCTGAAAGTATTTCTTCAAATATTACTCTCAATGAGAAGGCCTATCCTGACGTTCCCATTTCCCTTCTTGATCACCAACATTACTTTAGAATACCTATTTTTTTCCATATCATTTTATTTACTTATATTTATAATTTATAGCTTTCCCACTAGCATGTGCTATACCAAATAGGATTTGTATTATTCATTGAATCTCTAGTACCTAGAAAAATGTCAAGCACTTTGTATAATCTCAATTATTCATTGAATGAATGTGTTATGAGAAAGATATTACGCTTAGATTTTACTTTATGGGACAGAAGCACTGAGAATTTCCCAAGATTTATAAGCAACCCGGCTCCACTCACTATCACTGACGGTTCCTCTCATTTAAGTGAGCTCCAAAAGCACTGTTTACATTTCCTTCCTTAATAGTTCCTTTGCTACAGAAGATACTAACGAATCTTTTTGCCTAGATGCAGTCCTTAGTTCATTATATCTTCGATAGTTAATACAGCATGAATCGATAGGTGAATACACTAGGTATCCCCCAATTTTTTACATGAATGTTTAAGCTGGTTAAATTATTTTCAGCTTTTAATTTTAAATTGATTTTAAAAATAAACCCAGCCTTTTAAAAAAATAGTGATGCAAAAATCACGTTCCTAGAATTGACAAAACATGATTTGTGAATGACTTAAGTTAATGGAGTTACACGCTATTGTTCACAAATTTCTATAACCTGGTTTTTAAACCTTTGTTCGTCATCACCCTACATTAAGTAAAAAGTTCCACACTCACTCAGTTCATTATTTACACATTATGATCTCTGATCAAGAAACACAACTGGTGCCATTTTCGTACCATCGAAATTTATAACACAATCATGCCAGACACAGACACCTTCGCTTACAAACACTGACGCTAATGAGAACGCCCTCCGGAGCAATACCTGGCCAGGAGCCGCCCTGGGTAGCCTTCTCCAGTAAGTCTGACGCGCTACCGAAAGGGCAGGACTAACTTGCCGCAGAATCCAAACGACCACAGGTTTACTTCAAGAAACACCCATTCGTGGGCACAAGGGGCGAACGTAGGACAAAGAGGCCCCGCCCATGCCGCCTCAACATCTAGGACCGAAATTCTCCTCCCAGAGAGCCTCACGTGTCTAGACTAAGAGGAAGCGCCTATTTCTCTGGTAAAGGATGACGCACAAAGGAAAACCCAGCCCTCCCGCGTGAGGGCCAAAGAGAACACGAAAACAGAGCCCACGGGTAAACATCGACCCCTGGTTGCGCCAGGTTAAGCCGCAATCGCGTTTCTCGCGAGACTCTCGTCTTCACGGATCTCAAGCTGAAACCTCGCGGCCTCTCAGATTGCAGGGAAGGGGGGACGCTCCCGGCCCACTTGACAGACCCGCAGAGCACCTCGACCCCTGCCCCACCCCGCGCGTCATCCTGAGCGGTCCCCGAGGCCGTCCAGAAACTTCCGGAGCCCAACCGGAACCGGAACTTGAAGGAGCTGTGGAAGGGGTGGGGCTGAAAAAACAAAAAGAGCGCGGCGAGAGCTGGAAGTCAGAGCCGGCGGAGTGGTGGTGGTCCCTAGGCGGGGCAGGCACCTGTCCCCATGGACTCCACCGCCTGCTTGAAGTCTTTGCTCTTAACCATCAGTCAGTACAAAGCCGTTAAGTCAGAGGCGAACGCCACTCAGCTTTTGCGGCACTTGGAGGTGAGGGGTTTCGGGATTCGGTACAAAATGGGCCTTTCCCCTCAGTAGTCAGTTCCCCGCGTGGCCGAGGAGTGGCGCCCCAGCCCGGGGAAGAAAGGACAGTCCCTCGCCCCCTCTGCTGTCCCCTTCTACTGGTGAAAGCCATTGTCAGCGTTCAGGTGCCTGCAGCGAGAGCAATCGGAGTCTTCCCGAGACTAGAAGAGGGAGGGTGGGACAGAGGCGGGGAAGGTTGGGCTTCGTTTCCGATAGGTGAAGAAAGCTCGGAGCTGCTGTTTTCTCTTTGATTCTTGCTTTGTTTTTGTATTTTTTTTTCTTTCGAAACCAAGCCCTTCCGGTATACAGTGCTTGCGCGACCGAGGTAGCGAGGGGTCGTGCTTGAAACTTTTGCACTTAGGTAGTTCATAATTTCAATTTTTATTTGAACTAGCGTTGAACAGGAAGGTGGCATTTCAACTTTCACTGGATTAAGAGCAGCACCCTTGCTAGTAGTCCTTTTTCTTCACCAAAAATATATTGCTCACGGAGTTTTAATCCTAAAATATTGAATTACTTTCATTTTTTTTTCTCTTAGATCCTAGTGATTTTGTCTAGAGTGTTCTGTTTTAGTCGAAATTTTCTGCTGTCATTTATTATGTGTTTGTGGAATTCAAAATAACATTAACCTCAGTTTAAATTAAAAATTTAAGTTCAACCAAAGTTCATTTTGATTCATTATCGCAGCTTTCCCTTTGTTAACGTAAAATTGAACAGAATTTTAAAATATATTCCATTTGTTATATTAACTGTATGATAAAATACAAATGGAAGATTAGCAGAATACTTGCACTGTATTCAGTATTCTGATGATTGTGAATGGTATAGCAGCATCAGCCTTTAGAGAAAATGGGGTGTAACAAATGTGTCCTTGTTCTCTTAAGTTTATTGCTGTTTCTCACAACTTTAGGTACCCATCTGCTAAATGCTGTCTTTTTTTCATTCATTGCCCCAACAAAGACCCTGCAAACGTAGTAATAAATCCTTAAGATACTTTTCAGTTAGATAGAACATTTTTGACTCCAGGAGCCAGAAGCTTTATATAAGAATTAGGAGTAAAGCATATTAGAAATTCTAATCTGAAACATAAGTTTCTTACGGATTTTGAGTTTAGTGCTGTTGTGAGGAGACTTCAAAGAAATTTGGGAATAAATGTCTGATCCTTGAATACCGTATTTCTAAAGTTTTCAAAGGGTTTCAGAAAAGACTTTTACCATTAATGCTAAGATATGAAGAACACTGGCTTGAAGTTACTACTCCTAAGGACATCATTTTTGTAATTGGGAGTATACTCAGAGCGCATAAAGTTCATTAATCTCAAAGAGCTTGGCAGCTTATTTTTTTCACATAGATGTACACTCAAATACATGATGTAGAATCTTGATATAGAACATTTCCAGGCCCCATGTGTTTTTTTTCATTGTCCCAGAAAGTTCAATGAAGGGACTTAATATATATATTTTTTTCAGTATCTATGAAATTCATTCAAGTTGTACATGTACCAGTACTTCATTCTTTATTGTTTTATAGAATTCCCTATCAACTTACCACAGTTTATAAATAGTCTATTATTCTATTCCATGTTTGCATATAGATAGATATGATATAGGGGAAATAAATGTAACACCAAACTGCCAGATATCCCGATACCCTTAGTTCATGTTCCCCAAAATTGAAGAATGAATTCTGGGGAACAATGGAGGTTAAGAGTAGGAAAACTTACTGGACTAAAAAATAGCTTCTGAGACACAGGAGGGATCCCGAGTGGGTTGCTGCGGACCCCATTTTACAGAGGAAGTTTTGTAGAGCAAAATTACGTGGGCACAACTTGGGGAAAAAACTTTGATCAACCAATAAGATTACAGGTTTAGCCCTTTACGTAATATTGATCCAATGGAGAAGCAGATCAGGTAGCAAGTATACCTGGAAAGAGCAAGGGCCTTTCTAGGAAGAGACGAATCAGAGGGTTCTGGCCACCCACTGGGGTGAATGATGTGAATATTTATTGTGTATCTCTTGGGGAGGCATGTAGACCTGGTCATTTTGTCTATCTTAAGCTCAGGCCTCCAACAGATGAGCCTCCAGCAAAGCTGTAATGTTTTCACCTCTGTATTGACTCTTTTGAGGGCCTAGCCTGTCTGACTGCCTACAATATTTTTATCTAGCTTAGCTGTCTATGACAGATAGATAGATAGACAAATTGGTTATTTCTGGTTCTGAATGGAATTATGAATATAATTTGCATTATAAATAGCTTCTGAGACACAGGAAGGATCCCGAGTGGGTTGCTGCGGACCCCATTTTACAGAGGAAGTTTTGTAGAGCAAAATTACGTGGGCATTTCATAATTTCATAATAAAACATTTCATAATTTTTGGTGGATATATGCATTCATTTATATGCCTAGGAGGGGAATCATTAAGTCATAAGGTATACACACATATTCAGTTTTAGTTGAAACTGCTAAATTTTCCAAAACATTATAGTATTTTACCAAAAGATTATAGCTTATGAAATTTACTATCACTAATCCAAACCAATTCTTGGTGTTTTCACAGTTCTTAATTTTTGCCATTTTGTTGAGCAATATTTTTGTTTTTGATGGTGAATGTCTTTGTGCAGACCTTGTGAGAGTAATTTCTGAGGATGCAGAAATGGGTGTCATGTGAAAGGGGATTATTCATTCATCTGAAGTTCTGCTGCCATACTTTGTCCTTGCGGACTCCTGCAAAATTTGAGGTTTACATTTTTTATTGACAGCTGTTTCTTGATGATGGTTTTTTTACATCACTAATCTTGTAACTAGTGATTAAAAGAATAGATTCAGGAAAAAAGTCCTTGGGTGTGAATCCCAGTTGTGCCCTTGTGTCAACACTATGTGCCTCAATTTACTCATCTGCAAAACAAAATTAGTAGCACCTACCTTATAGAGTAACGAAGAAGAAAAGAGTTAGTATATGTAAAGTACCTAAATCAATACCAGGGCCAGAATAAGTGCTATGTAAGTATTAGTTGTGAAATTAGATTTGCACTAAAACATGCACTGTATATAAGTAAAGGGAGAATATAGAAAGCAAATTTGTAAATTTTTACCTTGTACAGTATTGAATAATTATTACTTGTCAGACTACTTGTTTATTGTGATTTAGGTCTAGTCCTGAGGGGAATGACATTTAAAACAGAAAATGTCTTAATTTTCTGGAGGGTACATTTACCAATAGGTGAAAGAGCAGTGTTCATTCAGCAGGTTCTCTACCCTAAAATAATCATTATGAGACTTTTACTTTATTAATGTTAAAGTACTTACTCCTTGAGAATATATAATATAAAATTTATCACCAAAGCTTTAGACAAAAAATCTTTGTGGGTGAGATAATAAAAGACTCAAAAAAGAAAGAAAGATGCTAAAGAAGTCTTAGGCCTGTTCTTTTGAAGTATTTAGGACAGGTTTAGTCTAATTCTAAAGTAACTAATACAATTATGTCTATAGAAGAAGATGCTTAATAGTACATTTATAAAGCATTTTGAAAATTTTGCTTTCTGCCAACTGGTTTTGACTTTTAATCCCAACTTTATACCTCTCAGGTATAAGAAAGGAGTAAAAATAAAATAAAAATAAATACAAACTTTGGATGCCTGTTTTTGCTACTTTAAAATTCTTTTTTAACTTTCCTTCTCTATAAGCATTTTGAACATTTTGCTTTCTGCCAACTGGTTTTGACTTTTAATCCCAACTTTATACCTCTCAGGTATAAGAAAGGAGTAAAAATAAAATAAAAATAAAATAAAAACTTTGAATGCCCGTTTTTGCTATTTTAAAATTCTTTTTTAACTTTCCTTCTCTATAATCTCTTAACGTTGGGGCTCAGCTCTTATCTCTGAAAAGGAGCAGTTGTATAGTTAGCCTTTGGGTTTATTTTCCATTCTCATCCAAGTGGGTGGAACGAGTGAACTATAATTTATTTACAAAATAAATATTGGTAGTAAGGTGCTGGTTTTTAGTGTGCTTCATGGAATATTCAGTATAGTGTGGAAGATAAATATTGCTAGATAGTCAAAAGTTTGTCAACCCATGAAATAGAAGCATAATGTATTGTAAACTAATTGTAAATTTAGATGGTGTCAATAGCTTAGGGAAAGTCCCCTGGAGAAAGTGAATTGAAACTGAGGTCCAGATCGTTACTTTAGCTAGTGAGGGAGCAGTTAGAGATAGCATGTGTGAATTTTCTACATTGTGAAAGAAAACAACAATGGCACTTTGAAAAAACTGAGTTCTTTTATTTGATTACAATTCTATAGGTACTTTCTGGACAAAAGCTGACACGACTGTTTACATCAAATCAGATATTACCAAGTAAATGCCTGAGTTGCCTTGTAGAGCTACTTGAAGACCCAAACATAAGTGCTTCATTGATTTTAAGTGTTATCAATTTGCTGTCTCAACTAGGTAATGAATTTAGTTTTTTTAAATATGAATTTAATATTTTTTAAAGTACAGATTTATAGTATCTCTTGGAGAACAATTCATACTCAAAAGATTTCTTTATTGCAAAACCTTTCGGAGTTACTATGTGTTGTGAATCTCTTGAAGGAGGGAGATACAAAGCACTTTGTTAAATGCTGGGCTACTTTTGAATCAAAAAACAAAAAACCCAGTCTTAAATAAAACATCTCACAATCATAGCTACCAAAGAATCATTTTCTGTGAAAGACTAAGTTGAATTTAGAACTAAGGGTAAAAATACTATTGTTGCTTTTTTTATTATTTCCCCTTATGTTTAGTTTTAAAATAAATGTTTATTTAATGGTCATATATCCCTGTCCCCCATTTATGGGTTGGGGGGCTAGGGTATGTATTCTTTGTGTGGATATAAAATTAAGATATGTGTAGCATAAAAACTCCAGTAATAAACAGTATACATTGTCCAGTAGAACAGTAGAACTTTCTTCAGTGATAGAAATGTTCCAGCTCTATGATCAGTAGAGTTGTTACTTTCCACCTAGAGCCTTTAAGTTTGAAGTGTAGGTAGTAGCCTAAGGAACTGAATCTTTAATTAATCTAACTTTAAATAGCCACATGTAGCATTGTAGCTATCAAATAAGATAGCAGAGATATAGAAAGTAAAATGGTGTATTTACTTATTACCACCTTCTGTCTTCATCATTGCTGCCTTTAGGAATAAAATCTCACTTAATACTTGTTATTCTTTTTTCTTTCCAGATCTTTTTCTATGTTACAACAAATAATTTTAGATCATTTATTGGTTATTTTTAATACAAATGCTGTTGAGGAACACTAGCTGTTTCTTTCGATACGTGTCTTTTTAGTAGCTGCCTAGTACCATAATCACAGGGTACTATAATTGATCCAAATATTGTTCTAATGGTGGACAGTGATGTTCTCTTTTCTTGTTTTGGTTTGTGTTTGTTTTTATTTTCGTTTAAGGGATCTCACTGTGTTGCATAGGCTGGCCTTAAACTTGCCCTCTTCCCCTCTCAGCCTCCTGAGTGGCTGGGATTATAGGTGCATAGCACCAAGTCTGGCTGACTTTTGTTCTTTTTCAAGTTTTTGCTATTAGACTCCATAGTGCAATTAACATTACTATGGAATTTTGCCCAAACATTGGTGTATTTCTGTTGGACAGATTCCCTGAAAATTTTCCAAGTCTTTTTTAAATTTGATAGCCATTGTATATACTAAATTACTGTTCAAAAAGTCCTTACTTCTACTATCTGCCAGTGTTTTGTATGAAAATGCAACTCACTTTCAACATTTAAATATATTAGAAAAATTTTAAGTGATAATCCATTTATTTATTTTTTATTATTTTTATTTTTTTGTGAGTACCGGAGGTTGAACTCAGGACCTCGCGCACCAGCAGGTGCCTGTGCCGCTGAGCTATCTCACCGGCCCCTCCATTTATTTTTAAGTTATATTTGTTCATTAATAGATTTTATACTTAAGAGGCCTTTAAAAGAAAAGTTGAAGTGATTTTTTAATCACAAAATTTCTACAAATATGTAAAGCAAGTTTTTTCTTTGATATTTCCCTCCATAGAAAAACCATTTGAACTTCTCAACTGGAAGACATTGATAAATAAAATAACTGTATCATACTGTATATTTTCTTTAATGACAAAATTATGTAGAATAAATTCTAAATTATTTTCCTTTATCCATCAGGACCATATATAAAATAATGTATTTTGTGTCATTTTATGTTAATTTACAGCTGTAGACAATGAAACCAGAGACTGTCTTCAGAATACATACAACCTAAACAGTGTGCTGGCAGGAGTGATTTGTCGCAGCAGTGCTTGCCATAGTGATTCAGTATTTTTGCAGGTATATAGACCTATACAGTATCCTCTCACTTAACAACTATTCCCCCTTCTTTAATCTCAGGTCAAAATTGTTAAAAACTTTTATAAACTGCTAATTTATAATGTATGTGAAAATGAACAGCATGATTAGACAGGATCCTTGTCTTTGAGGGTTAGTTGGACACAAATGTACTACTATTTAAATGTTTCTAGAGAAGGGAATCTTACCCATATCTGGCACCATTATGAACAAAAACATATCTACATTACAACTGCTTTGACTTATAAACACAGATGTCTACATTTTTAAATGTAAGCTCTTCATATTAAAATTACAATTTCAATTGGCATCTAGTCTCTGTTGACGAAGCAGTCTACAAAAATTAAAGTTATGGTTACAGTATTTAGCATAGGTTCAAAGCTCTCAAAGCAATCATATCTCATCGAATCTAGAATGTGAGCTTTGCAGTGGCAGTATCATAGCCAATGAGGTTTATGCGAGGGATGATTATTGCTAATTGAATCTAAAATGTAATCAGTTAAAAGAAAAATGTCACCAATTAAACTGACATACAGTTGTAGAGATGATACTTGTGAAGAAAAGTATCTCAAAATTAATTGATGCACAGTGTATGTATTTTAACTTGCATTGAATTTTAAGGCAAATATGTAAGCAAGGTTTATGATTATGTTAGTCAGATTTGTCTAATATGAAATACCTGATGCAGTTCCTTTAGAAAGAGAAAAGGTTTATTTAGGTCACAGTTTGAGAGATTCAAGGGCATCTGCTTCATCTTGGTTCTTACAAAGGCCCTTAAACCTACAGCCACATCATGGCAGATAGCAATGATGGGAGCATGATCACATCTCAAACCAGGAGCAGAGAGAAAGAATAGGGCCAGGCTTGCTCCTATTATAACCTCCTCACAAGAACTATCAAAGATATCACATGAGAAATAACTTGATGTTCCATGACCTAAAGACCTTCAACCAGGCCACACCTCCAAAAGGATCCACCAACTCTCAGTAAGACTACTATGGGGATCAAATCTTTAGTTACAGTGAACATTGGGGCACACAAACCACACCAGTGAGATGTTCTGTTTGAGAAACTGTGTGAAAATGTGTGAATTGAGACATGAACCATAAGGTTCTTGTATGTATTTAAAAAGGGAAAAATAAAAAGAAATGGCAAAATTCTTGTCCTAACCTTTACCTCCTAAAATGAGACATGCTCAGCATATAAATCGGACACACAAGTTAAATATTACATGGTTTCTCTTACATGAGAAACCCAAAATATAAATAAAGAATAAAATAAAAGATAGATAATGGGAAAGAGATCTTTTTTCAAGTGAGGAGAACAAGAGATGGAGGGGGAAGGAGGATAGGGAAAGGGGATGGAAAAATAATTAAAAAATGGAAACAGCTTTGGAAATGGGAAAGGGATAAAGAGATAAAAGGAGCAGGGAGGGGTCGGGGAGGGGGAAGGGATGAAGAAAGAAGTAAAAGGTGTTATGTACATGTACCAGTTCCCCACAATAAATGTAATATACTGCAAATATGTACTAGTAAAAAATAAAGAATATTCGTAATAGTCCATTTTTACGTGTTTTTGTATGTTTGTATTAATAACCATATTCTTATTCTTAGTGCATTCAACTTCTACAGAAGTTAACATATAATGTCAAAATTTTCCATTCTGGTGTCAATATAGATGAATTAATTACATTCCTGATAGATCACATGTGAGTATGCAACCAAATAAGAAACCAAACAATATACTGATTTATTTTTAAACTATAATCATATGGTACATCAACTTTCTTACTTTTTCTGACTTTTTAAACTGAGTAGGACTAATTTATATTTGTTCCTCTTAGGTGATTCTAGAAATAAATTTTGAAAATGAACTTTAATTTTCGTAACTGATATTTAGAAAATTGGTTTTGGCAGGAAAAAACTAGTGAAAGTGAATGTTGATGTTTATATTTAATCTTGGTTTGAAGAATATAATACATGTTCACTTTGACTATTCTAAATTTTTGTGATGAAGGTGAATAGGATAATTTGGTTTCAAAACACAAAATAGTACTGTTCAGAGCTTGACCGTCTTCACATGTTAGAATTTTTTTGCAGGGAGGTAGGAATTTAGATACATAAATTACTATGTGATTTGACTAATGAACTTACTGTTTTTTTAATTTTTTTTCTTTAACAAAACACTGATATAAAACAACAGTCAATCTTCTGAAGATGAGTTAACAATGCCTTGTCTAGGATTATTGGCAAATCTTTGTCGGCAAAATCTTTCTGTTCAAACACATATAAAGACTTTGGTAAGAAGTTTATTATTATTATTTTTAATGAGGCTTTGTTTTGTGGTGAGTTCTATGCTTAGAGAAATTTTACCCATATTTTTCTTCGAAAAGCATTTAACTTACAACCATCCAGCTGATATGTGAAATCTAATAAAGAGTCAAAGTGACCTGCAAATGATTCAAAGCATTCCAGCTTTCATATATCCTAGACTGAAGACTGTAAGTTAAAAAGTAATGCAAATATTAACTCCTGAAAGCTTTTTTATTTCCCATAGCATCCCTTTATTTGTCACATTGAGTAACTCAAGACTTAGTGATTTCTTCTGTGCTAATAGAAGGCAGACATATCAATGACAGTCTTATGTTCCCATGATATTAATGGCAACTCATCCAGGAACATTAGTAAGTGCCTACTATCAGTTACTAGTACTTGTTATAAATGAAGGCACCTAAATGAACTTAACCACTTTTAGAAATATATTAAATCAAGAATTCATTTATTCTTTAGATTGCTTTGGGACAGTTCCTCTGTTGTGCAATATTCAGAATTATCTGTTTGATTTTAAATTAAACACTATTTCATTTGTTTGAGTGCTGGATTTTTCTGAGGCTCGTTTTGGAGGGGGCGCTTATATTGAGCCATTGAAGTGTTTAAAAAGGTTTATAGAAAAGAGAAGTTTGTGTATGTACATGTATTTTTAATTTCTGAATTGAAAAAAAATGCCCATATTAAGAAGACACAGGGCCAGTGAGATAGCTCAGCAGCATAAGCGCTGAGGTCCTGAGTTCGACTCCTGGTACCCACATACAAAGGAAAAAAGGGCCGGTGATATCGCTCGGCGGCACAAGCGCCTGCTCACAAGCGTGAGGTCCTGAGTTCGACCCCCGGTACCCACAAAAAAAAGAAAAGAAAACACTTACATATAAGAAACATTTACTTATGATTCCCCATGCAGAAACTGCGTTTTACTAAGATGGTTACCTATCTATACCATCAGCCATGTATGAAAGTACTTATGCCAATCACCCTGGGGATGGTATTGAGTCCAAGTGATAATCAGCAAATGTTACAAAGTTAACTGCTCTCTCAAAATGTATAACATATGGCAAATACTCTAATTTGCTAAGTATTTTCTTTATTTTCACCATAATAAGGAGAGTTCTTCATTATAGTTCTTTTAAAATGCTAAACAACTTTTCTTGCAGTTTTTAAGGTAGCTCATTTTCCTTTCTCCATGTATTCCATTTGAACCACTAAAATTGACATTCAGATTTATCATCTGTGAATTATTCTAAGGTGACAAAACCTGCTAGAAATGAATTTCTTACCCATTTGGGCATTTTTACCAATTTTTTTTTTCTCTACATCTTTGTTTCTAACAAGTAATTTTTGACTTTACATTTATATCTGTTTCAAATTTTTTCTTTAGACTGTTAATCTTTTAAGGATCATAATTATTTCTTAAAAGTGTCTGTAATGATGTTTAATAAAAGTTTGCCCACTCTGTGTAACATAGCTTTTTAAATTATTTGTTTTATAACTTATAATTTTTATTCTAATCTATTTTTAAACTTTTTTCTTCCTCAGAGTAATGTGAAAACCTTTTATCGAACTCTTATAGCCTTCCTAGCCCATAGTAGTTTAACTGTGGTTGTGTTTGCACTTTCAATACTATCCAGTTTGACATTAAATGAAGAAGTGGGGGAAAAGGTAAGTTATGACTTATTTCTGTTATTTATAAAGTTAATTTTGAAGTTTATAGTCTTTGATAATTTAAACATCATTGAGGCTTTTTTCACATTTTAGGATGGGGTCAACTTAATTTTTTGTGTATGTAATACACCTTTTCTAATTTGTTTTAAAGCTGTTCCATGCACGAAACATTCATCAGACTTTTCAACTAATATTTAATATTCTCATAAATGGTGATGGTACTCTAACACGAAAGTATTCAGTTGACTTACTGATGGATCTCCTTAAGAATCCTAAAATTGCTGATTATCTTACCAGGTATGTCTCACATTAGTAAATTTAAGGACTTGTTTTTTGTAAACCAATATGTATTTTTGATAAATAAAACTACCTTAGGATTCTACAGTTTTCGTAATAGATTGAATTGAAATATTATTTACTTCTTTTGCTTTCCTGAACTGAAATATAGAAGTATGAAATGGTGTGTGTGTGTGTGTGTGTGTGTGTGTGTGTATCTTTGTTCATGGCTTACATCAGCGTTGTGTGAATCTCTGAAATACAGACATCTTGGCTGGGTTTGGTGGTACACTCATGGAATCTCTGCTACTTGGGAGGATAAGGTGGAAGGATTTTGAATTCAAACCAACCAGGGCACACAGTCCAGCTTGACCTTGTCTCACAAAAATATAGACATCTGTTTTAAAATCAATTTTAAATCTTGAACATTATAGTTGCTTGAAAGAATATCTTTATTATAGGAATTTTTATGTATGTCTATGACTTTGTAAATTTTTCTTAATAAAGTGTTTCCTTTGGTACATGCCTCTTTTGTGTCATGCAGTAAAAAGGAAATACATATTTATGTCTTTACTGTCTCAGTGGTTCATGTGATCATTTATATTTTGAGATTAGGTAGCCACTTTTCCAAAAAGCTCAGCATCTGAAGTTTAATTTTCCCAGTGCCTAAACTTCACTGTGGTCCTAAATTAAGAAATTACTGAAATTGCTTCAAAGAGTTAATTCATCATTTATAAATAAAAAATGTGGACCGGTGAGATGGCACAGCAGCATAAGCACCTGCCTGGCAAGCGCGAGGTCCTGAGTTCGACTCCCGGTACCCACATACGAAAAAAGGGCTGGTGATATCGCTCAATGGCACGGGCGCCTGCTGGCACGCGAGGTCCTGAGTTCGACCCCCGGTACCCACAAAAAAAAAAATAAATAAAAAATGTATTATTCTCCTGCCATAGTCAGACACTGAGAAAGGATGGGGAGTTAGCAGCAGCAGGATATAAAGATACTTCCTGATCTCTGAGAATCATAGAATTAAGATTTTATTAAAAAAAACAAACAAACTAAGGACTGGGGCAAAATTGACCACCATATATGGGTAACTGATATTTTATGAAACCATAGTCACAGTAGCATTTACTTTTTCTTCTCTTAAACTTCTGTAGATGAGAGGTCCTTGTTCTTCCAGAGGTTTCCTTAGTTACTTGCCCTTTATCTCTTGCAGGAATCTCCCAGTAGCCATGAGTACATTGTGGCTAAGATAGTGCTTATTTAACAGCTTTGTAGTAACCTGAAAAACTTGGAATTTTGAAATTCTTCTGGAAACTCTAGAAGGAAAAATGATTTAGTTTAGCATGAATAAGAGATTGCTTAATTACCACTTCTGTAAATTTGTTTCATTATTTATTTTTTCCCTTTCCAGACTTGAGACTTGAACCCAAGAATCATTTCTGGCAAGTCTTCTGATTTTTTTTTTTCCTGTGCCATTAGTAGAAACTAAATTCTGAATCTATTCTAAAGTCTAACTTAATGTCTGAGTTCCTAATAAAGTTTGATAAAACAACACAGCTTAATTTGGGTCAACTTCTAGCCAGCTTCCTTTCCTATTTCCTACAATGACTCTCAAGTATTTACTGTTTTCCCCTTGCTGTCTTTCATGCAGAAGATGACTGTATATCTTTGTTTTACACACAGGAAAAAACAAAACGTAGCGCCATCTGATTGGACCACCATCGTGTCTGTATCCCTGAGGAAATTTGTTTTTATACCACTTTTTGCTGTGTTTCATTCATAAACATCTTATTGTGTACAGTGTCTCATTCGGTCCTATCTTCAGCACTTTCTTCATTCCTTCAGTGCCCCCCATTCAACTGACTTTCTCTCCTTTACTTATATGTGCAGCTTTTAAGTTTTCTTTCAACCATATATTTATTTTATTTTGTTCAAGGTCCAAAAAATACCCAAATTTTCTTCCAAAGTCTGATCCCTGGAATCTCTCAGCCTTATTTCTTCATATTTTGTTACATTCATGTGTCTAATCTTATAGATAGGACCTCTACCTTGCTATGAAAGCTATTTTCTCTACAATATTTCCTGTGGAAGGCTGAAATCCTTCATTTGTGTAATGCCTCTTTAAGGTTCAAGTCTGGGAATCTTCCCCTAATGACACCTGCCCTGCAAAGTCTAGATTTAATACCTGTTCTTTGTTCTCTTCATCCCATATGTTCTTCCATTATAGTATTGTATTTTGCATTATCTTTTATTATTTTCTGTTTTTCTGCCTCCATCCTTAGACTATGAGCTCTATGACAGTATCATTCTCCACATCTAGAATACACTAGTTATATAAAACATAATTTCAGTAGTACCTCTCTTCATCCCATATGTTCTTCCATTATAGTATTGTATTTTGCATTATCTTTTATTATTTTCTGTTTTTCTGCCTCCATCCTTAGACTATGAGCTCTATGACAGTATCATTCTCCACATCTAGAATACACTAGTTATATAAAACATAATTTCAGTAGTACCTCTTAGAGTTGTGTAACATGGTGCCTGCCCCTTATTTCTGTGTTTGCAGAGCCTAATTTAATGTTTGGCAAATTTAGGTGCTATATAAATAAGTAGCTGTATAATATATTTTCATATTCCTTTCTCCTTTGAATTTTTACAAAGTGAACACAGTCTTTTAAGGCTTAAGGCAGTTGAGTTACTGAAACTTCCAGTGATTTATTTATTGCCAGGAGTCATTATGTTTCAGTAAATGAAAGGGCAAATTTATATATATGCTAGTACTAAGAGATAGTCTAGATTTTAAGCAGAGATGGTCCCCAACATATGACTTAATGATTTTTTAACTTCACAGTAGTGTAGAAGCTATATATATATTCAGTAGCAACTGCTTCAGATTTTGAATTTTGATCTTCTAGGCTAGCAACATGTAGTGTAATATTCTGCAATGCTAGGCAATGGCTGTAAGCTGCAGCTTTCAGCTACTTGATCACAAGAGTAAATAATCTGCACTTATAGTATGCTGTGTTGCTAAACTGCTATTCGGTAGAACAGCTTGTATAGTATTTACTTTTTGACTTAATAGTGTTTTCACCCTCAGATGGGTTTATGTAGACAACTATATAAGTCAGAGAGCATCTAAACTTCACAAATATTGTGTTCCATATTAGAAGCTTAAATGAATACATAAAATGTTTACCTTGTAAATCCTTTTGATGTATCAGTGTCATAATTATCACTTGATGCATACTTTTAAACCTAGGTATGAGCACTTTTCTTCATGTCTTAATCAAGTATTAGGTCTTCTTAATGGGAAGGATCCTGATTCTTCTTCAAAGGTATGTAAAAACAGCATCTTGTTTTAAATTTTTTAAAAACTACAATGTTCAGAAAAATCTTCAGTGCACTTATCTCTGAATATTTTCAAACTGTAGTTTTAAGCTTTTTTGTCATTTTTAAAAACAAAACATGTTTGTGTTTAAAAAAAACTAAGTACATACTGGAAAAGTACACCATTAGTTGAAGTTGCCTTTCCCTTTTTGTTCTTGCAGTCCTACTTATCAAGGATAAGCACCATTAACAAATGTTTTATAACCTGAAAATATATTGCACTTTTGAAAAATAATACTGAAGGACAAATTAGAAATTACTTTTAATTTTTGTTTTAGGATATTTTATTTACAAATGAATGGCATTTTTAGCTTCATATGCTTCTGTGTTAAAGTTCAGTAAAACTGACGTTTAATGAAGACTTTATATTGCACAGGTTTTAGAATTACTTCTTGCCTTCTGTTCAGTGACTCAGCTGCGCCATGTGCTCACTCAGATGATGTTTGAACAGTCTCCATCTGGCAACACTGTTCTGGGAAGCCGTTCTAAGTGCCTAGAGCCTACTGTGGCTCTGCTCCGTTGGTTAAGCCTACCTTTGGATGGATCAGAAAACTGTTCTGTTTTAGCATTGGAGTTGTTCAAGGAAATATTCGAGGTAAGAGAATTATATACAAATTGACTTCATACTTTCATGATTCTTTTTTTTGTTTTTAATATGCGGGTACCAGGAGTCAAACTCAGGACCTCACACTTGCCAGGCAGGTGCTTATGCCACTGAGCTATATCACCGGCCCACTTTCATGATTCTTGATTAACAATTTTTCAAAAATATTTATAGAAAACTTCTAATTTTCATTTTCATATGCTTTAGAAAAACTCCTATCTTCTTAATGGTCTCACTGGATTCCCTGCCATTCAGGGAATCAGCTAATGATTTTCCTTTTACTGCCAAAGGGGTGTGTGTGTGTGTGTGTGTGTGTGTGTGTGTGTGTGTACGTACATGAACATGCATGTTCTTTTTTTTTTTCATTAAATAGCTTATACATACTTTTTTCTATGTAATAAGAAAAGACATTGACAAGATTTACATGTGTTGTTATTCTAAGAATAATATTCGGTCTCTCCGTATCAGTAGTTGTTGTTCACTGTGTTTATTAGCTATTGAGTGGGTTAAGATAGAATATTAGTGTCATAGTAAAAGAAGTGGAATATGCCAGACAATATGTGAAACGCTTAGAACAGAAAATCAATATTTGTCTGTAGATTTTACTTTCTGGACAATTTAGCATTCTCCCAGTTTTTATATTCACTCATTCTCTTAAAATATTTCTCTTTTAGGGCCGGTGAGATGGCTCAGTGGCGTAAGCGCCTGCCTGGCAAGCGCGAGGGCCTGAGTTCGACTCCCGGAATCCACATACAAGAAAAGGGCCGGTGATATCGTTCAGCGGCACAGGCGCCTGCTGGCGCATGAGGTCCTGAGGTCGACCCCTGGTACCCACAAAAAAAAAAAAATTTCTCTTTTAATAACTGATCCTGTGTACTTCTCCAGGATGCCATAGATACTTCTAACTGTTCCTCACCTGACCGATTTGTGACCCTTCTGCTGCCTACAATCCTTGATCAGCTTCAGTTTACAGAACAGAATCTGGATGAGGCCTTAATAAGAAAAAAGTGTGAAAGGATGGTCAAAGCCCTTGAAGTTTTGTTAAATATCCTTTACTGTCATAAAAATAGAAACTGCGTACTTTCTCCTAGTATTAGATTTACTGCATTTTGTCTGTATTTGTGTTTTTGTCACTCTCATGTGCATATCTAGTCAGAATTTAAACAAACGAATTTAATGAGTCTAAAAAACTGTCCAGACTCTTTGCCCTGTGTAAAACTTTTAAGCTAAGTACATTTTAAGAAATACTCTTTTAAATTGATTTGAACATTTTTGTCACATTTTGAGATTTGGAGATATATTCTAAAATGATTTCCTATTACTCGTCACTCACTTCTGCTTTTGATGCTAATTATTGCCCTGGGATGGTTACTCTTGCCAGTTTTCAATGGAATGTGTCCGTGGATAAAGAAATACTGATAAAGTTGTCATCATTGTAGCCCAGTTTTTTAGTTTTTGTTCTTCCAAATTTTTATTTTTCTTAGTACCTGTTTACAAACATGGTGATTAAATTTATCATGGAGAGTTGATGCATGTACATAATGCGTCTTAATGCTTTTCCCTTCCCTTCCCTTCTCCCTCCATCCATCTCTTCATCCCCTTCCCCTTTGTAGAAAATCTGTCTCTCTGTTTCCTGTTACCTTTTATTTTGGTCTTCAATTATTTATCCTTTGAGTTTCTCTTATAAGAGAAACCATGAGATAAATTAAGCTTATGTGTCTGATTTATTTCACTTAACATATGGTCTTAAGGTATATCCATTTTCCTACAAATGATTCAGATTTATCTTTATAGTAGAGTGGTACTATACTGTGCAAGCTTGTGTTTTAAAAAACAAAAGCTTCCGTAAATGTTTTAGTAAAAATAACTTCACACTTGCTTGTAAAATAGAAAAGTGTATCAACATGTTTATTTCTTACAAAAAAGAAAACCTTAAGTTCAATTCCATCCTCTACTTCTTTTGTATGCTGAGTCTCTTAGTTATTTTCCTGGGTTTCCTTTTGCTAAATATAGTTATACCTTGGTACTCGACTGCTTTGAAACTTGTCAAATTTGATACTTAATTCATTTTGATTTGAAAATTTTGTCACAGTACTCATCATTTGTTTGCTGCTTGATGTACAAGCTAGAACTTGTTACTGTTATTTCCTGGTGACCTGCTGTTCTGTGCAGCCAAAAAAATTTCTTTAGTGCTTGTCATTTTTGGTTTGGTCTCAACTTCCTCAAACTTCCAGAGCCAATTAATGACAAGTACTGAAATAACCACTACTTATGACTTGTTTAAAAGTCTAAAAAAAACCCCAAGGAGTGGTGACGCACACCTATAATCCCAGCACTCAGGAGCCTGAGGCAGGAGGATGACTGCGTTTGAGGGCAGCCTGGGCTGTGTGGTGAGTTCAAGACCACCCTGAACTACATAGTGAGACCTTGTCTCAGAAGGATAGATGGATGGATGGAAGGAAGGAAGGAAGGAAGTTTTAAGTTCAATTCTTTAATATTTCACTATTTGTCATCAGAGTCCTTTTCCCCTCTCCTCATGAGCAAAGGAGCCACTATATCTCAACCAGATCTCCTAAATTTACCTGAAAGATTTCATTGTATCTCAGGAACAAGAATATGTCCAACTTTGTTCTGCCCTAGAGCAAATTCCACCTCTTTTCTGAGCTGCCACTCCTTAATTTTTCTCTGCCTTTAAATACAGCGTTAACTCTCAATCTTGGCTTAGTATTGGACTCACCTGGGGAACAACTAAAAAAATATAGAAATAGGAATTTTCCAAAGATTCTAATGCAGTTGAAGTAATTTGAAACCTTGGGATTAGTGGAGGGTATGTGTGTTATCTTTTTGTTTGTGATTTATCCACCCAGATGATTCTGATGTGCAGCCAAAGTTGAGAACCACTGCTGTAGAAACATTTGATTACTGTCCTTGACTTGAATGATGTTTATACTTGGTATTGTCCAACCTTCTGTAGTTGAATGGTATCATAACTTGGACCTCAGTAGTTCACAATAATTCACAATGCACACAATATGAGAAAATAACTTCCCTTACTTCCACAAATATTACTGAAATATTGTGATTGCTGCCAACAAAAAATGAACATCCTATGGAAAAGCATCCTTTCTCTGTTTTACTCTTGAGTCAAAAACATCTGTTTGTTCATCTCAGTCACTTTAGTACTTTGAATTCCAGCTTTCTAACCTATCATTGAGCAAATATAACAGCAGTTATACCAGATTACAGTGATGATTTCTGTGAAATTATCTTGAATGTTAAAAAATACATAAATACAAAATATTTTGAGAGTTCTTTGTTTCTTAACAAAACTTATCTCTGTGTGGAGATGATACTCTGAAAATGCACATTGCAAAAATGCTGACTACTATCAAGTGTACCACTCTGATAGAGCAACAGTTTACATATGGCAAGATTGATCTGGGGTTTGGAACAAAGGTAGCAGATTCTGAATTATGGTGAGTATATGAAATCCAACCTGCAAAATGGTTGAAGACAGAAGAATATCAGATGTGGTGATTCTTTAAGAATCATCCTTTGATATGTGCTTTTAACTCAAGCTATAGCAGAGAATTAAAATATTATCATAATGAAATTTTTAAAAAATTTAAAAGGTCCTTCAAATTATATATTGCATACTTCTAGAAAAGGTACTGGCATCTGTGATTTGTGTTTATTGATTAGGGTTGTGTGTGTGTGTGTGTGTGTGTGTGTGTGTGTGTGTGTGTGTGTTGCATGTTTGGTGATCTGTGTACCAAGGGTCCTGATCATTTCTTTTCTGGACTTTGTTTTTGACATTTAATTTTTAAAAATTTTTTCTTCACTTTAAATTTTTAATGAAAAGCATGAAAAAAACAGGAATGGTTTTATTACAAGAAAATGAATCACTCCTGAGGTTTCTTAATGATAGACAACTCGTCCTTATGTGAGGAATTATACTTTAAAAATGCATAGTGTGAGCTGTTTTTTTGTTCCCCTCCCCCCTCATAAACTCAGTCCATCTAACAAATATTTATTGAGGACCTGCTAAATGCTAGACACTGTAATTTGTTTCTATTTGCACAAGTCACATAATTTTCACTAATTTTTCTTCAAGAATAAGTATTATCTCTTTACTTTTTATGCTGCTTTCAGGTACAAAGCTGAAAACATGGCCTAGTATAATTTATTCACTACATATTAAGTGCTGTTGATTGCTTAAGGCTACCCTTTGTTGATAATTTCAGTGTTAAAGCTGAGAATTAAATGGGTCATATTCCATTATTACTTACTTGAAGCAGAAAGTTGAAGCATGTTGATATTTTGAGAGTAGAAAAACAGTCACTGATTAAACCTATACTGTTAATGCCATTTTGTTTTCAGTGGTGTTGATCACTGATATTTTACTTCTCAGCAGAAATAGTACTTTTATCTTCTTGAGTTTTAAAAACAAAGATTTTTTTTAATTTTCTTTAGAATTATGGATAGAAATAAGCTCTAAGAAGTTTTCAAATTATCTAATTTAAATATGACTTATTTTTAAAGCAAACTTGCTGCTGATGTAATTTTGAAAACTCTTGATTTAATGAACAAACTTAGACAATTGGTTCCTGGTATGGAAGTAAGTTTCTACAAAATCCTTCAGGTAAGTTGAAGCTATTCAAATATTGGATTTATTCATATATAAGAGATTTCTAATATTTGTTTTAATATTCTAAATCTTTATGTTTCTTTAAGATTTGGCCATTGGAAGACAGTTTAAAGTTGTTAATTGTCTTCAGTAGTTATAATAGTCTCATTATACCTTTATTTCATAGTTTCTTACAGGTTTCTTTTATTTTTGTTGGCCTATAGAGGAGGATGGTATTTGTTTTAGTTTTTGTTATTGATGAGGTAGTATCAAAGGAATAGGAAACATTTGGAAGAAAAGAACTTGATTGTGAGTGATAATAAACTAGACAAGGTACTATATTCAGAAAATAGGTAACTCACAAGTTTCAGTGATAATACTGGGTAAGAGCTCTGCATGTTATCAAAAGTCAAAATTACTGCAGTTTTAGTTTGAAGATCTAATTGATTTTTATTTATATTGGGCAACATCTCAGTCTTGTCAAATAGAATGAGCATTCTTTGAGCAGAGGGAGGTTGGCTTTATAGAAAGGAGGACTGAAGAAAGCAGAAATAGGGAGCAAAGGAGAATAGTTGTTTCAGTTACTTCTCTTATGAAGTTAAAGCAGGCTGGACTTTTCTTTTTATGCTGCTAGCGTCTTTTTTTGTTTGCTTGTTTGTGGAAAACTACACCAATTCAGAGTTCAGAGTGATTGCATGACACTTAACCAGATGACTCCGTTCGTGTTTGGTCTGGTCTTCTGAAGCTTAGTACAGGATTTCATAAAGTCTATGTTAATATCTGTAGCAAAAGAAACATAGCTTAATGTTTGTACCACTTGTTAGTGCAGGCTTGAGCAGTTATTATGTCTGTCTATACTTCAGTTTACTTGATGGAAAACTGGAAATAATGATTCTAGGAGTTAGGAAGGTTTTCATAGAGAGTTATAAAGACCTGCTCTCATCATAGTTCTGTGGCATTGAATTATTCTTGAGTACCTACAAGGCATTTAACATTTTATTTATAAATGATTCATAATAATTAATATTTTTTATTAGCACTGTTTTAAAGACTTTCATCAAAATGTTTTGTCAATTTTTAGACTTTTTCATAATGGATGATATGGGGCTTATAGTACTAATGTAAAATATTTACTGACATGAAGGCCTTTAAATATACATCTTTAATCATTAAATTTTCTGAGCTGATTTGTATTTTTACTTTATATTTTGAGACTTCAGTTTAAAAATTATTAGCTATTTTTATTTTCTAATGGTAATTAGAAAAAATAAAACCATTCTAAACATCAGTCAATTGTGAATGATGTTTTCAATTCGTCAAAATATTTAAGGTGGGGGCCAGGAATATAGCTTAGTGGCACAAGGGCCTGCCTGGCAAGCGCAAGGTCCTGAGTTTGATTCCCGGTACAGAAAAAAAAAAATTTAAGATGTAATTTTCCTAGGTACAATTAAAACATTTAAAACCTTTACCAAATTTTTAAGCTAATGTTCATGTTAATTGCATAACAGTGTAAGTAGCTCTAACAAGGAAAAGTCTAAGATATATTCAGACATTAGATGATAGAAACATTTTAAAATTGCTGCCTTTGGGCCGGTGAGACGGCTCAGCGGCTTAAGCGCCTGCCTTGCAAGCGCGAAGGCCCGAGTTCGACTCCCGGATCCCACATACGAAAAAGGGCCCGGTGATGTCGCTCAGCGGCACGGGTGCCTGTTGGCGCGCGAGGTCCTGAGGTCGTCCCCCCGGTACCCACAAAAAAAAAAAAAAAAAAAAAAAAAATTGCTGCCTTTATTCTAAAGATTTGACATTGTTTATTCTTTCAGTCTCTTATTTTCTGGTTTCTGATTTGTTTAGGATCCACGTTTGATTACTCCTTTGGCTTTTGCTTTAACATCAGATAACAGAGAACAAGTACAGTCTGGACTGGGAATATTATTGGAAGCTGCTCCACTGCCAGATTTTCCTGCTTTAGTGTA
The DNA here is from genome assembly GCA_028451465.1 of Erethizon dorsatum. Taxonomy (NCBI): domain Eukaryota; kingdom Metazoa; phylum Chordata; class Mammalia; order Rodentia; family Erethizontidae; genus Erethizon; species Erethizon dorsatum. The sequence continues at coordinate 72,848,425 of CM051831.1, forward strand.
AGTAGTAGTCATTTGAAATGTATCTGTGTTTGACTACTCTGCTATATTTCTTCAGTAGTCCTCGATATAGATTAGTAAGTTAGTCACTTGGAAATTTCATTGTATTAGTGATCATTCAGATGATTAAAACTTTATTTCTACAGGTAAAAAAGGTAGATGTTTACTCACTCAGGGAAAAGTTAGGTCCTGGTGATGAAGTGTGTTAGTCAGGCACTGTCCTTGTTTCTTACCACTTCTTTTTGATGTAGTAGGTTCTGGATACTCCTAAGTGTACATCCTACCAGTTTATTTCCTTCATAGAAAGAGCTTTTCTTTCCTGACTGTTTTAAGTGCAAAGTCTAAGCATCACTCTGTGGTCTGGATTATATGCCAAAGAGACAGCTATGAAAACTGCATGACTGAAAATTAGTTAGCATAGGGGAGTGGAAGGCTTCTATTATGATTTAGATCTAAAATGTGCCTCCAAATTCTCAAGTGTATGGAAGGATCATGGTGGGTAGTATACTCATCAGTGGGTTATTCACTGATGAATCCATAGCTAAATGTGCTGTTAGGAAATGGGCCTGTTCAGAAGAGGTGGGTCACTGAGGGTGTGACTGGACAGGGTTCACCTTCTTCCTTTGCCTCCTCCCTTCTCTGTCTGTTTCCTGGCTCTCATGGGATGAGCAACTGTCCTCTGCCCAGGTCCTTCCACCATGCCCTTTCTGCCTTAGAGCCAGCTGAAGATGTACTGAAACTCCTAAAAACTAAACCAAAATAACTCTGTCCTTTAAGTAATGAGTGTTGGGTATTTTGTCCCAGTGACAAAAAAGTAACTAAGACAAGTTCTTAAAGTAAACATCTATGCTTTGCCTCAGAAAACCAGAATATGGTAGATGGTGGCCAGGTAAATCCAATAATATTTGAAAAAATTTTGAAAAAATTCAAATTTGGGTGTAAGCCCTCTGTAAACAGTTAACAAAATGTCTACTAGAGTTCTACTTCAGTACATTTTAAAAACTTTAAATGACTGATATAGATAGGTTTCTAAAAATGGTTTGGATAATCTGAAACAATCAGTAAAATATGTAAAACATTCCCTATATGCCAGAGGTCCAAAAGAGGAGATTGGACAAATATTCATTTTATTTTATTTATTTATTTATTTTTTTTTTTTTTTTTTTTTTTTTTTTTATGTGGGTACTGGGAGTGAAACTCAGGACCTCGTGCTTGCCAGGCAGGCACTGATGCCACTGAGCTATCTCACCGGCCCCAAATATTCATTTTATAATGAATATTTTTTAATAACAAATTAGACAAATAGGAACTATCTTATATTGCAAGTTAGAAAGAGTCTATGAATGAAGGTATTCCTTTTTTGATGGCTTGCTTACCTCAGTTGTGTTCATCTGAACTCGGGAGCTTCAGCAGGAAAGCTTCAACTACACTGTACTTGAGCATTTCATCCTCTGCCTCGGTATATGAGGCAATCCCACCATTTTCACTGTCTTGGCCTTCCTTGTCTTGTGTTGTAGATAATTTTCACAAGGGTCTATTTTTGTTTATTATAATAGTCTTATTTGACATTATCATAGTTTAATAAAGTGAATTTATTGGATGAATGGCTAGGTACATTTTTTGCTAATTTGTTTTATTTACACATTTAACAAACATTTATTAACAACCAAATATGGCTATATGTAGGAATTTTATCTATAGCAGTATATTAGACTGAGTGCATGCTGTCATTGGATTTGCACTGTAGTCAGGAGATAATTTAAAAAAAGACTCATATTGGGCTCATCACTATGAAGAGGAAAAGGGATTAATATTAGTATCACATATGGCATTAGTGAAGGCCTCTCTGAGGGGATGAATTTGAACTAAGAACCAGTGATAAGAAGAAACTAGTTCTCTGTAGATCTGATTCCAGGTAAAGAAACAGCTCAAAGGTCCTGAGGCAAGAATAAACTGAGCTTTTGAAAGGGCAGAATGGAAATCAGGGAGATGAGAACATAGTTGAGAAGATGAGTTTGAGAAAGGACATAAAGACCAGATGATTTCACCCATGATAAGAAGGTTGCCCTGAGCAATTCCAAGGACTTTGTAGGTTAGCTACTTTCACAGACTAGTTCTATGTGCCTCCAAACCAAAAGTGGAATTGCCATTACAAAGACTTATAAGTAGAAAAGGGGATCCTCTGGAAGTCCAGGATATTTCCTAAAACCCTGGTTCAACATCATCGCCAAGATTATTTCAAGACTATTTTTGAAGATTTCTATTTAAAAAAAAAAAAAAAAAAGGATACATTCTAAGAGTTCCGAAATGCCTTTTTGCTCTACTTTTATGTTATTTTTTCTTTTCGTTTTTGATTTTCGTTCAGACTTGGAGAAAGTATAGCAGCAAACAATGCATATAGACAACAGGAAATAGAACATATGCCCAGGAGACTGCCTTTGCAATCATTAAATCACATTTTCCCAACAACAGTAAAGTGTTTAACACCTCCCCTGTTGAAAGATAATGTTCCTGGATTGAACATTGAGGAGTTAATAGAAAAACTTCAGTCTGGGGTGACGGTAAGTGATAAACAGCAGTTAGAAATAGAATTGTGCTAGTATCTACTAACATATGTTGGCTCTGATTATATTATTTATTTAAACAATTTAAATTCAAGTGTCATCACTGAGATTTTATCTTTTGGTAGAAAAAGTTTTCTGGAAAATTTGGGAAAAAAAGGAAGAAAATACAGTCATGAGATTCAAACATTTTTAACACAGCTATTATTCTTTTACTAATCCCCTTCCCAGCCACCCAGTTGAAGAAGTACTTTTTTAAGTTGCCATCTTTAAGTATATGGAACCTTACTCAGATGTTTTCTGCATTGGCCATATTACAGAAATATTGTGACTCACTTGATGTAGCAGTTTTTTTCCTTCATTTCTCCTCATTATGTTTTAATGATTTAGTTTCAAATTTTATCATTTTTTTCAAGTGCTACAATCACCGATTTTTTTTTTTTTTTTTTTTTTTTTTTTTGTGCTCCTTTAAAACCTAGGTAAAGGATCAGATTAATGATGGGAGAATATCTGACATAATGGATGTGTATGAGATGAAACTATCCACATTAGCTGTGAGTACATGTTTAAAAACATGAAATAAGTTTTCAAATGTTTCCCTAAAACTACGAAAATTAATTGTATGTTTTCTTATAGTCCAAAGAAAGCAGGTTACAGGATCTCTTGGAAGCAAAAGCTCTAGCTCTTGCACAGGCTGATAGACTGATTGCTCAATATCGCTGTCAAAGAACTCAAGCTGAGACAGAGGTGTGTACAATAGACAGACATGTAATAAATAGTAAATGTAATAGATAAAACAAGGAAAATATTAGTTATATATTTATTGTTCTTATTGAACTAAATTGTCCTGAACATTTGACATATCTACTCCATCCATTTTGAAATTCTATCTCCTTTAATTTTGATACATCAGTCATTGTCTTTGATTTTTTTCCTAATTGGTATTCTTTTTCTGTGTCACTAATGGTCTACACTTCAGTTTTGGAGGTCACTAGGATTATTATGCTCTTAAACTCTTTTCTTTTATTTATATGTTTTATGGTTTTGACTGTTACTAAAATTTTAATGTTCCCAATTTTATGTCAAGCACAGATCTTTTTCCCAAGCACTGAATTTCTCCTATATACATGTTTTAGTGTACAAGTACTTCAAACTCAGCATAACCTATAGTGATGAATCACCCTTACCTTTTTAAAAACTTATTCTTAAATATTCCCTCTTCTATAATTCAGAGTTTTCCAGATAAAAAAACATGGAAATCATACAGCTTATCTCTGGTAGTGTTCACCAAGTTCACTTGATTCTACCTCTGCATATCACTCTTTTCTGTCCTGTCTGTATTCCTACCATTATTTACTATATGTCAAGTGCTTTTCTTTTTCATGTGACTCTCAGCAGAGCCTCTAATTAGTCTTGCTATGTTTAGTCTAGTGCCCTATTCTCAGCCACCCTGGACACTTCTGCCAAAACTGTTTTCTGTGTTTGGTTCTATTCTCCCTCACCCTTTCCCCTAGGAATCGCTAATGTGATAATCTGATTCTTTCCTTCCCTCCTGTGCTTCATAGTACCCACCATTGCTTTCAGAATATCATTAAAATTCCTTAATGTGACATCTGGCATTTCTGCACATTCATTGCAGCCAACCATATTAGACTACTTTGCATTTTCTGGAACTTGCTATACTCTTTGTGTTTCCTTGTCTTTGCACTTTCTATCCCATGTCTAAGCCATCTTTTCCCCTTTTTCTTTACCTTACTTTTCATAGTCTTCAGATTTAATTTTAAATACCTCCATTTTCCAGAAGCCACTCGTGTATTTAGCTAATTTTCCTCCATGTATCTATTCTGTGCTTATCACTTTATAATATTTCATATACCATGTGAAAATCATATTACCTCCCACCCCACTTGTGACATGAGAGACTGTTTTATCTCCAGGACTTTGAATGCCCTTTATATGAGATAGGTGCTTGGTAAGTTTGTCTTTGTGCTATGTACATATATACACAAGATGTATACCTTATGGGTGAGAGTTCGCTTCAGTAATATGGAATTTTAGCATGTACAAATGAAAATCTATATGACTTGATTTCATTTGTAATGCATTATATAATAAAGTCTGGCTCTGGAAAGAAGCATTAAATCATTGACTAAGATACCTTTAAAATCTTTCAGAATAAAAGTATTCTAAAAAATATAACAAAATATAACCTCTTTTTCTTTCTTTTTTCTTATTTTAACATGGTGTAATTTGTCCTAGCATAAATTCCAAGACAGAAAATTAATGATGTTAAAATAATTTATTCTTGTCACTTACGGAACGTTCTTATATTCTATGTGTTTTAGATATGTCTTGCATTTTATTAGAGAATTTAATGTTTTACACACAATACTAGAAGAGTTCCTCATAAAATACACTAAATAATTGGTATTACTCTTTTATAGTCCATGCTAAAAACAGAGTAGGACTTAGGTTTTTATGCGGCATTTAAAGTAATATTTTTAAGACTAAAGAGATAGAAGAACCCTCTTTTTATAATTATTTTTCGCTTCCCTAATGTTGCATGTCATTAAATGACAACAGTATTCCCTGGTTATTCTGGTTTAACTGTTGGGTTAAGCAACTGTGATGTAGTTAAGATCTTATTCTTGATTCTTACCTGAAATGAGAAAACTGGTGTGTCCAAACTTAGTAGTTTAATGTTAATGGCTAGCCCCAAAAAACCATACCCTTTTACAATATGTCAATTTACTTGTATGTTACAAATTTGTTCACTTTATCAGTCTGGTCATATATTGTCAGAATAATATATTAAATAAAATGTGGAATAACACTGGTTGAACATTCCTAATCCAAAATCTTGAAATTCAAAATACTTCAAAGTCCAAAGTTTTTGAGCACTGACATGATGCCACAAGGGGAAAATTCCATGCCATGAAACTATTTTGTTCACAGAATTACTAAAAATATTGTGTACAGTTATCTTCATATGTATACAAGGTATATATAAAACAAATAAATTTTGTTTTTGGGATCTCACCTCCAAGAGACTTTATTATGTATATGCAAATATTACAAATGCTTAAAGTATCTGAAGTCCAAAATACCTCTACTCCCATTTATTTGGGATAAGAGATACTGTGTCTGTATTAGATTTATAAGTAGTAGTTAGATAAATATATATAACTAAAAGAATTTTCCACAACTCAGTAGATGCTTACCTATTAGATATTAGATATGCTCATATTACATTTATGCATTACTTAACATTGGAAATATATTCTGAGAAATGTGTTGTTAAGCAGTTTTATTCTGGGGCAAACAACACTTACGTAACCTTAGATGGCTGCAGTACAGCAAGGCAACATAATCTTATGGAACCATCTTGTATATGCGCTTCATTGTTGAATAAAATGTTATAAGAGGTGTAACCATATATAAATGATAATGAAAAAGTCTATGTGCTGTTTTCTTTTTTGTGTGTGTGGGTACTGGGGGTCGAACTCAGGACCTCGCACGCCAGCAGGCGCCCATGCTGCTGAGCGATATCACTGGCCCTTTTTTCTTATGTGGGTACTGGGAGTCGAACTCAGGACCTCACGCTTGCCAGGCAGGCGCTTATGCCGCTGAGCTATTTCACCGGCCCCCTATGTGCTATTTTCTTTTAAGGCACGGACACTTGCTGGTATGTTGCGAGAAGTTGAGAGAAAAAATGAAGAGCTTGGCGTGTTGCTAAAGTCACAACAGCTTGAGTCAGAAAGAGCCCAGAGTGATATTGAGCATCTCTTTCAACATAATAGGAAGTTAGAGTCTGTGGCTAAAGAGCATGAAATACTGACAAAATCTTACATGGAACTTCTTCAGAGGTAAATTAAAAGTTTCTGTGTAAGGTTAGAACCTAGAATGAACACACGATATTTCTTTTCTGTGACTCTAAGCTCCTTTTGTAAGTGTGTCATACATTCTGAGAACACCATAAAAGATGTAGTTAGCAAAAAACTTAAATCATAGTGAACTAAAGTATTGCTTCCTTAAACTCCTTAGCAAAGTTGCAAACGGAATGTAAGACTTTCTTTCCAGTTGACTTCTTTATTCATAGAGTCACCATGGTCTGAGATTTAAAGTTTCTCTATTTTGATCACTGACAAATCTTTGTGGCCTAGAACAGTTCTTGATGCATACATACTTAGGCACTCTAATAATAATTGTTGGGTAAACTTGGTTGTCACAAGTAGTATTAGTTTAAACATAATATAATTGTTCACTTCTGCAGGGCAGACAGTTGGATATTGGCAGTTTCATTTCATTCAGCCTAATAGCAGAGAAACTTGTGTTTAACTCATCCTGTTAATGTCATTAAATGTTTATTTATATGAATTACTACATCTATAGAATAAGTTCTTGTAAGTGAATCACTGGGTTAAAATTATGTATCATATATTTGAAATTTTGATACTTCCAGATTTCCCTCCAAAAAAGTTAACACCAATTCTTATGCCAACTAACAAAGTTTGATAATTTTTTCCTTCCTTATCAAATGCTTTTATCTTTTAGCTAGTTTTAAAACTTCTAATTACAAGGAAGACCATGTACAATAAAAATTAAAATTAAATGAAAAGGTAGAGAAATTTAGAATCCTAAGCTTTTTAAAGGTATCTATATATATTTATAGCAGATTATGTAATGCAGGATCATCTTGTAAACTAAAACAATATTAAAATTATGAGGCTAATATCCCACATATTTCTTTTTCATACTAATTTTTAACCACATCACCTAAAACATATCTTTCCTGACTTTTAATTGATTGAATTCTGCCTATGTCTCGCTTGTTTATAACATTCCCCCTCTTAAAAAGCATTGTTTCACCTATAATTCCAGCATATGGGAGGCCGAGGCAGGAGGATTTTAAATTCAAGCTCAGCTTTGGCCATGTAGTAACATTCAAGCTCCAAAAAAAAAAGAACACTGTTCCTTTTTTGCATCATATGTTTTTGCCATGAAGATATCAACTTGTTTCCTTGTCTTTTCAGAAATGAAGCAACTGAAAAGAAGAATAAAGACCTACAGATCACATGTGATTCTTTGAATAAACAAATTGAAACAGTGAAAAAATTGAATGAATCACTCAAGCAACAGAATGAAAAGTAAAATTTCCTGACTATATAATTATTTGTGATTTTTTTAAACAGTGATTCTAGTTCTTTTTTTTTTTTTTTTTTTTTGTGGGTACTGGGGGTCAACCTCGGGACCTTGTGCGCCAGCAAGCACCTGTGCTGCTGAGCAATATCACTGGTCCTTTTTTCGTATGTGGGTTCCGGGAGTCGAACTCGGGCCCTCGCGCTTGCCAGGCAGGTGCATATGCCACTGAGCCATCTCACCGGCCCTGATTCTATTTCTATACACATTGTTTTTATTGGTAAGATTAGACTTATCACTTATTTTATATACAAAATTTTGGCCAGTTTTACAGGTAATTATAGTTTTATGATTTTTTTCTTATTAGGGAGAAAAAGATACAAATAATGTGGTGTATTGATTTTTCTTTTATAATTTCAGAACTATTGCCCAATTAATAGAGAAAGAAGAACAGAGAAAAGAAATCCAGAACCAATTAGTTGACAGAGAATGTAAATTAGGAAGTAAGTAGTTTCTTATTTAAGATAGTCTCTATTTTTAGTATGTTTTATGTTGGAATAAAATCAAAATTTGAATGATTTATTTCACTTTTCCATTATATTTTACTTGCCTTGTAAGTCACACCCTAAACAACTTTCCTTTTTTTCTGTAACATTTCACAAAGCAGTTGTCTTTTTTTCTTTTTTTTTTTTTGATGGGTACCAGGGGTCGAACTCAGGACCTCGTGCACCAGCAGGCGCCTGTGCCGCTGAGCGGTATCACCGGCCCTATTTTCGTATGTGGGTACCAGGAGTCAAACTCAGGACCTCGTGCTTGCCAGGCAGGCTCTTATGCCACTGAGCTATCTCACCGGCCCTAGATTTCTTAATAGGCAAGTATATTTTCTAAATATGAACTAGAGTTGATAAAAAGACCATTTTACAGCATTTCATGTCAAACTCCACTAGGGAGCGATCTAACACTACTTTTTCTTAGAGCTGTTGTCTGAGAAAACAAACCACACCAAGTCAGGTCAAACAAGGAACACTGGTAAATTCAGCAACTAAGTCCAAATGCAGCATATACAAAACAGGAATAAAATGTACCATTAAAGAGGTATCATAGGGCTAGTGAGATGGCTCAGCAGCATAAGCGCCTGCCTGGCAAGCGTGCGGTCCTGAGTTCGACTCCCGGAACCCACATACGAAAAAAGGGGCCAGTGATATCACTCAGCGGCACAGGCGCCTACTGGCATGCAAGGTCCTGAGGTCGACCCCTGGTACCCACCAAAAAAAAAAAAAAAGAGGTATCATAACCTTCACACATGTTCTCAATTTAAATTTATCATCATTTTAACAGAAGACAGTGCATGAAAGAGACAAGGCCTACGCAATTGGCAAAGGCAAGGCATAAAATTCAAGGATGATAATTTTGATTACCTAAGCAAGTTACAATCCAGAATCAAGTTGAAATATTTTAGTGGTGCCATGAAACAAGCAAACTTACCTCCTTCCAGGTATCTCGCTGGGGCCTCCAAGATGATATAGGGGAAATGCTAAATGTCAGATATGCCTAGTTCATGTTCCCCAAAGTCAAAGAATGAATTCTAAGGAACAGCAGAGGTTAAGAATAGGAAAATTTATTGGGAAAAGGAATGGGGAGTAGGAATAGCTCCTGAGAGACAGGAGGGGTCCCGAATGGGTTGCCCACAAAGCAGTTTTCTTCAATTGATGAAGTAGGAAAAGCAGTGTAATTTTTTGAAATCTGCATTTATAAGAAATGCCCTTTTTAAAATAAAATGCTTTTAAGGAACATATCAGCAGGTGGCACTGCTAGGTAACTTTTAGTCACTAGTTTCTTAATGCTGTATCTGTATAGTGATCCACAAAAACATTTTTGTTCTAATTCACTTGCCTTCAAGCATAGAGAACTACCTGTATAATCTTTCAGTGCTCACTCTCCTTTTTGCTTCTAACCCCAGTTGTCCTTTTCTTCTTCAATATATATTGTATGTAGACAGGAATGGGGGAAAGACATGGAGAATTGTCCTTTTCTGTAGAATACAGTAAAACCTTGGGTTGTGAATGTAATTTTTTCTGGAAACATGCTTGCAATCCAAAACACTTGCATATCAAAGCAGATTTCCCCATAAGAAATAATGGAAACTTAGATGATTCATTTCACAGCCTAAAAATATTCATATAAAAAGAATTACAATACTGTAATATAATACAAAATAATAAAATACAAACTATAAAAAATAAATGAATCTGCACTTACCTTTGCAAACCTTTGTGGCTGATGTGAGGGAGACAAGAGAGGAGCATTATTGTATAGGATGACTTTCACTGTCAGTAATGGAATCACTGCTATCTACTGGCTCAGTGGAAATTTTTGTGTGTGTGTGCAACTTTAACAAGGAACCTATCCAGTGATACACACTTTTGACTCCTTTTGAAGATTTCACAGAAATGTGACATTGCATTGTTAAACAGTCATTGTTTGCACTGCTGCTACAGCCTTATTTGTGTGATGCTTTTCTACAAAATTTTGCAGTTTCCCACATTTTACACATCTCCTTAATATCCTTTGAAGTGAGGGATTCCTCCTTTTTCTCCTCTGTGAATAAGATCTCTGTAACCTCTTGCTGTTGGGAGACAATCACCCACAATACTTCAGAGAGAGAGAGGAAGAACCATTGGTTCATTTGTGATCATGTGATATTTGTCATCATGTGCTACTCATATTGCAAGATATTGCTAGTTTTCAAGTTAAAATTTATTAGAAATGTTTGCTTGTCTTGCAGAACACTCCAGAACAAGTTACTTGCAATCCAGTTTTATTAATATTGGCATAAGGGAAGTTACATGTTCTTTAATCTTTCTCATTCACTTTCTTTTGCTTTACAGTAGCTGTAAACTACCTTTTCAGGATGTCAGTTTAAGACCACTGAATACATAGCTGATTGTTTGTTTGTTTATTTAAAGATTTGCATCAAAAAGCAAAAGTACAAGAAGAAAAGATTAAAGTCTTACAAAAGGAAAGGGAAGATAAGGAAGAAACCATTGATATCCTTAGAAAGGAATTAAGTAGAACAGAACAGATGAGAAAGGAATTGAGCATTAAGGTAAGATTTTGTTCAGTTTTCATTTGCATAAGAATGGAAATGTTATATTGTAGCCAGGCATAGTGGCACTTACCTGTAATCCTAGCATTCTGGGAGGCTGAAGCAGGAGGATCGCAAGTTCAAACCCAACCTAGGCAGCTTAGGAATTTAATGGGTAGGGATGTAGCTCAGTGGAAGGCCCTAAGTTCAATCCTCACTACCACCACCATCCCAAAAAAAAAAAAATTATTTTGTGAAAAGGGTGAATTTGGAGAAAGTAACATTCTGTGGCTTTAGTAATTTTGTTTAAAAGATATTAGATCTCAAAGCATTTCAACTGTCATTTGTTGTGAGAGCTCTCTTACAATGTGAAAACTCTGTATTTGCTAAAATCATTAAACATTTATTAAATGTATACTGTGTGCCAGCACTTAGAGCTTTCAAGTGTGCAAAGAATAGAGTGGAGTTTCCAGTATTTGGTATTGCATTTATGTAGCTATATATTGATATATAGTTATATATTAGTACCTGAATACTAGTAATTTACAAACGAGGAAATGGAGTCTGAGATTATAGTTAATAAGCATAATAATAGAAAAGTATTCTGAATCTAAGTCCAGTCTTGTTTCTATATTATGATGATAGCATAACTTGAATGATAGCTATGTACTGTGCTTGCTGGCCTATTTAGTAACCAGGAATATGAGAACAGATTGAGCTTAGATGACTGAGCTATTGAAGAGCATGAGTATCAGAAAAAAGGTAAAACTTAGTGCCACCACATTAATAGTTTTGGGGCATATGCTTCAATGTGGTTATTTTTTTAGTAATCTTCAATACTACATGTACAGTATTTTCTTCAAAATGTTACCTGTTAGCATTGAAAGGACAAGTTGAAAGTAAAGTATCTTCCCAATTTGAATTCTATTACCTAATTACTGCTTAGCTCAAACTTACCATATAATTTAATTAACTTAAATATGATGCATATTTATGATGTCTTCAAATGATTGTCTTATAAATAAAGGATAAAAGGATCTTAAAATATTCGTGAAGAAAAAGCATGCTAAGTTATTTTTCTTCTCAATTTTTTATCCCCCTATTCCTAATTCCCTAGGCTTCGTCCTTAGAGGTTCAGAAGGCCCAATTAGAAGGTCGTTTGGAAGAGAAAGAGTCTTTGGTGAAACTTCAGCAAGAGGAGCTAAATAAACACTCTCACATGATAGCAATGATCCACAGTTTAAGTGGTGGAAAAATAAGTCCAGAAACTGTGAATCTTAGTATATAAATATTATGACATTTTGGAATTTGTAATCTAGTCATATTTTTGACATATTTATGTGTTTGGGGGGGTGGTTAAGGGAGGTAATCTGTCTCTTCAAACCAAGTGGAAATTATTATCTTATTATTAATTTAGTAAAGATCCTAATTTGATGCGTGTTTTATTTGATCATTTGAATAGAAATTCTTTTCAAAGTTTCACTTTCTGTTTTTAGCTCTTATTGCTTGAAGCTTTCTTTGGGTCTTGCATTAGAATATCCTTCCTAAGAAATCTGTATTGTCTTTTTAAAGTTCTATTCTCTTTTGCTTATCTAATTTATTCTCATTGTAATTACAATCATGGGTTGCTACACAAGGATGTGTCTTGACACAAGGATACGTTTTGATAAATGCATCATTAAGTAAATATACTTACACAAACTAAGAGGGCTATGATATTACTGGGTAATATCATCTTATGGAACCACCAAGGTAAATGGACTGTGTTAATAACCACAGTGTCATTGCATAGAGCACATGACTGTTTAGTTTTAAAATTAAACTGTCTTTATACAACAGTCTTAAAGTTCAGTAATTAAAAACACAACTATTACTAGATATGATATTATACTACTAGAGAAATTTAAAGTAGCATAAAAGAAAATATCAGTGAATATAAAATGCAGTAAGATACACGTTCTAAATTTGAAAAAAATGTGACTAGTTATCAGAATGTATTAAAATTAGGAGATGGCTATTTTTTTCAAAAGATTACATTGTGTCATAAAAAACTACTTATAGAATTATTTGTAAGATATCTTCAGTTTGTATTTTCTGTTTCTGAAATGCTGCTTGTTGTCCTACCCGTATCACTTCTAATTATGAATTTCTTATGATTGTTACATACGGTAATTTGGATTCTACCGTTGCTGTATAGTTAGAACTATATTTGTTGTTAATTGTAACAATATACATTTAATTTATAGTTTTTAATTGGGCCATTTGGTTTTAAAGCATGGATTCAATATTCAGGTATTTGTACGAGTGAGTTATTCAGTACAAAAGTACATTTGAATTGATCTAAATGTGCTTTAGAAAAGTTTTTATATCAATTATTTTAATTGATTTTACTGGTATATTATTACAGTCGTTAATTTATGTGCCACTTTCTATTGTATCTTTGATTTAGGTGAATTTAGCTTTACTTCTGGTTTTAAACTATAGTACATCTGAATCTGTGTTTAGAAATTAAAACAAAATGTATTTTGCTAATTGCATTGAGGAATATAAAGCTATAATAGTTTTACATATTTATATACGTTTTGTTCAGTTCTGGAATTTTTTAAAAGTTTTATATGAAGTAAAACATTTTAAATTACTTCTTTAGAGGTACATTCTATTTCTCTTGAAATTTCATGCATTTTAAATTTAATGTGAAAAAGGTCTTTAAATGGATAGCTATAATTAAAGAACAAAATGTTCTGTGAAGTGAAAAGTACAAAACATTAAATGAGTGAATGAACTAAAAACTCCAGGGAAAAATCACACTATTTTAACAATTTAAACATCTCTAGACATTGAACCTAGTCTAGTGTGGCCCTGTAGAATTTCCTGTGATGATAGCAGTGTTCTCTGTCCAAGCTGTCCTATACCATAGGCGAACCTCTTGTGTGCACTTGCATGACATGCACAAGAATGATGGCGAACCTCTTAGAGATGAGTGCCCAAATTGCAACCCAAGCCCCACTTATTTATCACAAAGTGCCAACACTGCAATTAAACCTGAATACTGAGGTTTTGGTTTAGAAAAACAACTCATACATAAACATCTTTTGACTTAAAGAATGTGTGCCATAAGTTTGCCACCACTGCCATAAGGCATTAACCATATGTAACTATTGAGCATTTGATTTTAATTAATTTTACTTTAATAGTTATCCTGCTGGACAATGCAGATCTAGCCCATTTTTGTAAGAATTTGTTCATTTATTCATTTATGTATTTATTCATTTATTTGTGTTTTTTGTTTTGGTGTTTTGTTTTCTGAGCCAGGGTGTCTCTATGTAATCCAAGCTGACCTTGAATTCACAATCCAAGTACTGAAGTTACAGGCTTGTGCCACATACCTAACACAATTTGTATAATCTCAAAGTCTTATATAGGTAATATAGTAGTCCCACTTTTTCTGTGATTTTATTTCCCACCATTTCAGTTACTGTGGTCAACTAGTGCCTAAAAATGTTAAGTGGAAAATTATAGAAATAGCAATTCATAAGTTTTAAATTGCACATTGTTCTCAGTAACATCACCCTGATCTGTCTTGGAGCATGAATCATCTCTTTTATCCAGTGTGTGTCAATGTTATATAATGCTACCTGCTCATTAGTCACTTAGTAGCCAGTTATCAGATCAACTCTCAGGGATCATAGTCCTTACATTCAAGTGTTCTTTATTTTACAGCATTTACTAATGCTCCCAAAGTGCAAGAGTAGTAATGCTGGCGATGGGGTGTTCCACAGAAAAGCCGTAGATTGTTTCCTTTAGGTATCATCTCCATCATCACAACAAGAGGGGTGAGTTTGGTACTGTAAGATTTTGAGAGAGACCACATTTTAAAAGCTTACTACAGTAAAATTGTTCTATTTTATTATCATATAATTTTTTGCTGTACCCCATTTATAAATTAAACCTTTTTGTATATATGACTATGTAGGAAACAAAATAGTATATATAGGAGTTGGTACTACACTTGGTTTCAGGCAACTCCTGGGGATCTTGGAATATATCCTTTGCAAATAAAATGGGATACTGTACCTCAAAATATTTTTAGTATTTTTTAATACAATAATTTTACATTTTTATTCTAATCATTTCTCTCTGAAGAGGAAAAACCATATTTCAGTTTTGATGGTATTACTCAATCATCACCCTTTTCTGTCTCTTGTAGCACAATTCTTATTGTTTCTATTATTTTTTTTTTTTTGGTGGGTACCGGGGGTCGACCTCAGGACCTCGTGCGCCAGCAGGCGCCCGTGCCACTGAGCGATATCACCGGCCCCTTTTTCGTATGTGGGATCCGGGAGTCGAACTCGGGCCCTCGCGCTTGCCGGGCAGGCGCTTAAGCCGCTGAGCCATCTCACCGGCCCCTCTATTATTTTTCTTAATGACCTTAGTATATTGGACAGTTTACTGGTTGTTTTGTTTTAGAGTTTTTATTTCCTCAGATTGAAACAACAAAAATGCATATTTTTTTCTTTGTAAAAAACTTATTTTAATCAAGCGTGAGCTATTCATATGAATTTACAAATGATTTGTATGCATATGTGGTTTCTTAATAGAGAAAACAAAATTGAGGAAATGAATCATTATATTAAGACTACTCAAATCCTCTTGAAATTTTACTGGGAAGAGCATATTCCAAAACATATACTCACAGTCCCATTTGCTTTTTATACTTCTAACTTGAATAAATATAGACTTCTTTTAAAATTTGGCTGATTTGGGCTGGTGAGATGGCTCAGTGGTGTAAGCGCCTGCCTGACAAGCGCGAGGGCCCGAGTTTGACTTCCGGAACCCACATACGAAAAAAGGGCCGGTGATATCGCTCAGCGGCGTGGGCGCCTGCTGGCGCGCGAGGTCCTAAGGTCGACCCCCGGTACCCACAAAAAAAAAAAAAAAAAAAAAAAACAATTTTTGGCTGATTAAAATTTTTAGTAGCTGGGCGCAGTGATACACACCTATATAAGATATTGAGCCAGGAGGACTGCAAGTTCAAGGCCTCCTTGGGCAACTTAGCAAGACCCCGTCTCAAAAATTAAAGGGGCTGAGGGTGTAACTTGGTGGTAGAGCACTTGCATGACATACACAAGACTCCAGGTTTATTCCCCAGTTTTGCAAAAATAAAGTTTACACTAAACTTTATTAATTTAATGCCAGAACAAAAAATAATAAAAATGTAATGCTATATTTTAAGGTGATGTTAGAAGATTAGTGTTCTGTGGGGACTATTTATCTATATGTCATGAAGATTAATTGTCTTAAGAATGTAAAGAGATTCTGTTTTGTGTTAGGACTGTTATATTAGTTAGGTCTCATGAGACATAAGGTCTCTGTCAGAACTATTCAGTCCTGCAATTGTAGCACAAAAGCAGCCACAGAAGATACTTAAAATATTCATGGCTATGTTCCAATAAAACTTTATTAACAGAAATAAAGATTTACTATTGAATATTAAATCTGCTTACTAAGAAATATACTTATTTATTTTTAGTAATCTGTCTCAAAAGCTATTTCATTTGATTGTAACATAGGTACTTCTTTTATGTTTTCTCTTGGTCTGTTCTTTTACTTTTTACTTTTATGTTTATATATAAAGTGCATGATGTTTATTTAGGTCTTGCTTTTTTTAAAATCTATTTTGATAAAATAAGTACTTTCACCATTAGAGTTAATATTATATCACTTAATATGAAGTGTAGAAACCTAATAAGTATATGGGACCATTTATCCTCTTCTCATTCTTAATGCTATGGTTGACATATGTATTACATCTGTATACTTAGCTAATCCTCAAAACAGCATCATAAATTTTTCTTTAGTTACATGTAAAAACTCTGACTCTCAGAATCATCAATGTATTTACCTATTTGTATGCAGCAATACAAAGTAATGTATTCACTGTAGCATAACCTTTTTCTGTTTGAAAGTAATAACTTCTAGGCAGATACTGCGAATACCTATTTCTTTTCCAACTTTTATCTGTGAGGTTAAGCATCAGTTCATAATTCTTGCCTGAATCAGTTATTACTCTGATGATTATCAAGTAGTTCTTTTCTTTTAATTTTTGATGATAGAAAATTGAACATTTTGGTAATGTTCTAATATATTATGAATAACAGTCTAAATTTTATCATTTATCATACCATTAGGAAAATTAAAATATAGTACACTTGTAGTTTTACAGTTAATATAGTGTGTAGTTTCTTGGGGGGGTGCATTCTTACAAGCCAAGAGTTTGAGATTTGCTCTTTACAGTTTAAGAAAATAAATAATAGCTATCTTAACTGTGCTGAAAAAAAAAAAAAATATATATATATATATATAATATTTGTATATATATTCATGCACACAAATATATATATATTTTCCCCACCTTAAATCACAGGATCTTTTGGACGTTATTTTCTTCCCCAAACTTCCTAATTTGAGAATTACTCATTTAAATTATGAGTTTCTCAGTCATTACTTGCCTTGACTCTATGATGACCAATAAATATTAAATGTGTTATTACCAATAAGAAGTCTTCTATTAAGAAAATAATTATGCATTTTCAGCCTTCACTGAGTTTATATTCAAGATAATTTTTAAAAAATAAAATAGATGTTTTATTTGATTTTTTTTTTTTGTTTTGTTTTGTTTTGTTTTAGGAGTCTGATAAATACATTATGGTCTAGATCTAAAACGTCCCTTAAAGCCTCAAGGGTTTGGAACATGGTTAGATTATGGGGGCATTACAGCTGACTTGCTGTTAGGTAGGGTTCAGTCAGAAGAGATGGGTCACTGGGGGTGTGACTTAGAAAGAGAGACCTTCCGGGCCGGTGAGATGGCTCAGTGGCTTAAGCGCCTGCCCGGCAAGCGCGAGGGCCCGAGTTCGACTCCCGGAACCCACATACGAAAAAGGGGCCGGTGATATCGCTCAGCGGCACGGGCGCCTGCTGGTGTGTGAGGTCCTGAGGTCGACCCCCCGGTACCCACAAAAAAAAAAAAAAAAAGATACCTTCCTTCCTGGCTCCTCCCTCAACTTCCTGCTTCCTGGCTTCCCTAAGGTGAGCAGCTTTTCTGCTATGCAGTTCTGCCTTGGAGCCAGCTGACTATGGACTCAAATGTGAGCCAAAATAAACCTCTGCTTTAAGTTGTGGGTGTCCAGTATTTTGTGTCAGTGATAAGAAAGTGACTAAAGTGTACATGGAAGTGTATGCCTCTGAAATTCATAAATTAAGAGGAAACATTGTGAAATTCAAAATCATGGGTTCTTTTTGAATGTGCAAGTCACTTTGAAATCTTATATAATCCTTATTCTGTTCAGCATTTTGTGTCTAATTTGACTATCTTTCTGTCATTCAAAGACTGTAAGGCCTATTTTGGTTATACTTGTGTTCATCTAAACGTTTCTTCAATTTAATTATCATATCATTAAGTAGTGGTGCCCTAGTTCTCAGAACCAAGCTTTTTTTGCCCATTTAGCTGTAAATATCCCTTAGAGGTCATTAAGTACAAAAAAGTATCTTTCCTCTCAACTAAGTACACTTTTTTAATTATCTAATCCCCAAGCACTCAGTGTTTATATCCTCTTGGTCTCAAAAAAAGTTGGAGGGCCGGTGAGATGGCTCAGCGGCATAAGCGCCTGCCTTGCAAGCGCGAGGGCCCGAGTTCAACTCCCGGATCCCACATACGAAAAAGGGGCTGGTGATATCGCTCAGCGGCACGGGTGCCTGTTGGCGCGCGAGGTGCTGAGGTCGACCCCCCGGTACCCACAAAAAAAAAAAAAAAAGTTGGATAATCCTAGGATACATAACAAAAGGCTTTTTATATGAATATGCAGAGTGACATTTTCAAAGTTAATACAGTAGATTGGTTTTCAGTTTCATTATGTTATTAAAAACTAATTTTCCAGTAAGTAGTTGAGCATTTGGCAGCAATTCAGTGGTGAACATGAGTCTACCTCTCCATTACATGATCTACACTGTTATTTTAAGAGTTATATTTCATTTTGCTTTGTCTAAACAAATAAAAGGACACAATGTATTAGATAGTCTTATCATTTTCTCAAATTTCAAATAGGCTTATGATTAGTCCTAGGAAAAACACTTTTCATGTTCAATTAAACAGTTTTAATTTACCCCAAAGTCTAGTATGAATCTCCTACAACATAGTAATTTGTGTAGTACTCATAGTTAGTCAGCATGTTGGAGCTAAAAGGATTCTGAAAGAACAATGAGCCCAGGTCCCTGTGTTACACAGATCCTTAAAATTCATATTGTGTTTGTAGAACAAATGTCCTGCAGTTCAAAAACAAACTGATATATGCTTCAATATTAAATGTGGTGTTATGCACAGTTTTGCTTCTAGGAGTTTTTCTTATGGAAATGAGGACATGCACTAAGATTTAGGTACAATAATATTCGTTACAACATTATTCATTGTGGCACAAAATTGGAAACAGTTCATATATCCAATAATAGGTTGGTTAATCAGTTTAAAATACGGGCATCCAGATTTCAAATACATGGAAATACATGGAAAGAGATGCCTGGTGTGTTAAATGGAAAAAGCAATAAACTAGACTCAAATGATTTGTATATCTGCATATCTTTAAGATACATATATGCATACCCTATATAATAAGCAATGAATAGTGCTGGCTTTTGAGTATTGATTTTTTTTTGCTTATTTGTATTTAAAAGTTTTTATAATAAATGTTGCTATAACTTTTTAAAACAGGTTTTGTAACCACCTCTAGATTTGACTTGTGGCTCTACCTAAGGAAAGTAATCTCAGTTTTATTATTCTTTAAAATGAGAATAATATATACTTATTAGGAATAAAAACTTTAGAAGGAAATAGAGATAACCACATGGCTTTTAGTTGTTTCTTGGTGCTTAATCTCTTTTGGAGGAGAAATAAAATAGAGCTATATCCGTTGTCTTTGGTTTCTTTCTTTTCATCAAACCTATGGCAAATCTTAGAAAGTAAAACAGTAAACATTGTGTATTTTCAAGAGTGGTGGAGGGTGGAGAAGCTATTAGGGGTTAAATCTAGACATAATGTTTCTCTACACCTTGAGTACCAATTTTATTATCTACTAGCCTCGGTTACTCTATTAAGTAGCTGCTTTAAGAAGTATTAAGAAAAAATTTTTGTCTTTGAGAGAAGCATTTTTTATACTTTAAGTCAGCCTTTCCTTGGATGTCATTCTTTTCTAATTAATGAGTACAGTACCTACAGAATTCACTGTGAAGTTGTATATTGTTATTTCTTCAATTTTTCAAAATAGATTATGAAGGAAAAGCATAGTTGAGAAAAATTTGCCAAATTTTAATAACAAAACAATATGTCTAGTAGATGGATCCCATTATATTCCTTTTTTTTTTTTTTTTTTTTTGACATTTCTGTGGACACTAAGAGCAAACCAGTTTAAAAAAAAATACTTGACTACTTAAGCTACATATTTGTAGTAGTCTCATTTATTTTCAACTTAATATGAGTTTTCCTATTCTATGTTAGTATTTCTTATTTGGAAATGTCATTTTAACCTTTTTTAAAAGTCCAAAAATGTTTTTTGGTGTATATCCTAAGATAGATTTAGTGTTTTGTGTTTACAGAGATATTAAAAAATACATCTGGTTTTAATATAAAGGAAAGATACTGAATAATAGTAAAGAATATTAGAAAACTGTGTAGGATCAACAGGAAAGACAACTTGGTAATACATACTTGAAGTTGGCTGGGTAAAAATACTTTCAGAGAACAGTAAGACTGCTCTGAACCATTTAGTCTGAATATCATTTCATGAAGATACCTTTGAGATTGTTAGACTAATTGAAACCATCAGTTGAATTGCTGCGTCCTTGAGCCAAGAGACTTGGATTATTGATGTAGGTTAATGTCTTCATTCGGTTGTTTATGTGGATATTTAACCTTTGGTCATTCTGCTGATATTTCCTGAGGCTTTATTACTAAATTCGTTAGGTGATCATTACATACAGTATTAGTCAAATTCATTTCTGTTTGTCCTTTAAGATCTGTCCTATTTGGGCAGTACTATTACCTTCACTTTACAAAATATAAGTGAAATTTTCTATTTGCAGAAGTGGGAAGAGAGGAGTAAAGGATACAATATGAATTCATGGTAAAAAAAAAAAATTCAAAAATTAGGGAGGTATACCCACCTGATATGAAGGATTTGTCTCTCATTCTTACAAGAGGAAAACTTAAACCTCAGTGGACTTTCTTAGATCTACCAGCTAGCTGAAGGTCACGAGATAAACCAGCATTCTAAGAACTTCAGAGACAGGTAAGCATGGAGCAAATTAACTTACTTGAAGAAGCACTGATTGGAACACTTAATAGTAACATGGGCAAATCACTAGAAGCTTTGTAAATTAACTAAAAAGTTTAAAACTCCTGGGAGCCCTTTCCAATCAGCAACTTTTTGGGGAACCATATACAATCATGGCAACCAGCCAGTGTCATGGTCTTGATGCCTCACTTCCATAGCAGCTTGCAGTGGCAGTGACCATGTGATTCAGCCACTTGGTCTGGAAGAATCACAGAAAAATGCTGTTTTGCTCCGTGACCTACTTCTGGACCCATCCACCTCAGTAAAGTGCCCTATAGTATGGTATCACACTGAAATACCAGCTAGCAGAGGATTCGGCATGAAGAGTTAAGGTAACTGACATCCATAAGAAGGTGAGCCAGACCATTGGTATTTCTGTGGATCCAAAGAAACAGAACAAGTCCAGTGATCCCTGCAATATTTTCCCCAGGAAGTCCTTGTCGCCCAACAATGGAGGCATTTCTTCTGAACTCAAATTGACTGTCCAGCTAACAGGACCAATAATGTCCATAAGGAATGACTATAAGAAGGAGAAATCCAGAATTATCACCAAGAACTTCAAGACATTTGCCAGTGTTTGCAAATCCCATGTCAATACACAGTACTTTGGCATCAAAGCAAAATGGATCCAGGAAGCTTCAGAACAGGATGTTGAAAATAAAGTATTGTTGGAGAATAGTAATAGATCAGCAGTAAAAATAACTTGTCTCACCACCTTCACAGTGAGCAAGTTCTCATAGGGACAATCAGAGTAAACCGTCCTATTTGACCTGGGTTGAGGTGAAGGGAGTAACCCTTTTGAAATTGGCCCAAGGCATTCTACATAACAAATGTCTAACCCAACAAGGGGGAAAAAATCACTGCCTTACAGCATGTGAGGGAGCAAATAAAAATTACCCAATTCCAATCCCTTCTAGCCTTCAAGGCTCACCTAAGTGGATTTTAAAAAATAAAAATCATTTGAAATATTACAGCCAAGGGGTTCAGAATCATTAAGTGAAAGTGATTATATTTACTGATCTTGTGAATAGTACTAAAAGGATAAAGGAATATACTATCCAACTCCGTGCCTAAAGACTTGATAAATGGACCAATTTCTTAAACCACCACAAAAAGAAAAGCTCACGCCAAATGAACCAATAACCTTGCAAAACTAGTGAGGGGGGAAGAGAGAGGTTAATGAGTACTAAGTTTACAGTTATATAGGCGCAAGAAGTTCTAATGTACTCTCTTGTACAGTAGGGTGATTATAGATAACAGTGTACAGTACATTTTAGACAGGACAAAATATATTGAAAGCTTTCACCATGAAAAAATGATAAATGAGAGATGGGCTTAACCAGATTTAAACATACAATGTGTGCATGTATTGGAACATCGCATTGTCCCATTTGGATACACAATTTTTACTTTTATGTGTCAGTTAAATTTTTTTGAATGAAAATAAAGCAGGCTCAGATAGTTTCACTGGTGAATTATTTCCAAGCACATAAAAGATGTTGCAAATTCTGTATAATTCTTACAAAAAAGAGACAGATTTTGCTTCCTGTCACCATGAAGCCAGCATTACCCAATTACCAAAACCAAGCAGAGAGTATAAGACAGGAATGTCATGGACCAATACCTCTCAAAACACATGCAAAAGTTCTCAACAAAACAGTAAATTGAACCCAACAATATACAAGAGTAATTAAATACCATAACCCAGTGTGATTTAATGGACATCCATTTGGTGGGAATTTTTTCAGTCCTAAAATAAATGCACAATGAGGCCTTGAAAAGGCATGGAGGAAAACAAATGTGCCGCAGTCCAGCTGCTGCAAGGATGGGTATTATTAAATTAAAAAGTCAGAAAAAGCTAGATACTCTGTGGTTCCAATTATATAACATACTGGAAACTTCAAAAATAGCAACAGTTGAATCAATGAAACAATAGGTTGAGCAAAGGGAATTTTTAGGATAGTGAAACTACTGTGAAATACTGTAAATGTGGGTATATAACATCTGCTTCTCAAAATTCATAAATTGCAAAACACAGTGAACCTTAAATGTGCAATCAGGCATTGCTTAACAAATGTGATACATTGAGAAATGCTTTGTTAGGTGATTTTGTTGTGTGAGCATAGAGTACTTACACATTTACATTAGATATAGCTCAATTACTTAACACGGTCCCTTGATGTAATCAGGAGACAAAAGGTACGTATGAGGCTGCTGCGGGCATAATACAGTTTTCTGTTCTACAGTAAAATAATTAGTACTCTTTAAAATAAAAGCACTTTATAGTAAATGCATAGGCTAGTAATCTTGTGTAATATTTAAGTATCAAGCATCATTTTTATGGCAAAATCATTCAAAATCTTTCTAGCTTTTGCAATACAGTACATTATTATCATCATACTACTGTTAACACACCAGACTACTATCTATAACCGTGGCTTAAAACCCACTGATGTCGCTTTGCCTCATCTCTTTCTCCATCTTACTCTGCCCGCTTCTGGTAACCAACATTCTACTCTCAACTTCTGTGAGGTTAACCTTTTCACATTTCTACATATGAGTGAGATGATGTGGTAAGTGTCTTTCTGTACCTGACTTATTCTATTTAGCATAATGATCTTTGATTCTATCCATGTTCTTCCATATATATATATGGCATTCCATTGTATATTCTGCATATTATTTCTTTCATTAGTCAATAGACACTTAAGGACACTTAGGATGTTTCTGTTTCTTGGCTGTTGTGCTATAATAAATATGGAAAGATGTCTTTTCTACATAATAATTACACATTTCTTTTGGACATGTAACTCAGTGGGATTGCAAAGTCATATTGTAGCTCCTCTAATTTTTCAAGGAACCTCTTGTTTTCCATAGTACCTGTACAACTTTATATTTCCGCCAACAGTACTCAAGAGTTCCCTTTTCTCCACAGCCTCATCAGTACTTATTATCCTTAGTCTTTTTGATAGTAGCCATTCTTTGAGAGATGTGGTGATATTGTCATTTCTATTTGCATTTCCTTGATTAGTGATGTCGAACATTTTTTCATGTATTTGCTAGCCATTTATATGTCTTCTGAGAACTGTCTAAGTATTTTTTAATTGGGATTTTAATTTTTTTTTTTTTGCTGTCAAGTTTTTGGAGTTCCTTATGTATTCTTGGTATTGACTCCTTGTCACCTGTATAGATTACAATTATGTTTGCTGTAGGCTGTCTTCACTCTGTTGACCATTTCTTTGGCTCTGCAGCTTTTTTGTTTGATGTCATCCCACTTTTCTATTTTTGTTTCTGCTTTGTAAGCTTTTGAGATCCTACCAAAAAAAAAAAAAAAAAAAAAACCAAGTATTTTCAACTATTTTTTTACTAGTTTAATAGTTTCATACCTTACATTTAAGTTTCTAATCCATTTTGGTTGATTTGTAACTGGTGAGCGATAGAGATTGTTGTGGTTTGAATATGAAGAGTCATACAAAGACTCATGCATTGAGGGCTTGATCCCCAGTGCAGCAGTGTTCAGAAATGGAGTCCAGAGAGGAGACTGGATCATGAGGGCACAACCTCATCAGTGGATGAGATCATAATTTGACGAGATCATAATTTGGTAGCATTATTGGGAAGTAATAGAAGGGTGGAGCCTAGTTCAAGGGAGATGACAGAAGTGTGATTTTAGCCTTAGGCTCTTCTCTCTGCTTTGAAGGTACTGTGGGATGAGCAGCTTTGCTCCACCACACTCTTCTGTCCTTATCCTCTGCCTCACCTCAAGCACACAGCAGTGGTACCAGCTGACCAAGAAATGAAGCATCTGAAACCTTAGCCCAAATAAACCTTTTCTTCTTTAAATTAATTTTCTCAGGTATTTGGTCACAGTGATGAATGAAACTTTGACTAGTACAGGGGTCTATTTTCATTCTTTTGTATATGGATATCCAGTTTTCCCAGCAGCATTTATTAATTGTATTTTTCTCCGATGTGTTCTTACAACCTTTGTTAAAAATCAGTTGGCTGGGCTGGTGAGATAGCTCAGCGGCGTACGCGCCTGCCTGGCAAGCACGAGGGCCTGAGTTCGACTTCCGGAACCCACATACGAAAAAAGGGCCGGTGATATCGCTCAGCGGCACGGGCGCCTGCTGGCGCGCGAGGTCCTGAGGTCGACCTCCCGGTACCCCCCCCCAAAAAAAATCAGTTGTCTTTAGGTGTGTGGGTTTTACTTCTAGGGTCTCAATTCTGTTACTTTGGTCTATGTAACTGTTTTTATGCCGATATCATGCTGTTTTACTAGAGCTAGCTATTATATTTTGGATTTAGGTGCTGTAATGCTTCCTGCCTTATTTTTCCTAAAGATGGCTTTGTGGTGTTTTTGTGATTCCATACAAATTTTAGGAATTTTTTCTGTTTTTATTAATAACTTCGTTGGTTTTTTTCACAGGGATTGCATTGGACATGTAGATTCCTTTGGGTAGTACGGACATTTTTCCCCTATGTTTTTTGAGACAGGGCTGGAACTCTATAACACATGCTGGTCTGGAACTTATGATCCTCCTGCCATATCCTCTCTAGTGCTGGGATTATAGCCATGCACCATGATGCCTGCCTAGTATGGACTTTTAACAATATTGATTTCTTCCAGGAACATGGGGTGTCTTTCCAATTTGTGTCTTTGTGTGTCTTTCTGTTTCTTCCATCAATTCCTTATAGTTTTTATTGTAGCACTCTTTCAACTCTGGTTAAATTTGTTCCTAGGTATTTTTTTTATTTTTATAGCTATTATAAATGATTGCTTTCTTGATTTCTATTTCAGATAATTAGCTGTTGGCATATTAGAAAGCTACTGTTTGTATGTTGATTTTGTATCCTACAACTTTATTTGTCTAGATTTTTGGTGGAGGTGTTGAGATTTTCTAAATTTAAGATCATGTCAACCAGGAATGGTGGCACATGCTAGTAATCCCAGCACTCAGGAGGCTGAGACCTGAAGATCAGATGTTTAAGGATAGTCTGCCTTACATAGGGAGACTCTTTCTCAAGAAACAAAACAAAATGAAAAGATTATGTCATCTGCAAAAAGTGACAATTTGACTTTCTCTTTTCCAGTTTGTATGCCTTTTCTTTCTTTGTCTTGCCTATTTGATCTGACTAGGACTTCCAGTACCACTGGTGAGATAGCTCAGCGGCATAAGTGCCTGTCTGGCAAGCGCGAGGTCCTGAGTTCGACTGCCGGTATCCACATAAAGGAAAGGACTTCCAGTACAATGTTGAATAAAAGTGGGAAAGTAGACTTATCTTTCAGATCTTTGAAGAAAAGCTTTTAGCTCTTTCCCATTCAATTTTATATTATCTGTTGGCTTATTATTTATGGCCTTTCTCATGTTTAGTTATGTCCTGCTGTATGTGGTTTGTTTTGTTTTATTATGAAGGGATGTTGAACTTTATGAAATGCTTTTTCTGTATCTGTTGAGGTGATTGTATTTTTTTTTTCTTCATTCTATTGATGTGGTATATCACATTATTGATTTTCATGTATTATTATTACTACCCAGGGGTAAATCCCACTTGATCATGGTGAATAATATTTTTAATATGCTGTTTTTAGTATATTTTAGTATATGTGCTGCCGAAGTGAGCACTAACGTGCTGTTTTTAATATTTGGTGTGCTAGTCTTTGTTGAGGATCTTTGTAGCTCTGCTCATCAAGGATTTTGGCCTGTTGCTTTCTTTTTGTTGTTTTGTATCCTTGTCTGGTTTTGGTAACTGGACAATATTGGCTTCATAGAAAGGGCTTTAAAAAACTACCTCCTGTTTAATTTTTTGGAATAATTCAAGAAGAATTGGTATTGTTCTCTTTAAATGTTTAATGGAAACCATCATTGAGGCTATTTGGTCTTGGGCTTTTCTTTGATAATGGGAATCTTTTTTATTCAGTTTCATTACTCATTATTGTTCTGTTTAAGTTATGTTGATCTTTTGTCTTACTTTCAGTCTCTGTTTCATTTATTTCTGCTCTGATTTTTATTTTTTCTTTCCTTCTACTACTTTTGGGTTTGGTTTAGTCTTGTTTTCCTAATTCCTTGAGATCTAATGATTTCATGTCTATTTGAGATCTTTCCACTTTCTTGATATAAGGGTATTGATTGTTGTAATCGTCCATGTTAGCATTGCTTTTGCTGTATCCCCTAGGTTTTAGTATATTCTGTCTCCTTTTTCATTTTTTTCAAGAAAGTTTAAATTTCATTCCTAATTTCTTTCTTGATCCATTGTTTGCTCAAGACTAACTTGTTTGGTTTCACTTTCATGACAAATCCAAAGTATAAATAATTTGAAGAGGAAAAAAAAGGTAGATTACAGTAAACAGGGAGATAGCCCTTTTACAAATGGGAAGGTAAATAAGAGATGGAGGTAGAGGTAGGGAGGCTCCAGGAAGGGGAAGTAAAAAGAATTAAGACATGTTATGTACATGTACCAACCCCCCATGATAAAGCTAATCATTATGAACTACAAACATGTACTAATAAGAAATTTCAAAAAAAATAGTAAGTTGTTTAATTTCCATTTGTACAGTTTTCAAAGTTTTTCTTGTTTTTAAACTCTAGTTTTATTGCATTATGGTCAGAAAAGACACTTGACTTGATTTTGTTTTAATTCACTGAGTCTTGTTTTGTGGCCTGTCATATCATCTATATTGGTGATGGCGAACCTTTTAGCAACCAAGTGCCCAAACTACAACCCAAAACCCACTTATTTATCACAAAGTGCCAACAGTGCAATTACACCTGAATATGGAAGTTTTAGTTTTGAAAAAGCAAGGCTCCTTAATGTCTTTTATCTTAAAAGAATAACAGAGCTTTCAATGATACAAACAACTTTCTATTGAAAGGTAAAAGTTTGTATTTTGTGTGCTTTTGCACAGTTATGTGATCTTTGCTGTTGTATGCATGCTGATAATTTGTCGAAACTAGGCTCATACTTAGTTTGAGAGCAACACATGCAGCACTCAGGTCATCTGTTAGTCTGTTTTGTGCCTCAGATTTGATATAATTCAAAGCTGAAAACAGCTGCTCACAAGCATACCATGATCCAAACAAAGTAAGAAAGGCACTCCCAAGTGCTTTCATTGACTTAAAATTACTTGGCAGAGAATTCCCCACATGAAGGATTTCATTTTCAGAACTACAAACTGTGCTCTTATCATCCCTTCACACTGTCATCTTAGTGTTGCACACAGGTCATAGAATTTATTTTTCCAGATAGAACTTTCTTGAAATTCCAATAGCTCTATTTCCAGACTCGCAAAAATCTAACCAGTTTAAGCAGGAAAAATCAGGTTCTTCAAATTTGCTTTATTTGGAAAAGTAAGAAAACAAAGGGTTGTCTCCATCTTACACAACTGTAAACATCTGTTACTAAAATTCTACTCTGCGGCTGCTACAATGCTGCAAATTTCCTTTTAGATCTCCTGATGGCTTGTAGGATTGTCTGCAAATGTAGAATTTTCTAAATGCATTCTTAGATTTGAAAAATATTTTAGCTGTTTGCTTTCAAGATCTTTCAAAAACCTACAGTTTTTGCTCAAATGTTTTGATATCACAACACATCCTTTCTTCTGTTTTCCCTATACCTTGTTTTTTTGTTCAGTACATTGAAGTGTAGGGTAAAATCTGTAAAAAACATGAGATTGTTAAGCCAGGCTATATCCGTGAGCTGTGGATATTCCTGCCCTTTTTCATTCATAAACATCCTAATTTCATCCAAACAGGCTACAAATCTCTTCTGCACTTATCCTCGGGTCAATCTCCAGACATCATTGTACATAAGTATTGCACTGTGCCTGAACCTCATCAAGAGGTGCTTGAAACTGTCAAAAATTAAGAACACAAGCCATGATGTAATTCACCATATTGTGACATCTTTGAGGATATCATCTAATCTTCTTTGCTGCTTTCCCTGGCACATAAACCTTGATGTATAATACAATGAAAGTGAATGACTGGATGTGTTGCTTCTTTAACAAAGGACTGTATGAAACCAGGTGTTGCCCACATCGTGCAAGGTGCCCTATCCCTAGTAACTGAAACCACTTTTTTCTGGTCTTATGTCGTGTGACAAAAAAGCCTCCATCACAGCATTGTAGATATCTATTCCTTGTGTTCTTCCTGGCAAATACACGTTTCGCCAGCTCTTCTCTCATGATGTCACCAACAGCATAATGCAAAATTACTGCTAGCCTTGTATAACAATTTATATCTGTGCTTTTATCCAAGTACATGGAGTAACAGGCTGCCTTTTGTAAATCAGTGGTTAGTCACTTGCCATGTGCAGGACTTGATCTTTAACAATACTATTTCTAAGTGGCATCTAAGAGATGTGTTGAATAATTTTACCCTTGTTTGGGAAATTATGAAAAAGTTAATTACTCCCAGACAATATGGCCATGTTTTGCTTACCATGTTTTGCTATGCCCAGTGAAATTTGAAAGCTGGCAGCTGTCAGATGATTTGTTTTAGAAAGATAGTTGCAAAAACTAAGGTACTGGGAGTGATATGTCCTCAATTTCCCTTCAAGAAACTCCATACAGTTTCACCAAGTTTGTGGTTAGTGTCAAAGTGCCCTCTGACACTTGATGTGCAACACACAACACTTTCACTACACAAAAGGCATAACACTTTCCCATTGCATTCGATCACTCCAAATGACTGTCCAGGCCTCTTGAAGTGACCTTCCACTGTTTTCAGTTTTGCTTTTTTGCTGTTGTCATTTTTTAGTGTTTAAGACTTGGAGTCTGCAAAAACACAAAATTAAAAAAAAAAAAAAAAAAGGAAGCACCCAATACAAATCTATCTGTATACCAAAAATAGCTAACATTATTAATTAACACTAAAGAATTGGGTATTTTCTGATCAACAGCCTATGGCAGTGATTCTCAACTGGGGTTCCTCATGAATTTGTTGACCACCAGCATAAGAGGGCAGTGTTCCACTGTCTACCAGCTTTTAGCCTAATCTGAAAAAGACGTCTGAGTGCACTTCCTACCTTATGAGGGCTTCCACTAAAATCACAGCAAATCTAAGCAAATATATATATCCTTGCTCTTGTTTTATTTTCATAAATTCTTCACAAACAACTAAATATGCCACAGATTCAAATATGCCAGGGGGACAGCACAACATTAAAAGAATTTCAGTCTCTTAATTAGAACATCTTTTTGCTAAATATTAGATATTAAATTTCAATTTTTCATAAGAAAACTCAAAGCTAAAATCTTGTTAATAAAAATGAATATATATATATTCAGGCCCAGAATATATATATATTCTCCTTGGCAGCACACTGACTGGCCATGCGAAAGCTTGAACCAGTTGTGGCTAATGAGTTGCTGCTTATGACATTATTGCTTGGTGCTGCTACTCCTTTCCAAGCATGGGCATGGCCCCAGTGTGTACTGTTATCTGATGTTCAGTTGCTGGGATGACTTGGCTCGTGTGCCAACAGAGAGGGCTCTGTGTGCCCACTGCAGAAAGTGTGCATAGGTTTGCTACCACTGATCTATACTGAGAATGTTCCATGTGCTATCAAAAAGAAGAGTATTCTGCAACTTTTAAATCAAATGCTTTGTAGATGTCTGTTAGGTCTGTTTTCTCTAGGGTGTACTATAACTTTTTTTAAAATTTGATTTTCTGTCTAGATTATTTGTTGCTGAAAGTGGATAGTAAAATATCACTGTATTGCATTCTATCTCAGCCTTAGTGTCTATGACTATTTGCTTCAATATTTGGATGTTCCAATTTTGGGTGCATATATTTTTTAGTTTATTTAAGTTTATTGGTACAATTGAGGTATACATATTGATCACGTTCATTATAGGGAATTTGTACCTGTACATACTATATCTTGATTCCTCTTTTTTTCCATTCCCATCCCCTCCCTTCGAACCCCTTCCCTCCCCATTCACAAAGATCTATTTTCATTTTATTCTTTTCTCATTTTTTCTTTCCTTCCTTTCCCTCTCCCCCATTCCAAGTTCCCTTTTCCTTTTTAAGTTTCTTCTTTAATAGATATTTCACAAATAGATATTTCACAATATCTATTATACATTTTTGTTCTTATTTACATTTTCAGTTTCTCACACCAGAGATAATGCAATATTTACACGTGTGTCCAATTTATTTCACTTATGATTATGGTCTCAGTGTGCATCCATTTTGCTATAAATGTCTCAATTTTATCCTTCTTTATAGCTGAGTAATGCTCCATTATATAAAAATGACATCTTTTTTATCCTGAGTGGGTTGGAGGTCTGGGGTTGGGTTTTGCATCTTGTCATTTTCTATTTTTTTTTAATTTTTTTTCTGTGTTGACGCCTGTAAATTTCTTATAGTAGATAGCTTTATCACTAGTATTGAGGCCTCCTTAGAAAATGTCTGTTCTTCAGAGGTGTCTTCTATGTGTAGGAGATCCTTGGTTTTTGTGTCTGTCCCAAGACCCTACCTTCCCAATTTATTAAGGATGGGATTTTGCTCTCCATTTGTCTCAGCACCCAGTCCTTTGGTACTGGACTATGGTGATGGTTATGACACCAAACAGTTACAGTGTTGTTATAGAAGGGAGAACAACTGATTACAACAGGTATGATGTGCTGGCTAAAATAGTACAATTAGCAATAACAATAGCATCAAGCACAGCCTAGAAACTGACAAACTGTGGTAACTCTTGATACCTTTAACCACAGAGGCAAGATCTATAGTTATATAACAAAACCCAACATAAATCAGGAAATTGTATGCAATGAGTTTCCCTTGTGGTGGGGAAATTTAAGAGGTATAGGGAACAGAATAGATAAATGAAGAGAAATATAGTTAAAGCAAGGCTGGAGGACAGAGATAATCATGCAAGCTTTGGGAAACTAGAGAAGAGGGCAGGGGAGAAAGAATGGAGGAGAAAGCAAAAGATTATCAAAGTGAATCAGAGAGACTAGAGACACATGAAGATATAAGATCAAGAGAGATCATTAAGGGAAGAAAAAGATGAGTACAACAAAAATATATGTATAAACTAAAAAAAAAAAAGCAAAACAAACAAACCACCAATAAAAGGAAAATGATGCACACAAAGAAGAAAAATAAAATTCATCTGGTGTCCACTGTTCTGTGGTCCAAATCAGAGCCCCACCAAGCCTGCAGTAGGATTAGTGCTGGATTGGATATGGGGCTGATCTTGGCCTCTGGATGTGGGGGCTGTGGCCAGTCTTTAGCCAGCAGCTTTCTGGATGGCTGGCCCACATCTGCTTACCCTGTTTGAGTTGCTCTCCTAGTTGCTGTGGTACCCTCAGACAGAGACAGCTTAAGGCTGCTCCCAGTCTTGTGTACAGTTGGCCCCTCCTGGACCTTGCACAGCTCTGTTCCACACTGCTGGCTCCTCTCACACTCTGTCCTTGTACCATGCTGTTGGTCACAGACTGTTCCACCATGGTGGTTATAAGTTGGAGGGAGTGCTGACTTTCCAGCCAAAGCATGCTTGCACCACTGGTCACGGCAGGGGAGTGCTTGTTTCCCCCTCCTTGTCCCCACAGCCCCATGCTGCTTGTGCTGGGGTTGCAAGTTGGAGGGTGTGCTGGCTTCCCAGCCCAAGGGTTCTTGTGCTGCTGGTCACTGTTCACAGGGCAGGGAAGTGCTAATTTCCCACACTTTGTCCCTGCTGCCACAGGTCACAGCCACATCTGTCCACAGTCTGTCCCTGTCTTGTGCTACTCATAGGGCGGGAGGGATTGTGTTGTTTCACTAGCAATCCTCAATGCCATGACCAGTCCTTAACGTTGTTGTTGCTAGAGATTCCAGTTAGCCATTATAGTGCTCAACAGAGAAAGAAAAAGAATATGAAGAGGAAGAGGAAGAAAGAGGAGGAGGAGGAAGAGGAGGAGGAGGAGAAGGAGAAGAAGAAAGAAAGAAAGAAAGAAAACAAAATAAAAATGGTGGCCCATGGGGAAGAGGGCAGTCACTTGCCCCTCTGTGTGCCAGTAAAATTTGTTGCCAGGCTGCAGTGTTCTCTGTCTGCAGGAAATCAAAAGAAGTGAGAGGCCTTATATTATTGATCTATCCTGTGTGGACTGAGTTTGCCCACAGTTGCAATATCTCCATTTTTTGGGAACTTCCTGGGAATAGTGGTTCCTGCTCCGATCCTGCTGGCAGTAAACCCATGGGCAGCCCTGTGGGCAGGATTATTGTTTTATAGAGTCCCATGCCTATGTTTTGTTTGATCTACAAGACTCTTATTTCAGATTAATTTTGATATCAGGATGTATGTCCCCTTCATTCCAGTTACCTGTTTTTAGTTGATTTTCTCTGAGAAGCTCCAGTGTAACTCCTCCCTTATTCAGCCATGTTGAATCCTCACCACATATATTCTTATAATTGTTATTCTTGCTAAATTCATCCCTTTATCCTATGTAAAAGTCTGTTTTATTGATATAAGTATGCCTATTCCTGATTTCTTTTGGATTCCATTTATATGGGATACCTTGTTCTGTTTTTTCATTTTCAGTCTGTCTTTAGAGGTGAAGTTCATCTCTTGTGAGCATTATATAGTTGGGCCTCTGTTTTTCAATCTATTTGGTTGCTGCATGTCTTTTAATTGCAGAATTTAATCTAATTATATGCAAGGCAGTTACTAGTTGGTAAGGTCTAATTACTACCATTTTGTTACTTCTTGTCTAGGTTTACTCCAGCTGTTGTGGTGGTGGTGGTAGTGTTTTGTTTTAAGTTTTGTAGTACTGGAAATTGAACCCAGAGTCTCAAGCTAGGCAAGAACTCTACCACTGAGCTACACTGCCAGCCTATTTTATCTTATTTTATTTTGAGCTAGAGTCTCACTAACTTGTCTAGTCTTGCCTTTAGTTTAGGATCCCTCCTGCTTCAGCCTCCAAAATAGCTAGAGTTACAGGTATACATAACCACATCAGGCTGTAGGGTTTGTCTTTATTCTTTCTCTTCCCTCTCTCGCTCCCCCCATTTTTCTTTGTAGTTAAGTAATATTTTGAATATGGCTACAGATTTTTGCTTTATAGTTACCATGAGGTTTGCAGAAAACATCTTTTGATTATAGCAAACTATTTTGAAATGATAGTAACTTAATATTGACTGTAAAAATATGAAAATAAACCAAAACAGTAATTATACTAATAAAAACATATACTTTTGTTTTGTATCTCCCCTCAGTTTGAATTTTTGATATTCCATTTCACCTTTGTGTATTACCTAGCACCATATTAATGTAGCCTTTAGTTTGAATTTTAAATTTTATTTGTTTATTTTTATTTTTATCTTGAGATAGGGTCTTACTATATAGTTCAGGCTTGTTTTGAACTCACTGTGCAGCCCAGGCTGGCCTTGTAGTGATCCTCCTGCCTCAGACTCACAAGGGATGGAATTATAGGTGTGTGCTACCATGACTGGCAATTTTTAAGTTTTTTTAATTTTCAGATTAGAGATATAAATTGTTTATACACCATGTTTGCAACATTAAAGCATCATGAATTTACCTGTATAGTTACTCTTACCACTGAGTTTTATACCTTTTGTTATTTTCTTGTCCTTTTATTGGTTTAAAGAACTGTCCCTATCATTTCTTACAAGACTGCCCTTATCATTTCTTATAAGACAAGTATGAGAGAGCTCTATTCTCCCAGCTTTTGTTTGTCTAGAGAAGTCTTCATTTGTCTTTTATTTTTAAAGGGTAGCTTTGCTGGGGTACAGTAGACCTAGAATTTTTTTTTCTTTAAGTATCGTGAAATTCCTATACCATTCTCTTTTGGCTTATAAGATTTCTGAGAGGTTGGTTATAATATGTCCTGAGGTAGACTTGTTTGACTTTGACCTTTGACCTTCCTGCACCTGGATTTTGTATGCTTTTCTAGTTTTGGGGCTTTTTTGTTATTACCTTTCTAAATAAGCTATCTGTTTAACATTCTCAAGTCCCTTTGTAGCCCTTTTAACCCCAATAGTTGCTTTTTTAATGATGTCCCAAAGTTCCTGTAAACTTTCTTCATACTTCATTCTTTATACTTCGTTCTTTTTTTTTTAGTCCAATTGTATATTTTCAAATAGGGTGTTTTCCATCTAATTCTTCAGTTTATTATGTTTTACTTTTGATGTGTTCTAGTGCATTATTAATTTTGCCTAGTATACTTTTTAGTTCAAGGGTTTCTTTTTTTTTAAAATTTACATCTCTATGTGAAGTTTTTCTGTTAGACTATTGAATTATCTTTTCTTGAAGCTGGTTGTTTCCTTAAAACAGCTATTTTAAATTATCCCACAAATTTGCCTATATTAGTTAATCTCTGGTCAGATTTTGGTACATTTTTCTATTATAAAATCATTGTTCTCTACAAATTCTTCATGCTCATTTGCATGGGTCAATGAAGGATTGGATATTTATTCTGGTCTTTCTAATATGACTTCATGCCTGTCTTTCTAGAAATCCTAAGCAGGCTGCTATTTTCCCTATGCCTATATTCACTTCCACTATTCTGGTTCTTGACAGCACCCTAAATCTAGGTTTATTTCAAGTGCACTGTTGGCATTTTCTCACTGATTGAAAACTAGAGAGCAATCCATGCCTGGGTTTGTCCTAAATCCGATGTTGGTGCATTCAGTAGGAACTGGGGGAATGTGTAAATATGTAATTCATTCCTGCAGGCCTTCCA
Source organism: Erethizon dorsatum (assembly GCA_028451465.1). NCBI lineage: Eukaryota > Metazoa > Chordata > Mammalia > Rodentia > Erethizontidae > Erethizon > Erethizon dorsatum. The sequence continues at coordinate 72,884,278 of CM051831.1, forward strand.
TGGGGGTCCTGATAGGCCCAGATGCCTCAGTCACAGTCATTAGCCTATGGCAGGCACTGGAGGATTCTGCCTAGCTCTTAATTGAATCACCTTGGATGGATCACCCCTAGGTTCCTGCGCAATGACTTGATACCTTCCTCTCTTTTCTTCCCTCAAAAATATAGTTCTCCCTATTGTGCTTCCTGTAGTTGGAGGAGATATAGGATGGACAGTCCTTTGGCCACCCATGCCACAGTGTTGCTACATATCCTGAGCCCATTCCATGTCTGGTAAATTTGCAGTCTAAAATATAAGTCTGTCCCACCAGGCTGCAAGTATCTGCCTAATGCCAGGGCAGGCCTAGAGGATCTGTCTATGAGCCCTGGCCTGGACATATGGCCTTTGGTTTCTGACTGATGTTTGGTTGTACTGTGGCAGATCCACCACTGAGCTCCAAGACAATATTGTCTGTTTCCTGCCTCACTCTCTGGTGGGTGGAGTCTTGTTTCCCCTTTCCTTGCCAGGATTTGGAGGAGGGTTGATGGAGGCAGTTCTGTAGCCAACTGGCTAACATTCCAGAAATTCCTTCTGGAGATATTGGCTTGAAGGCATTTTTTATGAAGCTTTGCCCAGCACTGAGTTTCACTGTGGTGGGCTGCTACTGGGTTTCAAGTATAAGGCCTGGGTATAATTCTAGTTCTGGCTCTCACTCTCTCCCTGTCTCATTGCATTCTTCAATATATCTATTTATTATTACAGTAAGTAACACAAGGTAATCAATGTTTCATAGCTCTTGTGAAATGTGTCAATTGCTGTTCGAAGAGTTGGTTCTTTGAAAGAATAAAATTGATAAACCCTTAGCCAACCTTATCCAAAAAAGGAAAGAAAAACCTCAGATTCATGCAATGAAGAATGAAAAGGGTGAAATCACTACAGATCCTATGGAAATTCAAAAGATCATCAATACCTACTTAAAAAAACTTTACTCGCATAATATAGAAAACACAGAAATGTACAGATTCCTAGAAATGTATGAATTACCAAAGCTGAATCAAGAAGATATAAAAATTCTGAATAACCTAATATCAGTTAATGAAATTGAAAATGTCATTAAAAACTTACCAACAAAGAAAAGCCCAGGTCCTGATGGATACACAGCTGAATTCTATAAGAAATTTAGAGAAAATTTAATACTCCTCAAACTTTTTAATGAAATTGAAAGGGAAGCAATTCTCCCTGTTTCCTGGAGGCAAGTATTACCCTGATACCAAAACCAGAGAAAGACCCAACCAAAAAAGAGAACTACTGGCCAATTTCCCTAATGAACATAGATGCAAAAATCCTCAATAAAATACTAACAAAAAGAATGCAGCAAATCATCAAGAATATTATACAGCATGACCAAGTGGTATTCATCCCAGGAATGCAGGGATGGTTCAATGTATGCACATCAATAAACATAGTACACCATAGCAACAGAGCCAAAGACAAAAATCACATGATCATCTCAATAGATGCAGAAAAAGCTTTTGATAAAGTCCAACACTCATTCATGATAAAAACCCTACAGAAAATTGGAATAGAGGGTCTTTACCTCAATCTGACAAAAGTCATCTATGACACATCACCAGCCAACATCCTACTAAATGGACAAAAACTGAAAGTTTTCACCCTAAAATCAGGAACAAGACAAGGATGTCCACTATCACCACTCCTATTCAATATATTTCTGGGAACATTAGCCAGAGCAATTAGACAAGAGAGAGAAATAAAAGGAATAAGGATAAAAAGGAAGAAGTTAAATTATCATTATTCACAGATGACATGATACTCTACATAGAAGACCACAAAAACTACACCAAAAGATTTCTAAATTTAATAAGCAAATTCAGTAGCATAGCTGCATACAAAGCCAACACTCAAAAATCAGTAACATTCCTGTACACAAACAACAAACTCACTGAGAGAGAAATTAGGGAAACAACTCTCTTCATAATAGCATCCAAAAAAAAATGAAATACTTAGGAATTGAACTAACAAGGGAAGTAAAAGATCTATACATTGAAAATTACAGTACTCTGAAAAAAGAGATTGAAGAGGATATCAGAAAATGGAAAGATATCCCTTGTTCATGGATAGGAAGAACCAACATTGTGAAAATGGCCATACTCCCAAAACTGTTATACAGATTTAATGCAATCCTGATCAAAATACCACCAGCATACCTCACAGATCTAGAGAAAACAATCCTAAAATTCATTTGGAAACAGAAGAGACCTACAATAATAAAGGCAATCCTGGGCAACAAAGGCAAAGCAGGAGGCATCACAATCCCTGACTTGAAACTATACTACAAAGTTATATAAAATCAGCCTTGTACTGGCAAAAGAAACAGACCTGAGGATCAGTGGAACACATTAGAAGATGCAGATACAACTACAAACACACTTAGCCACCCTGTCTTTAACAAAGGGGTCAAACATGTTTACTGGAAGAAAGATAGCCTTTTTAATAAATGGTGCTGGAAAACTGGCTTTCCATATGCCAAGGACTAAAACTAGACCCATGTCTATCACCATGCACCAAACTAAAGTCAAAATGCATCAAAGATCTAAGTATTAAAACAGAAACACTAAATCTACTGGAAGAGAAAGTAGGTAGAAATACTGAAGGCATAGGACTAAGCAGAGAGTTCATGAACAAAACCCAGACTGCATGGGAAGTACTTCAAAGAATCAACTGGGATCTCATCTTATTAAAAAGCTTTTGTACATCAAAAGAAATCACCAACAGAGTGAAAAGACAACCTGCAAAGTGGGAAAAAATTTAGCCAACTGTCCCTCAGACAAAAGACTTATATCTAGAACATATAAAGAATTGAAAAAAATCAGACCCCCCAAATTCAAAGAACCAATCTAAAAATGGGCGTCTGAGATGAATATGCACTTCTCAGATAAAGAAATACAAATGGCAAATAAATATATGAAAAAATGTTCAAATCATTGGTCATATGAGAGATGCAAATTAAAACAACACTGAGATTCCATCTCACCCCAGAAAGAGTGGCTATCATCAAGAAATCAACAAATAACAAATGCTGGAGGAACTGTGAGGAAAAAGGAACACTTTCCACTGTGGGTGGGAGTGCAGACTGGTGCAAGCACTGTGTAAATCAGTGTGGAGGTTCCTCAGAAAACTACGATTGGAGGTCCCATTTGACTCAGCTGTTCCCCTTCTGGGTATTTTCCCAGAAGAATTAAAAACATCGTACCACAGCAATATATGTGCACCCATGTTTATAGCAGCACAATTTGTAATAGCAAAATCTTGGAAACTACCCAAATGTCCATCAGCTGAGGAATGGATAAAAAAGATATGGTCAGTCATAAAGAAGTATAAAATGGGGACTTTTATAGGTAAATGGATGCAACTTGAGACCATACTCATAAGTGAAATAAATCAGACTCACATGTGTAAACATCATATTGTCTCCCTAGTGTAAGAAACTGAAGGAGTAAATAAGATCCAAAATGTACAATAGATATTGTGAAAGGGGAAGAAACTGCTCAAAAGGAAAGAGCAGCTGGGATGGGGAAAAGGAGAAAAGAAAGGGAAAAGGATATAAATATATATACACATATCTGATAGCTGAGATAATTATACTACTAATTTCTATTAGTTCATTGAAAAGAATGGTTTGTGCTTATATTGTTTGATAACTTTTCATGCCTATATCTTATAATCTGAGCAACTACTTTGAAGATAACAATACACAATATATTAACCATTGTTAACCCCTTATTAGCTTGTTGAAACTGTATCATTGTTTTTATTGGTTTTTCTCTTTAAAATAAAAAATATTTTCTTATTATTAATTGTGAGGGATAGACAAAATAGGTAAGATCAAACTTAAGCTGGAGAGCAGACTATCCTTACAGGAAGTCCCCATAGAAAGTAGTGGAAAGAACTTCAGGCAGAAATACATACCAGAATTTCAGGAAAATCTAGCATGGGGTGGGGGGAGGCAAGCAAGAAAAATAAGATAAGTGTTATGCTTAGAAGACCTGATCTCCTGTAGTTGTATTATTATTTACTAGATTTGGGGCCCTGGACAACTTAATATTTCTGTGCTTTAAATTCTCTGTAATAAAATTAATTTGAAATACTACCGCCATACTCACTTTATCATTTCTGATGATCAAATGAGAATGTACTAAAAGATAAGATGGTGTTTTTTAAAAAGTAAAGTGTAGCTGGGTGTTGTTACCATGGATAATTGGATTCTAGGTGGGTTCTTAGAGTCTTTTTTATGGAAAAAAAGTAAAACAAAATTTCATAACAATATAATACGAGAATAACAATACAGCCAGGCAAAGTGGTGCACACCTGTAATCTCAGCACTCGGGAGGCCGAGTCAGGAGGATTGCGACGAGTTCAAGGCCAGCCTGGGCTACACAGAGAGACCCTGTCTCAAAAAAACAAAAAATAATACATTGCATATTGTTATCTTTATAGTAGTTACTCAGAGTACAAATATGGGCATAAAATATTCTCCAAATGATATTAGCACAAACCATTCTTTTCAATGAACTAATAGAAATTAGTAGTATAATTATCTCAGCTATCAGATATATATATATAGATATATATATATATCTATATATAGATATATATATATATATATATATATATATATATATATCCTTTTCCCTTTCTTTTCTCCTTTTCCCCATCCCAGCTGCTCTTTCCTTTTGAGCAGTTTCTTCCCCTTTCACAATATCTATTGTACATTTTGGATCTTATTTAATCCTTCAGTTTCTTACACTAGGGAGACAATATGATGTTTACACATGTGAGTCTGATTTATTTCGCTTATGAGTATGGTCTCAAGTTGCATCCATTTATCTATAAAAGCCTCGAGTTCATCCTTCTTTATGACTGAATAGTACTCCACTGTATAAAAAGACCACATCTTTTTTATCCATTCCTTGGCTGATGAGCATTTGGGTTGTTTCCAAGATTTTGCTATTACAAATTGTGCTGCTATAAACATGGGTGCACATATATCGCTATGATATGTTTTTAATTCTACTGGGAAGATACCCAGAAAGGGGAATAGCTGGGTCAAATGGGACCTCTAGTCCTAGCTTTTTGAGGAATCTCCACACTGATTTCCACAGTGCTTGCACCAGTCTACACTCCCACCAATGGTGGAGAAGGATTCCTTTTTCCTCACAGTCCCTCCAGCATTTGTTATTTGTTGATTTCTTGATGACAGCCACTCTTTCTGGGGTGAGATGGAATCTCAGTGTTGTTTTAATTTGCATCTCTCATATGACCAATGATTTGAACATTTTTTCATATATTTATTTGCCATTTGTATTTCTTCATCTGAGAAGTGCATATTTACTTCAGATGCCCATTTTTGGGTTGGGTCTTTGAATTTGGGGGTCTGATTTTTTTCAATTCTAGATAGAAGTCCTTTGTCTGAGGGACAGTTGGCTAAAATTCTTTCCCGCTTTGTGGGTTGTCTTTTCACTCTTTTGGTGATTTCTTTTGATGTGCAAAAGCTTTTTAATAAGATGAGATCCCAGTTGTTGATTCTTTGAAGTATTTCCCATGCTGTCTGAGTTTTGTTCATGAACTCTCTGCCTACACGCGTGTCTTCAATATTTCTACCTACTTTTTCTTCCAGTAGATTTAGGGTTTCTGTTTTAATAGAGTATTTTGCAGGAAGAAGAATTGGACAACGCATGTGATGGTAAGAAAAAAGCAGCAAAATTTAATTAAGCAATACTATGCTCAGAGTGAACAGGCTCACACCAGTGAAAGGAAAATGACATGAGTACTTACGGCACTGTGTTCAGGGATTTAAAATGTTGCTCACTGGATCTAGGGTTCCTCCTATGGGTCTTCCAGAGCCTGCTTGACAGCATGATTGACAGGGTACTGAGTCATATCAGCTGTATGTATTGAACATGTCTTTTCCCATAATTCACTTTGTTATAATTGGGTGTATGAAATGCGGTCCATATGCATGAACCTTCAATGAGCTGTAGGGGAAGAAAGGTTAGCGTAGGTCATGCAAGAGGATTTGACACACATGTGCCCTGGTTTGGGATTTTGGAATCTTCCAGGGCAGGCTCAGGCCTCTTTGCTTTTCTCATCTTTCCCTCTGGACACCAGGCCCTAAGACAGGGCTTGGGGGTTGACTCTGGAGCATTGCCCAGGTTCAGGGGTCTGGAAGAGAGTAATCCATCAGCTCCAGTTTTACAATCCATATTAGTGTGGTGGTGCATAGCTGTAATTCCAGCACTCAGGATGAGGCAAGATTACAAGTTTGGGATTACAAATTCAGCAACCCTGTCTAAAAAAAATTTTTAAAAGGCTGGGATTGTAGCAACTCAGTGTAAAGACTCTGTGTTTAATCCCCTGTGTGCCTCTACCTCAAAAAAGTACTAAAATCCTATGCAGAGGGCTGGTGAGATAGCTCAGGGGCATAAGCACCTGCTGGCAAGCATGGGGTCCTGAGTTCGACTCCCGGAACACACATAAAGGAGAAAAAGGGCCAGCGATATCGCTCAGTGGCACAAGCGTCTGCTGGCAAGCGCGGGGTCCTGAGTTCAACTCCCGGTACTCACACACACACAAAAAAAAATCTTATGCAGATACTGGCATTAATGACCAGGGTACTTGAATCTTCAGTGGACATAAAACAGGTCTCATAGTACCAGGTAGGATGTCAGACTATGAGGAGAGAGTTAGTGTTGCATTTCTTGAAAGACCTGGGGACTAAATGAGGCCTTAGTCTTGTTGGAATTGGAATTCTGTATAGGAGATCAGAATGTATTTGGCAAGTCATGATTCATTTATTAGGACTTGGTAGTCTTTGTGATTTGGATTAATTAAAAATAAAAACATAACTAGTAGAATCTGAACATAAAATTAGAGCTGGATAATCAGTGAGTTCAACAAAGTGAAGGCACCACCTTGCCTTCCTCTGAGAGTTCTTTAAATGCCTCCTAATCAAAGCCAGGACTGATCTCAGAATCTTGAGAGAAGCTGAATCTACAGATGAAAAACAAAATGAATTCCTGAGTTTGGAGGTTAAAGAGAGATACAGGTAGAGAAACTAGTAGTTCTCCAATATAAGCATTTTTTTTAAAAAACACTTACTCTGAAAAAGATAGGCTTGTAAATTTGAAGAACACTTTGAAAGATTCCTACTTTTTATTCATGGATCTCTACAAGAGCATTTCTTGTCATTAACATAAGGAATTCTGTGAAATATATTATCCTCCAGCTGCTGCACAAATCTTCACTCTGCTCACTAACAGAATACTAATGAGGTAACTAGGTTGGTTTTTTTCTTTTTTTTTTTTTTTTTCCTCAGTATTGGGACTGGGGATATATTTAGAGAAATGCATTGCTAGGTTATTTCTTAAAATTTCATGAATGCCATAGAGTGTTACTTATGCAAATTTAGGTGCTATAGCCTACTACCCGCCTAGACTATAAAGTATAGCCTGTTGCTTCTATAGTGCACTACTGTACAAGTGTTACTATACTGAATTCTGTATGCAAGTATAACACAATGATAATTATTTGTGTGTTTAAGCATGGAACAGACACAATAAAATATACTGCATAAGTGCCTACCTGGCAAGCGCGAGGCCCTGAGTTCGACTCCTGGTTCGTGCATATACAAAAATAAAAAATAAAAAAATAAAAAAATATATATATACTATAAGAGATTTTTAAAAAATGGTATACCTATATAGAACACTTACTGTGAATGGAGCTCGCAGGACTAGAAGTTGTATAGGTGAGTCAGTGCATGAGTGGTGACTCAATGTGAAGGGCTAGGACATTACCAAACACTATAGTAGGATTTATAAACAGGCTATAGTAACTTTTCCTCAATAATAAATTAAAGTCAGCTTACCATAGGTTTTTACTTTATAAACTTTAAAATTTTTAATATTTGGCTTGTAATAACAGTTTAAAACACTAGCACATTGTATAGCTATACAAAAATACATTCTTCATATGCTTAATTTATAAGCTTCTTTTCCTTTTTTTAGACTTTTAATGTTAATTTTTAATTTTAATTTTTTAAAAACTTTTGTGTCACATACTAAGACACACACACACAACCATAGATCTATACAGGGCCAGGATAATTAATATAATTGTCTTCTACCTTCACATCTTGTTCTCCTTGCAGATTTTCTGGAGAAAATGTGGCCAGGAAAATAACACATGTGGAGCTGTCAACCTAACCACAGTAACAATATTTCCTTCTGCAACTCCTCCTGGAGGACTGCCTGAGGCTTCTCTTCAGCAGGTGCCATTTTTTTCAGAAATATGTCTGTGTAGCTTTTTTTTATTATTATTATAGATTTGCTTATAAACACATAATGCACCATGAATATTTCTGTCTGTTAGTGAAAATCTTTCATTGGTGGGTTTCATGCTTTCAAACTTCTCAAGGAGTTTGTTGAAGTCTGCAATAATTTCTGTTAAATCTTTCACTGTGAATTTTCTTGGGGGTTCTTTTTCTTTCTCATATAGTTTCCTTTTGTTTCTTCTGCTGTGTCCCTATCCTAGTTCCAACTCATTAAGTCAGTTCCTTATCCATACCCAGGTTAACCCTTGTTGATTTTTGTAACTTCCTCATCCTTAGCAAGTCCTTTAAAATCATGGACAAACCTCTTGAGTGTCTTCTTCCAGATATCATTCATTAGCTCCTTGTTGACATTATCCCAACAGTAAATACAGTTCTTTTTTTTTTTTTTTTTTTTTTGTGGGTACCGGGGGGTCGACCTCAGGACCTCGCGTGCCAACAGGCGTCCGTGCCGCTGAGCGATATCACCGGCCCCTTTTTCGTATGTGGGTTCCGGGAGTCGAACTCGGGCCCTCGCGCTTGCCGGGCAGGCGCTTAAGCCGCTGAGCCATCTCACCGGCCCTGTAAATACAGTTCTTAATGTAGTGATTTCAGAAATTCATCAAAGTCTTCTCAGTGTCTTCCTCAGATGCAATGACCTGGGGAAAAGTAGTCCTCAGTAGTAGGCCTTAAAAGCTGCTGTAATTCTTGCCAGGCACTTACACCGCTGAGCCATCTCACCGGCCCAAAGCTGCTGTAATTCTTAATCAATTGGTTGAATCAAAGAGGTGGCGTTTAGAGGGAAGAGCACCACATTGAAGACTCATCAATAAATGTGTGACGACATCATAAACAGTAAGCTAATTCGTGAAAGGTATGTGTTGGCCTGCTCAGGGGCCCCAAAGGAGATTTTCAAGGGTGAGGTCCCAAGGTTAAAGAACACACATGTGCAAGACATCAGCAACAACAGCAGGCAGCATGGAACAGAACAGAGCAGAAGAGATGCCTGTGTCTTCATAGTATAATTTTTATACAGGTTGTTATCTCATGTTTACATTCCTACATAGTGTGGTAACCAGAACATGCATGTTTACCTGTGCTAAGTCATGGTTACATACCTGTATCCCACTGTGCACCTGCGCTAGACAAGTGGGGACACATCCTCAGGTGCCATTAGACACCCCTGAGCTTTGAAGCAGTCTGAGTGGTTCCCCACAGTATGTTATTCCACAAATAGTACTTCTCCAATTAGCTGGTGTAGCAACTTAATGCAGATTAAAAGTGGAGCTAGATCATTTATGATTTCTTAATTCTCCTGTAGTACATTAGCAGTTTGTACTTATTGATATGCTTGAAGACTGTGGGGTTCTGAAAGTGACAGATCACAAAGGGTCCAGTTTTTAGCCTGCAACATTGCCTCCAATTAAGACTGTTATTCTGTCCTCAAAAGGCTTTAAATCTGGCATTGACTTGGCCTCCTTTGGAGTTAGTTCTTCTAGGCATTTATTTCTGGAACAAGGAAGTTTTCATCCACAAGGAAGATTTTGCCTGGGAAGTACTTTTCCTTCACAATCACCTTATCCAGAATTTCTAATAATTCTTCAGCTGCCTTCATATGAGCACTTGCAGACTCACCACTCACTTTCATATGGTGTAATGAATGACTCTTCAGTTATTTAAACCACCCACAGCTAGCGGTAATTTCACAGTTTGAGTCCAGCCTTTTAACATAGCAAATAAACTTTTCTTGCTACATGTATGGCTGTCATGGAGCTGTGAGGGATACCTTTACGTGTCCAAGTCATTAGAAGTTTCTCTGTATCTCATATAGTCCCTTCTTGAAATTTTTTATTCCAAATGCCTTCAGTAAACCAGATCCTTTAATACCTTTTGCCATTTTGCTATTGTTCTTCAAGATTTTAGCTATGATAGAATAGAACACGCCTCACTGGCAAGCAATAACCACTGATTTTCCACCTTCATAGTACTTAATCATTTAATTTTGTTTCCAGGTCATTGTCATGGGCTTTTACACGTGAGCAGTGGATTCTGTATGTGTATGATCCAGGCTGAATGAAATGACACGAGATTAAATCATGCACAATAGAAAACGGTGAAATAAACACAGTGAAGAGAGGCTAAAGTTGCTGCCAACACAACACAGCATACTGTTTTATAATAAGCTTCATATATACATGTGTATGTGAATGTGAATGTGTGGGTGGGAGTAGTACACTGAGAAATAAAAATATAGTACCATTCTGGGTTGCAGATCAGTGGTAGAGCATTTGCCCTAGTGTGAGCAAGGCCCTTGTTCTGATCCCATGCCATTAAAAAAAGAGGAATAAAAAGAGAGATATAGATAGAAATGAGAGAGAGAGAAAGAGAGAGAGAGGGAAAGGGAGAAGGGAGGAGGGGGAGGGGGTGGGGGAGAGAGAGAGGGATGTGGTGGATTAAGTAATGGTCAACTTGTAACACCCAGCTGAACTGAATCAGCATGGGCTGGGCGTAGAGGGCCCATCTGAGGATTGTTGCCAACAGCATAAAAGGAGAACTGGAGGAGAAGATGGTGTGCTGTTGATTCTCCAGGAGAAGCTTGTCACACTGGTTTTCCCAATATGAGCTCAGCTGTTCTCATCGTCAGAGGACTTTGGGTCCTCACTGTCGCTGAGGATGGCTGTGGTTCTTTTCAGAGGAGCTCTGGTCCTTACCTTGAGCATCACTTCCTGGCTCCAGTGGAGGTCCCCCATCCTGCTGGCACAGATCCTTCATCCCACTGGTGCAGACTTTCTAGCTTCCACCGCTGACCTTTCACCTTCCCAGTGCAGATCCTTGATACAGACTTGCAAGAGACATTATTATGGGATCTTAGGCCTCCAGCTAGACTCACGCAGGACATCCAGCTGGATTCTTTGGGTCTCTAGTGCGTAGACAGATCCCCTCACTCTTCTGCATTTGACTCTTTGGGTAAATATTATAAAATAATCCTGTAAATTCTGTGTCCTGTGTTAAATCTATTCCCTTGAAAACCCTGACTACAACAGTATAGTAAATGCATAAACCAGAAAGCTGTTCATTACCATTGTTAGATATATGCTATACATAAATGAATGTGCTATATTTTTATATAACTGGCAGCAAAATAAGCTTATTTACACCATTACTAAAAATATGTGAGTAATGCATTGTGCTATGATGTCACTAGGTGACAGAAATTTTTCAGCTCCATTATGTTGTGGGGCCATTATTGTATATGCACTGAATCACTGGTCAAAACTTCAGTGATGGCATATGACTTTATTTGGAATTATGTAGTGTGTAGCCTTTACTGCCTGGTAATTTTTAATTAGATGCCAAACATTATGAATTTCAAAATGCTTGGTTCTGTATATGTTTGTATTACAAATATCTTTGAGCTTTGTTCTGGAATCCAGTTAAGTTATACGGAAACTGATCCTCGCAATTTGGATTTTTAGGCTTTGCTGGTAAGGATCAGAGTAGAGCTCAAATTAGGTGAGGACCAGTATTTCCTACTACTGATATAAAACCTTTGTGACTATTCTCAATTCCCATGAAGTTTGAGCTTTTTCCACTCTGGCTTGGGGGAACTGCAACTATTTTTGGTAAGCTCTAAGACTTTTTATCTAATCCTTTTGGTTGATCCTTTCATCACACACTGATACAGATCTCTACTCTCCAGAGGATTTAATGGGAATCCTCTCTAGTTTTCCAGAGTTATCTCTGAGTGGCTATCTCTGTTCCAGTACTCTGCTGTATGAACTCTAGCCACGTTGGCCACCAGACTCCTAGCTCTACAGCCTTAACTCAAGAAGGTTGCTGGACAAGTTCTGAAAACTTCCTGTGCCTTTTTCTCAAAACTTGCCAGGAAGCAAAGTGGGAAAGTCATGGAGCTCACCTTGTTTAAAAAAATTCTCTTTTTTCAGGGATCATTTTCCTTTTCACTTATTGACCAATTACTTGAGCCTATATATTCTGTTCATTTTTCAAAAATAGTTTGTTTTTTTTTTTTATGTGGGTACCGGGAGTCGACCTCAGGACCTCACGCTTGCCAGCAAGCACTTGTGCACTGAGAGATATCACCGGCACTTTTTTTTCCTTTATGTGTGTTTCGGGAGTCAAACTCAGGACCTTGCGTTTGCCGGGCAGGCACTTATGCCGCTGAGCCATCTCACTGGCCCTCAAAAATAGTTTTAATGAGATTGTAAATCTCCTTGTTTTTTCCATCTAGTTGGATGCAAAAGTCCCAGTCAAGAGAAGTATATTGGAATTTCTTTGAAAAATATGTTTGGCCTTAAAAATACTTTAAAATCTAGAATAAACTCTGAACCTCTTAACCAAAGCCTTCTTTAATGTGCACTCAGTCTAAATTTTGAAATTATCTTCCAATTCCAGGCAGAATGACTAAACACAGCTTGTGTGTTTCCACTTCTTTTTTTATAAATTTCCAATGCTGTCAACACAACATTGTTTTCTTGGCTACTGTCCTCTTATCTGATCCTTTATTTTAGTCATTTCTACTTCATATGATCATTGTAACTATTTATTTCACTTTACCAATAAACTGACATGCTCTTTAAGTATGGAAACTATGTCTGATATCCTTATATTATTTTCAAAAGCCTCACACAAGGGGACTTGTTACATATGTTTGTAATTTATCTAACAGAAGGCTGAGTACCCTGACAAAAGACCCTAGAGTTTTATTTTTGTTAGTCATTTTTTTTTTTTTTTGTGGGTACCGGGGCGTCGACCTCAGGGCCTCGCGTGCCAACAGGCGCCCGTGCCGCTGAGCGATATCACCGGCCCCTTTTTCATATGTGGGTTCCGGGAGTCGAACTCGGGCCGTCGCGCTTGCAAGGCAGGCGCTTACGCCGCTGAGCCATCTCACCGGCCCCTATTTTTGTTAGTCTTAATCAATAGTATAAAATTTAGTATATGAAAGTATAAAAATAAGTTATGATATAACTTCTGAGGGATGATTATGATATAAACCTAGTGAGCCTACATTTTAAAAAATACACTGATGGTAAAACATCATGTGTGATTTCATTTCACATGCTCTGTAGCCAATCCACACTGCTCTTATCACATGGCCAGTTTCACATACCCCCTTGCTGAGGCACAAAGGGTCACTCTACTGAAATTTCCCACTATACCAGGTGTCTTCTTGGTACTTAGGAAGACAGAGTATGAGGTGTCACTGCCTCTGTTTTCGCCGATAACAAAGCTGCCTGAGTTCTGAGAGACAAGAAGCCGGAATGGGAAAGAGTGTGACCTTCGGTGGCAGATAGCATGAGTTTGAGTACTGGATCTGCTAAACATTAACACTATGTGACCTTGTGTAGTAATTTCTCCTCTCTAAGTTTCAATTCCTCATCTATATACAGGAGATGATAATAGCACCCAGCACATGGAATTCTGTGTAACATAGGAATTTAGGTCTTTCTGCCACACTCAGTGGGAGTTTTGTGTTTTTTAATTCAATAATTTAACTCATGCTCTTATGCCTAAATTAGAGCATTGCTTTTAAGGACAAAATTCCTAATTAAAAACTCATGGGATTGATAGACTACAGATAGACCCAACTGTCATGCAGGTTTTATTGTTCTGTATTCCCAACCTGCTTTCTAAGAAGATAATTACAAAAAGTTTAAGACTCAAATAAATTCTCAGTACCTTATATCTACTAGTCTTGCCGAGATACGGACATTCTTAGTGAGAAACTGAATCACAGTCTACTTATATATGCCCTTGATATAATCAGTTTTTTTTCATAATTATCTTTTCAACTTATTGAATACAGTACCTTCTCTTTTCTAAGTAATTTTCTAAGTACTTTACAGATGTCATTTTATTTAAAATGAAAATCTTACAGTGTACATTGTTATGGTTTGAATACTTGTCCTCTCCAAAACTCATGTTGAAATGTAATTGCTACTATAACACTGTTAAGAGGTAGGACTAGCCAGGTGTATTAGCACATGCCTGTAATTTACAGCACTCGGGAGACCAAGGCAGGAGGATCACTGGGATTTTGAGGCCAGGCTGGACTACATAGTGAGACCCTCTCCTGAAAAAAAAAAGAAACAAAAAGAGGTGGGACTGTTAAGAAGCAGTTATGCCAGAAGAGCTCCTATGCTGTCACAGGAGTGGATTCTCTTAAAAGGGTGAGTTTGTCATCCCCCATCCCTTGCCTTTTCACCCTCTGCCATGGGATGACACCATAAAAAGGCTCTCATTAGATGCTAGTCCCTAGGTCTTGGACTCTTAGCCTTGCAGCAGTATAAAGAATACATTTCTGTGTTTATAAGTTACCTAGTCTGTGACACTTTGTTATAGCAGTATGAAACAGACTAAAACATAGGCATACTAAAGATGAGAAAACTACATCACAAAGAATAAAGGACTTGCTCAGTACTACCTGATTTGACATGAACAGAGTCAGGATTCATACCTAAGGCAGTCTGACTTCAGAGCCAAACCTTAACCTCTATGCTTCTCTGATAAGCCAAGCTTCAGGATAAAACTACCCATGGTGACATGTTTGTCAAAGCCAAAATTGGTCTGACTAGTGTATATTTGAGAAATTCATAGACATGTTCACCCAATAGGAGTTGTGGAATGCATTGCAGACATCACAGGAGGGTTTGGATAAGGGATGAATTTTTAAATAAGTAATTAAATGCTATCCAGAACAACATATATTGTCTCTTAAAACATAGACTCTACTACTGAGGATCCTTTGCAGTGAAAGGCAGTGGAGGATGTTTTCAGGTAGACCTGTTCTACAGCAAGGTGCTCTTCAGGAAGAAGCTTTGGCTCTTTTTGGGTTATGAAGAAGTGCTGCAGAGTACCAGTGTCTAGGTCATCCGAGACAGTCTAATCGAGGCTGCCCTTGTGGGCTGGCTGAATGGTGGGAATTTGTAGCCCCCGGTGACTTAATAGAATCTCCTTGCTTGTAATAGAATCTCTTTACTGTAATAGGAAATGCTTCCAGGGTAGCATAGATGAGAATTTATTAAGGTGAATTAGCTACAGATAAATGTAAATGAATTTTGACTTTCTACATTTGATCTGTTTTCTAATTATTTTCAACTGAGATAAATCTACCAGAACATCAGTCCTCACCTTTTTCCTTGGTTGTGTACATGACTTAAATTCAATAAAAACAAGGCTTAGGAGCCAAGCGTAGTAGGGCACACCTGTAATCCCAGCCACTCTGGAGCTTGAGGCAGGAGGATAGCAAGTTCAAGGCTAGTGTAGGCAGTTTAGTAAGACTCTGTCTCAAAATTTAAAAAGGGCCAGACATGCAACCCAGTGGTAAGGAGTTTGCCTAACATACATGGAGCTCTGGGTTCATTCCCAAGTATTGGGGGTGTGTCGGGGATCTGGGCTTTGGGCTCATATCCTAGACCAGGAGGACTGTAGTTTATGACCAGATATCAGCCAAACTCATGGGAGAAAGCATGAATGAGGACAAGTATATGTGTTAATGTATAGGTCATTAAAAATGTTTTCTATTTTATACTTTTGTAGTTAAAAATTTCTAGAAAATATTAGCATTGCAATTATTGGCTTTTTTCAAGCAATATGTAAGGAGTCTCCATCCAGGGTTAAGAAGTTCTGCTTTAGAGTGTGAGCTATCTAAGAATGAGGACCTTCCTTCTTTACTTGCGTTTACCCTGTGAATGGCAAAGAGCCAGCTGCTCAATAAACAAATGATGGCAAACCGACTGGAAATGAGTAAAGATCAGAGAACGTTAACCTCACAAGAGCACAGAAATAGGAAAAGGAAGCATAACAGGGAAACTTGGAACGAAAAATGCATTTCAGACATGACAACTTCAGTTTGGTGAAGACAAATAGGAGCTCTGCATAGAAGTATGTCTCCTAGCTGCAAAATCGGATAGCCCTGATTTGCATACATTATAATTTGAATGCACTTATTGGTGGCATGAATTGATTAATAAAGCGCTGCATGAGAGTTGTTTATTGAAACGTCACAGCATAAGAATCTGGCTTTCTTGGCCCATTTGGTTATATATTTGTGTTCAGTTTCAATCATGAGAGAAGTCATCCCTCCTGAATGACAGAACCAGTTTTCAGAGACGTTGGAATTGTAAATGAGCAGATCAAAACTGAATATTTCTTTCCTCTTTTTTTTTATTACTATCAGACATGACCAAAGAATAAAACCAGGAGACTTGTTAGCCAAGCATGTGCTTTTAATTCAAATTATGGACCATAATTTCAATAGCACATATAATTTATTTTAAAATTAGAGACATGCTTTGCTCAAAATATCTGCATTATTTTTAATACATAGCAGATTTTTCTAGACTCTTTTAAATTGACCTCTTAGATTCAAAAGGCAGACAGATAACAACTCACATTATAACCCATGGCACCTGCTTTGGCTCTAGCTTTATTTCATAATGATAAAATTTATTACATTCATTTTCAATGTTTAACCTCATTAAAAATTGGCTAGACATGAGAGCATCTAAACAGAAACTATTCCTTGAAATCTAGCCACTTAATAAAATACACCCAGCAACACTAACCCAGCTGGAAATTTTTTTAAATTAAGTTTATTGGTACATTTTAGATATACATAATGATCACATTCGTCATAGGGAATTTGTACCTGTACATGATTTATCCTTGAAATTGGGTGAATTTTATAATATGCAAATTTAAAAAAAATTTTTTTTATTTTAAAGAGAAAAAATAAAAACAATGATACAGAGTTTCAAAACAAGCTAATAGGGGATTAACAATGGTTAATATATTGTGTGTGGTTATCTTCAAAGAGGTTGCTCAGATTACAAAATGTAGGCATGAAATACATGATTTATCTTGACACTTCTTTTTTTCCCATTTGCCTCCCCTCCCTTCAACCCCTCTTCCTCTCCTTATTTACAAAGCTTTGTTTCCATTTTACCCTTCTTTTCTCAAGTGTTTTTTTTTTTTTTTTTTTTTTTTTTTAATGTGGGTACCAGGAGTCAACCTCAGGACTTTGCTCTTGCTGGGCAGGCACTTATGCCGCTGAGCTATCTCACTGGCCCTCTCAAGTGTTTTTTAACCGTGGATTCTTTCATTGATCATTTTGCCAGGCTCATAAAAGATGTTCCCAGATTGGTGAGATTGTCAGGTGTATAAGGAGAACAGAACTGATGAGCCTGGATAGTGCATAGGAGAAACGCATCTCTCATATCCATAGTGGTGCTGGGTCATTTCTGATTGATAACAATTTTCTTTTTTTTAATGTGGGTACCAGGAGTCGACCTCAGGACCTCACACTTGCGAGCAAGCACTTGTGCCACTGAGTGATATCACCGGCCCTTTTTTTCTTTTATGTGGGTCCTGGGAGTCGAACTCAGGACCTCGCGCTTGCCGGGCAGGCGCTTATGCCGCTGAGCTATCTCACCGGCCTGATAATAATTTTCTTTTTTTTTTTTTTTTTTGTGGGTACCAGGGGTCAAACTCAGGATCTTGTGCATCAGCAGGCGCCCGTGCCATTGAGCGATATCACCGACCCTTTTTTCGTATGTGGGTACCAGGAGTCGAACTCAGGACCTCACGCTTGCCAGGCAGGCGCTTATGCCACTGAGCTATCTCACCAGCCCTGATAATAATTTTCTAAGCATCATTTATTAAACATCTGTGCCCACTTTCCTGTAGAAGAAAATGGTAACTGGGAAGTATTGTGTTGGATGAGAAAGATTAGGAGAAATAAACAATGTTTGAAAAAAAAATACAAAAAGTGAGTTTATTTATTTATCATAGCATTAAGTTTTCATAGAAGGTGTATTTTTCTCAAAATCATTAGTTTCAAACTATCTCAACTAATTATTATTTTGGAGCTTTTTTGCATTAACCCAATATTCATTTTCCTCATCTTCCAAACTATTGGAACCTTCAAATTTTAGCTGGCTGGGAGGGCATCAGGAACCAGGACTGCTTCTCATGACCAGGGAAATATCTCCAGTTAGATGTGGCTATGTAATCAAGTTTTCATTAATGTGACAGAAATGGAAATAGTGAGCAACTTCTAGAAAAAAATCCTTGTAAGATATGGTTCTTCTTTTACCTTGTTTCTTCTCCATTATGAATGGACAAAATGGCTGGGTCTCTAGCAAGATTTAAATCATAACTTGTTCTAGAGACTGGAAGCCATGAAATAGATCAAGATAGAGGAAACCTGATCCCTTACACTGGGATATATATATAAGAGCCCTGGATTAGCTCCTTCCAGACTTCATAAAAGAAATAAACTTCTGTCTTATTTATAAGTCATTGTTATTTTGGGGTTTTCAGTTCTTAACTTGTCCACTTGTAAAGAGCAATTTTGTTATTGTTTTTGTTCCTCTTGGCAACTAATACTGGGACTATCAAGAAATACTGACTAAATATAACCATGTATAACCCGCCAAGCTTGACAAAAAAAATTGTAAGTTATGGAAAGAAAAAATAGACCTGGTGTGTTGGTGCATGCCTGTAATCCCAGCTATTCAGGAGCTTGAGGTAGGAGGATCGCAAGTTTGAGGTCAACCTAGGAAACTTAGAGGACCCTGTCTTGAAACAAAATAAAAAGTGTTGGTATTGTAGCTCAGTGAAAAAAAAAAAAGAGAGAGAGAAAAGAAAAGAAAAAAAGTTTATTTAACTATATCAAAATATAAACCAATAGCTACCATAAACAAATTCAGAAGACAAATGATAGATTTGGTAAGTTAATAATAACAAAAGGCCTAAGGTTAGGGTACAAAATGTACAAGGAAGCACTGGAAAAGAGAAAGTAAATATCCCTATAGAAAAATAGATAAAATAAATAAACAGAGCAGCAGCTTAGACAAGAAACAATCCAGATGACTGGTAAGCATTTGAAATAATGTTCAAAAAATTTAATAGGAAAGTGAAACTAAAGTAGCAATGAGATATTGTACTGTCAAAAAATTTAAAAAGAATAGGAATGCCTTTTATTGTTAGAAGGCAGAAAAAAAGAGTAATTTTATGCATGACAGGTGAAGTTAATTCCTCTTGCCTTTTTTGAAAACAATCTGGCCATATCTATTAAAATTTAAATGTATGTTTTCTTTGATTTAACAGCCCCACTCTTAGGAAGCTTTGGCAAACAAAAATCATGAGGAAAGGCATATGGACAAGCATGCAGGTTGCCAAATTTTTCATAGTGACCAAACAAAGCAAAACCCCAGGAAACTTTGATAGTGAATTGTTAAATAACTCATGATACATATGATAGGGTATATGTAGCCATTAAAATAATGAATTATAGTTTTAAATGTTCATCTGGTAGGTTTTAAAGCATTAATGAGTGAGAAAAAGCAGAACATAGGGACCTTTATATAGTTGATTCCTTTTTTATTAAACGACCCATACCATGTAATAGGGTGTTAACCTGACCATATAAGCATGAACGAAAATATTGAAGAATGCATTCTAACTTGTTAATCTGGGGTGGTAGGTATAGCTTAGTAGTAGAGCACTTCCTAGAATGTGGAAAGCCTCAGGTTTGATTCCTAGGTTTACAAAAAGTATGCTGAAATGAATTATTAACTAGGATCATATATGGAGTGAGTCAAAGTAAGGGGGATGATGGGAGTAGGATAGAAGGATGCAAAACATGCTGCAGGATGTTGCAAGAAAACAAAGGCAAGGCTCCCCCACAAAAATCCTCAAATTTTAGAATATATGTGACTTATTTATATGTAAAATTAATTATATGTTTTATGTATATATATTTGTAGACATATACCTAATTCCTCCCCTTATTTTACACCCAGAGATACTGACCAGCCTCTTACTGCACAAAAATGCACGTTCAATATAGGAAGAGTAGAAAATAAAGAAAAGCAAAATAATTTTTTGAAAAACTATAATCTCACTAGCCAGAGATAGCCACTTTGGGACTTTTATTAATGCATATAATTTTTTTTTGGAGATAGGATCTCACTATGTATTGCAGGCTGGTCTTGAACTCACTATGTAGCCCAGGCTGGCCTTGAACTTGCAGTGATCCTCCTGCTTTGGGCTCCCGAGTGCCGGGATTATAGGCATGCTCCACTATGTATGACTATGCATATAATTATTAAATATATTGTAGATACTGTCTTATAATTCATTGTCACTACAAACATCTTTAATAATTAATTCTCAGAAGCATAAAATCTTACATTCTAGAAAATATGAAGCTATCACTTTATGTCCACACATCCAGATCTTTCACAAATGTTCTCATCCTCAAACCACACCAATAAAATTGGGAAGAATACAATTGGGACGAATTTTTATTTTTCCAATAAAAAGATGAGCCCTATGGAAATAAGAGAGAGTGGAAGTCCTGCTTTTTAATTCTTTGTAAATCTGTGGCAAATCTGTATGGAAGCCATTTTCTTTTTTTTCTTCCACCTGATAATATTCAAATATTTAAAAAATGGCATTGACCATTTATCTCAGGAACAAGAAAGAATAACTGTTGTTATGAATTATGTTTCAAAGGCCATATAAATTCCCTGTCTCTCAAATGATTCAATAACTTCTTTGTAGTCAAAGTAGAACATCATTTCCTCTGTAGCAATTATTACAGTAAGATTCCAGATTTGACTTTTATGTTGAGTACTTGATCAACTACATTTTTTTTAAGTGGAATGATTTGCTGTTAAAAATATATAGAGACCATCATAGAGGCTTCTATGTTGGAATAGTTTTCTTAATTTTATTGTCAACTTAATTTTCTATGGGATTTGATCATTTGAAATAGCAACTGTTGACAGAATTTAGTTGTCACCTGCTTTTTTAAAAGACAATTGCTTGATACCCAATTCCCTGTTTTAATCCTTATTCTCTATTCAAACCAGGGAAGAGGTCATTCTGCCTCAAACTCCTAAGGTGGTAATAATAATATAGATGAAATCTGAATTTCCAGCTGCTATGAATACCGCCTAAGCTATATATGTCAGCATCTCCCTGGTCCTGCCCCTCTTTTTTTTCTTCTCTTCTCTTTCTTCCTATCTTTCTTCTGTTTTCATACAGAACCCAGAACAACAACATTGCTACAATCAGTACAAAACCTTTCCTTGTTCTCCACTGCCTGCCCCCAATGTCCTGTGCGTGTCTGTTCTGACAGGTCAGAAATGGAAACAGGCATACGACATTTAACAGCTGCCTCCCATGCATTCCAATTTAAATCCCTCTGAAGATCAGTCTGATTAGTTCCCACAGCATTTGAACATTTTAAATCCTCAGAAATGTAAGTTAAATTTTTGTACGCTTTATTTGAATGGACTCTTTTTAAAATGGCCAAAAAACAACACACCCTTTTTTAGCAGGCTCTGAGCACACATGAAAATAGTGTGCCACCTCCAGAAGGCCAAATAGAGAGCTTTAATGTCCATTTTCTATAAAACAACTGCCAGCCAGTATATTTCTCTTGCTTCATCTCACGTTGCCTGGGATTTCTATGAGCTTACTGCTGACTGTCAGTTTACTCACTGTAATTAAATTACATTCCTGTATGAAGCAACAAAGATCATCTCAGTTAAACTGCCATATTGGCTCATTTTAGTGTAACTGATTTGTTATAATTATGCAGTACTTGCGTCAACATTTATTATTAGCTTATTTTTGCCCACAATAGGGCTATAAAAGACTTCAGTATAGGTATTTCTCTACCATTTTCTCTACCACCCACCCACGAGAAATGGTGAAATAATTGGTTGGGGGAAATAGTTATGAAGAACTGGCCCTTCAGTAGTGAGAACTGATTACATTAGCTATTGTCTGTAATTCAGTGTTTCATTTTTTAACATCACTTCCCCAAAGTTATTTTAAGCATAATTCAGAAAGCCCTTTGCTCCAGAGAGAAATTTTCAAGTTTAGCAAAAAGCTTTCAAGTCCTGGAAAAGTGATTCAATTTCAAAGATTTTGACTGGCTAGTTTCTTCTTTTAATATAATAAATTGGTTGTTTGTCTCACATGGAGACTCAGAAAGAAAATTCCTGCATATTGGAAGAGGCAAATAGCAATGCATTTCCTTGGATAGACAAAGGCTTTTAAAAATCGTTTACTTTACGGGAGGAGGCATACAAAACAGAATTATGAGCTAATAATTGTACACCATAATAGTTACAAAAATAGAGCTTAACCTCCAATATTCCAGGTTTAAATCTTGTCTCCCAATATTACTAGCTCATAGCCTCTGAGATTAATAAAACCTACTTTATAGGGTTGTTGTGAGGATTAAATGCATTGGCATATGCAACATGATTAAAATAAAGTTTAGAACGTAGTACACTCTTAATAAATATTTTTAGTCTTTTTAGAATTACTTAAATAAATAGTAGATAAGTTCTATTAATTTTTTTTGGTACTATAGGAAATATTGAGACCATTAACATCTCAAAATCACTGGGAGAGATAGTTCTAGAGTCCAAGACTCCAAAAAGAATGCCACTACAGGGAGTGTTGCTGCTTCTCATATTAATATTGTCTAATCTTATTATGCAATAAGCATTTGTGAAATGAACTGAATTACTCTGTGGATTTCAGTTATAGAAATGGAATAGTTTTCTGGCATCTCAACATCCTTTCCTCGGAGACATTTTGGGTGCCAAATCCAGATCCCTGGGTTCAACTTCTCAAAAACCAGCAGACAAATATAGAAACAATGGCAAAATTGACTAAGTTTGTCACCATTGACCTTGATAAGAGTGTATAAAGTCTTGACTCAGCACTGTTCCGCTCATTTCTTTGCTCTTTCTAAGGTATGTTTTGTCTCTCTCCTTCCACCAGTACATTGAATGGCAGGTATGAAAGACGATTTGCTATTTTTATTCATAATTTTCCTTGGGAGTTATTTATTATATAAAATAAATATTTTAAGAAAAATACAATGTATTTATAGAGTGGAACAGTTGCTCTGTTCTAGTTTCTAACAACACATTTTGCTTTACTTTTATTATAAAATTGTAGAGAATGTGTGTCCGTTATTGGATTTATACAGAAAGCTATCTGTTGGTAAGTCTCATATCCTACCAAACTTGATTCTTGAAAACAGAAGTGAGGTATTATAATTCCGGTATCCCAGTTATTTTGTCAGTTCTTGGCACTTGCAGTGCTTTAAAAAATATTTGTACTCCAGTTTTATTTTAGGTAAGTATGTATTTGAGTATCTGTGAAGATGTTCATTGTAATTGTAGGCAGTTAAACATAATCATTCTTGGGTATGGTCATAGGACTCAGAAAATATAAAAACAATGAAAATAAAATACATAATACCATATATTTATATGTTACATGTCCTTTTACAATCACTGTATATTTAATGAATATCTTTTGTGCTGAAATAACACTAGCAGTTGTAAAGCAGATATTACTCTATTATGCAAATTGTGGGTCACTGACCCTTAAGAATATCATTATGACAATGTTTTATTTTCAGCTAATATTTACTCTATATTAACTGGTATTTTGTGGAAGGGTATAGTATTTGGCTTCGGTTCTGAAGTACAAATGTGAAATCTCAATCTTATTTTAGTTTCTCTTCCTAGTTCAAACATCAACACTTTTTTTCTAATTTTACTCAAAAGTATCCATACTTTCAGCATGACTCCATGTCATTGGGCCAGTCCATGTCATTGGGCCAGTATTTCTTTTGCTGGTCCCTGTATACTCATCTATAAATAATAGAGCTCCTGGCTAGCTAATATTAGACTCTTTAGTTCTGAAATTCCATAGATTCAAAAATATTGGAACAATACAATTCATATTTTTTGACTTGATATTTTATATAAAATGAACTACTTGTTTAATTTTTCCCTACTAGTTCAGTTTTCTTGATATAATCAGTTAATTTTTATCTTTAATTAATTTAGAACTATGGATCTAGATTTTCATTTCTTATCCAATTTAGAGAATATGGAGGTGATGCTTTTTTTTTTTTATGTGGGTACCGGGGGTCGAACTCAGGACCTCGTGCTTGCCAGCAGGTGCTTGTGCCACTGATCCATCTCACTGACCTGGTGATGCTTTTTTAACCAAGGATTTTGTTTGTTTTTTTGCTTGGTGTGGTACTGGAGATTGAACCCAAGACACTGCCCATGGTGGACAAGTGCTCTACCACTGAGCTACACCCTTAGGCCCTAATCAAGGACTTTTTGCCTGAAAGAACATGTTGAATCCTGGTTATATTCTTTTGTAACCAAGAACATGATCTCTCTTAGGCGGAGCTCAGCCAGAAGGTGATATAGTGTTGTGCTTAAGAGTGTGAACTCAGGATCAGACTGATAGATTTAATTTGTTTGTTGGTTCATTCTCTGTTTATTAAGGCCCTTATATATTAGTTAGATTTCTGTTCATGTGAAAAATACCTGGCAGTAACAACTTAAAGGAGGGAGGTTTGTTTTGGCTCACTGTTTTAGAGGTTCCAGTCTGTGTCAGCTGGCTCCACTGCTTTTAGGTTGTGATGAGGATGAAACATCACAGTGGGAGGGCATGGCAGGGGAAAGCTGCTCAAGACAGAGAGAGAAAAAGAGGAGGTGGTGGTGGTGACTGGGAACAGACACGGTCCCTAAGGGCACAACCCAAGGGTCCACTCCCTTCTACTAGGTCTCACCTCCTAAAATTCCGTCACTTCCCAATAGCCCCTATCAAATTTTGAACCCACAAATGTACTAATCCACTTAATTATGAGCCCTTATGATACAATCACTTCCAAAAGTCGCACATTTAGGGGACAGTTCACATCCAAACCATAATGGCCCTACTCTGTGTAGGACCTAGGTCTATTTTAAAGGTGGGAGACAGTCCTGCCTTGTGTTACTTATGTTTAGTTAGGAAGATGGACACTTAAACAAATAACAATAATACAGAATAAAGAGGATCATGATACAAGTAGTAAAGCAACCTAAGAAGGTATCTAGCAGGGAAAATAATCTAGTGAGTATCTTAATGCAGACAGTTGCTTGATGGATACCCAAGGGATGACTAAGAATTAGCCAGAGGAAGAGAGACAGGGCTGAGTTTTCCAGGCAGAGGCTACATCATGAGTGGACACCTAGAATCACAGAGTGCTCTCAAAGCCTACTAGTAGCCCGGCCATCAGGTCATTCATAGGGATAAACAAGCAAGAAAAATATGATGGGAAGGTCAGCCAGACAAAAACACTGAGAATTATATAATCTCCATTAGCATGTTGGACTTATCAAGTAAAAATATAGACAAGGTTTAAATAGGACTATAACATGGTTATGTTGATGCATGTGGAGGCTCACCCTAGATTGGCTGCTACCAAGATAGCAATTAGAGAGCAAAGCAATAAGCCACAAGAGAAACGATGATAACCTTGTTTGGGATGTTGACATAGGGAATGGAGAAACGTAGATGACTTTGAGTGGTATTTATAAAAAGTCAGCAGAACTTGGTAATTTCTTGGATAGAAAAGTGAAGGAAGAAGCAAAGAACAAGGATGACTTTCAAGAATTTGGATTTACAACAAGGAACAATTATTGGCCCTCTCTGTCTCTGTTTTTATATAAAGGTTATTATACATGTCCTTCATATACATGGTGTGAGGTTGAAGAATTATGTGTTAAGCACTTCGCATTGTGCTTCATGTATAATAAACACTCAGAAATAGTAACTATTATTTGCTTTTATTAATTAATGTTCCTGCTGTTTTTGCAAGTATCATTTCAAGAACATTTGATATTCCCTCATATTGTGAAAAATTCTTGTTAGGAGTACAAATATAGATGAGAGAATTCTGTTTCCTTGACTTGCATCATGCTGTACATTGAACAAGCTCAGTATTTATCATATTGGATTGAAACAAATATCTCTGTAGCTCACTGCCCACTTAGAGTGGGAATTTCTATACTTTTAATCCACACATCCTAAGAGGGTATAATTTAAAACGAATGTGTGACAGATTTTCTTGCATAGATCCAGGGCCTAGATGAGAGATTGGGAGAGGAGAAAGTATAGGAAGAGGTAGGATAGCACTGGAGAGGAGAGTAGAGCCAACAGAAGCTGGAAGAGGGGAACCAATGGAAGGAAGGAGCTGAAGAGAAATGTCACTAGTATACACAATTTCGATTGGAGATATGCCTTTAATTAGTAAGTGAACCCAGACAAAGAGAAGAAAAAGAGGAAGGGATCCCAGAAACCTACATTTCAGATGCCAGGTAGAGTGTCAGGTTCTGCAGAGAGGGTGTCTTAGTCATTTTCCCCTCACTGAGACACAATATCCAGCACCCGTAGCTTAGAGAAGAAGAGGTTTATTTTTGCTCACAGTTTTTAGGGGATTCTATCTACAGTCTGCTGACTCCAAGACAGGAAGTGTATGGTGGGAGGGTCCGCAGAGGAAAGCTGCTCACATCATGGCGTGAAGGAGCCAGACAGAGAAGGGAAGAGCCAGGGAGTGTGCTGTCCCCTTCCAGTTCATGCCCCCAGTGGCCTGCCTCTAACTAGGCCTCGCCTTCAAACAGCAAGTCAGATGTAGACTCATCAGTGGATTAATATAGCACCCCATGATCCAATCACTGTGCAAACACACAAGGCTTTCAGGGAACACCCCCCAGAGCTAAACCGTAACAGAGTGTGAGTAGGAATAAAGATTAAGAAGTACCCTGTAAGAAATTGTCTTTAAGAGGTCATTAGAAAGAAAAGTTTCTGTGGAGGAATGGAAGGAAATGCCAAATCACAGCGAGCTTCAGAGAGAACAGGGATGGGATGGGTTGAGA
This sequence comes from Erethizon dorsatum, assembly GCA_028451465.1. Taxonomy (NCBI): domain Eukaryota; kingdom Metazoa; phylum Chordata; class Mammalia; order Rodentia; family Erethizontidae; genus Erethizon; species Erethizon dorsatum. Next base: position 72,911,425 of record CM051831.1, read on the forward strand.
TGATGAGCTGGGAGGTGGAACCAAATTTTGGTGTGAACTGTATAGATAGGAGGCCTAGAGTCCTAATACTAATCACCATTCCGAAAGAAGGTATCAAACAATCAATAATTTATGAAGCACTCTTGATTCAGTTCTGTTTTAACTTTCCTGTTTTTAGGAGATAAACCTGCTTTTATAAAGATCCAAAATGCATACAAATAAACAAAATGCAGGTATTGTAGCTGTCTGGGGGAGTGCTATATTTGTGCATAAAGACTAAGGGGGAATTTTCAACTGAGTAAACCTTTCTGAGTTAAGGCACACAACATGGTCATCCCAGCAGCATGATTATTAGGAGGCAGGAACATCTTTTGTGCACCCAGTATTGTCTCTAATTAGGAGCCTCTTGCATTTTCCCAGACATGGTACTCATTGGGCCTTGACACTCAAATATGTTTCATGTACTGCCTTCAGACATATGTTCTAGCTTGTTTTGAATCATTTAAGTGCTTGGTAATTCTGCTCTTTCTCTGTTGACATCTGGAGAAATCCATTCTCATTTTCAGGCACTTTGCCTCCAATTTTGATAATTAGAGAGGCTCCATCAAGAGATGCTTACTGTTTGTTTACTGAGAAGAATATTAGTGTTTCTTATTACTTGCATCATAGTTTCCCAATAATGGAAGTCTTTGAAAGTAAACACACATAATAACCTGCCTTGATGAAGAGCTCAAGGGAATCTAATCAATTCTGATGAAACCAACATGAAGAACTACTGTGGTTGCTAATAAAAAATAATTTAACTCTTTTATCAATTTACCTAATTGGCATTGATTGATTTTCTGCTTACAGTTAAGAGCCTAAAATATATAAAGTTCTGTTCCCTGAGAAATTTGCTGTCTAGCTGTGACCAAAAGTGGTAAGACACTGAGTGACAGGTTTACTCTGGCCAGCGGTGACAGGACTAGAGTAATGTGACCTCCCATGAGAGATTACTCTTCAAGGAGATAATTCCCTTGCCTCACCTCCATCTACCCAGGTGTAGCTGTCATTTTCCAATTTTCACTCTTTACTTTTTGCTATGGTTTCAGGGTGTCCCCCAAAGTTCATGTGTTAGAAATTTAATTTCTAAATGCATATGCTAATGATATTTGGAGGTAGGACATGTATATGGTGATTGCTTTCATACTGGACAATGCATTCATGAATTAATGGCTTATCAAGGTAGTGGTTTTGTTGTAAAAGTAGGCTCTCTCTGGTGCCCTTGTTCTAAACGCTCTCTGCTATTTCTGGACCTAGCAAGAAGGCTTTCACCAGATGCTGACAGTTACTGGCACAATGCTCTTGGACCTCTCACTCTCTAGAACCAAGAGCTAAATAAACCTCTCTTCTTTACAAATTACCCAGGGTATGGTATTCATTATAATAACAGAAAACAAAGACACTTGCCTATGGCACTGTTCTCTATTATGGTTTTGCACATCTCAGATTCACTAAGCAATTTAGAAGGCAAAGCTATCCTCCTACATATTTAGCAAAGCAATCAAAGACTGCAAAAATGTTTGTTGAATAGTAATAAAAGTAGTTAACATTGATTGAGATTTTACTGTGCACTGGAGTGTGTGCTTTTATATACAATTGTCACATCAAAAAATAAAAACCTGTGACAGGAAAAAGACTGGGACATAATGTGTTGGCTAAAGATATTTTGATGGCAAATAAGAGAAACTGACCCAAGATTATTTGAAGTTGAGGGTGAAATGGGAATAAATTTGGAGATTTAAAAAATATTTTATAGAAACCAATGGCAGGAATTGAATCTAAGTTTTAGCAGGTACTGTTAGCAGGAAAACCATTTGGGACATAATATATAAGTAATTCATCCTCTCTTCTTCTCTTCTCTGCCCTCCCCTCCATTTCTTTCCCTCCTTCCTTCCCTCCCTCCCTCTCTCCTTGCTGTTTCTTCACATTCTAGTGCTTCTCTATTGATGTTTTGCTGATTAGCGTGCAGGTAATGCCACAGGATCACACCATAAGTTCAACCTTAGGTTAGCATCACTCCAGTTAGGCTAAAGAGCCTAGACTGGGAGTGGCACCTAAGTCCCAAATCTATATTCCAGAAAACACTCTGATTGTTCCTGTTTGGATCAGGTATGCAAGCCTGAGCTAGCCAGGTGTCATGACTCCCACTTGAAATTACAGACATGGTGGCTTGGGGCTCATGCTTGTGGATGAGGCCAGGCACTTCTTATGGAAGAGTAAAGGCTCAGCACATATTCTACACTGTACTACTATAACTGGATAAGAAAATGAACCCATAATGTTAAGTGAAATAAATCAGATACACAACCTTAAATACCATATGGTTTCTCTTATATGATAAACCCAAAGTATAAATAAAGAGCAAAGTAAAAAATAGATAATAGAAAACAGGCTATAGATCTTTTGCAAATGGGAAGGGGACCAAGAGATGGAGGGAGGAGGACACGTAAAAAGAATTAAAATGTGCCATATACATGTACCAACTACCCACAATGAATGTATTCATTGTGTACTGCAAACATGTACTAACAAAGACAAAATATAAAAGTAATTAATAATTATATAATCAACCAAACTTGGTAATTAATTGAATGTGGGAAAGAGACAAAGGGAGGAATTGGAGATAACTTCAAGAGTTCTATGTTGAGAAATAAGGAGGGTGAAGAAGACCCTTCCACTAGTGTGGTGAGCAGAGAATGAGGGAGAGGAGTCTATAAAAGAACATGATGACCAGAAGTCCCTCTTGTTAAGAAAAACATATCCCTATCTAACATTTCTGCTCAGAATGATGACCTGTAAGTCTTGACATATGGACATGGCACTCATAAGAGAATCCCAGTCAAATGGAATTGACTTAATTGAAGACCAGGCTTTTCTTATACCACACAGCTTCTATTCCCAATCCCAGACATACTGTTTTCTCAGGTATCTTTCCAGGAAATTTGTATATACACACGCACGCACACGTATCCCAAATATACTCACTGAACACTACTGTCTACTGAAAGCAAACCACCATGAAGTCACACCTAAGGGCAGAATTAGATTCAGTTCAATTCTGTCACAAATATAAACTCACAACTTGTCTCTCTGACTATGGTTTCTTGCTGTCCTAGTCTACCCAGTTGAATTTCTTTAGCTTTTTCCCCCAAAATACTGATTTCCACATGTCCTTGACCAAAGGGTTTATGATGTTTTCTATAATCTATTTCTAAATTCCTCTAGCTAACTTTCAGAGTTTCTTAAAATCATGCTCCATTCTATCTATTCCAATGTCTAAAGATGTTATTCATTTTATGGTTGTTATAATTGCAAACTTAAATCTGGATGCCTACAGAAAGGTCCATTTTTTTCTCCTGAGAAATACCACTTTTAGTCCCATCTCTGAACTTCTGCTTATGTTGTTTTACTGGAAGGTCTTTTCTCTGCTCCATCTCAGAAAGTGTCCCTTTATGTTATGCCTAGTACTCGAGTTGCAGGTGAGGAAATTGGCCCTATAAAGCTTAAGTAATTTCCTACAAACCTGATGTCTATTTCGTGGCAAAGATAAAACTAGCATTTAGCATAGAACACTAGTCTTTTCTTTAAACCACACTCCTTTAAACTAGATTCCCAAAATTGTATCACTACAACCCTATTCCCAGTTGCCATGCAGAATGTAGTAGGTTAAGTGAGGTAAAATACATCAGATTATTCATTTTATCATTATTATAATTGCCATGGTTTTTCCATTGTCGCCTGTCAACAAGGTAGAATGGTAGAATGTGGTCATAGTTCATCCTGCAGTGGGTAGAACATATTGCTTATCAGTTCTCAAGTCTGGCAGCTGAGCTAAACAAAACTTGTGAGTCCCTTTCTACCTTCTCATCTATAAATGGGGATAGTATTACTTGCACACTTGAGTGGAGAAGAAGACTTTTTGTCTACATAGAGAGAATGAGCTTGCATTTGGGATCATGATTGCCTATTTTCCATTTCTTCTTCTCCTTTTTACCAAAGATAAAGTGTGAAAATTAACAATAATTATGTAAACTGTTTGGGATAGAGTGGATGCTCAGGGAATTTAGCTTTGTTTTCCCAGTAACTCAGTCCTTCGAAGACTTGCCTGAACCAATAAACACTATTATTTATACCCGTTTCACCTTCTTCACTCCAAAACCTGCTTCTCACTTCCATTCCAGCCTAAGCTTCCTCACTCTTGCCCTTTGTATCTTCTTAAATGCCCATCTACCTGAATTACTGTAAACTGTCTGCTACAGATAAACATCTGGGTAAAGATACTTATCTTTTTATTACTTTACTAATACTGAACATTTATCTGAATAACTTCTCTTCTTTGCCACCTTATTCTGGCGATAATATTCTGTATACTTGGAGGCAGCTTGATACCACTAAGTCCCTCCTCCACTCCTATCAAGGGAACAAGAGTCCACAATTTGATATTTCACATTCTGGTTTATTATAGCTTCTACCAGGTCAGACCACTGTGGCTCAGGATTGCATCACGACTTTAACCAGGCCTCACATTTTTGTTTTTTGTAGGCCTTCCTCTCCAAAAAATTTATAAAATTAGATTTTGCAATTGTGTTACTAGAAAGACAAATATAATCTTGGCTCAGTTTTTATTATATGTCATTAATATTATGTTTATGTTAGTGTTCTTGAGTCCAATTGCATCGTAGACTAGAGACATGGCAAAGACAAAAAGGGACATATGTTGTTAAAAGAAGATTAACTCTTTGATCTGGCTACAGTGAGTGATTTGTCATTTTAAATCTCAATTCCTTATTTCTACTGTTTTTTTTCAAACCTATATTTTGCAGAGTGGATCCTTTCAGTTCACTTTTTGGCCTGTCTTTTTTTGATATATTTATTTTAAGAAGATGGATCTGTTAGAGCTTGGAGAAGCTGCAGCCTTCCTCAGAAGGAGTGAGACTGACTTGCTTCTGATACCAGCCATGGCTTTGGATGGTGAGAATTGTAATAGCTGCTGGTTTCACTTTATTACTTCAAGTTGGCAACTAAGATATTTGATTGTTTTCAATTCTGAAAACAAACTTATTTCCTTGAGCTGCGATCAGCCTCTATGAATCTCTGAGTCTGAACGATTGAGGAGCTCAGAGTGTCCAGGCTAAGAAAGGGAGTTTGAGAGAAAGAGGAGGATGGCCGGGAGGCAGCCCAGGCCCAGGTCCTACTTACTTGGTCCTCGGACAGGTTTTCTCATCCAGGAGCCACTATTACCATACAAATGCCTCAAGGAGTGGTCATAGACTAAGCCTTCTCCAAAATGTCTTACTTATCAGTGAATAAATACCTAAATAGAGAGAGGGGATATGACTTAGTCCAGAGGTGGAGTCTGTACACTGAAAAATAAGGAAAGAAAAGACTCTAGGAAGGCTGGAAAATAGTAATTAACCTCTGGTCCTGCTCTGCATTTCTCAGTGTGGGACTTGGCCTTCTGGCAGTGGTCTTCTAGGTCAGCAGGTTTACTGAACCAACAGTAAAGGAAAAGTAATCGGGAGACCTCCTCACTACGTATCACAGTTTCAGGGAAGAACAAAGTTAATGAGGATTTAGCCTTAATATCAAGGCCAAATTCTACACTGAAATCTCTAAATAAATATTACATTTTTCCCTTCTCTATTTACATATCTAGGCTGCATGGTCATTCTCTGAATTTCAGCTAATTGGAAATTTATTTATTTATTTATTTTTATTTTTTTTTTGTGGGTACCGGGGGGTCGACCTCAGGACCTCACGCGCCAGGAGGCGCCCATGCCGCTGAGCGATATCACCGGCCCCTTTTTCGTATGTGGGTTCCGGGAGTCGAACTCGGGCCCTTGCGCTTGCCGGGCAGGCACTTAAGCCGCTGAGCCATCTCACCGGCCCCTAATTGGAAATTTAGAAGTCAGATTTACTGTATGATCTAGCATCAGGTCACCAATGTGTTCTCATTCCAATATTATTCAACAGTACAACATAAAACTGAATGTTGTTCTAGTTGTCAGAATTAGTCAACATTAGATTTTACTATGAGCGATTATAATTCACACCACTTATGTAGGACATTTCATTTCCATCAGAGACCAACCTATCCCGGATAAGTTCCCAGTTTCTAGTCACTGAATTTCATTACTATCAATGGATTTGAGAGCAGCTAATTTTAATCCATCAAATCAAATACAATAATAGAATAATCCCTGAGGTCAGAGCTGGTCATGTCAAGGCTTATCACCGGTTGTTAGACAACTAAGGACAAGAAGATAGTGGTGCCAGGGAAAAAAATAAAAATTGGGTCAAAACTTTAAAGATAATAGGACAGTTCATTTACAGATTTAGCATTATAAAAGTTATTTAAAGTATAGCCATCAACATAATTTTCAATTAATTGTTTTGAACAGGCAATTCTTCCTCATAGAAATATACTGGCAGCAAAAAGATGAAAGTCATCAGAAGTTGTTCATCAACCTGTGTTGGTAGGCAATGGAGTTTGCTGTTTTAAACTCAGGTCAAGTGGAAATACTGTGATAATGAGTATTTTCCCAGTAGTCTTGAATTCACATTCTTGGTCCTTGACTATGCCTGACTGTGTTATTAGAGCAATGCACTTCACATTATTGAGCCTTGGTTTCCTTACCTGCCAAATGGGGATAATAGTACTTGCCTTGTGTGCCTTCCTCAATGGCTGTAATGACCAAATGAGGCTATTAACTTGGAAAGAAAACATAATGCTCTTAATGATACCTAGGAAAGAAATCTACAACTTCTGAGTGTCAGGGAGGGAACCCAGTGGTTTTAGAGATAAAGATAAACACCATTCCTAAACTAAATGTCAAAGATTTTATATTAGAAGTATAATATCTGTTTAACATAGTTATCAAACTGAATGCATTATAACCCCATTTTTGTTCAATGCCATAGTTGGTTCCCTCTGAGTTGTTTGATTATGGGTGGTTTTAAATTTTTTTCTTGTACATTTTGAGATTCCTCCAATAAATGCATCTTTATATTGTACAAGATATTTAAGCATCTCCAAAAGTGAAATAATGTAGACAAAAACCTCCTTACTACTCAGATGGGGAAACCAAAGAGATAAGGTGATTGCTTTATACTTAGCAAAGCCAGTATTAAAATCCCGATTGCCTAATTCAAATACATTGTTATCTGAATTATCAGCTCTGCGTTGTTCATGATCATAGAAAATTAAAAGTTGACTGATTTCATGCATTTCATTTTTAAAAACATCCTTGTCATGTTCTGACCCTCAGATAGGGAGTGATTTCCAAAAACACTTCTCTCCTATTGTTTTCAGGGGAGATGAAATAAAGAGCTCATCAGGGAGGAGATGGTGACCCTGCTCCTTGAAGGAAAATTGGAGAAAGAAAAGCTAAGCATTGGCTGGAGGAAGCACGCTGTAATGAAGGAACACTGATTTAGGAGGTGGCTGTTCTAATTTATAGAGTCGTTTTTGTAATGACTGATGCTAAGTAGCTACATGACCATGGTGTGACTATGGGCAACTTTTTGCTTTTCCCAACTTCTTTTTCTGAGAAAGAATGAGACAGAGAAACAGAAAGAAATAGACAGACATAGACACATGTGTGTGCCCACACACACACGGAGCGGAGAGGAGGCTATGGCCAAGTGATCTTCAAATTTATTTCAAATGATAATAGTTGTTTTGAAATGCAGAGCATTTACCTTAGGCAAAAACAAAATGTATGCTAAATGGGTGCTTTTCAAAAACAAGCATATATTCATAGACATAACCCAAAGGAAAATTAGTGTTTGCAAAAAAGACTTGAAGCAAAACCAGTATTTGCAATATAAACAAGTAGAAAGCCAATGGACAGTGTGTTAAATGGCAATATGAAATCTTCCTGCCAAGCACTTTTAGTGGAGCGTTATTTGTAGTCAAGGGAACAGAGAAGGCAGCACATTGCAGATTTTGATAAGAAGATAGTGAGCAACAAAATTCCTTGCAGAGATAAGGATGGTGCAGAAGAGGTGAATGGTGCACAATTTCATCACCTCCTTTGGACAAAGCTCTTCCCCAGTCCTACTGCCCACCCCTGCAGAAAGCACCTGGTGTAGGCCACCTTTCCTGCAGCAGTGAGGCCTCTCTAGTTTTTGTGACTCATATATTATAGGTGGTGATGGCAACTGAGTGACATTACCCATTAATACCATACTTGCAGTTTCTCTTTTGTTTTCCTTAAAACCATGAGCTAGGATTTCTGCCTTTCCAGCCAAACACTCTCCCCTCTCCCTTCCTCCTCTCTGGCTGAGGAGCTGTGATATAGGGACTCTTGCGATCTGCTAGAACGTTTTTTCCTTTAAAAGCCTATTTTTTACTTATCTTCACTGTCTATCTGCTTCGAGTGGGTGGGAAGTAGAGGTATTTAAATGAGCCTGGAGAAGCTGCCTCAGATCACAGGAGTTCTGACTCATTTCAGCTACAGTCTTTATGGGTTAACCACCTTGTGGAGGGCTTATTTGCTTGGAGATGGAGAACAGAGGTGAGGAGGCTGAAGAGAGAAACTTAACATATAGGGGAAATAGGAGTCGGTATTTTTTTATTTTATGGAAATAAAGTAAAACAAAATTTCATAACAAAACAGTAATTTCATAACAACAGTTAATACATTGCATATTGTTATCTTTAAAGTAGTTACTCAGAGTACAAGATATGGGCACAAAAATTCTCCATTTGATATTAGCACAAACCTTCCTTTTCAATGAAATCGGGGACACTAATAGTATAACTAACTTGCATTTGTTTTTCCTTTTCCCTTCCTTCCTTTCCCATTTCCCCTATCCTAATTCCTTGTGAAAAATTTCTTCCCATTTTACAATATCTATTGTACATTTTAGACCTCTTTCAGTTTCTCGCACCACGGAGACAATATGATGCTTACATATGTAAGTCTGATTTATTTCACTTAGGAGTATGGTCTTAAGTTCCATCCATTTACCTATAAAAGTTTCAAGTTTATCTTTGTTTATGGCTGAGTAGTACTACATTGTAAAAAAAAAAAAAAGACTGCATCATTTTTTAGCCATTCCTCAGCTGATGGGCATTTGGGTTGTTTCCAAGATTTAGCTATTACAAATTGTGCTGCTATTAACATAGGTGCACATATATTACTGTGGTATGATGTTTTTAATTCTTCTGGGAAGATACCCAGAAGGGGAATAGCTGGGTCAAATAAGATCTATAATCCTAGTTTTTTGAGGAATCTCCACACTGATTTCCACAGTGGTTGTACCAGTCTATACTCCCACCAATAGTGGAGAAGTGTTCCTTTTTCCCCACAGCCCTGCCAGCATTTATTATTGGTTGATTTCTTGATGACAGCCATTCTTTCTGGGGTGAGACGGAATCTCAGTGTTGTTTTAATTTGTATTTCTCAAATGACAAATGATGAACATTTTTTCGTATATTTATTTGCCATTTGTATTTCTTCATCTGAGTAGTGTGTATTCATCTCAGATGTCCATTTTTGGATTGGATCTTAGAGTTTGGGGGGGTCTGATTTTTTTTTTTCAATTCTTTATATGTTGTAGATATAAGTCCTTTGTCTGAGGAACAATTGGCTAAAATTTTTTCCCACTATGTGGGTTGTCTTTTCACTCTGTTGGTGATTTCTTTTGATGTGCAAAAGCTTTTTAATAAGATTAGATCCCAGTTGTTGATTCTTTGAAATATTTCCTGTGCAGTCTGGATTTTGTTCATGAACTCTACCTACACCTATGTCTTCAAGATTTCTACCTACTTTCTCTTCCAGTAGATTTATTGTTTCTGTTTTAATATTTAGATCTTTGATCCATTTGGGGAGTCATTTTTATTATATGAGAAAAATAACTGACACACCCTCCTAAATATCCTCTCTAATTTTAGCATGCCATTCTCTTAGCAGACTTCCATGCAAAGATTAAAAATGTAATCTAGAGAAATACTGAAGGACAGGATCTAAAAGGATTGGGGGGACATGCTAGGAAAGGGAACAAGCACTAGGGCAATACCCACGGGCCTGGGGATGTAAGCAGAAGTAGTGATGTGGTTGAGATGGATGGGTAAGTTTTCTGGAGGTGCCAATAGTAACTTTTTTGTATCAAAATGGCTTATGGTGTCCCCAAGCCTGTGCTTGCTAAGATATTTCTTATTCTTACAGAGTCGCTGTGTATCTTCAGTGTAAACATTCACTATTACATATAATGTGGGAGTTTCCTATATTGGTGACTCCAAGTTAACAAGCAGACTTACAAGAAATAAGATCATATCTATCCATATGAAAGTACTTAATGGCTATGTATTTTTCCAAGTACTATGGTTACAATTTGTCTTTTTTCCTCTACAGGAAAAAAGAAATGCTGGGTTTATGATGAGAAGAATGCCTACATTGAAGCTAAGGTTAAAGGGAGTGAAGAAGATGGAAAAATTATTGTTGAGACTAAGGATGGAAGGGTAAAAGAATATTTCATTTTGGGAGTGACTGTATTCTCTATTTCATCAAATCTCCTTTGTATAATATTGTTATTAATGACTTTATGGAGAACATGCCACTGACCAATTTGGAGACTTCACTTGTCCTTAAGGGGCTCCTCCACTTAATATAAAGATTTAATAAAAAGCATTGAATAAATCAGAGTAAAATGATTGGATGGCAAATATTGACTCCAGAACTCACAACCATTTCCACTTCTTTCATCCATGCTTCAATTTTTTTTTAAAGGTGCCTTTTGGAATGAATAATGACCTGTAGATTTCTAAAGCAAGCTGTGTTTGTAGGATCAAGAAAAAGATGTCTAAACTGAATAAAAATAGCATAGTTTCAAAGGAGTCAAAAGATGAGGGAACGCTGAGTTAAAGTTACGTGAAATACTAGAGAAAGATTAAGAGCTTGGAGGAAGCCTTGGATTTCAGACATAGGAAGTCATCTTTGAAAAAGAAGATTAGGCCAACTTTTGGGGCATAAACACTCACAGAATGAATATGCAGTGAAACTGTGACAATCTCCAGTCTCTACTTCCTGTCCTCAGGGCATTGGAAATAGCAATGTACTGTTGAAAATACGGATCAGTCAGATCCTTTGCCTGTATCACTGACCTCGAGTTACCGGCAAGGCACATGGCATGATCTGGGCCCCACTTCCACCCTGACTTGGAGGTGCAGTTCCTTGAAGATTTTATAGATGATGATTCCTTGCCCTTCTCTAAATTGTTTCCAGTTGTGTTCCTTCCCAATCCTATATCAAGTCACACATTATGATGTACACGTTAACTTTCTTTTAAGAAGACTTGTCTTTTTAATGCTCTGTGCATTTAGGTAACTTATCTAATAGAATGCCATTTAAGTTGTAAAATTCTGGAGGCCACTCGTAAATATTGCTTATGGTGCTTGAATATGTCTTTCTGAAAGCCAATGTCTGTATGTAAAACAATCCATAGATTTTTGTATAACTAAGTAATGGAACCAAGGAATGAAAGTTATCCTTTTTAACAGAAATATAAATAGGTAAATGAGGGGAGATTCAGTTTTTAATCCAGTAAGCTAAGGTTACACAGGGCTGGTTAGCCTTGAGACAGTATTTGTAGAAGAGGAAAAGCAAAGCGCAGATCTAAATGTCTCTTGTCTTATTTCCATCATTATTTGTGCCACTTTTTTTCTTGGCGATACTGGGGATTGAACCAAGAGTCTTGGACATACTCAGCAAACACTACCATTAAGCTATAACCCCAGCCTATTGTGCCAATTTTCACAAAAGATTTTATTCAGATAAAATTGAGGTACCACATAGTTCACCTCTTTAAACTTTACATTTCAATAGTATTCAATTAATATATCTAAATAAACGTGAAACCCTCACAATAATCTAATTTTAGTATATTTTAATTATCCCCACAAGAAGCATTGTGCTCATTGACAATCAGTCCCCTTTCTCTCCTCACCCACCTCTCCTCACCCACCAATCCCAGGCCGTGATCATGTCTTATTTTTGTCTCTTCTCTTCAGAGTCTGAGTGTCAAGCAGGACAACATCCAGCAGATGAACTCAGCAAAGTTTGACATGATCGAAGACGTGGCAGTGCTAACTCACCTCAGCGAAGCATCCGTGCTGCACACCCTGAAGAGGTGCTATGACCACTGGATGATCTACGTGTGTATATCTGTTTTACTGGCAAAATAACATCCTGGCAAGCCCAACCTCTCCTGCGTTATATCTTAAATTTAATTTAAGCATACTACATAGAAACAGTCAAGAAACCCACACCAGGCAGGGACTTGTCTTAGTATTTCTTCATTTCAATTTTGTTTGCATTCAAGTCGCTTTCCACAGATCATCATTCTATGTGAAAATCATGAGGCCTGGAAACTGATAGACTGGAGTCCAAGTGCTAGCTCTTTTACCTAAAAGTTAAGGTTCTTTCTTTTTTATTGATTAAATTTATTGGTACATTTTAGCTATACATAATGATCACATTCATCTTAGGGAATTTGTACCTGCGCATGATATAACTTGATTCTTTTTTTTCCATTCCCCTACCCTCCCTTCAACCCCTCACCCTCTCTATTTACAAAAGCTTTGTTTCCATTTTTTTTCATTTTTTTCTTTTCCCTTCCTTCCCCCTCCCCCTCCCTAGTTCCCCTTCCCATTTGAACAAATATTCAAAAGGTTCTTATTTTTTTTTAATTTATTTGAGAGTTTTCACTTTTGAAAAAAAAGTGAAAAGATAAAAATGGAGGACTCTTGTAGTCATGCACATGTGGGCAGCATTTGCACACCCACATGTGCGTGCCTGTGTGGAAATACATAAACATGTATGTAACATTCCTAAAACACTCATTGATCATCTCATATGACAGTCTTTGGACTTCAGGGATGAGATGAGCTGAGCCCCTAAAGTGTTCTTATGCTCTTGGTAGCAATTGTCACCCTGATTTCAGGAAGGTTACACATCATCTTTACCACTAGACTGTGGGCTCCTTGGAGGCAGCCAAAACATGCTTGATTTCCTTCGATGTGCTCACTTTTTTTAATGAACCAGAAAGATATAAAATGGCCCATTTATAGGCCCAGTGGTAGTGAAATGAACACTGCTAAGACCGCAGTGGGCTCTAACAAGAGGACTGATAAACATGGAACTTGTGTTTCTCTTGTGTATGCGCCCGCTGCTCTGTGCACGGAGGTCTAAAAGCAGCATCTGGGCCTGTCTTGACACTGTGTGAGACACTTCTGCCAGGGGCAGCCAATGGAAACGGAGTTGTTTGGCTCTTCACCTCCTCCATCTTGTTGAGAAAGCACCCATACAGTCCCAGGTGAGGACTGGTTGTTCTCTCTTATCACACCTCTCTCTTGTTGAAACTTGATGTCTTAAAGTGACATCAACTCGCTTTTTGTAAAGTGAAATAGTAATGCCTGGCCTTCCTCAGTAACTTGGAAGATTAAAAGCACATAGATAGAGTACAAAGTTCAGTGCCTGTCACCTAATTAGTGTTCAATAAATGGGATCATTTTTCTCACCATCATTAAACTTGGTGATGGTTGGTTGCTGCTCAGTTTCTTTCATTTAATCAAAACCTATGCATCAGAAGCAGCACTGAGAGATTAGGTTAAAATGCTGGCCTCTCTGATTTACCATGTGTCTGTTTTAGTTTTTTTGGGATATGGTAGCAAAATTAGCACAACTGGGGTGGTTTAAAACAATAACTATTTATTTATTCTCTTACAGTTACAAAGGCCACAATCATCAGAGGCCATCATCCATCTCCAACATTATCCAGAGGCCATAAAGCCAAATCAGCAGGTCTCACTTCCTCTGGAGGGTCTGGAGGAGAATCATCCCCTCTTTTTTCCAGCTTTCAGTGTTATTGGCATTCTTTGTGGCCATACTCACTTCAATCTCTGTCTCCATCTTTATGTCACCTTTTCCTTTGTGTGTCTCTAGTAAGGAGATCAGTCATTAAATTTAAGGCCCACTGGGATGTCAGTCTTCAAGTCTTTAACTTAATTAAACCTATAAAGACCTTTTCCCAAATAAATTCACCTTCACAGTTTCTAGGGATTAGGGATATACTGTAAATATATCTTTTGGGGAGCCACAATCCAACCACTTCATTGACCAAGGCACCCACATGTGCCATTTATTCTCCGTCAGTGTCCTGACAGTCAAGTTCCTAATCTTGCTGAGGCAGCTATTGCTTTCTGCCTCAAATGCCTGATGGCTGGTTAGTGAAATCCCTGCAGGCCTGCTGTTAGCATTCTGTCTTCAAAAGCTGTCTGTGTTAGACATGTTAGTAGTTAGCAAATCTCCTGGGGAGAAGTAATCCCAGGTGCCGATGTTAGGCTGACCTGGTTCTGTCTCCTCTATTTAGAAGGTTCCTTCTTTATATGAACCAAAAACTCTCTTCTTTTGTGTTCTTTTTATAAGTAAATATTCAAGCAAATATTACCTGCCAGAAGAAGATCTGACGGACCTGGAAGTATTTCTAATCTATTTTCCAAAATCTAATCTTCCCTCAGACAATATTTAGGTTTCTCCTGTGTGACCCTAAACCCTTACAAGTGGCTGCCAGTGTATCAGAAAGAAGTCATGGCTGCCTACAGAGGGAAGAGGCGCTCGGAGGCTCCCCCTCACATCTTTGCTGTTGCTGATAATGCCTTTCAGGTTATGCTTCACAGTAAGTGACTGCCCTACAAAATGAAAAGTAAAAATATCTGATCTACTTTCTCTGTACCTCCTGGGGCTATGGAGACAATTAGCTTGTACTTCAAAGTGAAAGAATACATCTACAGTGCTGTGCTGGTGGCTGGCCCCGAGTAAGCCCCTATAGAGGTCAGCTGTTATTACATAAAGGATCTGCTATACTGTCTAACACAAAGACGTTATTCTACAGCTATTATTACACAATGATTCCTAAAAGGCTTAAAATGGGAAAAATGTTAACCATTAGTTGATTACTGTTTTTATTTAGAGCAAGGAAATAAGCCTAAAATTTATATGTTCTTCTGGTCAGCCTACCTAGAAAAACACTGTTTTATCCTTCACTGTTTAAATTGTATTTTTTACTAAGTAAATCAACCAAATCCTTTCCCTGTGTCTGACTTCAAGCAGAAGCTGAGGAAATTGTAAATAAGTTCATGCCAATACATAAGCCTCTGGCATAAACATTCTGGCATTTTTCTTTCTTTTATATAGATCATGAGCACCAGTCTATACTGTTCACGTAAGTTTGTTGCCTTGTTTTGCTTTTTGGTCAACACAAAGTTGCATTGAGAATATACACCTATGTGTCATTGAAAATACAACTTAACTTTGACATGGTTGAATTGTTTGCTTTTTAAATGCAAAATGCATTCTTGCAAGAATAAGATACAGTACTCAGCAAATTGTCGTAATGCTTTAGTCAGTGATTCCTCCAAATACGGTGCTTCCATCATTTAAAGAGATGCTTTAGAAGCCACAGTGCACAACCTGAGCTCAAGCACCTTGTTGGTGAGGAGAGTTCCCGAATGGTTCCAAATGATCACCTTCAAAGTCTCTGCACTGGCTAAGTAAGAAGAGACGCTGAAAGTCCATTGAATATGGCCATGGGACAGACAGCATGCTATTGTAGGCAGCTAGATGGGGGCAGGCCACTGTATGGCAAGCAGTGAGATCTGAGAGACTTAGAGGGATAAGGAAAGAGGATGAAAAGGAAGGAAGGAAAGGATCCGAGTGATACTTTATTCCATGTTAATTTTGATGTAAAGATTACAGGCAGGGCACTAAATTTCATATAGGTCAAGGCAGTCTTTTGTCCTAAGATGATTTGGATGACAAGCCTATCAATTTCTAAAGATAATGTATAAAGTTAGCTATTTATGAAAGATAAAGGGGGATCCTTATTCATAATTGCCTGGTGAAATGATTGGTAGGCTCTCTTCTGGGAAGAGGTTTAGATTTGATCAGGGTTACTTAACTTTCTTCTTACTGAATTTCTAATCACAGGGGAGAGTCTGGTTCTGGAAAGACTGTGAACACCAAACATATTATCCAGTATTTTGCCACTGTTGCCACCATGAGTGAATCCAGGAAAAAGCCGGCAAATATTTATATATTGTGACAGGCAGGTGAGATGGCTCCAGCTACTGAATAATGGAAGCTTTGCACTAACCCCTTATGGGGAAAGGAGGTGGAAAAAAAAACACAGAAAAATCAATAAAACATAAAAGAAGTCTTTTTCATCTTCCCTTTCCTCCTGAGAGAATCATCAAGTTCTCTAAATCAGTAATCTGAAAACATGAATTATATAATTTGTCTCAGATCTGCATTAAGGGACATTTACTAGTGTTTTCTTTGGTGGTTGGGTTCTCTGACCATTAAGCCCTCAATATTCAAAGCATTTTACTGCAAGGGCAAGATCATCAGTGCCTTAAATGGCCACTTTTGATATTTATGAAAGTCTTTAGCTACGGTGCAAAGTCAGATTCTCACAAATATGTACCGAAGAAGTCTATTTTTCTATTGAAAACTCCTGTGCCAAATCCTAAACGTGCAAAGAAAATACCCTTAACTTTATTGAAATTCAATGTTCTGAAAAACTTTATCTTCCTCTCTATTTATTTATTTTTAATCCTTGGTGATTTTTAATTTCATTTACATTTTTAGCCCTATAACAATTTAGTTGGGCTTTATAATAATTTTGGAATAACTAGACCATAAAAGTTGGCATACCAAATAAAATTGAGAAGTAATTTTTTTTTTTTTTTTGTGGGTACCGGGGGTTCGACCTCAGGACCTCGCGCGCCAACAGGCACCCGTGCCGCTGAGCGATATCACCGGCCCCTTTTTCGTATGTGGGATCCAGGAGTTGAACTCGGGCCCTCGCGCTTGCAAGGCATGCGCTTATGCTGCTGAGCCATCTCACCGGCCCCTTGAGAAGTAATTTTGAATGGTACTTAAAATCAATGAGTTACTGAGCTGTTAGACCTCTCGTCTTTCCATGCCTAACATTGCTTCTTTCTCTCTTCTTTCTTTCTTTCTTTCTTTCTTTCTTTCTTTCTTTCTTTCTTTCTTTCTTTCTTTTTCTTTTCTTTTTCTTTCTTTCTTTCTCTCTCCCTCCCTCCCTCCCTCCCTCCCTTCCTTCCTTCCTTCCTTCCTTCCTTCCTTCCTTCCTTCCTTCCTTCCTTCCTTCCCTCCTTCCTTTCTTCCTCTCTTCTTCCCTCCTTTCCCCCTCCCTTCCTCCTCTCTCTCTCTCTTTTTTCTCTATCTTGTTTTTGTAATTTGATCATGGGTGCTGCCTGTTGTTTTTGCTAAGTAAAAAGTATATCAAAGCAACCAACTTGTTCAAGTTATAAACTATAGAAAGTTTCCTTTACAAGGACCACATTTTTCAATTTGATTGATTTCTTCAGGTACCATTTAACTCTATTATTCCCTAGATAAAATTTTAGTGTGCATTTTAGGGTGTTTTTCTTGGTGTACGTTAATTGATTTGGTCTAGTTATTGTGTTTTATGAGGATACATAGTGTAGCATATAATGCATAAGACTTCTATAAAAATCTTTGCTCATATAGCTGTCTTATTCAAAGGATGGCAGACCCATATTATGTAGAAGGGATGTAATATTTGTAATTTATATAGTCTTGACTACTATGTACTATATGATTATACATATACAAAGGTCTTTGAAGATGAGTGGAAAAACCACAAAGCCCTAATGCAATGTGGCTGTTAGTTGGTTATTCAGGCTCATTCTGTGTAAATGAAGTGTTTTGGCCCAGCAGCCTGAGTGGGCATGTTCCAAATTCAGCATCAATGCCATTATAAGTCACCGCTTGGTGTGAACTTCTGAGTTAGTTTGGTATAGTAGCAAACAAAACTAAAATTTAATAATACCAAGAATCTATAATATTATCTCAGAATAAATTTCTAGGTATGAGGATTAGATGAGAAGAGAGGAAGATTAATAATAGGGATATATATGCAATGGAGTATGTCTGGAAATTGACTATGGTAGTTTTTGTTTGTTTGGTGAATTATCATTTTCTTTTTCCATGCTGGCCAAGGATAACCAAAACAAAAGCATTACAAGTTAATGAGCTCCCACATATATTCATAAAAGCATTGTATATTGAGTTGTGCTTTTTCGTTTATTGGTTTTCTGAATTTCCATTCCAAAATAATATATTTTATAACAAAATTTGAAGGAACTTTTGGCTACCTATTATTAGAGAAAGACTAAAAAAAAAAAAAAAAAAAAGAAAAAGAAAGAAAGACTGAGGCGCCACTTAGAAGATGTGCCATATTATAGAATTCTGGTAAAAACTTAATTAGCTATACTTTTTTGTGTGCATCTTAGGGCACTTTAGAAGATCAAATCATGCAAGTGAATCCTATCTTGGAAGCATTTGGAAATGCCAAAACTCTGAGAAATGACAATTCTTCTCGTTTTGTAAGTAATACGATTTAGCATAATATTAGGGTCTTTAATTTTTAAACAGTGATAAAACTCATGTCTGAGCATATAGGAATGAAAAAATTTAGAACATCAAAAATAGGTGTTTGATTAAATTCTATAATGTTTTTAGAGTCCTTAAAGAATTTATGAGGTTTGTCACTAAGATAATAAAAGCTACTTATAAATGTGTATCTGAGAATTTCTATTTTGTCTATTTCAGGAAGAATGTATTGTAACAATTTCAGATTTCTTTCTTGTGCTCTAGGGAAACTTACAAAATCAATTATAATAATGTTGTATATTTTATGCATTTGAAATTCTTTTTCCATAATTTCTTGTACTCCTCATAAACAGTCTACTTAGTAAGGATTTCCCTGACCTTCTTCTGATTTTAAAACATGCCAAATGTTCCTTTGTTAGAGCTGTTCCATTTGCCAGTTATCCTCTAGAACGTACACTCTAGCAGGTTTCTCGGATCATAGCATTTGCTCAATGAATGTTTGTTAAGAGAACAAATGAAGGAGTAGCTGAACAGTTATTATATTCCTTATTTTTAGGTAAGCACATTGAGGCTCATAGAATCTCTTCAGTGCACCCAAGAATATATAGATAGAAGCTGACAAATTTTAGACCACAAGTCAGGACCACTGCTAATCCTGACAGCCATTCCAGCTTCCTACAGATATTAAATAGGAGCCACTTCATCTCAAACCCATGTTGCATTTTACGTTTTAATCTTTGAAGAAGTATATAATGAAGCCATTGAAACTGTTTGCAAAGTTTGTGGAAAGTTTGAATAGTTTCTGTCTTGTGTCCACCTAGGGAAAATTCATCAGGATGTACTTTGATGCCAGAGGCACACTGTCATCCGCAGACATTGAGATCTGTGAGTGGCCGTTGAACTATCTGATTACTTTTCTTCTAAGTTGTTCAAGAACAGCTAAATATGAATCTTTATTCACTTTTCACCTACCCAGATATGTTTGAAAAATCTCGGGTGATTTGCCAACTGCCCGGGTAGAGGAACTACCACATATTCTATCAAATTCTGTCTGGAAAAAAAGAGCTTCATGGTATGTATAAAATTCTGGAGTCGAGCGCCATTGCAGAACAGGAGAGAGAGAGAGAAACGTATTTCAGAGATTGGAAAGTTCTGTGTTAGGAAATCTCTTTGCCTTTTTTTCCTTGGTTTATTTAACCTACAACTTAGGTAACTGAACCAATTTTGCAACCAATGTTTTATGTTTTTATGGATAGAAAGTAAAAGGCAACACTTAAATTTGGTAGTTAAAGGAAGAGGGTTTGGAAGTGGGTGGGAATTAGTGTGTGGGTGTATGTGTGTGCATGTGTGTAAAAGTATTAGATAATTTAAGGTCTTAAGTGATTAGAGCCACACCAGTGGTACAGATAAGAGGCCAGAGAAGAGAAACATTATCACCTGGGTTGTGTATTGGTCAGTGGGATTTTTGAAAAGAAGAGGGATGTAGGTCGGGATATAAATAATAGGAATCGGATTTAACCAGAGTCAAGGGTGGAGTGTATTTCTAGAAGGAGTGACAATACCACGAAATGGCAAATCAAGAGCAGGAACAGACGTCCAGGCTGAAGGGGTGCATTTGCGTAGAGGAATAGAGGGGATTTTGTTCTGATAAAATTTCTACACTGAGAGAGTTGGAAGGGCATATGTTTGTGTATCCTTGTGGTTGGGTGGGGTAATAGGAGTATTCATCTGATTGAGAGCAGTGTTTAGGATAAATGAGAGGGTGTGATGAGCACGATAGCCTGCAAGCAAGAATATTAGAGGGAAGTGGATACAATAGTCCCAGTGTGAGTTGATGAGACAGTTACCCAAGGCCGTGTCCGTGAGTTTGAGAGAAAAGGGATAGATCTGTGGAAAAATAGGCACATAATGGCAATGACTAAATGAAAGAATGAAGGAAAGTGTAACTCAAAGAAGCACAAATTGTGTGATTTAATTAGGATAATGGTGGTGCCATAAAGGAATAAAATTCATGTATTCATTTAACAGATATTTATTGTCAGACTATTATGTGTATAGCAGGCCCTGCTATGTAAGTGGGGCGGCTAGAGTGTTGAACAGATAGGTCCCTGCCCTCATGAGCTTACATTCTACTATTGAAGACAGCCAATAAAATATATATATATTATATAAAAACATATTTATATAAAATATATATTTATATTTTTAAAATACACATAAAATAGTCCAGTGCATGGTTTCTGCTTGTAGTCCTAGCTACTTGCAAGAGTGAGGCTGGAGAAATGCTTGAGCACAGGAAGTGGAGGCCAGTCTGGGCAACATAGTAAAAACCCTATCTCAAAAAAAAAAAAAAAAAAAAAGGAAGAAAGAAAGAAGGAAAGAAAGCTAAACATAATTTCAGAGAGTAATAGATCTATAAACAAAACTAAAGTAGTGTGAAGGGATACAGAGAATGGGATCTGGTAGGGTTGTAAGTAGTTATATTTTACATAAAATAATCAAGTGATTTTTCTCTGAGAAGGCACTATTTTCGCATAGGTAGGAAATAGGCAAAGGTTTTCAAGAATAAATTTTAGGGAGAGGGAATGGTGAATGTGATGTCCCTGAGACAAGAGTACATTTTGTTTATTTTCTTGGAGTAGCGAGTGGCCAGTGTGGGTGGTAGAAGGTAAGTAGGCAGAGCTAGGCAGTAGCCAGATCAAGTAGTCCTTTCTTGGCCACGTGAGAGGCCTTCAATTTCAAGTGTTATGGGAAGTCACTGGAAGTGGAAATGGAAGAGAAAGGTGACGTAAAAATAATTAAGATGTGTTATGTACATGTATCAACTCCCCCTGATGAGTGCAATCATTATGTGCTGCAAGCATTTACTAATAAAAATAAAAAATTTAAAAAAAGAAATGAGAGAATTGATAAACAGATTAGATTTCATTTCAGGTAAACCGTTAAGGACAATAACTGCTTCCATAAGACTGGGTGTACATACCACAGCGATGTATGTGCATCCATGTTTATAGCAGCACAATTTGTAATAGCTAACTCTTGGAAACAACCCAAATGCCCATCAACCGAGGAATGGATAAAAAATGATGTGGTCTTTTTATACAATGGGGTACTATTCAGCCACAAAGAAAGATCAAATGGAGACTTTTATAGGTAAACGGATGCAACTCGAGACCATACTCATAAGTGAAATAAACCAGGCTCACGTGTAAACATCGTATTGTCTCCTTGGTGTAAGAAACTGAAAGAGTAGATAAGGTCTAAAATGTACAATAGATATTGAGAAATGGGAAGAAATTGTTCACAAGGAAAAAGAAACTAGGATGGGGGAAAGGAAGGAAGGGAAAAGGGAAAAAAATGCAAGTCAGTTATACCATTAGTGTCTTTTAATTAATTGAAATGGAAGGTTTATGCTAATATCAATTGGAGAATTTTTTATGCTTGTATCTTGTACTCTGAGTAACTACTTTAAAGATAACAATATGCAATGTATTAACTATTGCTATTCTCCTATTAATTTGCTATGAAATATTGCTTTACCTTTTTTTCCATAAAATATAAAAATAAAAGACTGGATGTAGGCTGGAGTTGCAGTTATAGGGTAGCAGATTGATGGGGAAAGTTTTACCTGTCCATTTTATGCAGATTAAGTTTAATAAAAATACGGCAGCATTTTGACTACTTAGTCTTCAATTTATGAGTACCTTCACAAGGTAGGAAAAATTTTGCAACTAGATAGTTATTTTTACCATAAGTATAATTGGTGATACTAGCAGCTATTTCCATCCACTTATGCTTCAAAAAAGATTTATTTTTTATTATGTGTAAAAATCTTTGTCCTTCCATTGACTGATTGTATCAAATCTAACATTCTTGACATGGGTTTCTATCTTGCACAGGCCATCTGACACATAGTGTTTAATGTAGGAACCAGCTGTGACCTTATGATTTTTTGAGTATCTATGATTACTAATACGTAGAATCATCTGAAGCCTTCGAACTTCTCTGGAAAAATTATGCTTATCTTGAATTCTTTTACCATGTTCAGTGTTTGGGGCTGCTTAGATTGATTCCTATGCAAAGTCTGACATCTAGTGGCACTAATTTGGTATCGTCAGTTGACTTGTAATACCCTTTGTGTTTTGGGGAAATATTTCAACAAGTTATTGGGTACTCTTACTATCCACGTTTACCATAGAAGTGTTTCAGTGCTCCTGAAGATATACGGGGGAACATAGTAACAGTAAGAGTATCATGTCCAAATCTCCTATAGCATGAGCATCTGTCTATACTACAAAATAATCTGGTATAAGAATTACAGGCTGTGATTATACTGAAGTGGAAAAGGTGAGGTGAAGTGTTACTCCAGGCCTGTCTCTACCTAGCCATGGACACGTATCCTGTCATTTTGCTCTTACTTAGGGCTAACCCTTGTTCCAGGCATGGCTAAGACCCACTTCCTAGTCTTCTCAGATAAGGTTCCTTTGGAATCCTTTCAATCTGAACGCAATTTCTATAGCTCAGCCCTACATGTATCTGTCTGCCTTTCTCTGTTTTTTGACCCTTTTCCTTCTTTTTATTTACTGTACCAATTCTTGCTATTCACCTAATATATAAACTCCAGGAGGAGAGGCCAGCGACCAGAACATCTTTGCCTTTTAGAATTCTTGACATTTTGCCTACTACCCTCAGTGCTCATTTTCTACAGTGTGACAACCTCATAGTGAAGAAATACCCTATTGAATGAGGGGAAATATTTGAAAACTATATATCTGAAAAAGGGTTGATATCCAAACTATATCAGGAACTCAAATAACTCAATTGCAAGAAAACACACTAATTACAAGTGGATAAAAACCTGAAAAGATATTTCTCAAAGGAAGATATGCAAATGGCCAACAGGCTTTTGCAAAAAACGCTCAACATTTTGATCATCAGGGAAATGCAAACAAAAATCATACTGGGTTGCACTTCACAACTTTTAGGATGACAACTGTAAAACAGATAAGAGATAGCAAGTGTTGGTAAAGATGTGGAGAAAAGATAACCTTTGCACAGTGAGTGGTAATGTAAATTTCTATAGCCATTGTGGCAAATGTATGGAAGTTCATAAACAAATTTAAAATAGAAGTACCATACGATTCAGAAATCTCATTTATGAGTACACATCCAGTGGCAATGAAATGAAATCAAAGAGATACCTGCACCCTGATGTTAATTGTAGTATTATTCACAATAGACAGGATATTAAATCAATCTGAGTATCCATCAAAGATGAAACTATAAGGAAATTCATCTATCTATCTATCTATCTATCTATCTATCTATCTATCTATCTATCTATAAATGCTATTCAGCCTTAAAAATAATCCTGTTATTTGCAAAACATGGATAAAACTGCAGAACACTGCTAAGTGAAATAAGCTGGGCACAGAAAGATAAATACTATATGATCTTATTCATATGTGGAACCTGCAAAAGTCAAGTAAGTTCATGAGATATATAACATACAATGTGGTGACCACAGTTAATAACAATGTATTATATACTTGAAAATTGCTGCGAGTGGATTTTAAAAGTTCTCACCATAAAAATATCTATGTAAGGTAATAGATGAATTAATAGGCTAGACTGAGCCTTTCCAAAAAGTATACATGTATCAAAACATTATGCTGTCCAACATAAATTCAAATAGTATTTGTCAATTAAAAAATATGTAAAAATCATGGATTATATTTCAAATAAAATTAAAGGTATCATATTTGCCATTGTTGGATTTCCTTTGAGTAGCCCAAATTCTTTTTACTTTTTAAAATTTTATAAAATAATTTTATTGAATATTATTGATATAAAATAAACTGCATGTCTTTGAAGTATACAGTTGGTAGTTGTTGGCATATGTACATATGTGAAAAACCATTACCATAATCAAGATAATGCACCTATTCGTGGAAACATTTCTTTCTGATCCTGTATAATTCCTCCCCGGCCCTTCTCATTGGTTGAAGCTCCTTCTTCCAACCCTCCATCCCTGGCCAAGCAATAATACGATTTTAGTCCCTGTAGATTAGATTGCATTTTCTAGAGTTTTATAAGCCAGAATCATAACACACACCCTTTTTGTCTGGCTGATTTCAGTCAGCATAATTACTTTGAAATTCTTCCATGTTGTAATTCATTCTTTTGCTTGCTGAGTAATAATCAATTGCATGAATATATAATTTGTTAATCCATTTAACTTCTGTAGATATTTGGCTTATTTTCAAATACAGTTGCATGAACATTGGTGTAGCCCAATTTCTTTGTTTCTGAGATTTGGGGTTCAGAATAACAGATCTTCAGTTTAGTGAGTGATAAACAGAAAAATTAAGATGAGCTCAAAAACCTTCATCATGTGTAAATATTGGGCAATAAGAGGTTGATGAGATTTTGTCGAGTTCGTTGACGGTGTGCTGCTGACAGCTTGCCTTGGCTTCCGCCTGCATTATGTTTCCTGATGAGGTGCTTAATGTCAGGAGTCCTAGACATACCAGCAGTGTGCTGTTGAACACAGTAGCTGATTTATGGATCCTTTCAAAGATGAGATCAGCTTCCCAATGGTGAGGATGTGATGTGACAGGGCTACACTGCTAATGCTCCCTGGGTGTCCACCCCAAAGTTTGGCTGCTTCCTAGCCTTTGAATTTCATGTTTGTTCAACTTATAATGTAACAAAACATTTTTGTTCTTTGACCTCCAGCCATGAATCTAGGCCAAATTGATGTTTACAAAGTTTAGCCAGCTCACATTAGCTGCTGCTTTTTTAAAAATGCCAGTTCAAGCTGCTGCAATTAAACCTGCTTCTAGATTTGGCCAGCTTACTCTACTTTTGGAAGGCTTTAACATTTGACTGACAAGATAATAGAGGGCAAAAATTAATTGCAGAACATAGATTTTATTTTGGCTTGTTTACAAGTATGCTACAAACTGTAAGAGTAAACTGTGACTATCAGTCAATTATTTTCTCAGGCCTTGTGGATTTCTCAGAGCTGTTTAACCAGCGATTTTCCTCCTGTAGACATGCTTCTGGTATCTGCAAATCCCTGTGATTTTCGTGTTTGCTCCTGCGGAGTAGTTGCTGTGGACAGCTTGGATGATGCTGAAGAACTGCTGGCCACAGAAGTAAGTCTTGTTGGTTGTCCAAGCAAGCTTGGTGATGACAATGAGAAACAAGAGAAAACATCGTAGCACCGCAGTTTTCTTAAGGGATCTGGAGAAGTGGGCTAACTCCTCCTTCACTTCTGCCCGAAGTCCATTTACTGTAGAAGTGTACATTGTCAGGAGAGTAAATTTGGAATCCTGAAAAAGTAGAAATTGGAACTTAATGACAAACATTTCTTTTCTTTGCTGTATATCTGTATAGTTTTTGTTTTTAATGTACTTGGGGTTGTTTTTGTAAGCTTATTATACTGCTTTTTTGTTTTCCAACAAAATTCTGTGATATATGACATATATAAATTGGTTTATAGAATTAGCATTTTTAATCAATTTTCTCCAAAATAATTTTTATTAGTACATGTTTATACTATATAATGATCACATTCATCATGGGGAATTTGTACATATACATAACACATCTTAATTCTTTTTTTGTCCCCTTTCCCTCCTTTCCCTCCAGCCCTTCTTCCCCTCCCCATTTACAAAAACTCTATTTCCATTTTTTTCCTTAAATTCTTTTCCCCTTCCTTCTCTCCCCTCCCTCATCTCTTATTCCCTTCCCATGTCAACAAGTTCTTTTTACTGCCTAGTATCTATTCTCTATTTTGCTCCTTATTTATACTTCGGGTTTTTCACACAAGGGGAACAGTGTGATATTGAAACTTATGTGTCTGATTAATTTTATAAGTATTTCAAATGCCATTACAAACTCTTCACAAGCATTTAAATGGATATTCAAAGCCAAGTGTGGTGTTCATGCCTTTAATCCCAGCACTCAGGCAGCTGAAACAGAAAGATCACTATGAGTTCAAGTTCAAGGCCATCCTGAGCTACATAGTGAGTTCAAGGCCAGTCTGGGCTACATCGTGAGCCTCTGTCTCAAAAAAACAAAATAAAAGGATATTCAGTCTTCTGCTCCCCACAGCATAGTGGTGAATGTCTTTGAAGGCAAATACTTTTTCTGTATATCAAGATTTACCTCATGCGAGATTCCTGCGAGTGAAATTACTAAGTAGGAATATGATTTTTTATAGCCTCTTGATATACATTCTTAACCACTAGATTGTCCCCATTTTCTCCCTCCTGGAGTGTATGAAAATACACATCTTACCCTGACTTTTTGGATGCAATTCTATGGTGGCATGGGTTTTCTTTTCTTAAATTCTTCCCTTTGCCAGTCTTGAAATGAATCTGCTCTGCAATAAAATCAAGAGAACTATGAGATCACAGAAAGAAGCTAGCACCTGCTGCCATAACCATGAAAGAAAAATAACTGAACCCACATAACCAGTTAGTGATCTGTTGCTGGAAGGGAGGATAGGAGCAGGGCATTGAAGGAAAGTTCTAAAACTACTAGAAACAAACCAAGCCAAGTCTTGTGCCTTCATAATTCTCTTTTAAAGTGATGAGCAAACTATTGGTGACCAAGTGCCAGCAGGGTCTATTCGTATCGATTTGAACAAGGCTGACACCCCCAGGGTCTTGGTGCTTTATCTCATTTCTGCCAGCTCGCAGCCCTGTGTGGGAGGTGTGACACACAGCAGAGTATGGTGCTTACGGCAGCTGTTGGGAAAAGAAGAAAGAGCATCTGCTTCTCTTTTACAGCAAGCCATGGACATCTTGGGCTTTCTTCCTGAGGAGAAGTATGGGTGCTTTAAACTCATTGGAGCCATCATGCACTTTGGAAATATAAAATTCAAACAAAAACCCAGAGAAGAGCGACTGGAAGCAGATGGCACAGAAAGTAAGAATTATTTGGAAGACTAGCTTATACTTCTATTCAAATCTTTGATTCCAGGCCCAGCCCTTTGCTTTGCAGTTGTTCTCCCTTGTTGGGTTTTGGAAAATGTTGAAAATAATCAATATCATCTCCCTCAGTTACTGTTCCTAAGATATTTTCTCAATTACCACTCTAATGTTCTATTCCCCTATTGCAGAATAAGAAGCATCTCTCAAATAATAATTGATGCTGCTGGTGAATTTCCTACACTGATGTGAAAAGGGATTGACTAACGCTATGTACCCTTAGCACATACACTGTGGGAAGAACAGAGAAAGGAACAAATTACTGTAAAATGTATTAAGTGACAAAATGGAGGTGTGAATGTAAACCATCGGAATTTCAAAGGCACAATAACTGCACTGGAGTGAAACGATAAGGATTCATTTTCTGTTGGTTTTCACATGTTAAAAATCTAGGGTTTTACCTGCTTACCAAAAATATTTGAGATATATCACAATCGATATTCTGTCTACGATCATTAAATTAGAAAACCACAAATATGCCCAGAAGAAAGCATGAGTAGTCATTGCAGTTACTACATTTAACATAAAAGTTCCTTGCAACTGAAGGAAAAGAGGAAGCACATTCATTCCAACTTTTCAACAAATTTTTAACATTTTATATTTTAACTGTGATAAAACATACATAACATAACATTTGTCATTTTAGTTGTTTTTGAAGTGTACAGTTTAGTGGTATTAATTACATTCACATTGTGGCGTAACCATCACTACTGCCATGTTGTAGCTTACAGCCATATGTTGTTCCTTTCATAGCTGAATAATATTCCCTTGTATGAATATATCACATTTGATTCATTCATTAGTTGATAGGCATTTTGTCTCCCCTCAACCTTTTGACTTTATGAGTAATGCTGCTAGAAACATTGTGTACAATTTTTTGGTGTACTTATATGTTTTAATTTCTTCTAGGTACCTATGTAAGAGTGAAATTGCTGGACCCTATAGTAATTCTTTGGTTAACTTTCAAGTAATTGCCAGGCTATTGTCTGTAGTGGCCAACTCACAATGAGGTTTCCATTTTCTTCACATTCTCACCGTTTGTCGTCGTCTACATCTTTTTGATTACAGGTATCCTAAAATGGATATGAAGTGGCATTTCAATGCCATTTTTTATTTTTATCCACAAAAAATAGATTTCTTTAAACAGTTCAGAGTCAGCCATTTATTTCAAAACTACAGTCTATTTTGTTACATTGATCGAAACACACCATCTTTCCATCCTCCAGGTAGTGGCTTTGGCAATAATGGAATGAAATTTTATAGTGTTTTCCTTTTTCCTTCACTCTTTCACTCTCTCTTTCCTTTTCTTCTTTCCTTTTTTATGGCCAGATGCCGACAAAGCTGCTTTGCTCATGGGCATTAACTCCTCTGAGTTGGTGAAGGGCTTGATTCATCCTAAAATGAAAGTTGGTAATGAATATGTTACCAAAAGTCAAAATGTAGAACAGGTAAGGTGCTATTATCCTTCACTTGCTGTGATCAACGCCTTGGTTGTCTCGCTAAGAAGCTTCCAAAGCTGTTGATTTCTGACATGAATAGAACTGGTAAACTGCATCCCTTTCCTGTTTGGCATAATGAATCCTTTAGTGTAACAGATGCAAGGTGGCATGTTAGTTGAGAAAAGGTCTCAGAACATATGCTGAAGTTAGTATTTGAAGAGACAAGTAGAACAGGCATGAGAGGAGAAATGTCATGCACGTTTTGCTTAGCATTCAGAAAAACATTACAATGACGGAATAACAAATGCTCTGAGGACATCTTGAGGCTTTGCCTTAATACAGTAAGTATTGCCTGGTCTAATGGGCAATATAACCAAATAAGTTTGTTAGCGCATTTCAAAATAATAATTTACATCTGCTGTGTATATTAGTCAGTATGATATAGGCCATGCTGCATCAAACATATACACTAAAATCTCAGTAGCAACAAAGTATTTCCTTTTTTTTTTTTATGTGGGTTCTGGGAGTCGAACTCAGGACCTTGTGCTTGCCAGGCAGGCGCTTATGCCGCTGAGCCATCTCACCAGCCCAACAAAGTATTTCTTACACTAAGTGCCATACAGATTGTACAGCCTTCTTCCATTTCACGGTTATGTCATCTGGGACCCAGGGCTTCCCAAGTTGCTGCACAGGCAGACAAGGTAATCTGCGGAAGAAATGTAGTCACCTCAAGGGCTTAGGGTAGAGGTGAGACCTCTTTCATTCGTGTTTCTTTGGTGAGAATGACATTATCCCCTTCTCTGTGAAAGAGCTAAGAAATACAGGCTTTCTGAAAAGAGGCAGTGACACAGTGAAATGGTAGCCTCTTTTCTGTTACATGTAATATATATAAAGCATTCACAGGTATTATCTCCTTTAATTCTTGTACATTTTTTATGGAAAAAAGTTAAAATAAAATTTCATAACAAAACAGTAGGAGAATAACAATAGTTAATGCATTGCATATTGTTATCTTTAAAGTAGTTATTCAGAGTACAAGATAAGGGCATTAAAATTTTCTCCAATTGATATTAGCACAAACCTTCCCTTTCAATGAACTAAGAGACACTAATAGTGTAACTGACTTGTTATTTATTTTTTCCTTTTTCCCTTCCCTCCTTTCCTCTCTCCCCCATCCTAGTTCCCCTTTCCCTTTGAACAATTTCTTCCCATCTCACAATATCTAGTGTACAGTTTAGACCTTATTCACTCTTTCAGTTTCTTACACCAGGGAGACAATATGATGTTTACACATGTGAATCTGATTTATTTCACTTCTGAGTATAGCCTGAAGTTGCATCCATTTACCTATAAAAGTTTCAGGTTTATCTTTCTTTATGGCTGAGCAGTATTCCATTGAATAAAAAAAACACATCTTTTTTATCCATTCCTCAGTTGATGGGAGTTTGGGTTGTTTCCAAGATTTAGCTATTTTAAATTGTGCTGCTATAAACATAGGTGCACATATATCATTGCAGTATGATGTTTTTGATTCTTCTGGGAAGATACCCAGAAGGGGAATAGCCGGGTCGAATGGGACCTCTAATTCTAGCTTTTTGAGGAATCTCCATACTGATTTTCTCAGTGGTTGCACCAGTCTACACTCCCACCAATGGTGAAGTGTTCCTTTTTCCTCACAGCCTCACCAGCATTTGTTATTGGTTGATTTCTTGATGACAGCCATTCTTTCTGGGGTGAGATGGAATCTCAGTGTTGTTTTTATTTGCATCTCTCGAATGACCAATGATTTGAACATTTTTTCATATATTTATTTGCCACTTGTATATCTTCATCTGAGAAGTGTGTATTCATCTCAGATGTCCATTTTTGGATTAGGTCTTTGAATTTGGGGGGGTTTGATTTTTTTTCAATTCTTTATATGTTCTAGGTATAACTCCTTTGTCTGAGGGACAACTGGCTATTTTTTCCCACTCTGTGGGTTTTCTTTTCACTCTGTTGGTGCTTTCTTTTGATGTGCGAAAGCTTTTTAATAAGATGAGATCCCAGTTGTTGATTCTTTGAATTATTTTCCGTGTGGTCTGGGTTTTGTTCATGAACTCTCTGCCTACACCTATGTCTTCAAGATGTCTACATACTTTCTCTTTCAATAGATTTAGTGTTTCTGTTTTAATGTTTAGATCTTTGATCCATTTTGACTTTAGTTTAGCGCATGGTGATAGACATGGGTCTAGTTTTAGTCTTTGGCGTAGTCAGAGATAAATAAATAGGGCAGGAATACTTAAATTTTTCCATTTGATGTAACTGTGGCTGAGGGAATGTAGGGAATATTCTAAAGGACACACAACTAGTATTCATCTGACTCTCAGATGGTGTTACAGTACATACATCTCAAATATGGAAAGTATACAGACAAATGTACAAATTTGTGGTAGAAGACTGTCATTTTGATTTCATAGAACTCTGTAAAATCTGTCTACCTGGTTGTATTGTGGTATCTGATGTATCTATGTTGTTTAAAACATTTGAACAATAAATCAAAATCAGTTTTGTAGTTCAGTTTCCTCTATAAACCAATAAAAAAATCTACCTCTACTGTAATGCTAACTGTAGTACATTGAAATAATTGCCTACATTTTCATCATTCCTGATGACCTATGCATCTTGAAGCCAGTACTGCATCTAGTTTGTCTTACTCTGCCAGCATCCAGCACAGTGACCTGCAACCTGTAGGTGGTCTACAAATGTTAAAATAGTCTATGTTGAGCAGAACCTGAGTTATGTTCAGCAGCACAAGTAATTTGAGCTATGTCTTGGCATTGGGTTTAGAGGTATTTGGCAGCACTTTCCTGGTACTTTCTTAGACATTGTGTATGACATAGATGCATGACATGTTGTTATTATAGAACAGGGTCTTTTTCTTTATAAAACTGATGATCCCACAGGGGGACTAAAATCAAAAATTTGCCCTTTTAATATGTGTTCTAGGTGCCTGACATCACTTCAGCCTTTACTATAACAGAACCAAGGAAACAAGCTAGTATATTATTATTAAACATAAAAAATAACCTAGTTCTTTCTCTCTCTGTTTCTCCTGGAGACAGAGTGAGAAATTCTACTATAAGGGTTTTCTTTCCTTAGGAATTTTACTGACTTTATACAGTTAATTGACACTGCTAAGGATAGAGTTGTGTATGTCATTTGACGAAAATCACAAAAAATGAGAGATATTCTGCAGTGTTAACATTACATATAACACTTAGTTCTAGCTCTTATATTAACTCACTCTGATACCTTGGTCAGCTTCATCTCTTTGGACTCCACAGTGAAGAGGTTGAATGACTTCATGTTTCTCATGAAGTCTGGGATAATTCTTCATAGATGAGGGTATCCTGCACTTGGTAGATATCTGACATTTCTGCCTCCCGTCACATCATCCCTGTCCTGTACTAAATACCAAAAGCATTCTTAGTCATTAGGACAACCAGAAAATTCCTCCCATATTTCCAAATGCACTTCTTCCAAGTTGTGAAACTCTATACCTAACTATCAACAACTAAGTTTCTTTGGGTCTATTATTTTTTGATTCCATAGTTGAACCCAGGAGGGTTGCAAATGTGTCTGTTAGATTAATAGTGATGATAGTAGTGTCCACTGAGTACTTACTATGGATGCTATGCTAAGTGATGTTTATAGATCACCTCATTCAATTTAAATAGTAAGACTTCAACATAGATTTTATTAATATTTCCATTTTATAGCTGAAGACGACAATGCTTAGAAAGATTAATGACTCAAGGTGACACAGCAAGTAAACACTGGGTTGAGGATAAGGAACTGATAATGAAGGCAAAAGGAATGGGAAAGGGGGAATTAACATTTATCAGATACCAATTCCAAGTGTACTGTTAAGGCTACATCTTATCTCAATGGATCTCTTGTAACAACCTTAAAATCTACATATTTTTATTATTATTGTACAGTTGAGAAAAGTAACCATCAAAGTGGTTACAATTTGACTATTTGACTTTATTTCCTTCTTGCTTTCTATTGTTTCTCTCATGAATAGCAGTAATCAGTCTTCTGTAAGGTTATGTTATTTTATTTTATTTTATTTATTTTTTTTTTTTGTGGGTACCGGGGGTCAACCTCAGGACCTCGCACGCCAGCAGGCACCCGTGCTGCTGAGCCATCTCACCGGCCCTGTAAGGTTATTTTAAACAGGCTAACAAATGGACACTTTTAGCTCCTAAAAAGTGGAAATATGAGTTTAGCCACTTTCTTCCTCCTTCATTGGACAGAAAATCATGAAAAGGATTAGAGTTATTACTTAGTGAGGAGTCTTTTGGTCTGTGGGTTTCATTAATTCGCTTAGCAGACACTGACCTGGCTGTGTCTCCCTTTGCCTAAGTCTCTGGGCTTTCTTTGTATTCCTCATACCTGACCAAACAGCTTTTCTCTACTGCTTAAGTATTGAGGGAACTAAAAGGTTGAGCAAGTTAGCCATGTTCTTTTTAATGTTTCAAACTGACTGTTATGGACAGTAATTTCCTCTTGATTTTAAGAGATGAAAATCTGTCTGATACTTTATTTGTACAGTGTATTCTTGTAGCTAATTGTAATAAAAAACTGATGCCATTGGCTTATGGATTTCTGTAGCAAAGACTCAGAATAACCGATCAGAGAGTTGGTGATGCACAACTAAATCACCACCAAACTGCTCTGCTGCATGCCTTCTCCTTGGCAGGAGGATGGGTGTGATAGGTATTGCATACTGGAGCACATTCTGTTTCCAGGCTTGGAGAATGTCCAGATGAAAATCACTCCTACTTGAAGTCTGTGGGAAATCTACTACTACAGCAGCACTTTCAAACTGTGGAAGCACGATGCACATTTGTATAGCATCATCCAGGCACCAGAATTTGGAGCTCCCCAGGAGGTTATGTGAGAGCATTTGCTACAGCCCTCCAGGGAAGGGACATGCTTCTTTACTTTGATAGTAGGAGAATCTGATGTGGCAAAAGACCATTCATTCTCCACTCATGGAAGTAAGGGCCACACTGGAAACTATTATTGTTAAGAGATGGAACCCAGGGCTACAGATGCCAAATATTACACAGCTCATAAGCAGCAACAACAGGAGCCTCAGACCAAGGTCTAGGGATTGCCAGATTTCTAGTCTACTATACCAGTACTTTGCAAACCTTATTGTGCACAGTGACAAAGAAAAAGAATTATTCTGGCACATGTTAAAATGGTACTGAAGATTTTATTCAGGCCAATTGCAATAGAAGTATTAGAATAGAGGAGAGATATTGGGCTCCAGTCCAAATACAATGAGGACAAGGGGATTTATAGGCAAAGAGCAGAGGGTGGAGGACATTAGATGGAAAATTACTAAGAGGAGACATCAGGGGTAAGGGAATTCTTGCTGAATTGACTCACCAGGTTTTTTTCTAAAGGAAAGCTAAGAATTTATACACAAAATGTAGGATATAAGGAACACAATCACATGTCAAGAGTGGAGACATTCTCTCTAAAGTGATTCTCTCTAAAGCAGGATTTTTGCTGCAACTGGGTTAGACAGGCCAAAGATAAGTCAATATTAGGTCAGAGGAGCCTAATTAAAGTTTGCTCAGAAAAGTTTTTGTCAATAGAAAGCAGCAGGGGTTGATGTCAGATTAGTCTAATTCAGTCAGTCTGGGACTGTGCTTTAGCTGAACATTTGTATCTTTTATAGATCTCAGGAGATGCCCATGCTGTAGGACTTAGGGACTCTTTTTTTTTTTTTTTTTTGTGGGTACCGGGGGTCGACCTCAGGACCTCGCACACCAGCAGGCGCCCGTGCCGCTGAGCGATATCACCGGCCCCTTTTTTGTATGTGGGTTCCGGGAGTCGAACTCAGGCCCTCGCACTTGCCAGGCAGGCACTTATGCCCTTGAGCCATCTCACTGGCCCTAGGAACACATTTTGAATGGCAAGGCTTTAGAGTACATTGGCACACACTATCCCAGACAAGTTAATCCTTTAGTAATAGGAACACAGTTTTGGTCTCTTATGCTTTTGGTAGGAACGCAGCAGACTAGCTCACTACTTTCTCCTAGACTTGCCTTTTCCTTTCCTTTCCTTTCTTTTCTTTTTTTCTTTTCTTCTTTTTCTTTTCTGTTTTTCCTTCCTCTCCTCTCCTCCCTTCTCCTCTCCTCTTTTACTTCTTTTTTTCCTTTCATTATACTCATCAGAATATTACAATTGACAGAAGGTCAATAAGTACATCACGATTTAACTAGAAAGTGTTTACTGACAGACAGTGCTCAGGGTTAACATGAACACTGCTATCAGACACAGGAATATTTCCGCTGTGATTTCTAGGCAATCTGGTCTGTTGGTGCCCTGTCCAAGTCAATATATGAAAGGATGTTTAAGTGGCTGGTGGCTTCAATCAACAGAGTTCTGGGTGCCAAGCTGTCAAGGCAGTTCTTCATTGGCATTCTTGACATCACTGGTTTTGAAATCCTTGAAGTAAGTATATGTGGTAAGAATGAACCCAATCCATATTTATGAGTTTAGAAAATGTGACTTGAACATGCGAAAATAAGCTCAAAGCATTATAAGAATCATTGAGTCCAAACCCAAAAGCTATTTTGGTCAGAAAAGAGCTATAAGTAATATTAATAGTAATAGTTATTTCTATACTTAATGTTGAAAACTTAATTTCTTAATTCATCCTTAAAGGTGAGTAGAGGTAAATAAATCTTTTGTGATTCTGAATTATAATTCTATTATGTGTTATTTCACTCTAATAATCTTTAGTTTCTAGATATACCTGAAGGAGACACAAAGTTAATTTGGCCTTTTTTTTTTTTTTACTGGTTGGATCTATTTGGCATCATATGATTATGGTTATAGTTTATCTTTAATATGTATTCCAGCAAGTGAACCTCTATTTTTATCTCTTCTTCCTACATATTGATGTCTTTGAAGTGTAATATCCTTGAGCAACTTTGTATTAATTTTACCAATGAAAAACTACAGCAGTTCTTTAATCAGCACATGTTTATTCTGGAGCAAGAGGAATACAGGAAAGAAAGTATTGACTGGGTGTCCACCAGTCTAGATTTGCAAGCCTGCATAGACCTCATTGAGAAGGTAATGTATGATTTTTTCCTTGTCCATTTTCACTCAAGGAAAATTGTCTCTGCGTGCCTTGTTAACCCATATCAAGAACCAGCTTCTGTCAGGGATGGGAAATGTGGCAGGAAAATTCTGCCGATTTGCTCTTAATGGTTTTCGTGGGCAGCACCCATGGCATCCTAGCTAAGCTCTCACATCGATTGCCCTATTCCATCATCTCTAATGCAGACTGTTGCTGCACATTTGCAGCTTGCAAAGCCTCCACCATTTGTGAATGAGAATATTTGAGGCGATTAAAAATGGCTGTGCCCTGAACTAGGAAAGTCACAGAGCTGAAAATGTGAGCACCATAAGGCCTAGCTGGTTAACATAAGGTGAATGAGTAGACCCAGAGAGGCTTAAGAAAACTTGACAAATTAGCATGCAAACAAACAACTGCTATAAATTCTTAAGGCCACTACCTTGCAGATACAGTTCATTCATTTGATGGTACAAATACCAGTTAGTTTAAATAATTTATGACAATATTTCATGGCTTATTAATAAATTAGCTGTAATGTAGGTTTCTGAATTTAGTGATGTTTCTGTACTCAAATCTTGCCCTGTGCTCTGGGAAAGATTAATGGCATTTGCTGGAGGAATTCTGTGTGATCTTTTCTGTAGCTTCATCCACAGGAGCAAGCATGGTAGCATGCCATTAGCTACATGCCCCTTGTTTCTTGCTATAATCATGAATTGCAATGAATATTAGAGATAAGTCTGGACAGCCCAAAGCCTTATACCTTTTGCAAGTTCCTTTGCTATGCTGTCACATTTTATTCCCTACAACCTTGTCAGGAAAGAGCTAAGGGACTGACCTGCCATTGTCTTTTGCAGGCTTCGGATTTTATCAATCAGTATCATATCAATTTTATTTTTTAAGTTTTAGGTGAAACTAAATCTGTGTCTAAAATAACTACTATTTGTAACAGAAACGAATATCACATTACTTTTACTTATTTTATAACCGGTGAGCTTCCTGGGAGGAAGGCAAGGTAAGAAAAAACATATGATAATGGACCCGCTATGAGCTGTTTAAAAATAATAGTAAGTAACCAACCGACTATGATCCGGTAAATGTTTTGTGACATTATAAAAACTGTGGTTTTTTGATTAAAAAGAAAAGAGCTGGAGGTTCTCAGAAGGGCAGATTTAACTTCTGGACATGGTGATGTGTGGCATCTGCTTACTTTAGGACAAAATGCTATTTTCTTTTTTTTTTTGTGGGTACCGGGGGGTCGACCTCAGGACCTCGCGCGCCAGCAGGCGCCCGTGCCGCTGAGCGATATCACCGGCCCCTTTTTCGTATGTGGGTTCCAGGAGTCGAACTCGGGCCCTCGCGCTTGCCGGGCAGGCGCTTAAGCCGCTGAGCCATCTCACCGGCCCCAAAATGCTATTTTCTAACATAGAAAGTTGAGATATAGAGATTGTTCAGATCGTGATAGGTCTGGGAACATTATTGATTCTTTTTTTATCTGAAGGCTATTGCTGCCTTTATGCCAGCCTCAGTTATTCAAAGTAATATACTAGCAACATGCTGTAATTTCCTGTTGTATTTTCTACTGATAGATAAAATGAGAAAAGATTACTGACCAGATGATAGAAGTCAAAGATAAGTCTCTGTTTTTCTAGGAATAGTTTCAGATAAACTCAAATCAGATAAATAATAGCAAAACTTTTCTTGAAAAGATTTTGTACTTAAAAAAAGATCCATTCCATTGATTTGGGCTCTATGAAGAAAACTTGTAGTTAATATTAATGATCAGAGTTAGTCCTTGCAACAGAGAATGAATCATGGGAAATTTTTAAAATTCAAAAGAACAAAAATATACCCATAAGCATAAAATACCTTAAAGCATTCATATTCTGTGTATGTATAAGGAAAAGGAATTTTCTCACATAAGTGTTTCATATTTTAAAGTTTTCAAAAAGTTTATCATACTGAAATAATACACTTTAGTCACCTCTGGACCTGCTGTACTAAGGGTCATGAGGAGCACAAACCCCAGAAGAAATCTTTCTGTCCCTTTAGTCACTCAAGGGACTTCTGCTATAATTGGAAAGATGTATTAAAACAAAAACTTGTATTATTTTTTAAATTATTAAACAACTAAATTGGTTTGGCCACTACTTGTCTTAAATGCTTCCTCTTTACCCCATTAATGAGGGAAGGATTCCTGCTCTACAGTTGTGGGGATGGCTGAACCTATGACACCAAACACTGGACAGATGAGATCAGTATTTTATTAGTCATACATGCTCATATCCCCAGGGAGGTAGGTGCCCTATACTGTGCTGGGCTTCATGGGAGTTGCACTCAACTGTGGGAGGCAGGATTTGTTGTAGGAGTAAAATGGGGTGACCTAAGTTCCCACAGGAGGATGTGATAGGCATGTCTGAATAATTCCACAGGCTGACAGGGAATTAAAACTTTACTCAGGGATGAGTGCACACTGTGCTATACCAAGTGTGGTATAGATTTGTGTATAAAATTTTGAAATAAATATTGTAGAAAATGTAAGCATTTGTTATAAATAGTTTTTGCCTTTAGGAAGTATCCAACCAAATAAAGGATTTGTAAAACTGGTAAATGTAAAATGCATTTAAAAATCATTATATACATTATAAATACAATAAAAGGAACATACAAAAAAAGGGCCCAAAGTAATGAAATGAGCAGAAGTCACCTCTGCCTATAGGAATCTAGAAAGGTCTTTAGGCAGAAGGCTAAAATTTTGGCTAGATCTTAAGGAATGGATAACATTTTAGCAGGTAAAGGTGAGAAGGTAATAAGAGGCTAAGAGAACAGGCAAGAGGAAACACATGACAGAAAAGCAAAGCACGTGTTCTGAGATGCCAGGTAGTCTAGTTGAAGCAGAGAACATGAAGAAGGAAGTACCTAGAATAAGAAAGGCTGAGTTAGATTGTGAAGGGCTTTTAACATACACTTTATTTTACAGTAATGGGAGTCAAAGAGGGTTCTGAGCTGGACAATTGAGAAATCAAAGCAACTTAGGTTTAATCTGGTGGGTTTCTACCTGATGTCTGGAAGGGGAAGAAAGACTGAAGTTAATTAAGAGCTGCCCCTGGTCATTCTCTGTCTCTTTACTTTGATTTTTTTCAGTTCACTTATGTGAAACTAAGTTATTTCTTCTTTCTAGTTTTTTGTTTACTTTCCTATTATCTGTCTGGTCCACTAGAATGTAAACACTCTGAGGACAGTATATGCCTCACTGCTATATCACCAGCTCCTGACGGTATCAGTATTAAACTGTAGGGATTTAATAAATATTTGTTAATGGGCAGTTGGCTAGTTATATGCAGTGAATATTCTTCTCTTTGGCTACACATGTTCTTGAGAGAGGATTTATACCAATCCTCTACTAGCAATTTTCTGGTGTTTTTAAAAATCTGCCACTCTCCTGCTTCTCCAGGAGCCCATGGGTCTCCTTTCCATTCTTGAAGAGGAATGTATGGTTCCTAGGGCTACAGACATGACTTTCAAGACAAAACTCTTCGACAACCATTTTGGAAAGTCGGTTTATTTCCAGAAGCCCAAGTTTGATAAGAAAGAGAAATATGATGTTCACTTCGAACTTGTCCATTATGCAGGAGTGGTAAGTTATCTTTCGACCTCCAGACTTGAATTTTCTTGATTCTTTTTCAAATGCACTCAAAGTCCTCAGATAATATTTAAGTAAAATGTAGATTAAATGGAAGAGATAAACAAAATACATGTAAGTTCCAGACAAAAGATAGCCTTTTACCAGCCAGTAAACGAAATACCCATACTCTAACAGCATTCCATTGTATAGAGTTCAAAAATCTCAAAATGGACTCAAAGCAGGATGGCTACAGAAAGGCACGAACACTATCAAAGTCATGCTTTTTCTTTCTTTATCTTTTTTTTTGTGGGTACCAGGGGGTCGACCTCAGGACCTCACGCTCCAGCAGGTGCCCGTGCCGCTGAACGATATCACTGGCCCTTTTTTCGTATGTGGGATCCTGGGAGTCGAACTCGGGCCCTTGCACTTGCCAGGCAGGCACTTATGCCACTGAGCCATCTCACCGGCCCTCATTTATCTTTTTAACTCAGTGTGTGAATTAATTATTCAATTGATATTTATATAGGGGATTTTTGTTTTGTTTTGTTTTCCTATAAAGAAAGATTCAGTGTGAAGTAATGGTCTCCAAACCACGGTCAACAAAGAATTTTAATGATCTTCATTCCCTTTCATTTCTCCACTGGTGTGTGTGTGTGTGTGTTTTCTGCTTCTAGGCAGTGGTTCTGGATGGAAAAGAAAGAAAACTGATAAAGGATAAAATAACATGTCATCCTAAAAATGAACTACCGACTGTCCCTTAAAAGGAAACTCTCAACTAAAAGGAAAGACTTTTAGTTTTTTCCTTTGATATCCTGGAATATTAAGTATAATAATATTTATAGTAAATACCATTATATTTGCTAATGTTTGTTAGTGCTTACTGTGTGTCAATGACAGTTAGGTTATTTAATCAATTATTGCCTATGACAAACTCCTGGGATGCATTGTTTTTAAAGAAATAACATTTAATCCTCCCTCCTTCTCTATCCCTTTGCCTCCTCTTCCCCTCTCTCTCTCTCCTGTTACCCCTGTCTCTTTCCACTCTTCTTTCCTCCATCTTTCTTCTTGTTTTTCCTTTTCTTGACCCTATAAATGGTAAAGCTTGAAAATCTCTTTGGTTGGAACTTTGGATTTCTGAAGTATTATTCAGCACAAATACTTCAAACTTGTTTAAAATTGAAGAACCAACACATTTTGTGATTTATTTTCTAGGAACACACAGTTTCCTATTGATTTATGTATTTTCTCATTTTTTAATGAAATGCATGCCTTTCCAAAGGTGCCTTATAACATCAGTGGTTGGATTGAAAAGAACAAAGAACTTCTTAATGAAACAGTGGTGGCTGTATTTCAGAAATCTTCCAATAGATTCCTGGCAAGGCTTTTTGAAAATTACCTTGGTACTGACAGTGGTGAGTCAATATTCCTTAATTTTTCAGCTTCCTAATGGAACTCATTAATACCTCAGGTTTTACACAAATTCTTGCTTCTTTCCTGTGATAGTTTCTGCTTCCTGTGGTCTGAAACATCCCTGAACATTAGCCTTTTTGTTCTCAGGCTGGTGGTTTTTCAGGAAAATGGTATCTGTGTACTATGAGAGACACATTTCAAGGAGTCTGTTTCTGGCCTGCTTTTACCTTCTTCTAGACCAAGGTACAAAAAGAAAAAAAAAAAAAAAAAACAAGTTTCAATGAATGGTTCAGTGGCAATAATAAGTCCCAAGTATATATGGTAAATGACAGCATTACAACAAATCTAGTTTTACAGATCTTAATTGGCTTTACTTATGATTCTAGAAGCAGGCAAAAATCTGGATCAAAAAAAATGGTTTATAATACTCTAATCCACCACACGAGCAGGTTGCGTTTCTACCTAAAGGAAATGCCGCACAGAGAATGGGAGCGAGGTGTACGGACAGCCTAGTTGGCCACAGATCACATCAGTTTTATTTGAACACAGTATGAACAGCTTGCTGGTGGTGTTTGGAGAAGACTTAGCTACTTGTTTGATGTATAGGATACAGTCTGTTTTTACATCAGGTTACAGTTCACTATGTACAGAGAAACCTGCAAGCCAAGCTTAAAAGGTATGGAGGCAGATACAGGCCAAACTCGTGCATGGGTGTGTGTGTGTGTGTGTGTGTGTGTGTTAAATACACATTCCTCAGGTATCTTGGAACTCTCCTTCACGGCACTCTGTACAGTTGGGGATAGGATAAGCTTCTTGAGGGCAGGGACTATAACCGACTTACCTGTCTTATTCAGTTGTAGTCTCTGGCATGCAGGGAATGCCTGCTTAGGAGGCATTCTTTAGATATTTATTGATCAACTTAACAACTAATCTTATCAACTAGTTTGTCATGCACAATGTGCTTTTAGATAGTTTAGCTTACTTATTCCTTGCATGATCCTTTCAGCTATATACAGAGGAGAATTTCTCCCTCTCTTACAGGAGCAAGTATAGATGAGTTAAGAGTGCCATCTCCAATTTTATAAATCTACTAAGTGGCGAAGTCCACAAAGAAAGCAAGAATTCTGTTTCTTAACTTATGGTCTATTCTGTTCTCCCTGTCTCCCAACAGCAAAGAGAACAGAGAGATGGATACATTTAGGATTCACACATTTATGATTCAACAAATATTTCTGTATCATTTTTAAGTGGATTTGCAGATACTGAGCCTAAATTGCTAACACCAACCTCCCAGCTGGATTAGTGTTAACCACAAAGGCAAGCTCTCCATCATACAGCAGATTGCAAATTGGCAGCTGTCTGAGTATTACCGGGGCTTCAAACATGTTTTATTTGGCCCAAACAAGTTAAAAAAAAATTAGTCAAAGGATTTTCACATGTACCTGTGGATTTCCTTTTTTCCTTTGAGAAATAAAAATTATGGGAAAATAAAAAAATTGGTCGGCCTGTGTTCAGATTCACTCTGCAGTAGGACAGAGTACATCAGGTGTTCTTTAAATAAGACATGCACTCTTACTTCCTCACATCTTCCCTCCCCTTTTTGCCTTACACCCTGCTTCCTGTCAACTTCCAGTTCCTACTGGGATTATCTGGGACTCCTGACTGACATGGTCAGGGAATGGAGAGAGAAATTAGCCCTTCCCAGGATCTTCAGCACATGATGACATAATTCAGAAGCATATTTGAAATCCTCTGGGCCTGCCACAAGAGGAGGTAGAGAAATGGAAATATTTTGTTTGAACTCTGCTAATCTTCAGGGAGTTCATTTGCCTGATTCTAATATCTTCTCAAGTACCCCTGAGAAGTCTGTTAGGTACTGAGCACATAAGCTTTATGGCTCGCAGTTGAGTAATCTTCTGATCATAAGAACTCAAAGAATGGGTTGGACTGAGAATAGGAAGGAAATTGTCTTCTCACTCTTCAGGATGTATGCTATGTTCTTAGGGACTAGATGAGAATTTTCCAGAATGCCTTTATGCCTTTTTATTTGGTATTTCTTTCTTTAAGCCATCCCTGAGTATAGTTGCCTCCAAGTTTTCAATTATCCATACATTAAATTGCCTGTAGTAGCTCATACTTTCTCCTAAGAAATCCAAGTAAATTCAAGTACTTTAAGCCAGAGTAAGTTTTTTTTTTTTTTTAATTACAAAATGCAGTGTTAGTCCTCTTTATTGATGGAAAAGACTAAAGTACAAAAAGATCAAGCGAAGGACCTGGGGCCTCTCAAAAGAACATTAGTGACTGGTTCTCATGACATCTGCCTCCCCACAGTGGCTACTCAGGCCCAGAGAACATATTTTAGTTTTCCATGTTAATAGCTGGCCCATTTTCTCCAGATTTCCTCTGGATTTTGTCTTTGCTGCTGTACATTTTAGTGAGTTAGCACTGCACACATGTTTGTAAGGCAGTTTGGCTTAGCATGGTTTCTTTTGCTTAAAAAAAAAAGAATAAAAGAGTAGGTTTACTTTTTTAATAAATCATGAGAACAATATATATTGTGAGAAACACAGACAATATAGAAAAACTAAAAAGAGGAACATAAAAATTATGTATAATCTTATATAGAGAAATAACAACTATTAACTATTAACATGTCTCTCAAGGTTGTTTTATGTTTACAGTAACCCATAACTCAGCCAGGCTTAAAAACTGTGTACACACTCAGGATCATAATTTGCAAACTATATGTTTTATAATCTACTTTTTTGTTAAAGTAAATCCTAGAAATCTGTCTATATTAGTTATATAGTGCCATGGCATCAGTTTAAAAGTTGACCGATTCAGTTCTTGTCCAATTTGGTTTGTGACCAGAATCGTGGAAAGAATTAAGTTCATCAACTGAGGTACCACTGTATTTCCTTGCATACATATCTCTTCATAATTTAATTAACAAGGTTTCTGGTGATAGACATTGTTGATTAATTTTATTCTTGCTTGACTTTTTTGCAATGAATAATTAATGCTTCAGGAGTATTTTTCACAATTATCTGATTATGTCCTTAAGGAAAAATTCCATAGACATTTTGTGTTGAGATATAAATACTTTTGATGACTTTGGTATATTTTGCCATATTGTTTTTAGAACTTACATGAACTTGTGTTTCCATCTTTACAAAAGAAATTTTTTAAATATCTTCTTTTATTTTTTAAAGCTCTGTAGTTTGGGGAGAAGAAACACAAGAAAGGAGCTTCATTTCAATTGGTTTCATCTCTCCATAAAGTAATTTTTAATTGTATCTGTTCATATATTAGCCGTTGTGCAATACTTATTATTTATTTGATAGTTCACTTTTCTAAATAAAGTAAAGTATCGGGAGTCATCCAAGGTGGAAAAGTTGAAGTTTATCTTGGTACTAATTCAAGACTTTAGAGGACACTGTTGGTGCCCTAGCTAGCTTCCCTTCAACAGTGCTGCA
This sequence comes from Erethizon dorsatum, assembly GCA_028451465.1. Lineage (NCBI taxonomy): Eukaryota > Metazoa > Chordata > Mammalia > Rodentia > Erethizontidae > Erethizon > Erethizon dorsatum. The sequence goes on from CM051831.1 coordinate 72,955,991, forward strand.
CTCATCTTCCAGCTGATGTAAATATTGGCTCGTAACATCTCTCAGGTGCAAAATTGCCTCTGATCAGATGGGAAGCCAAGCTGCCACCTTGTCCTCCTCTGCAGACTTTGTCCTCTCCCTTGCCTCAAGAGAGGATCAACTCTTGTATAATTGGTGCATTTGTGCTCACAGGTCATGCAGGGATCAGACTGAAGCTGAGTCAACACCATTGCCCTTTTTTGTCCCTTGCCCTACTCTGCTTCCTCCACTATCCAAATACATCTTTTGAGACAGAATCCCCTGCTTTTAAAGAATCTAACCTAAAATAAAGGTTTTCTATGAATAGAAATCTAAAAAAATGATTTTTTCAGGCCATTTTATTGCTTACTCATAAGTTACCACTATGAAACTCAAAACAGGTGAAATGATTTGCAGTTGAACTATGTCTGTCAGATAAATATTGACTTGTCATAGGAAAGAAATAATGCTTGTTTGGTAAGCAGGGGACAATGTGGAATTCATCTTTTTACTGTTGATATGTGGGTTGGGTATAAGATGAAAAGATAGATACATTTAGATACATTTATAAGACATTTTAGTGACATTGCAAAGTGATTTTGTGTTTATCATGGTCTCCTTTTTAGGAAAACCTCAGTAAATTGATGATTAAGCTCAAATCAACAGCACCTCATTTTGTGAGATGCATCAATCCCAATGTGAGCAAAATGCCAGGTAAGAACTAGATTTGTTTTTATCCCACCCTAGGGAATACATCTTATTTCAGCTATGTTGAATGTCTCTTTATGAACCATTTACTGGTTCCTTTTCTATAGGCATATATTTTCAGATAGGGAAATGAAATTAAGCTTAATGTGAGGTCTTTGGAACCTCCTTAAAGCTACTTTGAACTGAGATTCAAGTGGACATACAGAAGGATTTCATAAAGCAGGCTCAGTTGGGTAATAACAGAATACTTGATATTTCCATTTGAATTTCTCCGTAAATTGGATGTTAAAATGTGAATGAGCTCCTATGCTGTGTATAGAAGGGCAGAGCATAGTAAAAATGGATTGAGTAATCAGTTAGGAGGTTGTGATAGATATTTCAGCATAAGGATGTTATTTGGTCTGAGTTACCTAAATTCACCATGAGGATAGTTTCTAATCCATTTCTAATGGTTAAGAACTCCCTCTTAGTCTTCTTCCCAGTACTAACATCTCTTTCCCTAGTAATACCTATATATTTAGTTATGCACTTCTGAGCAGTAGATTGTTTTTCTGTGAATTAATGGTGTTAGAGTGATGATGGGGTAAGAAGGTGGTGGTGAATTTATTTTTTCTGCTTTTAATTCTCGAAACAATATTTTACTGACATCAACTGCATAGATTGGTTTCCTTACATCATGGATTTGAAGACTCCTAGCCTTCTGTGGAATGAGAGTCGTCCATAGAGCCCTGGTTAGAGGCTATCAGCCTCACAGAAGCACATATGACAAGCACTTAAGTCTTTAGAGCACTAACTGCCCTTGGAGAATGAAGCCAGATATTGCTAATTCTCATTTCTGCAGCTTTGTATGTCCTGCATTTTATTAATCTGTTATAATTAGGAACCCAATCTGGACTGTCTATGGCTTGTTTTGGGAAAGTGTGATGCCAAATAATGGTACAATAATTGCAGTTTTTGTACTGTAAACATTTCATCTTCATCCATGGGTATATGTTTTTGCCTCACTGTTTCTTGTCAGTTATCTGGGTTTGCTATATTTTTAGGCTAGGGAAATAACCTAAGGCTTCAGATCTGCTAGGCAAGCACTGTACCACCAAGCTACATTCCTTCCAACCCTCAGCTGGATTTCTGAATGCGTCTAGGGACACTGCTTCCATCTAGCAAGTAATCTAATTATCTACCTCTACTTTGGAACAATTCTGTTACCTGTTATTTACCTTCCATTGAGTCAACTTCAGTTTCAGCAGTTTTTCAAGAAAAGCTTCATCATCTAATGAAAACAGTTCTTCATATGTACTTAAAGGACGTAAATGTGTTTGATCTTAAGGTGTCTGAAGACTCTACTTTTCCCCCCTTGTTATACATGATCTATTTCTGTCTATGACAGGAATCAGAGTGCAGGTACATATGGCTTAAGCTTATTTCTGTGATGCTAGATGTAGTAGAGCAGGCCTTTGTGCTTCTTGTATTCTTCCAGATGACTTGGTGAAAGCCAGATACAGTGACTCCTTTGGTGGTTTTCCAAGAGATTCTATCACAGACTGCAGCTGATAGTTGTAAAAGGTCTTTTGATGAACAGAGGTGAAAGAATGTTGCTTATTCTATAGAATAAAACTGAAGTGCTGTCAACATGATAAGCAGAGAATGAAGGCCAGGATGTGGCCAAGTTCTCCTAGGCAAAATTGTAAATAGAATTTTGTGATTTTTCCCTTCCTTTTTGTTGCCCCTTTTATCTCATTTACCCTATTTGGAGATGGCAATTTCATTTCATATTATTGCCCTCTCTACCTCATTTCTGGTTGACAAATGGGTATGATACCAGCATTCACATACCAGCAAAAACGTAAGCATTTTTATCCAGGAGTATTTCTTTATACAATCTTATTTAACTGTGAACTCAAGGGCTTCACAAGTTAAAGGAATTTTTGGTAAATCACATTCACATACTCTTGGGTAGTTGGGTGGATACTGTGACTACTATCAGGCTGGGAGTAAGTGAACTCCTATAACCTATCACAGACAGCGCACCTAAATCAAACTAATACTTTTTAACTCAAGAGGGAGCAATTAGAACAAAATCTGGGGTAATAAAATTTTGAGGCACAGACTCAATGTGATTCATTTTTCAGGCATAATAGAGTCTTCCTTCATTCTACAGCAGCTGCGCTGTAATGGTGTCTTGGAAGGGATTAGGATATGCTGTGAAGGTTTTCCAAACAGAATGCTGTACGATGATTTTAAACGAAGGTAAGCATACATTCTAGATGCCGAAAAGCCCGAGGCAGTCCATTCTGTTTTTCTCTCTTTCCCAGTGTTTAGGGATGCATTGTTTAGTTAGTGTCTTTCAGACTGCAAATCGATATGTTTTGCTGGTGGTGAGATATATAATGCTATATGATGACAGAGTTCTATTATTATTTCCCCTTTAAGTATGATACTCACACCAGTGTAATATCCTTAAATCTCTATTAATGGTAATAGATGCACATATAGATGAAATATATACAGAACAAAGACATGGAGCCTGAATTGAATCTCTGAAATGCTGTATATCTTAATGGTTGCTGCCACCCAAGCAGGCTGTCCCTTCCCTAGGAAGCCTGTGAAAGGAAAGAAACTGGCAGTGTATGTGGAAGGAGGTAGGGGAGGAATCTTTGCTATCTGTTTTCCAAATTCTAAAAGTGTAAATTAGAGTCATGAATTTGAGCAAAATGTGGTAGAGTATAAAGCATACCTGTTTAGGAACTAAAAAGTATTTTTCTTATATTTTGCCAGTGTGAAGAATTTTAGAAAAGAAATTTTACGTCACTGCTTTTTGATTTCCTTACCCACATGGTAGAAATACTTAGGCCTGCCTCCCTCTCCTTGTTTTTCCTGTCAATCCCTCATTTCCTAATTGAGCAGTAATTAAATGAAGTTGATCTGTAAAACAATATGAAAAGTACAAACAATTATACCAACAGGAGGGATTATTGCTTACATTTGCATTATTGTTAGCAGGAATTTTGTGAAAATTGGACATATTGGTGGGAGAGAAAAATGTCTGTATCCTCTTTCACTTTATTGGTTCAGATTAATCTTCATTTGAATCATAAAATCCCCTCATCTTATTTTAAATTAGGTACTACCTTCTGAACCCAAGGGTCTTTTCAGAGAGCAAGTTTGTGAGCAACAAAAAAGCAGTTGAAGAACTACTTGGTTCCTTGGAGACAGACCATACTAAGTACCAATTTGGGATCACTAAGGTAAATAAGAAATTTCAAGGAATGCATTTGGAGAAAAGTTAGAGCGTATATCTTAAAATATCCAAGAACCTTTATATAATAATATAAGGTATTCTTTAGATCTCAAGGCCAGAAATAAGAGAAATAGAGTTAATTTTAAAGTGGAAACTTCACTGCTGTTTGAAAAAGAATATCCAATGCTTCCTAAGCCTCAGCGTGACTACATTTACATTTTTTACAGTTAGTTATCTAAGCAGATTTGTGACATATAAAAATACTGGATCAGCCTTATAATACTAGGAAATTTTTATAAATCACAGCAAGAAAAATGGGAATCAGCTTCCTGGAGTTAACTGATTATAAACTAATTCATCCACTGTACTGTTTTAGGGAATAAATTTTAGAAGACTATTTGAATTATTTAACAACTTTAAAGTCAACCCAACTATCCAAAAAAAGAAAAGTAAACCAAAGCAAAGTTCTTTAAATGCGATTCTCTAAATTCTACTTTATCTAAAAGACTCAGATACTTTGGGAAACTTCGCATAGATTTACTCTTACCTGGTAGTCAACATCAGGTTGTTCCTACAGACATCTATATCACCATGGATGAAGATGAGTAGGAGGAACCAAAGTGAAGAAATCATAGAAAAAGAACTCTGTATGATTTGTTTATAAAATGTTACTTGACTTATATTTTGGGTGCCTGGAAATCAGTGTTTTTGTTTGTTGTTTCCAGTGATTTTCAGTAATGGTGCCTTATACGTTTAGTTATTTTTGCTATATACCACTCATCTGGGCCAGAACTCACAGAGAACAAGTGAGTGTCCTAAAGCACATGTATGAAGAGCATATTCACACTGAGGCTTATGCACATGAGAAGAGACTGTACAAATATTACGGGGATACTACTCACTCTCAGGGTTGCATAAGGTACCTTTATGGAGGCACTGTGAATGTTTCCATAATATATGGACTCCAACATCCTCACTCCCCTCACCTTTGTCATTATTATTTTTGAAAAAAAGTTATATCATGTCTTTCATGCCTGACAAAGGTACTTTCTTCTGGAGCAAAGCCAGAAAACTATAACACAAGGGCCACATCATGATCTAGTTTTTAAATATTTCTTGTTTGCTTAAAATCTTAAGGAGTTGTTAAAAAATAGGAATAGTCTATAGGATTTTACATTACCCTCATTACCTAGAGATATTGATGCTATGGCCCTTTAGAGAAAAAGTTTATGGACCCCTTCCAGACACTTTGGAGCACTGCATGCCTAGGCACATCTTAAAAACTTAAACCATGTTCTCTAGACATTTGAAATAAATAAGAGGAAGGATAGGGTAAGTTATTAAGCAGTCAACCTACCACAAGATTAAATAAAATGCCATTTGCAAATTTTAGATTTAGAAAATGATATTTTCCAGTACACTGATTTTACACATTAAATAAAACCTGAAGAAAAAATAGGACTGATATTGTTGTCCCCCAAGTAATTAAGTGGTACAACATACTCAACCGATACTTGCATGATACTTAGGACAAGTGAAACTAATATCTGACTTGCTTCTTTTAGGTGTTTTTAAAAGCTAGCTTTTTTAGTCAATTGGAAGAAAAGAGAGATGAGAGACTGTCCAAAGTCTTCACATTATTCCAAGCTAGAGCACAGGGCAAACTGATGCGAATCAAATTCCAGAAGATTCTCAAAGAAAGGTATGGTGTCTCTACCCTCTATCACTACTGCTGGAGGAATCGATGCCTCAACTAATGCAACCTTATCTCATTGCCTTACGATAGTCTGACAAAGAGCTCCTCCTTTGCTTAGGCTGTCTTAAATATTTTTTAAATCATGGCACACCAAAAAAGATAGAGCGCAAAGAGCTTTATTGCCTTATCCAATCAAGTATAATCATAATTCCAACTCTTCTACCTTCCCTTTGGGAGGGATTGTTTATCATCTACAGGCATGGATCTCTGAAGGTGATATGACTCAGTTTAAAGCAGAAGCATGGTTTCTCTTATATGAGAAACACAAATAAAATAGATCAGAGATAAATAGGAAATAAGGAGACGTTCAAATACTTCCCCAAACTAGAAATTCCATTTTTTAAGAAAATGTTTCAATATATATGCTAACCAGCTTCATCTATACTACTATTTATCTTAGTTGATTGGAAGGAAAGATTTGTGTTATTATCTGTTTCTTTTTTGTACAAATCTTTTTGGTTTATGTCTCGTACTGTTAAGTAACTACTTTGAAGATAATGGTATACACTGTAATAACTATTGTTATTCTCATTATTTATGAAATATTTTTTCATAAAAAAGCAAACCTGAAACAGTTTGCGTACGTATCCTACAGTCAAGTGGGGAAGTCTGTTTCAAAGTGCAGAGGTATTCTGACCACTTTATTACGTCGCTGAGGTCAGAAGCTGTGGACTTTATTTCAGGGAGGGCCATTTAGGTATAGTTTTGTTACTACTTTGGACATTTAGGTTTAGTTTTGTCCATTCTTTAATGGAATTATGGAAAGCAAACTGGCAAAATCTCCAAACAAAGGGACTGTGAGCAAAGAATTCCGCAGTGGTTATGTTATTTTCCTTAGAACTGTCTGTCTTCTGGGAAGAAGTCTACAGGTCTGTGGTATTAATTGCTTAGTTGGTAATTTGTTAATTTCATCTGCTTGCCCAAACAAGGTGAAGATTATCAAAGACATTAGTGAAAATACTCATGAAGGTGTACTGTGACTCATATAGAGGTCAATGCAGTTCAGAAGTTTGGGAATCAAGGAACTTGGCTTTTAGGACTAGTTGAATAAACTTGGGTAAAGCTTTTACTTTTTTTATAGTTCATTTCCTTCATCTCTAAAATGAGGCCATTATGATCTATTTTTGTAAGTTATGAATTCAAAACTTATAAAATATTTCAAATACAGAAAATATTACAATGCACACTCATGGAGCTATCAAGATATATCAATTCTTAACATTTTTCGTAAGTGCTAAGAACTTTTTTCAAAAAATTGCTTGGGGCCCGTGAGATGGCTCAGCGGCCTAAGCGCCTGCCTGGCAAGCGCGAGGGCCCCGAGTTTGACTCCCGGATCCCACATACGAAAAAAAGGGCCAGTGGTATCGCTCAGCGGCACGGGCGCCTGCTGGCGCGTGAAGTCCTGAGATCGACCCCCAGTACCCACAAAAAAAAAAAAAAAAAAGAAAAATTGCTTGACATAGCTGAAGCCCCTGTGTATTTTTTCTTGATCTAAATCCTATCCCTCTCTGATTTCGTCTTCACCATTCCATGTTTCATGTATAAATGATAAAAAGTATATTCTCATATCTTTACTCAATATTCAGATATCTTTAAATGGTGGCATGATTTTGCATGTTTTTCGTCTTGATGTAAATAATTTTCATTATTTATTACAGTGAAGTTTATCTTTTATACTCGATACTAGCCTTTCAAATATATCAGCGTGGCTGATGTACTTTAACTGCTGTGAAGAATTCCATTGGTTGTGCCTACCACAATTTATCAATTTTCTAGTTGAAATAAATTTATATTATTTCCAATTTTTACCGTTCCAATTAATTTTATGGTGACATTTTTGTAGTTGTCTCTCCATGCAGATATGTAAGTTTCTTGAGGGCAACCTAACTCTTTACTTGTCTGATAGCAGTTTGTGAATGGCAGCTGGTCCAAGGCGTACACTTGGAATGGCAGTTCTCTGGGGGCATGGATTAGTAAATTGGTTTTAAATTAAATACAATTTCAACTTTGTGAGATAGTCTCAAAATATTTTCCAATTTACTCTTCTCCAGCAGTGTATGAGACTCCTACTGCTCCATATTCTTACCACCTTCTGGTATTTTAGACTTTAAAAACTTGTGTTAAACATCGTATTTTTGACATCTAGGAAAGCTATTATTTCTTTTTTAATTTTTTATTTTTATTACTATATGTGGACAGTACATAATGATTACATTCATTGTGGAGAATTGGTGCACATACATAACACATCTTAATTCTTTTTTCATCCCCTTCTCTCCTCTCCCTCTCCACTCTCTCTCTTAGTCCCCTTTCCATTTGCAAAATATCTAACTCCTTGTTTCCTATTTCATTTCTTTTTTAAAATGATATTTTCTGTTTTTTTCTGCCTCAATTGAAACAGTCACATGGTTTTTATAAATTGTTAAATTTTTGTTATATTCACAGTCTTTTACATACAAATGTGCCTGCTTCACATTCATGAGCATGGTTATAATGTTATCGTGAGATTTTTGCATCAAAATACCCGAAAAGGATTGGCCTATAATTTTCTTTTTCTCTTCTGTGCTCTCTGATTTTGGATCAACATTATCCTAACTTCAAAAAAATTTGGAGAATGTTTTCTGTTTTCTTTTTTTTTCCATTGGCATTAAAAGTTTTACTTGGAATTTGATCTACGATCCACACTAGACAATGATAAGGCATGAAAATGGAAAAGAGTGCAAATTGAAATTGAAGTATAAGCTAGGAGCATAATGTGTCATGTTTCAGTAAGTATTATCCAAAATTTGTAAACTAAGTGACCAGATGGATGAGTCTTATTTTTGGTAAAATGCAGATAAAATATTTATTTCACACACAGTGTGGGGCAGTTTTGTGTGACATGTAATGCAACCAACCACAGAAATTTTAATCACAAAATTATGTCACTAGAAAAATTTAAAAAGAATTATGGTCAACATAATCAACTTGTTTCAAGACTTGCAGAACAGATAATTCATTTACTGCCTTCACAGGTTAAAAACTCAAAAATATAAGACTACTATTTTGGCCTAAAATTATTAGGGGAAACAAATACTTCTAACAGGATAGTCAAAAGTAACTATATTTTATTTCTCATAAACGTTAAAGATATCGTATATTTACCAATTGGCCTAGTACAATATTTCTACTTGAAAAGTACTTTAAGTGTCCTGTGCTTTCTCTATTTTCAAGTAAAATACTTATATTAAAGAAAAAAATCTTATAAAATTATATTAAACTAACTTTAAACTATTTTGTTTTCTGGACTTAATTTTTAAATCTGTTTTACTTTTTAATCACTTTTTAATTCAAAAACAGCACTACATAAGACATTTAATTCTATTTGTAAACAGGCTGTATTAATCAGCTCTTCCATTGCTGAGCTAAAATTCTTGACACGTGCAATTTAAAGGAGAAAAGGTTTATCTTGGCTCAAGTTTTTTGAGGTTTTAGTCCATGGTTGGCTGGCTCCAAGGCACAAACATCATGGAGGAAGGGCACAGCAGAAGCTTAACCATTGGCAGCCAGGAAGGAGAGAGGGGATGGGGGCAGATAGAGGAGATAGCCTTCAAGGCATCCCTCCTACCTCCAGCGGTCTGTTTCCTCTGGCCAGACCCCACTTCTTAAAAGCACACTCAGCAATGAACTCATGGATTAATCTGTTGAAGAGGTTAGTGCCCCACGATATGATCACCTTCCAAAAGTGCATCTATGAAGTCTTTTGAGGGACATTTTTGATCTAAATCATAACAGACTCCAAAATGTAACATATAGTTTAGGAGCCATTTAAGTAGAAAAAATTTATAACAAAACAGGAAAAAACTGTCTTTTTATATGAGATGCAGTGTAAAATAGCCATGTATCTTTTTTCCAATAGTGGAAATGCTTAAATAACCTATACTAGAAAAAAAAGTTAACCACTGTTAAATCATTTGATTCCACAATGTATAATGCAGCAGGTATATGTTCCTTATTGCTGATAGCTTCAATAAAGCTATTAACAAATGGTTCCAAGCACAGAAATAAATGTACGTATGAACAGAATTTTTCATTATATTAATTTTTAAAGTTCTGTCATGTGGATTGAATGCATGAAGGGTAAATGAAAATGAGTATTTTTCCTTAAGTAATCAAAACAAGTCTTATCATTAAAAGAATGTTTCAGGGGCTAATCAAAACCCTTCAATACTAGCTTTGCAATTAATTCTGGGGAAATACCTCAAGACATTTTTATTTTACTTGAGCATCCTTGTCATTTGACTTTCCTTCAAACAGGAGCCACAGATATGCAAATAAATTGGTTTTCTGTTGTGACTTCTAAAATATATGAATAACCTGCAAATATCATAGTACTTGGTCTATTTTGCCACTTTTTAAACTGCTGTATAATTCAAAATGTGCAAATGATTTTTATATCTAAACTGGTAGTATTAATAAATATGTTATAAAATTAGTTCAAGAAGAAGAAAACATTCTATTCTTCATGGACACAGAAATTCAGGCAAAAGAATATGTTCTACAAAAATGGAAACATAAGCCAAATTTAAGTTGTTAGTCAAATCTCTTCATAATGTTAAAAGTTGTATTTGTGAAATTAGAGTGGTTTGAAGGCTTTCTGAATGACAACAGGAGGTTTTAGGTTTACCATTGTTAAAACTTGGTACATTTTTCTCATAAAGTTTAGATGATAGAAGCTGTCACCACCCAAATTAAACATCACTTATCATCCAGTAAGCTAGTATTATCTTTCTTCCTTCTAAAGATGCTGTAGCAAAGCTCTTTATATGAGGTTGCTTTAGTGAAGCTTTTTAGAGTAAACAATTTTATTTTCCCTAAAAAGAATATTATGAAGTCTGAGGAAAAAATCTACTCATTTAGTAAATTTGGCACATAAAAACTATCACCAAAACAAACTATAAAACTGCAACCAGCACACAAAATGAGCATTACAGAATAGCAGAATAATCGTTATATAGATATTTTAGTAGAGTATTATAAAATCTGTACCTTGTTTTCAAGCTATATGGTGCAATATAATTTAAATTTACTGTTAACAATAATTGTATGATATTCACAATTGACTAAAAAACTACTTCCAAGAAAGTCAGAAAGAAACCTATGGCACATCAATGTATCTTCTGGAAAACAAAGACTATACAATGTCAAGTAGGAAATTTTCATTGTGTGCATAATAGAAAAAATATTTCTTACTCTATTCTAAATCAAGAGTTTATAAATAATTTAATGGTGTTCAAGAACTACTTAGAATTCTAAAATAACATACCTCAAAGATTGGGCAATTTTAGAAATCACTGTGGAGACGCACGCAGCTGCCGCCTCCTGCAGCCTGGGGAAGGTCAGGCAGAGGGGAAAGCGGGAGGAGAGGAGAACTGAGGAAGAAGCGACCTCCTCTCTTCAGGGGGGCTGTCATTGCGGCCCCTTCCCAGGCCTTGCCATTCTTTCCTCTTCAAAACATGAAATATAGTCCTTGAATCTCTGGTAAATTTGCCTATAAAAACCGTCTAGATGTGGTGTTGTGATAGAGCTCGCAATTTTGATTCAGCTTATTTAATGGTTCTAGGTTTGAGGGTCTTTTACAGAATTGTTTTAGCTACATTTGTTTTTTTTTTTTTAATTTTCCTTTATTTGAAAATTTCCAATTTAATAAATTACTATTCTTAAGTATGTACTATATGTATAATCATGTCCCCAGAACATAATCCTAAATTATTGTGTTCCTAGAGTGTTTTTCCCACCATTGTTGATTTGTGCCTTTTCTCCTTGCTCTTGTTCATTCATGCTCCATGTTTACTTAACCTATTCAATGAAGCACTTTTCCTCTCCTTTCCTCTCTCCCTCCCTCCCTTCCTCCCTTCCTTCCTTCTTTTTTCTTTCTTTTCCTACTTCATTTATTTCTGACCTGATCTTTACTCTTTTCTTTCTTCCACCTGGTTTGGGCTTATTCTTTTTTCTTTTTCTTCTTTGTATTTTAATTGACAAAATTATATGTTTTGGGCATACAATCTGATGTTTTGATATATGTATACATTGTAAAATGATTACTGCAATCAAGATAATTTATCAATGCATATAGTTGTGTGTGTGCATGTGTGTGTGGTGAAAACAGTTAAGATCTTCTCTATAAGCAATTTCCAGTATACAACACAGTACGAATAATAATTGTCACCACCCTATATCTTAGCTCTCCAGAACTTATTCATCCTAATGATTCTTAATTCGTTTAGGCCAATGTCTTCCCATTTGCTCCACTCCCTGGCTCCCAGAACTATCACTCTACTCCCTACTTTTATGAGAAGATCATGCAGTATTTGTCTTTCTGTTCCTGGATTATTTTGTTTAGCATAATGTCTTACAGGTCCATTATTTTGCTGCAAATGACAAAATTTTCTCCTTTTGAAAAGACTGAATAATATCCCTATGTGTATATTTACCACATTTTTTACTCCCTTATTAGTAGATGAGTTGTTTCCCTCTTTGCAAATTGTGAATAATATTGCAATGAACATGGTAGTGCTAAAATTTGTTTAGGAGACTAATTTCATTTTCTTTAGAAACATATCCAGAACTTGGGTGATTTGAAGTGTGATTTGCAAACACGTTCTCCTATTCCACAGGTATCTTCCCATTCTGTTGGTCTGTTTCCTTTCCTGTGCAGAAACTTTTTAGTTTGATGCAATCCCATTTGTCTATTTTTGATTTTGTTTCCTGCACTTTGAGGGTTAAGAAGCAATGTTAACAAGTTTTTCCCTGTGTTTCCTTCTAGAAGTTTATAATTTTAGGTTTTACCTAGAAGTCTTTTATTCATCTTAAGTTGATAATTACATATGGTGTGAGATTCAATTCCAACTTTTCATCTATCCAATTTGCTGATACCAATTTTTGAAAAAAAGTCTTTTATCCATTATCCATTTATATGTTGATAGACACCTTGGTTGACAATGTATTTTGGTTACTGCAAATAATTCTACAATAAACATTGGAGTGCAGGTATCTCTTTTATATGTTGATTTTATTTCCTTTGGATATATACTGATACTGGGATTGCTGGATTGTGTGCTAGAACTATTTCTAGTATTTTGGGAACCTCCATTTTGTTTTCCGTAGTGGATATATTCATGTATATTTCTACCAACAGTGTCTAAGAGTTCTCCCTTTTTCTTTATCCTCATTAATATTTGCTATTTTTGTTATCTTAGTAGCTATTTTGAGATGAGATAATACACCATTGTCATTTTGACTTACTTTCTTTCATGATTAGTGGTATTGAATATGTTTTTTATATACTTGTTAGCCATTAATATGCTTTTGTTTGATAAATGGCTATTCAAGCCATTTATCTATTTTTGGCTATTGAATGATTTGAGATTTTATATATTCTAAAATTAATTCCTTGTTGGATAGATAATTTGCAATTATTTTCCCCCATTTGGCAGATTAGATCTTCACTTTGCTGATTGTTTCCTTTGCTGTGCAGAACCTTTTCAGTCTGATATACCCCTAGTTGTGTATTTTTACTTCTGTTGCTTGTGTTTTTGAGGTCCTATCTAATAAACCTTTGCCTCTACTAATGTATTAACATGTTTTCTATATATTTTTTCTCAATGGATTTATATCTTACATTGAGGTCTTTTATCCATTTTGAGTTGATTTTCATATGTGGTGAAAGATAGTGACTTTTTTTTATATGGCTATATAACTTTCCCAGCACAGTTCATTGAAGACTGTCTTATCCAGTGTATGTTCCTGGCACCTTTGTAGAAAACTGGTTACCTAGTGGATTAATTTCTTGGATCTGTAATCAGTGCCAATTGTCCATGTGTTGGCTTTCATGCCTGTGCCATGTTGTTTTGGTTGCTATAGCTGTGCATTATATTTTGAAGTAAGATGTTGTGATGCCTACAGCTCCATTATTTTTGTCTAAGATTACTTTGTCTATCTAGAATCTTTCGTTCCATATGAACTTTACATTTTTTTCTATTTCTGTGAAGAATGCCATTAGTATTTTGATGGAGATTGCATTCAATCTGAAGATTACTGAGTAATAGGGAAATTTTAACAATGTTAATTCTTCAACCTATGAACACATATTTTTCATTCATTTGTATTTTCTTCCATTTGTTTTATGGTTTAACATGATCAATCTGGAAAATGTTCCATGTGCTTTTGAGAAGAATCTATATTCTGCAGCTAATGTTTCAATTACAATATTGAACAGAAGGGGAGATAGTAAACATCCTTGTCTTGTTCCTGATTTTAGAGGGAAAGTTTTCAACTTTCCCCCATTTACTATGATGTAGTAAATGGCCACTGGCTTGTCATAACTGACTTTTTTCAGATTGAGATAAGTTCCTTCTATACTAATTTTTTTCAGGGTTTTTATCATGAATATATGTTGAATTTTGTCAAGGGCTTTTTTTGTGTCTATTATGATGGTCATGTGATTTTTGTCCTTGCTTCTGTTTATGTGGTGTATTACATTGACTGATTCATGTATGTTGAATCATCCTTGCATTCCTGGGATGAAACCAACTTGGTCATGTGATATGATTGTTTTGGTGGTTTATTGTATTCTGTTTGCTACATCTCGTTGAGGATTTTTGCATTTATGTTCATTTAAAATATTGGCCTAAATTCTTTTACTTGAATCTTTGTCCGGTTTTGAAATTCAGATAATGCTAGCTTTCAAAACTGAGTTTGGGAGTATTCCTTCCCTTTCAGTTTCATAAAAGAGTTTGAGAAATATTGACATTATATCTTCCCTGAAATTCTTGTAGAATTCAATGGTGAATACACAGAGTCCTGGGCTTTTCTTAGTTGGTAGGGTTTTTTAGTACTCCTTCAATTTCATTGGTTATTATTAGATTATTCAGATTTTCCTATATCTTCTTGGTTCAGTTTTGATGTATCTAGGAATCTACCCATTTCTTGTGGATTCTGTCCTTTATTGGAGTACAGGCTTTAGAAATAGTTATTGATAATCTGGATTTTTGCAGTGTTCATTGTGATTTCACATTTTTCATTTCTAATTGCATTATTTAGGTCTTTATTTTTCTATATTGGTAAAGTGGCCAAGGATTTGTCTATTTTGTTTATTCTTGCAAAGAACCAGCTCTTTGATTCATTGATTCTCTGTATTTTTAGTCTTAATTTCACTGATTTCTGCTCTGATCTTTATAATTTCCTTCCTTGTACTAGCTTTGGACTTGGATTATTGTTGTTTTTCTAGGACCACGAGGTCCATTATTGGGTTATATTTTTGGGCTCAATTATTTTCACATGGGCATTTGCAGATACATGTAAACTTCCCTTTTAAGACTGCTTTTGTTGTGTCCCATATGTCCTGGTATGCTGTACTGGCCTTAACATTTGATTCCAGAAATTGTTTAGTTTCTTCTTTGATTTCTTCTATGATCCATCGATTATTCAAGAATGTATTATTTAATCTACATGTGTTGGCATAATTTCTGTGGTTTCTTTTGACATTTATTTCTAGTTTCATTGCATATTGATCTCTCTGATAATGTGCATGGGATAACTTTAATTCCTTGATGTTTCATGGAGAAGTTCTTTTATGGTCATGGCTTTTTAGGGTTTATATGCCTTGCTTATGTGTATGTTAAATTCTTTTCCCATACTTAGAAAGTTTTCTGCTGTTATTTGTGTAAACACTTTTTTTTGTACCATTTTGGCATGAAAATCTTCTGATTTTTCACGAATTCCAATTAATTGTAGTGTTCTTGTGTCATCTAGCAGCTGTTGGATCCATTTTTTTCATATTTTCGTATTGTTTGTGAGTTACCTCTGAGTAAATAATCACCTGCATCAGCCCTATTTTCTAGTTCTCTCAGTCTGTCCTCACATTGGTCACTTCTGTTGTCCATAGTTTCAAGAGAATTTTTAATTTCCTGGATTTCTGTTTGGTATCATTTCATGGACTCAAATTCTTTGCTGAGCTTATATTGTTTTGTTTAGCTCAGCTAGCTTTTTATTAGTGTCTTCTATTACCTCACTGATTATTTTCTTCATTAAATCCATTATCTGTTAAATTATATCTTCTGTAAGCTCTTTGAGAACCTTATTGATCTGATTTTTTATCTTCTTTCATGTTTTGTATAACTCAGCTATTTGGCTTCTGATTTCCTCCACATCAATGCCCCTTAGATAAGTTTTGGGAGAGTTGTAAGTTTTGGAGGCATTTTGTTGCCTTGTCTTCTCATGTTTCTATTGTTTGCTTTGTTCTGGAGATTGTGGGTCTGAAGACTTTTTTGCTCGTATGGATACCTCTTTAGTTAATGTCTGCTTTTTGGTGATGCACTCTGGGCATGACTAACTGTAAGCCTTTGCCTCTGTCTCAATGTCAAACCACCTTCATTAACTTGGGAGAGGAGTGTTCAGTATATTAGGCCCAGCACCCAGTTCTCTAAAAGTGAGCTGCAGGATTATTGATGACACAAAGAAAAACCAGATATTGACATACAGAAAATAACAAATAGCAACAACTATGCCACCTTGGCAATAGCAATATTATCACAACAATAATAGAGTCAAAGACAAACTGAATATTAACATACCATAATAACTAATAAAAGCTACCATTGTACCCTCCTTAATCATAGAAAAGAGATCTATAATTATAATACAAATGCAAAGAGAAGCAAAAAATGAATACAACAAATATCTACTAAATTCAACAACTGTACCATGATTAATAATGGAAAAGAATTCAGCAATAATAGCATAAAGTTTACTATATATCTAAAGATTAATAAAGCTTAATGGTTATACCAGTAAAGATGGAAAGGATGGGTAATGGGAGAATAAAACAAGTAAAATTTGAAAAATAAAGAAAAGGATGATAAAAAAGGAGGAGAGAAAAGTGGTATAAAGGATCCTATTAAGGAGTAAAGGAAAATTAATAAAATTAGACAAAAGTATGAGAGAAGAACAAGAAAAAGAAGAGAAAAGAAAAAATAACAAAATAAAAAAACTATGAAGAAATCCTCATGAAAATAAAAGAAAAAGGAAAAAAAATGAAAAAAAATCTCAAACCCCCAAAAACCAATGAAGAAAAAACAAACAAACAAAAAGAGTACAAAAAGATATCCTTCATGTTTTTGAAGAATTAATTCCTTTTCAGGGTCTGCAGTATTGGAATACAATACCAAGACCTATCTAAAGCTAAGGCCTATTTTTTATTCTGCACATTCACATTTTTTATGTAAATGCTAATGCTGGGTATGTTTGGTCAGTGGTGCACCATACAGCTATAATCATCTGGTAGCTCCCAGTTTCCTGGTACCTTTATACACCCTAAGTCATGGCTTTCTTTGCCTAGCTTTATGACTTGTGGGTTTCTAAGGTACCCCTCCATGCTGCTGAGGCCCTTTGTACACCCAAAACTATGGCAACCATCCAAGCTGAGGTGTATCATTGTTTACACTGGTAGATGAGGAAAACAAGCAGACCACTGATTTCTGTGCTGAGTATAGGCAGTAGGGTGGGGGTTTAATTATGGTATGTGATACCAAACAAGAGGATTAACTCAGGCAGTTTTTGTTTGTCTGGGAAAGTCTTTGTCTTTTCAATTCTGAAGGACAGTCTTGCTGTATACAGTATTCTTTCCTGGCAGTCTTTACCCTCTTCTTTTAGCACTTTGACTATACCAACCTATTCTCTTCTGATTTGCAGTGTCTTTGCTAAGAAGTCTACTGAGCTTCCCTTGTATGTGATAAGTGGCTTTTTTTTTTTTTTTTTGGTGAGTACCGGGAGTCGATCTCAGGACCTTGCGTGCCACCAGGTACCATTGCCGCTGAGCAACGTCACCGGCCCTTTTTTCGTATGTGGGTACCGGGAGTCGAACTTGGGACCTTGCGCTTGCCAGGCAGGTGCTTATGCTGCTGAGCCATCTCACCGGCCTGATAAGTGGCTTTTGTCTCATTGCTTTCAAAATTCCTTCTTTGACATTTGAGATTTTTTATTATAATGTGTCTTAGTGATGATCTTTTTAATCTGTTTAGGTTTATTTGGTCTTTATCAATCTGGATATTCATCTCTCTCTCCAGATTTGATATGCATTCTCATTATTTCATTAAATAAACTTTCTGCCCCTTTCTTTTTCTCTGTTACTTCTATAGTTCCCATAATGGGTAAATTGTGCTTGTTGGTATCCCACAAATACATAGGCATTCTTCACTCTTTTTCATTGTTTTTTCTTTTGTTCTTCTGACTGTATAATTTCAAACGACCTATCTCTGAGCTCACTGACTCTTCTGCTATACTGAGTGTTCTTTTCAAGCTTTCTGTGAAATTTTTCATTTCAGTAATTGTGCTCTTCAGATACAGAATGTCTATTTGGTTTGTTTTTATAGTTTTTATGTATCTTTATTCAAATTTTAATTTTGTTCATGTATTATTTTCTTCTTTTCTAGCTCTTTAGGTAACTATTTTAAATTACTTGTTTCAGACTTCTCAGATCTTTTCTTTTAGGTGACTTATTGGAGGTTTATTTCATTCCTCTGTTTTGTTATGTGTTCTTGACAGTTCCTGTTCCTTGTAGATTTGTATTTGTATTGACATAGTTGAAGAAACAAAACTCTTTCTTGTATTTATGGACTAGCTTTCATTGGGAAAGTCCTTCACCAGATATGCTGCCTATAACTCGAGACCATACTCATAAGTGAAATAAATCAGACTCACATGTCTAAACATCGCATTGTCTCCCTGGTATGAGAAGCCAAATGAGTAAATAAGGTCCAAAATGTACAAGAGATATCGTGAAATGGAAAGAAACTGTTCAAAAGGAAAGAGAAACAGGTGGGGGAAAGGAGAAAGGAAGGAAAGGAAAAGGAAAAAAAACAAGATAGTTAAGATAGTTATACTACTAGTTTCTCTTAGTTCATTGTAAAGAAAGGTTTGTGCTAATATCATCTGGACAATTTTTCATGCCTACGTCTTGTACGCTGAGTAACTACTTTGAAGACAACAATACGCAATGTCTTAACTATTGTTACTCTCCTATTATTTTGTTTTAAAATTTTGTTTTATTTATCTTTTCTTTAAAATTAAAAAAAAAAGAAATTCTAGGCCTTTTCCCTGTGGCTGCCCCAAGTATCCATTTATTTTGCTTTCATTTCAAGAATCTTTAAAATATGTTGATCCCTCTGGTATCTGATTTTGTGAGGACATGTTTCTCCATTACTTTAGTCTCAGATACTGGAGCTTTGTTTTGTTACTTCATTGGTGTAGTGGTTTCCTAAATCATAATCCTTGCATTGCTATATTTTTGCACAATTGAAGAAATATGTATCTCTTCCATTCTTTATAGAGTGACTGCAGCAGGAAAAGCCCTTCACTAATGGTCTCAGTCAGAGATTCTGGACAGGCCTTCTGGTAGGGTTCATAATTGCTGCTGGAGTCCTAGTGCACGCTGGCCTGGTGTCAGTTTCAGTGCTCAATCTGGTACAATAATGTATTGCAATGGCAAGCAGAAACACCAAAATGTCACCCAGAATTTGGAGGCAGATTTATCGAACAAAAGTACAGAGGCAGAATGGCTTGTCAACTGGGGATTGGTTCTTACAATATGCATCATAGTCACCAGCTATGCTTCACAGTGACCAGACCTTTCTCAAAAACAGAAGTAACAGGAACAATAACCGGAACTATTACCTGGACAACTAACAAAGTGAAGTATACTGGCTGGGGAGGGGCATCTTCTGCTACATTTCCTCCCTCTTTTAGTTTCCCTGGCAAATCTTTGCTGGGCATATTACATGTGATCTTCTGAGACAAGGCCCAACTAAAAGTAGTAACATTAGCATTGTTAGTGATCCTAGGATGGCCCTAGCCAAGGTCCCCACGATTTTCTTGTAGAGTTTTTTCTTAAATTTCTTTTAGGAGGAGACATAATTTAGGTCTGTCTGTTTTATAGCACTACTCTGGCAACATAGTGAGGGAGTTAATCTGATCTAGGAGAGTGTCCAATGTGCCTTGGATGCTCATCAAATCTTGGTCAAGTGTTTGATTGACTATTCTATTTTCTTAGGACAACCATCCACAGAGTTTAAGACAAAACCCACAGCTATCAGGGGGCAGGGAAGCAAGGACTGCAGTAAGCAGCCTGAAAAGGCCAAGGGGAATAATGTATTGAGGTATGGAGCAATCCTGTGAACAGTGTCCCCAGGCTTCAACCATATGTGGACTGGTCAGTGTTTGGAGTGACCAGAGCAGGGCTTTGAGTGCATCATCCCTTTAGAGTGAGCCCTGGAGGAGTTGTCCAGGTAGATTCTCCAGCAGATCTAAGGCTGGATTTCTGAAACTTGTAGAGGTAGTTAATATGCACCTGGGTTATATATGTGTGCAGGAATGTCTACAGGTATAGCTGGTCTTTTAACTGGTTACAAGCTGTACAGTTATGTTTTTATTTTTTTAGCTTTGTGGATCTAGGGATGATTTCTCACAGCAGAACCCTATAAACTCCTGTTGGCTTTTTAGTGTGGGTAGGGAATGTCTTGGGCCAGCCTGAGTAGTTGCAGATGAGCACTAACAGATATTTGTAACCGCTGTAAGGTTTTATTTCTATGAAGTCTATCTGTATATCTTTTTTTCTTTTTCTTTTTTTTTTGTGGGTACCGAGGGGTCGACCTCAGGACCTCGTGCGCCAACAGGCACCCGTGCCTCTGAGCGATATCACCGGCCCCTTTTTCGTATGTGGGTTCTGGGAGTCGAACTCGGGCCCTCGCGCTTGCAAGGCAGGTGCTTACGCCGCTGAGCCATCTCACCGGCCCCAATCTGTATATCTTTAAATGGGGAGAGTTCACTATATTGCATGATGTCAGGGCCAGTGACACAGATGCTGAAGCCTGAGCTGGCTGCAGGAGTACGGGTGCCAGTGCTGCAGCTTGAGCTTGCAGAACATATGGTGGGGGCAGGTCTGGCTCTGTTCTTCCAAGTGTGCTAGGTAAAGATTTTCTGGCTGGGGTTGATGTTTCAGTCAATTGATCCCTGGAGGGGGCTTAGGCCTCTGGATCAAATTATTTTGCATTGGTGGCAGGTTTCCAAACAGCAGCAGGAAGCAATAGCAGGAAAGCTTTGGCCAAAATAGCTTTGTTCAAGGTGACCACAGCATATCTAGCCTATCAGACTCCATTCCTAACTGAGTTACTTCCATCTGTAAACAGGGTGAACTCAGCATCTGTCAGGGGGTCCATTTTTTGAGTCTGGTCAGCTCGAGAACAGTTTATCAGTCAGTGCCAGGCAGTCATGGTCTGGTGTGCCCAGCTTGGTGGGCAAGTATGTGGCAGGATTGAGTGGTCCACAGTTATTCAGGAGGTCCAGTACAGCATGTGGCAGTTAGGTCTTGGCTGAAGGTGAGCTTGTCAGCTTTCTTGATCAGAAGGACAGTGGATGTTAGAGCACGAAAGCAAAGGAGGGAGACAGCCCTTATGACTGGGTCCAAGTATTTGTACAGGTAGGCCATTGGGCACTGTCAGGGGCTGACAGTCTGAGTAAGCATCATTGTTTTTGTGAACTCAAGGATCCAGATTCTATAGAAGCCAGCAGCTCCAAGAAATTTGCAGAGTTTCTTGTAACCAGTTTCTGCCAGATATTGCAGCAGAGCTTTTGTGCCTCTCCAGCAGGCAGCTTGGGTGTCATTAATCAGCTGAGAAACTAGCAAAACAAGTTTTTGAACCTCTGGGAGGTTGAGTCCAGGCCAGTTGACTTTTGAGTTCAGAACTGGGGTCTTTCCATTTAAAGGCAAAGAGGGGCTGGCTGACAGGAGCCAAATGAAGACAGAAGAAGGCATTCTTTAGGTCCAGACAGGTGTACCAGCAGGCTGTGTGTGGCAGAATACTGAGGCAATATATATGGAGGGCAATCACAGCAGCATTGGCAGCTTAGGGATCTTGAACTGGCTTTGCAGGAAGGAGAGATGTATTCCAGCAGTTTGAAAGCCTATAAACATTTTGCTGTTTTGAAACCTCTGGATGTGTGGTTGAATTTCTAGCCGAGTTTCTCATGGCATGGGATACTGTTTGATGCAGGTGGGGGTTGCCCTGGGATGGAGTTTCACAATCAGAGGCAGGTGGTCAATGGTGCAATCTCATGGTCCATGGGAGCATGACAGAATTGTGGAGCTGGAAGGGAAAGAGAAACAGGCTGTCTCGGAGTGGCCAAATCTGTTGCTAGAGCCTCCCCAAAATAGTGGGAGAGTTCACAAACCCTTGTGGCAATTGAGTCCAAGTGAGCTGGCCTTTTTGTCCTGTCTCAGGATCCTGTTATGGGAGCAACCTGCAAGCAGAAGAAAGCATCTTTTAAATCTAGACATGTAAACCAGGTGGCATCTGGAGGTAACAGTACAAAAAGGGTGTATGGGTTGGGAACCACAGATTAACAGTCTATCAGGATCCCATATTGCTTTAGGTGGCTGAGGTGTGGCTGGATCCCTGTTTGTGCTTCTCATGACATCTGACAGCAATGGGGGTCACGGTGAGGTGGCATGGTTGATGGCCAGGCCTGTAAGTTAGTGTTTGGCTCATACTTCTGGGAGGAGAGTTTTCAGAATTTCAGGATTGCAGTTATCTATCTCAGCCTGATGCAGGCATCATCTCCCTCTTGGGGAACAGTCAGAGTTGAAAGTGCAGGGTTAAACAAAATGGAGGCTGACTGGCTTGGTGCAAAGGAGATGGTCACTTCTAATTTGAAGAGGAGGTCTCTACCCAGAAGCACTATGGGGACTGGCTTACACAGGAGCTGTCTTCCCAGGCTGCAAGTTTGTTCCTGGCAGAAGGGGCAAGAGGCAAGAGTCCCAGTTGACCCGGTGATGGTAACTTTTTGACAGAGGGGACTTTTGAAGGCAGAGAGTTCTGTTTCATTGTCTACCAGGAAGAAGCCTGTCAGACCAAAGAAAGAGTTGTAGTCAGGAGGAATTGCTGACAATCATCTCGGGTGGGCATTAGATGATGCCATCTGACCAGGATAGGAAGCCGAAGGTTCTGGAGGGTGGGCCTCTCTGGCCTAATGCAGGCAATGGCTAGCTGGAACTGGTTCAATTGGCTGGAAGTAGATGAGTTGGGAGTGGGGAGTGAAGCTATAGGTGTTGGCAGCAACTGTGGTGGCTGACAAGGGTGCCAAGGCAGAATTCTCAAGAAGAATGGGCCTCATTTTTCCTTTTTTTTCTT
Source organism: Erethizon dorsatum (assembly GCA_028451465.1). Taxonomy (NCBI): domain Eukaryota; kingdom Metazoa; phylum Chordata; class Mammalia; order Rodentia; family Erethizontidae; genus Erethizon; species Erethizon dorsatum. The sequence continues at coordinate 72,978,912 of CM051831.1, forward strand.
TCAGACGCAGGGAGTGGTTTGGTTTCATTTTTAACTCCATAAAAGCCCTTTTTCCTGCAATCAGGGACTGTGGATTTTGACTAATTAATTCCCGTCTCTGACTTCATACGTGTGTGTTGTGTACCCTTGAACAATGGTATAACAAAGGGTGGGTGCCCCTCAGAGATAGATCATTCAGATGCCTGCCTGGCCACACCCCTTGCAGGGACTTAGGCATGACTTAGCTAAGGAGGGTGTGAGGCCTCTGTTATGCCATATGTCGATTTCTATGGAAATGCAGGTGAGGGCTCAATCAGCCACTGCGACCAGTGCTTCCCAGTCTTGGTCCACAGATGGAGCAGCCTATTGCTTATGCTGTCCATTCCACTCAGTCACACATTCAGCAGACACTCAGAGGTTAAACATTCCAACCCCCTTCCCTTGAGGATGGTCCTGACTAATGAGAGTTGATCAGACTCCCCTTCTGCTTGAGCTGAGCAGGACTGACAGACAAACTGGGGTGCCCCTGGGGGTCTTACTGGAATCAGGCAGGCAGACAGGCAGACAGACAGACAGATTGTATCCTGCTCCCTTTGGGGTCTAATGTGAGTTGATTGAGTGGGGAGCTATGAACCCTCCTCCAGACCTCCGAGGGGACTCAAGAAATCTTGAGGGCATGCCTTCCTGTTGGGACCTGGAGAGGTCCTTGCTCTGTCCACAAGGGCCACGACTGGTGACCAAAGAGGTCAGCATGTTCATCTTCCCAGCCGACAGATCAGACAGAACAGCAAGCAGAAACACTGAAACATCACCCAGGATTTGGAGGCAGATTTATTTAACACTGGACGGGCACTGACAAGGAATCAATTATCCTTCAAAATGTTAGCCCCGATCTCTGGTGGTCTAGGACTTATATGGGATAAGCAAGCAGGAAGTACAGAGGCAGAATGGGCTGTCAATTGGGGATTGGTTCTTACAGTATGCATCATAGTGACCGGCTATGCATCACAGTGACCAGCCATTTCTAAGAAACAAAAGTAACAGGAACTGTAACCAGAACTATTACATGGACAACTAACAAACTGAAGTATGCTGGCTGGGGGGGGTGGCATTTTCCACTACAGTATCTTCAAGGGTGAACCAGGAAATATATTCATTTGGTTAGGCTTGAAACTTGGGTTTCCATGGGCAAGCCTTTCTGCCTGAGTCCATGGTGATGGATTTGAAACCTGGGTTTGTGGGGATTTGGTCGATGCCTGGTTTCACGATGGTGAGGCTAAAGCCCAGATCTATGGAAGCAAGTCTGGAGCCTAGGTCCTTGGGGACAAGCCTGCATTATGAGACAGCATGACTAGCTTGGCAGTAGTGTATGCCTAGTAACTGTGCTTGTAGGAACTATCCTGAAGCCTGAGGCCATTGTGGCTAAACTACTTCCTGTGGTAAGGTTTTATTCTTTTCTTAAATCACTAGTCCCCCCCCATTGTTCAATTTTTCCATTTAATGATTTAAATCATTGTATTTCTCAGATTTAGGCCTTTCACCTTTTTTAAAATTTGGTTTTCTTTCAAATATAGATGCTCCCTAATTGACAATGGGATTATGGTGGTTAGTCCAAATCTTTGAAGGTTTCTCCCTTGCCTCAATACCATGTGGAGATGAAAGCACAAACCATTACAATATCAAGAATGGCTTCCTAATTAAGGTTTTTAGTTTCCTCTATATTTTTTATTCTTTGTAAGGTCCAGTTCTCATTTAAAAGATGTTTGTGATGGGAGTATCTTCAGGGCATCTAGTCCATAATATTGCTAAATCCAGAAATCCTTCATAGAGTTATTGTCAGAATCAACAGGGAAACCTGATAAAGATGTGCTTTGAAAAGTAATGAAAATGTGTTGTGACTTTTAAAAAGATATGCCTGTTAAGGATATTTATTATGTAAATAACTTTTATAGTCTGTGCTGATTTGTTTTTCTTTTTTTCACTCTCGACTTAGGGATGCAATTCTTTTGATCCAGTGGAACATAAGAGCTTTCATTGCTATGAAGAACTGGACCTGGATGAGGCTCTTCTTCAAGATCAAGCCCCTTATTAAGTCTGTGGGAGTAAGAGAGGAGATAGCCAGACTGAGGGAAGAGTATGCACAACTGCAGAAAGCCTTGGAGAAATCAGAATCTCAGAGAGAGGACCTGAAAGCAGAGCAAGTCTCCCTCAACCAGGAAAAGAATGACCTGCTTCTTCATCTGCAGGGCGTGAGTGGTCCCACCACATATTCTTCACATCCAGTTTTAATTTTGCTCCCTTGTTTAATAGGCAGTGTTAACTTGGAAAAACAAAACAAAGCAAAAAAAAAAAAAAACAACCAGGAGCTTTTCAAATACCATAGGTTATCATCAAACATACACAATGGAAAAGCTTAAGAAGACATTCTTTTTCATAATGAAGTAATTTCATTGGCAGGATGTCTTTGAAAAAGAGTCAAATTATCACATGGCTGGTTACTATATAATAGCACTGGGATTACAGGTGTGCGCCACCATGCCTGGCTTTGTATTTCCTGATTTTTCTCTTCTTACTTTTTCCTTGGTTCAAATCAACATTACTAATTAGCTGAGTTCTTAGAAGTGCAGTTCCCAACTTCAAGTTTGTGTCAGTTACATTTGTGAAACATTAAAAACTAAAAGAAATGATGCTTACACCTCAAATATTTTGATTAGGCAGACCATGTGTGGAGATGTACTCTTCTATATATCTATCCATCTGTGTCCCTTTGAACCGTGTTTGTTGTACAGAAAGTCATTCTTTAGGTAGGAGTTACCTAGAATTCAATAGCCTAGCTTTTTGTCTTTATTTTGTTCTTCATCTAATTAGCTGACCTGATGTAGGGAAAAATGAAACCCAAGATGGCTGCACTATAGTTCAGGCTGGGAGGGGGTGGCAATTTCCAGGCTCCATTAAGTCCAAGTCAGCAGAATTCCAGTGCAGGCACACCTTGTGGTCTTTGTGTAAATAACTTGCATAACCGAGATCAATACTGGCGCATAGCCACTGTTGTATATTTTGCCATAAATCTGGCCTACCATGAGGGCTGGTGGGCTGCCTGGGGGACTGAGTGTCTGGCTGAGTGTGTGCAGCTAAATAAAGAGATGAGCCATGTCTAAATAACCATGCAGCTGTACAGACAAGGTGAGCTGAGCAGCTAAATAAGGCACATCAGACATTCTCATGGCTCTGTGTGTCTTCTTTGGGCTACATGTATCTCAAGTGCACCTTTCCAGTCTGAACTGGTGACAAGACACACAATTTAAGAAATTCAGATAGATGGTAAACTGTCCAAACCAGCATATTGTGGAGGATGGATGATAAAGTCTAGAGATAGAAGATGAGGGTTATATTAGTTACCTTCTTTCATTATAACGAGATATCTAAGATGATTAAATTATAAAAATAAAATGTTTATTTTGGCTCAGTTTTAGAAGTTTCAGCCCGTGATGAGACAGAGCCATTGCTTTTAAGTTTCGATGGGCTGCTGCATGACAGTGTCAGAGAGCTGGAGGTGATGAAAATCACTTACCTCATCTCCAGAAAGCAAAAGAGAGAGAAAGGGACTGGCATCCAACAGTTCTCTTGAAGGGTGTGTCCTCAATGACCTAAATAACTTTCACTACAGCGCACCTATGAAAGGCTCCACCACCTCTTAACAGTGCCACGCTGAGGACGGACCCTTAAACACATGGGCCTTTGTGAGACACGCATTATCCAAACTATAGCAAAGATGTGTTAAAAATTATATTTCGATCAGACCTAGAGTATTTAAGAACTTCCTCACAAAGGAGAGGTTTTATTTATCCTTTAAAGAAGACAAGTTAGAGGTTCAAAATTGTGAAACATGCTCTACAATTTTAAAAATCCTTCATTGTTTACTTGATCTGTAACTCAGAGACAGTGGGTCCCTCAGGAAGATTTGGAGGCAGTACATGTGAAAAGTTAAAAGCAAAGAATATTTTATTTTCTATGTATGGAAGCTGTGAAATTTACTGCAGGGAGAATCATTGAGGAAAAACTTCTGTTGAAAATAATTGTGAAGTCTAGTTAGTGATGTGCAAATAAGCTCATGAATTATAAATTCAACCTATGTCTAAAAAATATTCTTCAGTTCAATTTAGTATATGTATATTTATTTAAGCAAGTGCAGCAGGGCACTTATAAAAATGATCTAAATATTACATTGTCTACAAGAACACTAACGTCTTAAAAGACCGTATTTTAAGCAGGTATCAACCTCAAGCTATGTGCTTACATCAATTCTCCTAGATGCTGTGATTTAAGCAACACACTGCTAAGTTTCAGGGGCACATTAGCTCCTTTAGGCCACCAGGATTCTATTAAATGCTTTAGATAAGGTCATTTAATCTACTAAACGGGCCTGAAAGATTAAAATCACTTCCAAACACAAGAAACTCCTCCACATCTCAGCTATAGGAGCGGGGACCTGGGAATATTATTTCAGCTGCCTAGGAAAAGCAGGTGAAAGTGCCAGGCAGAGGCCAGGCAATTATCTCTTTGCTATGTGTTAAGCAGCATCTTCGCCTAGCTGATAAATTACTTCCAGCTGTTGGCAACGATTTTCTCCTCATCATCGCAGGAGCAAGAGAACCTGGCAAATGTTGAAGGGCAGTGCGAGTCGCTGATTAAATCCAAGATCCAGCTGGAGGCCAGAGTCAAGGAGCTGTCTAAGCGAGTGGAGGAAGAAAAGGAGATAAATTCTGAGCTCACTGCCAGGGGGCGGAAACTGGAAGATGAATGTTTTGAGTTGAAGAAAGAAATCAATGACCTGGAAACAGTGTTGGGGAAGTCAGAGAAGGAGAAGCACGCTATGGAGTGCAAGGTATTTTCTGTGATATTAGGCCGGCCTAGATGCCTGAATTTCACCCTCAAATTAATATTAGGTACCAGAAGTGCTACATTTAGGTTAACACAGTAGCTTGCAATTTTACAGAGTGGGAATCAGATCAGAATAAAATAAAGGTCTGATGAACTGTGTTGTGCTAACTCAAATTTCCAATAGTAATTTATAGCACCCATAAATCTTCCAAATGAAATGTTTCACTTGTTCAAATCATTTACCTGATAAAATCTCACAGGAAGAGCAAAAATGGTTTCATTAGACCTCTAAGTATCCTTTTTGGATCAACAGTGAATATGATGTGGTTTCCTAAAAGGTGATTTGGGATATGTCTGTATCCCCTGCTCTGCCAATGATTTGGAGTTCAATCTTGAAGGTATCTCTTTAATTCTGTTACAGACCTCAGCATTTTTTTTTTTAGTTCTCAGTTTCAAATTGATCATCTATGTGTGGATTGATATTGTAAAGTGTCTGAATCAAATCTTTGATAAACAACTAAACTCCAAGATGACATTGTAATTTGACAGATAATTAAATAACAACTCTTGTATCTACTGATTTGCTTTCATAAAAAGCATATGGGCCAGATATACCTGGCTTCCACTTTTGCAAGTGCTGTGTGCTCAAACCCACTTTCTCGAGGGAGTGAGGTACAAGATGATCAGGACATATCCCCTGAATCCTCATAAGAAAGCTAAATGACTTTGAGTTTTATTATTATTGTTGTGCCATAATTTGATGCTCTAAAAATTGCCCATATAATCAACAACATTGATAATATTTGATTTACCAGAGTATCCCATTTCTGGTCATTCCAGGTAATAGATCATGTTTTATGGAAGAAAAACTTAATTAAGAGTTTTAAAAAGTATATCAGGAATTTGGGTAAATGTAGCTCTTTAAAAGTACATCAGGAATTTGGGTAAATGTAGCTCTTTAAAAGTATATCAGGAATTTGGATACCTCATGAGTTTTTGGACTGTAGAAGAGACAACGTAAGCCTTAGCATTCTACTCAGCCTTCCAGTGATGACTAGGTAATGAAGCTGTCCTTGTCTTCTTTCCACAGGTCAAGAACCTGACTGAGGAGGTGGACTCTCTAAAGGAGGATATTAGCAAACTTAACAGAGCAACCAAAGATGTGCAGGAAGCCTATCAGCAGACTCAAGCCTACCTGAACACAGAGGAGGAGAGACTCAGCAACCTGAGCTTAGCAAATCTGAAGCTGAGAGAGCAAGTAGATGAGGTAAGCAGCAACAGATGTAGCTAGTTATCTGATTGTCTACATATATACATACCTTAAATTTTCACTTAGTTAATTTACTTGACAGTTTTTTGCTATTTATGGGAAATATCTTCCATTGCTGAAAAGTAAACATGTCAATAAACAGTCCTATTCTAACTAGTATATAACTTCTTGCTAAATTAATATCTGTATTACTGTTGGCAGCACTAGTCCAGACAAAATTGGATGTGACATATGTCCTGAAGACTTCGAGCTGTGGGTGCAGGCAATGATTTTTTTCTCCTTTCTAAAGGAAAAAGCAGCAAAATTTAATGAAATGTAATTAGGTGATAGAATGCTCAGTGAGTATACTCATGCTGGGAGAAAGAAAAATGGCATGAGGCATTGAGCTTAAGAATTTAAAATGTTGTGGTGGGTCTCAGGCACTTCTCAGTGGGGCTTCAAGAGCACGGTTGACAACATGATTGATAGTGAGTGGAGTCATGTCAGCTGTGTCTACTGTGCATGTCCTTTCCTACAATTCACTCTGTTATCATTGAATGTGTGAGATGCAGTCCATATGTACGAACCTTTAATGAGCTCCAAGTAGGAGGTGCTGGAGAATCTGGTGCTCATATGTCCTGGTTTGGGACTTCAAAATTTTCCAGGGGTGTTCATTTTTCTTATCTCTGCCTCAGGGTAGTAGACCTTAGGATAAAGTTTGGGGGCTTGGCCTAAGGACATTGTCCAGGTTCAAGTGAGTAGAGGGGAGTGGTCCTGTAGCCCTAATTGTACTATATATGTTACCCACTCCCCAACAGACCCTGAAAATCTATTAGGGGTGCTGAGGGTGGAATGTCTGTCTTTTATAGCTACTTCCTGCTGAAAAGGGGCATTGGCCCTACCTATGAGAAGACCACAGAATTCTTGCCCTGCCTGATGTAGGGGCCTAAGGGAGCCATACTCCTCCTCAGAGGATGTCTTGATAAGTCATAGATACAGAGGCAGACGTAGGTCCTTGGCTCAGATCACCTTCTGTAGTTTAAAGGTAGAGTTGAGGTCTCCGTAATCTCCATGACACTTTTTACCTCCTGCTGCTGGATTGCCACTATGTTGCTGTGGGTGACGGGATCTTGGATGGACTTATAAGTTCTTGTATGCAACAAAGAATTGGATGTGGCACACAGTGATAGGCAAAAAGCAGCAAAGTTTAATGAAGTGTAATTAAGCGATGTTATGCTCAGAGTGAATGGGCTTGCACCAGGAGAAAGGAAAATGGCAAGAGCCAATGATTTTTTCAGATAGATCCACATAGGGAATGTAAACATTATGTACTGCAAACATGTACTAATAAAACTTTAAAAAAGAAAAATACCCAAATGGGATTATATCAAACTAGGGAGCTTTTGCATAGCAAAAGAAATAATCAACAGAAATAAGACAACATACAGAATGGGAGAAAATACTAGCAAATTATCCTTTCAATGGATTGATATCCAGTATATAAAAGGAACTCAAGAAGCCAAACACCAAAGAACAAGAAACCAAGTAAAAAATGAACTAAAGAATTAAACAGGCATTTTTCAAAAAAAGACATATGAATGGCCAACAGATACATGAAAAATGCCAATTTCACTAAAAGTAAAATCAAAATGACAGTGAAATCTTTCACCCTGTTAGAGCAGCTATTATCAAAAATACTAAGAATGACAAGTGTTAGTGAGGATGGTGAGAAAAGGGAACATGTATGTTATTGGTGGGAATGTAAATTAGTACAGCCACTGTAGAAAACAGTGTGAAGATTCCTCAAAGAACGAAAGATAGAACTATCATATGATCCAGGAATTTCAGTTCTGGGTACATATACAAAAGATATAATATCATTAAAGATGCTTATTCTCTGTGTTTATCACAGTGCTACTCAAATAGGGAATCAATGCTAATGACCTTCAGTGGATGAACAGATGAAGAAATTTGTCAAATTTACACAATGTAAAACTATTTAGCCATAAAAGAGAATGAAACCCTGTCATCTGCAGCAACAGAGATAGAACTAAAAGTCATTGTGTTAAGTGAAATAAGCCAGGCACAGAAAGACAAATACCACATCATGTTCTTACTGCGTGTAGAAACTATTAAGTCAATCTTAGAGAACAATGGAAAAGAATAGTAGTCATTAGATACAGTGAAGGGCAGGGGTGAGGGGAGGTGGAAAGAGGTTCAGTATGGGGCACCAAGACACAGAGTTCAGGAATTATTTTGGGTTCTTGAGACTAGCAGGGTAATTAGGTTTAAACAATCCATGATATATTTCAGAGTGATTATGAGAGTATGAATTTCTCAATACATAAAAATGATTAATGTTTAAAGAAATGGACATAATTAATACCCTGATTTGATTACTAAACATTTTGTACATGTATTAGATTACTGTAACTCCTAAAGGTGTACTCATATAATGTCTCAATTTAAAAGAAAAGCATAACAGCAGCAAAAGAAAGATAGAAAAATTCTCCTCTCAAATGCTAAGAGATATTAAGATTAGAATTAGAAATATCAACATTTATTAGGAGACCCAGAAATAACCTAATCTAACCAATGGCAAGTTGGAAAGCAAGGGAAAAAGACAATAAAAATACAGAAAATTTAAACAGTTTAAGGGAGAAGAATAAATCAATGAATCATAATATAGCCCTTGTAGAAAATCTAAGTGAGTTAAATTAAAAGACAAATTTTCTACCACCTCACACTTATTAGGATAGCCACTATCATGAAAACAGAGTAACAATTGTTAGGATGTGGAGAAATTGGAGCCTTTTTGTACTATTAGCAGGGGTATAAAATAGTTCAGCCTCTAAGAAAAGCAGCATGGCAATTTTCCTCAATATTAACAATTGGAATACCATATAATCCAGCAATTCCATCTCTGAGTATATACTCAGAAGAACTGAAACAGGGATTTGAAGAAATATTTGTATGCCCTGTTCATAGTATTATTCACCATAGCCAATAAGTGGGAGCAACCCGGGTGTCTCACAGCGGATGAATAGAGAAGCAAACTGTGGTATCCATATAGTGGAATTTTAACTCAACTTTTAAAAGGAAGGATGTTCTGATAATGCTGTGATGCCATGATATGGAGGTAAGGGGAATGGGGAGCCAGCTATTGCTTAATGAGCACAGAGTTTCTGTTTTGCATGATGAGAAGAGTTCTGAAGGTGAGTGATGGCAAGGGGTAACATGCAATGTGAACAAACTTAACATCACTGAATTATGCTCTGAAAAATGGTTAAAATGACAAATTGTATGCTATGGATCTTGCCACAATTAAGAGAGGACAAATTCCAAGTCTGGGGAAAAAAGAAGATGACATGATGTTATGAACTAGAAGAGGATACCAAAGAGGTGAATAGGGCATGGAATCATGTGAGACCTGTTTGAAAGGCCCAACCATATTTGGGAGGGCTGCTGATACTCATGGATTCTCACGTCAAGATAGATTTATTTGGTGTTGCTTCAGATAGCATAGTTGGGACTTATGGTAGAATTTACAGAGAATATTTTTACTTCTTATGAAAAGATACTTCTGAGTTAATGGATTCATCCATCATAAAATGAACTGCCATGTGAAGAAGTAAGATTCCCATCACTGGAATGTTATCCAAAAGGAGGCAACTGGTCACTTATTATTTGTTCCTTCCTTAGAAAGAACTCAAAGTCTATAATCTCTAGAATTTTCTTCCATGACCGTCATTTCTAGATTCTTTGGCTAACTTATTGATGCATGTGATTTTTATTTTAAAGTACCTGTGTAAGTAGGCATTATTTACAGAATCTATGTTTATACTTTTCTTATATTAGTAAAGTAGAAAGTCCACCTATTTATTTGGTTAAATAATCTTTCTCTTTGTCAGCTGGAGGGTACCCTTGAGAGGGAGAGGAAAGTGAGAATGAACTGCGAAAGAGAAAAGCACAAACTGGAGGGTGATTCAAAGGTGACCCAGGAAAATGTGGAGATGCTGGAGCACAGCCAGTGGCAGCTAGCAGAACCGCTGAGGAAGTAAGTGCCCTGCTGCTACATGAACTTCTGGAGGGAGAAGGGAGAGCTCTCTCATTTCACTTATCTCAGAACCCAGGCCAGATATCTTGAGACCTAAGGCAAAGACAAAATGTCCAGGAAATGGTTTTTTCTTTGCTGGACTTTATGATATAGAATCTATCTATCTATCTATCTATCTATCTATCTATCTTAGTTTTTTTTACCACATGTGCATTAAAAAGCGAAAAAAATACATAATCTAGAAGGTATGACTAAAAAGGTATTTGACTAGCAGATAGTTATAAAACATATGAGATACAAATTATTGAAAATTTGAGGCTACTATTCAAAAAATGAAAATGATGTACTTTTAGTCATGATGATACCAATGGCAATGTAAAAAAAAAATTGACCTTGATGTGAAATCTGAAATATCCCTTGATTAAATATCCCTTCATTAATCTTTCTATAGAGTTTTGTTTTGGTCAAGCAATTTACTACTTAAAAATTAAGTCTTAAAATTTAAGCAAAACTTGAAAATGATAAAAAATGGGGAGACTTTCAGTTCACATATTCACATGGGTTCTTTATATCCCAAGGAACTCAGGGGAAGTTGGCTCTCTCAGTTCTTCTAATTCATGGAACAGATTTTCTTACCTTGTCCCTTTTGACTTCTGTTTATCTGAATTTTTTATTTTGTTTTCTCTTGTTTTGGGGGAGTTTTTTGGGGGTAGTAACCCTTAAGGATTTCCAACTTCCTTAGATTAGGTCAAATAAGAGGGGAAAATAGTAAGGTCCACATGTAAGATAAAGCCAGATTAAAGATGGGAGTCTATCAGTAATTGGGATCCACAGTAAAAAAGAGAAGAATGTCAAGTGAGCAGTTTTGAGTTTCTAGCTTTTTCTGTGTGTGTACATGTGTTGCCATTATATATCTTCTTGGAGAGACTTGACTAATGTTATACTAGTTACGAACCCTGTGAAGTATTTGCAGAAGATGAAATGGATAACCTAATGAATATGATGGAATGGTGTAAGGCAAAAAGATAATAGAGGTCTCCTAGCACTCAATTTTGAAGATTGTGTTTCAGCTGAGCAGAGCAAAATGATACTCCTTGTAGGCCACAGTTCAAAGAGTTTCAAAGTTTCAGAAATCTATATGTTAAGGAAGCTAAAACTTCATCATAAAACCTTTTCTCTAAGTTGAACTAGGGGTACTTAAAACTTAATACAGTTAAAGGTGGCATTTCAGTTAGTGATAAGATAGTCGCTAGATGGTTTTGGGACTACTAGGTATTAATTTCCTTCAAGGTAAAAGCTAAGTGTTCACCTCACTCTACTTGTAACACAAAATTCAGCTGCATTAAAGAATTCAGTGTGACAACAAAGCCATGTCCTTGTTAGAAGATCTAACATTATTTACAACAGCTAAGATATGGAAACTGCCTAACTACCCATTGATGTATGACAGGAGAAACAAAGCGTTGTATAAACATGGAATGAAATATTATTCATCCTTTAAATAAGAAAATACTGCCATATGTAGTAACATGGATGAATCCTGAGGACATTATGTTAAGTGAAATAAGCCAGTCATAAAAAAATAAATACTACATAATTTTACTAATATGAGGTAATTAAAATAATGAAACCCATAATGGTTACTGCTTAGCACTGGAAGAAGGGGAAATGAGGAATTGCTCTTCAGTAGGAATAAAGCTTCAGTTATGCATTATTGAAATTTAAAGATCTGCATAACATTGTGCCTGTAGTTAATAATAGTGCATTTTGAACTTAAAATTTGTTAAGAGGGTAGATTTCATTAATTACCCTTATTACAAGTAAATCTATAAGTAAAAATATTAGAAGAAAATACATATGACAATTCTTAGGAAATTGAGAGTTTAAATTATCTTGAGCAAGTTACAAAAAGCCAAGGACATAAAAAAATTAGTAAGTTGACTGCATTAAATTTTTAAACATTTCCATAGCAATAACCAATGAAAAGCAGAGACAAGTTACACAATGAGCATTATTTGCAGTAGATATGAAAAAATAAATATTAAAGATATTTACAGGAAATCTATAGTTCAATAACTACCTGAACAATCTGGTAGAATAAATAGGCAAAGAACAAACAGGCAGTTCATTTGATTTTTTAGCCATTTAAAATTACCAACAGTTGAAAAGATGCCATCATTAGTTCACAAGGATATTCAGAATAAAGCAATAAAATATTAATTTCTTCTCTAAGATAAATTTTTATATATGCTAATATTAAAGTGAAATATAGATAAATAATGATCTCATATTGCTACAGGGGAGCAAAGGGCAGGATAATAAATGTTTTTCAATGTATATCCCCCTGCAGTTTCCTGCCCAATATCTACTTGAGTAATCTTGACAATGGAACATGTATTTCAACAGTGTGACTTGTCAAAGCAAAATACTCAGAGAAACCTAAGTGCCGATTAATAGGGAAATTCACAAATAAACTACAGATGGTCTTCATCATGGAATATTGTGTCCTAGTTAATTTTTTTTTTTTTGTGGGTACCGGAGGGTTGACCTCAGGACCTCGCGTGCCAGCAGGCACCCGTGCCGCTGAGCGATATCACCGGCCCCTTTTTTGTATGTGGGTTCTGGGAGTTGAACTCGGGCCCTCGCGCTTGCCGGGCAGGCACTTAAGCCGCTGAGCCATCTCACCGGCCCATCCTAGTTAATTTTTAAGTGAGGTAATAACCTATATGTGGGCCATCATAGAAACTTTTCCAATATATTATTTGGAGAAGAGTAAGTTTGATTGAAGAAGAAATTAGAAATCTGTACTTACAAATGTATATAATAACTTCCATAGTAAAGAAAATGAAACTATTTCTACAATTACATATACAAATGTAAGTATAACGACGTGAGCACTTGGAAAAAAATCTGGAAAGATTAACAACAAATGCCCAATAACGGTTCCCTTGAGGAAGATAACAAGGATTGGGTGTAATAGCCAAGATGACAGCAGATGGATATGTAATGGTTGAGTTTTCATAACAAGAATGTATTTATATGGTATATCTGTAATTTAAAAATATTTAAACAAAATATTATTCTTAACAATTCCACTTTATACCTTTTCCTAAACAGGAAAGAATTAGAAATGAGTCAGATGAATTCAAAGGTTGAAAATGAGAAAGGCCTGGTGGCTCAGCTTCAGAAGATGATTAAAGAGCTTCGGGTAATCATTTATCAAATTTCTATGTGTACTTGTACTTTAATCTTTGGGCAATGATTGATGTTTCATCAGTGACAAATTATCTGCCAAGGTATCCATACCCTTAGCCAACTGTAGACAGAAGAAGGAAAGAGCAGCAGTTAAGAAAGTAAACTGCATTCCACAGATGTGTGGCCTTAGGGGAAATTTCTTTTAAGCTTTTATTTTCTTATCATGAGGATAATAGCAATAAGTAGCTTATTTGTCAAATGTTTGGTATGAACAAGGTAGGCAGTGTGCTAAAATCCTGGGCATGCCTATTGTTAGTCATTAATCCTGGCATCCTTTGAGCTAATACTATTAAATGCAATAATACGTTTAAGTGGTAAGCACAGTGCATGACCCTTAGTATGTGTTCATTTTTACTAATTTAATTTTTATGATTACTTTTGTGATTAGAGGGCAGTTATACTGAAAATGAGTAGATCTTACAGCTACTTGTAGACTCAAACCATGATTTGGTAATTGATAGCTATAAGTTTTAGACCATGTGACTATTTTATACTACATCACCATATTATGAAATAATAAAAATATATATAAAGTAATTATACATACACAGAGGCATGTATACATACAAAATGGGTGTTTTTCATTGGAAGCTAATGTCTCTGTAATGTAACCATTACTCAGTATACTTTCGGAACTCTGTTTTTGATACTTCTGAGACATTTTGGGTTAAATGATATAGCCAGTTTCATGCTTTGTGAATATGGTTTATTTTCAGAAATAATTTTAATCATGAAGTGACTGTCATATTTATCAGGCTTATCTTCAAATGACACTTGACTTTATCCAAAATGAAAAAGTAATTGTTTCCAACTTTTCCAAAAGACAAATTTTCTTACCTTATCGACTTCAAACTTTCTCCAAAGATTGTTTCTGAAAAAATGTTTCAGAAATGTTTGGTTCAGTGACAGCATTGTTTGTGATAAATGTATTGAATCCTATGAATTATAATCCATGATAAATAGTTGTTAAGGGATCAAAGTTTACTTACAGGTGGAAATCATATGTAGTTCTCTATCATACTTCATCTACAGAACTGATAGACTAGTTGATATGATTTAAATATCAGCTTTCTCTAAGCCACGATAGTCCTAGTTCATGGGAAGGAGAACATTATAAACTAGAGTGTATCCTTTCTCCTCCCCATTGTAATGTATGCTTAGTTACTTGAAATGATGTTAATGAATATCAATGGCTTCACTGTGTTGTAATACAATGATATTATCAAGATTTGTAGTACTAATTGCCCCAACACTAAGGGGATTTAGGGCTCTGAGAGTTTTTATCACTACTTTCCTTTTTCTAATCATTGTGCCTCTAATGGTATCAGATATCTATTCACATTAGTAATCCCTGATCCTCCACCAATTCTAATTTGTTGCTGCAAATCTACTACTACTTGAAATCTCCTACAGACTGAGAAACCACAGAACTCAGTTAGAATTGTAATATTAAATTGATGTTGTTCCTTAAGAGTGAGTTGCTTGAACTTGATGTTCATTCCCTCAGTCAGCTTCTTGCAGAGCTCCTGATAGTTGAGATTGTCAGGTAGACAAATTATTGATGAGTAGGGTTTCTCCAATAAAATTCACACATTAATTTTTATAAATTATGTTTAATATTTTTCCTTTTCTGGTTATATGAAAAATAACTTCCTGCTTCTTTGGGAAGTGCTCTTTGGGAAGGTTTTCTCTCCATGTATATAATTTAATGATGTTTATCATTAAGGCCTGAGAAATCTGGAAGAAATGCAAGTTCTAATTCTGGTATTGGTATTAATTTGGGGGAAATTATTTAACTTGCATATATTCTATATTCTTTAATCATAATTTGGGAATGAAAAAATGTCTTGTTATCTTTTTGTTATGAGAAGAAGAAAAGATGAATGTAATAAATCTCTTGAGTAAAGAATATGTTTATTATAAGTACTTATTATAAGTCAAAATTATATATTGTTCCAGAATCATATACAGAATTTGAAAGAGAAATTGGAAGGTGAAAAGACCACTCGGGCCAGGGTAGAAAGAGAGAGAGATGACCTCACCCAAGGTCTAGAAGATTTGAATGAGAGGCTGAAGGAGGCAGGAGGAGCCAGTTTGGCTCAGCTGGACATAACTAAAAACCAAGAAGCAAGATTTCAGAAGCTTCACCAAGACATGGAAAAGGCCACACAGCACTTTGAGGCAATGTCTGCCTCTTTGGAAAAGAAACATGCAGATAGCCTGGCTGAGTTCAAGGGCCAGATAGAAAATCTACAGCAGGTCAAGCAGAAACTGGAAAAAGATAAGAGTGACTTGCAGCTGGAAGTGGATGACCTCCTAACCCATATTGAGCAGATGACTAGAGCTAAGGTAGAAGCTCTTAATTCCTCCCTGTGGGCTTCTGAACATGGAAAAAGGTAGAGGAGGGAAGGGAAAAGAAAAATTGGAATGATGACTTGAGGTATTGGATAATGAAGGCTATAAATTTTGAGACTGACTAGCTCAGGCCTAATTTCAATGGTTACACCTGAATATGACCTGAAAGTGACTTCTGGTTTTATTAGAATTCCAGTGCATGTCCCTAGGAATCTTTCTTGTAATGGTATAAGTAAGTGGGACATAAAAGTGAAGGCATTCTGCATCTCTTCAAGAATGATTTTGTGTTGTGAGTACTTCTAGTTGTGGCGTAAATAATTCCAGATCTTGTTTGGTGTACACAAATAGCCTTTCCTAGAAGAGGAAAATGTTTTTCCTTCATGTCCTCTGACATCTCTTTAACCAGATAGTACTAGAAGAAATCTTTGTCACATGCTCTTTCTTTGCTGAGCCCATTAACCTATACACTGCAGGCTCCCATATCAAATAGTTACTGTCATATAATGGGTAACAGCAACCCTAACTTCTCATAGTTGAGAGGAACTTTGCTTTTGGTTAAGCAAAGCAAATGGCTAGTTGCTGTAACCTCAGCTACTTGTGACCCAAATTTGTGAAATCATCTTGGAAAGATAGGACCCAACAGGAAAAGCTTGATCTCCATAGAGTGTAGGCAGAAAAGATGAATTATAGTTTCAGAAATATGGAGTGGTTTTAAAAATGTTTAAATTAATCCCTTTGAAAAGTCTCCATTGAGTAGAAAAAAACATCACATTGCATTTCTCTTTCTTGGCAATTAAAGTTCCAACATATGAAATTTGTGGGAACACGTCAAGACTACAGCATTCCCACTCCTATCCCTCCAAACATTCATATCCTTCCCATGAGGAAAATATTTCTTCTAAGAACTCCTAAGTCATTATATCACTAACTCAAAAGTCTGAAGTCCAGTCTCATCTAAATCAGATATGAGGGAGGCTCAAACTACAATTCATCCTGCATTAAGTTCCCTCTCCAGCTGTGAGTCTCTGAAATCAAATTATGTCCTTCCAAAATACAATGGTGAGATGAACATTGAGTAAGCATTTCCATTCTAGAAGAGTGAAATAGAAAAGAAGAAAAAGTTAATAGGTTCAAAGCAAGATTGAAACTGAACAAAGCAAGCAACATTAAATCTTGAAAATAGAATAGTTTCCTTTGACTCCATTTCCTGACTTCTGAACACATTGGCATGGATATTGCAGGAAGTTCTCGACTCCTGACCTTGCTGAGTGCAGCCCACAGTAGCTCTCAGGGATTGATATTGGGTGCCCACACCTCTCGCAGACTCACAGTGCACACTGCTGGCTCTAATTCTGGGGTTATGGAAGTGGATCTTCCCACCTAGTTCTGCTAGGCATGGTGCTAGTGGGGATTTTCTGTAGTAAGCAAGTCCATGTGGCAGTTCTCTGCCTGAACTTCAAGGTTCTCCAAAGCATCCTTTGAAATTCTGGTATAACTGTGTCTCTACAGTTCTTGTGCTCTGTGCATCTACAAAGTTACCAATATGTGGATGCCATTAAGGTTTACAACATGCCCTCTAGAGTGGTGTTGTACAACATCTGGGACTGCTTGAGCCACAACTTGGGTAGCTGAGGAGTTCTGCGCTGACTGAAACCACATGGAGTGCACTGCATTGAGCAGAACTTGAGACATCTCTGAGCAGTGAGTCTTGAAATCCCACGAGCAGCCTAGATCTTCTCTTTGAAACTGCTCTACTGTAAAGGCCCTGGTATTCTGGACTAAAGGGTGGGGCGGTTACAAATATCTCAGAAATACCTTAGGAGTCTTTTGTTATCTTGTGAAATAACATCTAGCACCTTTATATCCATACTAATCTCATCAAATATTTGCTTCGCCATATCATTGTTTTTATACTTTTTAATTTTTTATCATTTGTCTAACTGAGAATTTTTCAAAAGTTCTGTATTCTTTTTCATTATAAATTCTGTCCTTGGGCAGGTGAGATGGCTCAGCGGCGTAAGCGCCTGCCTGGCAAACGTGAGGGCCCAGGTTCGACTCCCGGAACCCACATACGAAAAAAGGGCTGGTGATATTGTTCAGCGGCACGGGCGCCTGCTGGCGCGCGAGGTCCTGAGGTCGACCCCCGGTACCCACAAAAAATAAATAAATAAATAAATTCTGTCCTTAATTCATTTCTCTTTTCTTGTATTTTACTACAAGCAGTCTACAGAGATGATGCAGTACCCTGAATACACTGATAAAAGATAACTTTGCTAAACATCTTAATTCATTGTATGTATATTCTGAATCCTATAAAGTATTAGGATAGGGATGCAATTCAGACAAATTCTTTGTCCCTTCATAAGAAAGGTGATCTTTCCTCCAGTTTCCAAAAAGATATTCCTCAGTCCTAAGATACCAATAGAATGGCCTTTACTGTCCTTACATATCTTGCCCTTATTTGTATTCTGATCACATTTATTGAAAAAAAATCTCTTAACATGATTATCTCTCTGCAGCACTTCTGTTTTCTGAGCCCTCCCTAGAATCAGCCTTTGTATTGCAACACAAGCAACATGACTAGAATAGTGCTTGAAATACATTACACTGTTAAAAATATTCTTTCTTGTATTTATAGGATAATCTAAATAAATGACAGATGACTACTATTAACTATCTTCTTGGCAACATGGAGAATGTTGAGACCCTTAATTAGTTGTTTAAAGTCACTGAGAGGGATAGCATTAATTCTCAAGACTCCAAAATTCACACTAGTGTAGGGGATGCTGTTGCTTTTTGTATTAATATTTTATTGGTCAGCTTTCCAGTTGCTGGGACAAAATACTCAACATACACAACTTAAAGAAGGACAAGTTCATTTTGGCTTATGGTTTTAAGGGTTTCAGTCTATGGTCAGCTGATTGCAAGGCAGAAACATCAGTGGCAGAGGGCTGCTTAACTCATAGCATCCAGGAAGCAAAGAGCAGGAGAGAGCCTGAGAAGAAGGGGCCAGAGACCAGATATATTTCCAAGTTCATGCCTCCATGACCCACTTCGACTAGTCCCATCTCCTAATAGTCTATTCAGCTATGAAGTCATCCATAGTTTAATCTGTTTATGAGGTGCTGCACCCTCACAATCCAATCACCTCTTCAGGAGTCTCTGAAATCAGTCAAGTTGGCAATCAGGATTACCCAACACACTGTTAATTCCCCATTCTTAGCAATGTAGGGTTTTTTTTAGCATGCACCTCCAAACTTTTTCACCTTCTGCTCATTACCCAGTTCTGAAGCCACTTCTACCATCCTAGGTATTTGTTGCATGAACACCCCATTTGTGATATCAATTTCTGTCTTTGTCTGGTTGTGTTGCTCTAACAAAACACCTGAGACTCAGTAATTATAAGTAACAGCGATTTCTATCTGATAGTTCTGGAGACTGAGAAGCCCATAATCAAAGCACTGGCAGATTTTGGTCTCTGGAGAGAGCTCTCTGCTTCAAAGACTGTGATTCTTGCTATGTCCTTACATGGCAAAAGGACAAAAGATGAAAAGGGATGAATGCTCTCTTGTACCTCTTTTATAAGGTCACTGATCTTATTCATGAGAGTTTTTGCTCTCATAACCATCTCCTGAAAGCCCACCTCTTAATATTGTGACTCTGGCAAATAAGTTTCAACAAATGAGTTTTGGGGTATACATTCAGAATTTACCACACTGCCATGTTCCCCTTCCTTGAATTATCTTAGAATATAAATTTAGTGAGAACATGAGCCTTCTCTTTCTTCTGCATCTCTTCTGTATTCTTGTCTATAGATTCTATCGTTTCCTGGGTATTGTAAACATTCTTGCTCCTATAGGCTTCTTTTTTATCCTATCTCAGCCCAAGTAAGGCTCTGGAAGTCTTTACCCTCACCCTCCTCTACTGCGGTTCTCATTCACCCTCAGGAACTCTTCTTTTTCTGAAAATGTTAGTAGGAACTCCTAAAATTCTAAAACTGTTGATGAGTTTATCATAAATTCATACAAATCAAGTATAAAATCAAGAATTTTATACTTTCTAACATCCTTTAATTTTTTATTGCTGCTCAGAACGTATTCTTTCAGTTCGCTTATTCTTTTAGTTGACACCACATCTCCTATGCTTTGAACATGGATAATGTCCCCCAGAGGGCCATGTGTCAAAGGTTTATCCCCAGGCTTGACACTTTTGGGAGATGCTGTGGATCTTTGCAGGTAGAACCTAGCAGTAGGTTCTTAGATTACTGGGGGCCTGCTCCTAGAAGGGACTGTAAGATACCCCATGATCCACCTCTTTCTGCTTCCAGTCTCATGATCTGAGGACACATGCTCCATATTATTGCTGTCTGGCTCCCTTACAAGGAGCCCAAAGAAATGGGACTGCTATTCTTTGACTGGAACCTTTAGAACTATGAGCTAAATAAACCGATTAGTAAGTAAATTTCCACAGTTTTTTGTTATAGTAATGTGAAGATGACTAATGCAACATCCTTCCTAAGATTTCAGTACTTCCCTTCTCAGTCTCTTCAAAAAATAAAACCTGGTTTAAAAACTCAAGACTACTCAGTATATGAGGTGGGATAAAAAATATGGTGTGTGTTTAAATAAAAAATATTATTATAGTAAAAGACATATTGGCATTAGTCCCTCTGAAACTACTCCCTCTTGCTTTGAATGCACTTATCCCATTGTTCTTGCCACTTTCTGAAGCTGTTCTGGAAGTGCTCTTTCATGAGTGTCATTAGTTATGCTTTCATGACTGCCTTGATGTCTGGAATTGACTCAAAATGTTTACATTTGATGGTCTTTTCACTTTTGGGAAAAGCCAGAAGTTGCAATGTTTAAGATGCTGTAAATAAAGTGGGTGAGGACATACTATAATGTTTTTATGAGTCTAACCTACCTTTCCATTGGATGGCACTCAACAGCAGCATTCACTGTGTTTTTTTTTTATATATCGTATCTCATAAAGACGTGAAAGAAGACTTTCAGAGCTACTTCAGAAAGTGGCGTGAATGATAGGATGAGTGTGTTTGAAACAAAGGGGACTATATTCAGGGGAATAAATGGTAATGTATCTTTTATTGTATACATTTTAAAAAATATTTAAATGTTCACCCTGTTTTGATCATCTCTTGTAAATTTTCCTTTCACCTTTTACATTTTCTTTTTTCTTTTCCCTTTTCACATAGAATAAAATATTTTTTCACATAATCATTTTTCATCCATTCTGAGAAACAGAAACAAATAAATATACATTTCCTCAGAAACTAGAGCTGGTGTCTTGAGTGGAAAGCAAAGTCTGTTTGTATCTGTCTTACCACTGTCTCTTTGACAAAGGAGTAGTATTCTATTTAGATGTGCAACAAATCATCTGAGAACCTTGTTACTTAAAAAAATTTCTATTATCCCTCTTGGTTCTGGGGTTTGACAAGGTTAGTTTTCATGGCTGCAGTCAGATGGAGTCATTTGAAAGTTTTTTCAGTTAACTTTTCTGGCTTCTGGGCTGGGGTAGATAGGACACAGCATGGTAGCCACAAGGTAGTTGAACTACTTACATGACAATTCAGTGTACTAAAGGCGAGTGTTCCAAAGGCCATGGTAGAAGCTGCAGAATTTTGTGAATGCTGTAGAATCAGTCTGTGACTCCTGCCAGTGACAAGACACAGGAGCCTCCATAAGAGTATGAATATCAGAGGATGCAGCTCACTGGGGGACCGTTTGGGAGATTCCCACAAGCAGGTGTATATCACATCATCTGCTTATTGTTTTAATATCTGCAACCTGTCTTTATCTCCCACACTTTTTAAAAAAGTGTTCTCTTAAACTGTTTCTCAACAATCAGTAATGTCTTCCTTTCCCCAAACTAGCATGTGTAAAAGCAAATTGACCATTTTCTCTTGACGCTGGCATTTCTAGATGTTTCTGTCATTGGCACCTGGTTCTTCCCATCACCCAGGCTCTAAGTGTCACTTACTTGTTGCCTCTCTTGGTCTTTGTTTTGGATCAATTATTGCAGCAGGTCATTTTTTCAGTCTTACAACTTTCTAGTCTCATTCCCAGCTAGGTCTCTCCTCTTTTAACTGGTCTATTGCAGCGGTTTCCTAAATTAATTTTTCTTGCTTCTCACATTTCTTTGTTCCAATCTATCCTATATAGTATTCAGATTAATTTTTCTGAAGCCTGGCTTTATTGAATTATGTAGCTGCTTAAAAAAGAACTCTATGCTTCTGCTTTCAAGGCACCCTATGGGCTCTGAGGAGGCTCAGCCTGGCCTGCCAGTGTTAGAGCATACTACTTTGATTTCAACATCTTCATTTCAGCAAATTAAAATGTTTGCCTCCCATGAAATGTGCATTTTCCATCAATATGTCATCTTCAAACTAATTCTCTTTTCTGAAAAATTTAAGTTAAACTTCCTATATTTAAATTTTACTTGTTCCTGAATTCTTGTAGAACTTCTTGGGTCTCTCTTGCACTGCTGAATTTTACAGTCTCTTAATTTTACCTACGTAGAAAGCATACCTAGGCAGAAACTAGGTCTCATTCTATCTATGCACATGGTGTTTGGAACAAACAGCGTTCTCAGTTACTACCTTTAACTTCTACATATGCCTCTTGGGGCTCATCATATACCACTAGGCTCAGTGACTGGTCCAAGGTCACACAGTTACATGCAGAGATGATCCTTAACTCCAAACTGTAAGTCTGTGGGTGACCACATTCTGGTGCTGCCTTAAATCTTTTTTTGGTAGAGTAAATTGATTCTGTTCTCTCTCATAGGAATATGCATTATGCTGAACTTCTGTTTGAATTATTTTCTTCATCTTTTTCCAAATTTTAATGACAGGAATGACAATACTCAGTGGTACAGAGAAAACTGAAGCATTTTCAGAAGCATATTATGCTGATAGAGAGGCCCAGGGCAATTTAGAAGCAATAGGCAATCTCACAGTTATTTTGATTATTTTGAATTCCCATTGGTTCCTGCATTTCTGCATTTCTGGGAAACAACATTTTATGCATCATTTTAAGAAACAGTTTTAAGATGAATGTGCATTATTCTCTTAACATCCTTTTCCCTGGAATCGAAATTCATTGTTTGCTTCAATTTGAAATTCTTTTGAAGGTACAACTCTTTTGCATGCTTTATTCCTACAGGCCACCTTTGGATAAATATCCACATTATCTTTCACAATTCCTGCTTATGCAAAATTCTTTATAAATTCACAGTGCTATACTAATAGTTAGTTGTATCTACGAGTACTCATTCTGTGAAGCTATGCCTAAAGGTGTGTGCCATTTCTCTCCACTCAAGTGGCCTGACCACTCACAGATATGCACTAGTGGGCTGTCACCATATGGACGTCTCCTGATAAAATGAAGACCGTCTCTGTTCTGTTCTTGCCACTTCCACAGATGCTTGACAGTGGTCTTACAGAGATTGCTACCCTTTCACTTCTTCCAAACAGCTGTACACATGGCACATTCAAGTCTATACACAGAAGTTCCATTTCTCACATGTGGATCTGCTCATTCTGGCTTTGTCATTTATTATTTGGAAATATTGCTACATAAAGATGATTCACATAGTCCTATTTTATATAGTTTCTCCAGTGATCCAGGGTTTGTGGGAATTTGAGTCCATTAGTGCATCCAGTCAATTAATTCTTCACATTTCCTTTGTTACCACTTCTCCTTACAAGACACTTAAAAATCTAATATTTGGCTTTTTCCTTTTTCTTTCCTTTGGTTTTCATCCCTGTTTTAAATTGCATCTGCACAGACAGTTTCAGTTCAAATTTCAATTCCGAAACTTAACTAGCTTTGTGAATTTGAGCAAGATAATACATTTCTCTGATACTGTTTTCCCATTTATAAAATGAAGCCAAGCTGAAATTTTGAGGTATATTGTGAGGGGGAAGAAATGAGTGGGCCAACTTCGACTGTTGAAGTCACATTCAGAAGTGTAGGCAAACACATCGAATATTCAAAATATGATTAAAAACTATAGACAACCTAAATACTATTCCATGAATCACTACTATAACTTTGCCCCAGTGTGTGGAGAATGTGCATAATTGAGCACACCATCCTTTATCATCAACACTATAACCTCCATGATTTGGTGGCATTGCGTAAGGACCTGGTCACTGAATCTCTGCCAGGTCTGGGTTCACAATCACCAACAAGCCTGTGACACTGTGGGGCATCTGTGAGGAGGAACTGCATGGTGTCCCTTGTAGGTCTCCCAATAGGTATGAACCTGTACTGGTTCTTCACTTGTTTGCTAATCAGTAGGTAATATCTTTTTTTTTTTTTTTGTTAGTTTTTATTTTTATTAGCACATGTTCACATTGCATAATGATTATTCCTTGTGGGGAGTTAGTACATGTACAAAACACATCTTGATTCTTTCTTAATCCCCTTTATTTCCCCTCTCCCCCTTCTTCATTCCCTTGATCCCCTTCCCATTTAAAAAAGATCTATTTTCCTATTTACTATTATCTATCTTTTATTTTGCTCTTTATTTATATTTTTGGTTTCTCATATAAGACAAACTATGTGGTATTTAAGCTTGTGTGTCTTATTTATTTTGCTTAACATGATGGTTTCTAGGTGCATCCATTTTCCTAAAAATGACTCAAGTTATGTTAAATCACATTAATGCAAGATGCTAACAGGGGAAACTGTATCTAGGGGAGAAGAGAATATTTGGGAACTTTCTGTATTTTTTTTCAGTTTTTATGTAGGTATAATAGTATACTAAAATTTCTGTTTTTTTTTAAGTGATCAAATAAATCACAATTCAAAAAAATTCAAAGTACATCTAATTCCTAGGTAAAGGGGAACCCCCAACCCTCATCTTACATTGGTGGTTCTCGGTCCAGTCTGAATCTCCAAATCACTTGCATGAATTTCCAGAGTGTGACAAGAATCTGGTCATTTGACTTAACCAACATCAGGTGGAAGTATAAAGGCCAACAACATAGCCTTTTCTTCAGGTCTGAAAAGCCAATTGCAAGAAGTTAAAGTTCAAGCTTCAAGTGTTAGCTCAACAATGTTGTCTTGATCCTCTAATTATAATGATCAGAAGGGTGCAGTTGTTCTGACAGCTCAAATTCTTGTTATTAGGCTATTGAGATCCACCTACTTTCTCCTAACTTGGTTGGTCACCCCTCTAGATTTCCTTCCTCCTTCCTCTCTCAATGCACCTTCCCTCTTGTTTATTGATCTTCTCGTATGTTTTAGGCACTTTGTAGGCACTGGGGATCTGTGCTCAAGCAGAATCTCTACTCTCATGAAACTTACATTCTACAAGGAATAAAAGACAGTTTTACATATATAATTTGTCAGAAAATGATCACGTCAGACACCTCATTAATGTTTGAAATGTTTCCTTCTCCAGAAACCCAAAGAATTCTAGAGAGGTTCCTAATGCCCAGGGAGTTGGATTTCTTCACTGACACTCTGAGATGTGTAGGCCTCTTAAAGACCCAGATTCTAGGTTTGTTGTATTTGCTTAAATTACAGGATGATTTTCTCATACTAGTTGAGGACTTAACTGCCAAAGAGATCATTCAGGTCTGAGTGCCACCTGTCTTAATTACTTTCTCATTGCTAAGACACAATACCCAACACCTAGAACTCCAAGGAGGAAAGATTTATTTTGGCTCACAGTTTGTAGAGGTTTCAATCCATAGTAGATTGGTTCCAAGGCAGGGCAGCATAGCAGAGGGACATGGCAAAAAAGAAGCAGTCCATATCATGGCAGGTGGGAAGCAGAGAGAGAGGGATCAAGGGAGGAAGGAGGGAAATATACCTAGGCCACACTCCCAGTGACCCACCTTCTCGAACCAGGCTTTACCTCCCAAATCATATTTAGCTATGAACTTATCAGTGGACCAATCCATTGATAAGTGTAATACCCCCATGATCCAATCACCTCCCCAAATCCCTACCTACGAGTGCAGGAAGTTTTGGGGGAACATCTAGATATAAACTGTTAACATGCCCATTCCCTCATTGTGCAGCTAATTCAGCACGATTAACCCTTCTTTCATAATTTGCAGGTGAACGCTGAGAAATTCTGTAGTCTGTATGAAGTGCACTTGAATGAAGCAAATACAAAACTAGATGAGGTGACTTGTTTTGCAAATGACCTGAAAGCACAGAAGACAAAGCTACAGAATGAAAGTGGTAAGTAAATGAGCTGCCTCATCTGTGAATGATCCTCAGTCCTGGGAGACTCTTGGAAGACAACTCAGATGGTAACTACCCACAGACTGGGTGGCATATAAAGATCATAGGGGAGGAACAGAGCCTCTGGTTACCCTTGTCTAGAGACACTATTTTTTTTCTGGGAAAGTTCAGTTCAGTGCTGCTTTTGGATGCCCTGCCAAAAGCACAAACAATTATGCAGTTGGTAGAAGCTGTTCTCAAAATCAGAAGTTAGTAGGGTTTGTCCATACAGACTACAAGACATGATACTTTTCTTTTTAGACAACTTTTACCTCATTGAATAACATTTTTTGAATTTTTGATAATGAACCTACATCCTTTTTATACAAAATTACAGCCATAATCTGCACAATGGCTTACACCAGTGGTGGAGAACCTATGGCATGTGCGCGGCAGTGGACACACAGAGCCCTCTCTGTGGGCACATGAGCCAAGTTGCCTCAGCATTGCCCCAGCAGCCAGGAATTCAGGTTTAATTGTAGTGTTGGCACTTTGTGATAAATAAGTGGGTTTTGTGTTGCAGTCTGGGTGATCTAAAAGCTTTGCCATCACTGGCCTACATAACTGGCCCTTCCTTATCTTTCTGGCCTCTTCTACTTCATGGTGCTTCTCTCATTCTTCCTTATCCTCACTGACCTCTTGACTGTGCTTCAAACACACCAGACACATTCCTACTTTCGAGTCGTGGCCCAGCTCTTTCCTCTGCCTGGATCTCCTTTTTAACTCTGCAAAGACTTAGAGATAAGAGTTAATCAAGTAGATATCTGAGGAAAGGTAGCATAGTCCTTCTGAAAGTCAGCATTTGAACACTGTTAATTCACATGCTCAGTGTGCTGATGTGCTCCTTTTTTTTTTTCCTTTTTGTGTTTATTACCTTCACTCAAACTTCCTACTTGTAACATAAAATATATTTTTGTTTCTATCTGCCAGAAAGTAAGTTCCACGAAGGCAGGACTCTTCGTTTTGTTCCTGATGTATGTCAACTCTCTAGACACTGCCTAGTACTTATTGGAGCTCTGTAAACTTTGGCAAATAATTAAAAATAGAACAAATGTCCTATGGATATTATTATCAACCACTGTTGTTTTTACCAACCTTGTATATTGTAGAACTCTATTTGTGGTTTTTCTTTTTAAATGTATTATAAGCTTTTTGTATCTTGCATACTTGGTCATTTATAACTGCTCCTCCTAATATATCAAACAGATGGACTATAGTTTTCTTAGCCTTGTTTAGTAACTTGTTTTTTTTTCCTTTGAATAGAATGTGGATAGATGTTTATGTAGAATTAGAATTATTTTTAGTAAGTATTTCCAGCACAGAATTCCTAAGTCAATGAAAATACACAATGCGTTTTTTTTGTTTTGTTTTGTTTTGTTTTTATGTGGGTACCAGGGAGTCGACTCAGGACCTCACGCTTGCCAGGCAGGCGCTTATGCCGCTGAGCTATCTCACTGGCCCCACAATGCGTTTTTAATGCCCAGAGGTGTACACTTTTAAACAGAGTGAGCATCATTCAGGCTACATAACATCCTTGTCTAAGTGGACACCTCTTTTTCTAGATACTAAGTCTAGTATGTTAAAACAAGATTTCTGAAATGAAAGGATGTATTGAAAGGATTGAAATGCTAGACAAAAATAAAAGGATAGTCTTGGGACAAATTCCCTAAGCATCCAGGAGGACAACCAGATAACCGTTGGAAAAATGTCCTTCAGATCAAAGAAGTTAGGATATTTTATAATGGAAAGTCACTTACACTGAGCTACTGCTTCTTACATTGGAAATAGATCAAACATGCTGATGCTTAATTGGTTGGTTCTACTAGCTGAATGCTGTTTCCTTAATGGGTAATTTTTAACATGCAGAAAAGGACTGTGGTGGTTTTCTTTTTCTTGTCTTTGTTGGTTTAGCTTCAAGCTGTAGTGAAAATGAATTTATTCTTTCTTACCTTCCAGCATCCCATCTATAACTAAATTTAGGGAATCTCAGATTTCTTCTGTTAACAAGGGTCAAAGCTAAAATAAAATGAGTTAGCAAAATTAGAAACCTAGAAATCTAGAAAAGTGAAACTATTTTAGGTTCTAGGAAGGGCATCAAATAGGGCTGTCCTCATATTGCCAACCAGGTGTGCGACACTTGGCCTTGTTACAAATGTTCCAGTTTCATTTTCTGTGCTATTGAGTACGTCAGTGTGTGACCTTCAAAGCCTAGAAACAAAGTCAGAGAATATTTGTGTGCATGGCTTTAAAGGAAGTTCTATATAAACTTCCTTCATAGCCGTTGGATGAGTCCCCATCATTACTGATTAACTCACTACTCATTATTTTGGTAAGGAAATTGATGGATAAGTGAGTGAAATGAAGTCAGTATGATCTGATAATTCTTAGGATACAGGATCTTTTTCTTCCCTCCTTTAATTCTTATCTTTGCCTTTTTGCTTTTGTGTAAATTAAATCAAAGTATGTACATATCCAGGCTTCCCTTTGCCTCAGTGGGTCCATGCCCCAGGTTTTTTTGGCTGCTTTTATTCTGCTACTGCCAAAGATTCTTTGCTATGCCCTGTCCTATGAGCTGCTCATACTTTGCTTTCAGAGGAGACGAAGAGTAAACATGATTAAGCTGTGTAAGTTGGTACTGCTCCTATGACACAACTGTTCTGTTAGCCTCGATCACCTAATGGATTTGCATTTCTTTAGAATCTCTTTAAATGGGATGTTTCACCCAGAGATTTATGTTTGGTCCACAGACTCCCCGTGTTCCTCAAGACCCTTAAGGGGGGTCTATGAGGTTTAAGCTATTTCATTATAATACTTAGATGGTATTTGTGTTTATATTCTTCTTTCATTTGTGTTGATAGTGCAAAAGCACTGACAGTTAAAATTGCTGGAGCCTTATCACAAGTCCAGCCAGCTCTGCACTGTACTAGTAATCATTGCATTCACTAATACAAATTCACAACTTAAAACTCAGTTTTACTTAAGAAGCTTCTTAATGAAGCAGAGAAATTAAATTTTTACACCTTAATTCTTTTATATTTTATTTTATTTTATTTTTTTTTGTGAGTACCGGGGGTCAACCTCAGGACCTCATGCACCAGCAGGTGCCCATGCCGCTGAGCAATATCACCGGCCCATTTTTCATATGTGGGTTCCGGGAGTCGAACTCAGGACCTCGCACTTGCCAGGCAGGCACATATGCCACTGAGCCATCTCACCGGCCCAGAGTTTCTGTTTTAGATTGAAGCAAAATGTTTGATTGTCTAAGTTCCATGCAATGGTGGTAGCTTTTTCAGGGAGTACTACTTTAACTTGAAAGAATGATTGACAAACAAACTATGCTTATTCAGGCTTATACGTATGATAAAAGTAAGCCTATCACTTCAAGGAAAAGAACTGACAACGGGTGTTGCCCATAAAATAAGACCATTTAGGCAAAACTTGGGTTTTAGAAAACATGTATACAACACCATGAGCTTGAAGGCTTTCAGTTCTTAAAGACTATTCTGATGAGATCATTGGTGATAGCAACACATTTTTATATTGTATATGATATTGTAATTTATTATATATGTATGTATGTATGTACACATAGTCATCTTTCCTGGATTCCTGGTACAATGTTCCTAAATCTCTTGCAATCTGTGGAGTGATGAGTGTCTTTTGTATGCTTATGAGACTGGTAGCTATTACAGCCTCAGGGTGAAGGCTGGTCTTCAGAAAGACCAAGCCACTATTAGAAGGTTGCTACTTTCAGCCTAATCCCTGAACTTTTGGGAGGAAGGAAGAGTTAAAGGTTAAATTTATCACCAGTGATCAGTGATTTAATCAGTCTGCTAAAGAATGAGGCCTCCCCCAAACCCCAAAAGAAGTAGACTTCAGGTTGTCATTGCGAAGTGCATTGTGGCTCCTGAACAGTGGCAGCCTAAAGAGGGCATGTATGGAACCTCTGCACCCCTTCTCCCATACCTGGTTCTATGCATCCCTTCCAGCTGGATAATCATCTGTATCCTTTGTATAAATAAGTTTCTTTGAGTTTGTGAGGCTGCTTTAGCAACTTAATTGAATCTGAGGAGAGAGTCAGGGAAACTGATATACAAGTAGTGGATCAGAAGCATTGGTGACCATCTGGACTTGTGATTGGCATCTGGGGGGGAGTGGGGGGAGGTCTTATGGAACTGAGTTCTCAACTCATGAACCTGATGCTGTCTCCAGGTAAACAGTGTCATAACTGCGTTAAATCGCGGTGTCCACTGGAAAATTGCTTGGTGTGTAGGGAAAACACACCTGGTGTCACAAATGTTGAGTGTCTAAGAGTATAGAGAAAAAGTGCTTTCTTTTTTCCTCTTTTACAATATAGAAGGAAATATATCAACATTTGGAAGGACTGCATAATTAAATAAATATATATTTTTTCAAATAACCCCTGCATGATGTGATAAAATAGTGACTAAAGATTGATTCAAGTTTGAGATCTATCAATAAACTTTAATTAACATAAATGAATAAAAAACTTCATATGGTTTGATCACATATTGTTACTAACTCTTAAGAGACTTTCATTTGTTGAGTTTTGGTGTGTTATCAAATCATGATCAAAAATGTCTAAAAAGACTATTACGTATACCACCACACGTTTCCAACCATATATCTGATATTTAATATAATATGTAGAACTATATCATTCTTTTTACCTTTTTGTTTTGAAAAAGTATATATTTCTTCCCTTAACATTGTATATATTAAATGTTAATACTGTATGTCATTTTAATTATTATTTTAAAGTAGATTAATACATATTTTAAGCTTCTCTGTTCTAATTTCATATACACCATTAACATAAAAACCACATGAACAATTTCTTTAGAGTCTTCAATAATTTTTTAAAGCAGAATAAGTGTTCCTGAGACCAAAAATGTTTAGAAACTGCTTCTTATACTCAAATAGATTCTTCCTTATAATGATGAGAGCTTTATAACCAGTTTGAAGGCGGAAGAGTGGGAATCGTAAGTATAATGGGGTTTTTATTTTAGTCCTGAAGATTGGATACAGGGCTTTGCAGAATATTTTCGGTTTTTAGTGTTGAACTGATTGTACTAATAGAAACAACTACTTTTGTCTAGGTTTGGCTCAGCCTGTAGTACCATTTCTAATAACCTTGGTGTATTTGTGCTGTAATTAATCAAATAACTTAAGCAGGGAGGTAGTTTATAGAGTGTTGTACAACTTTCCTCTCTCATCAACCACATTTCTTGCCATTTAATGATTATTGCTAATATTTATTTAGCAATTCAGTCTGCAACAAACATTTATACTCATTTAATTTTCATCTTTTATTACATTACCTTCATTTTATAAATGATGCAAAAATTATAATTATATACAAATTGTACTGCCAGAAATTGGTAGAGCCAAGTATGATAAACAAGAAAGCATGGTATAGAAGAATATTTTCTTCAGGATAAGAACTTAATTTGCAGCTTCCTCCACTAATTAATAAGTTATCTATGTTTCTGTCTTAGTCATATTTAAGTAAGTTGCAACAGTTTCTTCCTCTGTAAAATGGGGAATATAATTCTTTCAGTACTTAGGAGTTATGAGAATTAAACTAATATACATAAAAGGCCTATAGCATAGGAGATTCTCAAATAGTAACTAATATCATCTGTTATTTACTCATACTTACTATTAAAAATCAGCTCTTCTTTTAGGGCTGTCTTGTGAGTCCTACTGATAACAGGACTCCCGGATCATTTCCTAAACATCAAAATACTTGGGTAGGAGTCATTCCAGTTGCTGATAAAGTCAGTAAGTTAAGTAGGGGAGGAAATAGCTAAGAAAAACCAGGATTAACTTATTTTGTGAAATCTTTCTGTAGGTGAGTTCCTAAGAAAGGTGGAAGAAAAAGAGTCTCTGTTAAATCAACTTTCTAGGGAAAAGAGCCACTTCACTCAGCAAATTGAAGAACTGAGGGGGCAGCTAGAAGAGGAGACCAGAGTAAGTCATCTCTTCTTTCTCACCAATAGCTTGATTGCATGTTAAACACACACACACACACACACACACACACAGTGTGGTGAGTCAGCCTCAGTGTCTTCTCCTGTAAAATAGAAACTACCCTAGATGTAATGGGAAAAGCCCACGTTAGACCTTGTACGTGCCAGGAAGAACTCTGATAACTGAAGGATTTCCTCAGTGATTCAGATCACTTCTATAGCTTGTGAGGTTTAGCGCAAGCAAAGTATGTGTTTCCATTTTGCACTATTTGTTTAACAGGAGGTCAGCAGGGCTCTATATTTGAATCTGAACTGCTCACAAAAGAGTGAAATTAAATAAAAAGACTGGAATAAAATACATAGGACTGGGTTAGTTCAATAGTACTTTTAACTTGTCAATAAATTATAGAAATTAGTCACATATATATCCCTTATATAATATTATATATATAATATATATATAATATATATATAATATATATATATAATATATATATAATATAATATAATATAATATAATATAATGTTGTTAGTGAGTGACCCCAATGAAAGTTTAGTAACTAACATAGCAAATGAATTTTTTGAGCCCCAACATTTAAGGCTAATTCTTAGTTCATATTCAAAGTACCTTGTTACAAGACCCCAGAGTACCTCACTTGTGTGTGATCTCTTTGTAAAGTTATATATTCTCAGGGTAGAGTAATAAAAACTCATCTCATGGAGTGCAGGTGAGTCTTTGTTTTTAAATACTGTGCCATTTTATTTCTATCACTCTTCTTATTTGCTATATTATACATTTTTACTTTTAAAATTATTTTAATTTTAAAAATTGAGGGGCCGGTGAGATGGCTCAGTGGCATAAATGCCTGCCTGGCAAGTGTGAGGGCCTGAGTTTGACTCCTGGAACCCACATACGAAAAAAGGGCCGGTGATATCGCTCAGCAGCACGGGCACCTGCTGGCACGTGAGGTCCTGAGGTCAACCCCCGGTACCCACACACATAAAATAAATAAATAAATAAATAAATAAATAAATACATACATACATAAATAAAAATTGAAATGTCTCTGTAATATGATGTCTTTAACTCTTTTGGGAAGGTACCTAGAAGAGGAATAGCTAGGTCAAATGGAATTTCTAGTTTTTTTGTTTTTTTTTTTAAGAACTACACATTGATTTCCATAGCAGTTATACTAGTTTACATACATACATACATACCCATGTTTATAACAGCACAATTCAGCCTGTATGTCCATAAACAGTGAATGGATAAAGGAAATGTGGTATTTGTACACAGTTGAGTACCATTCTGCAATAAAAGAAGATAAACGAATTATTTGTAGGAAAATGGATGCATCTCGAGACCATCATGTTAAGTGAAATAAATCAGACACACAAGTTTAAATATCATATGGTTTTGCTTATATGAGAAACCCAGATAACAAATAAAGAGCAAATTAAAAGATATATAGTAGGAAGTAGGGAGATAGATCTTTTTCAAATGGGAAGGAGATCAAGAGATGGTAGGACAGGGAAGGGAGGAGAGGGAAAGAGCATGAAAAAGGGATTAAGGTTATGTACATGTACCAACTCCACACAAGGCATGGAAACATTAAGTACTGCAAACATTCACTAATAAAACTTTAAAAATTGACATATAATATTCTTACATATGTGTGGGATACAATATTGTAATTCAGTACATGTGTATGATGTATAATGATCAAATCAGTGTAATTAGCCTTTCCATTTCTTCAAATGTTATCATTTCAA
The DNA here is from genome assembly GCA_028451465.1 of Erethizon dorsatum. Lineage (NCBI taxonomy): Eukaryota > Metazoa > Chordata > Mammalia > Rodentia > Erethizontidae > Erethizon > Erethizon dorsatum. The sequence goes on from CM051831.1 coordinate 73,012,716, forward strand.
CATGTTGGGACCTTCAAACTCTTCTCTAGTTATTCTGAAACATACAATTAATTGTTGTTGATTATAGTTGCTCTGTTATATATAACATTAGGATTAGTTCCACCTGTCTGTGTTTTGGACCCATTATCCATGCTCTGCTTCTCTTCCTTTCCCTAGCCTCTACTGACTTTTATTCTACTCTCTGCTTCTATGTGATTAACATTTTTGGCTTCTGAAAATGAGAGAGACCATGTCTCCACCTCCAAAATATCTGCCTCCATTTCCCACCATTTCTCTTTTATTTTACTCTTTAATTTATTTATATTTGGGTTTTTCATATAAGAGAAACCATATAATATTTAATCATCTGTGTCTATTTCACTTAACATTATGGTCTCAAGATCCATATATTTTCTTTCTTTTTTTTTTTTTTGTGGGTACCAGGGGTCGAACTCAGGACCTCGTGTGCCAGCAGGTGCCTGTGCCGCTGAGCGATATCACCGGCCCTTTTTTCATATGTGGGTTCTGGAAGTCGAACTCAGGACCTCACGCTTGCCAGGCAGGCACTTATGCCGCTGAGCTATCTCACTGGCCCCATATTTCCTTATACGTGAAGTAAATTCATATTTCTGTATGGCTGAGTAGAATTCCATTGTGTATATATACCACATTTTCTTCATTCATCTATTGATGGGGATCCAGGCTGTTTCCAGAGTTTAGATATTGTGGATTGGGCTGCAGTAAACATAGATATGCATGTATGGCTATAGTGTGATGACTTCAACTCTTGAGAATATACCCAGGAGAGATATAGTTGGGTCAAATGGAATTTTCTATTTTTAGTTTTTTGAGGAATCTCCGTACTAACTTTTATAGTAGTTGTATCAGCTTATATTCCCACCAACAATCTAGAAGTGTGTTCCTTTTTCCCTATATCCTTGTGAACATTTGGTATTTTTTGAATTCTTGATAATAGCCATTATGACTGGAGTAACATGGAATCCCAGCATTGTTTTTATTTGCATTTCTCTAATGGCTAAAAATATGCTGAACATTTTAAAATGTACTTCTTGGCCATTTATACTTCTTTGGAGAGTATCTCATTTCATAGGCCCATTGTTTCACTGGGTCATTTGGGGTTTTGGGGGGTCTAATTTTTAAAAATTCTTTATGTATTCTAGATATCAGTCTTCTATCAGAAGAATACCTGGCAATTTCCCCCTTTCCGTGGGTTGTCTCTTCACACCATTGCTTGTTTTCTTTGCTGTGCAGAACCTTTTTTAATTCAGTGTAATTCTATTTCCTGATTCTTGGCATTAATCTTTTTTTTTTTTTTTTTTTTGTGAGTACCGGGGGGTCGACCTCAGGACCTCGTGTGCCAGCAGGCACCCATGCCGCTGAGTGATATCACCGGCCTCCTTTTTCGTATGTGGGTTCCGGGAGTCGAACTCGGGCCGTCGCGCTTGCAAGGCAGGCGCTTACGCCGCTGAGCCATCTCACCGGCACTTGGCATTATTCTTTGAAGTATTGGAGTTGTGTTCAGAAAGTCTTTGCTCTTGCCTATGGATTGAAGTGTTTCTGCTATGTTACCTTCCAGCAGTTTCAGCATTTCTGTTTTTATTTCTAGACCTTTGATCCATTTTAATTTGATTTTAGTACAGGGTGAGAGATGTTGGTCTAGTTTCATTCTTCTGCATGTGGAAAATCAGCTTTTCCAACACCATTTGTTGAAGAGGCTACCTTTTATCCGGTGTATGTTATTTCCTCCCTTTTCAAAGATAAGATGGCTAAAAGTGTATAGAGTTATTTCTGTGTCTTCTATTCCATTGGGCTACATGTGTATTTTTATTTTTTGTTACTATAGCTTTGTAGTATATAACTTGAAATGCGGATCTGTGATTCTTCCTACTTTGCTCATTTTGCTCAGGATTGCTTTAGCTACTCTGGATCTCTTCTGGTTCCATACAAATTTTAAGATTGTTTTTTCTAGTTCTTTGAAAAGTGCTGTTGGTAGTTTGATAATAATTATATTAAATCAATATGTTGCTTTTGAAAATATGGCTATTTTGAAAATATTGATTCTGCTTATCCAGTAACAGGGCATGTCTCTCCATTTTTAAGTATCTTTTTAAATCTTTCTTCAGGCTATTATCATTTTCATTATAGAGGTCTTTAACCTCCTTGGTTAGGTTGATTCCTAAGTATGCAATATTTTTGCAGCTAACGTGAATAAGATTGTTTTCCTGATTTCTTGCTCAGTGGGTTTATTATTGGTGTGCAGAAACATCCTTGATTTTTTTGTCTTGATTTTGTATCCTACCACTTTGGTGAGTTTGTTTACTAGCTCTAAGGGTCTTCCGGTGGAATATTTTGAGTCTTCAGACAGTTTAACTTCTTCCTTTCCTGTAGGTATGTATGTATGCATGTATGTATGTATGTATATACATATGTATGTATGTAGCTTGTTTATTTATTATATTTTTTTGCCCTGCCTGGCTGTTCTGGCTAATGCTGGCAGTATTATTTTGAAGAGGAGTGATGAGACTGGATACCTTGTCTTATTCCTGTTTCAGAGAGAATGTTTTCAGTTGTTCCACATTTAGTATGACATTGGCTGTGAGTTTGTCATAAATGGCTTTTATCAGTTTGAGCTACAATCCTTCAATACCTATTTTCATCAAGGATTTTATACTGAATGAATGTTGGATTTTTCAATCTTTTTCTGCACATATTGAGATAATCATGTGATTTTCATCTGTAACACAATTCATGTGGTGACTAACATTTATTGATTTACATATGTGTTGAACATTGTAGATCAGTCATGATAGAACACTCTGCTACTATAGTAGAATTTTTTAGCAAGTGGGTTTTACTCTGTAATGTGCCCTTGGCTTTGGGTATGTTTCAGAGTATACATACCTACTTTACTTACTGAAAGTACTGGATTCAGTACCTGTCACTGCCTTGCGAAGAGAGAGTAATTACTAGTAATAACAACATCCAAAGAGCCAGGCATATATCAACACTTAATTTAAAACTTGTTTTAAAAGTTTTCAACTGTTTAAATAACCCAGGAAAGTGAAAGGATAGTGCTGATGAAGGATTGGCTAGGACCTTGGAGAAGAAAATGTTGAAAACTAAAATCAAATAATATAAAATAACAAAAAAGAAAAACAAAAAAGTAGAGGAAAAATGAGAAAATAGATTTTGATGATATTATTTTTGTGTCTGGATGGTAAGTGGGGAAAGGAGGTTTGAGAGGTCATATGACAGGGAGAGAGAAAGAAAAGAGAAGAACTGTAAGTGGAAAGAGGAAGAGCTTTTGGATGTTGGAACCAGATAATCACACATCTCTGCATGCAGAAACCCAGTGTTGGAACACTCAAGAAGTGACCTTATTGAGGGAGAACCCAATATGTCAAAGTAAATCACTGTAGAAATTCACACAATAATCCACACCCATACAAAGTTGCACACACACTTACACCCCACACCCACAATTTGAAAGTGAGGGAGTCTGAGGATACAGATTGCTGAGTCTGTCTCATAAGCCAGCTGCAGGCAGGTCTGGAAGGAGGGCCAAAGCTCCACCCAATTCCTGTGTTGCTGTATTTAGCCCACTGTATACCAGGTGCCTCTGTTCTTCTCCTGAGCCGTGGTGAGGCACTTATTCTGCTCCCTCCAGTGGGTTTCAGCCAAGGGTTCTCTGGTGGCTATGTACTTCGAGAGTGCTCACCCCTTTCCTTCTCATACCATCTCTGGACTTCTAAGCAGCAGCATTTTCTTAGATTCACAGATCCAGGATGACTTGGTGACCTCAGGAACACTCTCAACCTGACATCCTGGAAGTCCTGAGTTCAGTTCCCAGTATTGAATGACCATGCCGAATCCAGAGTACACATTCTTTTCACAATGCTGTGTCTTCCAAACAGAACAAAACAATTGAGCAAAATAGTGAACTCTCTTCTTCCAGCTATGGTCACTGAGGCCATTGTTCTCAGGCCCCACGGGTCCAGCATGGCTTGCTCATGCTTCCACTGCTGAAGTGGACCAAAAGGGTACCTTCTTGCCCTTGCTTCTTGTCACCAGCTGCCAGGCCACCACAGCACATTTGTATATTTTTTATCTTTATTATTGTCTGCCTGGGATACTTCGAGAGATCTAAGTTCAGAAAGTCTTTCTTCTGTCCAATCTAGCCTGTTAAGGCTCTGAACCATATTTTTTATTTGACATATTGAGTTCTTCAGGATTTCTGATTGGTTCCTTCTTAGGATTTCTAATTTTTGTTGAATTTCTCAAACATAACATTGATTATTTTCCTACTTTCATTAAATTATCTGTATTCTGTTATAGAATTATGTATGTATGTTTCATTGAGTTTCATTAGAATCATTGAGCTTCATTAGAATCACTTTTGACTTTTTATTCGACATTTCATCAGTATCCTTTTCTTTGTGGTCTGTTGCTCCAGAGTTTTTGTGTTCCTTTGGAGGTGCCATGTTGCCTTGATTTTTCATACTTCTTGTATCTCCACTTTGATATTTGCACATCTAGCAGTTATCTCTACCACTTTTTTTTTTTTTTTTTGTGGGTACCGGGGGGTCGACCTCAGGACCTCGCGCGCCAGGAGGCGCCCGTGCCGCTGAGCGATATCACCGGCCCCTTTTTTCGTATGTGGGTTCTGGGAGTCGAACTCGGGCCCTCACGCTTGCCAGGCAGGCGCTTACGCCGCTGAGCCATCTCACCGGCCCTCTACCACTTTATAAGGTAGCTTTCATAGTAAAAGTCTTTCTCCTGGAGATGTCTCAAGTTTTGGCTGGGAAGTCTATATTGGCTTTGATTCTAGATGGGCACTGAATTATAGTCTTCCCATTGCTTCTCCAGCTATAATCAATGTGTTTGGGTGGCATGGTGGCAGCAGGGATAGGGAGCATTTGTCATATCCCACCAGGCCCTATGATGGTGCACAGACTGATACCTATATTGGGAAGTTGGAGGCAGTGGAGGAAGACAGGTCCCAGGTCCCAGATAGTAAGCACCTTTGTTTCTCAGGTCTCAGGGGTGGCACTCCCCAGCCATGCTCAGCATCTCTGTAGTGCCCAGTACTGTGTGGGCTTGTGTCTGAGATCAGAGCTTCATACTGGTTCTTGCTGGGTTTGTGAAGCTAAAGCCCTTTGTGTTAATGTAGTAGCGTGTCTACAGGGCCTGAGAGATGGGCGATGCAGAGGCTTCTGACTCCTGGGGCAGTACGAATGCCAACAATGTTCCTGTTCTCGAGGTGGCGCTGCACTTTAGTAGCCTGGCTCTAGGGGTGCAGAGACAATATGAGTTCATTTTCTGAAACAAAGCTTCCTCGCCTGTTCTAGGTAGCTCTCCTAACTAGGTTCTAAGCCTAGGGTAACTCTGGAACACTCCTGTGGGTAGGATGATTCACCTACAAAAATGGGATCTGCGGGGACTTTGCCCTTAACTTTTACCCCGCAATGAGGAAATCTTTCCCCTCATCTTCCCCTCATTGAGAAGCTGGGGTCATAGTTCCTCTTTCTATGCACACTGCTCCTTTCTCTGCTGCTATCCCAGTTATCCATGTGTTACAGAGTTCTCACTTCTTTCTTGCTGAGTACCAGTGAACCGCCTTAACCACTCAGCTCAAAATGCACTTATTCATTTATTGTTTTGATTCTTTTTTTGTGGAAGGGAGGCAAGTGCTAAGCACCTCTATTTGGCCACCTTGGAATCTACTCTATATAAAATTTTAAATTACTACCATTGTTTGTACACTAGACATCATAGTAGATAACTCTTTTATATTATTTCATTCTGCATATCAGTCATATTAAGTGTATAGAAAAAATGAAAGTTCTGAGAAGACAAATAACTTGTCCAAGCTCATATTTTATATGATATACTGTGAAGAAATTCACACAGATAGTAAACAAGTTGATTTATATTTTAGAAGATTTCTCTAGCTACCTTCCTAGTGGCTACCAGTTGGAGTACAAACCCTCCTTAATCTGGCTCCACCTGTAACCTTACCTCACATATCTGCTTCCCTTTTTTACTGCTCTACAGTGCCCCTGGCTTTCTGCGCCTTCTTATACAAGCCTTTGAACTTTTTATAACTGTTGTTCCCATTGCTTAAATGCCCTTCCTGAGGGTCTTTGGGAAACGATAAGAAACCAAATATTGCTACTGTTTTATTGTTCAGCTATTAGAAAATGTATTTATTAATTTGTTTGCATGTTTCTATTGTATATCTCCTTATTCCTTTTTGGCTTCTTGTAGCAGGGACTTTGATTTGCTTCCTTTACTTCTGTGACACTAATGCCTAGAACATGTACTCAATGCACATATCTTAAAAAAGAGAAAAGATCACAGTATGAACCCAAGCGTATATGATTCCAAAGCCTGTGTCTTCTGTCTCAGCAGCACTGTGTATTATTTCTCCTCATTCACTACCTAAGGATGTTGGCTGAAGCTTCCATTCACTAAGCCTCATACACTCAGACCTGCAGCTACCTAAGATGATGCTTTTTCTTTTTTTTAATTTGCGAAAAGGACCCTTGAGGACTGGCTAAGGCCATAGTTTTCCCACTACATGAGGTTATCTCCTGAGAATGATGCTGCTTAGTCAGACCATTGTTTAAGAGATAGGAATGTTTATTAAACTCTACTGTGCTATCCAATAACTATAGAAGCCACTACTATACTACAGGTGATGGTCTAAATTTAAATATATGTTTATTAAAATTAAGTAAAAGATTCAGCTTTAACACCCATTTTACTATGCATATTTGAGTGTTCACTACCTTATGTGGCTATTGGTTATCATATTGGATAGTGTCCACATAGAACATTTTCATCACTATAGAAAATTCTGAGTAGCATATTTTAAGGTGCTAACATAGAGATTTACATGAAAAGTACAAAATTTTATTTTTCACAACAATGGAATGAATAGGCTACATTAAATCTCAGTTTTTTTTTTTCTGGTTCAAACAAGATCTGAATATTATATATTGTTAAATATAAATCTTATTGCCTAATTGATAGTGAATGTTCTCCTTGCTAACTTTGTGTTGTCCACTACTTCTAGAAGGCAAGGATTGTCCATTACTGAAGCCCAGGTAGCAAGACTATCATTTACCTAAATAGAACTCTTTCCCATTTTAATGGCAAATTAGATATTCTCTATTCCTTATCTTCTTGTCCAAGATTGTTTTCTTGATATTATCCTATTAAATTTAGGTTCACCTTGAATTTTAGCAGAGTTTTATTAACTTTATCTGAAAATAATGTCACCTCCAAATGTTTTAATGTTAATGGTGATGATGTATTTTTAAATGTATGTGTCCTACAGTCTCAGAGTGTCCTGGCCCAGGCCCTGCAGTCAGTCAAGCATGACTTTGACCTTCTACAAGAGCAGTATGAGGAGGAACAAGAAGTCAAGGCTGAGCTACACCGGGCCCTATCCAAAGGCAACACTGAAATGGTGCAGTTGAGAACGAAGTATGAACAAGATGCAATCCAGAGAACTGAAGACCTGGAGGAGGGAAAGTGAGTAGGGCAAGGCTACATTTAAACTGGAGTAGCCAGTTTACACATATGAGTATACATTTAATAAATCCTGTGAAGTGCATCAATAAGTTCAAAAGCAAAGCTGAAACAATCACTGCTGGCAAAAAACACATACTCTAGAGGGTATAAGAATAATAATGTAAGGTGACAGAGACTATAATGAGGTCCTATGGAAAGAAAGGTGCTCTTTCTAGGGGTACAAGCAAAGAGTTCATGGAAGATGTGGCTTTGAAAACTGGGCTATCACTTAACATCCTACATTTCATTTGATAAACCAAAATGATTCAGTTCATGTATATACATTGTATCCGTTCACAGAAGTCATTACATCTCCAGTGTATGACTTGTAGACTGCCGAGTGGTATGTGAAGATGGGCAGCAACTGCTGCAAACATGGTAGGGTCTGTCATCTTGCCTCATGGGACAAAAATCAAATTGAAAACAGAAATCAGAAATCATCCCCCAGGACACCCTTAAGGTTGGTGCCATCAATTTTATTGCCAAGTCTACTAAAGGTTTTAAAAATTCTTCTCAGGAACCACCAGGGTCTGGGACTTGGCTAAACCAAGACTCATTACCACAGTGTACTCAAGTGTTTTACTTAGAGACTGAAAATGCTTCGGTATCTTACAGAGAAAGCATCACACTAGCCCCACTTTATAATTGTTACTTTTACTCAAAAGAATATGTCTCTGGGTTGGTAGCTTGGCAAAGATTCGGTGTTAATCAATACATTTCTCTTTACCTGAGCTAGAAATAATGTTTGTTTTTTTCCCAGTTCTTCACCTAAATCTTTGAGTGGCATTGTTTTGTAGCTGCAAAACAGCTCTGGGTTCTATCCCAGAAGCAGTACCAAGTGGTCCATCTCTGTGTCCACAGTAACTTACAAAGGGCTTTGGAATGACAGGTACTAAAATTATCTAAAGTATGTGTTTTACAAAAATCTCTGGAGCCCCTCAAATTGGGCCTTTGAACTAAAATACCTCTTTTTGTATCCAAATTTCTCATTTACTTCTAAATAAGAATTTCTTTTCCTTCAAATGATTGAATTTTGATACAGTGCCTACCTGTCATTTTATTGCTTGGTTTTCTTGGTGGGTAGAAAAGAAGGAAAGAATGTGAACTGATTAATGACCACATGGATTTGTTATATGTGACAACTAAAGGAAAGTATCGGACAAACATGGTAATATCTGAAGACCATTTTTGCTTTAACATTATTTGAACATCAAATAAATAAAGCTTTGCCAGTGTCATAATTTTCCTCTAAGTCACCTCAGGGAAGTAGGCAGCTTCAAAAAAATCTAGGGTCAGGTGTTGTACAAATGGGAAAGTTGGAGGGTGGCCTGCTTTGAGCTCCAGCCTGAGATTCATATGATGAGTAAGTTTAGCAGAGCCAAGCTCACCTAAGTCCTACTTACAACTTCCAAATTCTAAATTCTGTATGGATAAAAATTTGCTCTCTTAATCAAATAACCCTTTGCATACTCTAGACAACTTAGTAGGTGCTTATGGTTGGCACGTTAAGGAGTAAAATAATAGTTGGTATTAAGTGTAGAACAAATTTGTCAGTAAAATGAAAATGAACAATTTGCCCAGTTTGCTTTGGAAGTTCCTGGTGTTTGCCTTGAAAACCTCAAGTCCTACTGAAATCCCTCAGTCCTGGGCAACCCAGCATGGGTGGTCACTCAAAGTAGCTTAGTCACTTTCGCATGTGACAAAATACCCAACATTCACAATTTAATGAAGAAGAGGTTTATTTTGGCTCATGGTTTCAATATCTGGTTAGGGGCTCTAAGGAAAGAACAGGATGGTAGGGAGGGGATGGTGAAGGAAAAAGTCAACTCACGGCATCCAGGAATCAGAGAGAGAAGGGGGGAGCTGGGGACAAGGGTACACCTTTCTAGAACATATCCAGTAACTCACCGCCAACTGGGCCTACCCCCTACAGCACACTGAGCTGCTGAAATCAACACTGAATGAATCCACTAATGAGTCTAGCACCCACATGGCCCACCATGGTCTACACACATGAGAATTTTGGGGGACATTTCAGACCTAAACCATAACATTTTGTTTTATAATTATTTTATGAGACTCCTACTGTTTTAGGTTGGGTTAAGCATCAGAATATCCTCTTAAGAAGAATGAAGCAAAGAAATGAACTGATATAGTTAGAAAGCCAGTGATCAAGGAATTGTTGTTAGAAGCCAAAGCCTTCCCGAATGCTGAGCACAGATTGGGTTTTTCAGGATTCTACCAAAAGGGAGCCTTATTACCTATCACATTACTCTGTCGGGATACTTTTATAGTGCATGTTAATTCCCGAGGTTCTTTTTCAGTCTCATAGTACAGCAGAAAAGCTTTCTTATGTATAATTCCTTTCATTAAAGAAGTAATTTAAGATTAAGAATGGGACAGCTAACAATTCTGCAGGAGATGTGAGCAAAGAACACATTTCAGTCATTAGAATTCCTAAGAACGCTGTATCATGAGGGAGGTAGAGGAAGCCATGCATAATCCACTCCACAGCAGAGGGTGCTGGAAGAACACAGGGGCCAAGACTCCCTGAGAGCAATGGGACATGTTAAGTGGCACTATGATGGGAAGGATGTAAATCTTAGGAGATGAGCTGATGTGGAGAAGACATTCAGAGAGAGGAGAAACTTGTCATGTTTATAATCCACTTGAAAAGAGGGTGAGAGGATGAACACACAAGGAGAGCACAAGAAAATGTTCCTTGGAAGCAGCATAGCCAAGGTGTTTAGAGATTAACGATGCCGAAGGAGTTTTCAATAGCTTGCTATTGGTGGAAAGTTTAGAACAACTTTATTCCTACCATTTTGTATGAAATTGACATGTATTGCTTATTAAATCTTTAGGGTAAACAAATATTCATAGGAATTCAAAGATATGTTGAGTTCCAAATCCAGGTTGGCAAAGCCTGAGGGAAAGTAAAATCCATGTGTGCGCAGAGGCCGGAGGCTGGAGGTGAGTAGACGGCTGGTTTCTGGAGTACAGTGAGCTGCCTGTGCTGGATCCAGTTAAGCCAACCACAGAGGCCATCCTGTTCGTATCCAAGCACTCTCCGGACAGGCTTGATGAGCTCTCAAAGGGATGTTGCTTCACTATCCTTCTGGGTCTCCCTTTCTCAGGAAGAAGCTGGCCATTTGGTTGCAGTAGGCTGCTGAAGCCACACAGGTGGCCAATGCCAGGAATGCCTCCCTGGAGAGGGCCAGGCACCGGCTGCAGCTTGAGCTTGGGGATGCCCTATCTGACCTTGGGAAGGCCTGCTCTGCAACAGCTACCCTGGACCAGAAGCTGCGGCACTCTGACAACGCCCTTGCCGATTGGAGGCAGAAGCGTGAGGAGGCCCAGGCCTTGCTGGATGCCTCTCAGAAGGAGGCCCAGGCTCTCAGCACCAAGGTCCTCAAGCTGAAACACGCCTGTGAGGAGAGCACCAAGGGCCAGGAGATGCTGAGGCGGAAGAACAAGAGTCTCCAAGGTACACTCAGCAGGGCTCACAGCCCGATCAAGAGCTGGGGGCTTGGGGAGAGCCCTGGCTTTGTGAGTAGGAAACCTTTGCATTGTTATGTTTCCATTCATATTTCAACTTGTCAAATTTTAGTGATTTGTTTTTAGTGTTTTCTTGCTAGAGATGTTATTTGTATTAATTCTAAAAGTGATTCTAGTTTTATACCTTTAGGTCTAAAGAAAGCCACTCTTAAGGATTTCTTGATATTAACAGCCTTACTGATATTTTCCATGTACTGTATATATTCATGTGTGTCTTTTACCCAAATTATACATTATTTTATACCTTTTATCTTTCATTGATCAATATAATTTAACAAATATTTCTATAGTCCATGCTATATCCCTAGCACTATTCTATATACAACTATTCATTATTTAACCCTCAGAGGAGTCTCAGTGTTAGTTTTATCTGTAAAATGGAAATTCTATTGGGCCATATAAGATTAAGTACTTTGTCTGAATTCATATTTGATAAGCAGCAGTTCTGAGCCTAGATATCTTGGCTCTCATACACACTTAACTACTGAACATGGTACTTGCCCTGTACCTTGTGGGTTTTTGTGTGCCTATCCATGGAAGCCTGGCTCATGCTCTTTAAAAGCTATATTGATTTATAATAAGGATGACCAATACTTATTTAGGCCTCATTAATTTTAGTCCTGATTATTCAGTACTAATCTTATATTATGCATTCATATGCCTATATTTGTGCATGTGATATTTGTGCGTATGATGTGCTTGAAGGCCCAGAGATGCCATGGCAGCTATTTCTTGATTATTGGAGGTGTAAATTAAACCTGCTTTCTCTGTTGACTTACATAATCCATGATCAGGTCACTGACTGGAAAGCTAAAGGTGCTAGAAGAGTGGTTTGAAAACATTAGCTGTGTCCAACTCATCTGGAGGGCCATTAAAACAGATGTCTGAGGGCCAGTGAGATGGCTCAGCGGCATAAGCGCCTGCCTGGCAAGCGCGAGGGCCCAAGTTTGACTCCCGGAACCCACATGCGAAAAAAGGGCCGGTGATATCGTTCAGCGGCACGGGCATCTGCTGGCGCATGAGGTCCTGACGTTGACCCCTGATACCCACAAAAAAACCCAAAAAAAAAACAGATGTCTGGAGCCCGCCCCAGAGTTTCTAATTCAGTAGGTCTGGGATGAGGCCTATGAATTTGCATTTCTAATAGTTTTCAGAGCAAAGTCAAATCCACTGGTCTGGACACCCCACTTGGTCTGGGTTAGGGCTTGGACTTTGAGCTTTTTTTTTCAAAAGCTCTGCAGGTGATTCTAAATTGCAGTCAGTAAGTTGTAGTCAGAGTTGAGAAAAACTAGAGTTTTCTCCTCTTTGGAGATGAATTATCAGAGAAGGATCATGATTTGCCTAGGAGAATTCTCATCTGATGTGTTTGTATAACTTTTTTAAAGTTCTTAAACAATTACAGTCTAGGACCTTAGGAACAGAAGCAGGTGAGCTCTCGAGTTCTTCTATTGCCTCTAAACTGAATTTTATGGCTCTACACCTCACAACCCCAGGTACCAGAGGCTCCTTTCATAACCATGAGAGTCAACAAGAAAATATCGACATAAAGGTTTTTCTGACTGCTGGATGTATTGCTCTTTCAAAGGCTTATATGCATGGGGCGGGTAGCCCAAACCATCAAGTTGTGTGCTAAAGCCACTGTCTTCTGTTTATCTGGGGTCATGTCTTTGCTCCTGGCAGACAATGACCTAGCTTATTCTTAAAGTTTCTGTCCCAGTGTTGTGTGTGGCTGAGACCACAGCAGTCCCTGATGTTGAAAGCTAGGCATTTGCATTAGAAGGGGAGGAATTCCAGGATTGTGTCTGAGAACATGTCCAGGTAGAATCTGGAATGGCTGGGAGAAGCAGAACCACCATGGAAAGGCACACAGACATCCCATGTACAAGACTCTAAGAAGCACCATCTTCACCAATTGGGATAGTTTTCTAGCAGATAGCCAAAGAATATGTGGAAGAACAGATGCCTTTTTCTAGTTCTAACAGACATCCCAGAGGGCAAGTGGTGGCCCTGCCCTCAGGTTACCAAGGGCTGCCAGGTTACCAAGGGTTCCAGTGGGCTTCTAGGCATAATATGATGTGCTTGATATCATAGGTCTAAGACAGGTATCTTTCACTAACTTTGCTGTTCTTTATTTTTCCAGAACAGATTTCTAGTCTGACAAACCAAGTTAGAGAAGGGACCAGGAACTTAACTGAAACGGAAAGGATTAAGAAACTTGTTGAACAAGGGAAGACTAAAGCGCAGGTGACATTGGAAGAAACAGAGGTATGGTCATGAGGGATGAAAGAAAGTTTCCCTCATTGGGACAAAGAGAGGATCTACCTTGTAGTAATATCAAAAGCAACCACTTAAGTGATCACACTTAAGTCATCACACTTAAGTGATGTCTGCATGTTAGGGACCATGTCAAATGCTTGATACACATTATTTTATGTAATCATCCCGCAAACTATTGTCCCCATTTTACAAAGGAAGAAATTGAAACTCAGAGAGCAGAATAAACCCTAGTGAATGCAAATCTTCAGAATGTACTGACAACAGGAACCATGACTGCTTATCTCTAGTACCTAGACCTTCAGTACTCAAAATGTGGTGCACGGACCAGCTGTGTGGGCATCACTCAGGACCTTGTTAGAAATGCAGAATCTCAGCCTGCTCTCTAGCTCTGTTGAATCAGAGTCTGAATTTTTAGCAATATTATTTTTTTTCGCTCCTGTACATGCTAATGCTGGAGAAGCACAGAGCTCAGACATTGCTGCTCTGCTGGAGCGGTTGTCCTGTCACCAGTTCAGACTGGTGAGGTTCACTTGAGAATTGGTCAGCCCAAAGACGAGACATAGACCTGTGGACTGGGTTAGACATCTTTATTCTCAGCTATTCAGATCAGCTCACCTTACCTGTCCAACCAGCCCTGTCTGTCCAGCTGCCACACACACGTTCCTAGGTGCACAGCCCCTTAGCCCCTCAGCCAGCTACCCAGCCTGCCAGCCCTTGTGGCAGTCTGGATTTATAGTAAAATACACAATCATGGCTATGCGCCTGTGTCAACCTTGGTCATATAACTTATTTTCTTTAAGACGACTAGGTAGACCTATGCAGGAATTCCACTGACTTTGGACATATAGGGTCCTGGAAATCACAGCTCCCCGCCCACACACAGCCTGAGCCATAGTGTAGCCATTTGGGCTTCATTCTTCCCTATAGAGGTTCAGTAAATATTTGTCAAAAGTTGAAAGAATAAATATTCTCACAGCTGCCCCCTCTTGGAAAAGAATCTGTCAAAAATACCCTTCCCCAAATGAAATTCCATGTGACGGTCTCAGACATTTCTTTCTGAACGCTCATCTTGCGTGTAGATTATTTGCCTGGAGTGTTTTCGGGGTTATGGATTCAAAGTTCAGGAAAAGTCTCTGACTCTGTCCCTGGGTGGGGGAAAATAATTGCAAGGACCGCTAAGAAGACCTTATCCCAAACAAGATAGTGAACTATAAAGACAGCTATTTTGTCATAGGCATTAGATGGTTAAAAAGCCCTACAGAGCCTCCTTTATCTCAGCTGAAGTTCATCTTCTTGACTCAACTTTTGTATAAACATCTGGACATGTTAAAATACTGTCCTAATCTACAAACACACCAATAGAGATGATGGTTTCTGAAAGAAATGGTAGTTACTTTTGGGCAAGGCCCTTTTGGAAGGTATGGTAATAAAAAATTACCCCCCACAGCCTGCACTGTACAAGCATTGTCTGTTAGATTTACCTCACCATTACAACTCTAAGAAACCTGCAAGGCAGGAGGTGCAGCCACATGAACCTGTGTGTAGCGTTTTCAAATTCAGCTCCTGCTCTTGTATACATAAATGGTACCTCAGGTCATCACACTTTATATGAAATCTCTTCAACAGCAGTGTGGTGTCTCCTCGCAAGATTGGTTCTTGTACATTTGCTGAACTTTATAGAAACTCCTCATTTAATGACTGAATTCTATTCCTACAACTAGGTCATTAAATGAATTGGTCACTAAATGAGGAATTGTCCATCGTATGTGTATTACAATATTCAAAGCAAATAAATGGGCAAAGGAAACTCCAATTAGATGACCTTGCTGTTATTCACATAACTCTATCATGTAGTACTGTAGTGTATAACAGAACGTAAAACTACAGTACTGTACCATTCAGTACAGTAAGTCCCCCAACTTAGGAGTATTCGAGTTGCAAACTTTCACAGGTGTACTGTATAAGTCTCACTTTGTTGCATATGAATGAATCCAGAACATGCTCCCCGAATGAAATTTGTTCATAAATCAGGGGCTTACTGTATATTAATCAATCATCACCAAGTCAAAGTTGAGAACATTAGGGCCACAGCGTCCATATCATTTAATACCACTGGATGGCAATATATCCTATTAGCCTTTTTCAAGCTGTATCCCCAGATACATCATAAACACTTCCTCAGCTTGGACATGTATTTGTGACTTTGGGTTATTTCTTATCCTCGGTGAGCCTTTATGAGAAATTTCATCAGTTTTTTAAAAGCCATAGAACTCAAATTATCCCAGGTGACTTTCTCTAAAGATTTACTTTCTCAGTGCACTACAGAAAGCTAGAGGTAAGAGTTTACCCCTGAAGCAACTATACCATTCCCTGTGAGGAAATGGCTATCCAGTCATCGTTTCTGGTTAATTTTGTTTTTATATTGAAGATAGTATTGAGAGAATAGCAAAGGAGACCTTATTAAAATTTTCAACATATTTCTTATTTTTATCTAAAATTACTAGTCAATTGTTTTTACCTGTGGTGATTTGTGTTCATTACTCTTCAGAGCAGGTTATAAACAATTACCTCTGCCCTCAGAACTGTCCAGAGTTCACTGGCAAATAGATTGCTTTACCCTTATGCACTATAACGTCAGTATACGCCAAGTGGTTTTTTTCTTTAATATTTCTTCTTTTATATACATTTTTGGAATAGGTTTTAAAAATCACATCAAACTTATATTTTTAAAATTGATCACCTTTACAACATCTCTGGCAATAATTTCCTAGGTTATTCTTAAACACCCAGAGGCTGGGAGATCTCTCTATCTGTCAAAACAATCCTTTTGTAGGAATAGTGCTAACCAACCCTTCAATACCAAATGATCCATTTTTGGAACATCCATACCAGTGGGACATAATGAAATGTGTTCTCTTCACATTCTTGTTCTTTGATTTTTTTCTAGGTAACATATGTGAACTTCATGCAAAAATTCAAAAAAGTTCAATCTTTGGCGTAAATGGGTTAAGGTGATAATGGCTCTCATTTAGTGTTGTGTCTAGTATATCCTAAGTTTTATTTTGTTTGTTTTTCATATGAAGATATGAGACACATTTCTGTTGCTTACTGGCTAAATGCATTCAGTTTTTTCTTTTAGTCCTCTGTGATACCCAAAATCAAATAAAGATTCCCAATAGCAGTTATTACTTTCTTTGTTCTAACTTTGATACTTTTATTGGGTCACCTCAAAGATGGAATATGTTATAAAAATCAAAAGTAGTAAGTGTGAAAGTTTAAATATAGTCTGAGAGGTTTGAAATTTTATATTTTAAAGTTGTTTTTAAGTAGGCTAGTGATTTACTTCAGTGGTAGAGCACTTGCCTAGCAAATATGAGGTCCTGGGTTCTATCCCTAGCTCAGCAAAAAAAAAAAAAAAATCATTAAAAATAATAGGGTAAAAACTCCCTAGAATTCTAGTTCTTGAGCTATAGCTAAAGACCTAAGAATGTCAAAAACCACAAATGAAAGCAGCCACTCTTCTTTCATCCTATTCCAATCTTTACATAACTGATTTGAACCTAGATCTTTCCCAGCAACTCTGAAGAGAGTTACATCAGTGACATATATTTTGAGAGAAAAAAATCCAAAACTTTTGTCCAAAGGTGTATTTCATTTAATGTTTGTTTAATAAATTAATTTGTTTAGGGAGCTCTGGAATGGAATGAAGGCAAGATTCTTCGCATCCAGCTTGAACTCTCGGAAGCTAAAGCAGAATTTGAAAGGAAGCTTTTAGAGAAAGAGGAAGAAATAGAAAAATTTAGGTATTTAAAATTATTCTGATGAGCAGCAGTTACATATTTCAGAATTCTTGAATGATTAGAACTCATTGTATTTAGAGGCTTTCATGACACTTGTTGGGCCATTACCAAAAAATTTAGTCTAATTCTGCATTTAATTTTTCTATTACATGCACCCCTGTTAATATAAAGTAATACCCATGCATAATTACTACCAGTTTTTTATGATTTTCTTATATTCAAGCAGCTTCTAGTCATATAAAACATGAGCACAATAAATATATGTGTGATGACTGTATACTGTCTGGGTCTCGTCACAACTGTCTTGGGCGTTCAAGAAACTAATGCTGAACCATGGAGGAAAGGACTAAAATCTGGGTGCTGTACACTAAAGTTAATGCCACCTCAGAATTTTCCACATACCCCTGCCTGTTCCTGCAGCCATTTGCTTCGGGAGGGCAGAACCATCAGTGTGAATTAAGTAATCTTTGCTCTCTCTCACTGGCATTTTCCTTCCCAGAACTCACTGCAGAGAGGAATTCTTGTCTAATGAAGAGGCTTTGAGTCAGTGTCTAAAAGGATTTTTTTTTTAATGAAGAGTAAAAATATTGGGCCTTGATGTTTATCCTGCTTCCTCTCATGAGGAACAAAAATGAATGTCTCCTTATGCAGTTAAAAAACAATAAAACCAAAAAACCTGACTTCAGTTTGCATCAAACCTGTGTCTATAAATAAACCAAACTGAGAAAAACAAATCTTTAGCAGAGTCTGTCTCAGAAGGTACATCTGAATGTTGTAGAGCAGTTTACCAGTTATAATAATCATAGTACAAAGGAAGCCAGAGATCCATCAGGCAAGGTCAAAAGAAGAAAGCACTGATGAGAGCTTGAGCTGTGAAGGGGCTGGAAAAAAGAAGGGGTAGGCTGGAGGCCAGGGATGAGCTCTTCCTAAATTTTCTTAATGGTTCACGGTAACAGTAATAGGAATGATCAGAAAGGAAAGGCAAGCATAGCTCCCAAAGTATCACAAGTACCATCCCAGACCCTTGTCACTCTGAGTAGAGATTGTATCAAATGCCCTGGTTTAATCTGATGGTTAAATATGACTTCAGGGCTAGGAGGAAACTGAGTAGAATGCCAGGGAAAAATAAGCACAAGCATGAAATTCCAAAAAAAATCAAGGATAAGCCAATAAACTATAAACCACAAAGAAAATTTCCTGAGGGCAAGACAGTTTTAGTATCCTATATCCACAAAAACCTTTAGCAGCTCCACAGAACTTGAAGCAATCTGTTAACACAAGACTCAGGAAACTGAAAGGACCAAGAAAGTCACAGAAAAGAGGTCCAAAGGAAAAGGTCAAACCTTGATAGTTCACAAACTGTGTAACTCAGCAGTCCTTCTCTGCTGCCAAGCTGTTTGAGAGTCTGGAAGAGTCTAAGCCTGAGTGAGCCCAGCCTGGAGGCTTTTGGTGGTGAATTGTTTTAGCAGGTAGTATGGTGTGACGTATTTCACTTATTTAGAAATATTTGAGTTCTTAAAGTTAGCAGTAACTGTGCCTACTAGTCTAGTCAGAGCTTTCTAAAGTTTTGTGGATGATACAGCTATTTTTATCTTTATTTCTACTGATTTTTATTATTGGCATAGTTGGAGGGAGGTGACGGCAGTCACAACTGATGGAAGAGGGAAGAGCTTTGATGACCGACTCTGATCTCCATTGTAGACACAGGGAAGATGGCCAGTTTTAGGGCCATCTGGCAGCCATATTGCCATGTACAGAAAGCCTTTCCATCAAGCCTTTTCTGAGAACAGGTTGTTCAGGTGCATCCCGAATCTCCAGGGACACCAGCTACAGTCCTCTTCCAGCTATTCTAGGAAATGCCGCAGTGGTGAGGGTCATCACACATATTCTGCTCTCCCCAGAAATCCCTTATTCCTTTTTTAATACATCTGATTCCTTTGGTTTGATGGCCTGTGCTATGGAAAGTCTAGGCAGACTTTCTGTATTGGGTTAGATAGTAAATATTTGGCTTTGTGGGATATACGGACTCTGTGCAAACCACGCAACTCTGCGTTTGTAATTTGACAACGGCCCTTGACAGCAGGGAGTCAAGTGAGTGTGGTGGATTTGGGCCACAGCCCTTGGTTTGCCCACTCTGGTCTACAGCCTCAGGTATCTGGTGGTCCTCCTTGTCTTTTCCTTCTATATGATCCACTCCTCTGAAATCAGTCATGTCAAACTTTGCCATATGATCTCAATTTATATGCACCCTCTTGTTTTTTATTTTCTGACTGAATTTCTACCCAAGATTATGTTTTTTTTGTTTTTTGTGGGTACTGGGGGTCGACCTCAGGACCTTGCGCGTCAGCAGGCGCCTGTGCTGCTGAGCGATATCACCGGCCCTTTTATTCGTATGTGAGTTCCGGGAGTCGAACTCAGGACCTCACGCTGGCTAAGCCGGGCACTTATGCCGCTGAGCCATCTCACCGGCCCAAGATTATGTTTAAATCTCATGATTTTTAGGTATAATATTTTTGTGTCTCTTTGGAAAGAGGGGCCTCAAACTCAGACATAGTATTTAGTTCTCAAAAATACTTTGCTCATCATTTTAAAGGTGAATTGCGTGTATTCAGATTAAGGAAAATCTCATATTTCTTTGAGGTAAGCAATATGGAATGAGAAAAAATGGCCTATTGTTCATTTTTTTTTGGGGGGTGGGTACCGGGGGTCAACCTCAGGACCTTGCGTGCCAGCAGGCGCCCGTGCCGCTGAGCGATATCACCGGCCCTTTTTTTGTATGTGGGTTCCAGGAGTCGAACTCAGGACCTTGCACTTGCCAGGCAGGCGCTTACGCCACTGAGCTATCTCACCAGCCCTGAATTGTTGATTATAAATTATTGGCTTTTCAAAGTTTTAAGTTTGTGTCCTGATTTTTTAAATTTAGCTTCTATTCTCAATTCATATGTTTGGTTTTAGAAAGAAAAGGAACTCCTTACTATGTTACCCTTGGTCATGGGTGTTTCATTTTTCTTTGAAAAAAAATGTATTTTGGGGAGTTTTCACTTATAGCATTTTTTGGACTGTGGATAAAATGTATTGATTATTTAGCTGTCATTCTCCAGGCCTATATTCTCCACTCCTCTTAAGCCACACTATTATTTCTTGTCTGCAGACACTGTGATATTTCATAGAGAACTGTGGTAAAACTAGCATTTGAAACATTCAGTTTGTCTATTGCAGTAGACTTTATTTCTGTACCGAGGACTTTGACACCAGCCAGGGATGCTCTGGTCTTCCTGTATAGTGAGAGTTGGCCTTGGAAAAAGTGACACAGGAAGGCAGAGAAATATCTTAAAATTTTTAGTGATGATGCAAATGAGCATCCCTATATTAATTTGCTTGGGCTGCTATCACAAAACACACAGACTGAGTGGTTACACAGCAAAAATTAATTTTCTCTCAGTTCTGGAGTCTGTAAATCTAATATCAAGGTGTTGGTAGATTTGATTTATCCTGAGGCCTCTGTCCTTGGCTTGCAGACAGATGGTTACCTTCTTACTCTGTACCCATGGGGTCTTTCCTCTCTGTGCACCTATCCCTGGTGTCTTTTCCTCTCCTTGTGAGGACACCAGTCCTGTTTGATTAGATCTGCATCATAATGGCCTAATGTTTATTTTAATTACCTTATTAGAAAGTCCCTGTCCATAAATACAGTCATATTCTGGGATACTCAGGTATAACAAATGACTTTTGATGGAAAACAATTCATCACATAACCATTCCTATTAACATTACTTGCTTGCAAGCCTATATGATTCCAATCTGGATAAACAAAAGCCCAGCACCTAAGGATGGGCGTGGAAGGCCAACCTCAGGTTATGGAGTCAGGAGAAATGGGACTGCAGAGGAGTGGTGGAAAGCCTGAGTTATGGAGCCAGAAAGAGTAACTCCTACACATTTCTAAACTGCTTTTGAGGACCTGCCATAAGAGAAAGAGATGCTCATATCACATGGGGCCCCTAGCTGTGATCCACTTACAGACTCTGACCACATCCTACTCCCTGCAGGCTTGTCTTCCTGATCCATTTCAGAGGTCAGGACACAGGCTCTGTGACAATTCAGTGTAGAATCTATTTCTGACCCAAGACAAATTTTTTCTGTTTGTTCTGAAATACGCTATGAGAAAGGATAGAAGGTCCTTTCATTCTCTCACCTATCTTACCTGTCCAAGGCCTCGTTTTGCAGGATGAGCTTAACAGTGCACATGTTAGTGATAGCAATAAACTGTTCTGAGAACAACCACCAAATCTTGGTGGCATAAAATGATAGAAGTTTAATTTTGCACAAGTCAGAGCTCAATGTGAGGCAGGAAACAAAGTTATCTACCCTTCATAGCAACTCAAGAAGCCAGGTTCCTTCCATCTCACGATGCCACAGATGGGGATGAGAGATTGCAGGCTCACACAAGTGTAAACGTTTGTATGGGTGAGGCTTTTAATGGAATGCTTCATTTTAGCCCAGTCAGCCACACGGTCCCTAATCGAAAGTTGTCATGGATCCCCTCAATATTTTCATTGTCCTCCTAAACACATAGCTATTTTCTCAGCTTCAATCACTTTGCAGATACAGTTTTTGTTTTTATGAAGGAATATCAAAGTAATTCAATATCACATTGCAACTGGTTTTCTCAGCCAATTCTTGTTCTCTCAAACTCCTACAGAGAAATAAACACTCTATTCAAGTACAGTTAATGTCTATAGGCTATTAGAGCAGTATCGCTGGATCTTAGGACTTTTCCAATCTTCGTGGCTCTCTTCTGCCCTGTTAAGGCATTCTCACCATTGAAAGTAGTTCAGATATTATGGCCATCCAAAAAAGCATATGTCCTTCACTTCTAGCCATTCTTGGAAATCTGGGGGTTTACCCTTGATCATCCTTTGGAGGATCTCAGATAAGGCTACTGTTGACTCACGGGAACACTGAAAACAGTCTAGAGCTGCCTGGTTCTTTATAGAGGTTGGTCTGTAAACCTTCCTTAGTCTGTTATGATCAACACATACTTATTAGCCTCCCCTCTCACTGTATTTATAAAATGAAAACCCTTTAGCTCCATTTCTAATTACCTAGGCTTTTGTTTTGAAATTTACTTTTTTTCCATTTCCTAAACTATTGTGAACATAGCAAGTAAATTTTCTTTATTTGGGTATTTGATATTTTCCCCCTAAATACTATTCTAAAATTAGGAGGAAGCAGCAGTGTGCTACTGATGCTCTGCAGTTTAGTCTGGATTCTGAAGCCAGGAGCAGAATTGAGGCTACCCAGCTAAAGAAGAAGATGGAAGGGGACCTCAAGGACATGGAACTCCAGTTTTGTTCTGCTAACAGCCAGGTGTCTGAGGCAACCAAATCCCTGGGCCAGCTTCAGAGTCAAATGAAGGCATTTTCAACTTGTAATACAAGTTGGGGTTGAAATGCTTCTGCTTCCAGAAGCAAACTGAGTAATAGATTGTATTGAACAATAAAGGTAAAGACAACAGATCTCATCCACCAAGAAAGCGGGAACACGTAGGTGGAGCTGTCTCGGCATGCACGCATGGGACCTCATCCCATATTGAACAGAGGGCTCCACGCTCTAAGTCCACATCTTCTCTCACAGGACCTTCAGCTGCAGCTGGATGACAGCACGCACCTGAACAGTGATCTGAAGGAGCAGGTGGCTGTGGCTGAGCGACGCAATTCTCTTCTTCAGTCTGAACTAGAGGAACTGAGGTCCTTGCAAGAGCAGACAGAGCGTGGGCGCAAACTGGCAGAAAAAGAGCTCCTGGAAGCCACAGATAGAATCAATCTTTTTCATATCCAGGTGAGATCCATAAACTCTCCTCTGAGAGTGTCAGGTGGCTGAAGGCAGTGGTTCCCACCTCTGGTCAGCCTTAGGCCAGCCCTAGTTGCCACGTCAAGGCTGGGATGTGGCATGAGAGGCACAGGGAGAGCCTGTGCAGTCTCCTGAGCAGTGTCACGCTCTTTGTTCCTGAGTATGTTAATTTCCCAGGGCTGCTGTAGCAAAGCAATGCGCACTGGATGACTTCAAATGATGGAAGTTTATTCTTGCAGAGTCCTGTTTGACATTAGGCATCCAAGATCAAAGCCATGCTCCCTCTGAGTCCTCTGGGATATTCCTTGTCTTTTAACTTCTGGTAGCTTGTGGGTAAGCTTTGGCATTTCTTGGTTTTGTTGATGCATCTCTCCAATCTCTCACCTTCACATGGTGAGAGTTGTGTGAGTTCCCATCATGTCTTTGTGTCAAGCTCTGTACAGATTTACACTTTTCATAAAGATACCAGCCACTTGGGATTAAGGCCCACCCTAATGGCCTCATTTTAGCTTTATTGCCTCTTTCAAGGCTCTGCTTCCAAATAAGGTCACATTCTAAGAAAGTAGGTGTTAGGAGTTCAACATACCTTCTTTTGGGAGACACAGTTTAACCGTTAACATTAAGCCTTCTGCTAGGAGAGTGAACCGTCAGGGTATTGAAAGCCAGTACACCAGAGAGGGAGAGTTGAGCACACTGTGTCCTTGTCTTCCACAACTACTCACGTTATTCTCCTGCTCTCTCCAAGCCAATTGCTTGCTCAGCATCCCGAGAATAAATACTTCTTTCCAGGGCCAGGAATCTCTAGAAATTCTAAATGGCTACTGAGGATGCTGTATGAGCTGCCAGTATAGTACTTTAGCTTCACAGGTAGTCATGTGACATGAAGCACAATTTTTAGATTCTTTACCATGTCCTGGAATCAGGAGAAGCCATAGTGGCTAGGATAAATGTCTGTACTAAGCAAGTCATGCAAAAAGCACCCACCATAACCTGGATAGGTAAGCCTGTGTAGATACAAAATGTCTACACTATCCCCAAACAATGATGAGCTAAGTAAATAATTGTAATTGTGTGGTGAGTGTAGTGATAGAGAAAGTACACCCCTACAGAAAGCCTTCTCTGACAATCCTAGACTTAGCACTCATGGGCTTCATGAACATGAAAGACATGGGAGACCTCAGCCAGGAAGGGGGAAAATGAGGCAAGAGCCATTGGAGGAGAGGGAATTCACACTGTAAGAAAAGTTCACATATCTAGAGCACAGGATGGGTAGGGAAGATGAGCAGAAATAATATTAAGAGTCAGATGTGGTCAGGTTGCCAAGGACCCTTAGTGTGAGTCTGGTGGGGATTGAATTTTATCTGCAGATCATATGGATCTACTGAAAAATGTTGACTAGCTGAAAGTGAAGTTACGAGGTTTAAATTTTAGAACATCTTCATTAGTGATATAAGAGATAGATGAAAGCAACTATGGACAATCTGCCATGCTTTGAAATGTTTAAAAACCTCTACTTGTTACCACAATGACTGGGAAGTGCCACTGGCTTCTAATGGGCAGGGTTCAGAGATACTAGAACTCCTTCAAGGTGCCAGATAATCCCGCACCACAAAGACTTACCACTCACAGAATGCTGGTGTGCCCTGCTGCCTGAGAAATACTAGACCAAAGGATGTGTAAACCAAAATGCACCTGCTAAAGGTGCTGCAATTAGTTTGTTCCCGCAGCTTAACTTTTGTGTCCATGCACATGACATAATCGCATTTGGGTACCACTGGGCACAGAACAAACAGAATGTAGGTTATACATCCCAGCAGACTAACTGACTTCAACATTTTCTTGGGCCAGGGTATAGCTCAGTAATAGAATTCTTGTCTAGTATGTGCAAGGCCCTGGGTTGGACCCTAGCTCTTAAGGAAAAAAAAAAAATTTACTTTTCTCCTGAAGAAAGCTTATCTCAGTACAAAGTGTTGAATTCTTATAAAGTGGAAACTTTTTTTCAAGTTTTTTAAAAGTAAATAATCCACTGCCTGTAGTAATTAATAACTATTTGTGACAAGTCACATGGTATGTATGGTATATTATAACTCATAATGCATGGTAGATTACAATGTAATCTAGAAAAAAATGTAGGAAGAAAGAGAGGGAAGAAGAGAGGGAGAGAGGGAGAAAGGGAGGGAGGGAGGGGAGAGAGAAAGAGAGGGGGAGAGAGAGAGATTGATTTTGACCGGAGAAAAAGCTGACATATAGACAAGAAAATTTTGAGGGGAAAAATGAAAATTAGGCAGTGGAGACCTTGTCTGTAGGGTAGAGCTTCTAAATTAGAGTAAAAGAGTCAATGATACAAAAATGCCAATTCTCAGATCTCACTCCAGACCTACTGAATCAGGTGCTCTGTAGTAAGACCCAGGAATCAAGTAAATTCGGGGGTGCTGCTCCTGGTCTGCGTCACTCTTTGACCAGCACTGGTCTAGGTGGCATACTGCTCTCAAGGACCTCTCGCTTAGAACAAACATACGAGGCCAAACTTATCTTTGGCTGAAGATCTGTGCCTCCCTTTCAAACCTGAACTGTAAGAATATAAACCTAACTTCCTTCCTGCTAAAAATGAGCAAATCAGAGTCACTCAGCTTGCAGAAATTTTAAACATTTTCCCTAGCAGATTCTAAATAATTCTACATGTAAACAAATCAGTGTTTCTGAGTGTGCCTTCCTTTACAAAGAAAGCGTTCCTGCAGAGTTACCTGCAATGAGCATCCCAAAAACACTTCCCCAATCACTTACTTCCCCCATGGCAATAGAAATCCTAGGTGCCTAGGGCCTGGCTCTCCGCAGGACCAAAGGGGCAATCTTGGTGGTGCCTCACGCCATGGAGGAGGAGGCAGGCAGAACCCATAAGTCTGGAATTCCTGTCTCTATTTCCAAGGCTTAATCCTGCCCCCAAGAAAGTATCTTGCTAGAGAAAAAGGAAAGGATAACATGAAAGGA
Organism: Erethizon dorsatum; assembly: GCA_028451465.1. Classification (NCBI taxonomy): domain Eukaryota; kingdom Metazoa; phylum Chordata; class Mammalia; order Rodentia; family Erethizontidae; genus Erethizon; species Erethizon dorsatum. The sequence continues at coordinate 73,038,767 of CM051831.1, forward strand.
TGAAATGAAAGGAGACCTAAAACATAGAAAGACCATGCCTTTCATACACATGCACTGTGCTAAGATTTCACACCATCAGAAAGGTTGATATTCAAACACAGACTAGCAAACAGAGATTTGACCTCTCATGTCACAACTCAGGAAGGAAAGAAGTAGGACCGCAACAGCTGCAGAGCAGTGTCCTCCCTTTGATGATGGTTCCTAAAGGCTGGGGATGAAGACTCTTGTGAACTTTTCTCTCCTCCTTACTACAGGGTAAGACAGGAAAGCAAGCAGATGAATAAAGAGGAGGAATTCTGTTTTACTTCCTGGAGGAGATTCTTAAAAGTGTGATTTTTAATTCTGCAAGCCCCTGCTCCCCAGATGACTGCAGGTGACTCTGACTTCTGCTCTGAGATTATTTCTATGTTAAAGGGCATAAGGCAGAAAAACATTCCTTAGCGAGTTCAAACTAAACCCACATTGGACTTGTAGGTTATCTGGGGTATATTTCTTTTTTCTGATTCAGGCTCCCTTCTCTTTAGTCCTGAATGTCTAAATGGAGGAAATCCCCTCTGTTCAGTTGTAACTGCTGGGCTTGGAGGTCTTGCTTAATTGAATATGGCTGATTCTGGTAAAACTTGCCTCTTGGCCAGAGCTGCCTCCCAGACCATGAGCTAAACAGACCAACTTGCATTTGTATTGGTGGTTCCAACTTGCCTAACAGGTGTGCTGCTTTTCCTTAGAATACAAGCCTCCTCAGCCAGAAGAAGAAACTAGAGGCTGATGTTGCTCAGATGCAAAAAGATGCTGAAGAGATGGTGCAAGCATGTCAAAATGCAGAAGAAAAGGCCAAGAAGGCAGCCACTGAGATGGGTCTATTGATTGCCTGGTCGGTCTGACTTTCCAGAGTTCACTGGAGCAGTAACCTAGAAGCTGGGCCAATCTGCAGCCCAAAAGGCTTCCACTGATTCCTCATTCAGTCAGATAGAAGTTAGCTGACCCCTCTGCCTCCCTGTTCACAGCTTGAACATTTGGCCAATTGGCTTCTACTTTCTAAACTACCCTGGAAATGAAAAGGAGCAGTCGAATTGGTGTAAGGAAAATCTTGTGAATATGATTTTTTAAAGTTTACCAATTTTCCACTTGTGAATCAATGTAAGTTGTATATAAAAATAATTCTGTTTTTCCATGTATATATATTTTTTCCTAGGGCCTATATTAGTTTTATGATGATGATTTGGAAAGAGTGTGTGTTAGCATTCTCTAGAGGAACAGATTCAATGTAAACTATATGCATGATTATACAAGGGATTTATTAGGTAAGCTTACAGGATCTGAAGGGAGAGAGTCCCTGTGGCTGTCTACTGGATTAGAGATGGAAGAATCTAAAATGCCTGTCTGCATGCTGGACAGTTAGGAGATCAAGTAGCAGCCAAAGGTTGAAGACCTGGAAGTTCATTGCAGTCACAGGTGTGAGTTTGTGTCGTAAGGCCGAAGAGTCTGTGTCAGAAAGCTGAAGGGTCTGTACCAGAAGGATGAAGGAACTGGGGACCAATGTCCAAAGGCAATGGTGAAGACCTGAACTCCTCCGAAAAAGGGAAACACTTCCTCCTTCTTTCCCTTTTTATGCTGCCCAAGCAACAAGGTTATTGGTTGGTGCTACACACATCTAGGGTGGGTCCTCCCCTCTCAATTTTCTGGCCTATGTGTCAGTCATCCACAGACACACCCAGAATATACCAATCCATTATGTAGTTCTTATTCAATTCAAATTGACATATCACAATTAACAGTCACACAGTGCTTATGTCACTTATGTTTTATACTCCATACTGCTGCCTGAGTAACAAAATCAAGTTGGCAAAGAAGGGCTTCAGAGGTAATTGACCTCCTTTATTTGCAAATTTAAAGTCAGTATGGTCATGTTTTTCATAAAAGACACTAAATTTAGGATTGGTTGCCAGACATAAGGTACCTTTATGGGAATTAGAAAAGGCTGTCCTCTGGTACTTCTTGTGGACAGATGCAGCATTTCTCTCAAAGGACATAGTAAGCAGGTGATACCACTGAGGGAAAGAAAAAAAACAATGGAAGGAGGATGTAGAGGCAATTTTGTGGGGTGGGGGCGGGGTGGGGAGCGAAGATTACAGGTCCTGGAGCTTGCTGAGTGGGACTGGGGCTAGATTTCAATCTCTGTTCACACCTTCTCAAGAAGGACTTTTACACAGCACAATACATGTAGCAGCCTTGACATAGCTGTATGAAGAAAAGATGACCTCCTGTGGGAGCTGGAGAGACAGGACCTTCAATTAGATTTTACTTACACTTTGGTGAATTTCTGCAGTTACACATTATGGAAGACACTATCTGCTTAACCTTAGCTTTACATGATTGTCTTGACAATGTTGAAAATTGAACTCACAACTTCAGTTCTCCAACAGTGTTTCTCTAAGTCCCGATTCTAGATAGCAGAGCCCAGAGTTGCCTCTATTTCATTCTTTGTCCTCACTATCTATATGGAAAGCTCACACCAATTCTATAGATGTTTGGTGTCTTAGTCCATTTTTCGTTATTATAATGAAATATCTGAATCTGGGTAACTTTACCAAGAGAAGAGGTTCATTTAACTCACAGTTCTAGGGGCTCAATAACATGGCACTAGCAACAGCTTGGCTTTGGTGAGGAGCTCATGGAAGATGGTGCCACAGTGGCAGGAAGAGATCACACTGCCAGTCAGGAAGCCAGGGAGACTGAGTTCTCAAAATCCCTTCTGCGGGCACACCCCGGTTGATTTAAGGACCTCCTCTTAGGCCCCACCTCTTAAAGGTTTCACCTTCCAATGCTGCCACATTGAGAATTAAGCTCCCAACACATGAAAGACCGGCACAAACTGCATTTTATCCCTGCTCACCAAAGTCCATGTTCTTCTCTCAGTGCAAAATGTACTTTCTATCCACAACAGTCCCAGCATTACACAAAAGTCCCATTCCAAAGTCTCAGCTGAGACCTAAGACAAAGTCTTATAGCTGTGAACCTCTGTAAAAGTAAAAAAATAGGTTACAACTTTTATGGTACAATAGTAGGACAAAGACAGAATAAAGATTATTATTCTAGCATGGAAAAATAGGGACAGAGAAGGAAGGAATCATTTCAAAGCAAGTCCAGTTACTAGCAGAGCAGACATTTAATTCTCAAGTTCTGAGTCTGGTCTCTTGTGTACACTATTGTGAGGGCATCCCTCACAGCATCCTTGGCCTTTGTCTCTGCTCATTTTAAGCAACATGACTGCTTTCTCATTTGGGTTTTGCATGCCATATGTGGCTTTCCTCAGCAGGGATTGCATGTTGTGCTATTTTATCTACCTTTCTAGGGTCTGCGCTATGGATCTGTCACCAGACAGGACTGATGTGGTCTCAAATAGAAGATGAGAACCTTAACTTGCTCCTCCTAGTGAAGAAATTCATCAACTCTTGTCAGAGAAAAGCATTTTAGGATGTGTCAGTGTGAGGCATAGGCAAATTCTTTAGGCAGACCTAGATAGTAAGAGAAAATAAGGGACATCAGCTTGAACAACTGAAAGGGGCACAACTCTGATGAAGCAGATCAGACAGGCCCATTAACAAAAGAATTGCATCTATCTTTTGCAACAGCACTGGGGTGGGCTAAGGGCTGGTAATTTTCCATTGATACATGAGTATAGCTCTTTTGGGGGGACTTTTTCCTCATGTTTTATGGGATGTGCTACTAGAGTAAGACACAGATTTGCAGCTATTCTCATTCCTGAAGACAATGGTACGCTCTGCTACTACAGAAACTGGTTCTGGCTGTAAGAGTAGAGGATCATGGGTGGCTACATTCCATACATTGTTAGCAAGGGAAGATAGGGCAAAAGACATATCTCTACTTTGGTGGTAACAACAGGTCATGGATTAAAGCCTGAAAATTGTGTCTCTTTTCCCCATAAGGATCTCTGTCCTACTATAGATCCATTCCCATGGCCGCACTAGGTATTGCCTACTTTGACCCTGTGGTATACTTCTGCCTGGCCTCCTAGCTTTCCTTTGAAAGTGTGGTGGAAGGTGCCATGACCCCATAGCTCTTGCTTTCTGCATAACTGCAAAACCAGACACCGAGGTCTGCTGGCAGCATGAGCGGTGTCTGACCCTGCTTAACCCACTGCTGTGGGCTTGGATTGTTCACCAGGTAAATACAGGGCCAGCTCATGGAGGGTTCATGAACTATTCTGCCCTTGCAGGGCCTGTGATGAGAGGGAAAAATCTCAAAGATTTCTAAGAGGCCCTGAAGCCTTTTTCTCACTGTTTTGCCAATTAGCACATGGCCCTCTTTGATCCATGGTAATCTCAGCAGGGATCCCAAAGCTGCTCCCTCTGGTCCTCAGCATGCTTTTTAGTTCTCTCCCTGGCCAGGCTGTAGATTTCCCAAGGACTCCTTTTCTGTTTCCCTTCACTCCTGTGTCTCATGGTAAATATGACTAAAAAGCACCAATAATATCCATGCTGTAGCCTACATGCTTTGTTGGAAATCCTCGCCAGATAAATCACTCCATTATTCTTATGTTCAATTTTGCACAAAGTGATGGGGCATAAATATATTGTATCCAGGTTCTTTGCTATGGCTTATCAAAGGTAACTATTTTGATATTTCGAATCAGATTCTCATTTCCACCTAAGGTTAGCTCTCTATTTTCTTCTTGTCACTGGTTAGAATGGATTCATAATAACCACATGTAAGATGAAAATCAGACATGGGCCAGTTCTAAACTGAAAATAAAATGAAAGTTTATTATAGGAAAGAAACACAGATGGCTGCTCCACAGACAGCAGCCAGCCCAGAAAAGGACAGCGAAGTCGGTACATCACAAATAGAGCAGCCCTGCATGAGGAGCCATTTTATTTTATGGGGTCTCAAAGCAATGCCATTAATTATTCATTTTTTAATATAATCCTCTGGACAGGATAGAGTTATATACATGGATCTCATCCAGGATCTGCAACCTGCTTCCTTATTTCCAGGAGTGCAATGGCTTTTCCCCTTGATTAACCATTTGCTTTCTTTCCCCCTGTTGTCACCCAAAAGTGCCGCTGCTGGCTTTATCAAGTGGCTGCCTCAAAGTACTGTTAGCTTCCTGCCTCATTCTGAGCCCTCACCAGAATCACATTTAATGCTCCACTTACAGCATTATAGACTTTTTCTAACTTGGTTTTTTAAACTCTTCCAACTCCTGCCTGTCACCTAGTTCCAAAACTGCCTCCATATTTCCAGGTATAGTTATATTAGCAATCCCACACCTCGGTAATTCTCTGTCACAGTCTGGGTTTTGTTGTTGTTGTTGTTGTTCCTATAACAAAATAACTGAAGCTGGATGATGCTAGGAAAAAAGAGATTTATTTACCTCATGGCTCCTGAGGTTTAAAGGCATGGTGCCAATATCAGCTTGGCACTAGTAAGCACCTCACAGCAAATAAAATCAGAACTGAGGAAGCACGTGTGCAAGAGATCATATTGTCAGACAGAGAGAGAGAGACTGGGGTCCCACAATCTTATCAGAGAACACATCCGCAGTTGACCTGAGGATCTCCCATTATGCCTCATCTCTTCAAGGTTTTACCTCCCAATATCACCACACTGAGCACCAGTTTCCTAACATACCAGCCTTTGTGGAACAAACTCAAACCATAAATTGCTAACCTGATACACAGAAAAGTTTGGCTGAGAGGGTCTTGTTATTAAATGAAATACAGAGAAATTGTTTATGAAACATTGCTTAATAATTTCATTGGAACACCACACCTAGCCCTTCTACATGTAGCCAAAGCCAAGGGCAGGTTCCGCAACTAACCTTTCTCATGCCAAATTGTTGGCACTGAGAACATCTGTTGCTGCCAATTTCTTGGAGCCTTAACTTGTTTACAGTAGTGAACTCCAGAATTACAGAAGTGAATTGTGAAAAAGATTTTAATAGGCCCTTTCCCACACATTTCCTGGCGTAGCATGTGACACCAGTTACTTTATTCAGGAATAAATGATATGCCACCACTTTATTTAATTAAAAGCCATTACTGCAGTTGGTCATCTTTCTTTGAACAGAGGTGTTGTATCATGATGTTTACATGGTACTCCCTCTTCGGTCTGCTTCTACCTCTGCTTACCCAGTCTCTTCTGTGGTTGCTGCTGTCTCTATTTCTTTATCATTCACAAACTCAAAGGTAGCTGAGGTGTTAGGGAGAGTGTGGTGGGGGAGGGGGGCTAAATACACAGAGGCAAGGTGTGGCATCCAGTTAGACCAGGAATTGAAGATTATTGGCAGAAATGTGAAGAGCTATTGGCTTCTGGACTAGATCAGTCCCTTTTCTTCTTTTTCAGGCATCGAACATGTCAGAGGAATTGAAGAAGGAACAAGACACCAATGAGCACTTAGAGAGGATGAGAAAGAATATGGAGCAGACAATAAAAGACTTACAAAAAAGGCTGGGTGAAGCTGAACAGATTACCCTGATGGGGAGCAAAAAGCAAATCCAGAAACTAGAATCCAGGGTAAGAGTTTGCCTGGGTAATTGCGAGGTCTTGACAATCCCCAATTCAAGGGTTATTGTGTGGGAATTTCACACGTGACAACCCTCATCACTTTTGTGCTTTTAGCACTTTCAGATCTGTCCAACTCAGAGTGTCTGCTCTCCATGCATCCATTCACTTTTGTTTCACTTGGGGCTGGCAAATAGGACTTTTCTTGGATTGGATGAAATATTCCTTCCCTCTTACTGTTAAGTGGGAATGGATCTCCTCCCTGTCACCACACCAGCTGGGGACTCTCCAAGGGAAGGGTGACCCACTGTATCCAACACACCCTTGCTGTCTTGCTTCTGTACCTTTGCTCCTGTTATTTTCTCTGTAGAAAATGCCCATTCCCTAACTGCCAGAGAAAGGAGAAAAATCCGTGATCAAGAAGGACTCACTGCAGATAGATACAGCAAGAGCTGACAGAAATGATGTAGTATCTGCCTTCAGGGAACTTGAAAACACACAGGAAGACCTATCTTGCTAGGAATTTTTAAATTATTAAACTGATTAAATAATCAGTTTCAATGACTATGTACAGAGCATATGATAACTATTACAAAAGTTAAAAGAATATTCTGCTGGGATCTGATGGTTCAAAGGGGAATCTGAAAGTAATATATGACTTCATACCTTTATAGTCCATCCACACAATGGAACATCAATGCACATTTATGATACATACATACAATTACACTGATTAAAAAGAAATGAGGAAGAGCTCAGGAATATGTCCGGGGAAGCACACTTAGTAGCATGACAATGATAAAACATGAAGGAGATATGGAGAATATATATTGTTTTGTGCAAGAAAGGGAGGAAATATGAAGATATATACACAGAGTCACATACTATCAAAAAGAAACAATGACAGCATAAATTTAAAGATAGATCTAAATCATAACATTATATATGTTGTTGTATAAACATGTTAATCTTAATGCTAGTAGAAATAAGATGTTATCTTGGAATGCAGTTTGCCCTCTCCCACACACCAATTTTTGTCCTTAAGATATATTACAAAAATAAATGACTATCCTCAGGAGAACACAGAGATGGAATTAAGCCCTTCTGCATGTACCTTTTTAAAGCTGTTTTGATTGCAAAATCATATAAGTCATTTACATACTTCAGAATTAAAAAATAAGTAACACATTTCTGCCCACTTAAACCACTCTTAACAAGGTGACCAGGGCATGGTACATGCAGATTGTTCCATTGGGCAGCTGGAACCACTGGTTGTTAGCTGTTTAACATCAGACCATTGAATTAAAATCAGCCACCTGGCAGTGAGACGTACAAATTGTGGCCTCTTCATGAACATGTTAAGTCAAATAGAAAAAATCAACCATCCTTAAAATTTTAATATCAATGGCAGCAAAGGAAGCTAGCTATACATCAATGGGGAAATAAAACACACACAAAGAATTATTTCCATTGACTTTTAAATATTTATGTTTTTCTGAATAGCCTTCATAGAATATATCTTAAGGACAAAAATTGGTGTGTGGGAGAGGGCAAACTACATTTATTATTCCAAAATAACATCTTATTTCTACTAGCATTAAGATTAATATGTTTATACAACAACATATATAATGCTATGGTTTAGATCTAATATGTCCCCCACAAAGAGTCATGTGTTCAGAGGTGGGGCTTTTGGAAGGCAGTTGGATCATAAGGACGCTAAACTCAGCAGTGGATTAATCTGTTGATGAGTACATAGCTACATGTGCTGTTAGGAGGTAGGCTGGAGGAGGTGGGTCACTGGGGTACACATATGGAGGGTATTTCTCAGGGGGTGCTCTTCTCCTGTGTTCTGCCTTCTGGATGCCTTGAAATGAGCAATGTTTCTCCACCACGCCTTTCTGCCATGATGTTTCTGCACCAGACCTAGCCAACTCTGGATTGAAACCATGAGCCAAAATAAACCTCTCCTTCTTCAAGTTGTGGGAATCAGGTATTTTGTCCTAACAATGAGAAAGATGGCTAATATATATATAATAACTAAGATTTTTTTGTGTGTGTGGGTACTGGGGGGTCGACCTCAAGACCTCGCGCGCCAACAGGCACCCATGCCGCTGAGCGATATCACCGGCCCCTTTTTCATATGTGGGTTCCGGGAGTCGAACTCGGGCCCTTGAGCTTTCAAGGCAGGCGCTTATGCTGCTGAGCCATCTCACCGGCCCAATAACTAAGATTTTTAACAGAAGGGAAAAATCACATAAGTGTAAAAATCAAAGAACTTGTAAAATCCTTATTTCCTTAAAAATATATGAACAAAGGGAAAGAGAGACTGGAATAGGGAAAAGAAAGAAGGGAAAGGGAAAAAAAATTGTATATATATATATAAGATGGTTAAGATAGATACACTACCATTTTTACTTAGTTCATTGAAGAGTAAGGTTTGTGCCAATAATGTTTGGACAATTGAATGCTAATGTCTGGTGTCCTGAATAACTAACTTAAAGATAGTAATACGTAATGTATTAACCATTGTTACCCTCCTATTATGTTGTTTTGAAAATTTGTTCTTCTTTTGATTTGTTTTGTTTTTTCTTCTCTTTAAAATAAAAAAAAAATATATGAACAATACTGGTATGTCCAACTCCATTTTAAGACTGTAGGATTTTGTTTTATTTCAGTTACTGTTTGTCCCTTGTTATGTTGTAGCACCAAAGACAACTCAATAGCAATCAGCTACTATATGAGACGATATTAAGGAGTTATGGTTAATTTTCTGAAAAGTATAATTAGAATACCATTGTTTAAGTCATTTTTCTGTTACAATAACAAAGTACCTGAGACTGAGTAATTTATAAACAATAGAAGTTTATTTGGCTTATGATTCTGGAGGCTAAGAAGTCGAGTGTGGTGCTGGCATTAGCTTGGCTCTGGTGTGGGCCTTCTGGCTGCATCACATCATGACATGGGTATCACACGGTGAGACACAGCAAGAATGCTATCACGAGTCTCTCTTTCTTTTCTTATAAAGTTGCTAGTGCCATCATTCAGGCCTTGCCCTCATGGCCTCATCTAATACTGATTACCTCCTCCACAAAGGCTTCACCTCCAAATATCATTAACATATGAATTTTGGAATTAAGTTTGCAAGACATGAACGGGAGTTAAGTTTGAACACATGAACATTTGGGAAACACATTCAAATGCCTAGCAACCATTATTACCTGTTAGAATTACATAAAAACTAAGATTTGCTTTACTAAACCTATTTTTCACCTTGATATGTCTTAATCACCTTTAAAGACAAAAGGAAACAAAAAATTACTTCACGAGTCTTTTAGAAAATAAAGGAGGGAGTCTCTGTTAGCTCACATCCTAACAACTGCGGGTTAAGCTCCTATTGGCCAGGGGTCCAGAAGAGCCATGTTACTGGGCTCATCCACAGGATTCCTGCACACCTACCCGTCCCTTTCTCCTGCCCCGCTCTGAGGATGACAAGGAGGGTCTGGCTTGAACAGCAAGAAGGAGGTGAGGAGAGTGAGAGGTAGGGTCAGTGGCACAGGCAGCCATGCCTCAGAGCATTCAGCTGCACAGTTTTAACAAAGTGACCAGGGAGGCCTCCTGGAGAAGGCGGCCTCGAGTGGAGAAGGCAGGGAAGGAGGGCTGATATCTAGTAGCCCTCAGAAGGAGGGGCAGCTCACGCCCTTTCCCCACCAACGCCCTGCCCCTTTCCTGCCCATTTCTCTCCTTAGCCCTTGACACCATCAAATATAATCTACAGTTTGCTTGGTTTCTCTGCTTCCCTTTTGAGAATGTGAGCTCATACAGGGAAGAGGTGTCTGGTTCATTTCCTGCTCTATGCCTTGCACTCCAGCGTGGTGTGTAGTAGTTAATCTTGTTTGTGTGACTCTATAAGGCCACAGGCAGTTCCTACTATAGCTCTCCCAGGAAGCAGGGGTATAAGGCTGTACATGACACGTGTGTGAGAGACTCAGGGTCTAATTTCCTTAGAGAGTCTGAGCTAAACATGGAGAAAGAAGCTCAAGATGAATTAATGCATTGGCTGAATGTGCAAAGCCTGCCACATACACATTAGTCTCTACCTTACAGATGTTCCTGCATGCACATGTGTGAGTGTGGGTGGAATTTTGTAATACAAGAGGGGAAGCCTGTTCCCTCTGTGTGTGTTGGCCTTTCACTTCCTTTAGAGTCTTAACAGTCCTTTTGTGAGCTCACATGGTTCAACCAGCTTGCTTTAGAAAGGGTTTTCCCAGAATGGAGCTGTTTAGTCTCTAGAGCAAATAAAACAAACACATCCTCACTCTACTCTTTCACTCCATTTCATATGACCCTCCAGTTGGCAGATACAGTGCCAGCCTTGCTGCCAACATAAGGTCTGATATCATAGTTTGGTTGCAGGTTCGTGAACTGGAAAGTGAGCTGGATGGGGAGGTCCGTCGCAGTGCAGCGGCCCAGAAGGAAGCTCGAAGACTGGAAAGGAGCATCAGAGAGCTGAACTCTCAGGTATTCCGTGAACGTTTTCCTGTGTGTGTGGTTGTTTCTTCCCTGCAGAGATGTGTTCCATCCAGACTCACATGGCCTTTGGGGACCCCTGCAGTGCCCTCTGAACCTCTGCTCTCCCTCAGTGGCAGACACTGACTCACCCTCCTGGGGCTCTTGTGCTATCTGATTTGGGGCTGGCCCTTTCCAGAGGTGGCACATTGCAATTAGAAGTAAAAAACTATTTATACCATTCTTATTCTTCACACCTAGAGTTTGGAGCTCTTTGAGAAAGCTGCCTTCCTGTGAGAGGCTGAGTGAGAACAATGTGTAAATTAAGTGGCTGGTAAAGGCTCAGATGGCCACAGGCTAGCATGAGATGTGGGATGTTGACTAACTGGAGCAGAGAACATTTCCACTCCTATTTTCTGGTTGCTCATTCAAGGTCACTAAGGACACTTGCTCCTGCCAAGTGGAAAAAGAAAATGTTAAAATAAATATTCTCTAAGTCGTTCTGGATCTAGCCTGTTGATTGTTACTGGTCTCAAACAAATAATTAAAAAGAGGTGAGCAGGTTTCTTATAAGGAATTAATGCCATATAATTCTTCAGCTACATTTTTACTTTCTCTTTTTCCCTTTTCCTTCTGATGGAATAATGAGGTTCAGTGATAGCAAGTGTGGTTTATTGTTCTCCACTCTAGTGCTAGCATAGTTTTGAGTACAGCTGGTACACACACACACGCACTCTGCTCTAGGACAAGTATCCATTGTGAGGAATGCACTGTTAGCCATTTTCATAGTGGTGTGAATACCACACTGGGTAATTACACAAATCTCAATGCTGCAGCCTACTACAGATCAACGGTATGAGGCAGAGCCTATTGCTTCTAGGCTACAAACCTGTATAGCATATTACTACACTGAACACTGTAGGCATTTGTAATACAATGGTAAATATTTATATATGTAAGTGTATCTAAACATAGGAAGGGTAACTGAGAAAGATGGCATAAAAGATCAAAAGCGTTACACTTGCATAGGGGACATCCCATGAATGGAGCTTGTGGGTCCACAGCTGCTCTGAGTCAGCAAATGAAGGTAAAGGTCTAGGTCATTGCTGTACACTATTGGAGACTTTAAAGCACTGTATTTAAATATATAAAAAATTTTCTCTTAATAATTAATTAGCCGTAGTGTGGCTTTCACTTTATCTACTCATCAGCTCCCACCTCTTAAAGGCCCTACCATCTTTTCACAATGCTTCTCTAGAGCCTGAGCCTTTTTTTCTTTTTTTTTTTTTTTTTGTGGGTACACGAGGGTCGACCTCAGGATCTCACGCACCAGCAGGCGCTCATGCCGCTGAGCGATATCACCAGCCCTTTCTTCGTATGTGGGTTGCGGGAGTCAAACTTTGGCCCTCGCGCTTGCCAGGCAGACGCTTATGCCACTGAGCCATCTCACCAGCCCCCTAAAGCCTGAGCCTTTAACGCTTGCCTTTAATGTCTGAGGGAGAGTTAGCATCCACTATATCTGTCACCAACGGAGTGTATACTCAACGGAAGAGGTAAATGGAACCAATAAAAAAAACTGAGCACCAGGGATATGTCTTGATTAAATCTGTTTTTCAGTCTTCATCAGGCTGAAATATTTTCTTCCTTTGGGAAGTTCAACAGCTCTGACACAGAAATATGGCAGTTAAAGGGTCACGGGACAAAAGGTGCATGAAGAGTCCCATCTACCTGCTTGCATCTCCCCTCTTCTCAGAATAGCAAAGCCTCCATGGAACACAGTTAGGGAGCGCTGCCTCTCCAGATCTCCTTTCTCTAGTCAAAGACTGGACTGTAATTGAGGCGATAAGAATGGGCAGACCAAGGTCCCCACAGCTTATTGAATGTTCCTTTGCTGATGCACATAACATGATCTCAGAAAAGTCACCTTTTCTATAATTCCATTATCCTAAGACAATGAATCAATTCAAAAATTTAAGGGATGAGTTGATTTGGTTGAGGGATGGTTTCCTGTTTTGCATATATGACTTATAATATGCTCCATTCCTAATGCGACACCTCAGGCAGGTATAGCTTCATTGAGACGGGGGGCTGAAGATTATATTTAACTTCCACTCCAGTAAAAGCTCATGGTTTGCTGTGATGCATCAAGAAAAATGGCTTTGTCATTCACAGAGCTGTGTTTATTAATTTCTCAAAACTTGAGATGAACAGATTTCAACCATTTTATAATTCTTAGATGTTGTTTAATAACATTTTCAACCCTTATTTCCTCACTTGAGTCTATACCCAATGTAGACTGCTGGCTCTTTCAAATCACCTTCACATGTGTAACTATGCATTTTAGGCAGAGGACGACAAGAAAAATCTGAGCAGGATACAGACTATAATAGATAACTTCAGCTGAAAGTGCAAAGTTACAAGCATCAAGTGGAAGCAGCGGTGAGTGCAATTGTAACCATATGATTTCTCAGCCTTTGTTTCTCCTTAAAGCCTCAGCTAGTTGACGAGCTGGTCAGAGTGGACCTGCTAGACTTAAATGTCTGCCCATTCTCTGGTTTTTCTTGTTAGGATTGTTGCTCAAGGAGAAATTTGTGCTGCTTTTCCCTCCAGGAGCAAGAGCTCCTCCATCAAGCTTGTGGTTGCATGCAAACATGTGCACGAGAAGAAATGAGCCAGATGAGAGCAGAGTTTCATACAGAGATGGGGAATTTTTGGCAGGTTTCACTCTAGGCCCTCTCTCACCCCCAAACCTTGGGTGAACATAGAAACAGTTCATAGTATTTTTTTCTGATGAGCTTGTACACAGTTGTGGACAAGACCAACATCACTGAGATGTACATGCCATCTTTGGTTTAGTATCCATAGCAACATGGATTGTAATTATTAAGTGCCATATATATTGGTTTATGCCTAATATTTTTGAGGGGTTTTGAGTTGATTCGTTGTATTATTTTAGTGAAAATATTGCTATACCTAGTATTTATTGACTCATAATATTAAAGCCCAGCCTCCTCTACTTAGAGATAAAACAGTATATTGAACTGTAATTAAAAAAAACAAACAACTGTGGTTATTCTAGCACATAGCAAGTCTGTGAATGCAGTACTACATGCATTTGGTGGAAAGTGCCCACCAGGTTCTGAATCTTCAGAGAACAACAGTTATAAAAATGGATCTTTGTGCTTGCTAGAAAGTCTTAATCCCTATGTCTTAGACCAAAGTAGAATATTCCGTTCAATACTTAGAAGTTTATACTCCTTTCACATTTTTCAATGTTCTCTGTCAGAGCAGAAACCACCATGTAGGTGTGTCAATTTCTTTCTTTTTCTTACTTTTTATTTTTATAGGAGGCACAAGCCAATCAATATCTTTCCAAGTATAAGCAGCAGCAATATGAGCTGAATGAAGTGAAAGAAAGGGCAGAGACAGCAGAATCTCAACTCAATAAGCTCAAAATTAAAGGAAAAGAGTTTGGAAGAAAGGTACAGTGAGCATTCAACTCTGTTGTAATTTTTACAGCTTGTTGGTGTAGATCATTACGTTGACCAGTATAACAAGATATTTCTTGTTTTTCTCTTTAAAATCCTTTTGTAAAAACAACAAAAAAGTTGTTCAAATAAAATCTCTCCCTATTTACTGAATTCTACCTGTCCAGGTAGTACAGAAATGTTAAGCATTTGAGGATGAACATATATATATATATGTGTATGTTATATATATATGTATATGTATATGTGTATATATCATATATATATATATATAATCTCAGATACTTAATTCCAGATTAACTTGCAGGCTCTGAGCTTTGGATGTTCAATTCATTTGTGCAGAATATTCAATAGCCCATGGAACACAGGTGATTTTAAAAGCACAAATGGATCTACCAGAAATACTGAGTGAATACTTTCCATGGTAGATAAGTAAAGGACTTTATACCATGTCAATAAGGAAACTTAGGGAGATGATGTTTAAAATTGAGGAAATTAAGGTGAACAAAGCGGCAAGAGTCCCACTTTCTATGTCTCTGCTTTTTATTCTTGATTCTGCCCCAAGCAGAAAGAAAGAATTTTTCTGTCTCTGTGGTTCATTGAATGTTTATCATGAACCAGTGGTAGAAGTTAATATCGTAATTTTATGGACAAAGTGGAAGAATGGCAAAGACCTTCCGAAGTGAATGTTTGGCAGGGGCAGGGGAGCCTCAGCTTTATTACTAATATCTTCTCGGGAACATAGTTTTTAAATGAGGTCTGGCTTTAGAAATAGTGAGTTAAAAGAGAATGGATAATTTGATATTAGTTCCCATTCACAGAATTCCTGTAAAGCAATCAGCATACTTTCCACAACAGACAGGTATCATCTTTCCATTTTTAAAATTTCAGTGTAGTCTGAGTCCTCTCATTTATGATAAATAAACTATTAATAACCTTGGAAGGTTAAGTTGATAGGGTTGCCAATGATAAATACTACTTTAAGGGAGTGCAAATTGATTTATTGAAGAAATTAAAAGTTGGTTACATTAAATATATACAGTCATACCTTATACTTGACTCTTTGAAACTTGTCTAATTGGGTTCTTGACACATTTTGACATGAAATTTTTATTCTGGAATTTGTCATTTGTTTGGTACTTGAAACACAAGCTAGAACTTGTTGGTGATTGATTGTCTTATGACTACCTTTACTAGCCAAAGCAATTTATTTTGTATTTGTCATTTTTGGTACTCACCATGTCTCCTGGAACCAATTAACAATGAGTACTGAGGTATCACTATACTTATGCCTAAATATGAGACAGCTAAGACATTGGCAGCTCCCAAGTTTCTTACTGATGGCTGAATAGCCATTTCAGTGATACGTACTAAGTCAGGGGCTGTAGTTAAGTGGTTTGAATGCAGGTTCCATTTGAGCAGGGTGGCAGCATGAGATTTTGGGTCTTCTGTGGGACCCATATAATGGACTTGGGCAGGTAGACGCCTCCTATACTCCCCAATTTTCAGCTGCAGGAGGTTGAAGGGTCTTCAAAACAGATGCCATGCATTTGACTTTGTCACAGTTACTTCCAACAATGAACAAAATGGGCAAAACAGAAATTCCTTCTGGGAGGCCAGTGATGAACAGAAGACCTCCCTTGGCAGTGCAGTGACTGTTTCCCATTTACAGAAGAAAAACCTGAAAATCCCTCAGCTGTCTTGAGGAGGTTTTCTGATGACAGTGTGTGTCAGGGCTGTGGTGCAAACTGGTGACACAGCTGCAGAATCTTTTCCCTCCTGGGCGGAAGGGAGGCAGAAAAACCAAGAGTGACAAAGTATGTTCTTAGGGTGAATTACCAGTGCCTGCTTTCTGTAATGCAGATAATTGCCTCAATTCCCTCTCTCCCTTTGAAGCCAAAAAAGAGTTGGCTTAGGCCTGCTTATTTCTGGAAAGGACTTGGCGTAGGTATGGACATGTGCTCTACTGGTGAAAGTCACTGGAATTTCACAGAACACACTTGAAATTCTGTTTTTCAGGTTCGTGAGGAATAAGCAGCTCCTTCTTATAAAGGACAATGACTGGAGAAAGAAGAGGAAGATGCCATTTTATGGCCAAAACCTTTAGTTGCATCTGAAACAAACATTTCAAAATGTATATTTTTGTGATGTGGAAAGCAAGTTAAAGTGATTAGGAAAATGTAAAAATTAAAGAGAATCTCATTGCTTCTAAGGTTAATGGAAGTTTTTTGATCTTCAACTGCAAGAAAATTACCTTCTAACAATACTGAAGATTAAATAGATGCAAGAATCTTTTCAATTCTGATGTTAAAAAATATTGCATAGGACTCATAGAAGATATCCTCACACCAATCAGGCTCCATGGGGACTAGGGCTTGTTGGTAGAGATTATCACTGAAGTTAGCTAACTTTGCCTCATTCATTCCTACAGCCGTAAATCTATATTTTTTTAGCTATGAAAATGGATATAGATGTAGTCACATTTAGGTACTTTGAACCTTAAGCAAAGCTATCCTAATCCACACCCATATAAGCCAGATGGTGCGGGGAATTTAACCTATGAGGCAAAGTCTCACCCAACAAAACCTTCAGTGACAGGCTTACGCAGACTCTGTACTGTAGCAGCGTAGCTCAGCAGGAGGAACATGTCCCAGAATTCCTCCTTGCATGATTCTGGTAGAGTTGGTCACAGGAGAAATTTGTAGGCAGGTAAAGTAGGCTGGTGTAAGTAAAGGAGCACCTATTTTATGTGTATAAGGTCAGTATATGCCCCTAGGCACTATGACAGCTCAAAGGTATTACCCCAGGGCAAAAAAAGTGAGCTAGCAGAGATCACAAATAGCTCTCTGGAATGCCAGATCCCTGGGCCTGTAGCTCTTCCTCCTGTCAAGTTTCCTTCAGCCTTGCAGAGTACTGGCCAGGTGTGTACAGCTCCAAGGCAGCCAGCACCACTTTTCCTGAAGAACACACACAGCATCTCCACAGAGGCCACGAATGACAGAAACAGGTCCAGTTTGTTCTTACAGACTTCCCTTCATCCTCGCTCTTTTTGCTCCACAGCCCTCTCTCCTTCCTGACACTGGTGTACTGATCCATAGCCACACTGGCCTACACTCACATTTGTGTAAGCTTGAAGCCTTGTAATAAATCCTGTTCTCTGTCATTTTCAGTGATCCTGCCTCTCTGATCCAACTCAACTCATATAGGAGGCTCTAGGATTAATTCAAGGGCTCTGTGGTATCAAAGACCCCAGGTTCATTCCTGTCTGACATCCTCCACATGTTGGCTCAGTCTTTCAATCTGCTCCCTCACTGTGTAAGAGGATGACAGTGGTTCTGAGTATTTTCTCTGACACAGCATGTGGTGTTGTTTCTCAAAGTCTAGAAACACCCTCCCCGAAGTTCTTGGCAATACTTTTCCTCCTGTCCTATTGATCTTGTGTCTGGATCAAGACTGCTCATGACAAGACAAAGCCCAGGGTGGTCTCAGACAGATCAGGACTGATCCTCCTGAATGTCAGGGCCACTCCAAGCCAGGGAGCCAAATGAGAGTTTCTAGATTGGGGGCTAGGGTAGCATACCCACTTAGCAAATGGCTGTGTTCCAAAGCAGCGTTCTCCTTACCATCAATCTCAGCCCACTGAGAAAATACTCAACACTTCATACGTAACTTCTAGGATTTTTCTGGAATAATAAAATCTTCCTTCAAATTAAATTTGAAATCACCCTTTAATAGGCTGATATTTATGTCCAGAAGACACCTCTGTGTCAAGCTTTTTCTGAGAAACTTTCTATTGTCACATTACCGATCCTGAAATTGGAATTCTATAATTTGTTCACATCCCAGACATACACTTAGTAAAATCGGAGTATCACCAAACTTTAGCTTGGGACTATAAATCTAATTTTGATATATTATTAAATATTAATTTATTATTAAAATTATATTCTCTTACTTGGGCACAACTGAAGTAAAAGGAGCCAAGCTAAGAAGCAGAGGTATCAGGCACTTAAACATTATGTTAATGGAATTTTTGTTTCTATGGGAGTCCTTAATACTTTACTATTTATGACATCTCTCACAACATTGTAGCAAACGCTTGGAGTTGACAGAACTGTGGAGTTCTCTGTGACACCCGAGGGTCAATGTCTGTTTGGTTTGACTGGGGAGGTGGAAGACTGCTGACCCTGAAGAGCCAAAACGTCTTGAAGACCAGACATTTTGCCAGTTCAAGCAGAGAAGGAACTTATGGGGGTGGGGTGGGGGGAGGGCTCCCTAGGGGACAATCAGATAAAAGTTAATTATTTAGCCAAATGGTCACTGTGACTTGCTTGCCTGCCTTGCTACCTAAAACAAAGATCTGTGCTCAGCAAAACCCTATGTCTTTGTTTTTCCTCAATAAATCTGGGGGTTTGAGTCAGTTTGGGGCTTCACTCCAAACCAGTGAAGGCCCCTGTCCCCACCCAAGATATTCTCTGTCTCTCGAGTCTTCATTTGTCTAACAAGACTTCCTATGAAATTATGAACAATGCATAAGATATGAAATTGTGAAACAGAGGCCAGCCAAAAGAGGTAGAGAAAACTGGACCTGGTGGCAGTCACACCACACCTTGGAGTTTGCTTTGTCCTATAAACTATGGGCTCAAAACCCTGCTTGTCTAAATGATGTATTAGTCACTTTCTCATCACTGGGACAAAATACTTGACACCTACAACTTAAAGGAGGTGTGGTTTACTTTGGTTTACAGTTTCAGTGGGCTTAATCCATGGCTTATTGGCTCCAAGACAAAAATGGTATGGTGGAAGGACCTGGCAGAAGTCAGATGCTCACCCGACGGCAGCCAAGAAGAGAAAGGGAGGAGCCTTTTCATGTTCTTTCTAGGTCACGCCCCAGTGAGCTGCCTCTTTGGCTCAGGCCACACCTCCTAACAGCACTTTCAACTACAAACTCATCAATGGATTAAGCACCACAATCCAATCACCTTCCAAAAGCTCCACCTCTCAACACATGAGACTTTGGGGGTAGGGGCATTTTAGGTCTAACCCATAATATCTGGTTGAAAGGACAAATTCACGAACATTTATATTAGACTATTTCTTTCATATAAATTAATGACTAAAATTAAGGGGTATAGATCATCATGTGAGCTGGACCCTCCCCGTATAAAACTTATATGAAAATCTAAATCTAGTAGATCTATTAGAAATCTGATTAACAATATGCCGAATGAGCTTGAAGAGTTCACCAAATTAGTCTCATGCACAGAGTTACTCAGCTATGCAAGCTGGGTGTTACCAGTTTTAACCCAACTCCAGACATGGGAGTGCTTGAGCTATGAAAGCCTTTTCTCTCATCAGTTTCAGAGGTACTGACACTTTTACTCTTTGGGGTCCCTAAGACTCACCATATAAAGTCTAGTTGGTTATGCTGATACAGCCATTTACATAAAACTAGGGCATACCATCTCAAATCAATTGTCTTGGTTCTAGGCTGTTTTTTTTTTTTTTTTTTTTTTACCTCCTCACTAAAGTGACTTCTGCTTCTATCTGCCCTCACCCATTATCTGCTGGTAGGATTTTGAAACAGCCACTAGTGACACATTTCTTTTAAGTTCTTGGTAAAACCCTCAGTATTATTTTTCTGATCCTTGCTGAAAGGTAGCCCTTTTATATTTATCGTAAAATTAAGGGCATATTAAGACAAAGTAATAGAACAGGGAATTAAAAGCAAGCATGAATGTGATGATAGCACATGGAATGAAATCTGGTAACTTGGAGGTAGGCCAGGTTTTGTGGCACTCGATGGAACAGTTCCAAATATATTTTCAGGCAGTTTAACTACAGAACCATCAGACCTCCTCCTCCTCCCACCCTCTCTCTTCCTCCCCTCCTCTTTGTCCTCCTCTTTTAATTAACTGGCCAGTAACCTGACATAATTTTTGGCTATGTCTTCTGACTGCTTCTCCAGAACCAGAATCCATTTTCCTCTCTGCCAAATGAAGTTGACCAAGTTGGGCTTCATCTGTTCCTCTTTCTCCTAGCTGGGCTGGAGGTCAGTAAGTGAGAAGAGTTAAAGCAGGTATTTATTCTCCCAGCTTTTTCCCTATAAGGTAATTTGGGCTGGCTGTATACTCTCTCCTACAAGGCAGCTGATTTTACACTAGGAAATATTCTCTCTCTCTCTTTGTTACATCAAGTTAGGTTTGCTCATGATGCTGGTGTGACTAACTCTGGGGAAATATTGTACAGTTTTGAGTGTACCTTGTGTTTTCTATTGGGACCTGACTTGTGGAGATTTCTAATACAGGCACTGTCCTTGAGCAACATGTGGCATCCATCTTCTATAATCTGAACATAATTTAATCACAAGTATCATTACATTAAGTCATGGATTGCATTTGGGGACAAGCTTGGTTACCTGTGATTACATCTGTGACTGCATCTGGACAGCTAAGGGACAGGAGTAATGAATAAAGGGACAAGCCTGCCTGTTAGTATAAATGATCATGGGGTCAGAATTAGTGAAACTTTTGGTCATGTCACTCTTAAAACCTTTGTCTCAATACTGGTTTCTGTATAGACAAAATCCTCCAACTTTGGTGGGAGCAGTAGGCAAATATCAACCCAAGGAGATCATGGAAGAGACATAATGTCTCTCTCAACCTCACAGAGCGTGCAGGCCCCTTCACAGGATGATGCCGTAAGGGGGGCTGAGGCCTGCCACCGCCATTAGTTAGGGAGGGATGATGAGTTATGCATATGAATTTGTTTCATGAGCCTACTTAGCATGTGAGCAAACTTCCCAGATACCTGTTTTCAGATTTGTAATATATGGAGATAAATTAGATTATAGTTTTCTTTTTCCAGAGCCCTTACAGCTCAAATTCTTCTCAGAAAAGTGAAGTATTTTAAGAAGTCCTGTCACCATAGCATCTTAAGGCATCATTTTAAATGACAGTATAGATTTGTTACATAATAAAAGAATTGATTTAGAAGGGATTAAAATAAAGTACCCCAGAAGTACGCTGCAGTTTTGAGAAGCACCAACCATAAATTTGGAGCACGTGAAGTATGCATAAGTGGGTGAGGGTAGAGTATGTTGAATATTTTTTTTTTTTTGTGGGTACCGGGGGGTCGACCTCAGGACCTCGCGTGCCAGCAGGCGCCCGTGCCACTGAGCGATATCACCGGCTCCTTTTTCGTATGTGGGTTCCGGGAGTCGAACTCGGGCCCTCGCGCTTGCCGGGCAGGCGCTTAAGCCGCTGAGCCATCTCACCGGCCCGAATATTTTTAATTTATCATATTGGCAGAGAATTTTAAGAATAATACTGGGTGCTGATAAATGACCATTAGTCCTAATAGGTCAACTTCACTGGATTAAGAAATGCCGAGTAGATTAGTAAAGCATGCTCCTGAGTGTGTCTGGGAACCTTTCTAGCTCAGCAGCCTGATCTTAACAACGTATCATCAAGAACTACTGGTAGAAAAAGTCATGAAGCTCTATGTTTAACTTTCTTCCATTTTGATGGAATATTTATTTTTTTTTTAGCTGTGAAAACTGGTAACAGTTCAAAGCAAAGAAATATTGGTTTACAACCCACTTGATCAATAGTCTTGTATCTCTTCCATTCTGGCCTGCTACAGTAGTAACTGGTATGTCTGTTGTAGTGCCCGCTCCTCAGGGGCTCTTTCCATCTTGTCCTGTTCCACCTCTCTCCCTCAGCGAGACAGAGAGACATGGTATTACACTGAAAGACATGAAAGGTGTGAAGAAGTGATTTGCGGATTTCTCTAATTTGTCCAATTATCATTGGATAATTAAGGATATCATAGGACTTAAAACGCTCACAATGCCTTTTATCCTGTGTTAACCACATACTTAACTCTTCAAAATATCAAACTTGCCTTTCTAGTGATTTCGTTTCTGGTCGCAGATAACAGAGTAGAAAAAGCCTTAATGAGAATGAAAAAAAAATATGATTTTTAATCATCATGCAGTATTCCAGCCTGTTTCCTGATCATTTAGGAAAGTTCACAGTGCTGTAACTACAGAGAAATACAGATTAAGTATTCCTTATCTCAGCAGAAGTATTTTGGCTTTTTTCAGAGTTGAGTATTTTTATATGCATAATAAGATAACTTGGGGATGAGAACCAAGTCTAAACATGAAATTCATTTGTTTCATATACATCTTACAGATATAGTTGGCAGGTAATTTTCTGTAGCATTTTACTCCATTGTGTAATGACTGCAACTTGTCACACGAGGTCAAGTGTGGAATTTTCTAATGGTAGCATCATGTCAGGGCTCAACATGTTTTGGATTTTGGATTAGGGATGCACAAAGTGTATCTACTTTTATGCTCATGTTCCTATCTAATGATACAAATAACCAGCATTTGTATTGTAAAAGACATTACCTTAAAATCCACCAAGAGACAGTGTTAGAATAAAGGGGACAGCACCGCCTGGGCCTTCATGTGTTGTGGAGGTCATATTTGAGGAACTGTCAAAGAGAAGAAAAGAATGCATGTTATAGATTTTAAATGCAAAAAGGGAATTGGAAAATAATTATAGTATGTGACTCCAGATTAAACTATTGTATATTTACACAAATAATTCTTTTGTAGTTATTAAACATGATATTGTCAAAGTTCAATAGCGTGGAAATTCTTAACATGTTATAGGGTAAAATCAGATTATAATACCATTTTTAAATAACATGGTCCCTATTTTAAAACCTCATTCACTTTTGCACATAGGATACTAGCAGGACCCATCACTAAACAAATACTAGGACATTAGCTCTGAAGACCAAGTTTCACATCTGGATCAGAGTTTGTCATGTGGTAGGTGTAGAAAAACAGCTATTGAATGATGGACACATTGCTTTTGTAGTAAAATGCACTACAAAAATTAATTCAAGTGCCAACAACGTTAGCTATGATGTTATTTATAATCATTACTCATTAAAAAACAAACACAAAAACCTGGAAATGTATTCCTAAGTGTCCAAGAATAGCACAAACCATAAGTGAGCCATTAAAATCATAGTTTAAGAAAGGCTTTTCAAAAACTCAAAAAAGTAAGAAAATATAGATGGCAAAATGTGTAGACACACAATATAGTTCCAAGTAAGTAAAATATATCCGATTTTCTCTATGATGAGATTATAAAATTTTTACTCTTTAAAAATAGCTTGTTTAAAGAATAGCATATAATTTGTTTTAAAGCTTTTAAAATTATTTTTAAAGAAATAATTTGAAAGTTCTACTATTGAAAGAAAACTTCTAAATTCATTGTGATATAAGATTTTAAAATGATTAAAGCTATCCTAAAAAGCAAAATTAGATTCCTTCATCATATTTTATCCAAATGGAACCTAGTAGATTAATAATGTAGAGTTTCACTTTTACATGTTAAATATAAAAAGAATAACTGAATATATCATTTTGGAAGAGGGCCTTTCAACATGACTATATATTTTCCATTACAGTTATATCTATGTAAAAATGGGGAAAAAAAGCAAAAAACCAACCAAGCAAAACAACCACATATTAAAATATAAGGAAAATACAATATGACAGTATCATTAGTCTAATAGCTTCCATCTCTCTCAGAATAATACCTAAAATATTTAGTGAAGTGAAAACTGTTGCATTAGTTATCAAAAAAAGTCCTTTATATTTTCCTATAGATATATTGAATGTGTAATATGCGAAAAGGTATATATCACAATCATTATCCAGGAATAGAAAGATTACAGGTAATTGTTAGACTAATTTTTCTACCATGACAATATGTAAATATGTAAAACATTTTTCCTCATATAGGCCACAGGAAAAAAAAAAACACACTTTAAAATTTAGGTCTTTTCCAAGGAAAAATTAACTCAGATACACCAAAGTTAGTATAAATTTGGGACATTTCATGTCCACTGTCCCCGTGTGGGACAAACTGTTATAGGTTCACCTCCCCACTCGGTATAATGAATCTAGTATATCCTACATTCTCTTAATTTCCAGCATCCTGTTTCCCAATCTCCCTTTCAGCTGATGTTCTTGCTTCATTGTTTTTTACTAGTTCTTGATAATTGCCTCATTCTCTAACCACCACTACTACCAAGGCATTAACAGCTGTGTGAATTCTTCCTGGTGCCACTTCTGCTCTTATTTTTACTGTGTCCAGTGTCCCACACGTTTTTGCACTCATCAGCAGCTTAAGCGCCTGCCCGGCAAGCGCGAGGGCCCGAGTTCGACTCCCGGAACCCACATACGAAAAAGGGGCCAGTGATATCGCTCAGCAGCACGGGCGCCTGCTGGCGCGCGAGGTCCTGAGGTCGACCCCCCGGTACCCACCAAAAAAAAAAAAAAAAAAAAAAAAAGAAATGTGTCTCTGGAATTATTTCTTGTCTATTACATCATCAGTTCATTATCTCTCTACTAAATCAATTCCATAATCATAAATGATATCACTTTATATGTAAAAACCCAAAGTTAGAACTAATAAATAGTCAGTTGCAGGATAGAAAACCCACATACAAATATCAGTAGCTGTTTTATACATCAGTAATAAAATTGCTGAGACAGAAATCAAGAATGCAGTGTCATAATTGCTACCAAAATACAATATAATACCTAGGAATAAATTTCAACCAGAAAGTGAATGACCTCTACAAGGAAAATTACAACAAAGAAATTGAAGCACACATGCACATGTGCACATGCGTGCGTGCGTGCACACACACACACACACGGAAAGACATCCCATGTTCATGGATTGAAAAAACTACTGCAAATGTATCAATATTATATAAAGTGATCTACAGATTCAATGTAATCCCTATCAAAATACCAAAGATGTTCTTCATAGAAATAGAAAAATTGACATTTTTTTACTAAAAATTACTAAAATTGACACTGAACCACTAAGACCTTGAATAGCAAAAGCAATCTCAACCCTAAGGAAAAGCTGAAGAGTATCCCAATGGCATAAAAATAGGGCCAGTGAGATGGCTCAGCAGCATAAGCGCCTGCTGGCAAGCGTGAGGTCCTGAGTTTGACCCCCAGTACCCACAATAAAAACAAAAGATACATACACCTCAAAAAAATCCATATTATCTGTCTACCCCACTACTAGGCATGGATTCAAAGCAAAGAAAACCAGCTATATCTGCATTCACATGTTATCGGAACACTATTTAAGATATCCAAGATATGGAATCAACCTGGGAGTCGACTGGTAGATAAATGGATGAAAATAATGTGACATATATACACAATGGAACCTTTTTTAGTCATAATAGTGAATGAAATTTTGTCAATTGCAGCAACATATTTTGAACTGAAGGACATTTTGTTAAGTGAAATAATTCAGGCACAGAAAGACAAATACAGGATGTACTTATTTATATGTGGAAACTAATAAGTGGATTTCATGTAAGTAGAGAAAAGAAGAGTGATTACCAGATCCTGGAAAGTGTGTCAGGAAGGGGAGGATGAGGAGAAAATGGTTAACAGGTACAAGGTTAACAGGTGCAGTTCTAAAGGAGGAGTAACTTCTTATGTATGGGAGGAATAACTTCTTATGTTTAGCACAGGATAACTAGTTAATGAAACAAAGAAATGTTAGCAGCACAAAGAAATTATAAATGTCAGAGGTAATAGATATGCCAAGCAGCTCAATCTGATGATTATACTTTGTATACATGTGTTGAAATGTCACATTGAACCCCAGAAGTATGTACAATTACTATCTGTCAGGAAAAAAGGAAAGGTACACAGAATAGTATAACAAAGCCACTCTCCGAGAAATGAGGATTGACTTACCCACAAATATCAGGTAAACTAGTCCAAGTAATTCTACTAGAGCAATGATAATCAAACCTGAAATTAAAAGAGGGCCATGCACTGCTACACATGCTGTAAAAAACAATGAAATCTTACATTAGAAATGCTTACAAAATACCTGAACTTTTCAAAGAAATAAACAACTGTAGTAAGATCAAGTTTTAAGGAGAGTAACTCTTGTTGTAATGATAAAGAAACAGTAATCATCTACATCTGTTTATTATTATTAACTCAGTGGAAAAACTTCAAATTACTGTAAGAAAAAAATCCCTCCTTTGCATAACATGCCTTATCATATCAAGACTCCAATTAATTGGTGTGACATTTAACACTCCAATGAATCGGGAACTGGTTATTTTAAAAGTTCTTCCACAAATATAGCCATACAGTGTTCCAGCCAGAAAAATCAGCCCACAAGCCATATACATGCAATAGTCCTAAACCAACGTGGAAAGCATTATTCCTCCTTGGGGGTAAGGTGAGAATGCAAAAGGAAAAACCTCACCACACCAAACGCTGGGAAGTTAATGGATAAACAGGAATTCTCATTCATTGTTGGTAGTGATGAAAATGGTGCAGCCATTTTGATACAGAGAGCATCAGGGTGTTTATTATAAAACTAACCAAATCTTCTACACACAATCTAGAAATTGCACATCTTGGTATTCATCCAAATGAAGTTGAAAATTTATGTCCACATAAAAACATGAACATACACGTTTACAGAAGCTTGATTTCAAAGTTACAAAAAACTGAAAGCAACCAAGATGCATCTCAGCAGGTGAAAGCACAAACAAGCTGTGGTACATTCACACAATAGACTATAACTCAACACTAAACACAGTGAACTATCAAGTAGGAAAAGACACAGGGAAAATGAAGATGCCTGTTTCTAAGTGAAAGAAGCCCATAGGAGAATGCCTCGTACTGTATGATTTAACACTAACACATTCCCATTGTAGTAAGAGAGAGAGAATGAACTAAGGAGGTGATAAAATGTAAGGTTGTCAGGGATTGCGGGGAGGAAGAGATGCATTATTCTGTATGATCCCATAATGGTGGGCATATGTCATTACACACTTGGCAAGCCCACTAGGACATACGATACCCAGAGTGAGGCCTGAGGTAGACAGGCTCTGGGTAACAATGATGTGTCAGCGTCGGTTCGTCGACTGCAATGGATGTGTCACTTCGGGGGGGTCTGGGGGAAACTGTATCCTTGTGGAGTATATGGATGAGCTGGGAGTATATGGGAACTCTGTACTTTTGATTCAATTGTACTGGGAATCTAAAACTGGCCTCAAAAAATAAATTTTATATTTTTTTACAGGAAGAAAAGAAGAGTTCTGTCCAAGAGAAATCCAACTTAGGACTACAGAAAAATGTTACTCTTACCAGAGGTACAAAGATATAGTCCAACTACAGCAAGTATATAGCCCAGCAACTGAAGGCCTGATAATATGGCAATGACATAGGTAGTGATCCCAACACCTGGGAGAAGGCAAGGCAATAACAGAAGCACGTTAAAAGTACTGAGAAAGCAATCAGTCCTACTTGCTTTGGGTGCAATCAAGAGTAAAATCCCATAACTATGGACAGACTCTGCAGTTCCTTGTCAGATAGCAGGTGCTCGTCCCGTGATCTAAACTTTTCACCCAAGTGTCAGCTCCAGCTTCACACATTCAGCAGACTTTTATTGTCAGTCCTCTGAGCAGAAATGGCACTTTTTATCCAAAATCTTAGAGCAAGGAATGGTGCCTGACCACACTGGTGCATTTTACAGTATGAATGGCTGTTAGGTATGGCTTCTCCACAGGCACAGAAACTGCCCTGGTACAGAAAAGTCACCACTCAAACGTGATTACAGACTCCATGACTCCTATTGTACACTGACATCATCAGTTATTTTATAATGCATCATTACCTTTTCAATATATAGCTCTCAGACCCAGTGTTAAATGGGAATTTTAAATAATAATGACGACACAACATGTTAGTGATTTAGTGTCAAAACGTGGAGAAAATGATAGTGGTTATAGTTAGGATAGCCCTACTATACTGTAAAACTCTAGTGTCAAGTTTTGCCAAAAACTATATGAAGTATGCTTCCACTATTTGTGATTTATAATTTCATCTTGTAGAACTCATTTTTCATGCAGAAACTTAGCAAACAGAGAAAGTGTGTGTTCCTAAGTGCAAAACAAAAAACAAAACAAAACAAAAAAACCTGAAATCAGAATATGAAGGTAATCCTTAAGATAGTCTATGGCACAATTTTAAATTATGCTGAGTGTCATCAGGTACAGCTTGAGTATCTCTAATCTGAAATCTGATTCTCAAAAAGTTTTGGATTTTGGAACATACTGGATTTTGGAACCTCAAATTAGGGAAGCTTAACCAGTAAAGTCTCTGTAAATATTTCAAAATCTGAAAAACTCCAAAATATGAAGCACTTCGGTCCCAAGTATGTCAGATAAGGGATACACAATCTGTACATATGAAAATCATTTTTTGCAAAATGATTTACTGTTTTGAAGACCCAAGATAACCTTATAATTCATCTGCATGGGAATATGTCACTAAGAATAGCATGGAAAATCTTTTAATAAATGAACATTTATTGAGTTGTAAAAAAATAGTATTTTCACTAAAACTGCTGTTTTTAAAATGAAAAGGTAGGTAAAAATCATACTGAAACATCAGATACTCACCTGGAGAAAACCTACAGAACTGAAGTATTACTAAAATCACTGAAGGACTTACAAGGATATGAAGCCCATGAACTCTCCTTTTTGAATATTCACCTGTTAATAAGTAAACATATTTAAAATATTTCCTACATACTCCCTACTCTTTGAGAAGTTTGAGTATTTCACTTACTAAGTACATTAATTTCAATATTTCTCTCATAAATTGTGAAGGACTTAATAATATTTCTCCCTATAATTCCCACAAAATGAGTAAACATTTTTTAATTACTTAAGACCAAACCTAAGAATATAAATCTCAACATGTAAGTCTCAATGTGGAGTCCTTGAGTTGGCTCTACCTCCTTCTTCACTACCTTACAGAATTCCACATGAGAAACTTTGTAATCATCATTTACATACCCTTCATATGATATATTAATTCAATCTGTCCGTAAACTGAATGAGTTGTACTTTCAAGTTGTCTTCTCCACTCCTCTACTCCCCATGTGCTTACTAACTCTGACACAAATAGAGCTGTCGAATTTATGTCATAAGCATCACACCTATACTGCAGTCTCCTGAAGAAACCACAGTGGTGTTCTTCAATCCATCCCTCTGAGTCCCAGCCTGTCTTTGTGATTCTTCTCCAGATGTTCCCTGCCATTTCCCACTCACGCTTCCATAGCCCAGATGTAACTGCTACTTTCACATCTTGGCCAATGAAGTTTGCCTCTGTAGTGGGCTTAATGGTGGCCTAACAATATTCCCATCGCCCGGACTGTAGAACCTATGAATATTATTTATATGGCAAAAGAATGAGTTACATTACATGGCAAAAGATATAATTAAGGATCTCAAAGGAGGAGTTTATCCCAAATTATATGGGTGGGACCTCATTCCAATGACAAGTGTCCTTGTAAGAGACAGCCAGAGGGAGATTTGACACACACACACAAAGGAAGAGACATAGAGGTGAGCATGTGGCAGTGTGACCATGGAGGCAGAGTTTGGAGCTATGCTGCCAGAAGCCAAGGAATATTAAGGATTGCTGGCAAATACCAGAAGCTAGAAGAGGCAAAGAATGGATCCTCCACTGGAGCTTTGGGAGGGAGCTGGCTCTGCTGACACCCTGATTCCAGACCTATGGCCTCAGGATGGGAGATTTCTGTTGTTTGTAGCCATTCCATTTGTCATACCTGTAATTGGCTGCAAACAGCCCTAGGAAACTACTAACCTCCCTCCCCAACCCTGCCTTTGAATGCCCCCCTTACATCAATCCTGCATTCCTCATAGTAACTGTACATCTTACCTGGGGTGAAAAAAAGGGCTCCAATGACAACAATCGCGATGAGCACTAGTCCATCAACTAATAAAATAATAATTTTCTTATCCATAAGATTGGGTTGATATTGAAACACTTTAAAAAATAAAGAATTATATAAGCTCAATCACAAAAGCCATTTCTGTAATATAAAATACAGAATCAAACTGACCATTATAATTGAATAACCTCTGAGGAATAACTCCGTTGTATTATCAATTCACCTCACATCTTTTTCATAAGCCAATAGGTAAACAGGCTTATGGCAGTATCAATGTGGATGCTGAATACGTAGGTGATATTTTAGTCCCCTGTACTCTAAAGTATAAAGATACATACATCAGGCTTTCTTAACTGAGACATGGTTAACCTTTGGGGGAAGATACGATTTTTGTCTGGGGCCCACTCTGTGCATTACAGAATATTGAGCAGAACCCTTGGACTACACATTATGAGATGCCAGTAGTAGTTCTCCAGTTATATGAATCAAAGACATTGACAATGTCTCCTATGAACAAAATCATCCCAGATGACAGGACAACACTGACACACATAGTGCTGATAGGAAGTAAGTGGACAGTTAACAACACTGAGAAAAAGAAAACTATTTCCCACCTTACATGAAATTGGCAAAGTATCTGAAGATATGGATATTTGTTTTGAAAAAGATGATAAAATAACCACTGAAAATAAAACACCCCAGTAAAACTTTCATGGAGAAAAATGACTGAAACTTTTGACTACAATGTTTTGATACAAATAAGCAGTAAAGACTCAACTAGATTCATTGTACATGTTAAAATTTCTGATTCTAAATTTTATTGTCAAGTACCTGATACCCTCCCTGAAAGAATAATGTAATAGATATGCCTAAAATAGTTTTTACACTCTCCATTAACCTTTTTTGTTTTGGTTAATATTGTTGTTAAGGTTAATCTAAAATCAGACTGAGTAGCAGAGAAAAACAGGTTGTGTGAATGAAAAATTGTGCTGTGTGCCAACCACACATAGTCTCCACGCCAGTAATCAAAGGTGACTACAGTGAAAGGAAAAACAGGAAGTGAGGTGTGATCAAAATATAGGGTGAAAGCTTAAATTTTTAAAAAGTTATTAAAGTAAAAGATATGTTGCCATTAATCCCTTCAAAATACTCCCTGTCACTTCAAACACACATACCCCATTGTTCTGTCCACTTTCTGAAGTACTTCTGGAAGTCCTCTTTCATGCCTTTATGAAGTAGGATGAAAAATACAGTGAATCCTGGTGCCATGTGCCATCCAATGGAAAGCATACTTGTAAAAACATCAGGGTGTGTCCTCATTCAACTTATTTACCAGATCTTGTACCCTGTAAATTCTAACTCTTCCCCAAAGTCAAAATTACCACAAAGGTAAACGTTTTCAATTAATTTGAGACAGGATGCAGCAAAGATAGCGCAACTAATGACACTGACAAAGGAGTCTTTCAAAGTTGCTTCAGAAAGTGCCAAGAATGATGGGACAAGTGTGTTTGAAGCAAAGCAGAACAGAGATTAATTGCACTGTGTCTTTTACTGTAATACATTTTTTTAAAAGTAAACATCCACCATAGCTTTTGATCATACATGTATTTTTACTGTTATATTTTGGACTTAATTTTCTCCACTAAAATGATGAACAGATTAAATATAGTAAAATTAACAAACTTCTAAGTGACTACAATAAAAATTTACCTTTCAGGTATACTTTACAGTGGTTTGAATCTCTATCTACACATACTGTAGGTTATAACCTCAGCTCTAGTCTCTTTAAAGCAGGAGGCTTAAGCAACAATCATTTGTGAAGTTGAGTAACTGGAAGTCACATGAACCAGAAAAGACAAAGCCACCATAATGAGAAAGCACTATACAAGATGTTTTATGTGATCTGTTTCCTGCATCCAGCCCTGAAATTTAATATGACTATTTCAGTTATATCCCTGCCTCCTTTTGAGTAATAGTTTTTACAGCTTCCCTATTTACTAGCTCAAATGTCAGTTAAACTGAAATTGAGTGCATAGGTTGTAGAAGGTACTGCAAGGAAAAAGAAACCTTTAGACATTTGTCATGCATCCCATTTTAATTCTGTGTATATTGTAATATAAATAAAACTTGAAAGTTCAACAAAAGGTTACAAAATAAAGCTGTTCCAAATGTACCTTCCACTCAATCCAACATCCAAAAGAGACTCTTCCCAATTTAATTCCATATATAAAAGAGAGTAAGATCAAGCAACAAGATTTTGCTTTAGGATACAATATACATTCATGTAAAAGTCTGATTAAGTCATTCTTAATAAAAATGAATTTGAACCTCATTCAACTCCTTTAGGCTTCAAAGAGCTGCTATAGGGGAAAAATAACATTAACACTGCTAACAAAATATAAAACACTCACAAAATCCTATTATTGGTAGTGTTCTATCATAACATGACCATTTCCCTTTGAGTATGAGCACATTATACAGTGAGCATAGTTTTAGTTCCTGTTAGTTGGTTCAATTACTACTTATCTGCAAAACTACTTTGAATTTTTCTTTAAATTAAGCAACCATTTCCAACAAATGTATTATGGAATCTATTTAATGACAGGCAATGAAAGTGCATGTCCATACTTCCAAAATTGTTACACAGATTTAATGCAATTCCGATAAAAATTTCAACAACATATCTCACAGAATTAGAGAAAACAATCCTAAAATTCATTTGGAACCAGAAGAGACCTAGAATAGCAAAGGCAATTCTGGGTAACAAAGGCAAGGCAGGGGCATCACAATCTCTGGCTTGAAATTATTCTATAAAGCTACTGTGATAAAAACAGTGTGGTACTGGCAAAAAAACAGACCCGAAGATCAACGGAACAGATCAGAAGATGCAGAAACAACTCCAGACATACTAAGCCACCTTATCTTTGACAAAGGTGCCAAACACATTCGCTGGAAGAAAGATAGTCTCTTTAATAAATGATGCTGGAAAAACTAGCTCTACACATGCCAAAGATTACAATTAGACCTATATCTTTCACCATGCACTAAACTAAACTCAAAATGGATCAAATATCTAAATATTAAAACAGAAACATTAAACCTGCTGGAAGATAGAATAGGTAAAACTCTTGAAGACATTAGGGTAGGCAAAGACTTTATGAATAAAACCCCAATTGCATAGGAACTATGACAAAGAATCGACAACTGGGATCTCATCTTATTAAAAAGCTTTTTCACAGCAAGAGAAACCACCAACGGGGTGAAGACACAACCCACAACGTGGGAAAAAATGTTTGCCAGCTGTTTCTCAGACAAAGGATTACTATCAAGAACATATAAAGAACTCAAAAAAAATCAGACCTCCCAAATTTAAAGACCCAATACAAAAATGGGCATCTGAGATGAATATACACATCTCAGATGAAGAAATACAAACAGCAAATAAATATATGAAAAAATGTTCAACCTCACTGGTCATTTGAGAGATGCAAATTAAAACAACACTGAGATACCATCTCACCCCAGAAAGAATGGCTGTTTTCAAGAAACCAACCAATAACAAATGCTGGAGGGGCTGTGGGGAAAAAGGAACACTTCTCCACTGTTGGTGGGAGTGTCAACTGGTACAACCACTGTGGAAATCAGTGTGGAGATTCCTCAAAAAACTAGGATTAGAAGTCTCATTTGGCCCAGCTATTCCCCTTCTGGGTATCTTCCCAGAAGAATTAAAAATATTGTACCACAGTGATATATGTGCACCCATGTTTACAGCAGCACAATTTGTAATAGCCAGATCTTGGAAACAACCAAAATGCCCATCAACCGAGGAATGGATAAAAAAGATGTGGTATTTTTATACAATGGAGTACTACTCAGCCACAAAGAAGGATAAACTCGAGGTTTTTATAGGTAAATGGATGCAACTCGAGACCATACTCATAAGTGAAATAAATCAGATGCACATGTGTCAACATTGTATTGTCTCCCTAGTGTGAGAAGCTAAAAGAGTAAATAAGATCCAAAATGTACAACAGATATTGTAAAATGGGAAGAAACTATTCAAAAGGAAAGAGAAACTGGGATGGGGGAATGGAGAAAAGAAGGAAGGGAAAAGCAAAAAAATATCTATATATCTATATCTCTATATCTCTCTATAGAGATATAGAGATATAGATATAAAAGATAGTTAAGATAGATACACTACTAATTTCTCTTAGTTCATTGAAAGAAAAGTTTTGTGCTAATATTTTTTGGACAATTGAATGCCGGTAACCAGTACTCTGAGTAACTAATTTAAAGATAACAATATGCAATGTATTAACCATTGTTACCCTCCTATTATGTTGTTTTGAAATATTATTCTATTTTTTTCTCTTTAAAATAAAATAAAAAAAGAAAGTGAATGTCCATGCTTTCTTCAGAGAACCTTTATAAAGAGTTGCTTTTGGGGGCGGGGCGGAAAAAAAAAAAGTTGCTTTTGGCAACTCATTTTTTTTGCTCACAACAGCCACCTTTTACCAAATTCTACAGCCAGTGTGGGACAGGTATCTTGTTGCTAACTCAGCTGCCAATTTTCTCAGCCACACTGAGATGCCACAGAGCCCAATAATCTCAAGGGCCTTTTATTGATGATCTTTTCCTGACCTTTAAATGGGCTTACCCTTATGTATAACACTTATCAAAACATTACACACGACAAAGAAAGCAAATACAAGTAATTCTCCAAATACTTAGGATTAAGATAAAAATAATGTATTCTTAATAGCAGGCTTTTATCAAACTTCCTTGTATGATTTTCTGACTGTTTAGTAAGACAGTCTATATAGATTTAAAGATCTGCATGATTTTAAAGATTTCCCTCAGCTAAATATTGAAATCAGTGCATAAAATAAGATACATAAGAAATAGCAGTATTTACATTTTTAACAGAAAATGCATAGGAATACCAAAAATCAGGGGAGATAATGTGACATTTTTATCAACAAATTAGGAACTGTAAAATTTTCCCTCTTTTATGTTGGAAAATATGCTGTTTAATTTCAATATAATTTCAGAGTATAAAAAATACATTAAAAAATCTAGCAGACTTTTCTCAGAAAAATGTTTTAGATTGGGTCATCCCTTTATTCATCCCTTTAGACAAGAATTTACTCTATACCCACCATGTATCAGGTCAGTGTAAATGAAGGGATAAGTAGATTATTCAGTAATAACTGATTGATCACTACGAACCCATGTGGCAATCACTATCCTAAGTGCTGACGATGTACAAATAAGGTAAACATAGGGCCTGTCTCAAGGCCTTCACGTTCTAGTAGGTGACTGTGTGTCGGGTTGAGAGTTGGGTGATGAGGTGATATTCCCAGATCTTCCTCAGTTAAATATAAGACACTTCCCCTCTAGTCTAAGAAAGGTGTTTTGTTTTGTTTTTTATGTAATAAGCCTTTTAAATCCATGTGAAAGAAGCAAGGACATGTCCCTCTAGACACCCGAAGAAAGTGCTAATGTTATGAACAGACGAGATTTTCTGGTCTCTTCGTGACAGACACAGAGCACATATTAGACAGAACGCAGGTTGTGACTAATAAAATCTAGTGAAGTTAACAAGTCAATTTGGGGATAAAATCAAATCTATCACATTAAGTTTTCATGATACTCTAAAGACTGGATGTGATACACCCACATAGGCTCACACAGACTGTAGTCCACCTAACAAATTCTAAGAATTCAACATTTGTTCAACGTTTAGACCGTCCCTAGGCAAGTGATCAGTGATTGAGTAGAGATAAGAATGCTTAAAAGTGAGATGAAATACATATCAGATTAAGAATAAATCACAGGGCCGGTGAGATGGCTCAGCAGTGTAAGCGCCTGCCTGGCAAGCGTGAGGGCCTGAGTTCAACTCCCGGAACCCACAGACAAAAAAAAAGGGCCGGTGATATCACTCAGCGGCATGGGCGCCTGCTGGCATGCGAGGTCCTGAGTTCAACCCCCGGTACCCACACACAAAAAAAGAATAAATCACAAAGAAAGACAGGTGATTTATTTTATTACATGGTGCTGTTTTCTGATAACTATAGGAAAATAATTTTGAATACTTTTGGTACCTGTTGAGCTGTAAACAAATATGTTCAATGTAAGACAAAATACATCTGATAACTTTTAAAATAAAATTGCAATTTCCAATTTTTTGGCTTATTTAAAATACTATTTAAAAAATATTTAACACATTAATTTAA
This sequence comes from Erethizon dorsatum, assembly GCA_028451465.1. Classification (NCBI taxonomy): domain Eukaryota; kingdom Metazoa; phylum Chordata; class Mammalia; order Rodentia; family Erethizontidae; genus Erethizon; species Erethizon dorsatum. The sequence continues at coordinate 73,075,388 of CM051831.1, forward strand.
AACACAGACACAGACAAGCACAGTGGCACACACCTTTAATCCCAGCACTTGGGAGGCTGAGGCAGGAAGATCACTGGGAGTTCAAGGCCAGCCTGGGCTACTTAGTGAATCCAAGGGCACCCTGGACTACACAGTGAGACCCTGTCTCAAAGGAAACTCCAGACATTACTCAACTTGCCCTGATGAAACAGTGCTGTGAAAATGAATACCAACTACACATCGCACTCTCAGTCTGCACGACCTAGAAACAGAAGAGCCAAGGCTTTGTGTGGCAAGTATTTTGAATATAAATGAAAAGGATGTCCAACAGACTAATTTCCTTTGCCTAGTTCCGAACTACTACATTCTTGTGGAAGGTTTCACTATTCTAGAATATACACAGGAAGTTAGGATACCTGGATTAGTAAAGGGTCAAGAGAGCAGCCACTATATTTCTATAAAAGAGTAGAATACTGAGCTATATAGTTTTGTTCAGTTCTTCTGTTATGGTTTAGATCTAGAAAGTCCCCCCACAGACTCATATTTTCCGAGGTTCGGCTTTTGGAAGATGACTGGATCATGGGGGCACTATACTCATCAGTGAGTTCCACTGAGGAATCCATAGCTGAATGTGCTGTTAGGAGGTGGGGCCTGGCTGGAAGAGATGGCTCACTGGGGCCCTGACCTGGAATGGCTCATCTCCCTCCCTGGCTCCTCCCTTCTCCCTCTGCTTCTTGGATGTCATGAACGTGAGCAGCTCTCCTCCGCTGGGTCTTTCTAGCACGTGGGCATGGTGACAGTGACAAAACCACATGACATAATGGCTTATCAAGAGAGAGAATTGGGCAAGAAAGATGGAAGAGCAGAGAAGTGAAAAGTGAGAACGCTGAAGTGAAATGTGTAGAGGTGACAGTGGACAGGCAGAAGTAGCAGCTGGCTGTGGGGACCTGACACGCCGCACCAAAGCTGCTCGAGATGCAGTCAGAGGAACCATTGAGGGTGAACTCACTGGCACAGATGAGGAAAGTGAGGACAGTGTGACAGAAGGAATGAGATGTTCCAGAGGAAGTCACTCTGGCAAAACAAAACAAAATAAAGCCAACAGTACCAACAACAACAAATCATTTAAAGGAGTTTTCAGAGATATTTTATGACATTGGAAGTGCAAACTAAAACATTTGGAAGCTGATCCAAACTTAGAAAGGAGAATGACAATTAACCAAGGCATGGAAAAGAAACAGAAACAGAATTCGAAAATTCTCAAAATGAATTCAACATGGGGAACAGTACAGTGTCGTGGTAAACAGCACTGTTCAAATCTCAGGACTGCCAAGAATCAGGTGGAGACTATCAGCAAATTGCCTAAATTTCTTATTTACAAAATGGAAATAACAACACTACCTGTACCTGGAGTTCCTGGGAGAAATCCATGGGATCTGAGGTGTAGAGTACATTGCACAGTGCCTGTCCTACAGAGCAGGGGCCCCATGAATATTCAGCTACTATTATCATCAATACCATTAAATGTGAGGACAGGCTGGGTGACTCCTCCTCCTCACAAACACACACACAACATATTTACTTAAGATGAGTCAAAATAAAAATAATTTCACCAAAATATTTCTTTAGGTTCATAAACACATTCCTTAAAACATAACTGGGATGGGGCCGGTGATATAGCTCAGCGGCATAAGCACCTGCCTGGCAAGCGCAAGGTCCTGAGTTCAACTCCCAGTACCTGTATATAAAAAAAAAAATAAATAAATAACTGGGAGAAAAAGTACAAAAATGAACATTCACCCTCACTACCCCAGAAATAAAAATCAAAACATGTTTTCACCTGTCAAACTAGGAAAGATTTCAGAATTGTAACAGTGTCAGCAGTGTGAGGTGGAAAACAGGTATTCTCCTTTGCAGTAGTAGTACCTGATACAAGGTCCTGGGACACTTTTTGGAACACGTATCTAGGGCCTTAACACACCTCTGCATTTCGAGGCTCACACACCATTAGCAGAGTTACTTTCATAGTATCAACACATTTGGAAACAACCTTAATATTGATCATGATGAAAGGCCTGTAAATTATAGCACACTCACAGAGGTAGAGCACAGGTAGTCAAACAAAAATTTCTGAAGACATAGGGAAAATAAATCAGGATGTAGAAGTATACAAGCTGAAAGAGAACACTGACAGTTTCTTTTTTAAAAAAGAAGGTAAACAAAAATAAAGACAGAAAAGGAAGTAGCAAATTCACTAGAATACAAATAGCACATTTCTAAATTTTAGGGCTGCACGTATTTTTTTCTATAATTTCCTATATTGCACAGGGTGTTCTAAATGATATGAACTGGGTATGGTGGTACATGCTTGTAATCCTCTGAGAGGCTGAAGAAGGACTGCAACTTTGAATCTAGCTTTGGCTACAAGAGACTTCCCAAGATCCTGTCTCAACATTAAAAAGAAGGGGGGAGGGGTGTGATGGTCCCATGGTCAATACCCAGTTCAGCCAAAAAACTGTTATATACAGCCAACCTTCTGCATCTATGATTTCCGCATCCTCAGATTTAATCCACTGAGTATCAAAAATATTAAAATTAAAAGTTATGTACTGAACATGTGCAGACTTTAATCTTGTCATTATTCCCCCAAAAATAAAACTATTTGCATACCATTTGCATTGTATGAGTCACTATAAATAACCTAGAGATCATTCAAACTATACAGGAATATGTGCATAGGTTATATTTAAATACTGTGCGATTTATGTAAGGGGCCCCAGCATCCAGAGATTTTTGCCATGGAGCCTGAGAGACAACTGTGTTACTTTTTCAATTCAGAAAAAAACGCCAAAGCTTATTTTGTAAAAATACAGCTGATAAGGAACAGATTCACTTCTGCTTTATTCCACAAAATATCATTTCACTCATGACAATGCCACAATCAGCAAACTTCTATTAATCCAAATTCAACAAATCATACTAACGTGAAATAATTTTATGATCTTAAAAAAGGCCATTCCCTGCCCCAATCACACTACTTAACCCCTAAAACTTGGGTCTGCCAATATGTTTAAAGCTCTTCCTAACATCTGTGATGATAGAGTAGGTCCGGAAGCTGTACTGTTCCATCCCCTGAAACGAAAGGCTTACTGAAATTCTAAGTCATTTCCAAAAGAAGTCCAGGCATTGTCTGGAAGGTAAGAGTTGTGAAATGTCTCAGCAGTTGCCGCTGTCAGCCTTTTGTTCTTTTTTCCTTTTAGACACAAGTTGAGAACATCTCTAAAATCCCTAGGCATTTCCAAGTGCTATACATTAGGAAAAGTTCTTAAAATATATAATCCAGGGCCGGTGAGATAGTTCAGTGGCATAAGTGCCTGCCTGGCAAGCGTGAGGTCCTGAGTTCGACTCCTGGTACCCACATACGAAAAAAAGGGCCAGTGATATCGCTCAGCGGCACAGGCGCCTGCTGGCGCGCAAGGTCCTGAGGTCAACCCCCGGTACCCACAAAAAAAAAAAAAAAATATATATATATATATATATATATATATATATATATATATATATTTATAAAATCTGTAACCTCTCTTCCATTTTTACTGAGGATACACATAGCTTAAACTTCTGAGGAAAAGGGAAATTCATGAAATATACAACAGGCTGATCTACTACAATATTTGACTGGCTTTCATTTTTCTAAAGGTTACAGAATAAATTCAATCAGCATTATATATTCCTTGCCTGTACAGACGTTTACTGGCCTTTAATGACTATTTCAGGGTGTTAGAGGGAAAGCAAGGATAAAGCTTATATTTTAAAAGTTTATACTGAAATAACTGAACCTCACTAATTTAGTAAGCTTCTTGCACCAAGATGGTGTGTAAATGCGGCTGAGTATAAACATTAACCACAACACACTCTACCTATTTACCACATAGTGACAATTCTGTACTATCGACGGTAAATCTGATACAGCATCAAGATTTGCCCTCAGAGGTTTGTTTACATGAATTGTAGCAAAATATAGGGATAATATATACTTCCAGGAGACTATTACTATTCTAACTGTATATTTCTATTAGTCCAAATGACAAGTTGTAGTCCTACTAGGACTTAAATAAAAATTTTAGTAGTATTGCCCTGTTTCTTTATATAACAATTCCAACACTAAAATATATGTGGAAAATGGAAATACACACTTACTTATAAAACAAATCTGCGCCCAGAACAGAATTATAGCCACAATCGGGAAAGCAACAATAAGAGTATGTTCATTTGAAGGAAACCATGAAACTAAGAATGAAGAAAACAAAAGAAAAATCACAATTGGTATTTATTATAATCACTTTAAATCCTACTAACGGTCTCTTACATTTTATCTTCCGGGGAGGAAACCAGCAATGCACAGCTGCTGAGAGCAGCTCTGCAGCCACAGTATCTGGATTTGAAACGCAGTCCTAACTACCAACCCGTGCAGCCTTGCAGGATGTCTAAACACCTTTGTTTTTCTGTATCCTCAATTGTTACACAGGTATAACTCAGGACCTATCCCTCAAAGGACTGTTACGACTATTAACAACGTTAATATGTGCAATGGGCTTAATGCAAAGGTTAACAATTACCAACTCTTCAATTAACTAACTACAATTATTATTGTGTTTGTATGTTGGATGCCTGTAAGTGCGAAGTGCCTAGAATTTACCTTCAGGTAATGAGGAAGTGCTCCTGTAAGACTGATTTGGGGGCCAGTGAGATAGCTCAGTGGCATAAGCGCCTGCCTGGCAAGCGCGAGGGCCCGAGTTCGACTCCCGGAACCCACATACGCAAAAGGGGCCGGTGATATCACTCAGCGGCACGGGCGCCTGCTGGCATGCGAGGTCCTGAGGTCGGTCCCTGGTACCCACAAAAAAAAAAAAAAAAAAAAAAACTGACTGACTCAGGGGACCTAAGCAAGGGAGCTTTTTGTACCACACTGTTTGTTGCCTCTCATGACTGACTAAAACAAAGACAAATGAGCCCTGCCTTTTCTCAAACTGACCCTGGACTACAAGACTTATTCTTGAATAGTTATACTTAAAAGGGATCATTTACATGCAAACCTGATGGGCTTTAGGTTATTAAGGCAAGTATTATTAAGTGGGTCACGTGTTACTTACGTGGTGATAATATAGCCACACGTCCTATATAAAGGTAATTGAGATACTAAGACTTCAAATAAGATTCATTGAGAATTTATTTTTTCTTTTTTTTCCTTTTATGTGGGTACCGGGAACCAAACTCAGGACCTCGCGCTTGCCAGACAGGCGCTTATGCCGCTGAGCTACATCACCGGCCCTCATTGAGAATTTTTAATATTGTTAATTGCAATTTTTAAACACTGAAGACCATATTTTAAGTATGAACTTTTTCTCGAACAAGGAAGCCAAGGAATTTCACTGAAAACATTCCTAGTTTGCTGGGGGAAGGGTGGCAGAAGATGGGTCCACGGTCTGAGGAACGCCCGTGAATGCCATGGCAGGCACGCGCTGGCGCTCCTCCGAAGCCACACCGTTCACGTGAATCCTCCGATCTCTGTTCCTCTGTACCAGCCTGTAAGACTCTTTATGGGCTTTCACTTCATAATGATAGCCATTTATTCCTCCCATTAAGCTTACAATGTTAAACATTGGTACAATGCTTAAACTGATCCCCAGAATTCAACAACCCTATAAATTCTATTGTGGACATCCTAGTGTTTCAGAATCTCATGGCCTCTATACAGTGGAAACTTTTTTAAGTTGACAGTTGAAGCTTCCTGTCATGCTCTTTATGTCCAGACGTCCCCCAAAGTCTCACACACTCCTAGGAGGGGCTCTGAGGAGGTGACTGGATCAAGGCTGTGTGGTACTCACCCGTGGATCGGTGCATTATTTCCAGATCTATTGTGCAATGCAATGTCAGAATTTATTTCTCCTTCAAAATTTGCGACTTAGTATCAGTTGATCAACCTTTCCATGCTGCCCTCTAGTCTCCCCACCCTCTGATAACAATTATCCTGATTTCTTCTTCTATTTTAGAGTCCACAAAAGAGTGAAATCTTGCAATATCTGTCTATTCCTGGCTTGTTTCACTTAACATAGTAACCACTAATTCCATCTATGTTGTTGCAAATCACTACATCTCATCCCTTTCACACAACTGAATAGTATTCTATTAGGTATGTATAGCATTTTTTTTTTGTTACAATATTCTTTCATTTTTTTCTGATTTTCTTTTTGTTTTTTATTATTAGTATATGTTTGTAATACATAATGATTACATTCCTCATGGGGAGTTAGCACATGTACATAACACATCTTAATTCTTTTGTCACCCCCTTCTCTTCTCATCCCTCCATCTCTTGCTCCCCTTCCCTTTAGCAAAAGACCTATTTCCCTGTTTCCTATTATATATATATATATATATATATATATATATATATATATTTTTTTTTTTTTTTTTTTTTTTTTTGTACTGGGAATTGAACTCAGAACCTTGCGCTTGCCAGGCAGGCACTGTGCCACTGAGCTATATCCCCGGCCAATATTTCTTTTATATTGCTCTTTATTTATATTTTGAGTTTCTCATTCATTCATCAACCGATGGCACTGAGGTTCGTTCCATATCTTGGCTATTGTCAATAGTCCTGCAATGAACATGAGAGTGCTCATATCTCTTCAACATACTGATTTCTTGTCCTTTGGATATAAACCCTGTAGTGTGATTGCTGGATCATAGGGTAGAATTACTTTAAATTTTTTTTTTAGGAACCTCCACCTATTTTCCATGATGGCTGTACTAATTTATTTTCCTACCATGAATGTGTAAGGTTACTCTTTGTTTAGCACTTTGTTTTGTCTTCTATAACAGCCATTCTGACTGGAGCATAGTAGTATCTTAGTGGAGCTTTGTTTTTATTTCAGTGATGATTACTGGCATTAAAAATCTTGTCATGTACCTGTAGGACATTTTGTACATATAGTATTTTTTGATTCTAGATACAGGCTTTCAAGTAGAAAGTCAGAAGGGTACTTGAATATGGTTAAAGAAATCCACTAGTACAGTAAAAAATAAAAACATAAATTGTTTACTTGAGTGAACTGCTTTGCACAACACACCAGTCCAAGTTTGCAGGAGAAGACAGAGTCATGGTACTACAAACAAGGCTGAAGTAAATTCAGTTAATTGGTTCCCAAGTTCCCCCATATTTTGGTAAAGGAGAACAACACTAAAGCAAGGCTAAGCACAAAATATTACCCACAATAACCTTATCTTTATTAACCTCCTGATTCTCTCCCTCTTTCTTTGCCAAGGGAGCATGGCTGCATTTTGTCAAACACTGGAAAGGCACAAAACTCAACTCAACTCAACTCAACTCAACTATGGAAAACAGGCTCAAAAATTAAAGAAAGAAAGCACTTTTGATAGCAGCAACAAATGCCAAATAGATGACCCCAAGAACAATCACCCTAAATAGAACAGTCCTTAGGCCAAAACTTTGAGAACCCCACAATATACAAATGAAAAAAAAAAAAAAAAAAAGAACAGTGAGTTTTACTGGGACAAGCAGAAGAGGAAGTAAGACAGAACTTATCTTACACCTCTAAACGTTGTATCAATATTTATTAGTACTATTAGTACTAATATCTATTATTATTATAAGGTGTTCCTAGTCCCATTTTGCCTCCCTTTAAAGGATCACTTGTAGCAGGACAAATAAAGAGGAAGCTTTTATAGAAGTCTTACCTGCTTTCTGTTGCTGTAACTGAATACCCCTGACTTGGTTATTTATAAAATAGAGAGGTTCATTCGGTCATGGTTCTGGAGGCTGAGGTGTCCAAGTGCACAACACCAGCCTCTACACAGCTCCTGGGAAAGGCCTTATGCTGCTTCATAACATGACAGTAAGCTGAAGGGGAGATGAGCATGTGTGAGAAAGAAAGAGTGCAAGGGGCAAACTTGGACTGGTGTGTTGTGCAAAGCAGTTCACTCAAGTAAACAATTTATGTTTTTATTTTTTACTGTACTAGTGGATTTCTTTAACCATATTCAAGTACCCTTCTGACTTTCTACTTGAAAGCCTGTATCTAGAATCAAAAAATACTATATGTACAAAATGTCCTACAGGTACATGACAACTTTATAGCAATCCAATCCAGCTAAACTACTCCTTGAGAATTAACCCACTTCCTCAAAATAGGCATTAATCTATCTCAATGACCAAACAACCTTTACAAGTCTTCATCTCCATAACGGCAATTAAGTTTCAATGTGAATGTCCAACCAGACAGACTATATTCAAATCACAGCACTAACCAGCATGGTATACTAGTTCTACTGTTGTTTCTCCTTCTCTGGTTAATTCTGTTACTTCACATCTGTAGTTTCCTAATTTAGCATCATCCTTATCCATGTACAAAGAGGCGTCTCCTTTTAATAATTTCAGGACATTGATTTTTGCACTTGAAAAGCCACTGCCTGTAGTGGTATCCTGGTCAGGTCCATTAAAGATGAAAATAGCTTGTCCTTTAAAGTTCCATTTTACAAAAAACTCTCTACTGTCATTTGACCCTATGTTAGTAATGTAGCATGGAATGGTGACAGTTTTATTGCAAACGTTGTAATTTACAGATTTGATGTTTTTAAATAGTAGTTGAGCTGAACCTGGAAGACAAAATAAAAACAGTTTATTAGTTGTAAAATTCTATACTACAAATCTTAGGTATATCACAAAGTTTTAAGATTAAGAGCAATGGTTCAAAGCCTGGTGTGATGGTGCACACCTGCAATCCAAGCACTCAGGAAGCTGAAGCAGGTATACCACTATGAGTTCAAGGCCAGCCTAGGAAACATATGAACCCTTTCTCCAAAGGCAAAACAAGAGAAATGGTTCAATTGTTTGTTCATAAACAGTAAAGCAATGAGCAATACTAGAAGGCGAAAAACAGAAACAAGTTTTTAAATATTAACTTGCACATCTGAGAGACAAAAGAAGTTTCTTTTATTCATTTGCAGCAATACAAAGTATATATTACCATGCATGTTGGAATGAATTCAGCAGTTTTGTTGGAAAATGCATATACCATATCTAGCTTTGAAAATTCTGAAGTAATCATTTCTTCCTACTGATATATTTTGTTATAGTTTATATCTAGATGTCCTCCCAAAGACTCAAACGCTCATAGGCGAGGCTTTGGGGAGGTGACTGGATCATGGGGTGTGATACTGGATTAAGCCACTGATGCACTGATAGCTGGATGTGATACTGTTGGGAAGAGGTGGGTCACTGTGGGTGTGGCCCAGAGGGTATGCATCTCTCATCCTCCCCTAATCCCCCCTGCTTCTTGCCTGCCATGCCATAAACTGTTTCTCCTCTGCCATCCCACCCTGCCTTGGAGTCAGTTTATTATGGACTGAATTCCTCTACAAACTGAGCTAAAATAAATCTTTCCCCCTTTAACTTGTGGGTGCTGGGTATTTTGTCCCAACAGTGAGAAAGTAACTATGTCTTTTTTTTTTTTTTTTTTTTTTTTTTTTGTGGGTACCAGGGGGATGACCTCAGGACCTCGCGCGCCAACAGGCACCCGTGCTACTGAGCGATATCACCGGCCCCTTTTTCGTATGTGGGTTCCGGGAGTCGAACTCGGGCCCTCGCGCTTGCAAGGCAGGCGCTTACGCCGCTGAGCCATCTCACCGGCCCAACTATGTCTTATTAAGGGAAAATTTTAAACAGAAAGTCAAACCAAATATTCAGTCTCAGCTTCTATACACTTCTAAACAGAACTTGCTAAACTGATATGAAATTTATTTTTACCTTTATATTGCATTTCCAAAAGTGGCCAGTTCTACTGTATTTTAATACACAAAGTACATGAGATGAATCAAATTGCATCTTTCCACTCCGCTGAAAAGTCTCAGAATACTAATGAGAAAAATATTCTCTGTGGCTATCGTTCCATAGCAAAACAGATAGCAACAGACACATGGTATACAACTCTTACAAAGGATCATACACTATCAATGGTATCATCTTGCCCCATATTTCCTTGAAGCTACAGAACAATTTCTAAATGCATATTACAGGTATTCCTTCCTCCAAATAACCATAAACCACTGAAAAGGCCAAGAAACCCTGAAACTAAAAGCAGATACTGCTAACGTCTAGGGTATATTCCATCAACTCTTCTCAATAGCATAAAGTATGAATAGCTGCCTTGTACAAGATGGTTGAGTAAGTAGATGTGAGACAAAAGAGAAGGACCCAACACTCTCACAAAGGTACTTTTATTCTGCGGCTGTTCCAGGCACCTGTAGTTATTTCCTTTGACTGCAGCAGCCTTCAGACATATCCCAGATGACTCCACTCTACAGCCTCTCTGGATGGTTCTGTCCCTCTGTTCACAACCCACTTTTTTTCCTTTAAAAGCAACCTCCCCAATACCCTTAGAGGGTTCAGTCTATGCACTGTTCCCACTTATCCTAGAGCAGTAAGTCCTAATAAGGCCTTTTCATTAGGCATATTCTTGCCGATTCACGTTTCTATCTTGAGTAGAGTGTACTGAGCTGCTATACCAAGAGCTGATAACGCAAAGGCTGCTGGCATCCAGAGCTGATAATGATACAGTTTGCTGGCATGAAACCCACCCATGTGATCAGGGATGGTAACACTGACAACGGCTACTAATGAAGTATGGTGAAGAGCAATGGAGAACTGTTAGGAGAGCCACAAGCTCCAGTGGCTGGAAGAGTTCTGAGTTCTGCCATTAGCTGCCTGCTCTGACTTCACAGCTGTTAGCCACTGGCATTCAAAGCTCCGGGCTTATAACACCAAAAGCGCTACACATTGCCAACTCATGATTTCTTTACAATTGCACAAGAACCTTCAGCTGATAAGACACATCTTGGAAGCACATACAGTCCCTCTGAGAGGGACCTGAAGAAAAGGGTTGACAGTGGTCATGGTTGTCAGCAGGCTCAGGAGCCAACCCACATCTGATTTCCATATTATGTGTGCCTAAGAATTCACACTATCCATGGACGCAAGCACTCGTCATTCAACTAAAATATATGACAACGTGAAGGAACCGCAGTTAATCTTCCATATTCTTCAGTCATTTATCAACTCTTCCTTCAGTAGTTAGTTGAGTTCATTCTTAGTATTTCTTCCTTATATATAAACTGTAATAAAAAGTCAGGGCTTAGGATGTTATTATTGTAAGAATTATTATTAAACATGCACTGAATTGAATGCAATGATGTATGGTGAATATGACCGGGAAAAGGGTTTAAAAAAACTGAATACTTTTTAGTACTCAATTTTAAGCAACTCACTTCCCTATGTCTTGTTTACTGTCTAAGTAAGAGGATCAAAAGTGAACACTGGATGACTTCACAGTACTGGGGTGAGCATCAAAGGAAAAAATATAGGCAAATGCTCCTTAAACAACACTATGTTATAACATTATAGGGCAATATGATGAAAATGAGAAAATGTGGTATTTTAGTGTAATAAACTAGACCCTATCTAATTTGTTCAAATGGTTATACTTCTGGGAATTTTTCATCTGAATCGGGCTTGCAGGCATCATAGCTCACCTTTTCCCAGGACTCTACCTTTCTAGATATTGTACTATTAGGAAGCCCTAGGCAAAACTTGGGCTATGAATTGCATTCTTAAAACCTTCGGAGCTTTGAATTATTTCCCCAGAGAGAGAAGCACCGAGGGGAGAAACTCTAGTGAACAGGCAGGGAACAAAGGGATGATGGCGTTGGAATTACAAAGGAAGGCAAGTGTCAGAAAATAGGGCGAAATTTTTTTTTTATGAATTTTGGTGTTTTTTTTCAATATAGTACTGAGCATTGTCTAACAGATCCTTTGGAATTATCTGATTCTGTAGGGCTCTGTGTCTCCCAGAGACTGTGATTGGGTTATTTCATAATTTTGTAAGTTGTCCATAACTGATAGTAATGCAGACAACTAGTGTCCAAGTATATACAAGTTTTGTTTTGCTACTGATTTCCACCTGGCAAAAGAAAGTATTAAAAAAATCACGTTTTACTGATGAGTAAATTGACCAATTTTGCATCTGTTAGCAATTAATTTCAACATTTTGCTTGCCTATAAATGTGTATTCTCTTTCAATGCTCCTTTAATTGGCTTTTGTCTTCAGCCTGGCTTGTCTTAAATTAATGAATTAAGTAAAAAATTTTAAATGTGCCCATTTTAATTTGTATGAGTCATTTAAAAATCATATTTGCCTAAGTGATTTGGACATTTTTTTCTTCAGTAAATAATAAAAGCGAAGAGTTCAGTTATCCTGTCAAACTTCTTGAGAAAGCTCTACGTATGAAAGAAGTGGTTAGAAAATGCTCCATAATTTTATAACTTATATTTAGAAAATAAATTTCCTAATGAATGCAAAAAACACTAATTTTATTGTTGTATTTCTCTTAGTAGAACACTTCATACCTTAAGTAATTTACACAGAATAAATGCTGCCAGTAAAATTTAAAGTAAAACTAAACTGGATAATCTATGATTTGAATAAACTTTGCATTCATAGTTAATAAATAAGGATAGTCCAAAATATTGCAGATGTAAAGGATAACTTCATCCTCTATAAAAATGTATAGAAATTACTAAGTAGTAAACTGATGTGATCTGATATTTTTTTCTTTTGCGTAGTGCCTTCTGTTGAAACAGCAAAGTGAAGGAAAGATGGAAAATATAGGGAGCAAATAAAGGAAAATAGATAAGTAGCATGAATAACAAAATTCTACATAAGACATACCAGTGTAAATCACTTGGTAGATAAATTTAGCCCAGGGTGCCGTCAGAGTTACAGATAGAAGAGGAAGACTTTCTTCTGTTGCATGTCAACAACACTGTGATACTGGGGATGGATCCAACAGACAGAGTCCAGCATCTTTTGTATGGTGAATGAAGAATCGCAAGTGCACATCCGATGGTGAAAGAGCAGTTATTGAAGATCATGAGAAGTGCTCAGGATGTGAGAAAAATATGGCACAAACAGAAAAATGGTGCCAGGATGACAAGAAAAGGAAAAAGCACACAGACAAATCAGGCCTTCAGATTTCTAAGGAGGTGCACCCCAGCCTGGGTGCCTCTCCCTGGGTCTCTAGGTAAGACTGACAGGAGTGATCAACAGAGTGCGGAGTCATCCAGAGTCAGGGGCTTCCAACAAGCATGCGTGATCCAGAGCTCGCTCTGATTAAGTTACATGTAACCAAGGCAAAAGGATTGTAACCTGGGATGTTGCCCAAACTCAAGTGGGTGGAGGGGTGCAGTCTCCCAGCCCCTGTACTAATTGGACTTTATGACTTCCATGAACACAGACCACCAACGAAACTATCTCAGACCACAGTCCCCACAATAGCCATGGAGTTGCAGAGGACGCCTAAGGGCACTGGAATCAGGGCACACAAGTCCGGCTCAGATTTTTTGTTTGTTTTGAGACAGGGTCTTGCTATGAACTTCAGGCTGGCCTTGAATACCTATGTAGTCCAGGCTGGCCTCAAACTGATGGGGCCAGCCTCAGCCTCTCAAGTGCTGGGATTACAGTGTGCACCACCACGGTTGGCCCAGCTCAGAAATTTTAAACAAGCAGTCAACATGCATTGAGAGTCACCTGATAGGAAACATTGTGAGAGAACGAGGGGATGCAATGATGAAAAAAAGTAGGAATTATCTTTAGGAGGACTTCACAATTCCTACATAGGAAAGGATTTTAGTTCATATGGTACAAGGTCGTAAGTATCATTTTTTGTGTATGAACGAAGTGCTCTGGATGGGCAGAAGAGTAATCAGACTAACAGATTTCCTAAAAACATTGATGTCACTACTAAAACAACAGAAGGTTTTTCATAGTGGGCTCTTAAATCTTTTTTTTTTTTTTTTTTTTTTTTTCTGGTACTGTGGACTGAACCCAAGGCTTTCCCACTGAACTACCTCCTGAACACCTTTCTTTCTTTCTTTCTTTTTATTTTTAGACAAGTTCTCCCTCAGTTACTAAGTTTTCCAGGCTGGGCTTGAATTTGCAATCTATCTGCCTTAGCCTCCCAGAGTACTTGTATAACAGGCATGTGCTACAATGCTTGGCTCATCTTTTATCTTTCCACAAACGACGTAAATTTTCTCTCCTGTTAACAACTCCTGAACCCCTCTTCCTTTGCCTATTATTCTACATTCTCCAAAACAGACCTCTGTCCCTACTTAATTTGAGTCCTTCAGAGGAAGCAGATGCTTCTAAAATTTCCCACCTACAAACTTACCTGCAACCTGACTGTTTACACCTCTTTTCCTCCTGCTTCCTTCTTTTTCAAAAATAAATCCCTTCACCTGAGAGCTAGTTTTCATTCTACTGCTGATTCATCTGTTTTAAGGACTTTTGCAAATTGATTATCATTCTCCAAATCCCCTTATTCCATTTGTGAGGCATTTAAAACATTCTTTTAAAAATTCTTGAGTATTCATCAACTTTAAAAATTTCACATGCTAGTCTCTCTTTCCTCACATGCTAAGGTAATAGTCTATGTGTATTTCTTCACCATCAGCACACTTCACTCCTTAAATCTTCACCACCTGGTTTCCACCCCTTCCCCATTACTTCACCACTCCAGACCTTGCCTGAATCCATGATGCCTTGTAAAAAAACAGTGTGCATTGTTCCCTTTCTGTCCTGATGTCTCTACAGTTCTTGAAGCAGTAGGCAGCTCCTCATCCTGTCTTGCTCTTGTTCCTTGGCCTCTATGGTCGCTCTTGATGAGGAATTTCCTCCTTTGTTTACCTCTAACTTGCTTTCTTGAAGTCTACTCACTCCTTGGCTCCCACTAAATGGGAGTGTCCACAGGACTTTCTAGTCAGCGCCCCCCTTGACCAAGTATTCTTCTTTCCCATGGTTTTAACTACCTGTGCACTTGTTTCTTTACTGAACAAGGACCCATATTTCTTTTAAACTTAGAGCAGCTGTGATCTGGGGGTAGAGAAAAGGATTCTGGAGCCTAGAACATATGTCAGAGAACAGATGGCCTCTTGTTGCTAGGAAAACTGGTTTTCCATATGCAGAAGAACGAATCTAGACCTGTATTTCTCATCCTGCACTAAAGTCAAATCAAAATGGATCAAAGACCTAGATATAAAAACAAGTGCTGAAACTGCTGAAAGATAAAATGGGTAAAGTTCTTGAAGACATAACCATAGACAAGGACTTTCTGAACATAAACCCAACTGCACAAGAAATAATGTCAAGAAGCAACAGATGGGATTAAATCAAGTTTAAAAGCCCTGTACAGCACAGGAAACAACCACCATAGTGAAAGGAAAACCTACAAAATGGGGAAAAGTTTTTGCCAGGTACTCTTTGGACAAAGCACTAATGTATAAAGAATTCAAATATTTGACTCCCTTCAAAAAGTCCCAATATAATGGACAACTAAAATGAATAGACACATCTCCAAAGAAGTACAAATGGCTAATAAGTACATGAAAAAATGCTCAGAATCTTTTGCCATTAAAGAAATGCAAATCCATACAGAATTGAGATTCCTGTTAAGAATGCCTATGGTCAAATAATCCAAAAATAATAAATATTAGTGAGGCAGTGGGGAAAAAGGATCCCTTCTACATTGTTAAGAATGTAAACTAGTCAAACACTATGGAAATAACATGATTACTCAAAAAACTAAAAATATAAATTTTATTTGATGCAGCTATACCCTTTCTAAAAGAGTTAAAAGCCCAACAGAGTTCCTAAACTCTTCTTCCAAAAAGAGTTAAAAACATCATACTTCAGTAATACATGCATACCCATGTTTATAGGATCAGAATTCATAACAAGCAAATCATAGAAGTGTCCTATATGCCAAGAAAGAAACACGGTATACATTCACAATGGAGTACTACTCAGCCAGAAAAGATAAATTTGAGTCATTTGTAGGACAATGAATGGATCTTGAGACCATAATGCTAAGTTAAACAAATCAGACACAGAAAATTAAATATCACTTGGTTTTTCTTAAATGAAAAATTCAAAGTATAAGTAATTTAAAGAGAAAACAAAAGAGAAATTATAAACAGGGAGACAGACTTTGTGGAGATGGGAAAGAAATCCAGGGAAGTGCAGAAAGGAGAGCACAGACGAGGAGGAAAAGCAAAAATGATCAAGATGCGATATGTACATGTATCAATTCTCCAAATGAATGTAATTATTATGTATCATAAACATATACCAATAATAAAAATTATAAAGTATGAATCTCAAGACAGAAAGTCTCTTCGTATAGGCAAGGATTCACTCTTCCATATTCGTGGGTTTTTGTTTTTGTTTTTTAAAGAAACGAGATCTTATTATGCTGCCCAGGCTGGTTCTGAACTCCCCTGGGCTGAAGTGGTCCTCCTGTCTCAGGCTCCTGAGTAGCTGGAAATACAGGTGGCTGCCACCCCTACTGCTTCTCACTTCTATAGGCTAGCTCATGGAATCATGAAGCTGCAAAATTTATTGGAAAATTTCATGTCAGTTGTATGTGTAGATAGAAAGGGTCCTTCAAATATCACATGAAAATATCTAAGAATGATCTTAGAGGGTGATCTTTCAATCAGTATTTGTGTGATAAATAAGAATGTTATGGTAAAGAAAGAGTTTTCTAGAGAGAATAAATAACATTTTTACAGAGGAATGAAGGAAGAGAATGAATAAGTGAGAGCAGGTGAGGCCTAGGAAATAAGGCTGGAAAGATGGTACAGAAAAACTGTAAAAGCTTCCTTGAATGTCATGCTGAGAAGTGCAGACTTGATAACATAATCAACAGCCAACCACTTAGATTTATTTTCACTTTAAAATTAACATTGACAGCATTATGAAAGGTAGACTGAGAGTAGAAAAGTAAAAAAGAAAGGAAGACCCATTAAAAGCCTTCTGCATCAGTCCAGGAAAATGGCAAATAGAGAAGGGTTAAAAATGACAGTAAAACTCAGAATTTTTATAATAAACAGAAGTCAGATGTAGGAGTGGAGTGATTTTAAAAAGGAAAAATCAAAACTTTTCACCGAGATAGTATGTGTAACTAGTCGTATTGTGGGTTAATTATAGAGATAAAAGAGGCTTGATCTGGGAAGAATATTCTTCCAACATTTAATAGCTCAGTCACTAAAACCTATGGTTTAATGAAGTGGAGATGTCCAGCAAATTCCAAGACCTATGAATCTGGATTTAAGGAGAAAGGTCAGAGCTATAAAAGCTTTGAAGTCTACAAGAATGTAGTTGCTAACTGATATCCTGAGCAATAAACAAGATTTCCTAGAGTCCTTATAAATCAAATAGTGGTTGAGAATAAGATCTTGAGGAATATGAATATTTACATACCTAACAGTCTAAACGGAATGGGCCAAAGAAGTTAGAGAAATAGAAGAGACAAAGAGTATATGACTGCAAACTAAGGAAGGGTCTTAGTATGGATAAAATAGATATTAAATGGCCTCTAGATTGAAAATTATCTATTTTATTTCTCGCAATGTCAACGAACAAGAGGATAAGATACAAATTGTTCTTGGGAAATTAATGAAAAGAGAATTGAGCAATTGTGATTCTCTTTCAATAAATCTGCCACAGTAATAAAACAGAGAGGAAAGGCAACAACTGAGAGCTTGGAGACAGGGAACAGGGCAAGTACATTTTAGTTCTTGGATTTAGCTCTTGGATTTTCTTCCTAACATGGGGTAACACTTGATCAAGGGTGCAAGCTTAGGAGAAGGAGTCAGTGGAGAGGGCAAGATCTAGGATGCAAGACTGAAGAATTAAGCTGACTGAGCAGGTCTCCAAGATGGTGGAAGTCAAAGAGTAGTACGCAGGTTGCCTTTCCCCTGGAGAGGGGAATAGGGATACTTCTGACGCTAGGTGGGACGAGAATGAAAAGAAGGTTGTGTAAGACATTTTCGGCTAGCTCAGTAATGGTGGGAAGGCAGCTGAGGGACCAAAGCAGTCGCCGTTATTGCTTACAGTGGCGTAGGAAGTTAATGTTCTGCTCAGAAGGAATGTTCAAGAATGGCTGAGGGCCGGTGAGATGGCTCAGCGGTGTAAGCGCCTGCCTGGCAAGCGCGAGGGCCCGAGTTTGACTCCCAGAACCCACATACGAAAAAAGGGCCGGTGATATCGCTCAGCGGCACGGGCGCCTGCAGGCGCACGAGGTCCTGAGGTCGACCCCCGGTACCCACCAAAAAAAAAAAAAAAAAAAAAAAATGGCTGAGAAGCCCCAGCAGTTGCTAAGGTAAATGAAGCAAAGCTCATGAGTAAAGATACCTGCCAAAAATGAATCCTACCGGTTTTGCCCTCACAACTAGCTGCTGGCACGAAGAACTGGACGCTCAGACTGAATAGGGTTAGGGATGGAAAGGAGGATCCGGTCACACCTCTTCTCAGTGGAAACTAAAACAAAGGTATTGGGTAGAGTGATGGGTCCACAAGTGACTTACTTCTGACTCAAAATAGTCCCTGCACTGGATTTAAAAGTGGTCTTATGAGAATGGAAGCGGCTAACTTGGAGTTATTAGAGATGGGGCAGTTTAAACTCAGTAAATCCAGAATTACAGCCTTATCAAGAACTTCAAGTATATTAAATACTACCGAGGGATAAAAATAAACTCTATTTTCAATAAACTGCACTGTAATTTATTAAGAAGCACAGGCTGAAATTTGTCGATAAGCCAGAGAGCCTTGCAAAAAGCTTAAGAGTGTAACATGGCCTCACAGTTGTTTAGAATGAAAAATGTAAAAGTATTAAGATGTGTGTATTAATTCTCCTAATCTACATCTCAAACCTTGGGGTGGATAAGATTTTAAATCTTGTGCAACTACTCCATGGATGTGGTATGAAATACTCAGAGGGGGGGTGGAGCTCCTAATTCGTGTTTCAGCTTCATGTCACCACGAAGACAGAAAATCCAGGTTCTGTCGTCGGAGTTTAGGTACATCAAAATTAACTTTTCTGCATACTGTGTGTTTTTACTTTACTCCTAAATGAACTTAACAAAACGGAGCCTGTATTATTTTTTTGTCATACGATAAATGCCTGGACTAAAACACAAAGTTGAAAGTAACTTTACGATAACCCACAGGTGCATTATATTATACTCAGACACGAAACATAAAAATATGGAAATTTTTTATCTTGTATAAAAGCTATTACCACAAAAAACTAAAAAGATTATGTGGTAATTATGTTACAAAACAACATTACTGTATTAAAAACAATGCCTTTACTAGCTATAGTTGAATTCACATTAAGAAATTCAAACAGCATTGATAAAAGTGATTATTTTGGACTCAGAATATTTATCAATGGGGTTCACCTATTTTTCCTCTTTAGAACCTAGTCTTACAACTCTCCATTAATACCTCAGGGGCAAAGATAAGCCATCTGCCAAAACACAGATGCCCGCATGAGTAAGTGTCCTATGGTCGGGCATTTAACACACTGCTGCTGGACTTGCTGGGGTGATGCCGTGAGTGAGAACTTCTAAACAGACATTTACTTCCGTAAAATGGCACTTTGTGTTTGAAAATAGCATACTTTTTAGACAAAAACATTTTCATTTAAACAAATCACTATTAGATTTACATAGTAAAAATCATGTGTATCCCGATTTTAAAAACTTACTCTGAAGAAAAATCATCCAACCACTAAAAAAGACACTTCATAAATATTTATTTACGGTTATATTTATTGGTGAATCTCTCTGAATCTGTTGATGTGTCTGCTTGCTTTCTCTTCTCCTCTCCCCTCTTCTCCCTCCCCTCTTCTCTCCTCCTCTTTCCTTTTCCTTCTTTTCTTTCTTGCATGGCACTGGGGATTGCTCCCAGGACCTGGCATGGAGCTCCATCTCCAGCTCTTTTGTATTTTGAGACAGATTCTCACTAAGTTACCCAATATGGCTCAAACGTGCCATCCTCCTGCCTCAGCCTCCCAAGTAACTGGGATTACAGGTGTAGGCCTGGCTTGCTGATGTGCTTCTAAAAAAAGTATTGGACATATTGGGGCAAGGGGCAACATAATTCATTGTGCATAACCACTATAGCAGGTTGCAGTCTGTCTTTAATTAG
Organism: Erethizon dorsatum; assembly: GCA_028451465.1. Classification (NCBI taxonomy): domain Eukaryota; kingdom Metazoa; phylum Chordata; class Mammalia; order Rodentia; family Erethizontidae; genus Erethizon; species Erethizon dorsatum. The sequence goes on from CM051831.1 coordinate 73,095,496, forward strand.
CTGAAAATATTATCCAAGATGACTTCTTTTACCACAAAGGTACCTGAAACTGTAAGAAGAATGATGTCTCTTTTGAGATTGTTCAGGGTCACAGCTGGATGACACCAAAATCAATTCTAATAGCTCAGCAGCACAAGCACCTGCCTGGCAAGCACAAGGTCCTGAGTTCGATTCCTGATACAAAAAAAATCAATTCTATCCAGGTAAAAAGGACTTAATTTAGAACTTTGACCCCAGGGAGGCTGCAAAAGACTTTAAAAGGTTTAAAAACTTGACCAAAATAGGAACACAGGTTACTGTGAAATAATACTCATTTATTTCACTAGAATGATACTTAAAATATTTTACAAGTATATGCAGAAAGTTAGCAAACAAAAAAATCTCTGATTTTTCTTAAGGCTCAATTATTATAAATAATCAAAAACTTAAAGACAACATAAAATAGAAAATTATCTTGATTCATATCCCAAATCTCATAAGCCAATTACTAAAAGGTGAGAGAAAATCTCCTATAGTGTGATTACTTCTCCTTGTAGGAAGCCCGTTTAGAAAATATGAACGTCAAATCTAGTGAAAATGTTCTTAAATATAATCAAGCCTAGTATGGCAAGGTTATGACAGTATACCATACTATAGAACACAAATAAGAAAACCAGAACCTTGATCATGGAATGCATGGTTCTTAGAAACAGTAAAAGAATGTCAAATTGTCTTTTTTTTTTCCTTTTCCCTTCCTTCCCTTCCCCCTCCTGGCTTCCTTGTTCCCCTTCCCATTTGAAAATTTTCTTCCAACTTCCCAGTATCTGTCATCCATTTTGGTCCTTACTTACCCCTTCAGTTTCTCACACAAGATTCTGGTTACATGGAACAATTTAAATACATTTTAAAAATCCAAGAATACAGAATCAAGTCATACTTGGGGAAAACCTTGCTCTCATGGGCCTATAAAACAGCTTTAATATCAGGCTACAATAGTGTGGTCAGAAAAAAAAGAAATTACAAGAGCTGACTAAAAATCATAGGGAGACACTCACCAATTAAAAGTAACTAAAAAACATGAAAAAGCTGTGTTTTAGAAGACGGGTGAATTTTAAACAAAATAGATTTCAAAATTAAAATCCCAATCTCTGGTAATTAATATATGATCTTAGAAAGACATAATTTCCTTTAATTTGTCAATACATCCATACATAAATTCCTTTATAAAATTTATATTTTGAGAATCTTTTATCTTGATTTGCTTTAACTTCCTATGACTTGCTTAACCTTTTAGATTGTCATATACATAATATGCATGCATACACACACATATCCTGGAAAAATCTACTCATTTTAGGGCAAAAATTGCATTTTATCACACAATACTTCTTTCACTTAAAATTATTTTAAATAAAGAGAAAAAAGATTGATAAGAAATAGGGAGATTCATCTTTTCAAATGGGAAAGGGATCAAAACATGGAGGGAGGGGGAGAGACAGGTGGGAAGGGAGTGAACAAATAAAAACTGGAGAAAAATATCTTTAAAAATGTTATCTAAAAATACATCTTTATAACTTTTTTAATTTGTCTCCTGTTATCTTTTCTTTGTCTTATTTTTCCTTCCAAAGTTTACTTTTTGAAAGAATATTTAAAGAATTTCTGGGATGGTGAGATAGCTCAATGGCATAAGCGCCTGCCTGGCAAGCGCAAGGTCCTGAGTTTGACTCCCACATACTAAAAAAGGGCTGGTGATATCACTCAGAGGCACAGGCGCCTGCTGGCGCGCTAGGTCCTGAGTTTGACCCCCGGTACCCACAAAAAAAAAAAAAAGAATTTCTGAATTAAACCCTAAGAGTCAAATTGCTGTGCATGGTTCATAGGAAGCAACGGACACTGCTATGGCTTATATCCGATGTGCCTCCAAAGCCTCATGCACTCATAGGTGAGGCTTTTGGGAATGACTGGATCATGGGTGTGTGGTACTAGATCAGTTCACTGATTGGTGTATCATAGTTCTGTGTGTGACTGAATGGATTTCTGACAATAGAAAGCCACCCTGTGTGTGAGCAGTGCCAACCTATAGGCTTCTAGCCTGGATAGAACAGAAGGGGAAAGCAGGAGGAATGCTGCTGCTTCCTACCTGCTATGACATGGACTGTTTCTCCTCTGCCATGCCCCTCCACCATGCTGCCCTGCCTTGGAGCCAATTGACCATGGACTGAAACCTCTACAACCTGTGAACTAAAAACCCTTCTCCTTTAACTTGTGGATGTTGGGTATCTTGTCCCAGCAACAAGAAAGTAAGTAAGGCACACTGTATTATACTCACCTCTGTACATTTTTTCTCAGATAAATTTTACATTTTTATGATCTTAAACATTTAATAAAAATAACCATAACTTGCTTGTATTATCTTTAATGTTCACAACTTTGAGATACGGTTACTTTAAACCAACACTATTATATTACCAAATTTTTATGAAAGTCATATGAACTTATAAACCATTTAGGTTACTCTTTTATCTGACAAAATACTTGATTTTAAGTGTTTATTTTTTCAAGTCAATATAATTCTTTTATATTAAGTGTTCTGGTAGAAACTATATACATATAACATACAGATATAAATGTAACAACATACAGACAAACTATAATAACAAATCTTAGTTTTCATTAAATACTTAGTCATGAGTAAAGCTTAATAATATAACTTCACCAGTCTAAAAAAAGTTGGATCCAAATTATATCTCTAACAAAATGGGACAAGGTAAACTTTAGAATTTTTAAATTTGCCCTAATAAGTAATAGTACAAAGGCTGTGCCCTAAACTTTTAATAAATTTAAAATAGAGGAAGCCTGGCATGGTGGCACACAACTATAATCCCAGCACTTGGGAGGCTGAGGTAAAAGGATCACTATGAGTTTGAAGCCAGCCTGGGCTACAAAATGAGTTCAAGGCCAGCCTGAACTGCACAGTGAAACCCTGTCTCAAAAAGACAATAAATGAATAAATAAATGAATAAATAAAATAGGCAGAGGACAAAAAATTTGAAAAGGCAGAGTACTTAGAAGTCTCTACATGTTACCCTACATTTGTCGTGTTTTAAATTTAGTTTTGAGGGAAAGAAAAGCTTGTCATTTATTTGTCCACTGGTTTAAAATGTGTATGACAATGGTCCACAATTTTTGAATATATATGCATATCTATTTATTTATTTGAATACACACACGGACAATTTTCATCATGTTTTTTAGGATGCATTTGTAAGCCTTGGAGCAAACAGGGTATCCTGTCTTATAAAGGTTCTGGACGAGTCCAAGAATTAAATTTAATGTAGAATACAAATAGTTAATGTGTATGTGGGGTAGAGCCCTCATAAAGAAACAAAATCTTCAAAGAAGTTAACAATATACTGGATTGGACAAGAATAATAAAAGTTAAAACTGTGGCTGAATATGTGAGGAGGCTTTGCAAGAGTTTTACAGTATTCTCTTGGTCTCAACTTTTTGCTTTTTTAAATAAAGACTGATGCCTTTCTTCCACTAAAGGGACCTGTCTTTCTCATGAGGATTCTACCTTTTGCTTTAAGAAATAGCAAAAACGTTTTTTCGAGTGTCTTCACTTAAATGGCTCATATGTTAGAGTAGCAAGTTTTAACTTTTCCATTTCATCCATCTGGAATTTCCCTAGAAGTTTTATTTTTAAAGCTGATTTAGTGGCTGTGGAGAGAACAACTGGGCTAATAGCTGAGATGCTATAGGAAGGGTAGGGCAAGTCTCTGGAGAAGAAGGAGTTTTAGCTTTAATTTTCTGGGTCCAGAGTGCATTTTAAGGCAAAGAATGCCAACTGAGATACATGTCCCATCCAAATTGTTTTATTTTATAGTTATCACCTTTAAATTTAGTGCTAACTAAATAAGGGTGGAGAGCCTGAACGGTCCCTAAAATGTTTGAGCATGTCATCAGCTAGAGTCTGGGATTGGAGGTTTCTTGGCATGACCTTGAATTACTGAAAGTCCATAGTGCAAACAAATTTATCTAGGACATTTGGTTTAAAAGTGAATATACAAAAGATATACAAAAACAAAACAGGTGTGCACACACACGAAAAGAACAAAGTGCGTACATACTTACTAGGAAGGATGGAGAGAGGTTCCTCATAAACAAGACAGGAAAGAATCCTCATAAAACAGGTCCAGATAACAGTGCAGGACTCAGGCCAATATAGTTGGAGGTTTGGACAGAGACCCAGGTGAGGAAAGGTGACACAAGGAAGAAAGTCTTTCTGGGGGCAGATGTGGGTACCCATGCAGTAATCCTGTCAGCAGTTAATATCTGAGGTGAGTCTGCTTTGGACCCCACTTCTGGCACCATGTAATGTCATACCCAATTCAAAATGTAAAGAATCTATAATAAAGGGACTCTTATTTGTGACAAACAAAGGATAGATTGCAATGCAGGACACACATGCACAGGGTGGGTGGCTTCTGGGATGTGCGAAGAGCGAAGGAAAGTGGATTTCACTGGGGAAAATGTTACTTGAAGTGACTGGAAATAAAGCTCAATGATACAGACAGCATTATATGAGCATGAGCATGACTCTTTGATGAATGGCTGAAATTACTATGTGCAACTAGTATGGACACATAAGAGGTGCTCCATCATCAGCTGCTAAATAAAGTCAGTCATGAGGGTATGTCAGGGCATTCCATCGAGCTGGTCGTAGGAGATAGTTCCTGAAGCAGGCATCCATGAAGTCAGCAGTCTCCCACCCAAAGCTTCTCAACTCCATTGTAGTGGTTGTGACTCCACTTGAGAAATGACTGCATTTGGCATACTAATTTTCAAAGGCGTGCACACAGGCTAACAAAATGAAATTATTCTAGCATTCGGGGAAAAATGGAACAATTGATGCTACTGGTACTCAACCTCAACTCTGAATCTTACAAACAATTCACAAAGGGCTCTGCAAATCTGAAGTGTGACAAGTACTACAGTGCAATGAAAATTCCTATACCTTCCCCAGCTTTTACAGATGAAGCATGCACTTTTAAAAAGGAAATGTTGCTGGGGATATAGCTCAGTGGCAAAGCGCCTGCCTGGCAAGTGTGAGGTCATGAGTTCGATTCCTGGTACAAATAAATAAATAAATAAATAAATAAATTAAAAAGGAAATGTCTCCCAAACAATTGGTATGTGTGTGTGTGTGGGGGGGTGTATCAGTCTGTTTAATGCTGATCTAACAAAATACCTGAGGAAGGGCACTTTATTTTAAAAAGAGGTTTGTTTAGCTCACAGTTTTGGAGGCTGTAAGTCCAAGATTGAGTGGCCCCACTGACTTATGTTCTGGTGAGGGCCCAATGGCAGAAGGCATCCCAGTGGCAGAAGTATACGTAGAAGAATTCGTATGGCACAGCAGGAAGTCAGAGACATTCAGAGGTCAGGCTCCTCCTCTCAAACAACTTACTGTTAGAGAAACTGAGGTAGGAGGTATAGCAAGGATTACAGAGAATAAAAGGCCATGGGGCAAGAATCAAGAAATCAGAGCAAGGATGACAATGTCAAAATATCAGAAAACCAATACATAAAGGTCACCCTGCCCCAAGACTACCATGCATGCACAAACCCAAAAGTACATGACCCTTGCCTGTGTCTAACCTCATTTGGATTGCAGTTTTGACACCCCCCCTGCATGGGTTTTGAACACCAGGACATTTCCTCTAAAAACCATGTATGGTCAAAAACTATCCCGAGTGCTGGGTAGAGTCAGGACCCAGTTGGGCCATGATTCCTGCCAATCCCTAGCTACAGATTCTCCTAGAATCCCAGGACCTTAAGAGGCCCAATACCTGCCTTTATCCAGGCCCTGAGCCCTTCTCTCTGGCCAGTTCCCACTCTGTGGTGTGTACCTTCACCTCTGCGGCTCAACATTTAAAAGCGGTTACGCCTTTTAAAATAAATCTTACTCTTGTTACTCCTTTTGAGCGTCCTCCTCAATTCTTTGTTCAGGATATCAATCACCCCAAGTCCTCCCTCAAAGCAATTCCCCTGAGACCCTCCATCCCATAGCAAAACTGATTAGGCTCCCACAATTGTGCTCTACATTCCCGGTACTGGGTGCCATGGAGCACACCGCCCTAGCTGCTTGGGAGACTGAGACAGAGTATCATTTGAGACGAAGAACTCCAGGCCAGCCTGGGCAACATCAGGAAGCTCCTCAAACCCAAACCCAAACCCAACCTACTTTAACCCTTTCCCAGGGCAGCACCCCCACCTTCAACCTAATTATTTTCACTAGGCCCCACTTCCAAAGGTTCTACCACATCTTAGCTCCCAACACATAACTCTTTAGGGGACAAAACACATCCAAACCACAGCATAAGGCAAAAAAAACTCTTTGAAGTCCAAAGACACCAAATCCCAATGTGCTGCATGAGTCGTGGGACTCCGGGTTATTGTCTTACTTTCGGCAAAATTTAGGTAACTTTTAAAACTGGTCCCCCAAATAACGTAGGAAAGCATCAACCAATGGTTGGACTGTAGTTACATGATGGTGTGGCTTGGTGGTCACGAGAGAGTCTCAAGGAAGCTTATTTTTAGATTTAAAACAACAAAATACACCAACAGAGGATTCTTCTGATAAATGCTGGGTCGGAAAGGAAACTTAATTGGCTCCTGCGGTAGAGCAAAATCCCTTCTGGCCGACTTCACCCAAATGCGCACTAACATCGCCAGGCGCCCTGGCCCTCCCACTCTCCCCCCTCCAACCCCAAATGCGTGGACTGGGGAGGAGAGGTGAGAAATCAGGGATCCTAGGCAGCTGCCGCCCCTCGCCCCCTTTCTCTACCATTCCCGTTTGCACGGGTTGCGCGGTCTCCAGCCTTCCCCGGGGCTGCATGTGGAGGGGTGGACGGGGTGAAGGAGAGGAGCCCGCTGTCACCCGGGGGGAGAGAGACGACAGCAAGGAGGGAAGGAAGGAAGGGGGCGCCCGGTGACCCGCAGGGCCCCCCCCGCACCCCGCGCCCGGCCACCCTCTCCCGGCACACGCCTGCGGGGGCGGCCGCGGCGAGGACGCAGCGCTGGGGCTGGGGGGCCGGGAGCCACTCACCAAAGCACCACGAGCCCAGCAGCAGCGTCGCCACCAAGGGCCACATCGCGCCGCCCGGGTTGGCCGCGGGTGTTGAGCAGCCGCCGCCTCAGATACCGTTGCGGGCGGACTGGCACGCGCGCTCGCCCCCGCCGCCTCGGCCTCCAGGGCCGCTGCGCGCGCCCTGCGGGCTTCCTGCTCCCGCCTCGCCGCCCCGCTCCCCACGCTCCGAGTCCCCGTCCGCCGCGCCGTGCCCAGCCTGCGGCCGCAGCTCCCGGGGCCTCCGGGCGCCCGCCCCCCGCGGGCTGCTTCCCGCCTTCTGCAGAGCCCGGCCCCGCCGCCCCGCCGCGCTCTCGCTCCCCGCGCGCTCCGCGCCCCGTCGGGCTCCGCTCAGCCGACCTCGGGGCCCCGGCCCGCGCCGGCGCGGCCTCCCTCTGCTGGGGCCCGGAGCCCGACCTTCCCTCGGCCCTCACCGCGCCCCAGAGCGAGCGCGCCCCGCGGGGCCCCGCACCCCGCCCCGAGCCCGGGGCCCCCAGCCCGCCCGGCCGCTCGCGCCTGGCTTCTTCGTTTCCGGAGGGATTCTCTGCCCTCCTCACTTTAGTGTTTTCGTCAAGCGAGTTCCAGTCCTGGTGGTGAGCGTTTATATGGGGCGAACGTGGAGACGCGGGCAACATCGAGGCACGGCGCAAACAGAGCCGACCGAGCCCGACGCCGCTGCCCGCGGCCGCTGAGCCTGGTTTGTGACTCTGCCGTGGGTACTTCTCTGCGCTGTTTGGGTTTATCGTGCTTGAAAAATGGGTTCAGGATGTGACTCCAAGCTATGATATGGACAAGGCCTCTAAATATATCGCAGAATCACACAGGCCGTATCATTCATGCCAGAGCAAAGCCCCTTTTAAAGCTACCGTTGGCGTTCGTCCGAGTGATGAACTCTTGTCAAAGTGTCAGGCTCCAGTGGAGCGCGGATACTGTCCGCTCCCTTGGTTGGTTCTCTCACCTGCTGGAAAAGACAGCAACTTCCCACCACAGTATCCCACTTCTCCAAATCCTCTACCCTGGGCATCTCCTCCCAAGCATCCATTACCACAGTAATCAAATTCAGGAAGGAGAACTGCTGCTCTCTATGACACTGAAGCAATGTACTGTATTCTACGAAGTATTCCCTCCTCCAAGATTTTCCATAAAATTAGGCAAAGAGAAGGGGTGCACCAAGTCTGTTAATGTGACTTGAGGCAAGTTGCACTAGTGCAACTTGATTGTTTTTTTAACTGATAAGAAAAGCAAGAAAAATAATAGTCTAGCAGACATCTCAGTAAAACAATGGTTAATAACTGTGGTGGTAATGATTTGAAAGGAGCCCTTGACACCCTGAGCCTATCAAAGGAGCCGATCAATTCTCCTCCAACTGCTGCTCACAGGGATACAAAAGAATCGTCCACCAGACTCTGAGCCCTGGGGACACTGTGTACCACAGAGCAGCTGGTTGGCTAAATAAGGCTGTCAGCTGTCCCTGGAACTGACCAACCCCCTAACGCTGAAGAGGGACTGGTAAAGACTTCAGAGGTGGAGATCCAGGGATGTTGTGTTTCACACTGGGAACTCCTGAGACTATCTGCTTAATGTCCCTTTGTGCAGAAAATGGAATAGGCTTAAGTGAGGCCAGTAAGAGGCCACCCGGATGATCACCTCGGCTCGTGGGACTCTAGTTGGGACAACGGGTGGTGTAGGAGCAAGAGGAGGCTTATCTCAGGAAGGACAGTCCATGGCAACCTGCTCTGGCTTGATATCTTCTTTCCGAGATATCGTTTTAATTTATTCAGACATAGTTATTTGAAAATGAGCTTATCTTTATGTAAGGAGTTCTTCAATGGACGGGGAGGGGAGTTATGGTTATAGTTGGAGTCTACCTGACTCCAAGGCCATTGAAACATCCACAGTCTCCCTTCTCAATTCATGACCAATTCTTTCTCCTAGATTCCATCCTGGCAAAATATTTATTGTGATCTCTTCTGCAATACTAAGTCTACTTCCTACCTCACAGTAGGTATTCATGTGCTATTATCTACAATTTTGTATACATACTATTATGGCTTATATCTAGATGTCCCCTCAAAGCCTCATACACTCATGGGTGGGGCTTTTGGAAGGTGCCTGGATCATGGGTGTGTGATACCAGATTAGACTAGATTAGTCCGCAGATGGGTTTACAGCTGGGTGTGACGTTGGGAGGTGAAGCCTGGCAGGAAGAAGTGGGTCCCTGCGGGCACAGTCTGGAATGGTACCTATCCTTCCTCCTCCCTGGATGGCTGCTACTTCCTGTTTGCCATGCCATGAGCTCTGTATTTTGTCCCACAAAGGAAAGTAACTAAGATATATGTAATTGTATCCTTACTGTATTTTTTCATTCAACAAATGTTCCTTGGCCCGTGTTGGTGAGCAGTGGAGTGATGTGAGAGACGGCACTGTCTCATGGTCCTCCTGAGAGGTGGCTTAGGATGGTATGTGCCTGACTAGACATGGCCTGTGCTGTGTAAGGCTGGATGCATCTTTCTGCAGGATCCCACAGGAGACCAAAGTCCAAGATAAAGCCATTATAAATTAGGTGGCACTTCTGTGTTTTAGTTTTACTTGGTGTATATCAGTCACCATACTAAAATGACCTGTTTGTGTTTTTCTGTTAAATATTCACTCCTTCAAAGACTGTAAGTTTAGTGAAAGGACCATATGGGTTTTTTTTTTTTTTTTTTTTACTGCTAGCCCCATTATCTGGTACCTAGTAGATGCTCAACACATAATTGTTAAAAGAATGAATGAATGAATGTATAAATAAACCTCTCAAGGCCAAGAACTGTATCTCCCATCAGTGTCCTGCAAAATACCCACAATAGAGAGGTATTCTGTAAACATCTATGAACTGAACCTCTGAACTAACTCTTGAGCTCGTCTCACATAGTGGAGGTCCTTAGCATTATTATTACATTCCTATATTTGGCTTATCAGTCAGCAGCTGGTTACAGTTCATGAGTATTTTCTTTCTTCTTAGTCTTCTTAGTGTCTGATTTTTTTTCCCTAGTGAAGATTATATTTTTAACACTTCTGGCCAGTGTGATCCACGCTGACTTCTGTCCCATGGCGAGGCACTTTACACAGCAATGTGAATTACCCCACACCTGGAATATTCCGCTTTCAGGCTTCCGTGCTTTGGTCATGCTGTTCCCTCTACTTCATGTGTTCTTCCTCGTGCTTTCTTCTCAGCCCAAAAAAGTCTCACTCATCCTTCATGGCCAGGATCAAATGTCACCTCCTCCAGAAAGCCTTGTTCATCCCTACTTATCTTCTTTCCCATAGCTCTCTGCTACTTTGTGGGTCTAGCTACCTTTCCCATGACACTTTGTTTATGCTGCTAAGAAAATATGTCAATAGATATTTGTTTCTACGTATGTGTCTCCTCCTCCATCATGTTAGTTCAAAGAATATAAAATTTGTCTACAGTACATATATATCCCATATTAGCTTTGTCCAAAGAGACAGAGCTGATAGGATCTGTCAGCTATCTATCAATCTATCTACACACACATACACACACCCCCACACACATTTCCATACTCATGTGAAAGATTAGTTCCAGAATCCTTCATAGATACTAAACTCTATACTTACTCAAGTTCCTTATATAAGAAGATAGAGTATTTGCATATAACCTAATCATATACTTTCATGTACTTTATTTTTTTTTATTTATTTTTTGTGGGTACCAGGGGTGAAACTCAGGACCTCACGTGCCGGCAGGTGCCTGTGCCACTGAGCGATATCACCAGCCCTTTCTTCGTATGTGGGTTCCGGGAGTCAAACTCAGGACCTTGCGCTTGCCAGGCAGGCGCTTATGCCGCTGAGCTATCTCACCAGTCCCCTTTCATGTACTTTAAATCACTTCTAGATTATCTCAGCTAATACCATGTAAATACTGTGTACATGGTTATTATACTGTGTTATATAGTATATTGTAATAAAAAAATCTTTATGTATTCAGTATATATGCAGTTTTTTACTATTTTTTATCTGAGGTTGTTTAAACCTACGGTTGCCAAAAGATACAGAGGGCCTACTATAGTTAAATAGAGATAGAGGTAGACACATGAGAAGGAATTTATTAGGGAAATTGGCTTGTGCAATTATGGAGGCTGAGGACTCCCTGAAGAGCCGTCTGCCTGCCAAGACCCAGGAAAGCAGATAGTGTGACTGTCCCAAGTCTGACACCCTCAGAACCAGGGAAGCCACTAGTGTAACTATTGTTTTGATGGCTGAAGACCTGGAACCCAGGGGACCCCTGGTGCCAGCTCCAGCATGCAAAGGCCTTGGAAGATCCCCTATAAGAAGAAGGATGTCCCAATTACAGGAAAGGGAGGGGGTGCTTTCACCTTTCCTCCACCTTTTTGTTCTATCTGGGCCCCCAGCTGCTAGGATGATTTCTACTCAGTCACATGCCAATCTCCTCTGGAAACAGTATCACAAACATACCCAGAGATAATGCTTTATCAGTTATCACAGTACCCTTTAGTCCAGGCAGGCCGACAGCTCATATTAACCATCACAATCTCCAAGGTCTAATACGAGGCCTGGTGGAGACCTAAGTGTGTTGAATCAATCAAGAGAAATCACCACGTAGCCTGTAGTATACAAGGTCACTTCAGCCTCGGTTGAATTACAGCTCATGCCACTTATTATCTGTTAACCTCGGACACATTACTTAACTTTCTGAGCTTTCATTTTCAGTTTCATGAAGCAGAAATGATAAAAGTAACAGAAATTAACTCCTCACATTGCCTTGTGAATTTAATGAGTTCATAGCTTTACAGTTCTAGGTTACAGTTACACAAAGCAGAGCTTAACTGTTCTAGGTTACAGTTACACAAAGTTCTAGGTTACAGTTCTACAAAGTTCTAGGTTACAGTTACACAAAGTTCTAGGTTACAGTTACACAAAGCAGAGCTTAACTGTGCATTAGCACAGTGAGCACATAGTAAATCTTTGTCTTTGTTATCACAGCTACCTCGTATAGCAAGATGTGTTTCCCAGAAGGGCAGCGAGAATGGTTATCAAAAGACTCACCAAATGCTGGTTAGAGACTTGAAGGGGCACATTAACTGGAAGAAATGGAAATAATTTTGATTCAAGCTAGGTACACACACCTGTGTCTAGACTGCAGCCCTTAATTTGCTTTCACTTCTGCATGTGTTACTGGTGCTTAACACTAGAGGACCTCTCTTCTTTATCTTGCTGAGAGCCCAGTGTCCTGTGGTGTTATTTCTCAACTGCGCCCAGCTGTGGCAGAATATGAGCCACGGTCGTCCCATGAAGCCATGGAGCAACAAGGGCCTGTGCCATCTGGGCAAGAACTGGGTTTGGACAGTGAGGTATCTGGGAGATAATGACACGGAGTTGGAGAGAAGGACTTGGGCTAAGGAAACAGAAGTAAGGTTCCCAGCTCGTCCCAACTGGTGCTTCAATCAAGTACAAATACGGGTGGCAGTCTAATATGCTGTGAATTTCCTTCTGTATGTCCAGTAAGTAACAGCATACTTTGCCTCTGCCAAGGATATGCACAGGGTTTCTGTCTCTTGCTTCTCTTCCTGCTGTTGCTGCTGGGGGCTACTTACATGGAATCCATATTCATGTAAGTTGAAAACACTGGTAAAAGGCAGCATCCAGGCAGGGGAGGTTGTAAAATTGCAGAGAAGCATTTCTTTGAGATTGTGTAGTATTTTGCCTCCTGGGAAAGGCCATTTGTAACTTGCCTAATTCTCTTGTTTGGGGGTAGATAACATACATATAGGGAGTATATACTATGCACCAAGACTCCCTTTGTGAGTATATTTATTTTCTGCTTGTTATGGCTTTTACCTAGATGTCCCCTCAAAGCCTCATGTGCTTGTGGGTGGGGCTTTTCAGAGCTGGCTGGATCTAGGGTGTGTGATACTGGGATTAAGGGTGTGTGGTACTAAATTAGTCCACTGATTGGTTTAGCATAATTCTGGGTGTGGATAATGGGAAAGCCCACTCTTGTGGGTACCACCCAAAAGGCTTATAGCTTGGATAGGATAAAAGGGAGAGGGAGGCTTGCTGCTTGTTACCTTCTGTCTGTTGTGCTATGGACTGTTTCTCCTCTGCAATGCCCCTCTGCCATGCCACCCTACCTTGAAGCCAGCTGACTATGGATCAAAACCTCTACAACCTGTGGGCCACAATAAACCTTTCTGCCTCTAATTTCTGGGTGTTGGGTATTTTGTCTCAGCAACAAGAAAGGTAATTAAGACACTGCTATAACAAATTACCATAAATCCGGGGGCTTGAACAACATGCGTCTCTTATCCACAGGACCATACGTGAAAAATCCGGTGGGCTCAGTTGGTTTCTCTGCTTGAGTCTCACAAGCTTGAGCAAGGCGTTGTCTGGGCTGCTGTCTCTTCTGGAGACTCCAACAAAGAATCCATTTCCATTTCATCCAAGTGGTTGGCAGAGCTCAATGTGTGTAAGGGTAAGTTCCCTGTTTCCTTGTTGGCTGCCATCTCAGGGTCTCCCTTAGAATCTAGTGGCTTCTTTTGGGTCCCATGTGTAGTTTCTGAACATCTAGAGCTTGCAATGGCGCATTAAATCCTTAGCATGGCGTATCTTCTCTGTCGCCCCTCTGCTACTATATCTCTAATATTTAGGACCAGAAATTTCAACTGTTTCTTCTTCTAATTGTTCAAGTGATTGGATGGGGCCCACTTGTTAATCCAGGATAATTTCCCTATTGTAAAATATATAATCATAATTATAATCCCACCATCTTTTTTGCTATGTAAAGTGATATATTCACGTCTTTCTGGGGATTCAGGCTTGGTTATCTTTGGGGGACATTATTCTGTCCACCACAGTTATGTGCCTTTCATATTTAGCCCTCTTAATCCTTACAGCATCCCAATAAGAGAAGCATTGTTACGCATCCTACCTGAGAAGAAACTGCAATTTATATCACAGCTGATCAGTGGTGCAGCTGGGGTTTGAGTCTTCACAGCTCACGCTCCCTCCTCTGCCGCACAGAGGGCAGATGGAAGCCGAGCCATCCTGTGATCTGTTGTTCTCACTGTGTTTCCCACCATTTCACTGGTGCTGCTTCTCAATTTAGCGAGGTTGTCACTGTCCTCCAAACATTGCCAGCTCTCCTCCTCAGTACGTGACATGTGTGTCCTCTGGGTCCCAGCAGAAAGCACACGGCATGCTCCAGGGAAGTTAGAGGGGAGGTTAATAAAATGACTATTGGCGAGGCTGGAGGCAGAGATATGGGAAACCAACAAGGAGTGGTGATGCACCTCACCTGAAAACAGCTTTGCACCCTAGGTCTGGAAGGGCATGGGGAAGAAATGGTTACCAGAATCCCTGGAAAAATGAGAAACTGCAGGAGGGGCTGCCTGGCAGGAGCTGGGGCCTTCAGTGTCACTGCCATCATAACAGAGGAAGGTGGCAAGGGAGACACTCTGACTTCACTTTCTACCCCTCACCTCAACTCCCTATATTGGCAAATCTGAACCAAAAGCCGAAGAGAAAGGGAGTCTGTTCAGGCAGTTCTTGAAGTTTAGCTTTGCAGGCCCACAGCAGAGGATGGACAGATGGAGCGTGAGTCTGAGAAAGACTGCCCAGTCCCACGGGGCCTCCTTCCATCCCACAGAAACTGGATGTGGCAATGGGATTTGCTTTCACCAGTCTGTTAGTTTCCTAGTGCTGCTGAAACCAAGACTTAAACCAAGAGAAGTTTATTCTGTCACAGTTCTGGAGTCTGGAAGTCTGAAACCAAGGTGCCAACAGGACCTTCTCTAATGGCTGGAGAAGAATCCCTGCTTCTTCCTGGCCTCTGCTGAGTCCTGGCAACCTTGGTGCTCTTCGACGTGAGCTCATCCCTCCAGTCTCTGCCTCCGTCTGCACATGGTCTTTTCTGTTACCATGTCTTCCTCTCTTCATACAAGGACACCAATCACTGGATTTCAGGCCCACCCTAGATTTGGGTTGATATAATCCTGAGATCCTTAACTAAATATACCTGCAAAGATCCTATTTCTAAATAAAATCACATTAAAAGGTTCTAAGCGGACATGGATTTCTGAGGGATACTATTCAACTAGCAGTAGTGCCGTGTGTTATTTCGGGACAAAAGCTTCAAAACCAAGCATGCGATTTATCACTGTCTTTCCCTCCGTGATAGCAGGCAGTAAGGCCCAGGCAGAAGCTCTTCCCGCAGCCCAGGTCCTGGGGTAAGGATGAAGCAGGAGAGAGGTCCAGCAGACTTGCAAAGGAAACATAACCAGCATAGAAATATGTCGGTATCCTGACAGATGCCACAGACTGTGTATCCTCACAGTACGGTCCTGCAGAGATATTCCCAGCAGCCATGGCACCTCCCACTTCCTCCCTCAAACACACAAGCACTCTTGAATTGGCCCAACTGTTCCTCTTAGTCTAAATCCAATAGTTCCTCCTTGGGGCCAAGGTATAGAAGGAATCAGATGTTTAAAGATTGCCTTTTGTATCCTTAGAGTTTTCCAGGGAAAAAAGTGCATGGTTCTTTGAAATTAGCTGCAGAGTAGCTGTCTGCATTTCAGACCGAGTCTCATCGGCAGTTTCAGGCGAGTTCCCCACTAGCAGTAGTCAGAAATGTCTGCTGAGAAATCTTTGTTGTCTGTCTACATGATGGCTCTTTAGGTGTGCCCTTCCCTGCCCTGCTGTGGTCACTTGTGCAAAAGCACTGTGCCTCATGAACACTGTTTATTGATGCTCCAGGGTCCCCTGAGTTCCTCTGCCAATCTCCTTTTCTCTAACTCTGGTTGGATTGCTGTGGGCGTGGGTCGCTGCCCTCAAACTGTCACCTGGTGGGCTTTATAAACGAAGTGAAGGAGCATTGCAGTGCCAGATGAGAAAGGCTGTGCATTGGTATTCATGAGAAAGGTTGTCTGGTCCCACGTCTCTTTAAGCTGGCTTCTCTGTTCTCAGGGGCAGCCTGGACCTGGCCACCACATGCTGCTGCAGAAGCTGCGACTCCCACCTACTCTTCCCCAGTCTCGTGTGTAAAGCACAGCAGCAGGTGTGAAGGAACAAGTTAGACAGAACCTGAACCCAGAGTGGTGGCCCCTGAAGAGTGGTCCCTGGATCCACAGCAGCCACAGGCACTTATTGGAAACACAAGTTCTTGGGTCCTCCCCCTACTCGCCTGAACCTGACCCTTGGGGTGGGGCCCCGCGGTCTCTGCGTCAGGGAGGCTTCCAGGGAAGCTGGGGCACGTTGATGTTCGAGAGCCCCTGGCTTGGGGTCTGAGCTCAGCAGGCAGGTGGCCTGCTTCACGGGGGTCCGTCATGGTAATGTCATCCGCTCCCATCTCCTTTATTTCAGTGGGAGAGAGCCACCTGTAGTTCAGTGCACCATCTTCAGGCCCCCAGGTGTCCCTGTCCCATTGGTGTTTGCTGTTAGCTGCAGATCACAAGTGCCAGTCAGGTGGTGGCAGCACACGTGAGACAGAAGCATGTCAGGTAAAAGCGAAGCTGCTGCAGTGGACAGCAAGGTCTCCAGCACCTCAAAGTAAAGACCCACTTTCCACCCCTGTTCCGGGAGAAATGAATGCGGGCTTCCAAGTAGCTTGAGGACTGTTTAGCTCCATATTAGTGAGTTGGCAACAGCTTGAGAAACTAGATTCACTGTAGTTGACAAAAATGACTTTTATTCGTTCCTCAAGTCACCTGTAAACAGAGCATTCTGGGAAGCTAAGGCAGGAAGATCACAAGTTGGAGCCCAACCTGGAAATCTTGACAACTTAGTAAGGCTCTTTCTCAAAATAAGTTTTAAAAGGGCTGGGAATGTAGTTCAGTGTTAAGGCCTCAGGTTCAGTCCTCAATCCGAGGCAGGGGAACGCTCAGTATATTGATATGTGCCAATCAATTTGAGTTTCTCTGTAGAAGATGTCATTGTGATAAAATGTGGGAAGCTTCCGTACAGCTACACTGTAACGTCTCTGTGTCCAGGGAATGAAGTAAACAGAACCAGGGAAACGCTGGGGGAACTGCAGATCAATACCCATCCCACTAGGTAGCCAACTCAGAGGCCTACACGGCGATGTGCAGAGTGGTGGAGAAAGAAGTCACACTCAGTCATAATTCAAAAGAAAATTCGTCCTCTTTCGACAGGCACAAGTGCTCGTCCCCCTGGAGCTGGTTCTGATAAACTGGGCCAAGGGCTCGGCCTGACCCGCTCTGTGCTGGGAAGGCCAGCAGCAGTCTGCACACAGCTGCGCGGGTGCCCTGTCCTCTGGAGATAGGACGGGGCTGCTCTGGACAGACCCAGCAGATGTGCTAATGGAGAAGTCCTCTGCTTGGGTCCTGCAGAGATTGTGTTAGTTTTGTCTCGGCACAGCACAAAGTCTGTTTATCAGGAATTATGTTTTGGTCCTTTTTAAGTGAAAAAGTTTCACTTCTCAGCCTTTTCTTTCTCTACATCTTCAAATCCCCCATGGTATTGTGAGCTACAGTACAGCCCCGTAAAGAATATGTTTGTGATTTGTGCCCCAATAAGCTGAGCCCCAGTGTACCTTGTCTGTCCTTTTTGAGGGCTGTCTTATGCCTATCTAGCTTCCTTTTTTCTGCCCCAAGAGTGTTTGCATCAGACTGAAAGCTATCAAAGCACTGAGGGAAGGAATCGATGGTAATATATGTAAGTGTGTACACATATCTCCAGTGACAGCCTTATTTCTATGCAAGCTAAGATGCTCTCAGGCCTCCAGTTGGCACCTGCCCAGCTGTGGGCATGTGTGCTGTGAAGGGTGTGCATGGCTGGACTCACCCTGCAGAGGCTGAGTGGACAGGTACCCATAGGTTGTGATTTGATTTTCCTTTCAGGCCTCTCTATGGCTACCCAAGCTGGTCCCGACCTCGTGCCTGCTGAGGATTCCCACGTCACTTACCTCTTTGCATTCAGGCACTAAAAGTTGTTTAAATGCAAATTATTTTTCAGGAGGTAGAGGCATTATTATTCATTAATATCTGGACGTAATGAGTTTATCGGCTTAGAAGAGAATGTGCCAGGGTCTCTAGGTAATAGAAGCCAGAGAAATATGTTCTAATAATAACAGGTGGAAAGAAAAGAGTAAATTCTCAAATACTATACACACTATAACCATAGACTCAAGGCATAGCAAGAGACACTGGTCACAAAGTAAGAAGTAAGAAGAAAAAAGAAAGCAGGAAAGTAGACAGTGAAATTCCTTCAACAGGTTCACAGATCGTTTCTGCCTAGAGCCAAGTGAAACTATGAACCAAAATAATTCCTTCCTCTTTTCAATTGATTTTCCTGAGGTATTGTGTCACAGCGATGGAAAACTAACACTCCCAGGCATTGTGGACATTATCAGGAAAACAAAACAGGCAAAATCCGTGCCATCCTGGGGTTTACATTTTAGTGAGGAGATGAGGAAAGACAATAGACACAAATGTGATGAGAGAACTGCTTGTACAGTAGATAGTAGCAGATGCTATGGAGAAAAATTAAGCACGAGGGACTAAGTAAGATGATCAGCAAAGGCTGTTCAGAAGGTGACATCTGAATAAACAGTGAGTGCAGAGTGAGCAAATCAGGCAGATGTGGATGCAGAGGTCCTTTCAGGCAGAGAGGGCAGAAAATTCAAGGTCCTGCCTCAAGGCTTCTTGATTGTACCCATATCAGTGAACCTTTGTTCAAATACCTGCCTTCCATTACTTTTGAAAAACAATGAAAAGTACCATCATTGAATAAGTCACTTATGTTTTCATATTGCTTTTATATGAAAGTCTTAAAACACGAGCCTAGTATCATTATATATGAAAGACAAGGATCTCAGGTTCAATCTTGTGTGAGGCACCTTTTTGTCACTGTGACAGAACACCTGACATGGACAGCTTAAAGGAGGAAAGGTTTATGTTGGCCCATAATTTCAGAGCTCTGAGGTCAGCAGTCCCCAGTGCTTGAGTAATACATCGATGAGTGTAGCGTGTTCACGATCCAGTCACTTCGCTAGACCCCACCTCTGGATATTCCTGCATTGGTAATTAACACCTCAATATATGAGTGAGTGTTTCTAGACACTTTACATTTATATCATAATGGATTCCATCTTCTGAAAAGTTCTCCTAAAATCCTATGATCAGAACTAATCACACCTTCCCTTGGTACCATCAGAGAGACATAATGTCACATTTAAATATATCAAGTTTTGTACTTAGCTGTTGTTCATAACTGGAACTGAATATGAGATTGAAAAGATAAAGACAATGTAGAAATACCTAAGCTTATAAAAAGGAAAAAAAAAAGATTATCAAATGTCCATTTTATCATATTATCTTTAGGGTAAAGTAGATACGTTAGAAAAGATTCTGTTTTAATGGATGACAATATCTTCAATCCTGAAGCTCTCTGATTTGTTCTTTTTATTTTATTTTTTGTTTTCTAAGCTATTTATTCAACAGCCTTGGTGAACATCTCCTCGGTTTCAGAATGTGATTCCCGGGGATACAAAGGTGATTATGAGACCTTCTTGCTGCACAACAGCCCGTGGACTCCCAGGGACTGGGCCAGAACTGAACTCAGGGAAACCAAGAGTGATCACGTCATGGAGGGAAGGAGCCAGGGAAGCCCCAGGCACGGTGAAGGTGACGTGGAAATTGAGGCCGGAAGGGAGTTACAGAGCTACCGGATAGACCAACATCTCTGGGCAGGAAACATATTGCCCCTTGGGGAGTTTGGGAATTTGGGGGGCATTACTGGCCATCACCGACATGAGGACAACTCTGACCTGCTGTGGATAAAGGCCAGAGGTGCTATATATCCTGCTATGCTTGGGTTAATCGTATGCAACAAAGAATCCTCCTGCATCCAGCACGACATTAGAATGTCCCACTAGACATTCATGCAGGTGAAAATCTGGTTATAATGATCCAAATCTAGCACCTAATTCATGTTACACAGGAATAAAAAGCATGCATTGCACAGTCTTAATAAAAACTGCATTTTCAGCCGTATGACTCCCATGTGAATCAGAGGAATAGTGTTTTTTACTCTCTTCGACCACTGATGGTCGAATTTTTTAATGGTTCTTTTTATCAACATAATGCACCCTAATCAGTCTTAATTTTATACATGTCAATCCCCAGTGATTATCAGAAAACTTTCAGTTATTTTGTTGTATCTTTGAGTATAGTCGTGTGCAAGCGTTTACATACAAAATAATATTTTATTTCATGTTTCTTGCCCCCTTTCTTATTACATTTAAAACATTACATAGGATTTTTTAAAAACTACAAGTGTAGATAGTACATGTTACCCATACCATTTATTGCAAGATAGTACAGGGCAGGTTCCTTTTCTTTTCCTTAACATATGACAAGAGGGAGTTGCATCTGTAAGTTGCCTAGTGACGTAGGCAAAGTAGAAGGACAGAGCAATCTATGAAGGCCTAAGGCTTTAGTGTGTACAAGAATCATCGGGGATCTTTTTAAATGTGACTACTGATTTGGAGGCTGTGGGGTGAGATCCGAAAATCTGCATTTCTAGCAAGCCACCTGGTAATGCTACTGGGGTGTAGGCCTCACTTTGAGGAGTAAAACTCTAAATGGAGGGACATGCAGGTGCAGATGTTGGGAGGCTTGAAAGAGTTTTTCTGGAAAACAGCCACTTACTTGGTATAATCATAGCACAAAGTGTCAAGTGCTCTATTCTCGGAGGTGAAGTGAGAGAAGGAGGCAGCTAAGAGCCTGCAGGATGTTGTCTACCTTGTTGGACCTTCATTTTATAGACAATGGTGAAGCCCACAAGGGTTTAAGCAGGGCTGTGTATTGTCAGAACTCTACATCACGTGAGATGGTTCTGCTGAATGCAGGGAGTCCAGTGAGGATGATTTTACAATTACGTTGCCAAGACGTCATGAGGACCTCAGTGGAGAAAGCTGCAGTAGAATGGGAGGAAGAGTAAGAGCCTCGTTTTTTTGAGTTAGATTTTCTGAGATGTGGTGATTGATTGGGGAGGTGAGGGAGGAGGATCAAGGATAAATTGTAGGTTCCTGGCTTGGCCTGATGTCATTGACAGAGGACATCAAACTGGGAGGCAAAGTTCAGAGAAATTGGTTTTCAGATATATGAATTCAATGTGCCTTTCCTATCAGAAAACAGAAAGATGTTCAATTGGATTTGAATTGCTGTAGGAACTTAAATCAAGAGTATGCTGTGATTCACTGTAGCAGAAATCAGGCATCTAAGTATGTTCATTTGCCAAGCTCCTATGGACTTCCAAGAGAATGGAGCGGAACACATGCAATCCCAAATCCCAGTCTCTTTCTCTCCTGTCTGTCTGTCTGTCTGTGTCTCTCTGTCTCCCCTTCCTTCTTTCTTTCCTTCCTTCCTTCCTGCCTGCTTGCCTTCCCTCCTTCCTTCTTCCTTCTTCCCTCCCTCCCTCTATCCCTCCCTCCCTCCTTCCCTCCCTCTATCCCTCCCTCCCTTTCTTTCTATAAGCCTGACTTATTTCACCTACCATGTCTTCCACTTCCATCCATGTCACGCATATGACAGATAGGCAGGACCACCCATCTTGGCTGTTTTCTGGAAGCGTAGGCAGGCTGTGCCTCTCAGGGTAAGTAGTCTAGGTACCCCCAGGTGGACACAGGTAATCCTGCCTGGTTCATGGAACTGAGACAATGGAACTGCCTAGCTGCTTCACCTAGTGCCACATAGATAGAGTCTAAAGACATCCTCCCTCCCTCCCTCCCTCCCTCCCCTTTCTTCCTTCCTTCCTCCCTCTCACTCTCTCTCTTTCTTCCTCCCTCCCTTCCTACATTTCTCCCTCCCTCCATCTCTTCCCTCCTCTCTCTCTCCCCTTCTCACTCACACAACACCCCCCACCCCAGACTTCTGTCTTTGCTGTGCCCCAGTTTACAGATGTTTGCATGGTAGTGAGTTTGAGGCTGGTCTGTGAAACCACAGCTTAGTGTTTCCACTCCTGTATTCAGCTGTGCCGAGCTCCACGAACATCATGAGTAGCTAGTCTTCATTCCGTGCTGGGGTCATGTCCTTTTCTATAATTTTAAGCTATTTTGTCTCATTCCATATTCATAGAAATTCTAGGAAGAAACTTCAAAAATGAGGAGACTGAACCTTACTGAGGTTGGATAATTCAGATAAGGTCACACAGAGGGAAAGAAAGATTAATTTAACCTTGATCATACTTCTTTTCTTACCCATTGTACAATTCATTTCTTCCTACACCTCCCAGTTACCTGGAATAATCGCTGCCCCTGTGACACACCATGCTGCTTGAACCTCTGTGCAAACTAAATGCTGCTGCCTGGAGTCCTGTCTGAGAGTCCAGTGTCAGCTCTTCTACCTAGTGTTCTGTCACAATTCTTCCAGGGGTCACTGTGTCTATAAAGACTCTTCCAAGCTTCCTGACATGAGGTACCCTTTCCCCTCTCATGTATCATTCTGCATTCTTACGTGTATTTATGAGTCCTGCCTTTCCCCAGGCTGTAGCTCCTGAACAGCAGGGCAGGTCTTAGTCTCTCCTTCCATCACCTGGCCCGGGGCACATGATTATCCACTAAATCCTATTGAATTAAACTGGTGTGCACAACCATTAGTGGATCTGTTGCAAATATCACCGCTTGTAATAGAATCTGGGAAGCATAAACCAGTGTCTAAAGAAAGTAGATGTTAGCAACAGGCTGAAAAGGAAGCTTGGAAAATCAATCTTTTAACACTTTATTTATATAATAACTTTGTATAAGAGATGGATTTTACTTTTTTTCTGGAAATGAACAAAATAGCTAGATTCCTAACAGTGTTTTCAGTCATAACTTGACCTAGGCTATGGGATATATAAACAGTAGACTATCAAGATATAGGAAGTCTAATCCCAAACATTGTGGGGTATGTGTGGGAGCCCTGGATGAATTGCTTCTAGATTTCATGAGAGAAATAAACTGCTATCTTCTTTTCATTTTTATTTATTTATTGGAATTAAGCTTCTTTCTAAAATACATTTTCATTTATAATTAAAGCATAGTATCTATACCTATTTATAGGATATACTGTGACCTTTAAATACATGTATACAATGAGTAATTATCAGATCAGGGTAATTGATATATCTATATTCAGACACATATACTTTCTTTGTGTTGGGAAATTCAAAATCCTCTCTACTATTTTGAAATATTCAATTAATTGTTGTCAACCATGGTTACCTGACTATACTTTACATTATATATACTATACTATACTAAACATTAGGAGTTATTTCTCCTATCAAATAATGTCTTGTACCCATTAACAGTCACCTCTCCGTCCTCCCCTCCCTCTACCTTTCCAAGACTATGTTAAACACTATTCTATTTTCTACATCTTTCCTGCCCACTTTTTAGCTTCCACGTGTGAGACTATGTGCTACTCATCTTTCTGTGCCTGACTTATTTCACCTACCATGTCTTCCAGTTCCATCCATGTCGCGCATATGACAGATAGGTAGGACCACCCATCTTGGCTGTTTTCTGGAAGTGTCACAAGCTGTGCCTCTCAGGTCAGGTAGTCTAGGTGCCCACAGGTGGACACAGGTAATCCTGCCTGGTTCACGGAGCTGAGGTAATGGAACTGCCCGGCTGCTTCACCTAATGCCACATAGATAGGGTCTAAAGACATCTCCATGCAGCAAAAACCCTTTCCCCACTGAATAAAGTCCTTCTTGGCTCAGGGTAGATGTGAGACATGGAAGACCAGGTGCGATTTTTGACCTTATATAGCCACAGTGTATCTCAAGCTCTACTGTGTCTCTGCCATGTCCCCTCTGAACCCTGGCACTCTGCCTGGGACACTCGGGTGAAGCAGCTGTTGTTTTTCCCTCATTTTGGTCCTTTGTCTGGAGGAAAACACACAAAGCACCTTTAGTCAGGCATCTTGCTCCAGCCTCAACTTCTTTCTAATTTAAGTCAGTGTTATTTTGGAATTTTCTTTTACTAACCTATAAACTTGAAAAGAGCTATTTTGTAATTATTGTTGTTCCTCTTTGATAAATAATACTGAGACTATGAAAAAATACTCACTAAATATAATCACTTATAATCCTCCAAAACTAGACAAAAAAACTTGAGTTATGCAAATAAAGGATAGACATATAAACTATTTCAAAATATAAAACAAAAGTTATCACAAACAAGTACAGAAGACAAATAATAGATCTGGCAAGTTAAATTAGCAATAATTACAGACATAGGATTAAGATACAAAGTATACAAAGAAAAATTAAAAATTGGAAAGAAAACGCAATACCCCTACAGAAATAAGGGCACAATAAACAACCAGAACAAAGAATTTTAAAAAGAATCAATCCAAATAACTAAAAAACATGTGAAAAGATGCTCAAATTTTTAATAGGGAAATAAAATTAAAGGAATAATGAGCTATTATTTTATCCATATTGGAGTGTCAAAAATGAAAAAATGAGAATGCCTATTACTATCAGTAATGCCAGAAAAAATGTGTTTTCATGCATGATTGCTGAGATTGTTAATTGTTACTTCCTCTTTGGAAAGTAATTGGTCATCTTTTATAATTTTAAGTACTTATTTTCTGTGACTTAAAATTCCCTCTCCTGGGATACATTCCCAAGTAAGTAATCATGAGTAATCATTCATACATAATGATGTTGACTACAACATTTTTCATAATGGCCATAAAACCTGGAGACTTCAATAGGGTAATTACTGAATAAATTATGATACATATGATATGATACGGGATATCATACAGCCATTAAAATAATAAATTAGAGTTGTAGCAGTTAATTTGGCAGGTTACCAGTGAGGCACTTTTGAATGAGAAAAAGCAGCAATAGAGACCACTATATAATTTCTCTGATTTTATTAAACAGCCCACAACAATGTGCAATGTGTTGGCATGTTTAACTGAGCATATAAACATGAAAAAAATTTTGAAAAACGCATTGTAAATTATTAACCTGGATTTTGTATAGGAGGGGTAAAAGCAAGAGGGATGACAGTGACTGGGAGGGTAGAAAAGTGCAAGATTTGATACAGACTGGAAAGAGAATAAAGGTGAGCTTAAAAAACTTGAATTTTAAAAAACGTTGGACATGGTTATATGTAAAATTAATTATACATGTTATGTATATATGTGTAGGTATGTGTTACATATATATTTATAAAAGGATATACCTAGTTCTTACCCTAATTTATACTGACCAGTATCCTATTTCATTTTTAAATTATTTTATTATATAAAAATGTATTTTATTATGAGAAGAGTAGAAAATATGATATAAAAAGTAACTTCTAAAGAATCTATAATTCCACTACCCAGAGATAGCTACACTGGGACTTTTATTAATACATATAATTTTTAAATATATAGCATATACTGTTTTACTATTCATTCTCATTTAAGTTTCACGAACATTTTTAGTTATTAAATGTCAGAAGCATACAATCTGATGTTCTAACAAATACAAAACAATCACTATATATCCACCCATCAAGTCCCATCACCAGTGTTCTCATCCTTAATTCACACTAATAAAATTGGAAAGGCAAGAAGATGAGCATCACAAAAGCGAGAAGATGTGAAAGTTCTGTTTCTTTCTTTGTAAATCTGTGGCAATCTGATGGAAAGCCATCCCCCTCTCCTCCCTCTACCCACTTATATATTCTAATATATTTTATAATATTGAGCCGGTATCTCAGTTAGGAATAGTAAAGAATAGCTATTGTTATGAATTATGCTTCAAAGGATGATATAAATTCTTTGGCTCTCAAATGATCCACTAATATTTGTGTGGTCAATCCAGCATATCATTTTCTCTGTAACGATTATTGTAGTGCAATTTCAGATTTGACTCTTGGTTCTGTGTATTAGAGTACTTGGTCAAGTACATTTTAAGTGGAATGATTTGCTCTCTCCAATGTCTAAGAGATCGTCAGAAGGGCTTCTATGTTGGTAATAGTTAATTTTCTCGTCACATCGATTACCTATGGGATCTGATCATTTGAATATAGCAACTGTTGACAGAATTTAGTTCCTACCAGCTTTTTTAGGGCACTATTTATTTGATACCTGGGTCCCTATTTTAATCCTCATTCTTTATTCAATCCAAAGAAGAAGTCACCCTGCCTCACTCGAGGGCTTGTAATAATGATACCATAGGTCTATCACTGTCTACGCAGTAGATTCGGAAACTCCTAAGTACCACCTAGGCCATATCAGCGTCTTCATGATTCTGACCTTTCTCAGATTTTTTTTGGGGGGTGCAGAACCCAAAACCACAACAGCATCTTCCCACCACCTCCACCATCAGCACAAACAGCCCCATTTGCTCTCTGCTACCTGCCGTCGGCCTGCTGGTGCTTATCTCTTCTGACCAGTCAGAAATAGAAACAGGCTTATGGTTGCAACAAGTGCCTGTCACGTATTCCAATTTAAACCCCTCTAAAGACCAGTCTAGTTAGTTTCCTCAGTATATGAACACTCAAAATCCCTAGAGCCCATTGAAATGTAAGTTAAATTGATTGTGTGCTTTATCTGGATATACTCTTTTTAAAAATGTCCAAACACAACAACACGCCTTTTTTCTCAGGCCCTCAGCACACCTGAAAATGGCTTACAGTCTCCCAAAGGCAAAATAGAGAGCTTTAATGTCCTTTTCCTATAAATTAATGGCCAGCCAGTATGATGTTTCTCTTGCTTTATCACCTATTGTGTTGGATTTCTATGAGGTCACTGCTGATTGTCGGTATATTCATTCTGATTAAACACATTCTTATAAGAAGCAACAAAGATCATCTCAATTAGACTGCTACAATGGATCATCTTAGTATAACTGGTTAGTAACAATTTTGCAGTACTTACTCTAGTATTTATTATTAACCTTTCTGCCTTTAATGCTGCTATAATAATTTTCAGGATAGGTATCTCTCTATTGTTTTCTCTTTTTCTCCAAAGGGAAATGGTGAATCAGTTGTTTGGGAGAGATAGACATACAGAATGATTATATGAGCTGTTGCCTACAACTCAAAGTGTTTCGCTTTTTCTGTTACTTTACAAAATTTATTTTAAATACAGTTCAGAAAGTCCTTTGCTCCAGAGAGACATTTTCAGATTTTGCCAAAGGCTTTCAAGTCTGGGAAAAGTGATTCAAAGTCAAAGACCTTGACTGGCTATTCTCCTTTGATAACAATTTGTTATCTGTTTGCTTCACATAGACATTTGAAGAAAGAACATCTCCTGGATGTTAGAAGAGACAGCCACACATTTCTTTGGACTAATAGGATGTTTTTAAAAATTTTACCTTTGGGGTCAATACATTAAATGTTACTAGAATTATGAGCTAATAATCATATATACTATTGGTTACTAAAACAGATTCAGAGATCCAAAATTCTAAGCCCAAATCTTATCTCCAGAAATTTTTAGTTTGTCAATTCTGCCTCTGTTTCCACATTTATAAAATGGAAATAATAAAACCTACTTTATAGGGTTGCTATGAGGCATACATGAGTTCATATAACCAACATAATTAGAATAGTGCTTGGAATATATTGCATTGTTAATAAATATTTTTCTTAGTATTAATAGAATAATCTAAATAAATGATAGATGACTACTATTAACTATCTTCTTGGCAACATGGAGAATGTTGGCACCCTTAATTTAATTGCTTAAACTCACTAAGAGAGGTAGCACTAATTCTAAAGTCTCAAAATTCATGCCAGTATAGGAGATATTGTCACTTCTCTTATTAATATTTTACTGGTCAGCTTTCCCATTGCTGGGACAAAATACCTAATACCCACAATTTAAAAAAGAGAGGTATATTTTGGGCCACAGTTTCAGAGGTTTTAGTCCATGGCTAGCTCAAAGGCAGGCACAGCATGTCAGAAGAGGGAGGTGGAGCAAACCTATTCACTTCAAGTGGCCAGGAAGCGGAACCCAGGGCAATGTCCAAGAAGAAGGGGCTGGGGACCAGTTATAGTTCCCAAGGTCACCCCCCATGACCCACCAAGGCACATCCAGAAGTGTGTACTTTATTAATCCTTTGCTCATCTCTCAAGCCAGTGAAGTTGACAATCAAGATTAGTCATCATAATGAGCAACAAGGAAAGAGAACAAAAGAGTAAGGGGTCCAAGAAACCAAGGAGTGCTAAAGAATGTCTGATATTACAGAGAAGATGAGTAGGATTAAAGACTGAAAAGTTCCCCATTAAGATTTGTCTTTAGAAGATCATTGTGAAAAAGAGTTTCTGTCTAGTGATGGGAGAAAAATCTCAACTGCAGAGAGCTGGTGTGTGGGAGGGGAACAGAATTTTGGAGAGTCAATTCTATTGCCTGGAGACCTGGAGTCCTAATCCTAATCACCATTTGCATGGAAGGCTTCCAGTAATCAATAATTTGTGAGACATTCTTGTTATATAATTCAATTCTACATTTTAACTTTCCTGTTTTAAGGAGATAAACCTGCCTAAAGACCCTGTTTTTATAGAGATCTCAACTGCGCATAAATAAAATGCAGGTATTGTTAGGAAGTAGTAGATTGTTAGGAAGTCATAGATTGCTGCATAAAGACTAAGTGTTTGGGAGTTTTCTACTGAATAAACCTTCCCGAGTTAAGGCATGTAACAGTGTTATCCCAGCAGCATGAGTATTAGGAGACATCGGCATAATTTGAATACCCAGTAGTGCCCCTAATTAAGAGCATCTTGAGGCGTTTTCAGACTTGTGGTGTTCACTGGGCCTTGTAAATTGAGTGTGTTTCGTGTACTGCCTTGAGACATATGTTCCAGCTTCTTTGGAATCATTTCAGTGCTTGGTAATTCTTCCTTTCCTCTGTTGACATCTGGATAAATCTATTCTCATTTTTCAGAACTTTGTCTCCAATTTCAATAATGACAAAGGGTTTTTCAAGGGATGCTGGGTGTTTGTTTACTCAGAAGAATATTAATATTTTTCTTATTACTTGCATCATAGTTTCCCAGCAATGTAAGTCTTTGAAATTAATAAGCTCCCTTAATGGAGAACTCGGACTCTAATCAATTATGAAACCATGATGAAAAATATTGGGGTTACTAACATGAATGTAATTTAACTCTTACAACAATTTACTTTGTTGATTGAGTTTCTGATTACAGTAAGACAATAAGATGCCAAAGCTGAATAAAGTTCTGCGTCATTTCCCCCAGAGATTTACTGTGTAACTGATCAAAATAGATAAGAGCACGTAGTGATAGGTTCACTGTACTTAGCAGTGAGAGGACTAGGAATAAATGTGACCTCCTATGAGAGAGAACCATTCATGGAGATGATTCCCTTGTCTTACCTTCATCTACCCAGCTGTAGCAATCATTTTGCTAGTTTTATTTCCAGGTATGGTTTGAGTATGCCCCCAAAGTTCACATGTTGGAAACTTAATCTCCAAATCATATGTTAATGGTAAGTGGAAGTGATATCTTTCCAAGATTATATCTTTCCTAGGTGACTTAATGATGAGTGTGCTGCCCTCATATATGGATTAATTCATTTGTAGATGAATAGATTAATGAGTTATCAAAACAGTGGCTTTGTTTAAAATCTGACTCTCTCTGGCAACCTGCTGTATCTTGAGATGACATGGCCTCTGCCATTTTAGAATGCTAGCGAGAAGGCCCTCATTAGCAGATGCTGGTGCTGTGCTTTCAAACTTTCTAGCCTCTAGCATTATGAGCTAAATAAACTTCTCTTCCTTATAAATTACTCAGTTTATAGTGTTCAGTTATAGCAATAGAAAAGAGAATAGGACACTTCTAGGGTACTGTCCTCTATTCTGGTTTTGCATATCTCAGATTTATTATACAATTTAGAAAGCAGAGCTACTCTTATACATATTTAACACAGCATTTAAACACTTCACAAATGCTTGTGGAATATAAAAAGAGTAGTTAACATTGATTGAATTTTTATTATGCAGAAGACAGTATACTTTTATATAGAAGCTTCAACCTGAGTTGGGACAAAGGTTGGACAACAGGTTATAGTTAAGGATATTTTGATGGCGAATAAGAGAAACTCACAGATGATCATTTAAATTTGGAAGAGAGATAGAGGTTTACTAGACTGTTACTAAGAAATCTAATAGAAACCAAAGTCAGAGACTGAATCTCAGTCTCAGCAGATACTGTTACCAGGAGACCTCTTTGGGACATGAGCAATCTCTCTATCCTTCCTCAGTCTCTTGTTGCTCTTTCTCCTCATTCTTTGACTCCCTCTGCATTGATGCTTTTGCTTCTTAGCATGCATGTAGCACCACGTGGGCACACCACAATGCCAGCCTCAAACCTCAAGTTAGCATCACTCCATTCAAAGAACATAGGCTGTGAATAGCACCTAAACCATGAGTCTATATTCCAGGACATATGCTGTCGCTGCTTAGATCAACCAGCTGATGACTGAAGCTTGGTTTAACCAGCTAGGTTAAGACTCCCATGTCACATTACAGACATGGCAGCTATCTGCATGCCTGTGAATAAGACCAAGCATTTCTCAGAGAAGAGCATGGGTTCAACATATACTCTAAACTGTGCTAGCTAAGACTGGATAGGAAACTGATAATTATAGAATCAGTAGAATTTGGTGATTAATTTAATGTGAGAGAAAAGGAAGAGTTGGAGATGACTCCAAGTTCTGTGTTAGGGACCCTTCCATTGCAGTGGCAGGTAGAGAATGATGAATGAGAGGAGGAACCTGTGAAAGAACACGATGAGTAACAAGATTCTGCTCGGAAGCTGAGTTGGGAGTCATGACTGCACGAGTTCACATCTTCTCAGTTCCATGGTCCCTTTCTGGGCTCCCTTAGTCTGGCATCTGCTATAGAATCAGTATCAACTGTTTCAGCAATGAGAGAAAAGTAACTATCAGCTAAATAAACCTTTCCTTCTTTAATTTTGGATATCAGGTATTTTGTCTCAGCAATGAGAGAAAAGTAACTAAGACAGAATTTGGTACCCAGAATGGGGTCATTGCTGTGGCGTTGCCTGGCCATTTGGCTTAAGAGCCTTTGGAATTACTTAGGAAATGTTTTGAGAGTTTGGCTGAAGAGGCAGCCCCCATATACTGTAAACCATATGGGAGACTCTGGTCAGAGCCTGGAAAATCAGAGCACTGATGGAAATGCTGCCAGTTAAGATGAGCCTCGGGAAGCCTCTATTGAGAAGGACTGCATTGGCTGCTGGATCCCAGGTGGAATATCGTGATTTGGCAGGAAGTTGGTCTGCATTTTGCTTGTGTTTACAGATACTGCCTGAGTAGCAGAAAAATTTCAATGTAGTCTACTGTTGGGATGGTAGCATTGCTACTGTTGAGAGCTTTTAGCCAGATCTATGTTCAAAATTAAGTGAAGAGCCAGAAGGTGACTTGAAGCATTTGGCCAGAGGGATGGCTCCAGTGGAGCTATGGATTGCAAGGATGAAACAGAGGAGAATGTGGTTGTTGAAAAGAACAGGACAGTGGAGAAATGAACTGAAGCCTTTCACCAGAAAGGAAGAGTGTATTTGAAATGCAGGAGATCCCTGTTTTTTAGTCTTGCCATGTTCTGTTAAAAGTTAATGGGGGCCGGTGAGATGGCTCAGCGGCGTAAGCACCTGCCTTGCAAGCACGAGGGCCCGAGTTCGACTCCCGGAACCCACATACGAAAAAGGGGCCGGTGATATCGCTCAGAGGCACGGGTGCCTGTTGGCGCGCGAGGTCCTGAAGTCGACCCCCCGGTACCCACAAAACAAAAAAAAAGTTAATGGGAAGCCAGGACTATGAATGTAATAGCTCTTTTAATATGATTTTTTTTTTTTTTTGTGGGTACCAGGGGGACGACCTCAGGACCTCGCGCGCCAACAGGCACCCGTGCCACTGAGCGATATCACTGGCCCCTTTTTCGTATGTGGGTTCCGGGAGTCGAACTCGGGCCCTCGCGCTTGCAAGGCAGGCGCTTACGCCGCTGAGCCATCTCACCGGCCCTAATATGATTTTAATGTAGTTTTTAGATATGTGTTTGTAATCAGGTTTGTCAAAGTATTGTGGTTCTAACCTTGAATTTTGATGACCCTTTGAATATTTTGCTTTTTGTGCAGAAATGAGTGCAATAAGAATTGTAGATATGTAATTGTTATATTAATGTAAATTTGAATAGACCAAGACATGTTAACTTTTCACAAATCTGCCACTGAAGACTGTGGTTTAAGGAAATGTGTCTGGTTATCAAGTTGACCAGGGGTGGATTGTGGTGGATTGACAACTGGTGGTCAACTTTTAACACCCAGCTGAACTGAATCAGCATGGTGCTGGGTGTGGATGGACCACCTGAGGATTGTTGCCAACAACATAAAAAGGAGAACTGGAGAAGAAGAGGTGGTGCTGTTTTTCCTCCTGGAGGAGCTTGTCATGCTGGCTTTCCTGATATGAACTCGGCTGTTCTCATTGTCGGAGGAGCTCGGGACCTCGTTGCCACTGAGGATGGCTGTGGTTCACTTTAGGGGAGCTCTGATCCTTACTTTGAGCATCACTTCCTGGCTCTGGAAGGGAAGATGGTGCATTGTTGAATCTCCTGGAGAAGCTTGTAGGACTGGCTTTTGTGATATGAACTAGGCTGTTACCGTCGGAAGACCTCAGAACCTCGTTGTCACTGAGGATGGCTGTGGCACTTTTCAGGGGAGCACTGGTCCTTTGAGCATCACTTCCTGGCTCCAGTGAAGATCTCTCAGCCTGCTGGCACAGATCCTTCATCCTGCTCACACAGACTTTCTAGATTCCACCACTGACCTTTGGGCCTTCCCAGAGCAGATCCGTGAAACAGACTTTCATGAGACATTGTCGTGGGCTCTAGGCCTCCAGTTGGACTTACGGGTGGCATTGTCATGGGCTCTAGGTCTTGAGCTGGACTCATGCAGGACATTGCTGTGGGATCCAGGCCCTCAGCTGGATTTTTTGTGTCTTTAGTGTGTGGACAGATTTCCTGCTCTCTTTTGTATTTGACTCTTTGGGTGACTATTATAAAATAATACTATAAATTATGTATCCTGTATTAAACTGTTTCCCTTGCAAACCCTGACTACACCACCACCCTTCTCAGGAGGCAAAGATTTCTTTCTACAAATTTGCCTAGAATGCAGCCATAATTCAAGATGAAGAAATTCCTAACCAAATCAATTACTCTAAAAGGGTATGTACGCTCATTGTCTGTTTATAAATGGCTATAAGTACAATGTCTATTTATATGGTCTTGTATATAATGAGAGAATGGACATTGTTCAAAAAGGTATTTCCAGAGCATCTAGGGAGAGAGAGAGAAATGATCACAGAAGCATACAACCAGGAAAAAATAGGTAGTTTCCAAAATAGAGATTTCATTCTTTAAAACAAACAAACAAACTTCAAGGATTATTAAAAGTAGAGCAAGTGACTTGTCCCAGCTTGGTTAGGAATTTCCCAGTTTTTGTACTAAAAGTCTCAGGATTTGAGACATACCTCAGTCTCTAGAAAATATACATAGTTCATCACCCAGGCTGATCTCTTAGCTGGAAGGCACTAACTTATTTTCTCTGAAGAGTAGGTAGGTTTTGACTATCATCATCCTTTCCAGGTTGAGGTAGAAAATTCACATCTTAATTCTCCCTTCCATGTAAGAAATTTCTGCTACTTGTCTTTTCCTTATTAACTAGGTAACTGAAATATAACTGGAAATTTAATCACATTAATGAAAACCAAAGCATGGTGGTCTACACGGTGCTCTGTTACTGAAATGATGAGCTCTGGGGCAGATGATGAGCTGCTTGGCTGTACCACAGGCTGAATGATATACTACACATGATTATCTAGTGCTTCTCTCTGAGTCCAGCTACTGGTTAGTAATGGTGATTTCTAAGTGCTCTGTGAATCATAGACATGAGTAATTTGGGCTTTGTAGTTATGGAAAAAGTGTCCCTTACTGTCCATTTATAAATAGTCATTCCCAGGCTCCAACTCTCTTATGACTGTGATGTCCACATGTTACTGTTCACTTTGGACAGTCTTGGATTATATCTGTTGTCCTGGTGCATTAATTAATAACATCTTCTTTCATTCTAAAGTGTCCCAGTATGAAAAAATGTGTCCAAATTTGGATGATACCCCACTTCTAAACATAGTCATAAGATTCCTCGAACATAGTTTCTCCAGGATGCATTGGTTGCATTGATAACTCAGCCTCCTGAATGTCCAAAAGGAAGAGGAGACTGTAAAAGTGAGATTCTCAAGTAATGTGCAGAAAGCTCTGCCTTTTAAATATAGGCAACAGCAGATTAAAGCTTACTATGGCCAGTAACCAAAATAACATCTTCCTTTCAATGTAATTTCCTTTCAATATGCAGCTTAATTTTTTCTAAATGAATTACTTTTAGTTGTGATTCATCTATGTTTCTCTACTATGAGTAAAATACGCCCTCCTGTTTATTTGGTTTGCAAAGTTAATTCGTTTACTTAGTTGCTATCATTTTTTCTTTCAAGGTATTGATTTGATTGGACTGTGACAAGTGTGTTACTCTATGAAGTCCAGATGCCATGTGTGCAACTTGAACCTAAAGGGATCTAGAGGTCAGTAGGACATTAGGGAGTTGGTTAACAGGTACTGGAGGAGGCCAGAAGGACGGATTCTGATCCTCCCTTACTCAGCTGAGTCATTCCCCTGTCCTCACCTACCTACCTTCAAATGGTTGCCAGATCCTTCCCACTCTTGGCACCAGCAGTTTCTTACTCCTGTGTCTGCTCCTACACATTCTGTTTCTTATATACCTTAAATATGCTAAGTGCTCCAGATTTAGAAAGAGATTTACATGACAGTATGCTCTATGTCTTCATGTGATCTTTTTATCCCTGGATTTTATAATAAGATCAACTTTTTAAAAAGTCTGTTAAGTTTGGAAGTATAAGCACATGGCACACTTTGAAACAGTTTCAAATGAAACTGAATGAAAAACAAGTCTCTCCTTTATCCAGCCACCTCTTTTTCCCAGTCCCCAGACAGATACCAGTTTCTGGGTATCCTCCCAGGAAATTTGCTCACACACACCTGCACAAATACACTTCCTGAGATTTACTGTCTATTGAGTCCAAGCCACCATGAAGTCACACATACAGAGCAGAGTTGGAAACAGTACAATTTTGTTACAAATGCAGACTCACAACTTGTCTTTCTGATTATGGCTTCTCCTCCCAATCCACACAGATATGCTGCTAGAACCATTTTCTTAAAATACTGTTTTCTGCATTTCCCTGCCCAAAGAGTCTATGATACTTCCTATTACTTATTTCTAAACTTCTCTAGCTAACTTTGAGAGCTTTCTTCTACCATGCTTTGTTCTGTCTACTCAAATGTCTGGTAATGTTATTAATGTTAACATGGCAATTATTACAAATCTTATATCTGAATGCTTACTTCCAGGGATGTCAATTTTGATTTTTTTCCCCTAACAAGTACCACCATTGATGTCATCCCTGGACTTTTGCTTATGTTGTTTCTCTGTAGGATATCTTCTCTCCACCTTAGAAAATGTTTCTTTACATTATGTGAAGTCCTTGAAATGCATGGGTGAGAAAACTATCCCTACAAGGGTGAAATGATTTCCTACAAGTCTCATACCTATTTTCTGGCAGTGATAAGACTTTCAACCTCAAAAATTAGATTCCTGAAATAGTATCACCATACCCCCCACAAGAATAGAGAAGATAAAATGTGGAAAAATACTTTTATTGGGTTTATTCATTGTCACCCATGATCCAGATAGAAAGTGATCATGGTTCATTCTGGAGTAGGTAAAACATGGCACCAATTAGTTCTCAAGGGTAGCAGCTGAGCTAAGCAAAGAGTGAGTTCCTGTCTACCTTCTCGTCTGTAAATGGACCTAGTAATATTTGCCTTAAATATTTGAATGGAGAGGAAAACATTTTTTGTGTCTAAATAGAGAGAATGATCTTGAATTTGGGATCCTGATGGCCCAGTTTCCATTTCTTCTCCTTCCTGTTATCAAATATAAAGAATGAAATTTAAGATAAAATACGTAAACTGTTTGGGATAGAGTGGGTGTTCAATGAATTTAGCCTTACTAATTTGCCCAGCAGCTCAGTGCCCCCATGACTTGCTTGGGCCAATGAACTCCATTACTTACACCCGATCCACTGCTTTCACGACACATCCTGCTTAGCACTTACAGCCTGGGCTTCCTCACTTCTGCCCTTAGCCAGTCTTCCTAGTTGACTGTCTGGCTGCATTTTTGTAAGCCATCTGCTCCACACACTCAGCTCTGCCAAGATACTCATTTTTAATTCCTTTATGATCTAAAGCTGAGCATTTACTTCAATAACGTCTACCCTTTGTCACCATATTCTTCTGATAATGCTCTGTATACCTGGCACCTTGAAGCCTCTCCTCTACTCCTACCAAGTGACCCAGAGCCCACAACTTGATATTTCTCAGTCTTGCCCATTGTACTAGCTGCTGAGGTCAGAACTTTATGGATCAGGGCCGTGTTGAGATTTGCACTGACCCTAGGCACTTTTATCTTTTGGGCCCTTTACTCCACATAAAAATATTAAAAATTATTTTACAATTGTATGGTATAAAGACAAACATAATTCTGACTGGATTTATTTATTGTTCATATTTTTCTTCTGATTTTGAGAGAAATCAAAACATTTTTATAGCTCCCTGGAAGCACCAAGGTCAGTGGGAGCTGTGCCTTCTTCCATAACTAGTGGATAACTTGGTCTTGTTAGAGTCTCAAGTTCTTGGTCCAATGGTGTCATAAATTTGAGACATAGCAAAGAGAAAGAAGAACACAAGTAGTTAAAAGAAAATTAACCTTCTCTGTTCTACCTACATTGAATGGTTTCTCATTTTAGATCCTGATTCCTCATTTCTATTTCTTTGGTCTCCTTACCTATCTTTTGCAGGCTACAGAATTTCGGCTCACTTTTTGTCCTATTTTTTTTTACAGTAGATTTTTTTAAAAAGAAAGATAGGTTTGTCAGTGGTTGGGGAAGATGCAGCCTTCCTCGGAAAAAGCAAGAATGATCCGCCTCTGCTACAGACCACGGCCCTTTGATGGTAAGACTTTTGATGGCTAGCAATCTCACTTCTTTTTACTACTTGAACTAAGGTATTCGATAGATTGAGAGGAATCATCAGTTCTGGAGCCAAAATTATTTCCGCTGGGTGCAATCAGCTCCTATGAACCCCTCACTCTGAACAATTGAACAGTTTAGTGTGTCCAGGGTAGAAATAGAAGTTTGCAGGGAAGAGGAGGATAGCTGAGAGACAGCCCAAGCCCAGGCCCTAATTACTTGGTCCTCAGACAGGTTTTCTCTCCCAGAAGCCACTGTTACCACACATACTATCCAAGGAGCACTCACAGGAAAAGCCTTTCTGAGAAACCTCTCAGTTATCGGTGAATAAATACCTAAGTAGAGAAAAGGAACTGTGTCTTGTACGGGAGGTAGGGTTTGTACACCACGAAGAAGAAAGGAAAAGGATCTTGGCAGGCTAGAGAACGACAATTTATCTCTGGCCCTCTTGAGAATTTCTTAATGTTAGTACTTGGTATTCTGCTGGCTTTGTAGGTCAGCAAGGTCACTTGGCCAACACAAAAGACAGATAATTAGGAGACTTGCTCATTGTAATTCGTACCTTTTTGGTACTTATGGGCAAGCACAAAGGTTAATGGGGATTTAGCCTCAAGAAAAATGCCAAGTTTTACATTAAAATCTCTAAATAAATGTTACTTTCTTCCCATCTCCTTTTCTACCTCTGAACTGTGTGACTATCCTCTGAATTTCAGCTAATTAGAAATTTAGAAGTCAGATTTACAGTGTGATCTAGCATGAGATCACCTCTGTATCTTAATTCTAATATTATAAAATAGTGCATTTAAAAACTGAATGTTGTTCTAGTACTCAGAATTAATCAACATTAGACTTTGGTATGACCAATTATAATTCAAGTCAGCTATGTAGGACATTATATTTCCATCATAAATTAACCACTCCTGGATCTTTTCCCAGTTTACCGTCATTGGATTTTATTGCTGTTATTGGATTTGAGAGTAACTAATAATAATCCATCAAATTAAATACAATAAGAGAATAATCCCTGAAGTCAGAACTGCTCATGCAGAAACTTACTGCAGGCTGTTCCATAACTAAGGACAAGATGATAGTGGTGTCAGGGAGAAAATCAAAATCGGCCAAAGTATTAGAGATAATTAGATGATTCATTTAGTAGATTCAGCACTGTAAATAATTACCTAAAACCTAGCAATCAACATAACTTTTAATTAATTTCTTGAATAGACAATCCTTCCTCATAGAAATGCACTGGCAGCAGAAAGATGAGAGTCATCAAAATTTTAATTGCCTTGGGCTAGTAGACAGAGGAGTTTGCTATTTTGAACCTAGACCAAAGGAAACAGTGTGATAATGAGGGTTTGCCCAGTAGTCTTGAGTTCCTACTCCCTGTAATTGACCCCATCTGTGTAATTAGAGCAAACTCTTCCATCTTACTGAGCCTGTTTCCCTAACCTATCAAGTGGAGACAAAGATGCTTGCACTACCTATATTCATCCATTGAAGCGAGGACTAAGTGAGATGATAAACACGAAAAACACACTTAGTGTATTGTAAGATCACCCAGGAAATAGAACTAGAGCTGCTGTGTGTCAGGGAAGAAGCCTGGGTGCTTTTAAACATTAAAAACCAAACACCATTCCAAAACCAAATGTAAATGATTTTGATGTTAGAGAAGATAAACTATCTATTTAAAATAACTATAAAACTGAATAAGGTATTTTATTAGTTTCCCATCACTGTAAAAAACAACAGAGATAGTGGATTAAAAGGGAGGGAAGATTTACTTTGGTTCATGATTTCACTCCAAGGTCACTTGGCCTTGTTTTTTTTAAGTCTGTGGTGGCACAGTACACCATTGTAGGAGCATGTGACAGAGAAGGCATGTCCATTTCGTGATGACCAGGAAGGACAGAGGGGGGGGGCAAGAAGGAGAAGGAGAAGGAGGAGGAGAAGGAGAAGGAAGAAGAGAAGAGAAAGAAGAGAAGAGAGAGAGAAGAGAGAGAAGAGAAGAGAAAGAAAAGAAGAGAACAGAACAGAAGAGAAGGTATGGGGTAGATATCTTCGAAGGACACTCCCTCAGTGACCTAACTTTCTTCCATTAGGCCCATCTCCTGAAAGTCTCAATAGTGCTATACACTTGGGACCAAGCCTTTAAAACAAGGGTCTTGAGGGACACTCCAGATCCAAACCATAGCATTCCACCCTGTCCACCATAGGCTCACATCCATCCTATGCAAAATGCATTTCATGGATGCCCAAAAGTTCCCAAATTCTCAACTGTTCCAGTATTGATAAAAAATCTAAGTCCAAAGTCTCCTCTGAGACTCAAGGCAAACTCAGCAGTGAGCCCCTATAAAAATTAAAAGAACAAGTTATATATTTCCAAGATACAATGGCACAGTATAAACATTATCATTCCAAAGAGAGGAACTGGAAAATAACAAGGAGCGATTGAATCAAAGCAAGACCAAATCTCAGCAGTGCAAACATTAACTCCTAAGTCTCCATGTCTTATATTCAGGGTACATTCTGGTAAAAGTGAGCTCTCAGGGATTTCAGTAGCCCTGTCCCTATGTCCTTGCTGGCTGCAGCCCATGTGACCATTCTCTTGTGCTTATTCTGCTCCCTGCAGCAGCTTCCATCAGCAGGTTCCTGGCATGTTCCTGGCATCTCTAACTGGCTGGAGTCTCCACTGAAGATCTAACTTCACATATCACCATGTCATCTGCTATTTGCAGGGGTTCTAATATTGCCACAGAGTGCCTGGCTTTCCAGGATTTTCTTTGAAAGTTCAGTGAAAGGCTCTATGACCTTATAATTCTTGCCTTTTGTCTGCCTTTAAAACCAGCATCATGTGGATGACACAAAGGTCTCTTACTGGCACGAGCTGTGCTGGATCTGTTTGAACTACAGATACAGCAGCCCCTGAGTACTGTGATGGCTGCACATGGAGAAAGAAACTCCAGGGTGACAATTTCCTAGGCAGCCTGTGCAAATAGGGGCATTCTGGGGCTCTCTTCTTAAATAAATAGCTTTGAAATAAGTTTACACTTTTACCCATTTGAGCCTGCAATAAATTGAGTCTTACAGATTTGTGAGGTGCCCTCAAGACATGTTTCCTATTGTCCAGCACAAAGTACTAGGCTTCTTTTTAATAGCACTAATCTCTTTAGTAACTGCACCCTCCTGGGCAACATATTTAAAAGTGTTCCTTTTCCTGGAAGTTTTTCAAGTTTTCCACTCTGCTCCCGCTTCTCAGAGTAAATCTGGCTAAAAGCTGCCATCAGTAAATGCCACTTCCCGAGTGCCTTGCAGGCTTTAAATTTCCTCTGCCAGATTACCCAGTCCATCACCTTTCATCTCGGCTCACACAAAGGATCAGGTCACAGAAATAATGACCAAGGTATAACGCAGAGGGCCTCTGGTCTAATTCCTACAGGAGTCCTTATTTCCATGTGAAACCCATGAGCATAACCTTTACTGTCCACATTTCTATCAGCATTCTGGTCTTCTGAGCCTTTGTCAGCCTTACCCATTAAGTTCTGCTTACAGCATTTTATGTTTTCTCTTACCTGCTTATCCAAACTTTTCCCAGTTTCTCCAACAAACCAGTTCTGAGGGATTCTGAACCACATCACAAGGGATAGTTCCAGCAAATGCACCACTTCTCAGTACCAATTTTTAATATTACTTAGCTTTCTATCACTGTGACAAAATGCCTGAAATAGTCTAATTTTTAAAATGAAAGGTTTATTTTTATTCACAGTTTCAGAGGTTTCAGCCCATGGTAACTTGGCCCTGTTGCTTTGGGCCTATAGTGCCACAATACATCATGGTGGGGGCATAGAGCAGAGGAAACCTATGCCAAAAAGACGGAGGAAACCTCTGTCTGGGAAGCCAAAAAGAGAAGGAAAGAGGAGGGACTGAAATTCTGTTATCTTCTTCAAGGGAATACCACTAATGACCTAACCTCCACTAGAGCCTAAAGGCTCCACTACCTCTCAATAGTGCTGCAGGCTGGCAAACAAGCCTCTAATACATGACCATATGAGGAACACTCTAAATGCAAAATATAGTAAATTTGGCCCCAATTTTGATCTGTACCATGGAAAGGAGACTTACAAGAAATGCTTCAGACAGATAACAGTGGCTACTGTGACATTGATTATGAGTGATTTGAAACTTTTTCCCTTATATATTTTCCTCAGTAAACACATGTTATCCTTACACTGGAGATATATTATTTAATCATAAAAATGGTAGTAATATAGGCAAAAATCTCTTTATTTTACAAATGGAGATGAGTCAATGTGTTCATATCTCATTACTAACAAAGTTGATACAAAAATACAAAATGCCTTGATCAAATACATTGCTATTTATACTTCTCACTCTACATCATTCATGAACACAAGAGGCCAAAAGTTGACTGAGCTCATTTATTTTGTCTTTAAAACATCCTAGTCAAGGACTGGCCCTCAGATAAGAAAGTGTTTCCAAAAATTCTCCTTCCCACCTTTTCCAGCAGCGGTGAAACAAAGAGCTCATCATAGGGGCAGGTGATGGACCTGCTTGAGAGGAAAATTGAAGGAAGAAAATCTAACCATTTGTTAGAGGAAGAATAGTACAATAAAGGAGTACTGATTTAGGTGGTGGGCCATCTAATTTCTAGAGTCATAATTCTGACAACCACTAATTATTCGCTGCATGATGCTGATGTAACAATGGGCAACTAACTCTCTTCATCTTTCTTTTGCTGAAAAGAGAAAGAAGACTGTGCCAGGTTATTTTCAGTTTTCTTTCAAGTCTAACATCTGACTTAAAATGCAAAGCATTTACCTTAGACATACACAGAAGATATATACTTTTCAAAACAACCATATTTTTATAGACATTTATATAAAGCAAAATCAGTTTTTGCTAAAAGGGACCAAAATAATACATGCAACACCAAACCTGTATTTAAAATGTAAATGATAAGTAGAGAGCAAATGCGCAATGAGTTAGATGGAAATATAAAATTCTCTTACCAAGCAGTTTTAGTGTTGAATTGTTTGGAATCAAAGAAACCTAGAAAGCAGTTCATTGTTGATTGTGATAGCAAGTAAGCTGGAGATGAAACTCCATGGTAGAGTGCATGCTTAGCATTTGTGATGCCCTGAGTCAACCCCCAGGACCAAAGCAAACAAACAAACAAACAAAAAAAAACTAGTAAGGAACAAAATTCTTAGCAGTGACAAGCTTGATGGAAGACAACACTTTCCAGCTTCCCCTTTTTTTGTACAAACTCATGCTCCAGTCCTATTGCTCATCCTTAGGGAGAGCATTTTGTGGAGACCACCTGTCCTGAAGGCCACTCTAGCTTTTGTGATTCAGAAACTGCAAGTGGTGGTGGCAGTGGTGGCTGAGTTGGCATTACCTACTAGTATGTGTGGGGTTTTCATGTGTATTTTCCTTAACTGTGAGCTAGAATATGCCCTCTTCCAGCCAAGTGCTCTCTCTTTTTGTTTCTACCTTTCTGCCTGAGGAGCTATGATCTGGGGACATCTGTGACCTATCAAGACTCATTCTTTCAAAAGCATATTTTTTATTCATCATCACTGGCTGTCTGCCTCTGGTGGGAGAAAACTTGGAAAGTCTTTAACTGAGCCTGGAGAAGCTTCACCAGGTGTCTACAAGACTCACTTCACCTAAAATCTTTTATGACTTTATTACTTTGTGGAGGCCTTTGCCGAGGTATGGGGCACTGGGGTGAGGAGGCTGAAGAAAGAAAAGTGACATATTGGGGAAATAGGAGTCAATTTTATTACATGACAAAAAATAATATTATTTCTGCTCAATCTGCCTTCCAATTCTGGCATGTTCTTCTCTTGGTAGATTTTCATTCAAGTATAAAACATGTGATCTAATGAAACCAAGGTCAGAATCACTAACCTAAATTTTTACTTCATTGTAACCAAACCTCCCCGAGTGAAAGCTTTTTAGGGAGGGCTGGGAATGAGTACAACAAGGGCCTGGGGTGCAAGTGGAGATAAGTGATGGGACAGGTGGGTAAGTTCCCTGGAGGTGGTGGTAGGTAACTAGCTGACTATGGACTGAAACCTCTACAAACCGTGAGCCAAATAAACATTTCCTCCTTTAACTCTGGGTTTCAGGTTTTGTCTCAGCAATGTGAAAATAACTAAGACACTTGTCATCAGGGCATATCAAAATGGTGCTCACAAGCCTACACTTGCTAAGATGTTTCCTGTTTCTACAGTCATTGTCTGGAATTGTCTTCAGGGTAAGCATTTGTAATTGTATGTAACTTGGAAATTTCCTATATGGGTGACTCCAAGTGAACAAGAAGACTTAACAGAGATGAGATCATGTCTACCAGTGTGAAAGTACCCAATGGCTATTTCTACAATTATTATAGTTATAATTCACTCTTTTCTGCACAGGGAGGAAGAAATGCTGGGTTCAGCAGGGGAAGAATGCCTATATTGAGGCTAATGTTAAAGGGAATGGAGACGAAAGAAAAATAGCTATCAAACTGCAGTTAGAAAAGTAAAAGAATATTTATTTCATCTGAGAATAACTATGATCTCCAACTAATCATTAAATATTTCCTTTCTCTATTTCATTATATGCCTGGTATAGGAAATACCACTGACTACTTTGGAGACTTCATTTGTCTGTAAGAGGTTCCTCCTCTTAGCATGAAAGACTTAATAATTGGGGACCCCTGCAGTAAGTCTCCAATGTCCTGCAAAGTGTTATGGTGCACAGTGAAAAGAAAGAGCAAGAGACAAAATGGCGATGCAACAGGGAACTGGAATGATCAGTTGTTCAAGGGGAACAAAAAGGCATGAGGCAGCCAGAATCTCGGCATTTGGTTGAGGAAAATGGTGAGGGGATTATCAGATGACTCAGAGAGCAGTTGTGGTCTTATGCTAATGAGGATCTTTATGTTGATGAGGATGGTGGGGAGAGATGGCGGGTTAAAAAAGAGTTTGTCCTTTCCCCAAAGTGAAAACTTTTTTTTATTACTACTCAGTTCTCTAGGAACCAGGATAACTTCAGCTGATGTAATCTTGCCCTGGGATGTCACAGTATTATTAGCCATAGAGGCTTCAACTGTGGCAAGATGAAAGCAGGGAGTTCCCACATTCCAATCTGGCTCCAAGGCAGGAGAAAGAGAGCCTCAGACATCCTCT
The DNA here is from genome assembly GCA_028451465.1 of Erethizon dorsatum. NCBI lineage: Eukaryota > Metazoa > Chordata > Mammalia > Rodentia > Erethizontidae > Erethizon > Erethizon dorsatum. The sequence continues at coordinate 73,139,979 of CM051831.1, forward strand.
ACACTCAATTTATTATCTGTGGTCCCCAACATTTCCCCCTTTCTGTTTTTGTTTTTGGTTTTTTTATATGCAGGTACCGGGAGTCAAACTCAGGACCTCGCGTTTGCCAGGCAGGCACTTATGCCGCTGAGCTGTGTCACCGGCCCCCTCTTTCTGTTTTTGTAATTATAGTAGTTGAAACATTGTGATTTGAGGTTGGGTAGGTCTAAGTATTGTTAGGTTTGGTGCCCTCTGTAGCAGATTAAGAACAGAAATAAAAGACATAGCCTGTTAATATAATCAATCCAGTGTAGAATCCAAGATGGGCCTGGTGGCAGCAGACTTTGCCATGGGTTTGGAGATTTCCTCTGTCTACGGCTGTATGTTCTGGGACAGCATCCACAATGGTGTCTTATGACCTGTTAATGTACAAGCATATCCTTGTCCTCATGTTATTAACTGTATTGGGCCATCTCATTTTCCATTTAGACATCTTTTTATAGGATTTGTGTTCTAGGCATGCTCATCAGTTTGTCCTTTTGCCAATGAAGCTCTGAGAGAATATGTTTACTTTTTGCAAGTGGGTTTTTTTTTTTTTTTTGTGGGTACCGGGGGTCGACCTCAGGACTTCGTGTGCCAGCAGGTGCCCATGCCGCTGAGCAATATCACCGGCCCTTTTTTCATATGTGGGTTCCGGGAGTTGAACTTGGGCCCTCATGCTTGCCGGGCAGGCGCTTATGCCACTGAGCCATCTCACCGGCCCTGCAAGTGGATTTTTAAAAAAAAAATTTGTAAAGATTGTAAGGTCTAATTTTTTCTGGGTAGCTGTATTCCCCGTTTTTGTTTTTGTAATTATGTTTTTAAAGAAATGTGAGTATGTGGGTATAGTTTTTTTGTGTGTGTTTTTGTTTATTTGTTTGTTTTTTGCCTGGACTTTAGTGAACGTGTCTTTGGCTGTAATTGTCTTTTGTGTTGAAGGCTCAGCCCTATCCAATGGCCTATAATATTTATAACTAACTTAGCTGTCTATAATATTTTTTTCTCTGAAGAGCTATCCCTAACTGCAGTTAGGGGAGAATGGGCATAGATTCCATCTTAACTGCTTCAAGCTGAGAAGGGTCACTGTAAGGGGAGACTGCAGTCAGGAGCCCTCTCCAGAGAGCTAATCTAATAGGCATCATGTTGTAGTTTAACAATTATAAACTCTTACAGATTTTATTGTGATTTATTCTTAATAACCCAAAACAGTGGTCAATTACTGGTGTAGCTGGAAACTTCCAGAAGGGGTTAGTGAGTGGAGCCCCTTCCTATATCTAGCTTATTATTATGGCACTGTTTTATATATCTTCTGGTTATAGTTTTCTGCTGGATGTTCAAGACCAAGTTAAATTTAGATCTTCATTAATTAAAATTAACCTTTTGCTATCTATCAAGTTCAGTTAAGTTTCCTCAGGATTTACCTTGGAACTATGTATAGAGATGTCAGTTATTCTGTCAGCATCAGCCATTAGGGTAAGTCACAGCCTTTACTTGACCAATTGGTTTCTATGAACGCATGGGAGACTTTTCCCTCTAGTGACCCTCCTTTGGCACATTGTTTGCTATGTTCCCACGCCCTGGGGCCCAGCAATCTCCTTCATCAGGAGCTTGTGTGACTCACCAGAGTTGTAAGATGTTTTAGAAAATGTTCCCTTACGTTCTGAGTCCTCGTTGACCTTGGAGGGCTGGTGCCAAAATATTGTCTGTCCTTTTAGCCCAGTTACCATTTTAGCTTTGGTCTCCAAGCCTCAGTTGTTGAACACCCCAAAGAGAAGATCAGTGATATTAGCATTGTAGTGGGAGAAGTGAGCTTAATTATAATTTTATCTGGATATCAAGCATTTTGAAAGTATAGTTAAAGACTGTTTGTTATTCCTTACCAACCATTGTTGTCCTAGTTGAATTCCTGTAGAGTGTTAACAGTTATAGTTTATTAAAAAAAAAAACCTTGAGATCAAAAGCCACACATAATATTTTAGCATGACAATCATGATGACATTATTTTTGTAACACACTTAAGTCTTCATTTTGGTATAGAGTAGCCTTTTTAGTAAGTCATCTCTATCTGGTACATAAGAAACTCTCACCTAGTTTGTTGTCCTTTAATGGAATGTCATTGAAGAAATCTGTGACATTGTCTAGACTGTTTAATGCCTAAGCATCTCTAAGTGTAATAATACATGTAAAATGAAAACATAATAGAAGTTTTTTTTTAATTATTTTTTGACAGGTAGTCTCATGTTGGTTTGATGTATGTCTTTTATTACAAGTAGCTGGAGCACAAGAGAAAGGCAGATATCTGAATCTAAAAGAAAAAAGCTTATCACTATAAACAATCCCAGTTTTACATTTTGGAAGACCTGTACATCTGGAAGGCATGACTACATTCAATACACCATGAGATTAGCTATAATGAATTGTCATAGCCATATGAAAACTTTTGTTTCTTAATTTATTTTTGTACTAAGAACATCTTTTTGTAAGAAAACCTTATTGTTTTATTTATAGAAAACTTAACCTCTTGACAGTGACCAATGTAAACATATTACAATAATATTTTAACAACATTTACTGGGGTGTCTCCTATAAGGCTATGGGAACCACTGGGACCCCTTAATGAGCAAAGGCTGGAATAAGATTTTTCCAGGCAGCTGCTCCTTTATTCACCAAGAGGAGTCCTGTCCAAAGCTCCCCCACCCTAAGGGGTCTCTATTTAACTATCTTAACAATTTTTTGATGACCTATGAGAACCAGATCATAACAATTAAAACATTATTTTGACCAATGAAAGATTCTCAAGTCATTATACACAGACAACTATATACATTACATTCATAAAACCAATTTTAACATCATTTTGACCAGCTGTCAACTTGGGCAGAAGTATGTCTTTAATTTTGATGACATTTATTTATAAGCTGACTTAAATTACAGACAAATGTTCCAAAAATCCAAAAATGCAAAAAGAAGAAAATGGTTGAGCTCAAATAAAGCAGTTCTTTACAGATTAAACAGGGAAACAAATATACATAAGATAATTTGTTTATAAAAATAAGACTGCAAGAGTGCACTCAAATATGTTTGGCCAACTTGAATTATAATAAATTTTTTTTACAATTTTTAGTTTGCAACTATAAATAGACTAGTCAAAACTTTTTGTAGGTCAATTAACAGAGCTATCTTATAATAAGAGTTGGTATTAAAAATCTTTCACTTACAATGAATTTTTTTTTGTATTTTATTTTGTCTTAAGAGTTTTGGCATGTCCTTACCCTCTTCCTTCACTAGCCTCTGGCTCTGTCACTTCTACACCTTCTATCACCTACTCAGACTTTCTTATTCTTCTAACAGCACTTGTGGGATACCTCTCTGTAAGATTTACCATAGTTTGGGCTAACATTGACTCCAGGAGTCCCAGTGTACAGAGCCCCTGTACTTAAGCATTCCTGCCACCTCAGCCTCCTGCATAGCTGGGACTATAGGCACACGCCCATCCTGGCCAAAGGAAGCAGGGGAGGGAAACCTGCTTCTCTGTTACGTGGCTCTGGCACTGTCCCACAGCAGCCACATCATTCATTTCAGCACAGGTCCTGCACCACCATCACCACCTCTGTCACAGTCACCCCTGAAGACAACCACACCACCTGCTCAGGCACAATTTGTCAGCCTCTAAAAGTTCTGGAGGTGCAGGCCAAAGAGTTTGTCTATAAGCCTCATCGAGCTCTGGGTCTCCCCCAGGAACTAATGGTGCAGTGGGTGGCTTTTCTTTTTCTTTACATTTTTCTTCCTTGTCCTAAAACAGAAACTTTGGGGATACTAGTTCTTAATGGATCTAAAACAGATTTTACCAAGCTCCAAGCTGAGAAGGTCTCAGCAGAAACGGTTTCTCCTCTGCCGTGAGCTCTCTTTAAATTTTTTCCCACCTTGTCCCAATTTTCAATGGATTGTACTTAATTATTTCCTGGAGCACTTTTGTGATACCCTAGCTGGCACTGTGCACTTTGCCTTCTTTAAAAGAGATTTTTGTTTTAGCTCTTATCTCTTATCTCACTTATTTTAGCTCTCTGCCAGGTGTCTCTGGACTCCTCAGGTGATTCGAAAGCCACTGAAACACTCATAATAAATCCACCAGGCAGGTGAGAATGCCATGGATTCAGGTCACATTGGGCACCAGTTATCAGGGACCCCTGCAGTGAGTCCCCAAAGTCCTGCAAGGTATTACAGCACACAGTGAAAAGAAAGGGCAAGAGACAAAATGGTGATGCAGTGGGGAACTGGGATGAACAGTTGTTCACAGGAACCAAAGGGCCGTGAGGCAGGCAGAACCTTGGCATTTATTGATTACATCTGTGTCAAGGACAATGGGTGAAGAGCAGTGAGTGTTTCCAGGAATAGTAATGGTGATTACAGTGGGCTAGTAAGAAGAACAAAGAATTCTTGCAAGAATGAGACAAGGGGCAATAAGGAGACAGTAATTTCCTCAGAATACTATTTACTATTGCTACCATGTTGTTTTAAAGATCCTTATCATCTTTAGCAGGACTTATCTTGGCCTGTGAGTGCCATAGTATCACTAGCCATAGGCTTCAGCTGTGACCAGAAGAAAGCAGGGAGTTTCTGTGTTCCAGTCTGACTCAAAGGGCAGGACAAGGATGGCTTTGGACATCCTCTAGACTCAATTTATAATCTGTGGTTCCTGACACTTAACGAAAAACATTGAACAAATCAAAGTTAATGATTAGAGCAGCAAATACTGACTCTAGAACTCACAATCATCTTCAGTTCTTTCATCAATATTTCAAATTCCTTTCTTTCAAAAAGATAACTCCTTAGAATAAATAATGACCCTCAGGAGCAAGATGTGTTTGTAGGATCAAACGAGAGATATGTAACTTGAATCAAATTAGCCTAATGTCAGAGAAGGCAAGAGATAGGCAAATGGCCTGTAGTGTTAAATGCTAGAGGAAGAGATTAAAAACTTGGAAATGGCCTTGGTTTCAGAATTAGAAGCTAATCTTTGAATTAGAAGATTCGGTCAGATGCTAGGGCATAAGACTGCAAGCATTCACAGAGGGAATGTTCAGCGAAGCCATGAGGGTGCTCAACACTTTCTTGCTTGTTATCGCTTGTGTTTAGATGTCTCCCCAAAGCCTCATGCAGTCATAGGTGGGGCGTTTTTAGAGGTGGTTGAATCTAGAATGTGTGATTGATTTGTGATGCAGTGCTAAGATTATGGGTGCTAGGATTAAGGGTGGGTGATTAGTAAATCAGTCCGTTGATTGGTTTGGTGCTACCCTAATCCCAGTAGCCTGGTGTCTTAGTTACTTTTCTCTTGCTGCTGGGACAAAATACCAGATGCCCAAAATTAAGGGAGGAAAGGTTTATTTAGCTCACAGTTTGTGGAGGTTCCAGTCCATAATCAGCTGGCTCCAAAGCAGGGTGGCACATGGCAGAGGAGCAACAGTTCATGGCCATGGAAGACAGCAAAAGCAACAAGAGAAAAAAGGGAGGCATGCGAGAGAAGACTCTTTCTGTCCCTTATATTGTATGTGAGCTACCCACCCTAAGGTGGGTGTAGCACTTACACTCATAATCCCAACACTAGACAATGAATCAATCACAAACTCTAGATTCAGCCGCCTCCAAAAAGCACCCTCCCCCATGACTGCATGAGGCTTTGGAGGGACATCCAGACACAAACCATAACGCCTGGATACAATGTAAGGGACAGAAGAAGCTTGTCTCACCTTCTTGCTTGCTTTGCTACCTTCTGCCTGGCATGAACTGTGTCTCCTCTGCGATGTCCGACTGTCACACCACCCTGCCTTGGAGCCAGCTGACTATGGACTGAAATCTCTACAAACTGGGAGCCAAATAAATCTTTCCTCCCTTAACTTTGGGTGTCAGGTATTTTTGTCTCAGCAACAAGAGAAGTAACTAAGACACTTGTCATCAGGGCATTCAAAGCAGCAGTGAAGTTCTGGGAAGATAAGTCACTCTCAGAACCTGTGTCTATATCACAGCCTTTATGTTACCTGCCAGCCCTGGCCCTATTTCTGCTCTGACTTGGATGAATATTTCCTTATAGATCTCAGAGTTGAATCTCTGCCCATACTCACTTCTGTAAACTCTTTCAAAGTCTGCCCCTTCTTAACTCCATAATGAGCCACATCCTATAACAAACAGGTATAGCTTTTACCAACAAAGTCTGTTTTCTGCTGTCTTTGTATTTGGACAACTTAAGAGCTAAGAAGTGCCATTATAAAGAGTTATAAAATTCTGGTGACTATTCATAAAATATCAAGTATAGCACTTTAATACACCTTACTTATAGTCAATTTCTGCATTAAAAAAATCCCAAATCCCCAATTTTTTTTTTGAGAGAGGGTCTCACTCTGTAGTCCAGGCTGGCCTCAAACTCATGGAGATCCTGCCTCAACCTCCCAAGTGCTGAGATTACAGGGGTTCACCACAGCGCCTGGCCCCCTAATTTTTTTTTTTTTTACCATAAGTGGAATTAAAGAAGGAATTTGGTCCATTAAGAACCTAAGTCAGAAAGTAAGGGTAAATTCAGAATGTCTTAAATCCGTAAACTAAGGCTACAGAGGGCCATTTAACTTACAGACAATATCCTAGTAGAAGAGAGAAAGCAGATTTTAATGTCTCTTGTCTCTTTTCCATCACTGTTGTGCCAACATTTTTAAAAGACAACTTTATTGAGATAAAATTTACAGATTACTCAAGCACCCTTTTAAATGTTTATATCAGTGGTTTTAATATATTTAAAGAATTAGACAAAAATTACTATCATCTAATTTTAGACTATTTTCAACATCCCCAAAAGAAGCCCATTGGCACATATCCATCCTAAAACTTGGACATCCATGGTCATAGCTGCATTGTTCATAATGGCCATCAGCACTCCATCCTCTTCTCTTTCCCAGCCCTAGGTAATGACTGAACTACTTTCTCTATATGTAGATTTGCCTATTTCAGCCCTCAGATCAATGGGATCACACGGTCTTTTGTGTGACTTGTGTGGTCTTTTGTGTCTGGCTTCTTTCGCTTAACATGTTTTTGAGGTTCATTTATGTTGTGGCATGTATAAATTCATTTCACTTTATTGCTAAATAATATTCCATTATATGGCCAATTTTATTTACCCATTCATCAGTTGATGGTCATTTAGATGGTTTACATATTTTGGCTGTTATGAACAATGCTGCTATGACCATGGATGTCCAAGTTTTTGGGTGGATATGTGTTTCTTTTTTTAGATATATTTATATACCTAAATATATCTAGGAATGGAATTGCTAGATCATATAGTAACTACGTTTAGCTACATTGAGGAAATGATGAACTATTTTTCAAAGTAGCTACACAATTTTACATTCCTACTACCAGTGCAAAAGTGTTTTAATTTCTCCAATCCTCACTAACAAGTTTTTTCTTTTCATCATAACCATTCTTGTGGGTTTGAAGTGGCATCTTAACATGATTTTTACTTGCATTTCCCTAATAATAATGATATTGAACATCATTTTATATACTGATAGATCATTTGTATATTTTCTTTAAAGAGATACACATTTCTCAAGCCCTTTGGTCATTTTTTAGTTGGGCTGATTGTTCCCTTTTCATTACTGAATTGTAAGAGCTGTTTTTACCTTCAGATATAAACTTATCAGATAGGAGACTTACAGATATTTTATCCCAGTCTGTAAGTGATGTTTCATTTTCTTAATGGTGTCTAAAACAATTTTATTAGGCCTCTGGATAAAAGGCTTGTTCTTCTGAGCACATTGTCCAAAATTGTGGTCCCATTCTCCAAAATTACTTTTTCTTCAATTGTATAAGTATAATATGGATACAATACAGTTTTAAAAGAAATCTTATGAAGAAGACCATGCACAGCATTAACACAGGTAGAAAGAGGAATGTAAAGGTGGATTAGGTTGTCCTATTCATCCTTCCAACATGTAATGAAAGTCCCCTCCCCCAGCTTCACCTCGTATCTTGCCTGGCTCCAAATTTCTGCTTCCCCACTACACATAAAAAGCCATTTGGTCTTTGTAACATTAATAGAGGCAATAAAGCTAGTGGGTGTAAAATACTGATTAATGAAGAAAGTAGGTAATTAAAGGAGGTATACAAGTAAAATCGGGGCTAAGGGGAGGATTTTGAAGATGTAGAGAATCGATTATGGTATGTTCTTGTTGGAAAACAAAGAGAAATCCTTGAAGCATAAAAATTGAAAGCACTAAAAAGAAAAGGAACTACTGTTGGAATAATGTGAAAGAGGCCCGTGGGGAGGAATTGGACCAAGACTATGAAGAGTGTGAGAGTTTTCGAAGGAAGAAGCCATCACTATTTGGGAGTAAATGGGGCAATCACTTGACACAAAAATTTATATATTGAGGAAAAGTGCTACAGAAACAGTATTAGCAAACCTTTGAGAAGAACCCCAATAAACTGTTTAATAATAGCAATGCACTCATATTAGCCAAGATTTTAGCATTTGTTTAGCAGTCACCATGTACAATAGCTTTTTGGGAGCCACACGTCAGCCACTTCAATGACTGAATGACCCACATGAACCCTTTATTCCCCACTGACGTCCTCAAAGTCAGGTTCCTAATCTTGCTGAGGCAGAGATTCCCTTCTGGCTTCAAATGCCTGGTGGATGATTACTAAAATCGCTGCAAGCCTGTGGTTAGTGTTCTCTCTGTCTTCAAAAGCTGTGAGTGTCAGACATGTTAGTAGTTAGTAGATCTCCCAGGGGAGAGGTAATCCCACATGTTGATGTTAGGCTGACCTGGTTCTGTCTCTCCCTCTTAGAAGTTTCTTTGTAAGAATCCAAAAGCTCTCCTTTTGTGTTCCTTTATAAGTAAATATTTGAACAAATGTTACCTGACGGGAAGAGCTGACGAACCTGGAAGTATTTCTAATCTATTTTCCAAAATCTTTTCTGATCCTCCCTGAGAAGTATTCAGGTCTCTCTGTGGGACCCTAAACCCTTACAAGTGGCTGCCAGTGTATCAGAAAGAAGTCATGGCTGCCTACAGAGGGAAGAGGTGCTCAGAGGCTCCCCCTCACATCTTTGCTGTTGTTGGTGATGCCTTTCAGGTTATGCTTCACAGTAAGTGGCTGCCCCACAGAATGAAAAGTAGAAATATCTGATCTATTTTTTTCTGTATGTCACCAAGAAGCACTGGGGCATTGTGAGCAGGGCATGGCCTTTGCAGCTATCTAATCCCTTGAAGGCTATGTTTCCTTCTGGATAAAATGTGGGCAAAATAGTACCCACCTCCTAGGGTTACTGGGGTGAGTAGCTTGCTCTTCAAAGTGAAATAATACATTTACAGTTCTATGGCCAGTGGCTGACCCAGAGTAAGCCCCCTGTAGATTTCAGCTTTTATCACATATAGCATATAAGAAGTGATTCTATAGATATTGCACAGCAATTCTTAAAAGCCTTGAAATGACAAAATGTTACCCACTAATTGGTTACCACTTGTATTTAGTGCAAAAAAACCAAACAAACAAACAAAAAAACCAAACCTAGAATTTAGATGTTCTTATAAGGTGTACATAGAGGAAAGAAAAAAATCTCTTTTGTTATGTGCCTTTTAAATGGCACTTGTTCACTAATTGTAAATGAAGCAATTCCTTTCCTTTGTGTCTGACTTTAAACTGCAGGCAAGGAAACTATGAATAAATTTATGCCAATACATAAGCCTCTAGCATAAGAATATTTTGGCATTTTCTGTTCTTCTGTAAATTGAGGGAATCATATGCAACTTTACTTATTTATTTCTGGGATGATGCGTGTCCAATCGAGGGCCTTTCACAGGCTAAACAAGCACTGTTCCACTGTGCTACATCTCAACCCTTCTAGACTAAGAGAATCATTCTATTCTTTTCATGCATTTGCCATGTTTTTCTTTTTGGCCTGCACTAAGTTTCAATGGAAATAAACACCCTACATTTCACTGAGAATAAAATTTAAATTTGACATGTTTTGTTTGTTTGCTCTTTAAATGCAGAACACATTCTTGGAAGAAGATACTCCACAAGTTGTCATAATGTTTTAGTCAGTGATTCCTCTAAATATGGTGGCTCCATCATTTAGAGACTCTTTATAAACCACAGTGCACAAGCTGCACTCAAGCACCTTGTTGGTGGAGAGAGTTCCACCCTCCCAAATGATCATCCCTGAAGGCCTCCAGACTGACTGATTAAGAAGAGAAGCTGAAAGCCCACTGGATATGGCTATAGAACAGACAATATGCTGTGGGCAGCCAGATTGGGGCTCGGCACTGTATAGTATGCAATGAGAACTAAAAAATTTAGAGGAAAAAGAAAAGAGTTTTTTAAAAGAAAGGAAGGGAAGGACCTCAGTCATACCTTATTTCATGTTAATCTGGTAGTAAAAACACAGACAGGGCAGGGGAAAGTCAGCAGGTGACTGAACCCAAAGAAGGGATGCGAAGCCCCAAGAAGTTCTCAAGTCCTTAGCCTTCCTGTGCAGTGATGATGCCGCCTTGTGTTGGATTCTCCATTGGCTTCTGCTATCCCAAGAAGGATTACAGGATCTCAGAATCTTAGAACTAGGTGGGTAGATAGAGTTCAGCTCCATATAGAAAGGATAGGCTGTTCTCTAAAATTTCAAAGGATTCTTTGATACTTCGGGTGGTGAAGCTACAGTTTCCCTACTATCTTCTTCCCATATTGGAAAGTTACCTGGTTGCAAAGAGCAAGCCTAATGCACAGCTGCTTGGTGACATGATTGCTAGGTCCTCTTCTGGGAGCAGGGTTTGATTTATCCACATAGTAGCCTTGATACATGAGAATCTCATGAAGAGTTGGCAATGAGAAGATGCATTTTTTCTTTGTGGAGGTACTGTACTGCTTTTTATTGAAATATTCATGAAGAATAGGCTTCTTAATTTTATAAAAGTCCTTGATATTCCTGAACTCTAGATTTTTTACTCACACTGGTTTCTTTTAACCCTGGGAAGATGTTCTCCTTCTCCCAGCCAGTTAACCTTCAATATATCCTCAACTTCCATCCAAAGTTTTCAATTTTCTATGATATTTTCCTTGCTTACCTTAGCCCATATGATCAGAATCACCTAGTTTCATTGAATTGATAACTAGAACTTGTTTAGTGTGTCACTGAATTTCAAATCACAAAGGAGAATCTGATGCTGGAAAGACCATGAACACCAAACAAAGTGTATATTATCTAATATTTTGCCAACATAGCCTCATGAGTGAATCCAGGAAAAAGTCAGTATGTGTTCATAAATCATGATAGGAAGGGTGATGTGGTGGGGGGTCTGTTCTAACACCCTATTGGGAGTAAGGATGTAGAAAGAACCCCAGAACTACTAGTAAAGCTTGGAAAAGTCTTACATTCTATCTTGTTTTTATTTCTTGAGAGGATCACCATGTGCTCTAAACCAATACCATGAAACAGAAATTACACAATTGGTCTCAGATCTGCTTCAGGGAGCATTTACCAGCCTGGTCTCTGTTGGTTGGGACCCCTGGTAGTTATACCATCAAAACACAAACCATCTTACTTTAAGGTTAAGGTCACCAGTGCCTTGAATGGCCATTTTTGGTATTTCTACCAAATAGAATCTTGAACAACAGTGTGATGTCACATTCCCACAAATATGCACCAATAAAAATCAGCCTCCTTTACCCCTAAGTTCTGTATCAAATCCCAGATGCCTGATGGCAAAAAACTTCAACCTTAATCTTATTTCTTGTTCTGAAAAACTCCCTTCTCTATATATTTAATTTTTAAAAATCTTTGTTTTCTTGTTTGTTTGTTTCTTGGAAGCATTTCTCTGATGCTTAGATTGAACTCAGGGCTTCATGTGTTATAGGCAAATTCTCTACCCCTGAGCTATCTCCCAGCCCATTAGGAAATTTTAATGTAGCATCTTTCATTTAACTCCCATGTTCATGGGTTTCATAATAGTATGAGGATAACTATCCCTTGAAAGATCTGATGCAAAATAAAATAATAATGAATGGAACTCAAAATCAATGAGTTATCAAGATGTTCTCCTTCTCATATTTCTATCTCTGAAACTGTTATTTTGCTTTTTTCAATTTGATCTTGGATTTGGCTTTCTGTTTCTGCAAAGTGGAAAGTTTATCAACACAGCCATCTGGTCCAATTTTTGAACTATACGAAGTTTTCTTTTCAGTCACCCCACTCAGGAATGTGATAGATTTCTTTTGGTATCATTGAACTCTATTATTCACTAGATATAACTTTGTTGTAATGTCCATTTTAAGATGTTTGGTTTTTTAGTGCATATAATTCATTTGGTATAGCCATCAAATCTTACAATATATAATACATAACATTTCTATATGAAAACCTTTGCTGATGTAGTTCTTTTACTTATTTCAAAGACAGCGGGCCTATATTATACAGCAGGTATATATATTTGTAAACCTGTGTATAGTTAAATACTATGTACTAAGTACTTCCTCCCTTAAAATGACCCTTTGAGGATGAGTAGAAAATAATGAAGCCCTCGGGTAATGTGGCTAGGTGGTAATTTAGGCTCACTCTGTGTAGATGACCATTTTGGTTCATTGGCCTGAGTATGTATGGTTCAAATTCAAGAACACTATCATTACAAGTCCCAGCTTTGTCTCAACCTCTACATTACTCAGGCGTAGTAGAAAGCAAAGTCGTAATTTAATATGCCAAGAGTATACTGTATTATTCCAAGATAAACTTTCGGGTATAACGATTTCATAGGCAGAGAAGAAATTAACAAGGGGGAAATACACACAATTCAGTTTGTCTGCAAATTTAGGCTATAGTTTTTGTTGTTTATTTTGGTGAATAACCATTTTCTTTTCCCATTCAGGTCAATGGCAACCAAAATAGAAGCATGACAGATAATTGTGCTCCAATATATATTCATGGGTTCCACATCAACTAAAAGATCACATCTTGATCTTTTTTCTTCTTCTTCACCTTTTTACCAAATATTTTATAACCAAGTCTGACAAGTGTAGCTACTGCTTATCAAAACAAGAATGGGATGGACCAGGAGATGGAGGACTTGCTACAATATAGAATTCTGCTAAAAACTTAATCAGCTGTACTTCTCTTTTACACATATCAGGAGATTTTAGAAGATTAAATCAGGGAAGTGAATCCTATCTTGGGAGCATTTACAAATACCAAACTCCTGAGAAACAACAACCAATCTCTTTTGTAAGTGACATGATTTTGCATAATATCAGAGTATTTAATTTTTGAGCAATAATAAAATATGTCTGAGTTCACAGGTATGAAAAAATTCTAGTACATCAAAGCAGATATTTTATGTTAGGTCTGCTAAAAAAAAAACTAACCAGCTTCACTGTTAAGAGAATTAAGACTGTCTATAAAAATGTGTCTGAGAAGCTTTCAGGAAGAGTATCTATCTTAATAAATTCAAGTTTCTTTCCCCTCCCAGTAGGGAAGCTCACCCCAAAATTATAGTAATGCTTTATATTTTGTTACACTTTACAGATTTGCTATACTTTCTCCTTCATAGTTTCCTGTACTCCTTGTAACAAGTCAATTTAGAAAGTGTTTCTAATTCACTTAATATAAATATTGTTTCTACAGTTGCATATGGCCTCCCTAACTCTACATAATTTTTAGTGGGGATTTTTTTGTTATTGGGAGAAAATATTTCTAAAGTAGCTTTTGATAACTAGAAATGTCATGACAGGGAAGAATTTGAATTTCAAAACCTAGTTTCACAATTCTATTTTATGCCAAGAATGAGTGCCTGGGAACCATTACACTATTTAAAAGGATATTTGCAGAAAGCTTCCTATCTGAGCCTCTATGCATAATTACATAATAGCCTCATGTTGGTTTGCCTAATTTCCTTCCAAAGCTTTAGAGCTGCTCTGTCTAGGTTTTGTTTGCTTGCAACATTTGGCTGGTCTGGTAGGCACATAAAATGCTAGTTTTTGGATTTGTTAAAATGCTAAAGCATTTTCTGATGGAATATGAAATACAGAAAGCTGAAAAGAAGTAAAAGAAGGAAAAGGAAAATAGAACGAGAGGGAAAAAGAAAATTTGGAAAAGGAAAGCCTGGAAGATAATTAAAGATAAGACAGAAAGGAAAGAACAACAAGCAGAAAGATGAGGAAGGAAAGAAAACCGTTGCAACAGAACAAGTTGGAAAGATAGAGAAAAAAAAGAAATGGGAAGAAAATATACATAAAGTGGATAGAAAGAAGGGAGGAATGGAGCATGAATGAAAAGTAGGCTTCAAAATAAAAACAATCATGTTAGGTTTTTTTGGTTAGTATGATACATGTATGCTGCATACATTTGTATGGGTGCGTGTCCATGTGTCATATGTGTGGCTCTGCGTGTGGCTCCCCTTTTCCTACATCTTTAACTTGCTGACTCAGTCCTCTTGTGTAGCAGCTCCACTTCCCCTGCCAGGCAGCCGTCCTACTCTGGTACCTTCCTGGCACTGACTGACCTCCACTAGGCCACCTTCGGCTCTGCTGCAACATCCTTTCCCTGAAGGCTCTCCCTACCACTGGATGGCTCTTCAATGCCTTCAGATTTCAGATTATTCATCCTACAAGGCACAGCGTTGAACCAATGTTCTACAAGTTTGTATTGCTAGAGATTAAACAGTAACACTGTTTTTTAATGTGGTGGTATAAGGAAGAATGTTTAGAGGTGGGCAGGATGCCCAGAGTGCACACGTGCATATGCATGTGTGAGTGTAAAAGTGTTAGACAATTTAAGGCCTTAAACAACTACAGCCACTTGTGTGCTAGAAAGAAGAGTCCAGAGGAGAGAGACATCACCATGATATGTGTTGATCAGTGGGAGATTTATAAAGGAGGACTTAGGCTGCGATATTAAGAATGGGAAGCAGAGTTAGCCAAACATGGGAAGTGTGAGGGCATTTCCAGAAGGAAGGACAATGTCCACAACACCAGGAAAGGGCAAGTCAAGAGCAGGAACAGAATTCTCTGCAGATTGGAGGGAAGGATTTGCACAGAGGAATAGTGGAGATTTTATTCCAATAATTTCTCCACTCAAGGAGTTGGGAGGCTGTGTGTGTTGTAGAGGTTGGGCGGGGTAACAGAAAGACATTCGTCCATCCAAGGATGGTGTTTAGGATGAGTAAGCTGGTATGATCTCAGGAAGCCCCACAAGCAGAAATATTAGAGGGAGGTAATTGCATTGTCCTAGTCTGAGATGTGAAGACAGTTACCAAAATGTTTGTGGGGGTGAAGGGAATGAAGTTGGATTTTTGGAAGAACAGGCAGATCTTGCCAATGACTGAATGTAAGAATGAGGGAGAGTGATGACTCAAAAATATCCCTATGTTGAGCAAATTATGGGGTCACAAAATGAATTTCATGTATTCATTGAACAGATATTTATTGTGGGACTGTTCTGTGTGCAGTAGAGCACTGCTGTCTAAGTACGGGGGGCAAAATGGGGAACTGACAGATAGGTCCCTGCACCCATGAGTTTCTATTCTAGTATTCTAGTACGGAATAATCAAGTAAACAAAGAAGTATTTAATTTCAGAGAGTGAGAGCTCTGTGAAGAAGATTAAGTGGAGTCAGAGCTGGAGACAGTGGGCTGATGGGGTGGTGGGCGAGAATGTATGCTTAGGTAAATGGGCCAGGCAATTACTGTAGGGAAGGCAGTATTTACACAGAAGCACAAATGAGTAAGACAGCCAGCAGGAAAGATCTCTAGGGATAAAATTCCAGGAGGAGAAATTGTTGAGTACAAAAGCCTTCAAGCAGGAATACATTCTATTTATTTTTAGAGTAGCAAAAATGGCCACTGTGGATGGTGGAGAGGAGAGAGTAATATAGGGGGTGATAGGCAGGGTCCAAATCATATAGCACCTCATAGGCCATGGCAGAGAGAATGCAGATTTTATTATGTGCTCTCGAAGCCATTGGAAGGGGAGGTATGATAAGCTGGTTTGTTTGCATTTCAGGTGAGCCTTTGAGGACAGTAGTGTTCCCAAGTCTGCAGATCAAAGCCAGCACATTGATGGGAACGGCTCCGCCAGTCATTACCTGCAGATGAGGTACGGCATAAATACGGCAGCATTTTGAGGACTTGGTCTTCAGCTCCAAAGTGCACTCGCTACACAGAGAAAGCTCTGCGTACTAGATAATCGTTTTTTGCCGTGAGTGCCACTGATGATACTGGAAGAGCTGAACCTCCTCACTACCTTCCCTTCGCTCGAACCAGGAACGGGATATTGTTGATCTTCCACTGATTAGCTTTGTCAAATCTGACTTTCTGCATGTGAATTTCTACGCTGTCAGGAAATCTGATACGTATGGTCTAATATGGAAACCAATTCTGAGCTCATGACTTTTTGGAGCATCTATGATTACTCGCATGTGGAACCCTCTGAAGCCTTTGGACTAGTCCAGAGAGTTCGTGCGTCTTTAGGGCTGCTCAGATCAATTACTGTGCAAAGTCTGCCATCTGGTGGTTGATTTGGGGTATTGTTAGTCTACTTGTTTACAACATCTATTGTTTTGAGGGTTTTTGTGTTTGGCGTTTTTGGGAATCAAACTCAGGGTTGCTTTACCACTGAGCTACATCCTCAGTCTGTTTTATTTGTCATTTTAAGACAAGGTCTTTCTAAAATGCCCAGGAGGGACTCGAACTTGTAATCCTTCTGCCTCAGCCTCCCTAAGTGCTTGAATTACAGGGATGCACCACCACAACCAGCTTTAGGGAACTACTACTTCCTCCTCCCCTCCCCTCCCCCTCCCCTCCCCCTCCTCTCCCCCTCCGCCTCCCCCTCCTCCTCTTCCTCCTCCTGTTCATCCTCCTCCTCCTCTGCCTCCTCTCCCTCCCCTCCTTCCCCCTTCTCCACCTTCTTCACTTCCCCTTCTCTTCCCCTTCCCCTCCTCCTCTCCTCTTCTTCCTCCCTTCTTCCCCCTCTTCCTCTTCCTTCCCCCCTTCTCCTCTTCTTCTGCTAGAGATTGAACCCAGGGCCTTGACAATGAGTTACATCACCACCCCTTTCTTGGAGGGGAAAGGGTCTTGCAGAATGGCTGAATTCCCCAGACTGGCTTTGAACTTGCAAACCTCCTGTCTCAGCCTCCCCAGAGTGCTAGGATTACAAGCAGGAACTACCACTCCTGGCTTGGGCAATGCTTTTAAAGATAATCTGGAGCTTGTTCTATCCTTGCCAAACAGGAGCTTCAGAGTGTGCAAAGAATTGATATAAGGGAGCATATATTAGCAATACAAGTATGTCCAATTTTCTTAACCTATGAGAATTTGTCCATACTACTGATGAATTGATGGAAAATCACAGCTGATAGGCTGGCCACAGCTGAAGGAGCCAAGGAAATGAGGCGATGAACTACTCTGGGGCTGGCCCCCATCCAGCCTCTGTGTAGCCATGGGTCTACCTCTCTTTCGCTCTAGGTTCAGTCTGATCCATATTGCAAGCATGGCTAAGACCCACTTCCTCAGTGCCCTAAGAGACGGCTCCTTCAAAATGCTTTAGTTCTTAATGCCATCTCTATAGGTTGGTCCTATGTATATCTCCCACCCACTCTCCTTACTGTATGCATTCTTGTTATTCAAATGGTGTGTAAGCTCTGGGAAGAGAAGTCAGTGACCACGAAGGCCTTGCCTTTTGGAATCCTTGACATTTTGCCTCGTACCCTAAGAACTTGCTTCCTACATTGTGTGACAGCCCTGCATAGTAAAGGAATGGAGTATGAGAAAATATTTACACACTCTATATCTGATAAGGGTGACATCAACAATATTTAAGGACCTCAAACTACTCAAGAAGACAAACTGATTAAAAGTAGGCAAAGGACCTGAAAAAGCTTTCCTCACAAGAAGACATGCAGAAAGCCAGCAGGTTTGTGCAGAAACTGCTCAACATTATTGATCACTAGGGAAATGTCAATCAAAATCACCCTGGATATCATTGCATACCTGGCATGATGGCTATTTCAGAACAGATAAGATACAGCAAGTGTCGGTGAGGATCTGGAGAAAAGGCAGCCCTTGTACACTGTGAGTGGAAATGTACATCACTACAGTGGTTATGGGAAACAGTATGGAGGTTCCCAAAAATATTAAAGATGGAACTGCTACATGATCTAGCAATCCCATTACCCACAGGCAATGAAATCAATAGCTTGAAGAGATATCTCCATTTCCATGTTCATTGCGGTGTTATCCGCAATAACCAATAGATTGATATTAAATCAAAATGGCCATCAAGTTGAATCAAACTCAATTCAGCCTTAAAAAAAGAAGGATATCTTGTAACTTGCAACAACATAGATGAACCTGGAGGATATCATGCTAAGTTAAACCAGACACAAAAAGAAAAACGCTATATGATCTCATTTATATGTGAAAGCTAAAACAATTGTATCAGGAGATATATTACAAGCATAATAATTCTTGTTAATAACAATGTATCATACTTGAAAATTGGTAAGAAAATATACTTAAATATTCTTAACCAAAACATGTACCTAAGATAACACCTGAGCTATGCTGTTCCATCGTGTATACATATGTCAAAACATTATTTTGCACACCAAAAACATATGTGTAGTTTTGTCAATTAGAAAAATAAAAATTATTTTGAAAATACAAATGTACTTTAACATTTTTATGTATTATTTTTCTGCTTAAAAATACATATATTTACCTTCAGCTTGATTTCCTTTGTTTAACCATTTCTTTATATTAAGTTTTACAGAACAGTTTTTTGAATATTATTGCTCTAAAATGAAGTGCACATTTGAAGTATATAATTGGTAAGTGTTGACATATGAATATATATGTGAAACCATTGCCACAATCAAAATAACACGTATATTTATCAAAACATTTCCTCATGATCTTTTACAATCTCTCCCCCTGCCCCTTCTCACCCATTGGACACTTTCCCTCCCAAACTGCATCCCTAGGCAACCATTAATATGCTTTCTGTCACTGTAGACTACATTGTACATTCCACAGTTTTATAAGAGAATCATACAGTATTTACTATTTTATCTGGTTAATTTTATTCAGCATAATTACTTTGAAATTCTTCCATGTTGTAGTTCATTCTTTCGTTTGCTGAGTAATAATTCATTGCATGGATACTTAATGTGTTAACCCACTCAACTGCTGATAGATATTCTTGTTTCCAGATTAAGCTGCATGAATAATCGTGTACCACATTTCTTTGTTTCTGATATCTGGGACTCAGGATAGCAGATCTTCATGTCAAAGAGTGATAAATAGTAAAATAAGACCAGCTTCCAACACCTTCGTTGTGTGCAGATGTCAGGCAGTAAGATGCTGATGAGATTCTGCCGAGTCAGTTGAATGGGTGCCGATGACAGCCTGCCTTGGCTTCAGCCTGCATTATGTTTCCTGATGAGGTGAATCATGTCAGGAGTCCCAGACATATCACCGGTTCACTGCTGAACACAGTAGCTGACTTATGGATCCCCTGAAAAATGGACTCAGCCTTCTAACAGTGAGGACGTGATGTGACAGGGCTACACTGCTTATGTTCCCTGGGTGTTGACCCCAAGGTCTGGCTGCTTCCTATATTTTGAATCTCAGGTTTGTTCTTCCATAGTTTTACAAAACAGTTTTGTTCTCTGGCCCTCAGCCATGAATCTAGGCCAAATCTGTTTTTAAAGTTTTGCCAAGACACATTAGCTGCTGCTTTTTTGCACCAATTCAAGCTGCTGCAGTTGAATCTGCTTTTGGATTTGGCCAGCCTGGTCTTCTCTTGGGAGGTATTAACACACGACTGACTAGTTAATAGAGAGCAAAAATTGATTGCAGAGGTTTGGTTTTAGAATATGGATTTTATTTTGGCTTGTTTGCAAGTATGCTATAAGCAATAAGAGTAAACCGTGAATATCAGTCAATTATTTTCTCAGGCCTTGAGGATTTCTCTAAGCTGTTTAAGTGATGCTTTTACTACTGTGGACGTGCGCCTGGCATCTGCAAATCCCTGTGACTTTCGCATTCGCTCCTATGGAGTAGTTGTTGTGGAAACTTGTGTAATGCTGAAGAATTGCTGACCACAGAAGAAAGGTGTGCTGCTTGTCTAAACAAAGTCTGTTGGTGACAAGAGAAATGAAGGAAAGTGTCTTGGCACTCCATTTTCCTTAAGGGACCTGGAGAAGTGGCTTTGCTACTCCTGAGGGTGAAGGGCTCCTTCTGTCCAATACTTACCCGATGTAAAAGTGCACATCGTCAGCAGAGTGATTTTTTTTGTGTGTGTGGGTACCGGGGGTCAAATTCAGGACCTCGTGCACCAGCAGGCGCCCGTGCCGCTGAGTGATATCACCGGCCCTTTTTTCGTATGTGGGTACCAGGAGTCGAACTCGGGCCCTCACGCTTGCCAGGCAGGCGCTTATGCCGCTGAGCTATCTCACCAGCCCCCAGTAGAGTAATTTTGGACAGAGTTACTCTGGAAGAGTAAAAAGAAATTTCAGTTCAGTGTGAAGCACCTCTTTTATTTGGCGTATATTGCTATAGCCTTTATTTAAGATTGTTTTATATTTGGAATTATTTTTGTATGGTATGGTGTTTCTGGTGGTTTTTGAAAGAAGTTTATGGTCATACTACGTGTTATGTTTGGGTTATTGAATTTACATTTTAATTTCATCTTGCAAACATTTCAAGTGTCATTACAAACTCTTCACAAGCACTTAAATGAACACACAGTATTTTATCAGGCATTTGTTCTATTGCTTATTGAGCCGTTCTCTTAGTGTCATACTCAAGTCTCCTGCTCCCCTACCCCTACAGTGGTGAATACTTTGAAGGTCAGTACTTTCTCTGTATATCAGATTAGGCATATGCTAGGTTCCTAAAAGTGAAATTACTGGGCAAGAAATATGATTTTTGTAGCCTCTCGATACACATTCTGAATTTCTTCTGGAAGTGTTAGAATACACATCTTACCCTGTGTGGTGACTTCCTAGAAAGCAGTTCTATGGAGATGTGCTTTTTTTTCCTTAAACATTTCCTTTTGCCAGTCTTTGAAATGAATCTGCTCGGGAGTAAAACCTTGGGAATACAAGTGATCACGGAAATAAGAAGCCCAGCAGATACAGTTCCTGCTGTTATAACAATAATAGGCCAAATAATTAACCTCATACAACCAGTTAGTGATCTTTTGATGAAAGGGAGCAGAGGAGCAGGATGTTGAAGGGAAGTTTTAAGAGTACAAGAGCCAAGTCTTCTGTCTTTCTAATTTTCTTGTAAAGTGATGAGCAATTTACTGGTGAACAAGTACTAAGGGTGCGCATTTGTGTTGATTTGAACAGAGCTGCCACATATGGGATCTTGGTGCTCAGTCCGTGGGTCTCTTTCGTGACAAACGACAGCCCCGTGTGGGGAGATGCGACACACAGCTGTGTGTGGTACTTACTGCAGCCGCGGGAAGTAGGACAGGGCAGCTGTTTCTCTTTTTACGGCAGGCCATGGACATCTCGGCCTTTCTTCCTGAGGAGCAGTATGAATGCTATAAACTCACCAGAGCCATTGCACACTTTGGAAACATAAAATTTAAACAGAAACCCAGAGAAGAGCAACTAAAGAAGCAAATAGCACAGAAGGCAAGAATTACTTTGAAGACTGGCTTATACTTCTGTTCAAATCTCTGACCCTTGGCCCACTGCTCATTTCCTTGAAATTGAACCCACCCCTTGATTTTTGGAAAATATTAAGAATAACACCATTCCTTCTATTTGCCGTTCTTTACAATTACTATCTTTTCACCATTCTGATGTAAAATCCTTCCTTAGTACAATAAGAAGCCTTCCTCAGTTAAGAATTGACAGAGCAGGGCCGGTGAAATGGCTCAGCAGCTTAAGCGCCTGCCGGGCAAGCGCGAGGGCCCGAGTTTGACTCCCAGAACCCACATACGAAAAAAGGGCCGGTGATATTGCTCAGCGGCACGGGCGCCTGCTGGCGCGTGAGGTCCTGAGGTCGAGCCCCGGTACCCACAAAAAAAAAAAAAAAAAAAAAAAAAAAGAATTGACAGAGCAAATGAATTTGCTAAACTTGGATTAAATAGGATGGGCCAAGATATAGTCTGCCTTTAGCACACAGACTACAGGAAAAAGAAATAGATTACCAACATATGTATTAAGTGCCATAATGAAGGTGTGAGCAAAAACCTTTGGAATTTCAAAGGCAAGGAATCTAACTCCACAGTGGTGAAACCATAGGCTTCATTTCCTGTTGCTTTATTATTCACATGAAAAAAATCAGTCGTCTTCCATGTTAACCAAAAAGTTCTAAGACATCTTACAACTAGAATGACCATTAAAACAGAAAACCACAGGTATGAAAAGGAGGAACCATGGGAGGGAGAGGGAGGAGCTCTTTCTATCCATTATATCTTATGCAGGATACTTACGGCAGGTAGCACTCACACCCTTAATCCTAGTGCCCTTGGGCCTAGCATTGCACCATGACTCAATTCCAGTGTCACATTCTAAATCCAGCCATCTCTGAAAAAGCCCCACCTATGACTTCATGAGGCTTTGGGGGAACATCTAGACTCAAGCCATAACAGGAAGGTACAGTGGCTACTGACATCTGTAGCAGAATGGACTCTAGCAGTGGCTTCATTTCCAAGATGGCACTGAGCTGTAGTAGCGTGGGCTCAAGGTTTGTGGACCCAATGTGTGTTTATTTTCCTGAGCTAAGCAGTCATGTAGACCCCAGGAAGCTCCTCAAACTTGTGTTCAAGGCCTAGGAGGACTGTGGAATTCTCTTCTAGTTAGGACTGTTAATCCACAGTGGTGATGGGGGCCACTGGGGCTTTTCTGTTTACCTTTATCTGGCAATGTGGAGTCACCCTTGAATAGGTAGTCACAGTCATGGTTGCAGTGTACTTTGTTTCTCTATATGTATTGCCAAGTTTCCATGCCATGTAAGGTTTCTCTCACTTTCTTGCTGTATTCCAGTGTTCTCTCCATCATTCTTCTTGAAATATAGTCATCTCTTTTTTCCTTGGGCCTTATCTCTGGAGGAGGTAAGTATTATCTGTTCAGCCATCTTGGACCTTCTCTCTGAGAGCTCTTAAGACAGTAAATTTTGGTACATTTTCACAGTTAATTATTTAGGAAGGAGTTGAAGGAGCTAGACAGATGGAAAAGAGGGTGGAAACTTGAGAGCCCAGAAACTTAAAGGAGCATCCTGGCCTTTACCTCTTTCTTGACTTCCAAGCCCACATTTCTAACATTCTCTGCATGACTAAAATTCAACATCATTTTCTCCTCCAGCTGTTTTCTTCCTATTGACTTTCTATTCACGTTCATGATAACAGCTCTTCTTTCTACTTCACAGACTAGAAATGTTTGAGTCATGTTTCTCAGTCTCTGTTTTCTTTCCGTTGTTTGTATCTTCAGTGTCTTGCGCTTAGGCATCCTGCAAAAGGCTTAGTGTCTCCGTGCTTTTAAACTCCTCCCGCAGTGGTCTGCCTCACACATTTCCTGAGTTCATTACCTGAAGCCTGATTCTAATATTTCTCACTCAAAGTGCCTTTAACATTTCCTCCACTGTTTAACTAATACATTAAATTGGAATCAGAACTCTTACACAGCCAGAAATCACTGACTTTTCTCAGCTTATTGCTCCCTCCCTGACTTCATGGTTCTCTCTGTCTGGGTTATAACCTCTTTTTTATTGTACTTGGAACTCTAGTACCTCTGTGGCTTTAAGTCATTCTGTTCTTTGTCTCAGAAATGTCTCCCACATACAGCTATCAAAACCTTTCTCATCTTTCAAGATTCAGATAAAATGTTTCTTCTTTTTCAAGACCTTCACTGGACATGCCTTCCAGAAGGCTCTTTCCTTATGCAAATCTTTATGATTTCTGTGTCTCTTATGCGGTTTGGGCCTGTGTTCTAGTTACTGTCATGGATGAGAAACTCCTTGATTCCAGAGAATTTTGTTTTACCCATCTTTCTTACTGCAGCACCTCACACCAGGTTTTGCACCATTGCAAATGCCCATTAAAGTTTGTTCAATAAATTATTGAAATGTAAAACAGCTTAGAAATCATATCATACTTCCATGGAAGACTTCATGTCATTATTATAACCACTCTTTAGATCAGCTAAATTTTAGATTAACAAGACTACCTCTTCCTCCTTTCTTTTATAATTGGTTATTCATGGATAAGGCTGAACTGGGACAGAATTATACAGTTGAAAAACAATGCCTTTTGGATTTCTCAATCTCACGACTTGTTTTTAGGTGAAATTCTTACTTGTCCTCATCTTCTTGACTTCCAAATGCACTTACCAAACCTGGCTACTATTCACAGTAGTTTGCATACTTGGCTGTGTGCCAGAATCACCTGGGGGAAGACTTACATTCCTGAAGCTCAGGCCTCATTCAGGCCAAAGAAAACAGATCTCTGGGGGTGGGGTGCAGGCACTGGTTTTCGTTTTTTACAATTTTCTAGGTGAATCACATGATAACACGATAAACCTACCTCAGTAAGCCTAGTCCTTAGGTTCTTTATTAGGTCCTCCGGCTATTCTAATATACACCGATGCTTAAAAACTAATGTGTTAACTAAATGTCACCTATCATGGGTAAGATTTTATACTTAATTAAAGTCTATGATTGAATCTATGGTTGAATCCTAATTAAAATCCCTGGGTTCAGTGTCCATGTGGTCATCCTCAATGTCTCAATGCATACTGATGGGAATTTCATAAGCCTCTTTGGTGTCATGATGAATTATGTATTTCCAGTTATTTCTAGGTTTGAAGTAATATTTCCAGAATGTCAGATGAATATTTTCCTATAAGTTTCCACTGTTTTTCTTGTGGTTGTCTTAGCTTATCGTTGTGACAAAATACCCGAGAAAACTAATTTAAAGAAGGAAAGATTTATTTGGCTCATAGTCTCAAAAGTTTTATTTAGTACAGAGTCAGCTGACTGCATTCATCTGGGCCTGAGGCAGAAACATCATGGTGGAGGGCATGGTAGAGGAAAGTTGCTTACCTCATGGTAGCCAGGAAGCAGAGAGAGACCCTATGCCAGGGGGCTTCCTCCTCCACTGCTTTTGTTCCATCTGGGCCCCCAGCCTACTAGATGGTACTGCCCACTTTCAGGGGTGATTTCACTCCTCAATTTGCTGTCCTACATGCCGATTGTCTCTGGAGGCACACTCAGAAGTATGCTTTACTAATATCTTAGGCATTTCTCAATTCAATAAAGTTGACAATCAAGATTAACCACTTACCAGTCCAATTATTTAAATATAGGATGATCAAAAATTGCATATTTTTGTTAATTTTTATAGGATAATATAACAGGAAATATAAAAACAATACTTTTATCAAATTTATTCAACACAAGCATCGACTGGTTGAAATGACACCTGCCTGAGCAACGCTCAGGATATTCAGTACGTAAACAAACGTGCTGCGGAGTGACACTTGGGGTAAACTGTAAGGTGGTTAATAATCACAGTCATAAAATTAAACATATAGTGAAAATGAGGTCATTTATTTTTTGGAACATGATGGCCATAATTGTTTCCTGCCCAAGAAAAGAACACATATTATGAGGTGTAATGTAAAGGTCTGGGGTAAATTTAAAGCATAGAGTCCCGTCTTTAGCTACTCAACTACCTCTAGAGTGGATGAGGAATAATCCTCTCATGTTAGGTGCAATTTCTATTAAAGCTTAAAGTGGGATATTGTACAGAGAATTTGGGTTTCCTTTGTTCGTGGCTAAAAATAGACTGAAAGTTCTGTCTTTAACACTAGGAAAAAGACATACAAAAGCTCTTGGTGTGGGAAACTATTCTTTGCACATTATTACCTGGATTCCATCCGAATGTTTCCAAAGCTTAGAAAACTACACTCGTGTTCTCTTTTGTGCCTGAGCAGACGCTACGGGGCTGTCCGTTTTTCACATTGCCAGGTACTATTTATCCCACTCAGCTTGCCCAGACACGTTGTTTCATTTTTCCTTTCCTCTAAATATTAGTGCATTGGATTAGTTGAAAGTTTCTTTCAAATCAAAAGGTCTATGATTCTGACTCACTGGATTCTCAGCTTGAAATAATCAGGGTTTTTGTCTCCAAACCTGCCCCTCTTAGCAGGGACATCTCAGCATAGGTTGGGCATGTTTGCCTCATTTTTGATTTTCCATTTATTTTCCCAAACAGGCTTTGCATTTTGAAAGGTTTCATAGCAACTGAATATGTAGGTCATGATCATTGTAAATTAACAAACATCATTTCTTTTCTAATTTGTAGAAATGTATGTATACTACATATTGATTTTAGTTAATAAGCCAAACATTTCAAGTTTTTGAAACACTAAGAAAAAGATCTAGGCACATACATATCAGACAACAATATATCTCAGAAAGTTGAAAATATGGAAGACATTAAATTTCTAGATCATAAATTTCCATATAATTTTAATATTTGAAGCAAAATGTTTTACTTTGAAAACAAAAAGACAAGTAAGCATTTTAAAAATGGATAACAATTGTGCTAATCTTAATTTTTAAAAAGGAAGACATAGTAGGTAAATGGCAACAGCATGCCTTGTTATTTCATACCTAGTGGAATTTGTGTATGCTAACTCTTCTACCCTGAGGTCTTTCTATCTTTTTTTAAAATGTATTTTTAGGGCAGCAAGAGATGGAGTGAGGGGGAAGAGAGGAGTGGGGAAAGGGAAGTAAAAAGTATTAAGATGTCCCAACTCCCTATGATAAATATAATCATTATGTACTACAAACATGAATTAATAAAAATTTAAAAATAAAATAAAATTTATTTTCAATTGATATGTAAAACATAAAAGTGTACCTTATGAATGGGATACTATGTATTGTTTTACACATTATATAATGCTTAAATTAGGCAAAACATCTATTACCTCAAATACGTATCATTGCTTTATGGTGAAAACATTCAAAATTTCTCTGGACTTTTGAGATGTATAATACATAACTGTTCTAGTCATTGTACTGTGCAATAGCCCATAAGTATTTCTTATTCCTATTTAAGTGTAGCTTAGTACCTGTTCATCAGTCTTTCCCCATTTCTTCACCTCTGCATTTTTTAATGAGGAAAGCCTACATTGCTTTCTACTGTAAGACATTCTACAGAATGCTGTGTCAGCACATCTCAGGATTCATTTAAAATGGACAGCATATTAGAGGTTTCAGGTAAGTGCAATATTTATCTCATTTAATAACTGAAAAATGTTCATTTGAAACATGTTTATGCCTTTTTGCCTGTGGCATTTTTTGTGCTGTGTTTTTTAGTACTTGAGTGGACACATGCCTACTTAATTTTTCTTCTGACAACACTTATTTTTATCTGCTTCTTAGAAAATAGTTTTGTTTTCTAGAACGTTATTTTTGGTGTAAGCAATCATGATCGGCAGCAGAGGGCACTCTGGAGTAAACAGACTTTGGGGTGGGGGAAGAAGGGTTATTGCTAGGTATACTGGGCAAGTATCCTGGCATCTGTGGATTGGTGGTGTCATAAATAGGCAAATTCCATGGCTCTAGTCCCTGTTACATTGAAAAAAAACTTCTACAAACATACACGTAGAAAGGGAAAAAGACAAATGATGAAATTGGTATTTCCATGTCCTTAAGACCAATACTTCTTTTCAGAAGATAGTCATTATCAAGAAATAGATTATTTTTAAAATTGAGAAATAATTTACATATAATTCACCCTTTAAAGTACATGTTCAGTGGTTTTTAGTATATTCGCAAGGTTGTGCAACCATCACCACTGTCTACTTTCAGAATACTTCATCTTCCCCAGAAGCAACCCACCATTATTAATTTCTCCCCATTCTTTTTTTTTTTTTCTCTTTGATTTATTTGTACTTTGGGTTTTCTCATATAAGAGAAATCATATTATTTTTAAGTTTGCCTGTCTTATTTCAGTTAACATTATTGGTTCAAGGTGCATCCATTTTCCTACGAATAACTCGTTTATCTTTATAGCAGAGCAGTACTCTATTATGTGTAAATACCACCTTTTCTTTATCCATCCATCTGTTGATAAAATAAAGGCCACTTCCATGATTTATCTATAATGAATTGTGCTGCTATAAACATGGGTATGCATACCTCACTGTAATATGATGTTTTTAAATCTTTCAGCAAGATATCTAGAAGGGGGAAGAGCTGGGTCAAGTGGAATTTCTATTTTAAGTTTGTAGGTTAAAGGAATCTCCATCCTGATTGCCCTAGTAGTTGTACTAATTTACATTTCCACCAACAAAGTAGAAGGGTTTCTTTTTTCCTCACGGCCTCGCCATCATCTGTTATTATTTGATTTTTTGATGCTTGTCATTCTCTCTGGAGTAAGATGGAATCTCATTGTTTTAATTTACATTTTCTTAATGACCAGAGATGTTGAACATTGTTTCATTTATTAGCCAAATGTACTTCCTCTTCTGAGAAGTGTCTATTCATTTCACTTGCCCATTTCTTGATTGGGTCTTTTATTCTGGCAATCTAATTTTTTTGAGTTCTTTGTATATTCTAGAGATTAAACCTCTATCTGAGGTGTAGTTGGTAAGTTTTTTCCCATTCTATGAATTATCTCTTCACTCTGTTGTTTCCTTTGCTGTACAGAAGCTTTTTTATTTGATATAATCATTCTATGTGTTGATTCTTGATGTTATTTCTTGTGCAATTGGGGTTCTGTACAGAAACTCCTTGCCTACTACTACTCCTCCAAGAATTTTACCTACCTTATCTTCCAGCAGGTTGTTTTTCTGTTTTAATATTTAGATTTTTTTTTGTGGGTACCGGGGGTCGACCTCAGGACCTCGCGCGCCAGCAGTTGCCCATGCCACTGAGCGATATCACCAGCCCTTTTTTCGTATGTGGGTTCCGGGAGCCGAACTCAGGCCCTCGCGCTTGCCAGGCAGGCGCTTACGCCGCTGAGCCATCTCACCGGCACAATATTTAGATTTTTGAACCATTTTGATTTTAGTTTAGTACATGGTGAGAGATAAGGGTCTACCTTCAATCTTCTGCATGTGGATAGCCAGCTTTCCCAGCACCATTTGCTAAAGAAGCTACTTTGAGCTTACATATGATTTTGGCCTCTTTGTCAAAGATCAGGTAACTGAATGTCTGGGACTGGTTCTGCATCCTCTATTCTGCTCCATGTGTCCACATGACTGTTTTTGTGCTATTACCATGCTGTTTTTATCACTGTAGCTTGGTTGAATAATATTGCATCATATGAATAAACCAGACTTTATGTATCTACTATATTCGTCAATTGATGGGCATTTTTCTCACTTTTTAATAAGACTGTGAATAAGACTGCTGGGAATATTGTATACAACTTTTGTGTAAAAATATATTTTCATTTCTCCTGGATACACACCTAACAGAAAAATTATTGGTTCCTATAGTAACTATATTTATCTTATAATTGCCAAACTGTTTTCTATAGTGGCTGCACAATTTTCTGTTCCTTCCAGAAATACCTGAGGGTTCTAGTTTCTCTACATCCTCATCAAGAGTTGTTATTGCCTATGTCTTTTTATTAGCACCATTCTAGTGGATGTGAAATGGCTTTTCAATGTGGTTTTGAATGGCATCTCCAAGAAATAGATTTCTTTAAATATTTAGGATTCAGACATTCATGTTAAAGTTACAGTTTTTGCTGTTACATTAATCTAAATACATTCTTCTAACTTCTGGGTAGTGTGTTTGGCTATAATGGAATGAATTTCTTCAGTGTTTTTCTCTCTCACTCACTTTTTCCCTTCCTCATGTCTTCTCTGTCTTCCTTTCTTATGACCAATTGCTACAAACCTGTTTTCCGTTAGAGTTGGTGAAGAGCTTGAATCAAAGTGGGTAATGGAGATGTTGCTAGAGGTCAAAATGTAGAACAGGTAAAGTGATATATCAAGAACATTATGATTCCATGATCTTGTAATCATTGCGTATATATTGTCTCTATGTATTTTCAACTACTGAGAATGTCTACAGTAAAAGCTTATATTAAAAGCATAAAATAGCTACTGTGATGAATATTCCAAATGTTCTACTTATGATGCATAGAACAGTAAATGATCTGGTGCTGAGTCTTTCTAGTCTAAAATACATGTTTTGACAGTTTTCCTTTGGGTAATGTCTCTTTGCAAATGTGGGCAAACTCTGCACTTATTGTGGTCAACATCTTGGTTGTCTAGCTAAGGATATTTCAAAGCTGTTGGTTCCTGATATAAATAGAATTGCTAAATTGACATCTCTTATCTATTTAACATTTGACTTCCTTAACATAATAGACACATGGTGACATAATAGTTGAGAAGTTTCAGAATATAAGTGAGGTTAGCAATTAAAAAAAAAGGGGATTGAGAACAGAAATGAGAAATAGGAGGTCACCAAGGTTTTGTTTGGCATCCAGAATAAAGTTCTAATGAGAGAATAAGTTCTGAGGACTGCTGATCGTGAGGTTTTGCTTGAATGCAGTTAATAATCTCAAGACTACCAGATAACAAGACCATATAAGTATGCGTGTTCAAAATAATAGTTTACATCTGCTATGTGTATTAGCCAGTATGATATAGGTCATGCTGCATGCATACATAAATATTAAAGCCTCAGTAACAGCAAATATTTATTTTTTTTCACACCACGTCCAATATAGTTTGTATATCCTTCTTCCATTTTGTAGTTTTTGTCCTCTGGGACACACGTCCTCTGGGACCTCCAAAGTTCCTGCACATGCAGAAATGATAATTTGTGGAGGAAATATTGCCACCTCAAGTGCTTGGAGTAGAAATTATGCCACTTTCACATTGTTCAATATTTCTCATTGAGTAATATCGCATTGTTCAAAATTTCTCATATTTACCCCTCACTATACAGGGACTAAGAAATGTTATCTCCCTGGAAGAATAAATGGTACAGCGAAGTGATAGCTTTTTCTCTGTCACTGTAATATTTATGGAGTCATAGGTATTATCACCTCCTATTCTTACAATCTTTTAGTTGTCAATAGGGCAGGAATACTTATGTTTTTCCAGTTGAGCAAACTGAGAATAAAGGAACCTAGGGAACATTCCAAAGAATTCAGGTGACATGCAAATTGTTTTAGTCTATAACATCCTCAATCTGAAAAAACAGACAGACATATGTACACTGTTGTGGTAGAAGATGTCATGTTGATCATAATAAAATATATTTCTCTTGTTATATTGATATATTTCTTAAGACATATAAATAATCAAAATCAGTTTCAGAGTTTACTGTATAAAACAACAAATTTATCGTAATACTAACTATATTATATTGAAATAATCTGTTTACATTTTCATCCTCGCTGATGCCCTAAACCAGGAGGCCATGGACTTGGTACCCCAGGATCCAACACAATGCCCTGCAACCAGTAGGTGGTCCACAATATTAAAGTAGACTGCATTGAACAACACTCAAATCATGATCAGAAGGAGAAGTGATTGAGTTTTTTCTTGGCAGCCAGTTAAAGATATTTGACAGTTTCATGGTTTCTTACACCAGGGCTTCCCAACCCCTGGGCCACACCAAAGGAGGTGAGAGGCATGTGACCAGCTAAGCTTCCTATGTATTTACAGCCATTTCCATCACTCACATTACGGCCAGAGGCCCACCTCCTGTGAGATCAGCAGCAGCATTAGATTTTCCTAAGATCGTTAACACTAATGTGAACTGTGCATGTGAGGGATCTAGGTTGTGATCTTATAAGAATCTAATGCCTGATGATCTGAGGTGGTGCTGTGGTGGTGATGCTAGTGATGAGAAGTAGCTGCAAATACAGATTAACATAGCAGAGTGGTTTGACTACACAAAGAACAAAAGAAGTCAATTGTTTGCAGACTCATATCAAAAGCTATCTGTGAGTGGCAAGTGACCATTAAGCTACATCCGGTGGCAGGTTTTCTAGTGTCAAGTGTGTTCACGTGCTTCAATTTTACATCTGGCTCTAATAGCAGGCTCTAAGTCAGTATCCAACAGTTATTTTAGTCCATATGTGGCCTGTTTATGATTTACTTTATCACTTCCATTTGCTCCTCTTTCCTGCACTGTGCACTTGTCTCAGACACAATTCTGGTAAGCCCAAAAGCTTATGCATAAAAAAACAAATGTCCCCAGAAAGCTTCTCTGAAAAGAGGGGAAGACTCAGTGACAACACAGGGGAAGACTCTAAGACTGCCAACGAAAAGAAAGCTGCATTTGAAAGAAAATACTGAGAGTCCTATTTAAATTACAGGTTCATTACAACAGGTGATTCACATTCTTCCAGCCTATTTTGTAAAATACACTGTGACCAAGTATCCAACAAAACCATGAAATCTTCAAAACTTCTGTACACACAGAGACCAAGCACTCCGTGTTATAAAACAAGCCTTTGAAATTTTTCAAAAGAAAAAAATGTGAACATGAAGAACAGAAGCAATTATTGAAGGCTACCACTTCATCGAATGCGTCTGCACTGAGAGCATCATTCTTAGGGGTAAATGCATTGCTGAAGCTAAGAAGCCCTTTACTATCGGTGAAGAGTTGGTCCTGTCTGCTGCTAAGGACAGTTGTCATGTATTTTTAGGGGAGGATGAAGTTCAAAAGGTGGCATGTGCTCCTCTTTTAGCTGGCATGTAACTAGACAAACCGATGAAACAGCAGAAGATATTGAGGCATAACTGTTAGAGAGCATTAATGAGCTACCATAATACACAATCTAGGCTGACAATAAGGCAACAGTGCTTGTTTTTGTTTGATGTGCGGAACTGACACAAAATGACCAAATGTGTCAGTGTACGGTTAGACTGAGTGTCTGCCATGACTTAATGGCTTTCCCATTTCACTACTCAGGTCAGCATGGTCACTTTTGAGTGTGAGGCTACACACTGTTATTTTTAGAGAAATGCTGGCTAGCTGAAGAATGTCACCTGAACTTAACAACATTTTGCAAAGTGAGATTAGAATTACCAATCACATTAAAATATAAGCCCTTAATTTATGTCTGTTTGCTCAGCTCTGTGAGTAGACATACACAGAGCACACACGTCTTCTTTTGTACACAAATGTGAGATGGTTTTCTAAAGGTAGATAACTGGCCAGAGTGTTTGAGCTATGACAACTACTTGAGAGATTTCTTTTAGAAGAACAGACACCACTGACAGTACATTTCAGTGACACAGAGTGGGTCACAAAACTTGCTTGCTTATGTGACATATTCAACCTGCTCGATGAACTCCATCTGTCATTTCAGTGGAGAACTACAACTCTGTTCAAGTTGGCAGATGAAGTGGCTGCATTCAAAGCCAAACTGGAATTATGGGAGTGACAAGTGAACACTGGAACTTTTTTACACATTTCAAACATTAGCAGAGATTTTGGTAGACTAAGCCAGGGCCTCTTTCTCCCAGCTGGTGCATGATCATATATCTGAGCTTTCAGAAAGTGTTCGAATATTACTTCTCAAGCACAAGAGATGGCTGAACTGGGAAGAAAGGTATCTGAAACCTATTTGTGAATAAGGCAGGTGAAGCAATTTGATCCATACTAGAAAAGGATCACCTGCTGAGATCACAAATGACCCTGGCTTTTAAAATATATTTGAGACAACTTCAAATCTCCGTATGTTCTGGGTTAAAGTCAAGGTGTAATATCATGAGTTTGTCACAAATGCACTGAAAAGCCTACCTCCATTTCCAGTATCCTATCTGTGTGAAATAGGGTTTTCTCAGTGACAGCAACCAAAATGAGCTTAAGGAGTAGACTGGACACACTTTAGGCACCACTGTTTCCTGTCACTCCCAGATAGAACCATCTATTGCAAGAAAATAAGCTCAGGATTCCCCCTGTTTCTGCATTATGATGCATTGTATGATATTTCATTTTCTATTACAATGTAATAATAATAGCAAAAGGTGCATAATAAATGTAATATGCTTGAATCATCCTGAAACCATCCCTCTATCCCTGTCCCTGGTCTGTAGAAAAGTTGTCTTCCATGAATTCAGTCCTTAATGCCAAAAATGTTGGGAACTGCTGCCTTAGACATTCTCTATAATATGAACACAGGGCATGCTACCATTACAGCACAGGAGTTTTTCTTTATAAAACCAATGAACACAGAGAGGGACTGAAATAAAAGTTTTGCCTCTTTCATATTGTATTCTAAGGATCTGAGTTACCACTCCAGACTTTACTGTAACAGAACCAGTGAGGCAAGCTAGTGTAATATTAGTCAACATAAAAAAATAAGTTTCTTTCCTCTTCTTTCTCTCTCTGTCTACTGGAGACAGAGTAAGATAACTGTAATGGTTGATACATTGTGTCAATTTGAGAAGTTTAGAGGTTTAAGTGACTTAGCAGGGGGCCAGGGTCCTCACTTTGTAAACATCCTCATCCTGTGCAAGAGGAGGGCAGGAGATGGTGTGAGTGCTACACCCGCCCTAGGGGGGGTAGCCTGCTTACAATATAACAGAGGAAAAGAGGCTTGCTCCTACCCTTTTTGCTCTTGCTGCTTTTGCTGTCTTCTGCCGCCTTGAACTGTTGTCCCTGGGCCCTGCCATGCCACCCTGCCTTGGAGCCAGCTGATTATGGACTGAATCCTCCACAACTGTGAGCTACATAAACCTTTCCCTCCTTAATTTTGGGCATTGGGTATTTTGTCTCAGCAATGAGAGAAAAGTAACTAAGACAATAACATACACACTTCACTTCTTTTCTCAGGAATTTTACTGACTTTATAGAGACATTTGCCACTGTTAAGAATAGAGATGTGTTCTCTGTTGACAAGAGCTGCAAAAAAGGGGCAAAAATTCCTGCAGTGTTAACACTGCATATAAAGTTTAGTTCTAGCTCTAACGCTAATTCTCTCTGATATGTTGGTCAGTTTTATACATGTGAAAACTTACAATGAAGTGACTGAATGACTTTGCCTTTCTCAATAAACAAGCACATGGCATCTAAGATGGGACAATTCTTCACAGATGAGAGTGTCTTGCACTTTGTAGATATTTGACATTCCAGGCGCTGAATACCAGTAGCATTCTCAGTCATTATGGCAGCAAGAAAAATGCCTTTCACATTTCCAAATGCACTCTTTCTAAGTCGAGAGGCACCATACATAATTATCAAGCATTTAATGATTCCATGGTAGTTATAACTCTGTGTATTAGAAATAAGCTATTATGAATTTTGAAAAGATTATGATAGGACAAAATAATACTAGTAATCAATATCCCCTGAGTATTTAATGGGTATTGTGATAAGTGATTTATATTGATTATCTTATCTAATAGAAGCCTGCAAAGTAGATCTTACTATTTACACTTTACAGCTAAAGACAGTGATTCCTAGAAAGGTTAACTACTGAAGAAGACACAGCTATTAAATACTGGGGTGAGGATAAGAAGTGATTTATGTGGAAAAGGGATGGAAAAGAGGACTAACATTTAATGGATACTAATTCCAAATATTGTGCTATGTAAGTTTACATCTTCTGTCTCACCGGATCTCTCACAACAATCCTGAGATATGCATATTTTATTATTGTTTATGAATGAGAAAGGTGAGTATCAAAGTGGCTACAAGTCTGAGTCCCTTTCCTTCTTGTTTGCTAGTCCCTTGTTGCTGTTTCTACCATGCACAATTGCCTTGTGGTATTCAGTGTTCTTGTGGGGTTATTTTAGAAAGAACTAAGAAATTGGTTTATTTAACTGCTGAAGAGTAGAATTATACTTTAGCTTCCTCATTCCCCCCTTCATTTGACAGCAAGTGATGAAAAGGATTAGAAAGATTTGTGAGTATATTGGTTTGTGGGATTCATTAACTCACTCAGCAGGCACTGTACCAACTAGGTCTCCCTTTGTTTAAATCTCCAGGCTTTCTCCACCACTCCCCACTCCTGACTAAACAGATTCTCCCCACCCTACTTCTCGACTATTTAGGGAACTAAAAGGGGATGAGCAAATTAATCAAGTTCCTTTTAATGTTTCCAACTGACTGCTATAGGTAGAGTGATTTCCTTGATGTTGCAAAAGATAAAAGACTGTTTTTTTTTTTGGTTCCGGGAATCGAACTCAGGACCTTGCGCTTGCCAGGCAGGCACCTGTGCTGCTGAGCTATATCCCTGGCCTGATAAAAGACTTCTTGATGCTTTGTTTGTATGGTGTGCTCTTGACATGGATAATAAATACTAATGCCATTGGCCTTATGGGTTACTGGGGAAATTGCTCAAGATAACCAATCAGAGAGTGGGTGACTCACAACTAAATTATCAACAGATACTGAGTGGTCCTGCTACATGCCTTCCCCTGGGCAGAAGGATGGATGTGATAGCCCTTTTTGCATCTTACTTGTTAGAGCACATTCTGTTTCCAGGCTCAGAATGTCCAGATGAAATTGTCTCCTACTTAAAGTCTGTGTGAAACCTGCTACTACAGCAGCACTTTTGCATTATAGAAGGATCTGCATTTGATCTGGCCCTTCCAGGCACAGAGTTTGGGGCCACCTCCCAGTAAGTTATGTGAGAACCTTTGCCACAGCCCTCCAGGGAAGGGACAAGCAACCTCACATTGTCAGTAGGAGAATCTAAATCAGACTCACGTGGCAAAGGACCATTCAGGAAGATGAGGGCTGCACAAGGAACAAATATAATAAAGAGATGGAAGGCAAGGCTAGAAAGAGTCTTGAAGAACATTATTCATATGAAATGCTACCTCCCTGAGTGGGTAGGTCACTTGCTAAAGTTTACACAATTTATAAGCAGCAGCAATAGCAACAGCAGAACAAGGTCTAGGGATAACAGATTTGTAACACACTTTACCAATATATTTCAAACTTTATTGTCCATAGTGTTAAAGAAAATAGTATTCTGACACTTGCTAAAATGGTAAGGGAGGCTTTTATTCACTACTATTGATATAAGGGAAATAATATGTAACTCCCAAGCTGCTAGATGTCAGATATGCTGAGTTCATGTTCCCCAAAATTGAAGAATGAATTCTAAGGAACAACAGAAGTTAAGAGTAGGAAATATTCATCGAGAGAAACAGCTCCTGCAAGACATGAGGGGAACCAAAAGTAGGTTGCCGTAGACTCCACTTTACTGAGGAAGATTTATAGAGCAAAATCACAAAAGTCATGAGGTGAGTACAATGTGGGTCAAAACTATGATCAACCAATAAGATTAAAAGTATGGTTGCTTAGGTAATATTGAGCTAATTTGGAAGCAGGTCACATAGCAAGTGTACATGGAAAGAACAAGCATCTTTTTAGAAAGAGATGAATCAGGAGGTCCTGGTCACCCACCTGGGTGACTGATGTCTATCTAGACTTTATTGGACCGGGTAATACCAATTATAGCATATTGCTTATCCCTAGGGGAGGCACGCAAGGCCTGGTCATTCCATCTTTATCTTGAGGTTCAACAGATGCATCGCCAGCCACAGTTGTACTGTGTTTTCATCCTCTGTTCTGACTCCCTCGAGGGCCTCACCCTGTCTGACTGCCTATAACATGTCTACCTAACTGAGCTGCCTATAATACTATCAGCATCAGAGGTATTACAGCAGGCGAGAGACACTGGGCTCAACTCCAAACACAACCAGGACAAGTGGGGCTTCATAGGCAAAGAGCAGAGGTAGTGGAATCTGTGGATGGACCTGACCATTAATCATGACGTCACCTTGAATGGATTAAGACATGCTTAGCAGATTAGTAAAGTTCTGGGTATGTCTGTAGGTGATTAATATGTAGGCCAGCAAATTGAGGAAAGAAGACTCGCCCTGAATGTGGGTGGCCTGTGGACTGGATGGAAGAAAAGGAGAAAGAAAAAGGAAGTGTCCCCATTTTTCAAAGAGTTCCAGTCTTTGTTGTCACCTTTGGATATCAGTCTCCAGATTCTTCAACCCTCCAGTGAGCTTCCAGGCCTTCGACCTTAGACTGGTGCTATGTCCTCGATCTCTCTTGTTCAGTGACCTCTATCTCCTTGGGCTGAGCAGCTACTGGATCCTCTGGTTCTTTAGAGTGTGGGTGGCCACTGTGCACTCCCCAGACTCTGATCCTGTAAGCCTACCTATAAATCCCCTTGCTGAATTACGCATATGTTGTCTGTTGATTCTGCTGCTCTGGAGAACCCTAACTAATGCAGTACAGAATCACTAAGAGGAGACATGGGGGCGAGGGGATTCTTGCTGAACTGGCCTAACAGGTTTCTTGCTACAGGCAGGCTAACAATTTATGAATGAAGTGTGGGGGATGAGAAATATAAGCAGATGTCAATTGGGGAGTGATTCTCATTAAAATAACTTAGCAGGATTTTTGCTGCAACTATATCAGAGGAACCTCACTAAAATTTGATCAAGGACAGACTTTTTTGTCAAAAGAAAGCAGCCAAGGGTAGTGTCAGATTAGTCTGATTCAGTCAGTCTGGGACAGATCCTGAGCATTTGCATCTTTCACAGTTGTCACTGATGCTGAAGCTGCAAGACTTAGGACCACACTTTGAAAAACAAGGCTTTAGAACACATTGCCACACCTACCTAGCCCTCTAGGAATAGGGACACAATTTCACTCATTATGCTTTTGATAGGGGAACAGCAGGCTAGCTCACTACTTTCTCCTGTCCCTTTCTTTTCTTCTCTTGCTTCTTTCATTGATTCGAAAGAGTACTTCAATCACAGAAGGTCCATAAAGACATTGGGATTTGACTACAAGGTATTTGCTCACAGAGATTGCCCAGGATTAAAACGAACACTGCTGTCAGATAAAGAAGTGTTTCCAATGTGATTTCTAGGTAATCTATGCTGTTGGTGCCCTGTCCAAGACAATATATATAGAAGGACGTTTAAGTGGCTGCTGGCTCAGATCAACAGGGTTATTGATGCCAACCCGTGAAGACCGTTCTTCATCGGCATTCTTGACATCACTGGTGTGGAAATCTGATGAAAGTACTGGTGGTAAGAATGAAGTCAATTGATATTTACAAGGAGATTAGAAAATGTGACTTGAACATCAGAAAATAAGGTCAAAGCATGACGGCCATCATTTTCAACAATACTTAAGTGCCTACCTTGGTTGGAAAAGAATAAAATTAATAATAAATTTATAATATTAAGAATTTATTTGTTCTTTTTTCTGACTTCAATAAAGGTAAACAGATGTAAAGAAATCCTCTATTACTATGAATTATAGTTCTAATAATGTTATTTTATAGTAATAATCTTTAGTTAGTAGATATTTCTGAGAAAGACAAAATTTAATTGAATTTTGTTTTTATTCATTGGCTCTAGTTGGCATCATACAATACTGTTTTATTTTTTTTTTCTTTAATTCTTGCAAGTGGATCTCTGTTTTATTTTTCTATCTCTTCTTCCCACCTATTCATATCTCTGAAGTATCAGAGCCTTGGCAATTTTGCATTAATTTTACCAGTGAAAATTACAACAGTTCTTCAATCAGCACATGTTTATTCTTGAGCAGGAGGAATACAGGAAAGAAAGTATGGACTGGGTTAGAATTAGGTTAGGTTAACCTTAGGTTGACTTTGGTCTGGATTTGCAAAACTGCATAGATCTCATTGAAAAGTCAATATATGTTTTCCTCCTATTCATTTTCACTAAAGAGAATTGTCTCTGCTTGCCATGTTGATCCATGTCAGGAATCAGCTTTGTCAGGAATGGAACATGGATCAGGTAAACCTCGTACATTTTCTCTTAATAGTTTTCGTGTGCAGCATCTGTAGCATCCTAGCTAAACTCTCAGCTCTGTTGCTTTCCATCATGTCTAAGGCAGACGGTTGCTGCACACTTGCAACTTGTGTGGCCACCACCATTTATGTGCCAGGAGATTTGATGAGTTTAAAAATGGCCATGCTCTTGATTGGGAAAAAAAGTCACAGAGCTGGAAACAGGAGCACTGCAGGGCCTGGCTGATTAACATGAGGTGAATGAGTAGACCGGGAGAGGCTTACAGAAACTGGGCAAATTAGCATGCAAACAAACAACTGCTATAAATCCTTAAGGCCACTACCTTGCAGGATGTAGTTTGTTCATTTAATTGGACAAGCAACAGTTAGTTAAAGTAATTTATGACAATACTTCATGGCTTATTAGTAAATTAGCTGCAGTGTATGGTTTTTTAATTCAATGATGTCCCTGTACTCTGAAACTTCCTTGTGCTCTGGGAAAGATTAACTGCTAATGTGCTGATACTGGAGGAGTACTGTGTGGTCTTTTCTGTGCCTTTG
Organism: Erethizon dorsatum; assembly: GCA_028451465.1. Taxonomy (NCBI): domain Eukaryota; kingdom Metazoa; phylum Chordata; class Mammalia; order Rodentia; family Erethizontidae; genus Erethizon; species Erethizon dorsatum. Next base: position 73,180,337 of record CM051831.1, read on the forward strand.
TCCTCGCCCCCGCCCCCAGCAAGCATAGCAGCATGGTAGCAGCTACAGGGCCCCTTGTGTTTTGCTGTAATTGTGAGTTGCAGTGAATTTTGTAAACAGGTCTGGGCAGGTCAAAGCCTTTAACTTTCCAAAAGTTCTTTAGCTGTGCTATCACATTTGATTGTCAAAAATTCTCTTTAGAAGGAGTTAGGGTGACCGACCTCTCACTATACTTTGCAGGCCTTAGATTTTATAGTTAGGTGTGTTATTTTTGCCTATTAGGCTTTAGATGAAACTAAATCTTTTTTTGAAAATAGCTATTATTCCTATAAGTAATGCATTTTACATTGAATTTTTATATTTTATAACCTGTGAACTTCTTGGAGGGAGGACAAGCTGATTAAAAAGAAGATAAAAAATAAACCATGAGCTGATTAAAATAATAATAATAAATCAACCATGATCTGATAATGTTTTGTGACATTATAGAAGTTATCTTTTTTCATTATAAGTAAAAAAAATTATTACTTCAAAGTCTTCAGAGGGGTACATTTAGCTTCTCAGCATTGTCGCTTGTAATATCTGCTTACTATTGGAGGAAAATTTGTAACAACTATTAATGATCGAAACTACTCCTTAAAGTAGAATGAGTCACAGGATGTTTTTAACATTCAGAAGACCTAAAATACATCAACATGTGCAAAATATCTTACCGTATGGAGCTGTGTATGTATAAGCAAAGGGATTGTCATAGAGTTTCATAAGTTTACAAAAATGTTGATCTCAAACTAAAATAAAAATATATTTTAACATCAGCTTTAGTTGCTAATTTGCTCTTCAAGCTTACAGTGACCTCCTTCCTTCATATGCCATGAACAAATCTATTACAGAATTAGCTCACATTTATTTCATTATTTGTAATATTTTAGTTTATTTGAAACTCAAGTATCAATAACATATCTGAAAGTATTCATATGTGATTACATATTTATGATTAAGCATAAGTCATTGGTTAAGGGATAGTACACATTGTTTCTCAGTAGTACACCTAAAATTATTCATTTAAAGCTTGTTACTCCTTCAATGTAGTAAACCTGAAAGAGCATATTCTTCTTCCAATAGTTCAGTCTTTTTGAAAAATCCCTCAGGAAATTTTAGGATAATGTTTTATAATTTTACCAGCTTCCAGGGAATATTTGTTCTGATACTTATCATCTTACTGGAATTTGAATCCATGTTTTATTAATCAGTTGATATGTTATTTGCCTTACTTAACTTGAACAATTTTCTTTTTCTGTATAGTAATATCCCTTCAGAGAACATGAGTTTTCCTGGTGTTAGTAGCCAAGGCTATCATATATTCCAATAAATTTCTAAAATATTTTAAATGCTGGTAACATCGTGGCATTAAATAAATATTGTTGACTCCTAAGGGAAGCTCTTTCGCTATGATAATACAGGTGTTTTTCATATAAAATTATGCACATTAATATCTAGTTGTACCTTGTATACATATGAATATTTTCTATAAACATATATCTCTGTGCTTCATTGTTTTTGTCAATTCTCACTACCTGATTTTTGATAACAAAGTGTCCCATGCTCCAGAACTCATCCCTACTCTGGACTTGACATGGCTCAGTGTTTACTTGTCAGTTACTTAGAAAAAGTTTGTTGACGCCCTACACTTTAGTCATCTCAGGAACTACCACACTAAGGTTATGGGAAACTCCAGAAAGGATCATGCTGGCACTCACGGACCTTCTGGTATCATTGAAAGATGATTTAAAACCAAGATTATTATTATGATGATTTATTAAACAAGTAAGTCATTCTGTTTAGCCATTACTTGTCTTGACTGCTACCTCTTCACTCCATTGGTGAGGGAAGAATTCCTGCCCTGGGATTATGGGGATGACTGCACATATGACATCCGGTAGTGGACAGATGACATTAGCATCTTCTTAGTCACAAATGCTCACTTCTCTAGGAAGGTGGACACTTTGTACCAGAGGGCCTCATGGGAGTTGCACTTGGAGTAGAGTACATAAGCAGGGGCTGTGGGAGGCAGGCTTGTTGTAGGAGTAGGATGGGGTGACCTAAGTTCCCATTGGGAGAATGTGATAGGCATGTCTGAATAGCTCCACAGGCTGACAGGGAATTAAAACTCATTGCACAGAGATAAGCAGGCACTGTGCTATACCACAGTAAGACTTTGAATTAAATGCTGTAGAAAATATATGCATTTGTTATAAATAGCTCTTGCCTTTAGGAAATATGCAGTCAAGTAAAAGATTTGTAAGTCTAATAAGTGTAAAATGCATTTAAAATTATTATATGTATTATGAATGCAATACAAAGCACAAAGAGAAGTCCAAAGCAATTAGAAAAACAGAGGTTACCTCTGCCCAGGGAGCTAAAAAGGCCTGATAGGGAGGGATATAATTTAGGTTAGACATTGAGGAATGGATATAATATCAGCAGATAAAGATAGGAAGATAAGGTAGAAGGACAGGCAAGAGCAAACCCCTAAAGACAGAAAAGCAAATGACATGTTCTGGTACTTTAGGTAGTGTAGCTGGAACAGAGAATTTCAGAAGAAAGCACCTAAAAGAAAAAAGGGCGGGTAAGATTGTAAAGGGATTTTAATTAATTTATACTTATTTTAAGGTAATGGGAGTCCAAGAGGGCTCTGAGGTGGGCAATGAAAAGTCAGACTGCTTGTGTTTAACCTGGTGGGTTCCTACAGGATACCTGGGAGAGGGAGAAAGACTGGAGTTAAGGCTGGTAGGAAGCTGGTGTAGAAGTCCAGGTGAGACATCAAGAGGCCCTGAAGCAGGGCAGTGGAAATACAAAAGTAAGAAAGTGATGAGGTGAAGGAGAGGAAGGCAGAATTTATAGATAATACTTAAAGAAGAACAGGGCATAGTAGCTGCGTTCTGAGTCAGGGCAATTGGTTCGATCCATTTACTGTGTGATACAGGACAGTTAATGCTATAGGGCATAACATAACCCTTTTTCTCCAATCTTTTTGGAAGTTAATTTTCTAGAGGGTTCCATATTTATTAGAAGTTGTACATCTCATAGCAATTGAGTGATAGAGAAGACCTTGGAGCAACTATACTTCCTTCTTCATTGGTGTAATTACATTCTGTGGTAGGAAATTAGCTTGTTTTATGTAAAACTGCCATTTATCCCAAAGGGGAAGTTGGCATCCCTGGGGACCAGGGAAATAGGATCATCATCTATGGGAAATGGCTCTGCTTGAAAAGGGGCTGCTGTTTCCTTTGGGGCTTTGCCACAACTCTCTTAATAGACACCATCTCAGGATATCCTTACAATTTTTTTTTTGTGTGTGGGTACCGGGGGTCGACCTCAGGACCTTGTGCACCAGCAGGCATCCATGCCGCTGAGTAATATCACCTGCCCTTTTTTCGTATGTGGATACTAGGAGTCGAACTCAGGACCTCGCGCTTGCCAGGCAGGCGCTTATGCCGCTGAGCCATCTCACCGGCCCTATCCTTACAATTTTTAATGATTCATTTTAGTTTCCACTGAGGATTGATTATAGGTATGTAGGGAAATACATGGTACAAAATGGAGCCTATGCGTCTACTAGCTCACACCATTGCATCTGCTGTTTAATTTGGTAGCTTTCCCCTTCCCCTCCCTCTCCTTATATCATGTCCCTCCTCTTGTTCCTCTTTGTTCCCTTCCTTTCTCTGTTTTCATTTCTCACTTTACCTAGAACACACACAGTCAGTGTTGTCAGGAGCAAGACAGGTGTTGGTTTCACTAGGAATACTTTGTTCTCTCTTAAAATAGTTCACCCACCTCACTCTGAATCATTTCCATCTAGATGCTTGGGATGAAGGAATGTGTCTAGAATTCTACAAGAGTTATACCTGGAACATTGTTCAATACATTCTCTATAAAATAAAGGCTCTAGAAATGAGACCCTGGTACATATCTCAGAGTGATAGACTCAGGTGGATCAAAAACATGTTCTTCAAATATCTGACGCACCACCATATGAAAGACGAAATAGATACTTCTGTATGGGTTCTAAAAAATTCTAAAGTACAGGCAAACTTTAACACCTCACCATTTAGGACTTTAACTCAGAGTTGGAGAGTTCTCTGTTCTTGAAAATATTCAAGCATAAACTAATCATCCTTTCAGAAGGAAGTTGAAGGGAATTCAAGGGTCTATTAGAAAGGTTACGCCAGATCTTCAGTGTTTCTTCCAAAGCTAAAAGTCTGTGGTTCTCGGGTGCAAAGAGTTGGTAGAGAAACGTGAATCTATGTTGTCGGGGCAAGTAGTCCTTTCTATTCTGCTTGTTATACCGTGTAATTCTGTTAGGGTCGGGACGCCCGCTGCGTGAAGGAAGACTCCAAGAAGCATTCTCTCATGCAAAGGGCAAGGGGTTTTATTATCCAAGCATGCCTGGGGCTCCCTGAACACGCAGGAACAGTGGGCCACGAGGTTTGTCTGTGTAGGGCTTATATGTCTATAGAACAAAGGGAGGAGGGGTCTTTGCAAGCGCGGTTACAGAAGCAGATAGCATTGGTTAGTTTAAATGGTTACCTACATTCATTGGGAGAGAATAACTACATGGGAGTTTAAGGCTGAGCGGCAGAGGATATTTCCTAATATGGACAGCAGATGGTCCGGAACAGCACAATCTGCAATCCTTGCAAATTTCTTAGCCCAGGGTCAGTCGTTATCTTGCAGCCCAGTTCCCTGGTCTGTGGTCAGCTTTGTTCTGTTTTTATCTACTTTAGGCAGCTTTGTAACAGCTCAATTCCCGGAACATTGAGAGGAGGGGGACAGCATAGACTGTGCATTCCCAGAAGGGAAAATTTCTCTTACAATTCTAACAACATTTTCTCTGTACCTCTCTGTTTTGCTGTCTATATATAATGTACATGTTTTCTCAGGTCTATACTCTTGAGTGAGAACATAAATCTGCTTAATCCTGGTGTAACCCAAAATGTTTGATACACTCAGTTGATCATGGAACGCACTTCTAAAATATTTGTGGAGTAGATAAGTGAATGTATAAATACACAAGTACATATGCAAACACCAGAATACTTGATTTTCTCCTGTTTGTAAAACCTGTTTTCCCGTGTGTGTTTCTCTATGTAAATGTATATATATATTGGTTAATGGCCATATCCATTACCCAGATTCTCAGGCCAAGAACCTCTATTTGTTACACCTCACATTCTGCTCATCAGGAAGTTGTGACCCAATTCTACTTCCAATATACATTGTATTTTGAATGACTTTTCAGAAGCTCTAACACTATGATTAGTCCAGATCAGAGGTCAGCGAACTATGACTTTTTGGGTCAAATCTATCCAGTAGTCTGTTTTTGTAAATAGTTTTATTGGAAACCAATAAACCTCTCATTTTATTTGCACATTAATTGCTTTCAGTACTACAATGCCTGAGTTAATGCAAAAGTGTGACAGAGACTCTCTGGCCCTTTAGAGAAAAAGTTTACTTAAGGGAATCATAAAGGTTTCTGTAGCATATATTTTGGCCTTTATAACTGTGTAAAAATGTAAAAGCCAGTTATAGCTCATGGCTTTCTGATCTGCTTTGCCCTTCTATTCTAAATCAATTGTTTTCTAGCATAAGTCAAATCACATCAATTTAAGTTAAAAGTCTCCTAAGGCTTCTCATTACATTTGTAATTCAAACATCTTGCCATAGTGTGTAAGATTTGGGGGGCCCAGCTTCTGCTTACCTCTCTATCTCATAGTAGGTGTTCTAAAACTCCATCTTCCTCTGTCCACACTTGTCTCTGAGGTTCCAAGCATGTGAGGTGTGCTCCTGACTCAGTCCCTTTGCCGTCTTTATTTGTCAACCTGCAATATATCATCCAGATCTTTTCAGGTTGTTCTTCTCATTTAGATTAGAGCTTTTACGTGACCACCCTCATCAAAAAGAGATTTCACTTAGCCAGTCCCATCCCAAGTTGTGTCTGTCTTTACTTTGGATGATTTCTTCGGGGTAGTTACAAGAAACTAAGCTGTTTACTTTTTTCTAGTTGTTTGTTTACTTGCCTCTTACCTATCTACTCCACTAGAATGCAAGCACCTGAAGATATGATGGCTCACTGCTGCATCACGAGCTCCTGATGGTGTCCATGTGGTAGGAATTTAATAAATATTTGTTGAACGGATAATTGGCTCATTATGTGCAGTGAATATCCTTCCCTTTGTCAACTGACTAGGTTCTTGGGAAAGAACTATACTGACCTTTTACTGGAGATACTGTTTTGTAGCATTCAAAAATATCTGCCGCTCTCATGCATCTCCAATAGCCCACGGGGCCTCCTTTCCATCTTCTAAGAATAATGTGTATTTCTCATGGATTAAGCTGTAATGTTCAAGGTTAAGTTCTTTGACAGCCATTTTAGAAAACTGGTTTATTTCTATAGACCCAAGCCTGCTAAAGAAGGAGAAACATCAAGTTCACTTTTTTACTTTGAATTCATACATCATGTAGGAGAGGTAAGTTATCCCTAGATCCCTAAGCTTAAATTTTCCTGACTCAGTTTCAGATGTTCTCAGATAATATTTAAGTCGACTTTAGGTTAAATGAAGAGAGGAATAAAATAAATTTCAGTTCCTGAAGAAAAGTAGTGAGCCTTTTAGCACTCAGGAAATGAAACACCCATACTGTAATAGCATCCCATGCACATAGAGTTCAAAAACTTAAAATGGACTCTGTCAGCCCAACTCAAAGCTGAACTGCTACAAAAAGGCCTGGAAGCCATCAAAGTCATGGATTTTTCCTTATTTGTCCTTCTTTTAACTCAACATTGTGTGAATAAGTGATTTCAGTTGATCTTTTCTGTTGAAGATTTTTTTGTTCGCCCATAAAGGACAATCAGTGTGAAGGAATGGCTTCCAAACCACGGCCGACAAAGGATTCTAATGACCCTCACTGCCTCTGCTCATTTCCCCACTGGTGTGTGCGCCCCTGTTTTCTGCTTGTGACCAATGATTCTGGGTAGAAGAGAAAGAGAAGTGATTTCAACCTAAAATGACCTTCCAACTGTTCCCAGATAATGCTTGGAGTTCTCGCCTTTGGTATCCTATAATATTAATTGATATTTACAATAAAATACCATCGTAACTGATAATTGTTTTTAGTGCTCACTGTGTGTCAGGGACAATTGGATTATTTCATCTCTTATTGCCTACAAAGGACTACTGACATGCATGTTTCTAAGGAAATAACATTTAATCCTTCCTCCCTTTCTGTAGCTTTCACCCCCACCCCACTTTTGTTCCTGCCTCTCTCTCATTACTTCTCTCTGTGTCTCTCTCTTTTCTCTCTCTCCTCTTGCCTCCTCTCATCTCATCCCTGTCTCTTTCTTTTGACCATATAAATGGTAAAGCTTGAAAATCTCTTTGGAGTACACAATAGAGTTTTGGAGTATTATTCAGTACTGTTACATCAAACTGATGTAAAATTAAAGGACCTATACAACTCGTTATGTTTTTTCAAGTGGTGTACCATCTGACATATGCACTTTTCCAAAGGTGTCTTATCACATCAGTGGTTGGATTGAAAAGAACAAAGACCTTTTTAATGAAACAGTGGTGCTGTATTTAGGAAGTCATCTGACAAACTCCTGGCGAGGCTTTTTGAAAATTACATTGGTACTGACAGTGGTGAGTCAGTCTTCCTTGATTTTTCAGCTTCAGAATGGAACTGATGGTTGCTTCAGCATTTACAAAACTCCTTTCTTCTTTTCTGTGATATCGGTTTCTGCTTCCTGTATTCTGTGTCATCCCCTTTTATTAGAGTTCTATCATCGGGCCGGTAGTTCTTCAGGGAGATAATATTCATGCTCTAAGAGAGATATATTTCAAGAAGTCAGTTTCTGTCCTGCTTTTATTTTCTACTGACCTAGCTGCAAAGGGAGAATAAAAAAAAATGTGCTTTGATAAATTATTTCAGGGCAATATCTGGCTCTAACTCTACACTGTCACGAGTCACTTAATGATGGGGTATATTCGAAGAGATATGCCATTAGCAAACATCATAGAGTGTACTTTACAGACCTAGACAGACTAGAACAATTACCCGATGTGGTCTCTTGAGGCAATCATAAAATGATAAAGTAATGTAGTATAGTAAATATATAAACTGGTAAAGTGGTCATGTACTATTAAGTATCATATAGCGTACATTATAGCATGCACCATACTGTATTTTTACATGACTGGTGGCGCAGTAGGTTTGTTCACACCAACATCACCACTAACACGTGCGCGAGGTGTTTTTGCTACAACAGTACAAGGACTACAATATCACTAGACGATAGTGTTTTCTCAATTTCATTATAATCTATGGAACCACTATCGTATATGTGGTATGTCTTTAACCAAAACATTGCCGTGTGAGGTAGGACTGTATGTATTTAATCCAAATTATACAGGATCTTGAAATTTTCTTTCACAGTGCTCTGTGAGCTTGGGGATATTAAAAGCTTCATCAGAACAGAGATTATGGCTACTTGTTCAGTTGCAGACTCCAGCACATAGCAAATACCTGTTTCAAAGGCATTCCATAAATATTTATTGACTCAATGACAACTAACCTCATTTATCAGTTTGACATTTATAATGCACCTTTAGATACATTGTCTTACATAACCCCTGCATGACTCTTTCAGATATTTACAGAGGGCACTCTCCCTATCTTATGAGAACAAATATGAAGGAGTTAAGAGTAGATTCTGTAGTTTTATGAATCTACTAAATGGTAGATGTAGGCAGGAAGCAGGCTCTGGCTCCTCAGCGAGTGCCTACTGTGCTCTCACTGCCTCCCAGAAAGAAATAAGCAAAACAAAGATACGGACAAATTGCATTTAGGATTTAATAAATACTTCTGTGTCATTTCACAATGGATTTGAAGAGATTGAGTCCAAGTCACTAATTCCAACCTCATACCGGGACTAATGCTAACCACAGGAGGACGCTGTCCATGATTTACAGCAAGTCATGAGGCGGCAGCTTCTGAGCAGAAACTGGGCTTCAAACATGTTTTATTTGGTTTACACAGGTTAAAAAAATTCAAAAGATTTTATGTGTACCTGTGGATTTTCCTAAAAAGTGGAAATTCTGGGAAAACAGAAAATCTGGTCAGCCTGGTTATCATCATAGCAGCAGTTGGACAGAGTGTACCAGCTGTTTTTTAAAGCTGGGCATGTACTCTCACTTGCTACCATTCTTCTATTGTCTCACACCCTGCTTCATGTAAACTCCTAGCATCTATCAGTTTTATTTGGGACTCCTGATTGATATGGACATGAGTCCTTCCAGAATTTTTAGCACATAGTGATATAATCTAGGATCATTCCTGAAGTCCCCTGGGCCTGCCATGAGAGGAAGAAGAGAAATAGAAATATGGTGTTTGTACTCTGCTAATCTCCAGGCAGTACATTTGCCTGATTCTAATAGCTGCTGAAGTACCTCTGAGAAGTCTGTTACATAGTGGCCACATAATCTTATGGCTCCCAGCTGAGTAATTTTCTGATCATAAGAGATCAGAGAGTGGTTTGAGCAGAGAATTAGAGAGGCTATTTCTCTAACTCTTCAGGGGATATCCTGTGTTCTTTGTAACTAGAAGAGAGCAATTGTCCAGAATATTCTCTTTTTTTTTAAATTTCTTTAAGCTCTCCTTGAAAATACTTGCCTCCAAGTGTCTAACTCATCCAAACATTAAATTGCCCATAATAATCCTACTTTCTCCTGCGAAATCCAACTACTTTAAACCAGAGTTATAGTTTTTTTTTTTTTTTAATTAATGGAGAAAAGCATTTGTCTTAATCATTTTCTAGTCACTCGGACATAATACCCGACACCCACAACTTAAAGGAGGAGAGGTTTATTTTGGCTCATATTTCAGTCTATAGTTAGCTGGCTCCAAGAAGCATGGCAGAGGGGCATGGTAGAGGAAAAGCTGCTCCTGTCATGGTGGCAGGGAGCGGAGAGAATGAAGGGAGGAGTTGGGGAGGGAGATGTGACCCACCTCTTCCTACCAGGCTCCACCTCCTAACAGCACATTTGGCTATGGATTCACCATGAGTATAGAGTCCCCGTGATCCATTACCCGCCCAAAGCTCTGCCTCTGTGCACGTGAGGTGTTTGGGGACATCCTCTATCCAAAACATAACAGTATCTTTCTCTTTCCATCGGTGGAGAACACCAAAATACAAAGGGGTAAAGCGATTCACTTAAAACACCTGGGACCTCTCAAAAGACATTAGTGATTAAGCTTCACAATATCTGCCTCCACACATTTGCTACTTAGGACCAGAGAATATATTTTAGTTTTCCATATTGATAGTTGGGCTATTTTGATTGCCTTTGAATTTTGTCTTTGCTGTTGCGCACCTTAGTGAGTTAACTACAAAAAATTTGTAAGACAGTTTGGCCTGGCATAGGTTCAAGAAATTAAATATACATTTATTATTTTTATAAATTGTAAAAGTAATACATTCATGCTGCCCAAAGCACAGAAAATATAAAAAAAAACTAATGAGGAACATAAAATTTCCTATAATCTCACACAGAGTGATAACAATTGTTCACACACAGAGGTCTCCCAGCATTTTTTATATTTATAGTCACTCATAATACAACTGTACTTAAAAACATATATATGTGGTATGATTGAAAAGTTTAATGAATATTTATATTTAAAAAAAAATTATTACAGTAAAAGATACCTTGCCATTAATCACCCTCAAAATACTCCCACTTGCTTAGAACACACTTATCCCATCATTCTTGCCACTTTCTGAAGCAGTTCCGGAAGTCCTCTTTCAGGAGTATCTAGTTGTACCGCTGTGGCTGCCTCAATGTCCTGAATATACTGAAAATATTTACCTTTCATGGTCATTCTGACTTTGGGAAAGAGGCAGAGTCACATGGTGCCGGATCTGGTGAATTAGGTGGGTAAAGACGTGTCATAATGTTTTACAAGTTGGTGGATAGGGTGCCTGAGTTCGCACTATACATTTTTACAAGTTTGTCTTTCTGTTGGATGGCACTCAGCAGCAGCATTCACCATAAAGACACTCACTTCATAAAGACGCTCCTCACTTCATAAAGATACTTGCTTCTAGAGCTTCTTCAGAAAGTGACAAGAATGATGGGATGTGTTCTAAGACCAGGAATATTTTGAGGGGGACTAATGGCAATGTGTCATTTACTGTAATACATTTTTAAAATTTAAACATTCACCATATATGTTGATCACTACATACACATATATGTATACATATACATATCCCATATATATTCACAATGATATAAAAAACATAAATTGTTATCTATTATTCTCTTCATATAAATCCTAGAAATCTTTCCACATGTATCCGTACCATCATTTTAAAAAGGTTATAGTGTTTCATTTTGTACATATCTTTTCAGAATTTTACCAATCTTTTATTTAGAAGCATTTGTTAATTAATTTTTATTTTTGCTTAGTTTTTTTTACAGTGACTAAACAATGCTTCAGTGAATGTCTTCACGCAGCTGTCTGAATATCTCCTTAAGGAAAAGCACCAGAAGGAGATGTTTTGTGTTGAGTCATAAATATGAATTTTTGAAGCTTCCAGTGGATATTGTCCTGTGGTCTCCAGAACTTTGATGAATTTATGCCACTGTTCCCAGTGTGGTAATATGACAGAAAGAGCTTTCTAAATGCCACCCACCCCTTCTTCTCTATAGTTTGGGGAGAAGAGATGGCAGAAAGGAGCTTCATTTAAAACAATTATATCTCTGCATAAATAATTTTAATAGCATCTATTCATATAGTAACTGCTTCGCAATCTGCATATGTTATTACTTATTTGAAATTTCAAATCAACAAATAAGTATAAAGTATGTGAAGTCAGCCAAGTTGGAAAAGAAGGCATATATCTGTACTAATCCAGAGTTTTAGAGGGCACTGTTGGTGTTCTGTACTGCACCCATCTTCCAGCTGATGTGAATATTGGTTCACAACACCTCCCAGATAGAGTTGCCTTTGGCCGAATGGAAGCCAAGCTGCCTCCTCCATCCCTAACCTTGCTCTGCAGACTGTAGCCCCTCCTTGCCTCAAGAGGGGTCAGCTGTGGTGTAATTTTGCGTTTGTGCTCACGGCTCCTGCCAGGATCAGACTCCAGTGGAGTCGGCACCCTTGCCTTTTTTTCTTCCCCTGCTCTACCTGCTTCCCTCACTTTCCAAATAAAGAATGGAATCTGATGTAAAATAAAGGTCTTCTACAGATAGAAAAATTGAGAAATAATTTCTTTTTTCAAAAAAGACATTTTATTATTCAGCCATAAATTATTGCTATCAAATTCAAAACAGATGGAAATGATTCCCCATGGAACTATGTCTGTCAGAGAAGTGTTGACTCGCCACAGAAAAGAAATAATGTGTGTTTCATAAGAAGGCAATAATGTTGAATTTATCATTTACTGTTGGTGTGCGTGTTGGGTATCAGATTAAGTGGATAGATTTGGAGATACTTGTGAAGTGGATTATTTTAAAAGATTTGAAAAGTGCTTTTGTGTTCATTACAGTCTTCATTTTGGGAAAACCTAAATAGATTGATAACTAATCTGAAGTCAGTAGCACCTCATTTTGTGAGTTGCATAAATCTCTATGTGAACAAAATGCCAGCTGAGAACCAGACATCTTTGCAATCCACTCCAGGGAATGCATTGTATTTCCGCTTAAGAATTTCTTAAGAATCATTTACTGGTTCCTTTTATGTAAGTGTATATAAGTGTATATTTTCAGATAGAAAAATAAAAATAAGTTAAATGTGAGGCCTTTGGAACTTCCTCAAGGCTGCTTTTGAATTAAGATTTAAGAGGACATACGAAAGTATCTCACAAAGCAGGATCAATTGGGTAATATCAAAATGCTTGATATTTCCATTTAAATTTCTCCTTGAATTTCACATTAAAATCTGGATAAGCCCTTATGCTATTGTCTAGAATGGCAAAACATAATAAAAAGGGATTGAATAATCATTGGGAGGATTGAGGTTGATACTTCAGCATAATGGATGTAATTTGTTTGAATTAACTAAATTGACCATAAAGACAGTTCCAAAATCCATTTTTAATTGTTAAGAACTCCCTCTAACCCTCCTTCCCGGTAGTATCTATTTCTTCAGTTATGCATGTCTGCCAAGTAGTGATAGGGGATGAAGGAATAGGTGAGTGGTGGCAAAATTTTTTATATATTTTTAATTCAGAAAGCAAAGCTTTTACTGGTATTAGCTACATGGATCATTTTCCTTACATCATGGATTTGAAGCTTCCCGCCCTCTCTGCAGAATTACAGCATTGGTCAGAGCTGCCGTGCTCTTAGGCGTAGGTATGACAAGCCCGCATGTCTTCGGAGACTGCGCGCCCTTGGAATGTGTGCCCAGCTGTTGCTGATTCTGGCTTCAGCAGTTCCCAAGGATCTTGCATTTTCATTAACCTACTGTAATTAAGGCCCCAATCTTGACAGTCTGTGGCCTATTTTGGGAAAGTGTGATGCTAAACAATGATGCCACAATTAGAGTTTTTGTAATGCACACACCTCATGTTCATTCAGGACTATGTTTTTGCTTCGTTGTTGCTTATCAGCTGGGGTTCTGGATGCCGCTGGAGAGACTGCTTCTATCTAGCAAGGAATCTAATTAGCTGCCTCTATTTTGGAGCGGTTCTATTACCTGTTAGAGTTGCTTTCCATCAAGTCAGCTCTGATTTCAGCAGGATTTTTAAAGTCATAAGATGAAGCCATAAAAAAAGCTTCATGGGCCGGTGAGATGGCTCAGCGGCTTAAGCGCCTGCCTGGCAAGCGCAAGGGCCCGAGTTCGACTCGCGGAACCCACATACGAAAAAGGGGCCGGTGATATTGCTCAGCGGCACGGGCGCCTGATGGCGCGCGAGGTCCTGAGGTCGACCCCCCGGTACCCACAAAAAAAAAAAAAAAAGAAAGAAAAGCTTCATGGTCTAATGAAAACAATTATTTTTATATTCTTAAGGGAATAAATGTATTTGATCTTAAGGTGTCTGAGGACTCCTATCCTATCCCTTTGTCATCTTGGTCATCTGGTTTCAGTCCATAAAAGGGATCAGTATACATGTATATCGCTTAAGCTTCTGTTCTGTAATTCTAGACATAGGCTGGGTTTTTCCAGAAGACTCGGTAAAAGCCAGATAGAGTGGCTTTTTGGTGTTTTTTGAAGGCTTCTATCAGAGAGGGCAGCTGACAATTGTATTAGGGCTTCTTTCGATGAACAAAGAATTGTTAGACGGATGCTTATACTATAGAACAAACTGAGGTGCTGTCCATCGACGTAAGGGGAGAATGAAGGCCAGGATGTGGCAATTTCTTCTAGACAAAACTGTAAACAGAATTTTGTGATCGTACCCATCTTCTCCTTTCTTTCTCTTGCTCCCTTTGCAGTCCCCTGTCTCTCCTGCTTGAAGATGGCAGTTCCCTTTTGTGTTCTTACTGCTCTCCCTTGCCGGTTTCTGGTTGGCAAATGAAAATGATACCATCCATTTACATTCTAGCATATAATACATATTTTCATCTTCCTGGATAAAATTGTGTGTATAAAATTGTGTGTATCTGTGAACTCAAACACTCGTCTATGTTAAAGGCTTTTCAGGTAAATCATATTTAAGACTTCTGCAGAGTAGGATGGGTACTGTGGGTAACACCAGGTTGGGAGTACGAAACTCCTGTGACCTCTCATACAGAGAACACCAAATTCAAACTTTCTTTTACCCAAGATGCAGCAATCAGGACAAAATCTGGGGTAATAATCTTTTGAGGCACAGATTCAATGTGATCTTTTCTTTCAGGTGCTTTTGGTTCCACAGCAGCTACACTGTAACAGTGTCTTGGAAGGGATTAGGATATGCTGTGAACAGTTTCCAAACGCAATGCTGTATGATGACTTTATTTTATTTTGTTTGGTATCGGGAATCAAACTCAGAACTTTGTGTTTGCCAGGCAGGCACTGTGCCACTGAGCTATATCCCCAGCTCTGTATGATGACTTTAAACAAAGGTAAACATACATTATAGAAACCAAAAGGTCCGAGACAGTCTATTCTGTTTTCCTCACTTTCCTAGTGGTTAAGTATGCATTGTTTTTTTGGTTGATGTCTTCCAGACTGCAAATCGAAGTGTTTTGGTGGCAGTGAGATGTATGATGACAAGGTTCCATTATTATTTCCCCTTAAATCCAACATCTATGTACCCGTAATATCCTTAAATCTCTATTAATGGATAATAGACCCACATTGAGAAGAAATATAAACAGAAAAAGACATGGAGTCTGAATCCAATCTCTGAAATGTTGTGTATACTTAATGGTAGCTGCCATCCAAGCAGGCCGTACCTTTGCTAGGAAGCTGTGAAAGGAAAGAATCCAGTAGTGTGCATGGCAGGAGGCAGCAGAGGAATCTCTTCTTCTATTGGCCAAGTTCTAAAAGTGTAAATTAGATCATCAAGCCAATTTGAACAAAGTGTGGTAGAGTAGAAAGAGTACTTGTCTCAGAATTCAGAGACATATTTCTCATTCCCCACCATCTTATAATTAGGATGAAGGAATTTTGTAAAAAACATTTAATATCTCTGCTTTTCAGTTTCCTTTTGCATATAATTGCCTCCTTCTCTCTCCTTTTACTCCCAACCCCTCCCTCCTTAACAGAGCAGAAAATCAAATGAGCTTGTCTCTAAAGCAGGATAAAAAGTACTATCTATTATACTAATGGAAGGGAATATTCCTTATATTCTCATTCTTATTACCAAAAATTTTGTGAAAATTGACCATTTTGGTATGAGGGATAAATGTCAGCATGTTCTTTCACTTCACTGGTAATTAATCTCCATTTGGGTCATTTAACTTAGTTACCACTTTCTGAATCCAAGGACCTTTCCAGAGAGCAAGTTTGTAAGCAGCAGAAAAGCAGCAGAAGAATTACTTGGCTGCTTTGACGTATACCAACCCAGGACCAATTTAGAATCACTAAGGTAACCAGGAAATTGTAAAGAATGCATTTGGAAAAGAGTAGGAAGAAAGAGTGTGTATCTTAAAATATTCATGGACACTTGATTATAATATACGACATCTTTTAGCTCTCAGGACTAGAAACAACACAAACAGAGTTCAGTTCAAAGTGGGAACTTCAGAGCAGTTTGAAAAAGAAATTTCAATGTTTTTTAAGCCTAAGCCTTGACTATATTCACCTTTTTAAAATTAGTTATTGAAGCAAGTTTGTGCTGAGATATAAAGTGCTGAATCAACCTTACAATGCTAGAAAATCTATGTATAAATCAGAGCAAGGAAAAGGTGAATCGACTTCATGGAGTTCCTGCTTGTCTTTGAGATCTGATTCATCCACTGTACTCTTTTGGAGCATAACTTAAAGAAGAATCTCTGAAAGTTTAACAACTTTAATGTCAACCCCACTAAAAAAAAGTAAACCAAAATCAACTCACTTAAATTAAGTAATTCTGAAAATTCTACTTCATCAAAGAGACCTACCTCTTTTGGGAAACTTTTGATTAGTACATTTGTTCTTATTTGGTAGTCAACTTCAGGTTGTCCCTAATGACATCTGTATCAGAACCAAATAATTTGAAGGAGAGAGGGAAGAAACAGAGTGAAGAACTCACAGAAAAAGAGCTCTGTAGGATTTGTTGTAAAATGTGACTTGACTCTTATATTTTGAGTGTCTGGAAATCAGTTTTTATTGTTTGTTGTTCCCGCTGATTTGCATTAGTAGTGCCTTGCTATTTATGTTTAATAATTTTTGCTATATTCGCTTATCTGGGCCAGGACACACACGGGACAAATAAGGATTGTAAGGTATATATTGTAAGAGGGTATTCACACTTAGTTGTGCAAGGATCATGTAAGTTATTAAGCAGCCAACCTACCTAGGATTAAGTAAAATGCCCTTTGCAAATTTCAGATTCAGAAACCCAATCTTTCTAAGATATCGATTTTTTTTTTTAAACAGGGTCTAGCTATGTAGTTCAGGCTGGCCTTGAACTCATGGCAGTCTTCCTGCCTCAGCATCCCGAGTGCTAGGATTACAGCCATCAACCACCACACCCAGCTAAGATATTGATTTCACACATTAAATAAGACCTAAGAGGAAATGATAAAGTTGTCCCAAAGTTTAGCTCAGCAGCATAAGTGCCTGCCTGACACGTGCGAGGTCCTGACTTTGACTCCCAGTACCCACATACGAAGAAAGGGCCGGTGATATCGCTCAAGGGCATAGGTGCCTGCTGGCGCGCGAGGTCCTGAGTTTGACCCCTGATACCCACAAAAACAAACAAACAAACAAAAAAGAATACTTCAGTTGTCCATAAGGTTATTCAAAAGACATCTTGCTGAATACTTATGATGAGTAAACTGCTGTGGTAAAGAACTTCTTCCTCTGCTTAGACTGAATCTTAAAAATTGTTAAATATGACACACACACACACACAAAAACAGAGTGCAAAGAGCTTCATCGCATTATCCAACCAAATATAATCATAACATTTCTCCCACTTCTTCTAGCCTTCCCTTTGGAAGGGATTGTTCATAGCCTAGAACTGTGGATCCTTGAAGTCCGTGTCACTCACAGTTTATAACAGAAGCGGCCCTGAAAGGGTTTGCGTACGTATCTCACAGCTGACTCTGCGGGGAAGTTTGCTTCAAAGCGCAGAGGTATTCCGGCCACTGTATAACCTCCCTGGGGTCAGGAGCTTTGGATTTTGGTGATGTCATCACAGCTTTCTTACTTCGTTTCAGGCACATTCACAAGAGACATGTATCACTGTATTTGGACATTTAAGTGTAGGTTTTGTCTATTCTTACGAAGGAACTGGGGGCATGGGATTTGTGGTGATTATATTCCTTTTTCCTTAGCATAGTTTATCTTTTGGACAGAAGTGCACTGGTCTTGGTATTGGCTGCTTAGCTGACAGTTTGTTAATCCCATCTTTGGCCCAAGAGAAGGTAAAGATCATCAAAGAGATAAGTGAGACAACTCCTGAATGCCTTCTGTGACTTCATCACGTCATGGTCAATGTGGTTTAGGACTTTGGAGGACATGGATTTTAGGACCAGTTGTGTAAACTTGGATGCAACTCTTAATTTCTGCATTGTTTCCTTCCTTCTCTCAAATGCAGCCATTAAGATCTATTTGTTCTAAGACATACATTAAAAAATTGTACAATACTTTAAACACATAAAAATACAGAACATTTTATACAGTCATGGACCTGTTATCATGATATATAAGTTCTTAACATTTTTTTCTGTAATTGCTGACGACTATAGAAAAAGTAACCAACATATCTGAAGCTCTTGTGTATTTCTCCTTGATTCAAATCCTATCCCTTCCTCTGCAGACCTTAAATTTCTACTTATCATTTCATATTTCTTATATACATTATATAAAGGTGGTTCTCATATCTTTACTAGATATGCAGATATCCTAAACGTTGGCATGATTTTGCATGATTTTAGTCTTTATATTAATAATATTTTTTGTTATACCCATATTTCCTTCCTGCTCAATAATACTTGCCAAAATATATCAGTTTTGATAAATCTAGGGCTAGACTGTTGATTTTTAACCAATGTATAATATTCCATTGCAAGAATATAGCACAATAAATTTAACTTATTTCAAATTTCTTGCTGTTCCAAATAGTTCTCCTGGGGCCGGTGAGATAGCTCAGCAGCATAAGTGCCTGCCTGGCAAGTGCGAGGGCCCAAGTTTGACTCCCAGATCCCACATACGAAAAAAGGGCCGGTGATATCGCTCAGCGGCACGGGCGCCTGCTGGCGCGCAAGGTCCTGAGTTCGACCCACGGTACCCACAAAAAAAAAATAAATAGTTCTCCAATTACATTTTTTATATTGCCTCTCCATTCATATATGAAATAGTTTCTTGAGGATGGGCACTACTCAAAACAGACCATTTCCTGATAGCAGTTTGTGGACAAGATTTGGTCTCAGGCACACACTTGAAATGGCAATTTTCTAGGGCATGAATTACTAGGTTTTAAATTATGTACAATTTCAGCTTTTCATATCATCAAAATGCTTTCTAATTAACTCTCCCCAGCAGTATATAAGAGTCTCATTGCTCCACGTTCTCACCAACTTGTGGTGCTTCTATCTTTAAAACCTTTTGCTAAGCATTTTCATATTTCTGATAATGAATAAAACTATCATTTCTCTATAAGGAATCATATTTTGTATAGTTTTTTTGTAAATGTGATTTGTTTTATGGAAGACATCCTTTTACATTTCTTTTTAAAAGTATTTTTATCAGGAAAATGATTAAATCATTTATCTGCATTTATTAAAATAATCCCATGGCTTTTCTAAATTCATCTGTAAATGTGCTTAATTTTATTAATACTATTTTTTAAAATGTTGAACCCACTTTGCTTCATATTGATCGGCTTGGTTGTAATGTTATCATGAGATTTTTGCATCAATATTCATGAATAAGATTGGTCTGTAATTTTCTTTTCCTCTATTATATTATCTGAGTTTAGATCAAGGTTATCTTATTCTCATAAAAGAATTGGAGAATGTTTCCTCTGTTCATGACATGAAACATTTTATTGCAGTTATCTGGTTCTGTATTGACAAAATTTGCCCCTAAAATTAGCTGGATCTGGTGTTTTTTCTGTGATAGATTTTACTATTTTAATTCAAATTATTTAATTATTATAGGCCTACTGATTTGCTTTGTTCCCTACTTTTTGAATCAGCTGAGGTAATTTTTCTTTTTGGAAAAAGAAATTTTAAATGTTTTTGAATTTTCAAAATAATTGATTATGATTTTTGAATTTCTACTGCATCTATAATTATGTTCCTGGAGCATAATCCTAAATAGTTATGTCACTAGAATATATTTTCTACATTGTTTACTTGTAACTTCTCTCCATGTTCTTGAACATTCATGCCACAGGTTTATTTATTTTGTTACTGGATTTATTACACTAATTTTCTCATCCTTATTATTTCTTTGGGAGTTTTTTTGTACATTAATTTCTAATTTCATCTTTATGTTATTCTTCTTCCTACTTGACTTGGGCATATTCTTTTTTTTTCTCTTTCCAGATATACTAAATTTTAACTGACAAAAATTACATACACTTATGGTATACCATTTGATATATATATCAAATTACATATAATTACATATGTACATATACAAATTATATATAATTACATTTGATATATATATAATTACATTTGATATATATATATATATAATTACTAAAGCTATTTAGCATATTCATCATTTTGCATAGTTTTTTGTTGTGTTTGTGATGGTAATATTTACAACCTACTCTCTTAGTATCTACAGTATATAATACAGGACTAGAAATTAATGTCACCATACCATATATTATATCTCTAAGACTTATTCATCCCACCAGATTGAAACTTAGTTCCCTTTAACCAACATCTCCACTTTTCTACACTCCTTGGTTTCTGGCAGTTACCATTCTCCTCTTTGCCTCCATGAGTTTGATTCCTTTTTTTTTTTTTTTTCCTCTTGAGTATCCCATACCTAAGTGAGACCACGCAGTATCTTTCTTTTCCTTGCTTATTTCACTTAGCACAATGTCCTCCAAATTCATTTGTGTTGTTGCAAATAGCAGGATTTACTTCTTTTCCAAGTCTGGATAATATCCCATCATATATTTATATATCACAGTTTTTTAATCCGTTCATCCAGAGATGTATGCTTAAATTGATTACATGTCTTGCCTATCATGAATAATGCTGCCATACAAATTTGAGTGCAGGTATCTGCTTGACATAATAATTTTATTTCCTTTGAATATATACTCAGACATGGGATAGCTGGATCATATGGTAGTTCTATTTTTCATTCTTAAAGGAATCTTTACACTGTTTTCTCTAATGGTTTTGCCAGTTTACCTTCCCACCAATAATGTACAAGTTTTCTTTTGTCTCTACAGTATATATTTGCTAACACTTATGTCTTCTTTGGTATAGACATTCTAATAGTTGTGAGTTGATATTTCGTTGTGGTTTTTCATTTCCTAATGACTAGTGATGTTGAGAGTATTTTTTATACCTGTTGGCCATTTGTATACTGTGCCTTGTTTGAGAAATGTTGATCAAATATTTTGTTTATTTTTCAATGAGGTTATTTTCATGCTATTGAGTTATTTGTGTTCTTTATATGTTTTGGATATTAACTTTTTATCAATTATGTGGTTTGCAAATATTTTCTCCTATTCTCTAGGTTGTCTCTTGATTCTGTTGATTGTTCCCTTTGCTGTTTGTAAACTTTTAATTTGTTGAAATTTCATTTGTCTACTTTTGTTTGTCTTCTGGTGCTGCTGAAGGCATATATGACCCAGACTAATGTTAAGAAGTTTTGTCCCTATTTTTTAGTAGGACTTACATTTAAATGTTCTCTATAAATGTTTGTAGCTCTATCCAATTCTTCAGGATTTCCTTTATTTTAGAAGAAGAACTTGGCTGCTCTGATAGTTGATACTCTTCCTCCTCTTCAGAAAGGTCCTCACTGCCATTCTCTGTTGCTCAGCCAGAAGTTGCTGAAGCTCCTCTGTAGACAGTTCCTCTGAGTGCTCCTCCACCAGTTCCTCAGCATCACCACTGTCTACCTGCAAACCTATGGACTCTGCTACAGTGACAATGTCATCAGCCACAGGGTCAATTGAGGCTCAGTCTGCTCTACGCAGCCTTCAAAATCCCTCTCCTGTATAATTTTAGGCCACATTCTCTTCCAGGCAGATCTCAGTGTCCTTAGAGAGACATTGGCCCAGGATTTCTCAATTAACCCCACACAGGAAAGGACGTTGTAATGTTACTTTCAGAACACTTTAACTGTTAAATCTGTATCTGAGATAATCTGGAAGGACTTCAGAAACAGTTCTTTGGTGTATGGCTTCTTAAAAGTTAGTTATAAACCTGCTGGTCCATATGCTGCAGTAGAGGAGTTGTATTAGGTGGGAGTAACTCGACTGACAGCCATGGGAATTCTTCAGCCAATTCTTTTTCCAATTCTCATGGGTGAGCAGGAGCATTGTCCATGATGATAAGAGCCTTGAGTGGTAAACCTTTGTCCTCTAAATATTTCTTAACAGTAGGACAGAAACCCTCCCTGATCCACTCAAGAAAAAGTACTCTTGTTACCCAGGCTTTTGCATTAGATCTCCACATGACCCCCAGCCTATTCTGTATGACTTTATGTTTTCTGCACACTCTAGTGGCCTCTTAGTAATAAACTAAGAGAGGCTTTCTCTTGAGCCTGACATTGGCACATAGCACTAAAGTTAGCCTATCTTTCATAGGCTTGTGGCCTGGCATTTTCTTCTCTTCCTGGGTAATGTATGTGCTCCTGGGCATTTTCTTCCAGAAAAGGCCAGTTTCATCACAGTTGAAAACTTCATGAGAACAAAAGCCATTTCTCTGTGTCATCATTTCAAAGTGGTGTATGTAATTTTCAGCAGTTCTTTTATCAGCACTGGCTGCTTCACCATGCCTAGTGAAACCACCCCTTATTGGCATGAAACGTTTCACCATTATTACTCATTGATGGGTTATCCTTTATAAGATCTGCATTTATAGCCCTAGCTTTTTCATAAATTTATCCACACTAATAATAGCCTTTCTACCTCATCTTACACTTTTCATCATGACTTACTAATTTGAGTAACCCTTTAACAACACTAGCTTCTTTTTACAAATCTTTTCTCTGTAAGATTGTCAAGGTGGCGGATTTCCACATGCTGTACACAGTAGCAAAATCAGTCACGTGAACGCCAATCTCATATTTCTCCACAATTTTCTTCTTCTTTTCAATTGTGATTGGTTTCTTTACCTTCCCTTCCTTCCTTAGCTTCTTTTCTAGCTTTTTGGGGGCCACACTTATAGCAGTAATCATAGCAATTATATAAAGCACTGACCAAAATCATGTTCATAAACATGCACATCTGGGCTCAGACTGATGCTTATGTGTGCTTACATATGCTTTGCTGGCATTGTGAGTCTTTGTTTACAATCCCACAAGTGGCTGGCATTTGGACTGTAACTCAAGACTTTGTAAGTTAAATGTAAAATTCCAGTCATAACCCAAGTTGTTCATATATGAGACCAGTCCTAACTCAAGGGTCCACTGTATTTTTGTGTGTTGATTTTGTATCCTGCTACATTGCTGAACTAGGTTATTACTTCCAGGAATCATTTGGTAGAATTTTTTGGGTCTTCTATGTAGAGGATTCTGTCATCTGCAAATAATGATAATTTGACTTCTTCCCTTCCAATATATACCTCTTTTATTTCTTTTTCTTGCCTGATAGCTCTGGCTAGTGTTTCAAGAACTATATTAAATAGGAATGGTGATAACTAATAACCTTGTCTTGTTTCTGATTTTAGATGGAAAGCCTTCAGTTTTTTCCTATTTAGTATGGTGTTGGCCATTTTTTTTGTCATAAATGGCTTTTATCAGCTTGAGATAATGTCCTTCTGTTCCTATTTTCTTCAGGGTTTTTATCATGAATTGTTGTTGAATTTTGTCAAAGGCTTTTTCTGCATCAATTGATATGACTATGACTTTGCTTCTATTTATGTAATATATTACATTTATTGATTTACATATGTTGAACATATGCATCCCTGGTCATGATGTAGGATCTTCTTGATGATATTTTTGCTTTCTGTTTGCCAGTAATTTGTTGAGGATTTTTGTGTCTATGTTCACTAAAGAGATTGGCCTGTAGTTGTCTTTTTTGGTTGAGTCCTTTTCTGGTTTTGCAATCAGGGTAATGCTAGCTTCCAGGAATGACTTTGGAAATACTCCTTCTCTTTCAATTTTATTAAAGTTTGAGGAATATTGGTATTATATCTTCTCTCAATTTCTCATAGAAATTTGCAGTGAATTCATTGAGACCTGGGCTTTTCTTAGTTGGTAATATTTTTATTACTTCAATTTCATTGCCTCAATGCTCCACGTATTAGCTTTGGGGAAGTTCAGAGTTTGGGGAGGCATTTTGTTGCCTTTTTTCTCATGTTTCTACTGTTTTTTATTTATTTGTTTTCTGTTGTACTGAGGTTTGCAAGGGCTTAGAGTGGGAAGAGTTGGTTGCTAGTATGGAGCTGTCTTTCCTTAGCGTTTGATTTTCAGTGCTTCACTCTGGGCATAGCTAAATACAGGCCTTTGTCTCTGTCCCAAGATCCAACTGCCTCAGTTAATTTGGAAAGGAAGGATGCAGTGTTATTGGCCCAGTATCCAGTACTCCAGGAATGGACCACAGTATTGTTAATGACACAAAGGTAATACAGATACTGGCATACATATAAAACCTCTTAATAGCAACAACTATGACACCCTGGCAATAGCAACTAAATCAGCAACAATGATATCATTTAACAAAACTGGATATTGACATACCCTAAGAACCAATAATGTACCGCCCTTAACCACTTAAAAGAGATCTGTACTTATAGTACAAATAGACAAACCAAATATTGACATACAGTAGATATCTAATAAATGCAACACTATACCTCAACAAAAATAGAAAGGAATTCAACACTAATAACATAGATTTAACTATCTAAAGATTGATAAAGCTTAATGATTATACTAGTAAAGATATAGGGGGTTGGGTGTGGGTGAATGAAAGAAGAAAAAGTTTTTTGAAAAATTAAATAATGAAAGATGAGGAGGAGAGAAAAGTGAGACAAAGGATCCCATTAAGAAGAAGGATAGGGGCCGGTGAGACGGCTCAGCGGCTTAAGCGCCTGCCTTGCAAGCGCGAAGGCCCGAGTTCGACTCCCGGAACCCACATACGAAAAAGGGGCCGGTGATATCGCTCAGCGGCACGGGTGCCTGTTGGCGCGTGAGGTCCTGAGGTCGTCCCCCCGGTACCCACAAAAAAAAAAAAAAAAAAAAAAAAAAAAAAAAGAAGAAGGATATTCGTGGAATTAGATAAATGTATCAGAAAATAACAAACAAGAAAAAGAAGAAAAAAGTGAGAAAAAAAGAAAAAATGAGAATAATACCAGAAAAAATTGAAAGGAAAAAGAAAGAGAAGAAAAAGGAAAGTCCCCTAAATCTCAAAAAAAAAAAAAAAAAAAAAAAAAAAAAAGTAAAGGAAAAGAGAAAACAAGCGAGTCAAAAATTTTCTTCTCTGTATTTTTTTTCCCTATATTTTTGAATGAGTAGTTTCTTTCCGGGATTCACAGTTTTGGAATGCATGAAGTCACGGTTTTCTCCTATCTAGCTTTACGGCCTGTGGGTTTGTGAGGTGCACCTCCTCCTCCTGAGGTCCCTCTGTCTGTTTTACCTCAGGCTGTGACAACCTTCTAAGCTGAGGCACATCCTTGTTCATATTGGTAGATGGGGAAGGTAATCACATCTCTGATGTGTGGTAAATGTATGCAGGAGAGCAAGGTTTCAAGCAGCCCACTGTACTTAATTCCAGCATTTTCAGACTCAGCCCTTTCTGAGCACAACACAAGCCAGATCTGGCTTCTCACCAGGAGTGCAGGCCCTATATCCCTCCCATCCTGAGCTTAAACTTCTCAGGAGTCTATGTCTACCCTCTCCGTGACTGTCTCTGTGGTTGTCTCTAACCCAGTCACTGTGGGAGGGTTACCCTGGAACCGTAAAGTGAAGGTGCTTTGTAATTTTTCTGAATCACAATCTTAAATAACCAACCCTTTCCAAAAATGGCACCTGATTAAACACTCTCTCACAATATGGCAGGCGATGCACTGGATTTCCTTTCAAGCTGTTGCCTGCTGTGTGGAAAGAGTCACCTCAGAGCAAAACCTCCTGCTACTACTGCAGTTCACACAGTGGTGAGCTACTCATGAGGCCGGCACCACTCACCTGGTCTGCCATTTCTCCCCGAAGCTCCAGATCCTGGGGGCTTACCTTGTGTGTGCAAAAATACATTCCCCTTCCCAGGAGCTGAAGTAAGCTTCCAGACTGCTTCATTCTTTTCTCTATGTTGTGGTCCATTTGTCCAACTTCTCTGTAGCTTCTAATTTTCATGTCAGTGCTCCCCAGTTCCCTAACCCTAACCCACGATGGCACATGCATGCAACAAAGTGTAGTGGACACATTTTAACCTCAATAAATTTGTACCAACATCATGATCTCTTAATAATTGATAACATTTTCCATCCCCCAATTACCTAGTCTTGCACCCTTCCCCTCCCTCTTATTCCCTTCCTCTTGTCTAATAATAATCTTCCTTCTTCTCTACTTTCATCTTTTTTAGATTTCACATGCTAGGGAGAACACGTTTTATTTGTCTTTGTCAGTCTGGCTTATTTCACTGTTCCTTCCATTTTCCTGCAAGTGACATAATTTTGTTCTTCTTTATGGATGAGTAATACTCCATCATGTATGTATACCATATTTTCTTTATCCATTCATCTGTTGATGGATGCCTAGCCTCTTTCCATATCATGGCTATTGTGAATTGTGCAAAATAAATATGGCTTTGCAGGTATCCCTATAATATACAGTACTGACTTTATTTCCTTTGAGTATATTACAAGGACTAACATAGCTGTTCTATTTGATTTGTTTGTTTGTTTGAGACAAGGTCTTGCTATGTAGTGCAAGCTGGCCTTGAAATCACTATATAGCCAAGGCTGGCTTTGAACTCATAGTGATCCTCCTTCCTTAGCCTCCCAAGTGCTAGGATTACAGGCATGCACCATCACACCTGGTTTATTTTTAGTTTTTTTAGGAAACTACATGCTGATTTTCATTTTCAGGGGCTATATTAAATTACCTTCTATACTGCTTCAAGAGATAGAAAATGCTGCACTGAATTGCTTTTCCAAAGCTAGCCTGGCTAGCAAGCCGAAGCATTAACATTTCTTTTGGGGTGAGACTGTCTAGTAATTTAAAATGTGTAAAATATGAGCCATATTCTCATTTGGAGAATTTAAAATTTTTTCTCAAGATAATAACATTATATTAAAGTAAAACCATTTTCTTAAAAACAAAAAAAAGAGAGAGAAAGAAAAGGAAAACAGTGCAAGTAAACAATAAGGCTATGGGTCTTGGGCCCCTGGACTCTGACTGCTAGCCAAATCACTGCCCTGCTCCCAGTCCTCAGGAAGGCACTAGGGTGCCCCAAAGCCTCCAGGTGGCAGGAAGAGGGAAAGCGACACAGCATTCCACCATGCAGGAGCAGCTGGAAGCCCTGGTATGATGGATAGGAGAGAGATGGGGAAAGCCAGTCTCAAGGACGCAGCTGCTGCTGCAGCTTCCTCCCAAGGTTCACTGAGAATGGTGTTATGCAGCTGGGTCACCTGGATGAATGTTGTCCTCCCACTGGTTTCCTTGGGGGTGACGGCCCCCATCTCGGTGCAGGTAGACCTCAGTCATGGAAAAGATCTGGAGCTTCCATCTGTTCCTCTCAGTCACTTTTCTTGCACACCTGGTGTGGCTTAAGAACACTGCTCCCAATGTGACAATGTCAGCTCCAGCTCCAAAGGCTTTGGAGACATCTCCTGATACTTGTAGCCTCTGTTGCAGATGTGTCCCTTGAAGCCATGGGGGTATCTGCGCTTGATCATTGCACCCAGCTGGAGGAAGCACACTCAGGTCTTGGTGCAGGCAGTGCACAAGGGACCTGGTCCAACTCCCACTTTGATGATATCTGCTCCAGAAATAGCAAGCTCTTCTACCATCTCCTGTTCACATGCAAGAGTCAATTTCAGAATAATTAGAATAAGTACAGTGAATTTACAATTTGGAATAACCATGAGTTTTTTTCTCGGCTAAGCATGGCTTGTCATTTATTTATCATTGGGACTTTTCCAGTCCTGCCTTATGCTTGCAGAGTCTGATTTCTCTCCCTGCCAGCAGCCAGGGTCAGCCTTGTGGACGACTTTGTTCTTTGCTGTATGTTGCCTTTCTGTTTCTCTGTGATTTTAGCATTCCTGTTGGGTATTTCTTGATTCCTGGAGCTCTCCTCTTTCTCCTCCCTGAGTATTTTCCCACTGTCTTCATTCCAGGTGCTGGAGAGGGTGTGAACCGCTGCCTACTTCAACTCCACCATCTCAATCTTAATCTTGTTTTTCTTAATGTTGGCAGTTATCAAAATAAACTTTTCCTAAGTGTTTTGATGCATCTCATAAGTTTTAGTATGTTGTATTTACATTTTTATTTGACTCAATATTGTTATTTACCTTTCGATTCTCCTTTAACCTATTGTTTGAAAAGGAGTTTATTTAACTTCTATATATGTGAATTTTCCAGTTATTCCCCACTATTTATTTCTAATTTTATAACACTGAATTTACAAAATATAGTTGAAATAAATTCAGTTTTATTAAATTTGTTAGATTTGTGATCTAACACATGATCTATTTTGAAGATTATTTGTTGTGTGTTTGGGAAGAATATATATTCTGCTACTGTTGGATGGAATGTGCATATAGATCTGTTACATCAGTGGGTCTAAGTCTGCTTCAAATCCACTGTTTCTTTACTGATTTTCTGCCTGGATGATGTAACCATTGTTTAAAGTGTGGTATGGAAATTGCCTATTATCATGGTATGCCTGTTATTTCCCTTTAGTTCTGATATTTGCTGTGTATATTTATGTGTTTTGATGTTGGGCTCACATATATTTGCAATTGTTATATCTTCTTGATTAATTGATGACTATCATTATATAATGACCTTCCTTACCCCTCGTTACAATTTTTGGCTTAGAGTCTGTCTTTTCTGATGTACATACACCTGCCCCTGATATTTTACACTTGCTATTTGCATGGAATATCTTTTTCAATAAGTTCACTTTTTGATCTACATGTGTCCTTCAATGTGAAGTGAGTTTCTTATTAGCTGAATATAGTTAGGTCTTTTAAAAATTGTAGTCACTCTATGTCTTAGTTGGAGCATTAAATATGTTTACATTTAAAGTAGTTATTGGTAGATAAGGACTTACTAGTACTACTTTATTTGGTTTTATTTTCTGACTTCTTCTTACTTAATTCTTTCTTCCTCTCTTGCTATTTTCCTTTGTGAAAGGACTTTTTGGAGGCACCGATTTGTTTTTCTTTAACTTTGCATCTGTTAGAAGTTTTTATTTTCAGTTACTGTAAGGATTACGCAGCAGTCTTATAAATTTTATTTTAAGCTGATAACAGCTTTTACTGCTTATAAGAACTAATCTCAAGCCAGATACAGTGAGGCACTCTGGGAGGGTGAGCCAGGAGGTCACAAGTTCAAGCCCAGTCTGGGCACTGAATGATTTAGCAAGACTTTTTCTCAAAGGAAAAAAAAAAAAAAAGGTCTGGGGGTGTAGCTCAGTGTGAAAGCCCTGAGTTTGATCCCCTGTACTGCAGAAAACAAACAAAAAAAAACAATTGATCACTATGGAACTATGAGGTTTATTCTTTCTTTAAATTACTAGGTTTTCAGTTTTTTTCAGTAAGCTGCTTAATTACCCCATTAAATGTTTGATTTCAGTTACTATATTTTCCTGTTTTAGACATTTAATTTGGTCTCTTCAAATACAATTGCTCTTTAATTTATGATGAGATTGAGTCCTGGTGAATCCATCAAATATTGAAAATAACAAGTCAAAAATACATGTAACACATTAACCTACTGAATATCATGTTTATCACACAGTACACTATAGAGTTTGAAAATAACAAGTCAAAAATACATGTAACACATTAACCTACTGAATATCATGTTTATAACACAGTACACTATAGAGTTTAAAAATAACAAGTCAAAAATACATGTAACACATTAACCTACTGAATATCATGTTTATCACACAGTACACTATAGAGTTTATCCACATAGTTGCCTGGCTTATTGGGGGTTGTGGCTTATTTCCACTACACAGCATCACAAAATGATGTCACACGGCATATCGCTAGCTCAGGAAAGATGAAAATTCAAAATTTGAAATACAGTTTCCACTGAATGTGTATTATTTTGGCACCATTGTAAAACTGAACATTTTAAAGCTGTGCCATCATAAGTTATGGCCATCTATATGTCTGTCCTATCATTATGTTTTACTTTCTTGTTTTATCAAATTTTCCTTTTATTTAATTCTTTTAACATAATTGTGTAATCTGTCACGGATTGTTTAATCATCTGAAATTCTCAGGAGTTTAGTGAAATTTGTTGATGTATAGACTTACACTAATGGTTGTTTTTGTTTTCTGTATGAGTTTGTAACTTTGGGTTACAAGGTCACTGTCACAGATTTATCTAAGAGAATCTCTGGTGTTTGGAGTTGAGGTGTGCTCTTCAATTTACTTTCATGTTTTTCTACTCCAAATGTCTAAAGGATATTTACTATCAGTGTAAAAATATTATAATTTCTTAGATATTTCTGTAACAATCAAGCAGTATAATTTAAACCTCAAAAACTTTAGTCATGCTAGAACATGATTAATATAACTCTTGTAGGATTTTTTATTCACATAGATCATATCGGATGTCCTTCTCTGACTTCTTTCTCTACTAATAGGTGGGTTTTTTGTCTTCTTTTCCTTTGATGTTGAAAATCTTTGGAGTTCTCTGCCTTGCTTTTCTGTCCATGTGCATATGAAAATAGAAACCCTTACAATCCCAAGACTTGCTCCCCCACTTCATGAACTATATATACACGCATTTCAGTTATCTCAGTTTCTTACTTTCCGGCTTAGTTCACAAATAAAGGATGTTTATAGTGGAAACATTTTCAGTATATCTAATCCACAATAATGGTAGCCCCAGAAATCCTTCTTAAAGTGTTTGTCGGGATCCAATGGAATCTAGATACAGAAGTGCTTTGAACATTAATGAAAATATAACTCCTAAAATGGTATGCTTGGTCAGACTTTTTATTATATATAACTCTTTTTTTTTTTTTTTTTGTGGGTGCCGGGGGTCTACCTCAGGACCTCGCGTGCCAGCAGGCGCCCGTGCCGCTGAGCGATATCACCGGCCCTTTTTTTGTATGTGGGTTCCGGGAGTCGAACTCCGGCCCTCGCGCTTGCCAGGCAGGCGCTTATGCCACTGAGCCATCTCACCGGCCCCTATATATAACTCTCTTACAGTCTTTGTTAATTTACTTTTCTGGTTCCTGGGACTGTGAGGTTTTTTTTTTTTTCACTCTTGATTTAGAAACGTACTTCTTTGGATCCAGTGGAACACACAAACTTTCATGGATGTGAAGAACTGGCCCTGGATGAGGTTCTCCTTTAATATCAAGTCCCTTGTTAATCTATTTCCCATTTAGAATAAAAGAATTTCAACTTGCTACCAACACTCATTTAATTTTCAGTAATAGTTACCATATTCTGTAAGTGAAAATACCACTACTAAAAACAGAGAATGATGTCTTTTGTTTCCAAAGATTATCTATATACTAAAGCAATGTAAAAATTGGGCCAGGGATATAGTTCAGCAGCACAGTGCCTGCCTGGCAAGTGCAAGGTCCTGAGTTTGATTCCTGGTACAAAAATAAATAAATAAATAAAGTAATGTAAAAATAATAATAAAAGCAAGATATTTCACAGTAATCTTTGAGGATATGGTTAGGACTGTAATCCACAAATTGTCTTGGGGCAAAGGCAGCAGACACAGTGAGTATTCTTGAGGCAAATGGGAAATGGATTTAATTCTGTAGTCATGGGAGAAGAGATACCCAGACTGAAGGAGTAATATACACAACTGCAGAAAACCTTGGAAAAATCAGAATCTCAGAGGGGAGACCTGGAAACACAGCAAGTCTTCCTCAGCCAAGAAAAGAATGACCTGCTTCTTTACCTG
Source organism: Erethizon dorsatum (assembly GCA_028451465.1). Taxonomy (NCBI): domain Eukaryota; kingdom Metazoa; phylum Chordata; class Mammalia; order Rodentia; family Erethizontidae; genus Erethizon; species Erethizon dorsatum. The sequence goes on from CM051831.1 coordinate 73,212,209, forward strand.
CAGGCCATGAGTGGTCCCACCACATGTTATTTATTTATTTACTTATTTATTTTTAATTATACTCTTGTTCTACAGGCTATGTTGACTTGGAGGAAAAAAAGAGAAGCAGGGCCTTTTGAATACTGTAGATTCTAGTCAGTCACAGACAATGTAAACACTTAAGAGACACTGTTTTCTAAGTGAAGTGATTTCATTAGCAGGGTATCTGAAAAAGGGACAAACCAGCAGAAGTGCATATTGTGTAGTTACTATATCACCATAGTCTATCAGGAGGCCAAGAAGCTATGGGTTTTACTTTCAATTTGCATGTAGCCCACAACCCGTTAGGAAATCAGTGGGCGGAAGTTTAGTTTGTCCAGGAAGAGCTTGTCTGAGAGCTCGAGGATTATTGCAGTATGCTCCTAGTTGTATTTCCTGAATTATGTCTTTTTACTTCTTTCTTAGTCTAAATCAACATCTAATGAGTTGAGTGCTTAAACTAGTATATCTATACTTTGTCTTTATATCAAACCTATTTGTCAAGCATTAACAGTAAAGAGAAAGATGTCTAGACCCCACTCTCAAGTATATGATTAAGCCCTTTGTAGTCCCAAGGATTTATATGGGTAATTCTGATATCTGATGATGATTAAGAACGATCAGCTTGAAAAACTCTTATTGCTTTCCAATGAGACATCTTCAGATCCTGCTTTATTTGTAGTTTATACTCCGAACACCTGGTCCTGGCATTCAAGCCTCTCTCCAATCTGATGCCTTCATGCCATTACAGTACTCCCTTCGCATCCCTTCTCCCCAGCCACCCCGACTGCAGTACTGTGATCCACAAGCTCTCAAAGTGTGGGGATGAAATCGTACCCCCTTTGTTACACTCCACTGACTTATCACACTGTTAAGCTGAAAAATGCTGGGTTCAGATACAATTATTTGAACATTTCTTCATACCTTTTAAACTTACAAAAACAGAAAAAAAAAACTTACTGCAAACAGAGAAAATGTAATACTTTTAGGCTGACCCAAATTATTATTTTATTTGGAGCTGTGCTATTGCCAATGTTCCAAAAGGCCATAAAGCCCATGTTTCTGATCCATATTTTAACATAGCAGTGGTCCAAAACTTCAGTGTAAAAAATACACTGGGATACTTGTTGAAAATACAAATTCCTGGGTCCTATTCCAAAACCACTTTAAGATCCATACTAAGAATCATGGTTCGGAACATATTTTGGCTTAGAGGGGAGGTGGCTGAGGTTGGGATCTGCCTTCCAGTTCCTGACATTTTTTCTATCGATGGAGAGTGGTATGTGCCACTTAGGGTGATGTAGGAGACAGAAAGGGACTCACCTTATGCAAAGGTGTGGTGCGTAAAAGATACTGTACTTGTTAAAGATTGTTAAGCATGATAAACACATGGAAACAAGTTGCAGAACAAATCCATGAAAGCTGAGGGGAGTTCAGATTGTAAATATGGGTAAAAAGTTGATGGAACTATGAATTTTTTTTTAAATTTGTATTTTAAAGAACACAGCTAAATCTCAAAGGTATGTAGTAATCAATGATTCTTTTAAAACCCTTTCCTTAAAACACTCACTAGCAGAACTGAGTAAACCCATTCTGATCAACGTTGAAAGTACATGAGAGAAAAACTGTCATTGGGCAAAAGAACTTCCTACCGTAAAACTGCCACACCATTGCTCAGTGGCACCCAGTGGTGGTGATTGGACTGCCCTCTTTAGTGATGGTAACATATCCTATACATAAAATGAATGGAATGTAGCAAACAGCCATTCTAGATGTAAAGTTGAGGTGAACTAAAATCAAATATCCCTGTTAGTTCCCAAATATTAGAAACCTCTTTGATTTGTATTGACCCTTTCTGTGTATCTTGACTTTTTTTTAAATTTAGGTCCTCTCTTTTGAATCTTCAGATTGATGGCATTGATTATTCTAGCCCTCTTCTATGCCTCCTTGAGCCTGTCTGTAGGGCAGGAAGCCATTCTCTAGACAGGAGTTACCTAAGGAATAATAACATAGATTTTTACTTTTTTTTTTTTTTTCTATTCTTAATCTAATTAGTTGACACCACTTAAGCAATTCAAAAGGATAGTTAGTTAACAAATTGCCCAGACTGGCTTATTGTGGAGGATGGAAGACATGTAGAGATGGAAGATGAAGATGTACATGAATTTATATTGCAATGAGACCTTGATAATAAGGAGCTTTGAAGAGCTTACTCACAGAGGGAGGGGTTCACAGTTATGAAAGATACACTCTAGCAAAAAGCTCCTTCATTTTTTCTTTGGCCTATAACACAGGAACAACAGTTCACTCAGAAAGATTTGGAGGCAATGCATACTAAAGGATAAAAGAAAAAGTATTTTGTGCTCTATGTGTATAACTTGTAGAATTTACTGCTGGTACAATCTTTGAGGCAAAAATTTGATTTAGAAATAATAATGAAATCTAGTTAGTGACTTGCAAGAAATTATATGAATTCTAAATTCAGCCTATGTATAAAAAGTATTCAGCTCAGCTTCAACTCAACTGATTAGTAAAAGATATACATTAAACAAGTGCATGAGGGTACTTACAATAATCTTATAAATATTTTATTGTCTAAGGGAGCACTTCTTCCTTAAAAGACAGTATTCTGAACAGGTATCAGCTTTAAAGTATAAACCCACATTGATGCTTTTAGAAGCTGTGATTCAAGCAGCACGTGACTGATTGTTGGCGGCATGTTAGCGTCTTCAGGCCACCAGGATTCTATTAAGTGATTTAGAAGAGGTCATTTAATCTACTAAATGGGCCTGAAAGATGAAAAGCTCCTCCAAACACAAGCAACTCCTCCACATCTCAGCTACAGAAGTGGGGACCTGGGAATATTATTTCAGCTGCCTAGGAAAAGCAGGTGAAAGGTGCCAGGCAATTATATCTTTGCTATGTGTTAAGCAGCATTTTCGCCTAGCTGATAAATTACTTCCAGCTGTTGGCAACAATTTTCTCCTCATCATCGCAGGAGCAAGAGAACCTGGCAAATGTTGAAGGGCAGTGCGAGTCGCTGATTAAATCCAAGATCCAGCTGGAGGCCAGAGTCAAGGAGCTGTCTAAGCGAGTGGAGGAAGAAAAGGAGATAAATTCTGAGCTCACTGCCAGGGGGCGGAAACTGGAAGATGAATGTTTTGAGTTGAAGAAAGAAATCGATGACCTGGAAACAATGTTGGGGAAGTCAGAGAAGGAGAAGCGCGCTATGGAGCGCAAGGTACTTTTCCTGTGATGCTAGGCCGGCCTAGATGCCTGAATTTCACTCTCAAATCAATCTTTGATACCAGAAGTGCTATGTTTAATTTCATTAATGCAGTGGCAACTTTACAGCAGTGGGAACCAGAACGAGTATAAAAAATCTGATAAACTGTGTTGTCCCAATGCTTTTATGGAACCACACTTAATCACCAAAGGAAATGTTTTCATTTGTTTCAGTCTTATTCAGTCTGAAATCTAATAGAGCAAAATGGTTTCACTGGGCCCATACATACATATACTTTTTTGAAGGAGAATGAGCATGATGCCATTTACTAAAAGGTGATTTGGGATGTGTTGATATCCTCAGCTCTTCCAAATTGGAGTTTGACTTTGAAGTCATCACTTTACTTCCAATTAAGGACTCCAGCATTTTGTTTATTTACGTGTTTATTTCTGCATCTATTGTCTTTTTATGTACTGAGATTACTGAAGCATCATTATCAAAACTTTAATAGAAAGCTAATCTCCAAAATGAAACTAATTTGATAAATAGTGGCCTTTGTGTCTATTGATTCCCTTTCATAAAAAGCAAGTGAACCTGAAATAGCCAGCTTCCCCTTTTGCATGTACTGTGTGCTGGAACTTTTCTTTAGCTGCCACTCTCTCTGTACGGTAAGGTGCAACATGATCAGGACGTACTCCCTGAATCCTCAAAAGAAAACTAAATTACCTTGAGTTGTATTATTATTATATAACATAATGCTCCAAAAATTGACCATGTAATGATCTACATTGATGATATTTCATTGACTAGAATACCTTACTTCTTGACCATGCCAGGTATCATATATGTTTTGCAGAAGAAAAAGTGAATTTGCAGTTCTAAAACATATATCAAGAATTTGGATAAATGTAGTCTTTGATGATGATAGGCATTTCAACTTGGATGATAATAACCATTTTAACTTGGTTGAGATTATATCTCTTTATGGTTTTGATTTTAATTCCCTGATGATTAGTGAGATAGAGCATTTTCTATAAACATTTTGGAAATTTTTGCTTGTTTTGAGAAGTATCTGTTTAGTTATTTAGCCTATTTTTAATTGGATTATTTGTAGGGTTTTTTTTTTTTTGGTATTGAGCTTTTTGAGTTCCTTATATAGTCTAGACATCAATCCCTTCTTGAATAAATAGTTTGAAAATATTTTCTCCCATTCAATAGGTTATCTTTTACCTTTGTTATTTCCTTTACTGTGCAAAATTTTTTAATTTGATATAATCACATTTGTATATTTTTGCTGTTGTTGCCTGTACCTTTGGGGTCCTATCTAAAAATTATTGCCTACACTAATGTGTTGAAGTATCCCTTCTATATTTTCTTACAGTTAATTCATAGTTTTAGATTTAACACTTAGTTTTTGACCCATTTTGAGTTGATTTCTGTGTATGGTGAGAGGAAGGGATCTATTTTCATTCTTCTGTATAGTCATATCCAATTTTGTCAGTCCTATTTATTGAAGAGATGACTTTTTCTCTACTGTAAGTTCCGGGTGCCACTGTCAAACATCAACTGGGTTTAGGAATGTGGATTAATTTCTGAGTTCTCCACTGTGTTCCATTGGCCTGTGGGTATGCTTTTCTGCTGGTACTATGCTGTTTTGTTTACTATAGCTTTGTGGGGTTTTTTAAAGTTTATTGGCACAAGTTAGATATACATAATGATCACATTTGTTATAGGGAATTTGTACCTGTATGTGATATATCTTGATTTCTCTTTTTTTCCCATTCCCCTTGCCTCCCTTCAACCCCCTTTCCCCTCCTTATTTACAAAGCTTTGTTTCCATTTTATCCTTCTTTTCTCGCTTTTTTGTGATATGTTCGAAGTCAGGTATTGTGATGCCACCAGCGTTGTTTTGTTTCCTCAGGATCCCTTTGGGTATTCTGAGTCTTTTGTGGTTCCTTATGAATTTTAGGATTGACTTCTATTTCTATGAATAAAGTCATTGATAGTTTGATGGGAATGTAATTGAATCTCTACGTCATTTTAACAATAGTAATTCTTTTGCTCCATGAACATGTGATATCTGTCCATTATTCATGTCCTCTTCAATTTCTTTCATCAATGTTTTATAACTTTTATTGTTGATCTCTTTAATTTCCTAAAGTTATTTCTAAACATTTTTATAACTACTGTGAGTGTGATTGCCTTCTTAATTTCTTTTTCAGGAACTACAGTACATTAGTGATATATAAAAATGTTAGTTTTTCTATGCTGACTTTGTATCATGTAACTTTACTGAATTTGTTTTAAGTTTTACCCATTTTTTTGATGAAATATTTAGGTTTTTCTGTATATAAAATCATGTCATCTGCAATCATGGATAACTTCTTTCTTTTATATTTAGATATTATTTATTGCTCTTGTCTAATACCTCTTGCTAAGACTTCTTCTACTGTACTAAGTAAGAATGCTAAAGGTGGACATTCTTTTCTTGTTCCCAATCTGAAAGGTAACATTTTTAGCTTTTCTTTTTTCAGCATGATATTGACTGTGAGTTTTTCATGTGTTGTATTTGAACTGTGTTCCTTCCATATCTAATTTGCTAAGTTTTTTTTTCTTTTATCATAAAGGGATGTTGAATCTTTTCAAATGTTTTTTTGCCTCTATTGAAATGATTGTATGGCTTTTGTCCTTCATTCTGTTGATGTATTATGTTTACTGATTTATTTATGTTGAGCTACATTTACATCTCTGGAATGAATCCCACTTGATCACAGTGCATGATCTTTTTGATTCCTGTTAAATTCAGATTTTTACTGTTTTATTGAGAGTTTCTGACTTTGCATCCAACAGAAATAGTCTATAGTTTTCTTTTTCTGATGTATCTGTCTGGTTTTGGTATTGGGGTAATGCTGATATACTAATGCCCTGACACTCTTTTACAGAATTTGACAGAGTTCCCGCCATTTCAGTTTTCAGAATAATTTAGGAAGAATTGGAATCAGTTCTTCTTTACATGGCCTTTTTAGAATTCAGCAATAAAACCATCAGATACTAGAATTTTTTTGATGAGAGATTTTTAATTATTGCATCAATCCCATTATTCATTATTAGTCTGTTTAACTTTTATATTTCTTCTTGTGTCAATTTTGTTAGGTTTGTATGTATTTGAAAATTTATCCATTTTTTTCTAGGTTCCCAACTTTTTTTCTTTTCTTTTTTTTATTTTAAAGAGAAAAAATACAATAAAAACAATGGTACAAAATTTGAAAAGAAGATTGTAGGAGAGTAACAGTGGTTAGTACAATGCATATTGTTATCTTCAAAGTAGTTGCTCATATTACAAGATACAGGCATGAAAAATTGACCAAACAATATAAGCACGAACATTTCTTTTCAATGAACTAAAAGAAATTAGTAGTATAACTATCTTAAATATCTTGTGTGTATTTATTTATTTATTTTTCCTTTTCCCTTCCTTCTTTTCTCCTTCCCCCCATTCCCTTTCTCTTTCCTTTTGAATAGTTTCTTCCCATTTCACAATATCTATTGTAATTTTGGCTTTTATTTATTCTTTCAGCTTCTTACACAGGGAGACAATATGATGTTTACACATGTGAGTCTGATTTATTTCACTTATGAGTATGGTCTCAAGTTGCATCCATTTCCCTATAAATGTCTCAAATTCATCCTTCTTTATAGCTGAGTAGTACTTCATTATATAAAAATACCAAATATTTTTTATCCATGCCTTGGTTCATGGGCATTTGGGTTGTTTTCGAGATTTAGCTATTACAAATTGTGCTGCTATAAACATGGGTGCACATATATCGCTGTGGTATGATGTTTTTAATTCTTCTGGAAAAATACCCAGAAGGGGAATAGCTGGGTCGAATGGGACCTCTAATCCTAGTTTTTTGAGAAATCTCCACACTGATTTCCACAGTGATTGCACCAGTCCGCATTCCCACCAATGGTGGAGAAGAGTTCCTTTTTTCCCACAGTCCCTCCAGCATTTGTTATTGGTTGATTTTTTGATGATAGCCATTCTTACTGGGGTGAGATGGAATCTCAGTGTTGTTTTAATTTGTATCTCTTGAATGACCAATGATGTCGAACATTTTTTCATATATTTATTTGCCATTTGTATTTCTTCATCTGAGAAGTGTGCATTCATCTCAGATGCCCATTTTTGGATTGGGTGTTTGAATTTGGGAAGTCTTATTTTTTTCATTTTTTTATATGTGCTAGATATAAATTCTTTGTCTGAGGGACAGTTGACCAAAATTTTTTCCCACTCTGTGGGTTATCTTTTCACTCTGTTGGTGATTTCTGACTTGAAATTATACTACAAAGCTACTGTGATAAAAATCAGCATGGTACTGGCGAAAAAAAAAAAAAAAAGAAAGAAAGAAAAAGAAAAACAGACCTGAAGATCAGTGGAACAGATTAGAAGATGCAGACACAACTACAAACACATTCAGCCACCTTATCTTTGACAAAGGGGCCCAACACATTCACTGGAAGGAACATAACCTCTTTAATAAATGGTGCTGGAAAAACTGACTTTCCACATGCTGAAGACTAAAACTAGACCCATGTCTATCGCCATGCACTAAACTAAAATCAAAATGGATCAAAGATCTAAATATTAGAACAGAAACACTAAATCTACTGGAAGAGAAAGTAGGTAGAAATCTTGAAAACATAGGGGTAGGCAGAGAGTTCATGAACAAAAACCAAACTGCACAGGAAGTACTTCAAAGAATAGCTGGGATCTCATCTTATTAAAAAGTTTTTGCACATTAAAAGAGATCACCATTAGAGTGAATAGGCTTCCAATTTTTAAACATGTAATTGTTTATAGTTTCTTATGATCTTTTGTGTTTCTGTGATATCATTTATAATGTGTCCTTTTTCATCTCTGATTTTTATTTAAGTCTTCTCCCTTTTTACTTCTTGTTTAGTCTATCTAAAGGTCTGTCAACTTTCTTGATCTTTTTTTTCTTTTTCTTCTCTTCTCCCTCCTCCTGCACCACCTCCTCTTCTTCTCCCTCCCCTACCCCTTTTCGTTTTTTCACTCTCATTCTTTCTCATTCTTTCTGCTGGGGATTGAAACCAGAAAGTATTAAGCTATATCTCCACACCTCTTTTAAAATATTTGAGATTGGAATATCAATTATTCCATTGTTTGCTGAAAAGATGAATATATGGTTTCAGTTTTTTTAAATTTACTGAGACTTGATGTGTGGCCTAACATATGATCTTTCCCAGAGAATGTTCCATGTGCTGATAAGAAGAATGTGAATTCTGCAGTTGTTTAATGAAATGTTCTATTTTTTTTAAATGTTCTAGAAATATCTCTTAGTTCCACTTGCTTTATAGTATGGTTTAATGCAGCTTTTTTATGTGTTAATTTCTGCCTGGATGATCTGTCCATTGAAGAATATAGAGTATTGAATATCCAACTATTTTACCAGAGTTTGTCTCTCCCTTTAGGTCTAATAATATTTGTGTTATATATTTGGGTGTCCCATGTTGTATGCATATATACTTATAATTCTTATATCTTCTTCATGAATCAATTATTTTATTAATATATAATATTTTCTTTGTCTCTTTTTACAGGTTTCTTTTTGTGTGTGTGGGTACCAGGGGTTGACCTCAGGACCTCGCGCGCCAGTAGGCGCCCATGCTGCTGAGCGATATCACTGGCCCTTTTTCTCGTATGTGGGTTCTGGGAGTTGAACTCAGGACCTTGCACTTGCCAGGCAGACGCTTATGCTGCTGAGCTATCTCACCGGCCCTACATTTTTTATTTAAAGTCTGTTTTCGCTGATAGGAGGATAGCTACTACTGTTTGCATTCAGTTTGCAATTGTGTAACATATCTTTAAAACAATGCCTTGCTTTTAGTCTATTGTATTATTTTAAAGCAGAGAAGTGAGTTCTTTTTTTTTTTTTTTGGTGGGTACCGGGGGTCGACCTCAGGACCTCGTGCACCAGCAGGCGCCTGTGCCACTGAGCGATATCACCGGTGCTTTTTTCATATGTGGGTACTGGGAGTTGAACTCAGGACCTCGCGCTTGCCAGGCAGGCGCTTATGCCACTGAGCTATCTCACTGGCCTGAGAAGTGAGTTCTTGTGGCAGTATATAGTTGGACATTGCGTGGGGTTTTTTTGTTTGTTTGTTTGTTTTTCCCATTGAACCAGTCTATGTCACTTGATCGGTGAATTGAATGCATTTCCATTCAAGGCTGTTATCAATAGGTATGAAATTCTTCCTGTCATTTTGTTAATTGTAATCTGCTTGTCTTATGTATTTTTTTCCTTTTCACCTGTCTTTTCATTTATTTGTGTGATTTGGTAGTTTTCTGACATGCCAAGATTTTATCTCTCTCCTTTTGGTTTTATGTACCTGTTCCAGTGAGTTCTGTATATTCATGTGTTTTCATGATGATAGTTATCATCCTTTTTCTTTTAATGCAAGGAGTTTCTTAAGTATTTCTGGTAGTGCTGGTCTGCTGCTTATGAATTACCACATTTTCTTCTTATCTTGGAAAGGACTTAATTTTCTCTTATATTTGGAAGCTAACTTTTCGGCTGTAGTATTCTTGATTGACACATATTGCCTTTTGTATTTAGTTATATTGTCCTATTATTTTCTGACTTTAAAGGTAACTGCTGAGAAATCTTCTGTGTCTAATGGGCATTCCTTTATATGTGACTTGATGATTTTCTCTTACTGGTTTTTTAACATTTTCTCTTTGTTTTGTACTTTTGACAATTTGACTTTTGTACTGTTGACAATGAAAACCATGGATTTGAGGTTTTGGAACACAAAATGGAACTTGCCTAGGTCCTTAGGCTGATCGTGATTGGTGCTGAGTTTGTAATGCTGTTTGCTGCCTTTGGGAGGCAGATGGTAAATTCTCTAGGTCCCAGAAAATAAGCACATGTGGTACCAGGTGTTTAATTATTAGCAGCTGTAATACAAAGTCTGTGGAATATAGAAGAGACTATCCCTAGAACTTCTGGGCACGTGTAGGTAAAGTTTCGGCTTATGACACTGATATCCATGCTCCTGGAGGAGACCTTACCTAAGACCCACATATCAGGCATGGATGTTGCTGGAGCTTGTGGCTTTTGAATCTGTAGTATAGATATTTGCAGGGTGTGAATAGGAATGTCCCTAGGTCATGTAGGGCAAGCTCTAGTTGGGACAAGGCCTGTGCCATTGGTGGCCATTGTTCTGACTGGGTTTAAAGGTCGTGTTGCATCTCCAGTGGTGTGCTGAGGTTTATCATTGAAAGATATGGCACAAGGCACAGTTCTACTTACCTTATTGAAAAGTACTTGTGAGATTCAAAAAATACTCAGATTCTAAAGGTGATGCCCTGTTCTGCCTCTATCCACTCAGTGAAATAAAAATAATATTTCAGACCAATATAAATGTATAGGTGCATAATTCTTCCTCTCTCCCTCCCCAGCTGATAGAGTGTAAGCATGCACTCTCTTATTAGTTCCAAAAGTTTAGTCTTTATAAAAGTACTGACAAGGGTAGTTAGGTTCTTGGATTATCTACCTTTTATTCCCATTTTTCTGTCTGTTTCCTCTATTGATTGCCTGTTAGTTTTCCTATTTATCTTTCTAAATCCACTAATTGTCTATCTCACAAAGCCTCAATATAAGAAATTATGAGTGTCGTGTGTACAGATGTGTGAACACACACACACATAGTCTCCTCGGTGTCCTGGTCCATTCAGGGTGCTACAACCAACTGGCATAGACAAACTACAAAAATTTGTTTCTCACAATTCTGAGGTTTGAGAACTCTTAGATTGAAGTGTTGGTAGATTTGGTGTCTGGTAAAAGCCCACTTCCTTATTGATACCAGCTGTCTTCTTGCTGTGTCTTCACATGGTGGTAGCAGTGAGAGATTTTTGTGAGATATTTTCTATAATACTAATCAAATTTCTGAAGGCTTGGTCTTTACCATCTTTTCACTCCCCTAAGCCCCACCACTAATACCATCATTACCTTGGGGGCTAGAGGTTCAGTATATGAATGTTGGAAAAACAGAAACTTTCAGTTTATAGCACCTGGGATTCATTTACTTTCAGGTTTTTACATATGCCTTTCAGAAATTCTCTTTCCTCATCCAATTTGAATTTCGTGTATTTGCTGGTTAAATGGAATATTTCCCATTGCTGAAAAATAAACGTACCAGTAAACAAAAGTCAAATTTTACCTTTATCTAGCTTACTGATAAACTAATCTCTATACCACTGTTGATAACACTAATCCAGACAAACTGGAATTTTTTGACTAGCCTGATGGGGTATTAGAATATGACAAAATGTTATGGACTAGAAGAAGTGCCAAGGTAATGAAGGAGGTGTGGAATCATGCCACAACATTTGAAAGGGCAAACGATACTGAGTTTGAGGACACTGGAGGGCTGTGAAATATTCATGGACGATCATGTAGAGACAGATTTGTTTGGTATCGCTCCAGGTAGCAAAGCTGGGACTTGTGGGTAAAGTTTAGAAAGGCTATTTTTACTTCTTATGAAAAAACACTTCTGAATAAATGGGCTCATCCACCCATGAAATGAGCTGCCATATGAAGAAGTAAGATTTGCATCACTAGAAAATCATCAAAGAGGGGCCACTGGCCACTTACTGCTTCCTTTCCTAGGACAAAACTCAGTGCATAATCTTCCATCACTATGATTTCTAGATTATTTTGCTAACTTATTGTTACATGCAGTATTTATTTTAAAATACCTCTGTAACTGCACATCATTTACAGAATCTGTGCTTGTGTTTTTCTTCCTTTTTTCCCCGAAGGTGAGTGGTTAATGAACACATTAGTAAAGTGTAAACTCCACCTACTTACTGGGGTAAATAATCTCTCCTTTTGGCAGCTGGAGGGTGCCTGTGAGTGAGAGAAGAAAGTGAGAATGAACTGTGAAAGAGAAAAGTACAAACTGGAGGATGTTTTAAAGGCAATCTAGGAAAGTGGAGAAACTGGAGGATAGCCTGTGGCGCTAGTGGCACAGCTAGGAAGTGAGCACTTTTCTACTACATGTATTTCTGGGACAGAGACCTTGTATTGAAGGGACAGCTCTTTCATTTCATTTATCTCAGGATGCAGGCTGGATACCCTGAGACCTAAGGTGAGGTTAAGAGGCCTAAGTAATGCATTTTTGTTTTGCTACACTTAGTTATATAGTTATGAAAAGAGAATAAATGTGTAATCTAGGAGATGTGATTAAGGAGATATAGTTAAGAAGGTATATGACTAGCAGAGGAAAATAAAAGGTGTGTGGCATATGAGATGGGAATTATTGGGAATTTTGGGGATACTAATAAAAAAAATCAGCCCACATTTTTTGCTCATGATACATCAGTGTCATAAAATGAAAAATAAAAAAAACTTTGATCTGAAGACTGATGTACTTTCTGATCATTGAAATAATATTGTTTGGCAAGTAAAAAATCACTTGTACTTATGTACTTTTCCCAAATAATGTACTATATAAATATTAAACCCTAAAATGTAAATCAGAACATGATAAAAAAAAAAAACTATGGAAACTTTCAATTCCGTGGGTTGTTTATCACACAAAGAATTCACAGGAAGATGTTTCTCTCTCCTTAGTTCTATTAATCAGTTAAATGGATTTTCTCACATTGTCCTTTCTGTCTTATTAGCCTTTTTTTTTATCTTTTGGTGACAAGTAAGGAGACTTATTTAGATCAGATCATTAAAGGGGACAACAGTGAGGTTCAAGCATAAAGTAAGGCTAGGTTAATGCAAGGAGCATGAGTAATTGAGGTCCACAGTAAAGAACGGCAGTGTGTCAGGCGGGTAGCTTTGAGTTTTTTGCATTATACATGCTTGTGGTGAGAAGTGATGAATGCCCTACCAGTTGGTTACTAAACTTGAAAGTTGTTTGGAAAAGATGAAATAGACTAATGGATACGATGGAATAGTGTAAGGTAAAATGATTTTTCCCCTAGCACTCAGTTTTAAAGATTGTATTTCACTTCAGCAAAGTGAAAATGACACTGTTCGTAGACCATAGTTCAAAGAGTTTCAGTATTTTAGAAATCTATATTTTTAGGAAGCTATAACTTCATCACAAAACCTTTTCTCTAAATGCACCTATGGATACTTGAAACTTAATACAAGTGAGAGGCACCATCTCAGGTTATTGATGAGAAGATAATCACTAAATGGTGCAAGGATTATTAGCTATTAATTTCCTAATTAGCTATTAGCTGAATTTCCATCTTACACTTTTTATACACAACATATCCAGCTGCATTAAAGTATTCAGTGTGACACCAAAGTCCTATCAGTATTGGAACAGGCAACATTATTCACTTCAGCCAAGATGCAGAAACTACCTAAATACAGTATCCACTGATGTATAAAAGGATAAAGAGAGTGTGATATATATATATATATATATATATATATATATATATATATATAGAGAGAGAGAGAGAGAGAGAGAGAGAGAGAGAGAGAATAAAATATTATCTTTAGAAAGAAGGAAATACTGCCTTACACAACAGCGTGGATGAACTCTGAAGACATTATGTGAAGGGAAATAAACCATTCACAAAAGGGAAAATGCTGCATAACATGAAGCAACTAAAGTAGTCAAACTTACAGCAACAAACTCATTGAATGGCAGTTTTCAGGGGCTGGGAGAAGGGGATGTAGGGAATTTCTGTTTAACAGGTATGAAATTTCAGTTATGCAGAATGATTAAATTCTACTGCATAACATTGTGCCTGTAGGTAACAGTACTGTATTCTGCACTTAAGTTTTTATCAAAAGGGTAGGTCTCATGTTTTCTTACCACAACTGAAAAACAAAATTAGAAGAAAATACAGGGGATAAGTGTCAGGAAATAGGAGTTTAAGTCATCATGAACAAGTCACAAAAACCCCAAAAGGAACCAGTTGTGAAGTGAGAAAAATAATTTGCAACAGACGTAAAAATATCAAAAATATTAAAAGAAAATGTATTGTTCAATAATTAGATAAAATCTGTTTGAAAAATGTGCAAAAGGACAAACAGTTCATTTGGTTTCTTGCACATTTAGTTGAAAAGATGCTGTCCTCACTGGTAAACAAAAACATTCAGAATAAAACAATGAAATGCTAATCTATTTATTACAAATTTAGGAGCATGCAAATATTGGGGAGATGCATAGAGAACTGATGATTTCACCCTGCTATCGGAAAGCAAAGAAAAGGGATAATACACGTTTGTAAGCACATAGCTACACACAAGCCAGCAGTACCCTGCCCAGAATCTACACTAGAGAAACAAGGGAGTATGTATGTAAACAGTGTTGTTTGTAAAAGCAAATTGTTGGGGAAAATCCTCTGTGCTTAGTAAGGAAAATTCATAAATAAACTGCACAATAACTAAATATAAAATAACAATGTCATAGTGAATTTTTAAATGAATTAATCTGTATGTGGGCCAGCATACAAATATCTCCAATATATTATGGGGTTAAATTTTAGGAATACACATATAAATGTGTACAATAGCATGCTTTTCATAATAAAATGAAATTATTTCTACAGCTACATATATACTTATAAACACAAACGTATGTTCGTACTTAGAAAAATATCTAGAAGCAAAATTCTAGAAATAATGATCAGATTATTGGGTTCCCAGGGAACAGGGGCAAGGAATATGGGAGAATATTTCCATGCTAGAAAAGGCCAACATGAAGGATTCTTGTGTTAGTTCATGTATTCTGTATTTTGCTTATGATACAATATACTGCGATACCCAAGTAGTTGTACCTGGCAAATCGTTTCTTGGTTATGATGTTGTACTATATGTAAATAGGTTAACATAAAATGTCTCTTTATTATTTTTTACAAGTGCATGTGAATCTTCAATTATGTGAAATTTTATTTAATCAAAAAATAAATAAGAAAATTGTTTTAGAAAGAAAAATATCTGGAAAGGTTCATACCAAACACATACTAATGGTTTCCTCTATGAAGAGAAAAGGAATTGGGTGGAATAACCAAGAAGACTTCAGTTGTAGATGTAATGGTTGATTTTTACAATGTGAATAAATTCATGAGTTATTTCTATAATTTAAAAAATATTTAAATAATATGCTTTTATTCTGAACTATTCTAATTCTTACCTTTTCCTAAACAGGAAAGAAGTAGAAGTGTGTCAAATGAATTCAAAGGTAGAGAACGAGAAAGGCTGGTAGCTTAGCTTCCAAAGACAGTGAAAGAGCTTCCTGTAATTGTTTACCAAATTCCTGTGTGTATCTGTACTTAGATCCATGGATAATAATTGGTGTTTCAATAACAAATTCCCTGCCAACAACAGCTAGAAGAAACAGAGAGCAGTGAGGAAGAAAGGTAAATTGCATTCCATAAATGTGTGATCCTGGGGAAAATTATTTTTTGAGCTTAAATTTCCTCATGAGGATGATAACAATGAACAGCTAATTTGTTAAATGTTTGCAGTGAAACAGACATTGGGCTAAAATCCTGGACATGTATTTTTCACTCGTTAACCTTTCTAGCGACCTTTGAGCTAATTTTTTTTTTTTTTTTTTTTTTTTTTTTTTTTTTATGTGGGTACCGGGGGGTCGACCTCAGGACCTCGTGCGCCAGCAGGCGCCCATGCCGCTGAGCAATATCACCGGCCCCTTTTTCGTATGTGGGATCCGGGAGTCGAACTCGGGCCCTCACGCTTGCAAGGCAGGCGCTTACGCCGCTGAGCCATCTCACCGGCCCATAAGCTAATATTATTAAATGCAGCTATACTTTGGTAAGCACACTGCATGACCTATGGTATGCAATCAGTGTTAGTAATTTAATTTTTGTGATTATTATTCTTGTGATTGGAAGGGACTTATGCTGAAAGTAAGTTCTATAGCTATTTCTGGCCTCAAAACATTATGTTATAAAACAACTATTTGTGACTTTCAGATCATGGGACTCATACTATATGACCATGTTAGAAAGTAATTAAAAATATATGAAGTAATTTTAAAACACTCACACTTACATGCATTCAGATGGATAATTTTCCTTTGGAGCTAAAGAAATATCTCAGTAATGTAACCATTAGTCAAAGTGATTTTAGAACTCCTTTTTATTTTTTTTTTTTTTGTGGGTACCGGGGGGGTCGACCTCAGGACCTCGCGTGCCAGCAGGCACCCGTGTCGCTGAGCGCTATCACCGGCCCCTTTTTCGTATGTGGGTTCACGGGAGTCGAACTCGGGCCCTCGCGCTTGCTGGGCAGGCGCTTAAGCCGCTGAGCCATCTCACCGGCCCTAGAACTCCTTTTTGATATTTATCTTCTGAGATAATTTGAGCCAAATAAGAAAATCAAGTTCACTGCTTCTGAACATCCTTTATTTTCAGACACAGTGTTAATCTCCAAGTGATTATTCTCATGAGACTTGTTTCTAAATGATGCTTGACTTTATCCAAAAGAAGAAACAAAATACTCAATTTGTCAAAAACTCAAATTTTATCATCTTAGTGACTTCAAAAAGCTCTCCCCAAAGATTATTTCTTAGGAAGTATTTCAGAAATGTTTGATTCAATGAGAGTATTATTTAGAATAAATGTATTGTATCCTATGATAACTGATTGGAAAGAGCTCACATTTACTTAGCAGTGGAAATCATACTTTTTGTTAGGGCCTTCTCTTTCACACCTTCTCTACAGAGCTAGTAGACTTACTGATATGATCTAGAGAATAATTTTCCCTAAGCTATGGTATGTTCATTTAATAGAAACACGTTGTAACCTAGAATCTCTCCTTTTTTCGTCCCCATCCTAATCTACATCTACTTAAGGTGATGTTAATGACCACCAATGGCTTCACAGTGCTGTAATTCAATGATGTTACCTTGATTTGTAAAGCTATTTGCCCCATACACTAGAAGAGTCGAGGATTCTTCTCATTACTTCCCTTTCTCTAATAACCCTGCCTCTGATGCCACGAGGTGACTCTTCACTTTAGTAATCTCCTACTCTTCCACCAATTCTAATTTGTTACTGCAAATTTTCTAGTACTTGAAATCTCCTGAAGACCAGGAAAACAAATAAATGAGTTTATTAGAATTGTGTGTAAAATTAGATTGATGCTGTTTCTTAGAGTAAGCTGCTTGAACTAGATATACATTCTATTAAAAAGATTTTGCCCAAGTTCCCAAAAGTTAAGATTGTCAGGAAAATGGGTTCCAGGTGAGTAAGATATTGTATATAAAATTCACTATGCTATTCTTAAAAACTCTTTAAATGTTTTGTCATATGAAAGTTTCCTATTCTTTCAGGAAGAGCTTTGTAGTAAGGTATTCCTGCCTTACTATAATATAATGGTGTTGCCCATCATTAAATGCTGAGAGATGTGGAAGACCTTTAAATTTTAATTCTGGTTTTGGTACTGATTTGGGGGATATCATTTAACTTCTGGGTTTTTTTAGCTGTGAATTAGGATCAAAAAGTGTCATTTTAGTTTTCTTAGTAGTGAGAAGAAAAAACGTCTCTCAAATATAGTTGTGCTAAAAGTGCTTAGTAAAAGACAGATTTATTGCTATGACCCAGATATAGGATTTGAAAGGGGAATTAGAAGTTGAAGGGATCACTTGAGCCAGGGTGGAAAAGGAGGGGGCTCTGATCCCATTGAAGATCTAGAATACTTGAGTGAAAAGAGCCAGGCGGGGCCAGTATGGATCAAGTGGAGATAACTAAAAACAAGAAGCAAGATTTCAGAAGTTTCACCGAGACATAGAGGAGGCCATGCTGCACTTTGAGGTGAGCTCTGCCTTTTTGAAAAAGAGATAGGCAGATACTCTGGCTCAACTCAAGGGCCAAGTAGAAAATCTACAGCATGTTAAGCAGAAACTAAAACAAAAAAGTGACTTTCAGCTAGAAGTGGATGACTTCCTATCCCATGTTCAGCAGACGATTGGAGCTAAGGTAGACACTCCCAAACCTTCCTTGTGAGCTTCTGAACATGGGAGTAGGAGCAAGATAGCGAGGGAAAGGAAAGACCAGAATGATTACTCAAGGTATGAGGTCATGGAGGCTGTAATTTTTTTTTTATGTGGGTACCAGGAGTCGAACTCAGGACCTTGCGCTTGCAAGCAAGCACTTATGCCACTGAGCTATCTCACTGGCCCGAGTCTGTAATTTTCGAGACTAAGTAGATCTAATCTCTGTGGTCATTGTTAAGTTCACACAGCAACACCTAAATGTGACCTGACAGTGACTTCTGGTTTTATCAGAATTCTAGCCCATGTTCCTTGTGGAGCTTTCTTATGATGACATAAATAAGTGGGCTAGAAAAGTGAAGCCACCAGCTATATCTCTCTTAAATAATTGTGTGTTGTGAATACTCCTTAGGGGTGGTGGCCCAAATGTGTATAAAACTGGTCTGAATTAATGGTGGATACAAACAGCCTTGCCAAGAAGAAGGAACCTTTTTTTCCACCTGTCCCCTGATATCTCTTTAATCAGCAGTAGAATAAAATGTTATCACATATCCTTTCTTTCATGAGCATGTGAACCTATACAAAGCGAGCTCTCATGTGAACTGGTTAGTATTAGGTCATGGGTGACAGCAACCCTCACTTTTCAAGTAGAGTGGAGCTTTGCTTTACATTAAGCAAAACAAAGGCTGAGTTGCTGTGAGCTCTGCAACTTGTGAACAAAACTTGTAAAGTCATATGGGAAAGACAAAACCCAGCTTTGGTGCTTGTTATAGCAGCACACCGTCACACAATTCTTGGTAATGTTTTGTCTTAATCTGATTACATTGCTATAACAAAATACCTGAGATTGGTTAATTTATAAAAAATAGAAATTTATTTCTCACTGTTCCAGAAGTGAAGAAGTCCAAGCTCAAGGCACTAGAAGATCTGGTGTCTGGTGAGGGCTCTCTGCTTTAAAGGTGATGCCTCTTGCAGAGTCTTCACAAGGCAGAAAGGCAAATGCTGTGATTGCATGTAGAGAAAAGAGGGAACGGATGAACATTCTCTTGTACTTCTTTGATAAAGTCACTAATTTTATTCATGTTGGCTTCTTCCTCATTATTTAATCACCTAAAAGCTCCACCCCTTAATAGTATTGTACTGTTGAATAAGTTTTAACCCATGAATTCTGGGGGACACAGACTGTAGTACTTTGCCACCGACCCATTATTTCAGAATACAAGTTGAGCATCCCTAATCTGAAAATTCAAACTCCAAAATACTCCAAAATCAAAAAAATTTTGAATACTTACATGATGCCACAAGTGGAAAATTTCACACCATACACTTGCTTCATGCACATAATTATTATAAATATTGTATAAATTTAACTTCAAGTTATGTGTGTAAGGCATATATGCAGCATAAATGAATTTTGTATGAAGATTCCTATTCCCAAGATATCTCATTATGTATATGCAAATATTCCAGTATCCAAAAATATCTGAAATCTGAAACACTTTTGGCCCTACGCATTTTGGATGAAGGATGCTCAACCTGTGTAAATCTAGTGAGGATTTAGCCTCTGTCTCTTCTTGTGCATTTTCTCTGGATTCTGTCTTTCCCTGGATATGAAAGTGTTCTTGCTCCATGTGCTGTAGGCCTCATTTGTATTCTTTCTCAGCCCAGGTGAAACCTGGAAGTCCTCATTCTAGTCATCCTCTACTATTTCTCTTCTGTTGCTGGATATTTTAACAGGAAGTCATGAAATCCTAAAGCTGTTGCTAAGTTCATTGCAAATTCATACTAATTAAGTATGAATTTCATACTTTCCAACATCCTCTACACTTTGTTGGCTACCCAGAAGTCCTTTATCCTTCTATTCACTGTCTATTTCATGTGAAATTCTTACTATGATTCTAAACATGCTTTTCTTTTTTTTTTTTTTTTTTTTTTTTCTGGTGGGTACCGGGGTCAACCTCAGGACCTCACCTGCCAGCAGGCGCCCGTGCTGCTGAGCAATATTACCGGTCCTTTTCTCGTATGTGGGTCCCAGGAGTCGAACTCACGACCTCGCGCTTGCTGGGCAGGCGCTTATGCCGCTGAGCCATCTCACTGGCCCTAAACACGCTTTTCCGAATACTTCCTTTCAATAAGATTTGATAAAAGACCAAGACCACTCAATATAACTTCTCATTTCAGCTTATATATTTTTTCCTTCCCCCTTATTCCTTTCTTTTCTTCTTGTCTGATAAATAAAATGTTGTTTCAGGCTGGAGATATAGCTCAGCTGCACGGTGCCTGCCTGGCAAGTGTGAGGTCCTGAGTTCGATTCCTGGTTCCCCCCACAAAAAAGAATGTTGTTCCATGTAACCGTAATTCACCTATTCCAAACCAAGAAGCAAATCCAAAAGACCTTTCCTGAGACATGGGAAACAGTGTCATGAAAGAAAAGTATTCATATTTTCCCCTCTTATAAGAGAGTAGTGTTGTATTTAGTTCTTGCTGTATAACAAATCACCTGAGAACCTTGTCATTTATTGTAA
Organism: Erethizon dorsatum; assembly: GCA_028451465.1. NCBI lineage: Eukaryota > Metazoa > Chordata > Mammalia > Rodentia > Erethizontidae > Erethizon > Erethizon dorsatum. The sequence goes on from CM051831.1 coordinate 73,232,996, forward strand.
AATTTCAGTGTTATCACTCTAGGTTCTGGGAATTGACAGCATCAGCTTGTAGAGTTGCAGTGGCTGAGGCTGGAGACCTGCTAATCGTTCCTGGGCTGGGATGAATAGAAGAGCCAGGGTCTGGTTGGAAATCTCTCCATGTCGCCTCTCCATATAGCTGCCCTGGGCTTTCTCACAGCATAGAGACACAGAGGAGCTGGCCTTGTTACATGACAATTTAGGACCCTAAGGTCAAATGTTCAAAAGAGCAAAGCAAAAGTTTCAAATATCCTTGTGAATTAGACTTATAATTCTCTAAAGGGACCTCTTGACTCCTGTTAGTTACAAGTCGCAGGGACAGGGTTCTGTACCAGGATGTGAATACCAGACTGTATGATTCTGGCAGACTATCATGAAAGACCCTCCCACAAATAGGTGTATCCCTCAATCTGCTTACTCCTTTAATCCTTGCGATCTGTCTTTAGTTCTCTTGCTTTGCTTGAAAATGTTGTCTTGAATTGTTCTTTCCAGGAAAAGCAATGGCTTCATTTTCCAAACCAACATATGTAAAACCAAACCAATCACCTTTTTCTGAGGCTGGCATTTCCTACCGGATGTGTCTGTCACTGACACCTGGTTCTTCTCATTACCCTGATTCTGAGCCTTGGTTACTTGTTGCTCTCTTGATCTTTGCTCTGCGATCAATTATTGCAGCAGGTCATTTTGCTACTGTCTTGCTACTTGCCACTCTCATTCCCATGTATGTCTCTTATTACCTTGTAACTGGTCTATTGAAATGATTTACTAAATTATTTAAATTATTATTTTTGCTTTTCACATTTCTTCCAATGCCTCTTTATATAGTACTCAGATTAATTTTTCTAAAGCAGGACTTTATTGAATTATGTCTTTACTTAAAAGTGAACTCCAAACTTCTGCTTTCAAAATACCCTATGGTCTGTGATAGGAATCAATCTGCCTTGCCAGTTTTAAATCCCATTACTTTGATTCATGGCCCTTCATTTCAGCCAAGTTAATTGTCATTTCCAGACCAAGTTCATTTCAGGCAAACTTATTATCATTTCACCAATGTGCCATTTCCAAACTAATTCTCTTTAAAATGCTCAAACTCAACCTCTTATGTTAAAACTTTGCCTATTCCTGATTCTTATAACACTTCTGTGGTCCCTCTTGCATTGCCGTGTTGTATAGTCTTTTAACTTTGTTTGAATAGAAATCCTCTTTAAGGCAAAAACTAAGCTCTTTGCATTCATGTTTCCAGTGCTTTGTGCAATCAATGCACTGTTACTTGCTTTAACTTCTGCATATGCCTCCTTGAGCTCATAGGGTCAGTGACTTTCCAAGGTCACAGAGTTATATGACAAAGACGGGCTTCAACTCCAACCTCTGCGTAAGTTGGTGGATGACCATATTCTCCTGCTGCATTACATATATTTTGGTAGGATAAATTGATTCACTCCACTCTCATAGACATGTACATTATGCTGAACTTTTGTTTCAATTATAATGCCAGGAATGCTAATGTTCAGAGTTATGGTAGAAACTGAAGCATTTTCAAAAGTACATTATGCTGACAGAGAGGCCTAGAGCAATTTAGAAACGATAGCAATCTCACTATTATCTTGATTATTTTGAATTCCCATTGGTTCATGCATTTCTGGGAGGCAGCATTTTCAGGCATCATTTTAAGAAGCAGTTTTAAGTTGAATGTGCATTATCCCATTAACCTTCTTTTCCTGGCCTCTGCATTTACTGTTTATCTTTATGCTTACATTTGAAATTCTCTGAAAGCACACCTCTCTTCCAGCTGTATACCCTGCTATAGGTCAAATACTGCTTATTGAAATATCCCTACTGTATAAAGCCATATTTAAGGGCAGGCGCCTTCTCGGCTCCTCGGGCAGGCTGACCACTCATACAAACTTGTGGGCCATAACCACACCAGCCTCTCCTAAGAACTGGAGACCTGCCTTGTCCTTTTTTTCTCATTTCTATACACCTTTGACTAAGTGGTCTTTTAGAGATCTGTGCCCTGTCACTCTTTGTAAACAGGTGCATAGCTTCGCATATACAAAACCATAAACAAGTTCAGTTTCTCACGTGTGTGTATGTCTCTCCCGACATGGTTGATGGGTCACTTATTACCAGAAACATCATAAGGATGGGTCACATAGTCATTGTATTTTGTCCCCAGTGGTTTCTGGGGTCTGGGATTTGTGACAATTTGAGTCAACTAGTACATCGAGCCAATTAATCCTTGACATTTCTTTTGTTATCACTACTTCATATGATAGATATTTAGGAATCTAATGTGTGATTCTTTTTTAAAAAAATCTTTACAGGCAGTTTCAATTCAAATCCCAGTTCTGCCACGTAACTAGTGGTGAATTTGGGCAAGGTATTTAGCCTCTCTAACGTTTAGTTTTCTCATTTATAAAACAGAGCCAATCTGAACATTTGTGGGCTACTGAAAGGGAAGAAATGCATGTGCCAATTTTTATTGTCAAAGTCACTTTCACAAGTGAAAGAAAAGATATTCAACATTCAAAACATAATTAGAAACTGCAGACAACCTAAAAACTGTTGCATTTATCAGCATGATAGCTCTTTTCTCTCTCTTTTGTGGTTTTTTTTTTGTTTTGTTTTTTTTTGTTTTTGTTTTGGTTGCAAGTGGAGCATGTGGATAATTGAACACACCTGGCATTTAACATGAACGCTCTAACCTCTGTGAGGCTGATTGATGAGAACCTGGTCACTGTAGCTCTGCCTAATCCAAGTTCACAATGACCACTAAGCCTGCAAGCACAGTGGAACATCTGTGAGTTGGACTGCATGGCGTTCTTTGTCAGTCTCCAAATAGGTATGTTTCTGAATTGACTCTATTTGTCTGCTAATCAGTGGGTAATATCCTAAACAAGTTATAAGACACTTTTGGAGGGTGGCATTTATGAGAAAAGTTTCAACATAGCCTTAGTAAAATCAGTGGGCATGTTGGCCAACCTCTCAATAAAGTCTGCAATAACTTGACAGTCCTTGGCTTTTAGTAAAGTGTCTATTGTGTGTCAAACACAGATTTTGAGGTAAAAGAAGGTGTAAGTAGCCTTTCATAGGTGGTTTAGAATATTCACTACTGTAAGCTTAAAGAGGACAATCTTCAACACAGCATAGGTTTCACCTAGAAATGACCAAGGATTTTGCTGACCCAAAAGATTCCCAGAGGACTAAGCCTGGTGTCACCTTTGAAATGTTTCTGGTCTTTGGCTAATGCGGTTAACATTGAGGGTATGAGGCTTGCCACCAGTTTTCACCCTTTCTCCAGATTTCACAGCTTTCTGTAATTGCCACTGGTATAATTCTTTCCTTGTTTCCTTTCCAAACTCTTTCATTGTGGAGATAAAGGATTACTGGGGCTGGTATATGAATTAAGATTTAGCATAAAAAGAGTTTAGAAGAGATCTGGATATATGAGAAGCATCTAATAAGTGTTTTCTATTGCTATGATTAGTAGTAATATCATCACCATTAGCCATGGAGGAGATGGAAGATATGCAAAGATAATTTACAGATGGATTTCACAAAAACTGCTGTGTGAAATCTGTATAATCATGGAAGACTACCAATATCATTTTTGCCATTTCTGACTACATAAATCACATGAATTCCTAGCTAATTCCTAGGTAAAGGCAGTTCTTAGTCTAGTGTGAGGATCTTGGGTCTCAAAATCACTTGCATGTGTTTCCAGAGTGTGACAAGCAACTGGTCATTTGGCTGGTTAGCTAAATTAGGTAGAAGTGCAAAGGCCAGTGGCATAACTTTTCCTTTAAGTATGAAAAGCCAATTCTAAGAAGTTCAAGTTGAGACTGAAGTGTGCTCCACCAGGGTTGTCTTAACCCTGCATCTATGGGGATCAGAAGGGTGAAGTTGCTTTGACAGCTCAAATTCTTGTCATGAGGCTATTGCAGTTTAGATCCTTGTACTTTCCCCTAGCCTGGTTGGTCATAACTTTATATTTCTTCCTCTTTTTCCTCCCTATGCACCTTCCCCTTATGTTTATTGAGCCTTTGGTATGTTGTGGGCACTATGCTAGGCATGGGGGATCTGTGATCAATCTCTACCCTCATGACACTTATATTTTATAAGGAGAAAAGGCAGTTAAATATGTAATGTAATACCAGGAAATGATTATCTGACACTTATTAGTGTTTGACAGATTTTCATCTCCAGAAGAACAAAGAATTCTATATGCTCCTAATACCAAGAAGTTGGATTTCTTTACAGATACCTATAGTCTGAGAAGTTTATGCCTCTTAGGGACATATATTCTAGAGTTTGTTGTACTTGCTCAAATTAGAAAATGTGGTTTCCTCATACAGTACCCACTGAAGTCTTTACTGCCGAAGAGGTCTCAGTGCCACCGATAGTCCTCCTGCTGAGAAGCTCTGTAGTCTATATGAGAGCACATGAGTGAAGAAAATGCAAAACTGGATGAGGTGACTCAGTTGGCAAATGACCTGACAGCACAGAGGACAATGCTTTAGAATGAAAGCAGTAAGTAAATGAGCTCCCTCACACGTAAGTGACCCTCAACCTGGGAAACTCATAGAGCCACAACTCAGATGGGAGCTACCCACAGATCAGGTGGCATTTAACCATTCTATGGGAGAAACAGAGCTTCTGAGTTACCCTTGTCCATAGACATGCTTCTTGTCTGGGAAAGATCACGTCTGTGCTATTTGAGATTCTCCACTCAGAACAAAATCAATATATAATTGCCGATCAAGATCAAGGGATGGTAGGGGCTGTCCATACTACCAGGCATGACCTTTTTTTTTTTTTTTTACAATTTCTATCTTATTGAATGGAAATTTTTCTAATTCTTTTTTTTGTGTGTGTGTGGGTACCAGGGGTCAACCTCAGGACCTCGTGCGCCAGCAGGCGCCCATGCCGCTGAGCGATATCACCGGCCCTTTTTTCATATGTGGGTTCCGGGAGTCGAACTCGGGCCCTCGTGCTTGCCAGGCAGGCGCTTACGCCCCTAAGCCATCTCACTGGCCCCCTAATTCCTAATAATGAACCTACATCATTTTTACACTCAGTAAAAGTCATAGAGTGTACAATGGCCCACATGTGCCTACTTGATCGAGTCCCCATTTGCTCTCTGGTCTTTTCTGCTATATGCAGTATCTCTCATTCTGCCTTAGCCATATTGACTTCTTTGTTGTGCTCTGAACTCACCAGTCACATTCCAACCTTAGAGTCTTGGCTCACCTGTTTCTTCTGCTCAGAATACCTTATCAACTCTGTAGATATTTAGAATTAAAGGTTAACTAAGTGGATGTCTGGGGCAAGTCAGGATACTCCTTTGGAAAAGGTGGCATTTGAGCACTGGCAATCTATTTTCTTGATGTGCTTCTTTTTTCATAGTATTTATTGTTTTCTTATAGATTATACATTTGACATAATGTTTTTATCTCTATCTGGCAGAATAAAAATTCAAAGAAGGCAAGGTTCTTTGTTTTGTTCATTGATATTTGAAAGTCATCTAGAACATTGCCCAGGGCCGAGTACATAGCTCAGTGGCACAAGTGCCTGCCTGGCAAGCGCAAGGTCCTGAGTTCGATTCCCAGTACCAAAAAAAAAAGAACATTGCCTAGTATTTATTGGTGCTCCATGTATATTTGGTAAATTAGAAGTAGTAAAATGACTAATTTATTCTTTAATATCAACTACTACTGGTACAGTTTTTTTCCTGCTTTTTTAGTCTTTTACATTTTATTTTCAATTTATTTTAACCTTCGTTGTATCTTGCATATCCATTCATTTATAATGGCTGCTCCCAATTCTTCAAATAGAAGGACTGTAGTTTACTTAACCTTGCCCTATCACTTGACTTGTTTGTCTGCTATAAAGAGACATGACTTGATATTTGTCTGTAATTAGAATTATTTTTAGTAACATATTTCCAGACATAGAATTCCTAGGTCAATGAAAGTAAACAATATGTTATTGATTCTCAGAGGCACATTTTTTAAATACAGAATGAAGACCTGTAGCATAGCTAATGTTGTTCTGCCAATGGACACCTTTTTCTGCATGCTGAATCTATAGTCAAGGCAAGATTAAAATGATTTAGCAAAATTAAAAACCTGGCGATCTAGAAGAAGGAAGCATTTTTACTTCTAATGAGGATATCAAATAGGATCATTCTTATACTGCCAATGGGGTATGTGGCCCTAGGCCTTGTTATGAATCCCCCAGTTTGATTTTCTGTGCCATTGAGAATGACATCAGTGCGTGGACTCCTCAGTCTAGAAACAAAGCCAGAGAACATTTGTATGTCTGGCTTTAAAGGAAGTTCTATATAAAATGTGTTTTAATAGACATTGGCTGCCTCCTCCTAGTTATTGGCATTAATTTTCTATTCAATTTTTTGATGAAATTGGTGGGTAAGAGAGTGAAATGAAAGTGGGTATAAGGTAATAATTCTGCTTAGATTGCAGGACCTTTTCCATTCTTCCATTTATTCATACTTTTATCTGTTGGCTTTTCTCTAAATTAACTTTTAAGTGTATACATATCCAATCCTCCCTTCCCTTTACTGAGCCAATGCTGTTTAGAAGTAGAATGTCCCCCACAACTCCCATGTATTCAGAGGTGGGGTTTTTGCAAAGTGATTGGATCATGGATACTATACTCATCAAATTCAGAGTTGAATGTGCTGTTAAGTGGTGGAATCCAGCTGGAAGAACTAGGGCGTGTGACCTGGAAGTGTATGTCTCCCTCCCCATCTCCTCCCTTCATTCTCTGCTTCCTGGCCACCATGATGTGAGTAGCTTTTCCCCACCAGACCCTTCCACTATACCCTTCTTGCCTTGGACCCAGCCAACTCTGGACTGAATTCTTAAAAAAACCATGAGCCACAGTGAGGACACAGGACAAGATGGGACGAGATGGGACAAGGCAGGACAAGGCAGGGCAGGATGGGGTGGGGGGACCTGGAGGTGTGGAGAGGGCTCTCTGCAGGGGAGCAGGTGGCAGCAGCTTATGGGTCTTCCTGAAGAGAAAGCAGCATGGCTACTAAAGTTGTAAAAATTACATTATTCTCAAGCACTGCTGTAGACCAAAACTTAAAGAGACTAGTCAGTTTTCCAGGGGGGACACAGCTAAAATGAATCATGGTCAAGATTTCAACCCAGTGGGATCCAAGTGAACAGCACGGCAGGAAGACACAGAGACCAGCCCCTCCCATCGTGGCTGCCAGGATCCAGGTGAACAGTGTGGGAAGGCCTGGAGGCTGGCCCCTCCCTTCCCCACTGCTGGGAACTATGAATTGTGCTGGAAGACAGACTGGTGGGAACATCAGCCACACAGTAGGCCCCCAGCTAGGATGCACAGGGTGGACAAGTAGGACTAGCTGCATGAAATTGTCAGAAGTAACAGTAACAGTAGGAGCCAACACGTGGTGAATTAGGTGAAGCTTTGTGCTTCAGAACAAAAACACAGAATAGAAGCGGGGGGGGGGGGGTTCCCCTTTTTTGCTTTTTCTTTTTTTTTCTTTCTTTCTTTTTCTCTTTTTTATTTTTTCTTTCATTTTTTCTTTTCTTTGTTTATCATTTCTAAACAGCTGGGGAGAAATCCAGCCACAAAAAACTAATCCCCCAAATCCAGAGACCAAGTTCAGACAATCCCTTGTTTACAATTACTTGTTTACCTTCATTCTTTCTCTTCTACCTTCTTCTGTAGTTTCCCAAAGCTTGCATGACCATCTTTTGTCCTCCAGCCTGGCTTCTACTTTCTTTTCAGCTATCTTTGTTTTATCCACTATCTTTCTTAAATTTCCCTACCGCAGAGTAAAACCACTCTACCAAGGGGAAACATTTTGCATACAATCTCCCAATTTATGATCAGTTCTGTAATATAATTGTAGATTTTGGTCCTATCATTAAAGGTACAAAATTAAGTTATCACAGGTTGTCAGACTCTAAACTGTACTAGATGCTACTGTTATTGCTACTTATACTACTTTATCTAGGATGTCATATCTGTTTTAATCATTTCTCACTTCTGTAAAAACACTGGGAAGTTCTGGGGTAATAACCTCACCACACTCCAGCACCAAAGGACTGGGGACTGAGCCAAACAGATACCAACATCTCACTCTTAATTAATTGGAAAGGTAGGATCTTGGGATAGACACAAACCAAGAATCTCCTACACACAGAAGACATCCCTGAAGAACAAACCATACCTGGAGAGACCTTGATACTAGTGATACTACCTACTACAAAAACTTACAAGGACCAGCACAGAAAACAAAATAAAAACTTTTGAAATAGAAAATGACGAGACACAGAAACAAAATGCAACCTCAGGCCTCCAACCTACCCAGAGCAAGTTCAAGAGACAATGAGATAGAGGAAAATGGAAGACACACACCTGACATTTCTAAAATGATAGCAACTGAAGTAAAGAAACAAATCCATGAGGCTATAGAAGAAATCAGATCAGAAATAATCTCTCAGGTAAAAAAAAAGAACTGTCAACATTTATAAAGGAATTGCTCAGCAAATCTAGAATAGAGATAGATAAAAAACCAGGCAATGATAAGAAGAGGGTGGAAACTGTGAATGATCAATATAGGAAAGAGATAGAATGCATGAAACAGATTCAAACAAATATCCAGGAAATTAAAAATTCCACTGAAAGCTGGCAAAATGGCTTGAACAAAACTGAAGACAGACTTTCATACCTTGAAGACAGGATCTTGGCTAGCGATCATGAAAGGAAATATCTCTTGAAAATGACAAAAGAGCAAGAAATAACAATTCAAAAACTGCAATATGATGCAAAGAAAAATAATATAAGAATAATTAGTGTCGATGAAAAAGCAGGAGTCAACACAAATGACAAAAACCTATTTGTAGAAGTAATGGCAGAAAATTTCCCAAGCATGGGAAAAGAATCTGACAGATAAATGAGGCATATAGAACTCTGATTAGCCATGATCAAATAAATCTACACCCAGACATATAATAATCAAGATCCAAGAAATTCAGCACAAGAACAGAATATTAAAAGCTGTTAGAGAAAAGAAACAGATCACCTGTAAAGGAAAGCCCATCAGAAACATAGTGGACTTCTCAACACAAACCCTCAAGTCAAGAAGAGCTTGGAGTGAAGTATTTCAAGTCCTGAAAGAAAACAACTTCCCACCCAGATTAAGGTACCCTGAAAAATATATTTCAAAATTAATGGAGAAATAAAATACTTCCATGACAAAGGACAACTGAAGAAATTCATGACCACTGAACCAACACTACAAAGGGTACCAAAAGATATTCTAGACAGAGATAAAAATGACCACAATTCCAAGAACAACACCAGAAAGAAACCACCAAGCAAGGCAAGCAGTTAAACAGAGGGGAAAAGTAGGAAACAAATAGCAGGAAAATAACATGACAAAGATAAGCCAATACATATCAGTTCTAACCATCAATGTAAATGGCCTCAATTCACCAATCAAAGGTAACAGACTGGCAGAGTGGATCAAGAAAGAAAATCCAACAATATGCTCTATATAAGAAACACATTTAACAAAAAGAAACTCTTAGACTGAAAGTCAAAGGATGGAAAACAATCTACCATGCAACAGGAACCCAGAAAAAAGGGGTAGCTATTCTGTTCACAGACAATGTGAACTTCAAGAATCATCAAAAGAGATAAAGAAGGTCACTACATACTCATTAGGGGAAAAATTTAAGAGGAAGAGATAACAATATTAAATATGTATGCACCAAATACAGGAGCACCCAATTGTATAAGACAAATATTAATAGACATGAAAAATCAAATAAGCAATAATACAGTTGTAATGGAGGACCTTAATATCCCATTGTAAGAAAGAGATCGATTAACTAGACAAAAAATCAGCAAAGCAATAAGAGAACTGAACCAAACCTGTGAACAAATTGACTTACTAGATGTTTACAGAGTTTTCCACCCAACAACATCAGAATACACATTCTTCTCAGCTGCACATGGGATGTTCTCTAAAATAGACCATATACTAGCCCACAGAACATGCTTAAGTAAATGTAAAGGAATTGAAATTATCCCATGAATATTATCTGATCATAGTCCAATGAAATTATAAATTAACAACAAAAAAATCACAAAAACTCCATAAACACATGGAAATTAAAAACACCCTCCTGAACAACCAAAGGGTCACAGATGAAATTAAAGAATAAATTAAACAATAATCTCAATCAAATGAAAATGCAAATACAACATACTGGAACCTGTGGGATGCAATGAAAGCAGTCCTCAGAGGGAAATTTATGCTGGTGAATTCTCACATCAGGAAAACAGAACAAGCACAAATAAACAACCTAATGTTGTACCTCAAACTTCTAGAAAAAGAAGAGCAAGTCAAGCCCAAAGCCCATACAAGGGAAGAAATTATAAAGATCGGAGCAGAAATTAATGCAATTGAGACTAAGAAAGCAATACAAAGAATTAATAAATCAAAGAATTGGTTCTTTGAAAGGATAAATAAAATTGATAAACCCCTAGCCAACCTTATCAAGATAAAGGAAAGAAAATATTCAAATTCATGCAATAAGTAATGAAAAGGGTGAAATCACTACAGATCCTGTGAAAATTCAGAAGATCGTCAATACCTACTTCAAAAATCTTTACTCTCATAGGGTGGAAAACAGAAGAAATGGACAGATTTCTAGAAATGTATGAATTACCAAAGATGTATCAAGATATAAAAATTCTGAATAACCCAATATCAGTTAATGAAACTAAAAATGTAATTAAAAACTTAATAACAAAGAAAAGCCCAGGTCCTGATGGATTCACAGCTGAATTGTACAAAAAATTCAGAGCAGATTTAATGCTAATACTCCTCAAACTCTTTAATGAAACTGAAATGGAAGCAATTCTCCCTAACTCATTCCTGGAGGCAAGTATTACCCTGGTACCAAAACCACAGAAAGACCCAACCAAAAAAGAGAACCACAGGCCAATCTCCCTAATGAACATAGATGCAAAAATCCTCAATAAAATACTAGCAAAGAGATTCCAGCAAATCATCAAGATTATACACCATGACCAAGAGGGATTCATCCCAGGAATGCAGGGATGGTTCAACTTATGCAAATCAATAAACATAATACAGCATATCAACAGAGCCAAAGACAAAAATAACATGATCATCTCAATAGATGCAGAAAAAGCTTTTGATAAAGTCCAACACTCATTCATGATAAAGACCCTACAGAAAATTGGAATAGATGGTCTGTACCTCAATCTGATAAAAACCATCTATGACAAACCAACAGCCAAAGTCATACTTAATGGACAAAAACTGAAAGCTTCCACCCTAAAATCAGGAATAAGACAAGGATGTCCACTATAACCATTCCAATTCAATATAGTTCTGGAAACATTAGCCAGAGCAATTAGACAAGAGAGAGAAATAAAAGGAGTAAGGATAGGAAAGGAAGAAGTTAAATTATAATTATTTACAGATGACATGATACTCTACATAGAAGATCCCAAAAACTCCACCAAAAGACTTCTAGAATTAATAACCAACTTCAATAGTGTAGCTGGATACAAAATGAACACTCAAAAATCAGTAGCATTCCTGTACACAAAAAACAAACTCACTGAGAGAAATTAGGGAAACCACCCCCTTAACAATAGCATCTAAAAAATGAAATAGTTAGGAATCAAACTAACAAAGGAAGTAAAAGATCTATACATTGAAAATTACAGTACTTTGAAAAAAGAGGTTGAAAAGGATATCATAAAATGGAAATATATCCCTTGCTCATGGATAGGAAGAACCAACATTGTGAAAATGGCCATACTTCCAAAACTGTTATACAGATTTAATGCAATCCCATTCAAAATATCATTAACATACCTCACAGATCTAGAGAAAACATTCCTAAAATTCATTTGAAAACAGAAAAGACCTAGAATAATGAAGGCAATCCTGGGCAACAATGGCAAGGCAGGAGGCATCACAATCCCAGACTAGGAATTATATTACAAAGCTACTGTGATAAAATCAGCATGGTACTGACAAAAAACAGACCTGAGGATAAATGGAATAGATTAGAAGATGTAGACACAATTGCAAACACACTCAGCCACCTTATCATTGACAAAGGGCCAAACATGTTCACTGGAAGAAAGATAGCTTCTTTAATAAATGGTGCTGGAAAAACTGGCTTTCCACATGCCAAACACTAAAATTAGACCTATGTCTATCACCACGCACTAAACTAAAGTCAAAATGGATCAAAAATCTAAATATTAAAACAGAAACACAATCTACTAGAAGAGAAAGTAGGTAGATACCTTGAAGACATAGGTAGGCAGAGAGTTCATGAACAAAACCCAAACTGCACAGTAAGTATTTCAAAGAATCAACAACTGGATATCATCTTATTAAAAAGTTTTTGCACATGAAAAGAAATCAACAACAGAGTGAAAAGACAACCCACAGTTTGGGAAAAAATTTTAGTCAACTGTCCCTCAGACAAGGGACTTCTATCTAGAAAATATGAAGAACTGAAAAAAATCAGGGCCCTCAAATTCAAAGACCCAAACCAAAAATGGGCATCTGAGATGAATACATACTTCTCAGATGAAGAAATACAAATAGCAAGTAAATATATGAAAAAATGTTCAACACCATTGGGCAATAGAGAGATGCAAGTTAAAACAACACTGAGATTCCATCTCACCCCAGTAAGAATGGCTATCATCAAGAAATCAACCAATAACAAATGCTGGAGGGGCTGTGAGGAAAAAGGAACGCTTCTCTGCTTTTGGTGGGAGTGTAGACTAGTGCAACCACTGTGAAAATCAGTGTAGAGATTCCTCAAAAAACTAGGATTAGAGATCCCAGTTGACCCAGCTATTCCCCTTCTGTGTATTTTCCCAGAAGAATTAAAAATATTATAACACAGTGATATATATGCACCCATGTTTATAGCAGTATAATTTGTAATGGCTAAATCTTGGAAATAACACAAACGCCTATCAACTGAGGCATGGATAAAAAACATGTGGTCTTTTTATACTATGGAGAACTACTCAGCTATAAAGAAGGATAAACTTGAAACATTCATAGGGAAATGAATGCAACTTGAGACCATACTCATAAGTGAAATAAATCAGACTTACATGTGTAAACATCATATTCTTTCCCTTGTGTAAGAAGCTAAAAGAGTAAATAAAATCCAAAATGTACAATAGATACTGTGAAAGGGAAAGAAACTGCTCAAAAGGAAAGAACAACTGGGATGGGGGAAAGGAGAGAAGAAGGAGGGGAAAAGAAAAAAATATATATATGCATGCATACACAAGATAGTTAAGATAGTTATACTACTAATTTCTTTTAGTTCATTGAAAAGAACGGTTTATGCTTATATTGTTTGATCAACTTTGCATGCCTATATCTTGTAATCTGAGCAACTATTTTGAAAATAACAATATACGATATAGTAACCATTGTTAATTTCCTATTACCTTGTTTTGAAATTCAGTATCATTGTTTTTATTGTTTTTTTCTATTTAAAATAATAAATAAAATAAAACACCATAAGCCAAAATAAACTTCTCGTCCTTTAAGTTGTGGGTGTTGGGAAATTTGTCCCAGCAATGAGAAAGTAACTAAAACAGATTTTGGTACCAGAGAAGTGGGGTCATTACCATCTCTATACTTTATTATATGGGCCAGAAGCCTTTGGAACTGACTTGTAAGAGAAGTTTTCATAGGTTTGGAGATGTCTGCTACAGAAGCCCTAGAATGTTGTAAACTGAGCTCTATGGAAAACTGTAGTTGAAACTCAGAAGTCCAGGATGCTGATAGAAATCCAGAGAGTAAAGTCCAGGTTCAGGAGGTTTTAGTTGGGAACAAGGACTCCATGGAGAGTTGGATTCATAGCCATATGTGTTGTGATCTGGCAGAAAAATTGTATACATTTTTCCTGTGTCCTGAGATACTGTGGGAGACTAAGATTAAGTGTAGCAAACTAATCTGGCAGAAAAAATTTCAAAGTAGTCCAGCATTCAGGCTGTGGTGTGGGTACCAATGGCAATTTCACACTAGATTTTGGATGAAAACCAGGAGCAAACAGCAGGGCTAAATAACTTGAAAAGTTTGCAGTTTCTCCAGAAAGGAAGCACCTGGAAAGTTGGGGCAAAAGACAGTGTGGTTGCTAAAAATATTAGCATTAAAAAGAAGCCGAATTCTTTGCATCCAGAATATAGGGAAGATGGCTTGAGGACATCTCAGGAATCAGCAAGAACACACCCTTCACAAGCTCAATGGTGCAAATCTGTAAGACTTTCATTCAAGAGAGTTCCTAGGACTCCTCAAGAAAGCTGACTAGGGAATCGTTTCCCTGTAACTTGTTTCACAGTGCTCAGCCATCCAGGCACTCAAAGGCTTCTGCAGCCACGGTCCAAGGGGGCCTGGCTACTGCTTGAGTTCGGGGCAGACCTTGGCATCATTCATGTAGTGCTGATTTATAGGCATGCAGAATGTAAGGGCTCTGGGGTCAGGGAAACTCCCATCCAGATAGCATAAGACTTAGGAGGCTAGCCAGTGTGCCCTAAGAGGGCAGTGTGTAAAGCTATGAGAGTGAAGCTGAAAGTATAGCAGAGATCCAAGAAAGTTGGAGATGCCAGAAGCATAGAACATCTCCTAAGAACAGCCACAGGCAGTAAGCAGACACTCTCCACCTGCCCAGAGAGGGGCCATGAGGATCCCTTTGGAGCACACATTTTGTCACAACTTACCCCATGTATTGGACATAGAACTACAAGTCTTACTGTTTGCCTGTGGGATTTTGGTCTTGCTTTGGTCCCATTCCTTTCTATTCCCCCATTTCTCCCTTTTGGAATGGAAATGTTTACCATGTGCCATTGTATGTTGGAAGTGTTTGACTTTTTTTTTTTTTTTTTTAACCAGGGGATCACAGCTAAGAGTTTGCCTAGAGTTTCAGAGGAGACTTTGGATTTCGATTTTTCAGCAATGCTGGACCTGTTAAAACTTTGATTCTTAGAGATAAATAATTACATTTTGCATAAAGAGATTTGCATGAGTCTTTTGGGGGGCAGGAGCAGAATGTTGCTGTTCAAGAATATACCCCTAAAGCCTCAAATGTGCAGAAGCTGTTCTTTTGGGAGGTGATTGGTTCATAGATGTACCATGCTTATTGGTGGATTTACCCACTGATGGGTTCAGAGGTGAATGCGCTGTTAGGAGGTGAGCCCTGGCTCAAGATTATTTGCTGGGTGTGTAACCTTTGAAGATATGTCTCCCTCTCCAACTCTTCCCTTGTCTCTCTGCTTCCTGGCAACCATGACAGGACTAGCTTTTAATCCACCATGCTCCTCTATCATGCCATTTCTACATTGGAGCCAGCCAGCCAGGGACTGTAAACATGAGCCAAAATAAACCTCTTTTCCTTTAAGTCATGGGTGTCAGGTAGTGTGTCCTAGCCATGGGAAAGTGACTAAGACCATCCATGCATCTGCTTTTTTGCTGCTTTTCTGTTTCTATTCCCAAAGTTTCTTTCTCATGTTTGTCCTGTGAGCTGATCATACTGTGCTTTCAGAGGAGACCAAGAGTATACATACATGATCCATTAAGCCAACGTTAGTTGGGTGCCTGTTCAGTGGTATATGTGATTGGTTAGTATCAACTAATGGATTTACATTTATTCAGAATCTATTTTTAAAATAGATTCTCACTATGTTGCCAACATTATCTCATAATTGCCATCTTCCTGCCTCAGCCTCCCTAGTATCTGGGATTATAAGCTTGCATCATCATACATGGCGCAATCCTTTTACGTAAGATGTCACACCCACAGACTCTTAAAACTTTGGTCTACATACTCCCAGTGATCCTTAAGATTGCCTAAGGATCTTGAGGTTGGAGCCATTTCTTTATAATACTTTGGTAGTATTTGCTTTTTGAAATATTTTTCCATTTGTATTGATAGTGCAGAAGTAATGAAATTGTTGGGCCTTTAAAAAATGATCCAGTAGCACTGCACTGTACTAGTGATCACTATGGTCATTAATACGTACTCACAATTTTTTAAAAAGTTAGTTTCGCTTAAGAATATCCTTAATGAAGTAGCAAAAATTAATTCTCTTACATCTCATCTCTGAATATGCATATTTTCAATGTTCTGTGTGACAAAAGAAGCATGCATTAAGAACTTCTGATTCAAGCTGAAGTAAGATGTATGGGTAAATCTGAGCTGAGCTAGTGGCTTTGTTCAGGGATTATCACTGAAACTGGACAGAACGATTGACAAACTGTGCTTATTCAGATTTACCTGTTTGGCAGGTATTTTCTCAAAATTGAACAAAGTGAGCCCGTCACCTCAAAGAAAACAACTGACAACATTGGTTGCCAATAATGAAACAGGAGTGTTAAGTAAAAACTGGAATTTAGGAAAAATGCACATGCCAGCATGGGCTCAACAACTTCAGTCCTTAAAGACTTCTCTGATGAGATCGATGATGATCTTAACAAATACGATTTTTTAAATATTATATGTGATATTGCTATTTATAAGATATATAGCAGTTTCTTATTGGTAAGGAATATATTCCAAGACACGCTGTGGATGCCTGAAACTGTGGATAGTATCAGTCCCTACATATACTATATTTTTTCCTACTTGATGAGTAATGAGTAGGTAGTGTAACTAGGTTGGATATGTTGGACAAAGGGATGAGTCACGTCCGGGGTGGGACCATGTGGTACAGCAAAAGATTTCATCACAGCACTCAGAATTATGCACCATTTAACATTTATTTCTACATTTTCTCCAGTTTTCTAAACACAGTTGATTTGGGGTAACTGAATTTGAGGAAAATGGAACCAAGAATAAAGAGGAATTGTGTGTGTGTGTGTGTGTGTGTGTGTGTGTGTGTATTTGTTCATTGTTTCCTTCCACAGAACCCTTATGTCCCATGAAATCTATAGAGTCTCTTTTCTATAAATGTGAGGTGGCTAGGGGTCCCTAGATAGCTTCAAGATGGGAGCTGATCACTAGAAAGATCAAGTCATGCTTAAAAAGTCATGTGACTTTCAGCCCCACCCTTGTCCTAAAGAGAGGGGAGAAAGGCTAAAGTTTGAGTTGATCACCAATGGCCAATTAAGTCAATCATGCCTATATAATGAGGCTTCTGTATCACAAAAGGTCTAGATTCTAGAGACCCTAAAGAGTGGCTCTCCTAGAGAGGGCATGAAAGCTCTGTGTCCCTTCTCTCATACCTTACCAAGGAAAAGATATCTGTCTTCCATCTAGCTGTTCATCTGTACTCTTGTTGATATCCTTTGTAATAAAGTGTCTTTCCTTGAGTTCTGTGAACTACTCTGGCAAATTAATCAAACTGAAGAGAGGGCCATGAGATTCCTGATTTATAGGCAGTCAGAAGTATAGGTGACAACCTGTGATTGGCTTCTGAAGTGGGGTCGGTCTTGTGGGCTGACCCCTTCACTGGAGAGATCTGATGCTATTTCTAGGTAGCGTCAGAGCTGAATTAAATTGTAGGACACCCAGCTGGTGCTGTCTAGTGCATTCCTTGGTGTCTAGGGAAACCCACACACACATCTGGTGTCATAAGTGTTGTATGAATGAGAGTAGGGAGAAAACACAGCTTGTTTTTTTCTCTCTCTCTTTTGTATTGTAAAATGAAATGTGTCAACATTTAGAAAATCTGCAAAATTCAGTAAGTACATATTTTTCAGATCATTCCTTCATGATTTTATAAAACTGTGTGTGGGAAAAAATCCACTTAAAGTTTAAAGTAGACCATAAAGTTAATGTAGCAGAGAAAAATGCTTATTGATATGATTTGAGTACATATTGCAATTAACCTTTAAGAAACTTCCATTTGTTGACTTTTGATGTGATATTAAGTGATGGTCACATTTATCTGAAAAGAACGAAAATACATTTCCCTTTTCCAACTACATACTTGTGACAGGCTGAATTTTCTTTATGTGCTTCAAACAAAGCAACATATTATAATAAATTGAATTCTGAAGCACATATGACAGTCTTCCTTTTATTAATCCAGAGATATTTTTTTTAATGTTAAACAATATCAAGCCAAAGAAAACATTTGGAGGGTTTTGGAAACTACAGTTTTTTTCCTAAAAAATTTTATTTTATATTAACCTGTCAACATATCAGTTGTTTATTGTTTTTTAAAGTTAACATATATTTTATTTTTATACAGAAAAAGAATATGGTAAAAATATCTTTAAGATTTTTTTGGTTTTGTTTTCAACACTTTCATGGCTTTACTGTGTAAAATACAGTTGCACAAATGTATTAACTTCAAAGTTTTTAAGGAAAGACTCTTGAAGAATTTATACTCTACATAGTTACTATTATACAAAGGCATTAAAATAGGAAGATCCAAAATGTACAACAGATATTGTAAAATGGGAAGAAACTATTCAAAAGGAAAGAGAAACTGGGATGGGGGAATGGAGAAAAGAAAGAAGGGAAAAGTAAAAAAAAAAAAATATATATATATATATATATATATATATATATATATAAAAGTTAAGATAGATACACTACTAATTTCTCTTAGTTCATTGAAAAGAAAGGTTTGTGCTAATATTGTTTGGACAATTGAATGCCGATATCTTGTACTCTGAGTAACTAATTTAAAGGTAACACTACGCAATGTGTTAACCATTGTTACCCTCCTATTGTGTTGTTTTGAAATTTCGTTCTATTTTTTCTCTTTAAAATAAAAAGTAAAAAAAAATAAAACTCTTTCTTATTTGCATGAAAATACTACTGATGAAACTAAATATGTCTCAAACATTATCTAGAAGCTTCAAGTGTTGTTTTCAAACCAAAGAACTCAATTTTGTTTGCACAATAAGATAATTGTTAAGAAAATCAATATATACATTTAATTTAAAAATAAGTATTTTATAATCTGGCATAGTATAGAAAGAGAATTCTTAGAATCTAAAGCAGGGCATTTCAACTGTTAAAATTAGAAAAAAATTTAGTCTTTTGGAAATTCCAGTCTTTACACTAAATTTATCCCAACTGTTTTATTTCAGTCAGTTTTGCAACTTTTTAGTTTCTCCACAATTTACTTCATAATTTTTACTTTAAAATGCCAAGTCATAGATTTTGAACTAAAGAGAAGCAGCAGCAATACTATACTCAGTAATTTAAATGTGTCCCAGTATAGAAACATAATTTCAATAAATTTGCTGACACCATCATTTTTAAAACTTACAAATATTCAGAACAACGGGAACAAGTTTTAGATAGCTGAGATTTCAAACATAATTGCCTCAAGCATGAGGCCTCCATGACAAAAGGAGAGATATCCTTGTCTGTTCATTATGTTTTATTTACTAGCCATGTAAGGAAGTATTTACTCTAAATATTTTTGTATTTGTTATGGACAAAGATCCACTTGGAAATAAATCTTAATATTTAGATTCAAATTATTTTTGAACTGCCTAGTATATTTCAGTTAAGTGCTATATTGGCTAATGCTTTAAAATTATAGGAAGAATAATTAAAGATTCTACTGATAAAAATTACACTTTTCAGAGTTGGTATCTAAATCATTTGGGGAGCCAAGTTAAAACCTTGATTTGAACATCTCATTAATTATCAACAGGCAATCATTCTGATTTTTGAGGAACACTTAATGCTACTTCCAAAGGCTTCTTCATGTTGCTAATACAGTCTTACATGTTGTCAACCAAGGGAAATTTACAGTAGTCAGAGCTTGTTGCACAGAACTATATCAGTAGTAAAGTTTGTCTCAGAAAATACTCAATTTCCTCTACTTTGCTTGTTTAAGACCTAGACAGCCCTGAAGATGCAATTGAAATATAAGATTAAGGTTTTGCTGGGTGTCCATCCTCGGTGGCAGCTCCTCCTATGATGAGAACAGCTGTGTTCATATCAGGAAAGTCAGCATGGCAAGCTTCTCCAGGAGAATCAGCAGCACACCATCTTTCCCCCCAGTTCTCCTTTTAGGCTGTTGGCAGCAATCCTCAGGTGAGCCTTCCACGCCCAGAGCCACGCTGATTCAGTTCAGCTGGGTGTTACAAGTTGACCATTAGTTAGTCAACCATACTATTTCAATGAGCTTGAGACAGAAAAATGAAAATTCTGAGTGAGTTGCTAGGGAATTTCATAATGAGGATCACTGGAAATATTTCTCCACACAGAATATGATCATGAATAAATTAGTAGGTCATATTCAGGATGTTACATATGTACTATAAATATTACATATTATTTTCTATAGGGATAGCCATTGTACATGAAGAAATAAAAATGTGATTACTCTTGCATACCTAAGAACTCAGAATCTGGTCTAAGTATATTCTAAGATCTAACGATCTTCTCTCTGTCATCTTCAGCATCTTTCTTTTCCCTTCTCCCCTAAAGACCATCTTCTTCCTCTTTTTCCTCTTGTGTAGCCATCATCTTCATCCTGAGTTTCTTCTTTCATTGTGAGAAGTGCACTTCCTTTTCTCCCTGTCTAGTTCTGAGCCTGTTTTATCTTCATTGTCCTCTTCCTCTTCTTCTTGCTTCTCCTCCTCATGTCCTTGAAGTAGAACAGTTTCATCTTCCTCCTTATCTCACCTCTTCCCCTGCCAGAGTCTGGTTTTTCTTTACCATCCTGATCAAATATATCTATGTGTGTGATTGGCTGCAGCAGTGCAAAAATACTTTCTCTGTAATACTCCAGGCTTGTGACCTCACAGTTAAACAAGTCAAGGGTTTTCAAATTTATTGCACTGAGATCTATGATTTTGTTTCTTCTCAGATTGAGGAAGGTTAGGTGTGAACATTTCCTTGCTGAGACTTCCAAGCATCTAGAAATTATATTCCTTACCCTCACCAAAATTTATCTTTAGTGTTTTTGATAAGAGCCATCCTTAGTAGGGAAGGAGCTATGTCTTGTGGAGTTGATCTGTTATTTCCTGATGATTAGTGATGTTGAGCATTTTTCATAAACCTGTTGATATTTGTATGCTTTCTATTGAGTAATGTCTGTTTAGGTTCATTGTCCATTTTTTAATCAAGATAATTGTATTTATGCCATTGAGTTTTCCAGTTCCTTAAACATTTGTTAGATGTAGTTTGCAAATATTTTCTCCCATTGTTTAGACTGTCTCTTC
The DNA here is from genome assembly GCA_028451465.1 of Erethizon dorsatum. Taxonomy (NCBI): domain Eukaryota; kingdom Metazoa; phylum Chordata; class Mammalia; order Rodentia; family Erethizontidae; genus Erethizon; species Erethizon dorsatum. The sequence goes on from CM051831.1 coordinate 73,254,243, forward strand.
ACACTGTTGCTTGCTCTCTCTACTATGCAAAGCTTTTTAGTATAATGTAATCTCTTTTGTCTGTTTCCTTTTGTTTCCTGTGCTTTTGGAGTCTTTTCAAAAAAAAAAAAAATATCTGCCCATCTGAATGTCCTGAAGCATTCCCCCTATGTTTTCTTCTAGTAGTTTTAGAATTTACACTTATCTCTTTAATCTATTTTGGGTTATTTGTGTAACTGGTGAGAGATGGCTGTCTACTTTCATTCTTCTCCATGTAGTTATTTAACATCACCAGAACTATTTAATGAAAACACTGTCCTTTCTCTACTGCATGTTCTTAGCACTTGTGTCAAATATCAGTTGATGTAGATGTGTGGGTTTATTTCCTGCTTTCTATTTTGTCCCATTGTTCTATGAGTCTGTTTTTATGCCAATATTATGCTGTTTTGATTGGCACAACTTTGTAGTACATTTTGAAGTCAGGTAGTATAATACACCATTCTGTTCTTTTTGCTTAAGATGGTTTTGGGTATTTGGACTTTCTGTAGTTCCTCATAAATTTTAGGATTGTTTTTTCTAGTTCTGTGAAGAATGTAATTGATATTTTCATAGGTATTGAATGGAATCTTTAGATCACTTTGTGTAGTATAGATATTGTAGCAGTATTAATTCTACTAATCTATGAGCTTGGAATGTCTTTCCAGTTTTTTGTCCTCTTCAGTTTCTTTCATCAATGTTTTATAGTTTTCATTATAGAGATTTTCACCTCTCTTGTTAAACATAGTCCTAATCTTGCTTTATGTATTTATTATGCTATTGTAAATGAGACAATTTGTATTAGCATATAACAAAACTACAGATTTTTGTATGTTGATTTTGTATCCTGCAATTTTATTGAATTTGTTTATAAAATTAATAATCAATCTTTCTCTTGCCTGATTGCTCTAGTTGGACCTCCAGTACAGCATTGAATAACAGTAGTGAACATAGCCATCCTTATTTTGTCACAGATCTTAAAGCCAGATATGAGAGATATTTCAGCCTTTGCCCATCTGGTATAATGTTAGCTATTGTCTTACTGTGCATTGATTTTATTGTGTCAAAGCATGTTCTTTTCATACCTAATTTGTTCAGAATCTTTTACACAAATGATATTGAATTTTATCAAATGTCTTTTCTGCATCTATTAAGATCACTATACTGGTTTTATCCTTCATTCTTTTGATGTTCTGTATTATGTTTATTCATTTGTGTATTTCGAACTTCCTTGCATTTATGGGATGAATTCCACCAGATCACAGCGAATAATCTTTTTTATGGACATTACATTCAGTTTGCTAGTATTATGTTGAGAATTTCTGCATCTATGTTTATCAAGAATATTTGCCTATACCTTTTTCTTTTGTGTAGTGCCCTCTTTGTGTTTTCAGAATAATTTAAGAAGGATTGGGATTTGTCTTGCACTAGATGTTTGGCAGAACTCAGAAGTGAAGATATCTGGTCCTGGGCTTTTGTTTGAGGGAAGAATTCTTATTACTGGCTCAATCTTGTTTGCTATTGGTCTGCTCAGATTTTTCTATTTATTCATGATTTATTCAGTCTTTATAAGGTGTTGTCCATGCATTTTTCTGTTTCTTCTAGGTTATCAAATTTAGGCATATAGTTTTTCATAATAATCTCTATTGATTCTTTATATTTCTGTGATTTTACATCTTTGATCTGATTTACTTTCCTCTCTTTTTCACAATTTGTCTCACTCAAAGTTAGAAATTTTGCTTATCTTTTCAAACAATGGGCTCTTTTGAATAGTCTTTTTAGTCCCTACTTCATTTATTTCTGTTTTGATCTTCATTATTTCTTTCATTCTAATTGTGGGTTGTTTTGTTCTTGTGTGATGTCTTTCTGGTTATCTTTTTGATGCTGGCATTATTTGTTAAAACTGTCCCTCTCAGTATTCTTAGTCCTATTTCTGCTATATCCTATTGGTTTTGGTGTGTTGTTTATCCGTTTTCATTTGTTTCAATAAATATAAAAATTTCATTCTTGATTTTTTATCCTACTAAAATCTGAATTTTGCTTCAGATCTAATATTTTCTTTACATATTTATGTGTTTGATGTTAGGTGTATATACATTTACTTGATTAACTGACCCCTTGGTTGTTATATAATGACCCTCACTATCTCTTTTTACTAGATTTAAAATCTAGTTTATCTGATACAGGGATGACTATTCCTACTTTCTTTTAGATGTCTTTATATTGAAATTAGAGAGTTTTTATCTTTTTTTTTTGTAATCGGATCCTTTTTCTTTCCTTCAGTTATTCTGTGTCTGAAAATTGGAGAATTTGGACCATTTATGTTTAATCCAATTATAAGTAGGAATGGACATACTATGGTCATTTTGTAACTTATTTTCTAGAACTTTTATAGTTCTTTTATTTCTTTATCCCTCTCTTATCATCTTCCTTTTGATTAAGTGCTTTCCTCTAATAGTGTGTTTTAATTCCTTGCTTATTACTTTTGGTTTGTGTGTTATAGATTTATGTTTTGTAGTTGCCATGAGAATTACAAAAAAATTGATTTTTCAGCATAATATATTTTGAAATGAAAGCAATATAACATGATTTTAAAGATTAAAAAAGACAAAGGTATATATTTTAAAAATCTTCTACACCTGCATTGCATTCCACTCAACATTTTGAATTTTTATGCCTCATTTTACATTTTTCTGTACTGCCTGTCTCTTAATGTATTAGTGTAGTTATTTTGTTTTGTTTTTTAGTCTTCATTCTAAAGGCATTAGTGACCTATATACCATGTTTACAATATTAGAACATTCTGAATTTATCTGTGTAGTTACTCTGAGTTTTATACCTTCTGATGGTTTCTTCTTCCTTATTAACATCCAGTTCATTCTGATTAAAGAAGTTCATTTAGCATTTCTCGTAGCACAAGTCTGGTAGAGATACATTCTCTTAGCTTTTTTTTTTTCATCTAGGAATGTCTTTATATTTCATTTATTTTTAAAGAATATCCTTGCCAGGTACAGTATTCTTAGTTGGCACTCTTCAGGACTGAGAAAATCTTATGCTCCTGATTCCTGGCCTAAAAGATTTCTGCTGAGAAGTCTGATGTGGCGGTAATGAGGGCCTGCCTACTGTTAGCTTTGCTGACCGAGCACTGAGTTTTAAGTCAAAATCCTGTTCTTACTATTTTGTCCTACCTCCAGCCAATGAAGTTTTGCTGCCCAAGGTTGGAGAAGTGTTCGTGAAGTCAGTCCCTAGTTCTCACGGCTGCAAGGACCTTCACAGTATTCTAAGGGATGCACCAAGGCCACATCACAGCTGGGCGTGATGCAGGCTGAAACACAATTCCATTTCCCTGGCTGAAGGTCAGCCTGGTGCTGAGCCAGGTCGAGACACTCTGTCTCTGAGCCCTGACCCGGAGGTTACTATGGTGCCTGAAGTTGGAGGATGGGTGATGACGATCGTCCCAAGGCTAGTGCTAAGCTGTTTAGCACCTGAGTCTCACAGCTGCAGGAATCTCCATAATCTGGGGAAGAAGATGTCCTAGGACCACTCCAAGGCTGGCAATGATGTAGGCCAAAATTCAAGTCTGTCCCACTGGCATGCAGGTTTCCATCTAATACTGTGGCAAGTATAGAGATTCCATTTACAAACTCTGTCCTGGGCATAAACTCTTTGGGTTCTGCCTGACACTGGGTCTTACCACAGTGTGCCTGGGTCTGACCTCCAAGAAAAAATCCTGTTCTAGTTTTCATGACCTTCTTGCTCCCAAGTGGAGCCTTTCTCCTCCTGCTGCTGCCTAAGTTTGGAAGAGATGTAGCAGTAGTACCTGGGCAACCTGGTGCCTCACTATGTGGTAAAGGCCTGGGGCAGGGGTTATGGGGCTCTGTCCAGCAATGGGTCTCACTGTGGCATGCCTGACACTGTGTTTCAAATCTAAGTCCTGTACTAATTCTTTCTCCCTTCCCTAAGTAGGAGGCACTGATCTCCAAGCTACATGGAGGAGTTTGAAGAAAGATGATATGAATAACTTTTTCCTTTCTGCCCTTTTCAATGCATCTTTTTTTTATTAGTAAAGTAAAACCAGGCAATATGGCCCACCTAGCTTTCCTGGCTTTCTTAGCTTTTGTGAAGGTAGTTTGGTGTATAGACCACTGTTCAAATTGGTATTTGTGGAGACTATTAATGGAAGATCTTATTCATTTGCATCTTGTGTCACTTCTCTCCTCAACCCATATTTTAAATTTCTGTTTTAATTCCTAGTATATTACCTATCAATAAAAATATCAACATAAAAATCTCTTTGGTATCTTCAAAAATTTTTGAGTGTATAAAATGAAACCAAAGTTGGTGAAATGCTGCTTTAACCCAAAAAAGATCCTCATAATGTTGAGTACTGGCTTGCTTTATTGAATGATTGACAGGGTCTTGCAAAGTTGCACAGGTTGGGGGCTGGGGATACAGCTCAGCGGCACAGCGTCTGCCTGGCAAGCGTGAGGTTGTGAGTTTGATTCCCGATGTCGGAAAAAAAAAAGTTGCACAGGTGGGACTCAAACTTGTGATCCTCCTGCCTCAGCCTCCCTTGGTATTGAGATTACAAGCATGAGCCAGTGTGCCCAGCTATGTTGAGAGTTTTAGATCTTATAGCAATAGGGGTAAAAGTAAAAGTAAAAAAAAAATATATACTTTTAGTGTTGCATCAATTATACTATAGAAGTAACTACTTTTTTCCACGAATGACCCATTTTTTAATACCATTTGTACTAACCATGGAATATCTGTCCTATAATTAATGAAATAAGTTTACCAAGGAGGTAGACAAGAATAGAATTTCCCCCTCATGATCATATTCTTTTCCATTTAACGACTATTTTTCATACTTACTTAGTAGGTGGAATTAAATATGCTCGCACTCATTTAATTTTTATTAACAATCTTTCATTACATTGTTATCTGCTGCACTTTGCGTGTGGAATTGTCTCTCACAGGCCTACATTTTGAAGACTTGGTCCTGCCTTTGACACTGTTGCAACATGGTGAGAAACGAAGCCTATGGGGAGGTGCTTAGGTTACTGGGGGCATGGCCTTGAAGGGAGCTGTGAGACCTCAGTCTTTTCTCTTCTTTTTCACTCCCTGCAATAAGAAGAGTGAGTTTTGCTCTGCTGCATGAGCCCACCATGATATATTGCCTCCCCTAAAACAATAAGCCAACTGCTGATCTACTGGGTCCTGTAAAACTGGGAACCAAAATAAACACATTCCCTTTATCTCAGAATCTCAGGTATTTTTTAAGGTAACAAAAATCTGACCAACACAGAAAAATGATACAAAGAGCAGGTTCTTTGCTGTGATTATGTAGCTGATAAAGTGGAAGAAACTTTGGAGTTTGTTTGCAGGAGGAGTTTAGAAGAGTCTGGAAAACAATGTGATAATTGGAGTTTAGTGGCTGGTTCTGTTAAGGGCTCTGAAAACAAAATGGTGTTAGAGATGCAGATAGTAAAGACAATGCTGATGAGGTTACAGATGGAAATAAGGATTCTATTGAAAATTGAATTAGAGGCCATCCCTCTCACAGTAGGGCAACAAATTTGGCCCATGCCCTGAGACTCTGTGGGAGGCTGTCAAAGGCTGTCAAAGGTGACAAAGTAGTTTATCTGACAAAGGAAATTTCAAGACACCAAAGCAATCAGGCATTGATAGATAGATAGATAGATAGATAGATAGATAGATAGATAGATATAGATAGATGTTAGTCAAATTGATAGTGAGAATTTGGAGCAAAGAGGGGCCGAATGCGAGGATTTGAAAAATTCACAGCTTGACTAGGAAAAAGATTGTGTATAAAGATTGTGTATTGGGATCATTAAAATGAAGCCAAGTGCTTTGCACCAGGAAATACAAAAGATGCTGGAAGGTCATTTCAGGAATCTGCAAGGTCACCCTACCCATCATATATTCAAAAATGTAGAAATGCAAATTCATTTCAAAGATTTCCATGTGAGGAAAGTCTCAAGTTAGCCTGCTCACCTTGGATTGTCTCAGGTATTATTTTCTCAAGGATTCGGTTTCCCATGTTCACCCAGCTAGGTATACAGGGGCTATTACAGTTAGGGTTCTATTGGGCCCTGGTACAGCTCATGCTTATGAACTAGAACTTGGCTTTGTTCATGTTCTGTTGGTTTTGCAAGAATGCAAAATGTAAACTTGATAGTGTCATGGAGGCTTCCACCAAGATTTCAGAGGAAGGTATGCCAAGCAGTGTGTTGTAGCATTGGAGTTCCTGCAAGCCACCACTGACAGGATGATGCATGAAGCTGTGAAAGTAAAGCCAAAGCTGCACTGGAGACCCCAGAAAAGTACAGAAGCCAACAATAAGTGGCATCTCCTGGGGGAAATTGCAGGCAGTATACACAGCCAGACTAAGAGAGTGGCCACGTTGGCTGCAACTGGAAAAGAGGTAGGAGTATGATCATCCAAGGCCCTGGGACCTCACACCATGCCTGTATGCCCTAGAACCTAAGCAGGCAAATTTAGAATTTTATCTTTGTGCTGCTAGGTTTCAGTCTTGTTTTTGTATGATTCCTAGGTATTATTTCCCTACTGATCCCTTTTGGAATAGAAAGGCTTCTCCTGTGCCTATCCCAACACGGTATCTTAAAAGTAGGTAATTTGTCTTTTGGTATCTTACAAGGGCCCACAGTAGAGTTTACTGTATCTCAGAGAAGATTTTACACTTGGAATTTTGAGCAATCCTGGACCATATGAGATCTGGAGAACTCTTGAGTATGGACTAAATGCACTTTGCACTGGAGATGGGCCTGGAATGTCCCCCAAAGCCCTGTGTGTTAAAGACTTGGTCCTCATCTTAGAATTCTTGTGAAGTGATGCAAACTTTAAGATGTAGGGCCACATTAAGAGATGGGAGGTCTTTAGTTTATTGGGGGCATGCCCTTGAAGGGGACTATGAGACCCCTTTTCTTTTTTTTTTCACTTTCTAGTCATGAGGTGAATGGTTTTATCTACCTTGTGCTCTTGATGTGTTGTGCTCCCTTGCCCAATATAACAAGGATAACTGGTCATAGACAAGTGTCTAAAACCATGAGCCAAAATAAACCAAAGTTGATTGTTTCAGGTCTTTGTTATAGTAATAGAAACCTGACACATTATCTTTACTTACAAATAAAGCAAAAAGGTTGTAATTATCTAAATATATCCAGAAATGGGAAGAGTCACACGTAAAAACAAGACAGCATGGGAAGAAAGAAGTTCTTTATGGTAAGAACTTCATTTATTCTACCTCCCCCAGTTACTATGTAGCTATGTATATTTCTATTTTATTCACATTTAAGTAAGTTGTCCTGTTCTTTTCTCTGATAAATGGGTAATATAATATTTTCAATACCAAGACATTATAAGAATTAAAATAAATAATATACATAAAGTGTCTAGAGCATAGGAGAGTCTCAAAAATTAGTGGTTAAAATTATCTGAATTATTGACTCATATTTACAAGTAAAAGTCACTTTTTTAAGAGATCTCTTATGAATCCTGGAAAGACTTATTGTCATGGTTTTGCTGATAAAAGGGTTCTCTGACTGTTCCTAAAAATAAAAATGTGCCTACGAATCATTTTTGGTGTCCTTAAAGTCAGCAAGTTAAGTAGAGGAGGCAGTTGCTGAGAAAGACCATGATTAACTTATTTTGTGGAATCTTTCTATAGGCAGATCCTAAAAAGACTAAAAGAAAAGGAGACTCTGATAAATCAATTTACAGAGAAAAGAGCAACTTTACTCAGTAACTTGAGTGAACTGAGTGGGCAGCTAGAAGGGGAGAGCAAAGTAATGCATCTATTATTTCTCGCTAGTTACTTAACTTGTATGTTTAAAAAGAGTAATGATTGGAGGGTCAGCCTCAATATCTTCTCCTGTGAAAGAAGGAAAACTACCCTAGATGTAATAAGAGAAAACCCACACTGGATCTTGTATGTGCCAGAAGAACTCTGATGACTAAAAGATCTTCCTCAGTGCTTCAAATCACTTCTACAGTGTCAGATTTAGAAAAAGCACAGTAAGTTTCCATTTTGCACTGTTACCTGAACAGAAGGTCAGAAAGGGTCTATGCATTTGATTCTGAATAGCTCACCAGTAAGTGGAATTAACTAGAACCCTAGAGTGAAATAAATGGGCTGGGATAGCTCAATATTACATTTAAGTCATTGATGAATTATATAAATTAGTGTTTCTTCCTATGAGATATGTAATGTTGTTAGTAGGTGACTGCAATAAAAGCCACTTTTAGGGTGAAAGTATTGTGATTAACATGACAGATCAATTCTTTTTGTGTTGATTTTATTTTATTTTATTAGTACCTGTGTGTAGTACATGTCTGCATTCCTTGTGGGGAGTTGGTACATGTACATGATACATCTTAATTAAATCCCTTTTCCCTTCCTTCCCTCCCCCCTCCCCTATCTCTTGATCCCCTTCCCTTTTTGTGTGTGTACATGCTTGTAGTACATAATGTTCACATTCCTTGTGTGGAATTGGTGCACATGCATAACACACACCCCACAGAGAGATGAATTCCTTGAGCCATGTTATTTAAGGCTCATTCTTAGTTCCCATTCAAGATGTCTTGTTATTAAGATACCAAAATATTTCACTTGTATGTGATCTCATCAAAAGGCACAAACTCTGACAGTAAAAGTATTTGAATCTTTGTTTTAAAATATGATACTACTGTATTACCTTCAGCTTCATTTCCTGTAATATATATGTAAGTTTTTAAACTGTCATTACTGTTGATGCATCCAACATCGTACTAGATGCTTCTCTCACATATTTCACTCTTTGTAGTACTGTAGTTGTGGGAAGCAGGCAGAATTCTCCTTATACACGAAGAAATCCAGGCTCTGAGAAGACAAATAACTTGTCCAAGGTCACACAGCCTGTGACATATCTGAAGGAATTCACACAGATAGTGAACTGACTTGATTTATATTTTAGAATATTGCTCTGGCTGCCTTCCCAGTGGCTTCCAATTGGCCTACATGGACCACTTGATCTGGCTCCAGCCTCCCCTGGGGCCTTACCTTGCATATCTGCTTGCCTTGTTTACTGCCCTCCAGTAGCCCTGGCCTTCTGTCTGCTTTTTATATAAGCCTTTATCATTCCTGTCTTGGGACTTTTATAACTGCTATTCCCATTGCTTCAAGGCACTTCCCTGAGGTCTTTGGAGTAGTGTTAAGGAGCCAGACTTCTTACATTATGCCTATCTGTTTTGTTCTGTTATTAGAAATTTTATTAATTTGTTTGTATGTTTGTATATTGCTCTTATTATTTGGGGGCTGTTTGGGGCAGGGACTTTGACTTTGTCTGCTCTCCTTCTATAGTACTAATGCCTAGAACAGTTACTAAATAAAGGTATATTAAAGAAAAGGTCACAATCTGAATCCAAGTTTATATAATTGTAAAGCTTGTGTCTCTCTCAGATTCATTTGGTATTGTTGGTCCTCATTCACTGCCTCTTGAAAATGTCTGACTGAGGCTGCCATTAACTAAGCCTTGTGCCCTCAGAGCTGCAGCTGCCTAAGATGATGCCCTTTTCTAATTCATGAAAATGTCCCATGAGGACTGGCTGAGGCCCTGGTTCTCCTACTCCCTGAGGTTATCTCTTGGGAATGATGCTGCTCAGTTAGACCACAATCTAAGTGATAGAAATGTTCTTTAAACTCAACTGTGTTAGTCAATAATGATATGCCCTGCTACTATACTATAGACAGTTATCAAATTTAAATGTATATTAGTTAAAATTAAAAAGGAAGATTCAGTTTTGAGCACATAGTGTAATGTGTAGAGTTGGAGTCTCAAAGGTTACCATCTTGGACAATCTGCATGTAAAACAGTTTCATTATTATAGAAATTTCTATTGGGCAGCATGGTTTTAAAGGGATAAGAGTAAAGTTTTCAGTGATTTACATGGGGAGTAATATTATTTTCCTCATCAATAGAATGAAAAGGCTAAACTAATGCTCAGTGGTTTTTTCTGGTTCAAACAAAATCTGAGTTTTATGTATTACTAAATATAAATGTTATTGGCTAGACAATAGTAAATGTTCTCCTTGCTACCTTTGTGTTCTCCACTATTTCTAGAATTCTAGGCCTGTCTATTGCTGAAGCTATAGTCAAGCTATGCTCTTTTGCTAAATAGAACTTATTTTCCTGTTTTAATGGGAAGTTAGATATTTTCTATCTTTTCTTGTCCCAAATTCTCTTCCTGATATTATGTCAGTGGGTTTAAGCTAATCTTGAATTTTAGCAGGTTGTTGTTAACTTTATCTAAAAAACTGACATCACTGCCAAGCATTTTGTTGTCAGTGATGATGGTACTTTTCTAAAATGGATGTCCTTTGTCTCACAATGTCCTGGACCATGACTTCTAGCCAGGCAAACATGACTATGTTCTTCTACATGGCCAGTATGGTAAAGACCAAGATGTCAAAGCTGATATGCATCTGTTCTTATTCAAAGGCAATGCTGAAGTGGTGCTGTGGAAAAAGAAATATGAACATGGTTCCATTCAGAGAACAGAAGACTTGGAGGACAGCAAGTGACTAGATCAAAGCTACCTTTAACCTAGAGTTAGCCATATAGAGAGTAATACTATGTGTCCAAGACCTCATGGTGTGCATTAACAAAACTGATGAGTGGTGCATAAACAAGACCAAGACCCAAGCGAAAAGAGTCACTGCTGGATAAAAGCATATATTGGGTCTAAAAATAGTGTAAAACAAGGTGGTTTGGATTATAAAATGATCCTGGGAAGAAAGAAGCTCTGTCTAGGGGTAAAAGGGAAGTGTGAAAATACAGTGTTACTTTGAGCTATGGTTTGAAAACTGAGCTGTCATTAAAAATCCTACTTTCTAAATAATTGTGTCCCCGTATATGCATGTATCCAACAAAGTCATTGTTTCTCATCTGTATGACTTGTAGATTATAAGTAGTCTTTGCAGAGGTAGAGGGATAGTTAGAAATGTTTAGCTTCTGTCATCATACTTTATGGGACAAAGGTTACTTTGAAAAGAAATCATCCCCAAGACACCCCTAAGTTCAGAATATCAATTTCATAGGCAATGACATAAAAAGGTTTTAAAAATTCTTCTCAGGAATTGACACCAGACAGGATCCAAGGAGGTCCCCAAAGTGGAGATAAGGAACCTAAACCACTCTACCTGTAGAATAAGTTGCAGGTCACTGACTCCTGTCACAGAAAGAGAATTTTCAGAACTAGTCAGAAAGAGGAATGAAGCAATTAGGCAGAATTTTAAAAAACACATTCAAAGAACTAGAGAGTGGGCCCCGAAGAGAGAGGCCTGCTATTCTCTGGAACTAGGACATTCATGTTTTCCTGGAGGGAGCAGAAACCTGTGGCAAACATGGCCCACCCCTCAGAAGGGTACTGGCCCATTTTACATTTGTGAACTGAGATTTTCAAAAGATGAATAATGTAAGTATTCTTTGAATTCTCTCAGTCTTTTCCTTTATCTTAAGGTCAAGTTCCTCTTCTTTGCTTTCTCAGCTAAGCCACTTTATGGGCTTACAGTATTTTTGAGGAATTTTGGATATGTTGAATCTGGAAGGAAAGGAGCCTAAATTAACCAAGGAACTGCCAATATGGATAGCTTGGAGTAACATCGACTGTGTCCCGAAAGTTCTTAAAGGTACATTTCTTTTGTTATGATTTTCCTGGTCTCCTTTCTACCTGTCTTTATTTCTTCTTTTCTACATCAGAAGTATGGAAGTCTGTAACCTAGCTGAAGGAAGAACTCCATACTTGGATGCAGTACTAAAACACTTTGTTTAGAGGTCAAGGAACTGTCTAAATTTGAGAGAAAGTGTCTAACCCCAGCTTATAATCATTAAAGTTTTACTCAAAAAATGTGTCCTTGGCTTGCTAGTTTGGCAAAGACCCAAGGCAGATCAATACATTTCTCTTTAGCTTCAACCAGAAGTAATGTTTTTTTCAGTTTTTCACCTAAATCTTCCAACAGCATTGCTGTGTAGCTGCAGAATAGCTGCTGCGTTCTGTCCCAGGAGCAGTATCAAGGATCTATCTCTGTATCAACAGTAATCTAAAGAGACCTTTGGAATAACAGATACTAAAATTATCTGCAGTAAGTGTTTTAAAAAAATACTCTGGACCCCAGAAAAGCGGGGCTTTGAAGTGAGATCCCTCCTTATAAGTCAATATGTCATTTGCTTCTAAACTAAGAATTTTTTCCTTCTAAAAGATTAAAGGTTTCAAGTGAAAGTGTTTACCTGTCATTCTGTTTAATGGTTTCTTTTTGGGTGGTAGAAAAGAAGGAAAGAATGTGAGCGGCTTTATGACCACGGAGATTTATTGGAACTAGCTCTATAGTACGTGACAACTAATGAAAAATAATGAGCCAACATGGTAATATATGAAGACCCTTTCTGCTTTAAAATTATATAAACATCAAATGAATAAACTTTTGTCTGTACCATGCTCTTCTAAACCACCTCAGGGAACTGGGCAGCTACAAAATACATACAGTCCTATGTTGGTCAAATTGGAAAGTTGAAGTTTGGCTTGCTTTGGGCTCCAGGCTGGGGTTCATACAATGAGTGAGGTTAGCAGAATGAAGCTCACCTGAGATCCAGTTATGGCTATTGGGTTCTAGGTTCTCAGAGGATGAAAATTTGGCTTTTTAGTGTGTCACATTTCCTTACATATCTAGGCAAATAAGTCGTTGCTTGTGGTTAGCCAGCTAAGGAGCAAAATAGATAGCTGGTGTTAAATATGGAACAAAATTGCCAGTAAAAAGAAGGTGACATATTTGTCTGGTTTGCCCTGGAACTTCCAATTTTCAGCATTGAAAGTCTCATATCCTAGTGAAAACTCTGAGTCCTGTGCAAACCATTATGGTTCATCACCCAAAGTAAAACTCCTATTTTCCAGCCTGAATTAAGTGTCTCCAAAGTAGTCACAATGCATGTAATTACTTCACAAGATCCTATTTTAGGTGGGATAAAATAATAGGGTTTCATCTCAGGAAGAATGAGGCAAAAGAGTGAAGCGATAAGGTTAGAAAGGCAGTGGATAGAATTGGTGTTTGAGTCCAGAGCCTTCCTATATGCTGAGCACAGATTGGTTTTTGCAGGATTCCACCAAAAAAGGCCTTCATTATCACACTGTTATAAAGTGCACTGTGACAGTTAATCTTGATTGTCAGCTTGATTAAAATGAGAGATGCCTAGAAACTTGATAAAGTATACTTCTGGGTGTGTCTTTGACGATATTTCCGGAGATGACTGACATTGTGGTTTAGCCAACTGAATGGAGAAGACCCACACTGAACGAGGGAGGCACCGCCAATGCATGGGCGCCCAGACGTAACAAAATGCAGACGAAAGGGGAGGCTCTCAGGTGCTGGATCCTTCTTCAGCACATCGGTTTTGTTTTGTTTTGTTTTGTGTGTGATTGCCCCCAGACATCAGATTCTAGCTTCTTAAACATTTGAATGAGACTTGCACCCATGATTCTCCAAGAAGCTTAGGCCACCAGTCTTAGACTGGAGCTGCACCATCTGTCTCTCTTGTTCCAAGGCTTCGAGCTTCTTGGCCTGAGCGGCTACTGTCTTCCTCAGCAGTCCAGCCTGCAGATAACCCCTGTGGAACTATTCAGCCTCTGATCATGTAAGCCGCTCTTGTAAATTCCCTTCCATAATTAAATATACATTCTATTGATTTTGTTCCTCTCGAGAATGCTGAACTAATACAGGTTAGTTATGCGTTGCATATCAATTCTTAGGCCTGTTTTCAGTTTAATAAGAGTACAGCAAGAAAAGTGTAAGTACTATTCCCTTCATTTAAGAAGTGTAATGCAGGGCCAGTGAGATAGCTCAGCAGCATAAGCACCTGCCTGGCAAGTGCGAGGTCCTGAGTTCAACCCCCGGTACCCACAAAAAAAAAAAAAAAAAAAAAAAGAAGAAGTGTAATGCAGCAGTAATTATGGGCCAGGAACCCTGCAGGAGATGTAAGTAAGAGAATGCATTTCATCTCTTAGAATTCCTAAGAGTGTTATATTATGGGAGTGATGGAGGAAGCACTTTTACAAAACTACTCCATAGCAGAGGGTGCCGGAGGAACACAGAGCTAATGAACCTCCTAAGAGAAACAGGATCTGTTAAGTGAGCATATCAGTAGGTGAATCTAGGATGGATAAAGATCTGAAGAGTGTAGCTGATGTTGAAAAGATATTCAGAAAGAAAAAAAGTACTTATGTTCAGGAGCCACATGATAAGTGGGAGAAGGAGCAGGAGAGCACAAGAGAGAGTTCTGTGAAAGCAGTACAGGTAAGGAGTTCTTTTGAGGCTAAATAAATATTCCTAAGGATTTTTAAGTATCTTACTGCTGATGCGATGTTGGAAAAATCTTACTTTATCATTTCTTATGAAATTGTCAATAAAGTCTATAACTTATTGACATTTTATGATAAGCAAATATTTACAGGAATTCAAAGAGATCTTGATTTCCAAATCCAGATTGGCAAAGCCTGGGGGAAAGTAAAATCCATGGGCATTCAGGGGCGGGAGGCTGGAAGCGAGCAGACGGCTGGTTTCTGGAGTACAGTGAGCTGCCTGTGCTGGATCCTGTTAAGCCAACCACAGGGGCCATCCTGTTTGTATCCAAGCACTGTCATTAACTCGGGACAGGCTTGATGAGCTCTCAGAGGGACGTTGCTTCACTCTCCCTCTGGGTCTCCCTTTCTCAGGAAGAAGCTGGCCATTCGGTTGCAGGAGGCTGCTGAAGCCACACAAGTGGCCAATGCCAGGAATGCCTCCCTGGAGAGGGCCAGGCACCGGCTGCAGCTTGAGCTTGGGGATGCCCTATCTGACCTTGGGAAGGCCTGCTCTGCAGCAGCTGCCCTGGACCAGAAGCTGCGGCACTCTGACAAGGCCCTTGACGATTGGAGGCAGAAGCACGAGGAGGCCTAGGCCTTGCTGGATGCCTCTCAGAAGGAGGCCCAGGCTCTCAAGCTGAAGCACGCCTGTGAGAGAGCACTGAGGGCCAGGAGATGCTGAAGAGGGAGAAAGAGAGTCTCCAAGGTACACTCAGCAGGGCTCACAGCCCGATCAAGAGCTGGAGGCTTGGGGAGAGCCCTGGCTTTGCAAGTAGGCATTTCTGAATCCTGACATTTTTACTTTCCCTATCATGTTCCCATTTGTGTTTTAACTTTTCAAGTTTTAATACTTCAGTTTTGAAATTTCTTACTACAGATGCTATTTGTATTAAATTAATTCTAAAAGTAGAACTGGTTACACAGCTTCAGCTCCAGTTCTATACTATAAAAAAAGCCATTCTGAAGAAAAATTTTTGAGCTGGGTGTGGTGGTGCATGCCTGTAATCCCAGCACTTGGGAGACTGAGGCAGGAGGATTGCTATGAGTTAGAGTCAGCCTGGGATGCACAGTGAAACTCTTTCTCAAAAAACAAAGCAAAAAAAAAAAAAGAAAAAAAGAAAATTTTTTGATATTCATAGCCTTACCACAATTTTCCATGTATATATTCATATGTTTAACCATCACCCAAATTATACATTGCTTTGCATCTTTTATTTTTCATTTAGAAGTATGTTTTGTATCTGGGACCCCCGGCACCAGTGACGGGTGACTTCCAACAAAGAAGAAGGAAAGAAGGAGCAGACCGCGCGCGTGCACCTTCTAATATCCCGGGAGTTGGAGCGCCGGCGGAGGCTCAATTCTACGGACACACGGTGGCAGCTGGCGCCCAGGGAGCCCCCACGGAGGATCCTGAGACAGCGGCGGGGCAGGGGAGCGGCGGAGAACGGCGCTGACCGGCGGTGAGTGTCTCTCAGCCACAGCTGCCCCGCGCCAGAGAGCGACCGGCCGGGCGCCATTGTGGGGGGTGTGGCGAAACTCAGAGCGGCTCGGAAACTGCTCTGGGAACTTGTGCTCCGGACAGGGCAGCACGGGGCCTCTCAATTGAGCCCACGAAAGTGTGCTGAGGTCAGCAGGTGAACGAGACTGGACTCTCAGCCACACCTGTCCCGCGCCAGAGAGCGACCGGCCGGGCGCCATTGTGGGGGGTGTGGCGAAACTCAGAGCGGCTCGGAAACTGCTCTGGGAACTTGTGCTCCAGACAGGGCAGCACAGGGCCTCTCAATTGAGCCCACGAAAGTGTGCTGAGGTCAGCAGGTGAACGAGACTGGACTCTCAGCCACACCTGTCCCGCGCCAGAGAGCGACTGGCCCGGCGCCATTGTGGGGGGCGTGGCGAAAAACCAGAGCGGCGGGAACCAGTGCAGGGAACCCGCGCTCCGGACAGCACGCTGAGCCTCTCAGGCCCAGGGATCGTGAAAGGGCGGCGAGAGCGGAGGCGAGCTAGACTGGTCTCTGCCTGAAAGTACGCGCCTCTGCTCACCACCCGCCATAGGGTGCTCCTGGCTTACTGGGACGGACCTGCACAGAACAGGACTTTGTCACAAGGTACCTGCCTACAACAGAGTCAACACCTGGAACTGATTCTTTTTATATTTTTTATTTTTATTTTTATTTTTTATTTTTATTTTTATTTTTTTTCTCACTGATTTGTTTTTTTGTTCTGGCGAAGGGTTTTTTTTGTTTTTATTTTGTTTTGTTTTGTTTTTTGGTGGGGTTTTATTTTTGATCTGTCTGTTTTATTGTTTTTATCTTTGTTTTTGTTTCTGTATGTGTATTTGCTCTTTCCTTCATTATTCTCTCTGGTTTTTTATATGAGTGTAAACAGCGCCTCTAACTTCTTTCTGATTGTGGTTGTGATCTGTTCTTCCTTTTATCCCTTCCTTCTCTTTTTACCACCTGTCCTCTGCACTAGTGTCCCAATTTTAGTGGGATCCCTCTTGGTCCTCTAACCTTACATCTAATTCCTTCCTCTTCTCCCAATACTCTATTTCCTCCTTAACTCATCTTAAATTTAAACTCCTCAAGGAAAAATTGACATACATAGGACTTGTATACTGCATATAATTTTTCTGGTGTGTTTTAGATTTTGTTATATAACTGCAACTCTATACAGCTAAAAGTGGTAAATAACTGGTTAGCTCAGTCTGTCATTTTTTAGGCTGTGTTTGATGCTTTAGTTAACATTATAGCCAAATGTGAAATAATTGTTCTAAACATCTTTCCTTCCTGATATTTCATGATTGAGATTGACTAAGGGACACAGAAAATACAGTGGCACAGTACCAAAGAATCAAGGACTGGGCCAAACAGGTAGCAACTTCGCATACCCAACGAATTGAAGAGGTAGGATCTGGCAGAAAGCTCAAAACCTAAAAGCAAGCTCCACTTGGAAGATACTGCAGAGAAGTAGTCATCTTCTAAAGATCTTAAACACTAGCAATAAAGTAACCTACTATAGGTAATTTGCAAACATCACCCCAGGAATTAAAGAAAGAAAAAATGAGACGACACTTAAACAAGATGCAACCACACACATCCAATTCACCAAAGGCAAACCTAGGGAGCAACGAGGTGGGACAATCCGAAAGCCACCCACCTGGCCTATCTGAAGTGGTAACAACAAAGCAACTGAATGAGGTTCTGGAAAAAATTAAAACAGAAATAATCTCACAGATAACTGCAGAGATAATGTCTACAATGAAGACCATGCTTAAGGACACTATAGCTGATACAGACAAAAAAATAGATGAACTTAAGAAAACTATAGAAACCATGAATGCTCAGCATAGGAAAGAAATGGAATCTATAAGGCAGATTCAAGCAGATATCCAAGAGATAAAAAATTCCATTGAAAGTATTTGTAGCAGAATAAGCCAATGCGAGGACAGGATCTCAGATATAGAAGACAGGCTTGCAATTAGTGATCATGAAATGGAAAAATTCTTAAAAATAGCAAGGGACCATGAAAAATCAATTCAGCAGCTGCTAGATGACTCAAAGATAAACAACTTAAGAATAATTGGAATAAATGAAAAAGCAGGAGATAGCATCAACGACATTAAAACCTTGTTCAAAGACATAATCAGGGAGAACTTTCCTGGAAGAGAAAAGGAATTTGACACCCCTATAAGTGAAGCTTTTAGAACACCAACTAGACATGATCAAAAAAAAACTTCAGCCAGACATATTATAGTCAAGATCCCAGAAATTCAACAGAAGGGCAGAATCTTAAAAGCTGTTAGGGAGAAGAGACAAATCACCTATGAAGGAAAACCCATCAGAATCACAGCAGACTTTTCAGCACAAACCCTCAATTCAAGAAGAGCTTGGAATGATGTATTGCAAGCTCTAAAGGAAAATAATTTTCAGCCCAGATTGATGTACCCTGCAAAACTATCTTTCAAAATTGATGGAGAAATAAAATACTTTCATGACAAAGAACATCTGAGAAAATTTATGACCACCAAACCAGCACTCCAAAACGTTCTGAAGGACATTCTAGAAAGAGATAGGAACCCCAACAGAAGGAATCCACCAGGCAGGGCAAATAATTAAATAGCCGGAAAGCGGAAAAACAAAGAGTGGGAACCAACAACAGGAAAATATCATGACAAGTCAATACATATCAGTTTTAACCATCAATGTTAACGGTCTCAATTCACCAATCAAAAGGCACAGACTGGCGAAATGGATCAAGAAGCAAGATCCAACAATATGCTGTATACAAGAAACACATTTAATTCAGAAAGAAATTCATAGACTGAAAGTCAAAGGATGGAAAACAATACTCCATGCCACAGGAACCCAGAAAAAAGCAGGGGTAGCTATTCTTTTTGCAGACAAAGTGAACTTCAAGCCAAGAAGGATTCAGAGAGATAAAGACAGTCATTACATCCTTGTAAAGGGAACAATCCAAGAGGAAGAGATAACGATCATAAATATATATGCATCAAATACCAATGCACCCAGCTATATAAAACAAGTACTAAAGGACATGAAAAATCAAATAAGCACTAATACAATTATATTGGGAGATCTCAATACTCCACTGTCACAAAAAGATAGATCAACTGGACAGAAAATCAATAATGAAATAGTAGAACTGAACCAAACTTTTGAACAAATGGACTTACTAGATGTCTACAGAGTGTTCCATCCCACAACATCAGAATACACATTTTTCTCAGCTGCACATGGGACGTTCTCCAAAATAGACCACATACTAGCTCATAAAACCTGCTTAAGTAAATGCAAAGGAATTGAAATTATCCCATGCATATTATCAGACCATAGTGCAATGAAATTGGAAATCAATGGCAAAAGATCCCACAAAAACTCCCTAAACACATGGAAATTAAACAGCATCCTCCTGAACAACCAATGGGTCACAGATGAAATTAAAGAAGAAATTAGTCACTTTCTACAACTGAATGATAATGACAGTACAACATACCGGAACTTATGGGATACAATGAAAGCAGTCCTAAGAGGGAAATTTATAGCATTAAACACTTATATCAGGAAAATAGAGCACGCGCAAATAAACAACTTAAGGGTGAACCTCGAGCTTCTAGAAAAAGAAGAGCAGGTTAAGCCAAAAGCCCGTACAAGGGAGGAAATTATAAAGATCAGAGCAGAAATTAACGTATTGGAGACTAAAAAAACAATACAAAGAATCAATGAAGCAAAAAGTTGGTTCTTTGAAAGAATAAATAAGATTGACAAACCCTTATCCAACCTTATTAAAAAAAGAAAAGAAAAGACTCAAATCCATGCAATTGAAAATGAAAAGGGTGATATCACGACAGACCCTGCAGAAATCCAGAAGATCATCTATACCTATTTTGAAAATTTATATTCTACTAAGATGGAAAATGCAGAAGAAATGGACAGATTCCTAGATTCGTATGAATTACCAAAGCTGAATCAAGAAGATTTAAAAATCCTAAATAAACCAATATCAGCCAATGAAATTGAAGATGTAATTAAAAACCTCCCAACAAAGAAAAGCCCAGGCCCTGATGGATTCACTGCCGAATTCTACAAGAAATTTAGAGAAGACCTAACGCCCCTACTTCTCAAACTTTTCAATGAAATTGAAAGGGAAGCAATACTCCCAAATTCATTCCTGGAAGCAAGCATTACCCTGATACCAAAACCAGAGAAGGACCCAACTAAGAAAGAGAACTACAGGCCAATCTCCCTAATGAACATAGATGCAAAAATCCTTAATAAGATACTGGCAAACAGAATCCAACAAATCATCAAGAAGATTATACACCATGACCAAGTTGGATTCATCCCAGGGATGCAGGGATGGTTCAACATACGTAAATCAATAAATGTAATACAGCATATTAACAGAACCAAAGACAAAAATCACATGATCATCTCAATAGATGCAGAAAAAGCTTTTGACAAAGTCCAGCACCTTTTCATGATAAAAACCCTACAGAAAATTGGAATAGAGGGTCTTTATCTCAATCTGGTAAAAGCTATCTATGACAAACCAACAGCCAATATTATACTAAATGGCCAAAAACTGAAAGCCTTCCCTCTAAAATCAGGAACAAGACAAGGATGTCCACTGTCCCCACTCTTATTCAACATAGTTCTGGAAACTTTAGCCAGAGCGATTAGACAAGAGAAAGAAATAAAAGGAATAATGATTGGAAAGGAAGAAGTTAAATTATCATTATTTGCAGATGACATGATACTCTACACAGAAGACCCCAAAAACTCCACTAAAAAACTGCTAGATTTAATAAGCAAATTCAGTAGTGTAGCTGGATACAAAGTCAATACTCAAAAGTCAATAGCCTTCCTGTACACAAATAACAAACTTACTGAAAGAGAAATTAGGGAAACAATACCTTTCACAATAACATCCAAAAAAATGAAATACCTAGGAATCAACCTCACGAAGGATGTAAAAGACCTCTATACTGAAAACTACAGTACTCTGAAAAAGGAGATTGAAGAGGATATCAGAAAATGGAAAGATATCCCTTGCTCCTGGATAGGAAGAACCAATATAGTGAAAATGGCCATACTTCCAAAATTGTTATACAGATTTAATGCAATCCCAATCAAAATTCCAACAGCATATCTCACAGAATTAGAGAAAACAATCCTAAAATTCATTTGGAATCAGAAGAGACCTAGAATAGCAAAGGCAATTCTGGGCAACAAAGGCAAGGCAGGGGGCATCACAATCCCCGACTTGAAATTATACTATAAAGCTACTGTGATAAAAACAGTGTGGTACTGGCAAAAAAACAGACCTGAAGATCAATGGAACAGATTAGAAGATGCTGAAACAACCCCAGACATACTAAGCCACCTTATCTTTGACAAAGGTGCCAAACACATTCGCTGGAAGAAAGATAGCCTCTTTAATAAATGGTGCTGGAAAAACTGGCTCTACACATGCCGAAGATTAAAACTAGATCCATATCTTTCACCATGCACTAAACTAAATTCAAAATGGATCAGAGATCTAAATATTAAAACAGAAACATTAAATCTGCTGGAAGGTAGGATAGGTAAAACCCTTGGAGACATTGGTGTAGGCAAAGACTTTATGAATAAAAACTCAACCGCACGGGAACTATCCCAAAGAATCAATAACTGGGATCTCATCTTATTAAAAAGCTTTTGCACAGCAAGAGAAACCACCAACAGAGTGAAGAGACAACCCACAATGTGGGAAAAAATGTTTGCCAGCTGTTCCTCAGACAAAGGATTACTATCGAGAACATATAAAGAACTCAAAAAAATCAGACCTCCCAAATTTAAAGACCCACTCCAAAAATGGGCATCTGAGATGAATACACATTTCTCAGATGAAGAAATACTAATGGCAAATAAATATACAAAAAAATGTGCAACATCACTAGTCATTCGAGAGATGCAAATTAAAACAACACTGAGATACCATCTCACCCCAGAAAGAATGGCTACTATTAAGAAATCAACTAATAACAAATGCTGGAGGGGCTGTGGGGAAAAAGGAACCCTTCTTCACTGTTGGTGGGAGTGTCGACTGGTACAGCCACTGTGGAAGTCAGTGTGGAGATTCCTCAGAAAACTAGGGTTGGAGGTCCCATTTGACCCAGCTATTCCCCTTCTGGGCATCTTCCCAGAAGAATTAAAAACATCGTACCACAGCGATATATGTGCACCCATGTTTATAGCAGCACAATTTGTAATAGCCAGATCTTGGAAACAACCCAAATGCCCATCAACTGAGGAATGGATAAGAAAGATGTGGTATTTTTATACAATGGAGTACTATTCAGCCATAAAGAAGGATAAACTGGAGACTTTTATAGGTAAATGGATGCAACTCGAGAAAATACTCATAAGTGAAATAAACCAGAAGCACATGTGTAAGCATCGTATTGTCTCTCTAGTATGAGAAACTGAAAGAGTAAATAAGATCCAAAATGTACAATAGACATGGTGAATCAAAAAGAAACTGGTCAAAAGGAAAGAGAGACTGGAATAGGGAAAAGAAAGAAGGGAAAGGGAAAAAAATTGTATATATATATATATATAAGATGGTTAAGATAGATACACTACCATTTTTACTTAGTTCATTGAAGAGTAAGGTTTGTGCCAATAATGTTTGGACAATTGAATGCTAATGTCTGGTGTCCTGAATAACTAACTTAAAGATAGTAATACGTAATGTATTAACCATTGTTACCCTCCTATTATGTTTGTTTGAAAATTTGTTCTTCTTTTGATTTGTTTTGTTTTTTCTTCTCTTTAAAATAAAAAAAAAAAAAAAAAAAAGAAGTATGTTTTGTAATTTAACAAACATTTTTATACCCCATGATTTATACCAGGAGCTGTTCTATGTACAATTATTCATTGTTTAACCTTCACAAAGGTCTTAGTGTTAGTTTCATATATAAAATAAAGATTAAATTAGCTACATAAGGTTAAGTAAAATGTGAATATGTAGCACAGCTGGGATCTGAGTTGACCAGTTGGATGCAGTGTGCACTTAACTACCTAGCTATGCTACCTTGCCACGCACCTCGTGGCTTTTGTATACCTATCCATGGAGGCCTGCCTCATGCTTTTAAAAAGCCATACAGTGTTTCCTAATAAGGATGATCAACACTTAGACTTTATTCATTTTAGAGCTGATATTCACAGTTATAAATTATCCTATATCGTACATTCACATGCATATATTGTGCATTTGTGAAAATATATCTATACAATAGGATCCTAGAAACGAAATTACTGGGTTAAAGGAATAAATTTTAAAATTATGATATACTGCCAAGCAGTCCTTAGAAGTGCCATTTTACACCAGCACCAAAAGGGATATGCATGAAAGCCCTGAGATGCCCTGAAAGCACATTTGTTACTATTGGAGGCATAAATTAAACTCCCTTCCTCTGTTGACCTACATCAGGTCACTGACCAGCATGTGAGAGGTGTTAGAAGGGTGGTTTTAACACTTTGCCTGTGTCTAAATCACTTGAAACATAGGGCCCACCCCTTCTGATTCAGTAGGTAAGGGATGGAGCCTGTAAATACGCCTTTCTAGCAATTTCCTAGTTGAGGTCCATGTCACTCGTCTGGGGACCCCATGTGCTCTGGGATGTGGCTTGGGGCTTGAGCTTGTTTCGAGAGCTCTGTGGGTGGTTCTGGGGTTCAGTCAGAATTGAGAAAATCTGCTCTCTATTTTTTCCAGGAAATCTCTCTTTAGGGAAGAACTTATCAGAAAAAGATTATAGTTCACATGAGAATTCTCATCTAAATGTTTGATTTTGTAATGGTTAAAAATTCTTGACATGCCTTACTTAAAGCTTTACTGCATGCTTTAAGTTCTTGCCTCAGTGTTGTGTGGCGCCTGAGACCACGCCAGCCCCTGGTATTGCCAGCTAAGCACATGCACTGGAAGTAAAGCAATTTCACGGCTGTGTCCAAGAGCACCCCTGGGTAAAATCTGGTATGACTGTAACAAGCAGAACCAGCATGGAAAGGTACACATCCTGTCCAGCATACAAGACTCCAAGAAGCACCAACCTCACCAATTGTGACAGTTTTCTGGAAGGTGGCAATGGACTATCTAAAGGATGGATGCCTTTTTCTAGTTCTCACAGAAGTCCCGGAGGACTCGTGGTGGCCCTGCCCTCGGGTTACCAAGGGCTGCATGAACATGGTCCCAGTGGATATGAGACGGAGCCCCGTCACCAACTTTGCTTTCACTAATGTAACTTTTCAATAATCTCCAGAACAGATTTCTAGTCTGACAAACCAGGTTAGAGAAGGGACCGGAAACATATAACTGCAATGGAAAAGTTAAGAAACTGGTTGAACAAAAGATGACTGAAGCCCAGTGACACTGGAACAAACAGGAGCATGATCACTAGGAAGGGAAGGTTTCCCTCACTGGGAAAAAAGAAGCTCTACCTTCCAGTAACAACAACAGCAACCACACAATCGCACTTCATTAATCGCTATGTGCTAGGCACCACAGGTGAAAATGACAGTAAAGTCACAGCACCCAAACCATTTAGTACCACTAGGTGGCAGTATATTCTATTAGCCCTTTCATAAATTGTATCTTCAGTCTCATTATAAGCACTTCATCAACTTGGACATGTATTTATGATATGTTATTTCTTCTCCAGGGTGAGCCTTTATGAGAAAATTCATCAGGTATTTTATGCCATAAAACTAAAATTATCCCAGGTCAACTTCTTTAAAGGCTCACTTTCTTGGTGCATTCTAGAGGGTTAGAGATGACTGCTTCCCCTTGAAAGAACTATATATTCCCCCTGAGAAAATTACTATGCAATCATTTCTTTTTGGTTTATTTTCTTTTATATCAAAGCTAGTATTGAGAGGACAGAAAAGGAGGTCTTAAAATTCCCAAATATTTCTTATTTTTATTTGAAGTTACAGTCAGTCTTACTTTTGACCCTTGGAGGTATGTGTTACACACGCTTCGGAGAAGCTATAAACAGTGACTCCTGTTCTGAGAACTGTCCAGAGTTCACTAACCAACAGATTGCATCAACCTTATGTCCTATATGACCAGTATACTCCAAGTGTTTTTACATTTCTTCTTTTATGTACATTTTATCTTTGGAATGGGCTTCAAAATTTCATCAAACTTGTACTTTTAAAATTGAATTCCCTTTATAATATCCCTGACATTAATTCCCTGGCCGGTACTTAAACACTCAGAACCTCAAGGCATCTCCCTGTCAAAGCCATGCATATCTGGTAATAGTACTAATTAAAGTTATAATGGCTCACCACACATCGAGGACATCCTAAATTCCTCTATTTGTTCTTTATATGACAATATTTGGATACCATGCTGTTGCTTATTCTTTGAACACATCCAACTATTCTTCTATCCCTCTGTGATGTCCAGAATCAAAGATTCCAGGCAGTAGTCATAACCCTTTTTGTTCTAGCTTTGATACTTTCATTGATTTACCCCAAAGATGGAATATGTTAGAAAAAGTCAAGAGTAATAAATGCAAGCATTTACATATAGTCACAGACATGATTGAAATTTTCTATTTAAAAATGCTTTAAAATTCTAATTCTTGAACTACAGCGGAAAGACCTGAGAATGTCAAAGCTGCAAGTGAATCCACAATGAAAGAAGTTACTCATCTTTCATCTTGTTCCAGTCATTAGGGAACTGATATGAACCTAGATCTCCCCCAGCAACTCTAAAGAAAGCTGTATCAGTGACATATATTTCAAGAAAAAAATTAAACTTTTCTCCAAAATGAGATTTTGCTTAATGCTTTTATTTATTTTTGGGAGCTTTAAAACATAATAAGAGCAAGGTTCTTCATTTGCGGCTTGAACTTGTGGAAGCTAAAGCAGAACTTGAAAGAAAACTTTCAGGGAGAAGAAGAAATGGTTTAACACTATTTTGATGAACGACAATTACATACAGTACTTCGGAATCCTTTAATGAACAGAACTTATTGTGTTAGTTGCTTTTGTGATCTCTTTTGGAATCTTATCAAAGAAACTCAATCTATTTCTACACTAGAATCTTCTTCTAAAATGCACAACTATTAATATAAAAGAATATCGATACCAAGTTACTGCCAGGTTTTATGATTTTCTTATATTCAAGTGTCTACTCTCATGAGAATCAAGGTAACACACCACCAAAACAAAATAAAATAAAAGAAAGAAATGAAAGAAAACACCACAAGGATGTGTATACAGACTATGTATACTGTCTGGTCTCCTTGTATCAATTATCTTTTCTGAGAATTCAAGAAACTGATTAATCATGTTGAACCATGGAAGAAAGGACTAAAAAATTAGTTGCTATACCTTAAAGTTAATGCCATGTCAGAGGAAGTTTCACGTACTCATACCTGTACCTGCAGCTGTTTGTTTGGAGAGGGCAGAGCCAAGAGCTAAGCTGCTTATTGAATCCCTGTTCAAACAGCTGAATCATAATAATCAGGAAACTGAAGTAGATAGTGCTCACAGATTGGAGTTTTCCTTAGCTTCATCATAACAAGATGATGACTGCAGACATTTCACTTCTTAGCTACTCAGGAAGTGAGGGAATAAAAGCAGCCCCTACGTATCTAGAAGGCGTGAGGAAGATCAGTATGCTGATGTTCATAAAGCACTTCACACTCTCTAGATCAAAGGCACAACTATAGGCACATGGAATTAAGATGGTTATTATTATCTATGTGATCTCTTCCCTTAAGTCAAAGCCATAGTCAGCAATGAAAGTCATTTGCTTCTGAGGTTCAACTGGTAACTTGCCATCAATGTGTTTGCTAAATAATTAGAAAGCAGTAGCTGCAATAAAATACCTGTTAATGTGTTCCATTGTACTGGTTTCTTTCCCTAAACCCCTTTTGCAGCCCAAACTCCCATGAGGTCAGTATTTAATGAGGATGTCAAGCCAAATTTGGCCCTCTGTGTGCTTTGAATTATCCTTGTTCTCACTCACTGGCGTTTTCCTTCATAGAACTGTGGAAAGCTGAAGAGGCTCTGAGTCAGTGTCTCAAAGAATTTTTTTGATGAAGGGCAAAAACATTGGGCCTTGATGTTTGTCCTACTTCCTTTCATGAGGAACAAAAATGAATGTCTCCTTGCGCAGTTAAAAAAAAAAAAAAAAACTAACTTCAGGTAACGTCAAGCCTGTGCCTATAAATAAACCCAGCTGAGGAAAAATGAATCCTCAGAGAGTCTGTGTCTCGACAGGTACATCTGAATGTCATAGAGCAGTTCACCAATTATAATAATCTTAATGCAAAGGAAGCCGGAGATCCAAACAGCTGAGGTTAAGGGAAAAAAGCACTGAAGAGAGCTAGAACTGTGAAGAGGCTGGAATAAAAGGGGCAAGCTGGAAGCATGGGATGAGCTCTTCCTAAATTAGTTAATGATTCACAGTAACTAAAATAGGAACATCCAGAAAGGAAAGATGAGCATATTTTATAGAATATCATAAATGCCATCCCAGACCTTTCCCACTCTGTTTGAGTGCAGATTGTATCAAATGCCTTGTTTTCATCTGATATTTTAACCCGACTTCAAAGGTAGGAGGCAATTGATTAGACTGCCAGGGAAAAATAAGCACAATCATACAATTCCAAGAAATCAAGGATAAGCCAGATAAGTTACAGACCTCAAGAAAATATTGCCTGTGGGCAGACATGGTTCAGCGTCCTACGTCCACATAAACCATTAGCTCCAAAGATACTGAAGCAGTCCAGTAAGACAGGACCCAGGAAATTGAAGGGAACAAGAAAGTCAGAGAAGATAGAGCCACAGAAAAAGGCAAAATCTTGATAGGGTGCAGACTGTGTAACTCACTCAACTCCCCTGCTGCCAGTCTCTCTGGTAGTCTGAGTGAGGCCAGCCCAGAGGCCTTTGGTGAAGAAACATAATGAGCAGGTGCAGGTGTGTGATACATTTCATCTATTTACAAATATTTGAGCTCTTAATGTTGGCAGGATACTGTGCCTGCTATTCTAGTCAGTGCTTCCTAAAGTTTTATGGATGATATAGCTACTTTATGTCTTTATTTCTACAAATGTTATTACTGCCATAACTAGAAGGAAAAAAGTAACGGTGCAGTCATGATGGAAGGAGAGGAGCTTTGGTGGCTGACTTTTATTTCCTCCAGCCTAAACTCAGGAAAGAAGGCCAGCTTGAAGGCCATTGGGTGTCCATATTGCCACATAGGTAAAGCCCTTCTATCAAGACCTGGCTGAGAATAGGTTGGTCAGGTGCATTCTGAATCTCCAGGGACCCCAGCTGTAGTCCTCTCCCAGCTGTTTCAGGAAATGCCACCCCACAGCTACGGTGCACCTGGTTCATGTTCTGGTCCTCCTAAATATACCCAGGAATAGTCTGTTGGGAAACAAAGCACTGGAACTCCTTATTCTATCATAATATGTTCATTTATTTTGGTTTAATTGCCTATGGAAGGGTCTGGCAAACTTTTTCTGTAAGGGGTCAGATTGTGAATATCTTTGGCTTTGTGGGCCAAATGGTCTCTGTGCCAATAATTCAACCCTGCAGCTGTAGCTTGAAAGCAACCCTTGACAACAGGGAGTCAAATGAATTTGGTGGATTTGGCCTACAGCCCATGGTTTGCCAACCCTGGTCTACAACCTCAGCTATCTGATGATATTCTAATGTCTTTTCCTTCCATAAGGCCCACTCTTCAGAACGCAGTCCGGGCAGATGTGGCTATGTGGTCTCAATTTACATGCACCATCTTTTAATTTTTAAAAAAATTGTCTTACAGAGTTTCATCCAGAAAATACATTTAAATATCTTCCCATTTCTAAGTGAAATATTTTTGCATGGCCTCAGAAAGTATGGCCTTAAACATAGTATTTAGTTGGCAAAAAATAACTTGTTAATAATTTAAAATTTAATCATATGTATTTGGATTAAGGGGAATCTCTATAGTATTTTAAGAGAAAAAGTGGCCCATTGAATTGATTGTCAATTTAAAATAATTAGGTTTCCAAAGCTTTAAGCGTTGTTAATATTATTCTTTTAAAATTTGGTTTCTGTTCTCACAGCTGAAGAAAAAAGGAATTTCTTACTATATTGCCCTTGCTCCTGAGAGCTTCAATTTTCTTTAAAAAATGCACTTGAGGCAGTTTTCATTTTAAAGATTTCTTGACTGTGTGGGAAATGTGTTGGTTGTTTAGCAGGCATTCTCCAGGCCTGTGTTACTTCCATTCTTCTTAAACCATAGTACTTTTTACTTGTCTGCAGGCAGTCATGAAGTTTCGTAAACAGCTATGGGAAAACTGGCATTTCAAGCATTCAGTCAACTGTACTTCCGTACAGAAGATTTTGACAAGTCCAGGGATGCTGTAGTATTTCAGTGTAGGGAGAGCTGGTTGTGGCAAAAGAGTTTTTCCCCCAGTAGAAGAAAGAGAAATTCTTCATTTCAGTAACTAGCGTGTGAGTGTCACTGTACAAGTTTGCGAGGGCTGCTGTCACAAAATGCACAGACCGAGTAGATTAAAGAACACAAATTAATTTTCTCACAGTTCTGGAACCTGTAAATCTGAGGTCAGTGTGTCAGCAGGTTTGATTTCTCCAGAAGCCCTTGTCCTTGGCTTGCAGACAGATGGTCACCTTCTGTGTTTCCACATAGCCTTTCTTCTGATGCTCACATCCCTAGTGTCTCTTCATCTTCTTAAGAGAACTCCTGTGCTATTGGTTAGAGTGTCACCCCAACAGTCTCATTTTATCTCAGTTAGCTCTTTAAAACCCCTGTCTCCAAATACAGTCTCATTCTGAGATACTAGGGGTTGAGATTAAACATATGAATCTGAGGTCACATGATTCAACCCATAATGATCCCTGTTAACTTTGTACATTTGCAGGTCTATATGATTCTGATCTGGAAGCTGAACAAAAGTCCAGCACCTAAGGATAGGCATGGAAGGTCAACCTCAGCTTGTGAGGTCTACAGAGATAAGACTGCAGAAGAGTGATGCAAGCCCTGGGCTGTGGATCCAGAAAAAGTAGCTGCCACATATTTCTGCAACTTGATTCTGAGCTCCCCCGACCATGGCCAGGACACATGGGGCTTCCACCTGTGACATAACTGCATGCTCCAGCTGCACTCTTACTGCCCTGTAGGCCGTGCACCTTCCCGGTCAGTCTCGGAGGTCAGCTCGCAGGGTCTGTGACCGTTCAGGGCTGAGTCTGCTCCTGATCCAAGACCAATGCTTTTGCTGTTTGTTCTGAAATGCTATGAGGAAGGAGGAAAGAAGTTATTCCTAACTCCTTTCTATCTGTTCTGGACAGCAGGAGGGCCCTGTTTGTTGGGGCAAACTTAACAGGCCATGTGTTAGTGATAGCAATTAAATAGTCGTCATGAACACCTTATGAAATAATAGAGATTTATTTTGCCCAAGTCAGAATCCAAGATGCGACAAAATTAAAAACAAGCCACTATTCAAAGTTATTCCAAAAGCAAGTTTCCTTCTATTTTGTAATGCTGTTATGGGTTTTTTTCAGGTGCTCACCTCTTGGCTTCTAGCTTCTTCTTGTCTAGAACAAAGAACTGAACAAAACAAGCAAAAACAGTGATAAAGTTTATTAGAAAAGTGAAGATGAATGGTGAGGGAGAAACTCGGTCTGCCGAGAAAATTTGGGAACAAAGGAAAAAAGGAAAAATAAAAGCACAAATAAAAGTAGAAAATTTTGAGAGTAGAAAATTTGGAAGTGGAAAATTTTGGAGAAAAATGTTAGAGAAAATATTGAATTCTGTGAATGGAGCTTAACAGGTGATACTGGTGAGGATTTGGAAAAGCAGAATACTGATGGGAATGTGGACAGTAAAGACTATGCTGATGAGGTTTCTGATGGAAATAAGGACTCTGTTGGGAAGAGGATTAAAGACTACCCTCTTGGGCCGGTGAGATGGCTCAGTGGCATAAGCGCCTGCCTGGCAAGCGTGAGGTCCTGAGTTCAACTCCCGGAACCCACATAAAGGAAAAAAAGGGCCGGTGATATCACTCAGCGGCACGGGCACCAGCTGGCGTGCGAGGTCCTGAGGTCGACCCCCGGTACCCACAATAAAAAAAAGAAAAGACTACCCTCTTTACATTGTGGTAAAGAACTCGAATGCATTTTATCCATGCCCTGTGATTTTTCTGGGAAGCAGAGTTTAAAAGTGATGAACTAGTTATTGGGGTGAAGGAGATTTTAAGGCAGCACAGCATTCAGGCTTTGGGATGAGTGTTATTAGATCCTTTTGGCCAGAAAGAGCAACAAAAAGCAGAGTGGAAAGATTTGAGAAACTTGCAGTTTGACAAGAAAGAAGAATGCATAAAGTTCCAGCCAAAGAGAGGGTGGTTGTTAAAGAGATGTGCTCCATAAAAAGAAGCCAAGGGCCAGTGAGATAGCTCAGTGGCATAAGCGACTGCCTGGCAAGCGCGAGGTCCTGAGTTCGACTTCCGGTACCCACATAAAAAAAAAGGAAGCCAAGTTCTTTGTACCAGAACAATAGGCAATATACTTTAAGGGCATTTCAGGGATCCCTAAGACCCTACCCTTTGCAAACTCAAAGGTGTAAAAGTGTTAATGCATTTCAAAAGCGTTCCTGGGCCACCCTGTTTGCATAGCGCCTCCTAGAAAATTATTTCTCCAGGATTGATTTCCCCACATTCAGGTGCCCAGGCACTCAGAAGCCACTACAACCAGTGGTTGAAGTGGCTGGGTATGACTCACAGTGGTATTATACTTTATATGCTGGGTTTGCAGGCAGATAGAATATAAGAGTTAGGGAGTCAAGGAGGTTTCCACTGAGACTTTAGAGTAAAGGCTGAGAGGGCAAGAAGTATATGACAGGGTCAGAGTTCCTTCACATGGCTATGTCCATGTATGAATTTGTGAGCTGAAGCTGCAATGGAGACCTCAGGAAGTTAGATTTGCCAGGAATGTGGATTGCCTGCTGAGCTACAGGCAGCAAGCAGAGCCAGCTCAAAAGAATGGCCATATGGGCTGCAGCCATAAGGTCATAAAGGTGGGGCTATCCAAGCTCTTTGGAGCTCACATCCTGCCACTTTGTAACCTAGATGCCAGACACAGAGCTACAGGATTTGTTTGCCCTGCCGTTTTCTGTCTTGCTTTGGTCCAGTTCCCCCTATTTTCCTGTTCCTCATTTTTTTGAGTTGGAATGTTTACTCTGTGTCATCTTATCTTGAAAATATGTAACATGTTCTTGGTTTTTATAGGGGCTCACAGCTAGGAGTTTGCCTTGAGTCTCAGAGGAAACTTTAGACTTAGACTTGAGCAATGCTGGAAATTTTAAGACTGTGAGGACTCTTGAAGATGGACTTGTATTTTGCAAGGGAATGAAATGTTATTGTTTGAAAATGTCCCCACCAAATCCTATATGTTCAAGGCTTGGTCTCCGGCCTGTGGTGCTATTGGAGGTGGGTGGAACCATTAGGATGTGGGGCCGAGTAGAAGGAAGTTAGGTCATTGGGTGTGTGCCTTTGAAGGGAATATTGTGACACCAGCCCTTGCTCTCTCTCTCATTGAGCTGCTCCATGAGTTGAGCAGCTCCTCTACCATAGACTCCTGCAATAGGTACTGCCCCAGCGCATGTCCAAAGCAACGGGGTCAAATATTTCCTCCCTGTAAGGTGGTTTATCTCAGGTGTTTGTTACAGCAACAGAAAGCTGACTAACTCAACTGATTTTGTCAATTACCTAGACATTTTCTTAAATTTTAATTTTTTCTGTTTCCTAAGTTGTTATGAACACAGCAGGCAACTCTTCTTAATTTGGGTATGTGATATTTTCCCTCTGAATGTTATTCTAAAATTAGGAGGAAGCGGCAGTGTGCTCCTGACTCCTGGAAGTCTAGTCTGGATTCTGAAGCTCGGAGCAGAATCGAATCTACCCAGCTGGAGAGGATGGAAGGGGACCTCAAGGACATGGACTCCAGCTTTGCTGTTCTAGCCACCAGGTGTCTGAGGGAACCAAATCCCTGGGCCATCTTTAGAGTCAATGGAGAAATTTTCAAACTGTCATATGGGATTGGGATCAAAATGCTTCTGCTTACAAAAGCAAAATGCTTCTGCTTACAACAGATCTCATCCTTCAAGAGAGTGGAAACCTGCTTACATTCAATAGCTGAACTCCACTCATTGTACATATGCACGGTCTCCATCCCATGTTGAACAGAGGGTTCTGTGCTCCAAGTCCGTGTCTTCAGCACGCACCTGAACAGTGATCTGAAGGAGCAGGTGGCTGTGCCTGAGTGGTACAACTCTCTTCTTCAGTTGAACTAGAGGAACTGAGGTCCTTGCAAGAGCAGACAGAATGTGGGTACAAGCTGGCAGGAAAAGAGCTCCTGGAATCCACAGAAAGAATTGTTTTTTTTTTTACATGCAAGTGGGGCCCATAAACTCTCCCCTTTAGCAGGGTCAGGTGGTTGAAGGCAGTTGCTCCCATTTCAGGTCAACCTTAAGCCGGGCCAAGTTGCCACACCAAGGCTGGGGTGTGGCATAAGAATCACAGGGAGAGTCTGCACAGCAGAGCGGTGTCACATTTTTTGTTTCCATGAATACTAAGTTCCCAGGTTCTCTGTGGCAAAGCAATGCAAGTTGGGTAGATTTAAATGACAGAAGTTTATTTTCTAAATGTCCTGATGCTGGACATGCAAAATCAAGGTGTCTGCAGGGCCATGCTCCTTTGGAACCCCATAGAATATTCCTTTATTTGCCTCTTTGTAGCTTGCAGTGGTTTGCTGGCAATCTTTGGCATTCCTTGTTTTATAGATGCATTACTCAATCTCTCTCTTTCACATACCATTTTCCCCATAGCTGTTTATAACATCTTCCTTCTGTCTGTCTCTATCCAAATTTCTCCTTTTTATAAGGACATCATATTCAATAAGGCCCATCATATTGGATTAGGGTCCTTCCTAATTACTTCATTTTAACTTCGTTACCTCTTTCAAGGCCCTATTTCCAAATAAGGTCACAATCTGACAAACTGAAGGTTAGGACTTCAACATATATTTTAAGGGTCAGACATTTGACCCATAACATTAACTGTTCTCTCAGGAAAAAATGGACTGTAAATGCATCCACAGCCAGGATGCTGGAGGGAGAGGGATCAATGTTTCCTGGAGTTCCAGAACTATGTGCCTGATTTTTCTCTTCTCTAAGCCACTTGTTCCCCCAGCAGACCAGTATTTAAAAATGTGCTCCTGTCTCAGAGCCAGGAGATATCTGGCAATTCTGAATGGCTGCTGGCAGATATAATGAGCTTGTCAATGCTCTGGATTCTCATGTAAGGTTATGTAAGTAACATGAAATAAAATTCTTACAACCTTCGCCATTGTGGAATCAGTTGAAGCTATAGTAGCTAGGACAGATGTCTGTTGTAAGTGGGTCATGCAGTAAGTATTTTCAGGGCACCCACCGTCAGCTAGATTGTTGTGCCTGGTATGATACAAAATGTCTTCATTGTTCTAAAAAGAGAAGAATTAAACAATTGTAGTGCATTGCTCTGAGTACAGTGACAGAAGAAGTATGTCCCTGCAGCCAGCCTCCCTTATCCATCCTAGACTTAGGCAAATGCACAATATTCTCTATCTGAGTTATGAAAGATGTGGAAGAAGTCAGCCAGGTAGGATGAAAGTCAGGGAAGGGGCAGTGCAGCAGAGGGAGTTTGGGATTTTTAAGGAAAAGGCACATAATAGAATAAGATTGGTAGGTGAGATGAGCAGAAATGATGCTAAGAGACAGATAGGGCCAGGACACTAGGGATATTGAATCTGAAACTGATGGAGTTTGAATTTTCTCTGCAGATAATGAGCATTCACTGAAGAATTTTGAGCAGCTGAGAGTGAAGTTATCAGATTTACATTTTAGAAAGTTTACTCTGGTGATTTTTGAGAATAAAAGATGAAAGCAACTAGGGACAGACTACCATGCTTTTGGGTATTTATAAACACCCAATTTTATATTAGCTTCCACAATGACTGGAAATTGCTACCAGCATTTAGTGGGCAGGATCTAGAGATATTAAAACTCCTTTGAGGTGTTGGATAATAGCACATCACAAACAATTGCCCTTCTTTGTGTTCCAGTGAGAAATTCTCATTAAAATAATGTGTAAACCAGAAGTATTCCTGCAGAAAAGTGTTGTAATTAGTTTTTGCCTATAGTTCGATTTTTATGTCCATTTGCATGATACACTTTCTTTGGGATACTAGGGGGTATAGAACAAATAGTTTGAATATTATTCATAATTCCCAGTAGGCTAACTTGAACATTTTCTTTCTCCCTCATGAAAGCTTATCTAAATACAATGAGCTGTATTCTTATAAAGTGGAATACTGAATCTTCTAAAATTAAATCATCCATTGTATGTAGCACTTAATAACTATTTGTGACAGATCACTTGGCATGCATATCATAACTGATAATGCAAAAACCATTGGCCTAGAGAAAGAGAGAAAGGGGTGGGACATCAATCACAGAAAACAAGCAAAGAGGAGGAGAGGACTTGGAAAAAAAATAAAATCAGACTTTGGAGACCTAATCTATAGAGTAAATTTCTCTTAAACTTTAGGTATTCAAGAGTCATTAACACAAAAGTCCCAGTTCTCATATATCAGTGCAAACCTACTGAATCAGAAGCTCTGTAGTGGGGCCCAGGAATCAAACACATTCTCAGCTGCTTCACTGATCCCAAGACACTCTGGCCAGCACTCATCTTGGTGACATACTACTCTCACGGACCTCTCGCTTCAGACAAACACAAGAAGCCAAACTTATCTGTGACAGTAAAGATGACCCTCACAGTGTTCCTTACCACCCTTCCTCCAAAAAAAGAGCCAATCAGAGAGCCATTCAGCTTGCAGAAGTTCTAATTGCTATCTCCCTACTAGATTTTAAATTCTTTAGGCAAACAAATTAGCACTTATGCTCGTGCCTTCATTTGCAAAGAAAGAGTTACTTGCAAAAAGCACCCAGAAAATACTTCAGGAAAAAAACACTACCCACCATGGGCCATGGCCATGGCAGTGGAAATCCTGGGTGCTCAAGGTTCGGCTCTGCAAGGACAAAGGGAACATTGTTGATGCCTATTCATTCTGTGGAGGAGGCAGGCAGGACCTGAGGCTGGAAAGTCTCTTCTGTTTTCAGGGCTTAATTCTGCCCCCAAGAGAGGCTCTAGTGAGAAAAAAAGGGAAAGGATAATGCAAAAGGATGTAATGAAAGGAGAAGTAGAAAATAGAAAGCCTATGGCTTTTATACATGTGTTCTGTGCTAAGGTTTCACACCCTCAGAAAAGCTGAACTTCAAACACAGATTAGGTGCAGCAAAGAGAGCTTTGGCCGCAGCACCATAACTGAATTAGGGCAGCACTAGCTGCAGAACACAGAGCATCCTCTCTTTAATGGGGGCTCCTGAGGGGCAGGGATGGAGACTCTTGTGAACTGTTTTTCCCCCTCTTCTTCATTGCAGAGTAAGATAGGAAGGCAGGAGGTGGATTAAGAAGAGGAATTCCTTTTCTTCAGGAAGCAGCATGGGCACTGTGATTTTTATGCTCTAATCTCCTCCCCAGATGTCTGCAGGTGACTCTTACTTCCTCTCTGGCAACTCTTGTTTCTACATGAAAGAGCACGTGACCAAAAAACATTTCATAGCTGGGTGAAAACTACACCCATGTTGGGCTTGTAGGTTATTTAGGAGTCATTTCTCCTTCCTGGTTCAGGCTGGCTTTTCTTTAGTCCTGAACCTCTAAAGGAATGAAATCCATTCAAATGTGCCTCCTGGGCTTGGAGGTCTTGCTTAATTGAATATGGTTGACTCTGCTGAAACTTGCTCCTGGCCAGAGCTGCCTGCTATATCAAGTTCTGATCAGACAAACTTGCTTTTGGATTGATGGTGTCAACTTGCCTAAAACATATGCTGCCTTTCCTTAGAATGCAAGCCTCCTCAGCCAGAAGCAGAAACTGGAGGCTGATGCTGCTCAAATGAAGATGCCAAAGAGATGACACAGGCATGTCAGATGCGGAAGCACAGGCCAAGAAGGCAGCCACTGAGGTGGGTCTATTTCCTGCTCAGTCTTATCTTCCAGAGTTCAGTGGAGCAGGAGCCAAGAGGCAGGGGCCAATCTACAGCCCCAAAGGCGTCCATTGATTCTCCATTCAGTCAGGAGGAAGTTAGTGACCCCTCTGTCTCTCTGCTCTCAGCTTGAACATTTAGGTCAATTAGCTCCTACCTTCCAAACTACCCTGAAAATGAAAAAGAAAAGTTAAATTCCTGGAGGAGCAGAATCTTGTGAAAGGAAGAGTTTTTTTATGAACATTTATCTATTTTCCACTTAGGAATGAATATATCTAGTGTCTAGAAATAATTTTTCTGTGTTTGCCTACAAAACATCTATATTTCTAGGGCCTATAATGGTTTTGTGACAATGATCTGGAAAGAGTGCTTATTGTCACTTATGTTTTACACCCTTTACTAATGCACAAGAAGGAAAATCAGATTGGTAAAGAAGAGTTTCAGGAGTAATAGACCTTTTTATATTTGCAAATTTAAATTGTTGCGGTGATGCTTTTCCCATGATGCTAAGCTCAGGATTGGGTGTCAGCCTTGATGCATCTTTGTGGGAACAGGAAAAGACCACCCTCTAGGGACTCCCTGTGCACTGATGCAGTATTTCTCTTGAAGAATATCATAAGCAGAATGTACCACTGAGCAAAAATATTAGTGTAAGAAGGATATAGTGCCGTGTGTGTGTGTGTGTGTGTGTGTGTGTGTGTGTGTGTGTAGGAGCCAGGACTGCAGGTCGCAGAGCTTTCTGAGCGGGGGTAGACCTTGGTTTCGGTCTCTTCCCACCAAGGACTTTCACACAGCCTGTCAAGTACACAACCACCTGCAGCAGCCCTGACACCGACGCGCAAGGGAAAGCTGATCCTCTGGGAAAGCTATGGAGATGGGACCACCAGTTAGATTTTACATTAGTTATATTAAAATTTTAAAGAGATGAAGAGTTCGTGTCTGTTTTTGCTCAAGTTATTTAGCGCTTGGGAATAAAAAATCAAAATCCTTTTACCAAATCTCAGCCACCAGGTCACTGTTGAATCCAGTCTTCTAGAATGAAGAAACGTGCCAGTCACTCAGCCATTTTTCATCGAGGCAGATCCTTCTGCTCTCGGATAGAAATGAGGTGTGTGAAAGCTTGAAATGATTGATGACCAAAGGAAAAGTAATATGCATAACATTTATGATAACATACATTGGTAGAAAAGAATGAAAAGAGCTTCCAGTCCTGTTTAGCAAATTTCTGCAGTCATACGTTATGAAGATGCTACCTAATTAACCTTAATAATGTTGAAGGCAAACCCACTACCTCTCCCCTCTGCCCTCTAATTCTTGAACACTTTGGCTCTGAGTCCCATACCCACATAGAAAAGCCCAGAACGGCCTCGTAATTTTTTCTCTCACCCTCTACATGGAAGTCTTTTACTTAAATTCTACAGATGGTAACCTGGTAAGCTGCTAGACTGAGAAGCTCTAGCTAGGAGGGCTGTGTTCTTACATTAAATGCACTAAGAGATTCATGATACAGTTCTTAATAATTAATTGCACCGAGACACAAAGTTCTTGTGTAGATAGCCAAAGCCAAGAGCAGCCTTCACAATTAACCTTCTTTATGCCAGAGTGTTGGCACCAAGAACATCTGTTACTGCCAAATTCCTAGAGCCTAAACTTGTTTCCAGTAGTGAATCACAGAATTATAAAAGTGAGATGTAAAAATAGTATGCGTAGGCATTCTTCCCCAGTGGTCTTGGTGTATCATATGACATTGGTTACTTTATTCAATAAAAATGATGCCCTATTGCTTTATTCAGTTAAATTCCATTGCTAATTGGTCATCTTTTAACACGGACACTGTGTCATAATGTTTATATGGTACATGTGTCAGAGCGTTTATATGGTACTTCATTTTTGGTCTGTTTCTCTCCTTTGGTTGCTTCTATCTCTATTGCCTCATTGTTCAAAAGTTCAAGGGCAGAAGAGGCTCGGGAGAACATAATGGGGAAAGATTTAGTATAAGAGTAAAGGCATGGCATCCAGTCAGACCAGGAACTGAAGATTGTTAGCAGAATTGTGAAGATCAATTGGACACTGGGCTACCTCAGCCCGTTCTTTCTTTTCTAGGCAGCAAACATGTTAGAGTTGAAAGAGCAAGTCACCAATCCTTACTTGGAAAGGGTGAGGAGAAAAATGGAGCAGATAATTAAAGATTTGAAAGAAAAAAGGCTGAATGAAATTGAACAGACTACACTTGTGGGTGTAGAAAGCAAGCTTAGAAATCAGAATCTCAAGTAAGATTTTGGGTAATCACGGAGGCTTGACAATGCTAAATTCCAGGTCACATCATCTGAGGATGAACCAGATATCCCCTACCACAATCATCACTTTTGCTTTTAGCACTTTCTGATCTTTGAGAGTTACCTGAAATCAATATATCCATTCATTCTTGCTTTACTTTGGGCCAGCAAATAGGACTTTTCCTGGACTGGATTATGTGCTTTCTCTCTTACGGCTAAGTGAGAATGCATTTGCTCCCACTGCCCTCACCTGCTCTGTACTCTATAGGGGGGTAATACACTGTATCCACACACACCCTTGCCATCTTCCATCTTGTTTCTGTGCCTTTGCTCCTCTTTTTTTTTTTTTTCCAGGAAAATACCCGTTTCCTCACATCCAGAGAAAGGAGGAGAAAAATAAATTCATGATAAAGCACTCAGAGCAGATATAGTAAGGGTTGACAGAAATGAGGTAGTCTGCCTCTAGGGAACTTAAAAACACATAGGAAGACCTGTCTTGAAAATAGGAGTTTTTAGCCACGCATGGTAATATATGCCCCTAATGCCTTCCTGGGAGGCTGAGAAGGAGGATTGCAAGGTGAGCCCAGCCTGGGCAACTTAGTGACTTAGTAAGACTTCATCTTAAATTTAAAAAAATATATATATATAAGCAAAGGGCCAGGGATGTAGCTCAGTGTGAAGGCCCTAAGTTCAATCCCCAGTATCATAAAACAAAACCTAATAGAATTTTTAAGTTGGGTGTGGTGGTGTACACCTGTAATCCCAGCACTTAGGAGGCTGAAGCAGGAGGATTCCCATGAGTACAGGTCAGCCTGGGCTACATAGTGAGACCCTATCTCAAAACAAAACAAAAAACAAAAAAGAATTTTTAAAGTTTTTGAACTAATTTCAATGAATGTACACAGGGCATATGATGAATACTACAAAGGTTGAAAGAATATTTTTCTTTTTTTTTTAATATTCAACTGAGACTTGATGGTTCAAAAAGGTCTATGAAAAATAACATATCAGGGCTGAGGATGCTGGTCATTGGTAGTACGCCTACCTAGCATGCCCAATGCCCTGAGTTCAATCCCCAGTACTACAAAAACAATAAGTATCATCTTCATACATGTATTGTTCATCCATATAATGGAATACTAGTGCTTATTCATGGTACATTCATATATATATGCTGATCAAAAAAGAGCTATAGAATATGTTTTACAGATTACTCTTAGCGGAATAATTATGGTGAATGATCAAGACAACAGTGTGGAGAGTGTATATCCATGATAATTAATCTTCTTTTTCAACTTTATTGCAGTAAAAAACTAGGAAATTAGTAAAGCACATTTTTGGTTGTGTCTATGAAAGTGTTTCCAGAGATGACGGCAGATAGGACAGCAAACTGAGGGGTGAGACCAGCCCCGAAGGTGGGCAACACCACCCAGTAGGTTGGAGGCCCAGATGGAACAAAAGCAGAAGGAGGATGCCCACCAGGGTAAGCTGTCTCTCTCTCAGCTTTCTGGTTGCCACGAGGCAAGCAGTTTTGTTCCACTACGACCTTCTGCCATTATGTCTCTGCCTCATCACAGGCCTAAAAGCAATGGAGCCAGCTGACCATGGACTGAAATGTCTGAAACCAAGAGTCCAAATACCTTTCCTTGTTTAAGTTGCTCTTCTCAGGTATCTTGC
This sequence comes from Erethizon dorsatum, assembly GCA_028451465.1. Taxonomy (NCBI): domain Eukaryota; kingdom Metazoa; phylum Chordata; class Mammalia; order Rodentia; family Erethizontidae; genus Erethizon; species Erethizon dorsatum. The sequence continues at coordinate 73,295,291 of CM051831.1, forward strand.
ATCCAGGGATGACAAACTTATTAACACCCTTTTATACAAGAAAGGGAGGTAGCATGAAGAAATGTGCACATTTACCTATATTTTTAAGAAGAAATGATAACAATAAGTAAACTAATAAGAATAGTTATACCTATGGGAAGCAAATTCAGTAATGAAAGTGAGATCTTGTGAATATAATTTATTTAGTTGGTTTTATTGCATAATGTAAATAATTGTGGTCTTCATAACTGAAGAACAAATTTAAGTCAAAGAAAAAAAACCAGAAGTCCCTAAAATTTTAATACTAATGGAAGCAAATAAAGCTAACTTTATATCAAATTGATGGCATAAAATGTACACAAAAAAGAATTACTTCTATGACTTTTACCTATAGTGTTTTGTCTATACTGTATATCCTTCATGTTATGTATTATAAAGACAAAAAGAAAAAAATCAAACTCCATATGCTTATCAAAATATTATCTCTTTACTATTAGCAATAGAACTAATATAGTTATTTGCCCAAAAACATATATCAGAACTCAGACTTTTAGTAAAAGAGAAAAAACTCATAGATATAAAACCAAAGAACTGTGATATATACGTTTTTCCCTCAAAATACATGAATAATACTGGTATTTCTAATTCTGATTTAAGATTACAGGATTTAGTTTTTGTTTCTCATCATTTTTTGTCTACTATTAAATCCTAGAACCAATGATACCTCAATAACATGATCTCCTAAAAGATCAGATGATACTATGAACTGATAGTTAATTTTCTTTAAAATATAATTGAAATACCATTGTCTTAGTCAATTTTCCATAGGTAAAAAAAATACCTGAAAGTGGGTAATTTATAAAGAATAGGAGTTTATTGCCTTATTATTCTGGGGGTTAAGAAATCCAAGAGCATGGTGTTCGCCTTAGCTTGGCATCTGGCCTGGGTCCTCTGGCTATGTCACACCCCGGCAGACAGTGTCACCCAGCAAGACAGCAAACGTGCTAGCTCAGGTCTCTCTTCCTCTTCTTACAAAGCCACTGATGCCATCATTCAGGCCTCACTTTCATAACCTCATCTCATCTAATCCTAATAACCTCCCTCCCAATGGCCCCACCTCTAAACATTAATATAAGAATTTTGGAAATAAATTTGCAACATGTGAACACTGGGCAACATATAGCAACCATTCTTAACTGATAGAATTACATAAAGAATTTTACAGGTGAAATTATATGATGTGTATTATTTGCTTTACTAAACCTGTTTTTCACTTTGATGTGTCTTTATCACCTTTAAAGACAAAACGAAGCAAAAAATTCCTTAACAAGTCTTTTAGAAAATAAAAAGGGCGGGGGGCTCTCTGTTAGATCCTGTCCTGACAACTGCGGGTTAAGCTCCTATTGGCCAGGGGTCCAGAAGAGCCACATTACTGTGCTCATCCACAGGATTCCTGCACACCTGCTACCCGTCCCTTTCTCCTGCCCCTCTCTGAGGATGACAAGGAGGGTCTGGCTTGAACGGCAAGAAGGAGGTGAGGAGAGTGAGAGGTAGGGTCAGTGGCACAGGCAGCCATGCCTCAGAGCATTCAGCTGCACAGTTTTAACAAAGTGACCAGGGAGGCCTCCTGGAGAAGGCGGCCTCGAGTGGAGAAGGCAGGGAAGGAGGGCTGATATCTAGTAGCCCTCAGCAGGAGGGGCAGCTCACGCCCTTTCCCCACCAATGCCCTGCCCCTTTCCTGCCCATTTCTCTCCTTAGTCCTTGACACCATCAAATATAATCTATAGTTTGCTTGGTTTCTCTGCTTCCCTTATGAGAATGTGAGCTCATACAGAGAAGAGGTGTCTGTTTCGTTTCCTGCTCTATGCCTTGCACTCCAGCGTGGTGTGTAGTAGTTAATCTTGTTTGTGTGACTCTATAAGGCCACAGGCAGTTCCTACTATAGCTGTCCCGGGAAGCAGAGGTATAGGGCTGTGACACATATTTGAGACTCATAGTCTAATTTCCTTAGAGTCTGAGCTGAACATGGAGAAAGAAGGTTAAAATGAATGAGTGCATTGGCTGAAGGTGCAAAAGCTGACACATATACAGTAGTTTCTACCTTACAGATTTTCTTGCATGCACACTCCTGTGAGTATGGGTGTGGTTTTGTAATGTAAGAAGGAAAACCTGTCCCCTCTGCATGTGTTGGCCTTTCACTTCCTTTAGAGTCTTAACAGTTCTTTTTTGAGCTCATATAGTTCAATCCATTCACTTCTAGAAAAAGTTTTCCCAAAAAGGCCCTGTTTAGTCTCTACTGGAAAGAGAGTAGACCTATTTTCCCTTGACCCCATTTCATACAACCCTCCAGCTGGCAGACACAGTGCCAGCCTTGCTGCCGGTGTGTGGTCTGATGTCATGGTTTGGTTGTAGGTTCCTGAGCTGGATGCAGAGGACCAGAGGGACTCTCACAAGCTGGAAAGGGGCATCAAAGAGCTGACCTGTCAGGTACCCCCAGGAACCATTCCCTAGGTATGCAGCTGCACTTCACCCTGCACTGATGTGCTCTTTCAGCCCCACATGGCCTTCTAGGACCCCTGCAGTGCCCTCTGGATATTGGGTCTCCCTCAGCAGCAGACACTGACTTACCCTCCTGGAGCTCCTGTGCTGTCTGTAGTTTTGGTCTGTCCCTTTTCAGAGCTGGCAGAGAACAAAATGTGAGTGGCAACTTGCAATTAGAAGTGAAAAGCTATTTATATCATCCTTATTTTTCACACCTACCTAGTGTTTGCAGCACTTCCAGAGAGCTGCCTTCCTGTGAGAGGCTGAGTGAGAACAATGTGTAAATGAAGGGACTGGTAGAAGCTCAGGATGGCCACCTGCAGATTACATGGGATTCTTACTAATTGGAACCAGGGACATTTCCACTCCTATTTGCAGGTTGCACAAACACTCAGCGCCACGCCACTGAGGACAGTGTTCCTGATGGTGGGTGGAAAAAGCAAATACTAAAGAGAGGCCTCTCTAAGGCTTTCTGCCTCTAATCTGCTATCATTGGTCTCTAGCAAATACTACTGTGATTGAAAAGAGGTGGGCAGGTTTCTTATAAGTAATTAATGAATTCCTAAAATAATGATGCAATCCTTCATCTGTACTTTCACTTTATGCCCTTTCTCCTCTTTTCTCTCTAGTGGAGCACACAGATTCCCAGGTAGCAGGGTACTCCCTAGCCCACACTCTAAAGCCAGGCGGCCTCCTGACACAATGTGGGCACATACTTATTTGAACACAGATGCCAAAAGTCACTTTCTAGTCTGCTCACAAATACAGCTTATTCCAGTGAAAAGACAAACACGTCCGAGGCACCCACTTTTACAGCTCCTTGACAATTTTAATGCAGAATCTGCGGTCCTGATTCTGGTTCCTGAGACTGAATTGTTGGGGATGTCGTTGTCATCTTACTTGCAGCAGAAAGCATAGTGTCGATAAGGAAGCAGAGCACTTCAGAAGCATCATCTCCAGCTAATTAAGATGAAATGAGCTACTTGCACAGCTCTTATTACTAAATAAGTGGTTCTTTTTCTAAGATGAAAGAGTCTGACACTTTCTAAACAATGTGAGTTATCTCAAAGCCGCTGAAGAGTGAGCCCATGGGATGTGTGGTGAGTAAATGCCACGGGGACATGGAAGTTTGCTATTCTTTTCTCCTGTGGAAGAAGGCGGAGGAGCCACCCATGCTGCTGGGGTGAAATCCTGCTTGTTAATAACATCTGGGGATTTTCTTTTTTTTGTTTTCCCATTGATTATTCCTATTGTTTTCTTCTTTAAACAACTTCATTACAGGACAAAACACCAAAGCAATAATTTTTTGCTTTTCATTGTCCTGAGGAATACATAGTTGTGCTATTATGTCCTGTCTTTGTTTCTTCATTGTAATAATCTTAGTGTTTCTGATGTATTAATGTGGAGGTGCATTTCTTAATTTCTTCCAAGTGTTTATGCAATGCTTAGATCAGATCCATTCAATTATGCAATTATTTTCCACTATTAAATATCTATCAAGGGCCGGTGATGTAGCTCAGCGGCATAAGCACCTGCCTGGCAAGCACGAGGTCCTGAGTTCGACTCCCAGTACCTGCATATAAAAAAAAATAGAAAATAAATATCTATCAAGCACCTATTGTATATAAAATATTAGAGTATTTATGTAAAATATTAAGTTTGAAATCAAATACCTAATGTTGAAATATTTAAAATTGATGCTGAGTCAATTAGTCCATTCTCTTGTAATATCAGAATACCCATCAGACTACGAGGCAAAGCATTTTGTGATGGCCCATTCATAAGTGCCAAGTGAAAAATATCATTTTGAAAAGGCTTTTCCTTTCCCAGTAAAAATTCTCTGGAAAGAGGCTACAACCATATACTAGAAAGGGAATTAAGTGTGACCTCACTCCATAATTGTTCTATGGCATATATATATATATATATATATATATATATATACCCTCTGGGATTTGAAAACCCAATCTACTTTCTCCAGTGCCTAGAAAATGTGCTATAAAGCAAGAAATAAGATTAGGAACTTGAAATTTTGATAGCAAATATAGTTTCTGTGCCCCCCACTCTTCAACAGGTGACCCATTTTATCTTTGAGTGGCTCCTATATTCAGGAAACTGTATGCAGATGTTATTTATTTCTTACAGATACTGTCCCAAATATAATATCTTCATTTTTAGGGGTAGGAAAAAACATTTGGTTAAGTCATCGTATTGAGTTGGTTCTATGGGAACCAGATGCTGTGCTAGAGTTAGAAGTACAAAGATTGATTGGAGATAACACTTGTGATAGGTCAAGGGTAAGCAGACACTCGCAGAGAAAGCCTTCAAACTCAGTGCAGAGCTGACACATGTAAAAGGAAGGGGGGGGCAGGGGAATGGAAGTAGGCTTAGCAGTGCAGCTCTGAGCAAGTCTCCAGCACGAAAATTCCCCAGAATGGAGTCCCATGTTGCACAGAAATCCCTAGACAGTAGTAATCCCACTCTGCCCAATTGTTCTGCCTGGAACAGTACAGCCTCAGCACCAATCCCATGGCAGAGCCCAAAGACACTGCAGTTGGAGGCTATCAGGTTACTGCCCGTCTCAGAGCTGGGTGGCAAGTTGATTTCTGGAAGGGATATCCAGTGCACAGCCACAACTACCAGTTACCTAGTGTGTCAGCAATGAGATGTAACAGAGGCCCAACATCAAAGGCTTCGCCTTCCCAAGTGCGAGGATTATTAACTTTAACAACCACTTCCAACTTGCTTCAGATTTCTGTGTCCTCCTTTACCGCCCCTCTCCCTCTAGCAAATTGGATTTTTAGCAGTTAACCCTGTGTTGATCTTATAATTTACTGTAAACACATAATGATGTGAATCTTCAGATGTCCTAAACCTGAGATTTAGAGGGATATATAGATGAAAACAGGGAAGGGGTTTTATTCAAAACATAGACTTGGCTCAGCCCCCCAACCAGGTTGATCCCTGTGTTCATCTTTACCTCAGCGAATTTAAAATCAGTAGCTAATTGTCCACTATCAGCTGAACTTTAGGTGGAGCAGGTTTCCAGATAATGGAAACTGTTTAGCTAAACCTATAGAGGAGGGAATAAGCAGGGAGCTATGGAGAAGTAGATGGAGATCAGTGTGGGGGCCAATGGAAGGTAACTGAGGGGCCAAAGAAGTTGATATTTGAGAGTAGAGGTAAAATGGAGGGCTACAGTTGGGATCTTGGATGTCCTCTGGAGGCTTAAGTGTAAAAGACTTTGTTCCCAGTTCCTTGTGATACTGGGAGATGTTGAACCCTTCAAGAGGATGAGGCTAGTGGAAGGAAGCCTGGTCATTGGAGGTGTGCCATTGAAGGGGATGGTAGGCTCTGGCTCAAGTATTTTGTCATAGTAACAGAATACTCAGCAGCACCTAGAACTGGCCCTAAAAAATGTAAACAGCATGGGTATATCTTCATGAAGTCAGTTTCATACCCCTCAGGAGCACATATTTTCTTCCTTCAGTAAGTTCAATAACTTTGAATCAGAAATACTCTGGATAATGTGCATGGGAAAGGGAATGACACGAAGCATCCCATCCACCTGCTTGCTTCTCTCTTCTCACAATACCAAAGGCTCCATGGAGCACAATTAAGAAACACTGCCTCGTCACATCTTTCTCCAGTTGAAGCCTGGACTGTAAGTGAGGCAATGAGCTTGTGCAGTTTTCCTATCTATGCTGCTACCCATGCCAGTATTCCCAAAAAACTGACCTTTTCTATAGTTCTGTTACCCAAATGAAAGGGTCAATTAGAAAGTTCAAGGGATGAGTTGTTTTGTTTGGGAAGTGATTGATTTCCACTTTGGCATAAGTGGTCTTTTAAATAATGAACTTACTCCTGGTGAGAAACCTCAGGCTGGTGTAGCTAGTTGGGATGGAAAGGCTGAAGACCAAGTCCACACTAATGGATCTAATTTCTACATCAAAGGCTGCTGGGGTGCTGTGGTGAATCAAGAGAAATGGTTCTGTCATTGCTCGGAGCTGTGTTTCTCAAAACATGGGATAAGTAGAGGTAAACCCATTTTATTTTACAAATCACAACTCCTGAATGTTTAATATAGTTTCCCGTCTTTCTTCACTCGAGGCTACACCCAGTATAGACTGCTGGAGCTTTCAAATCACCTTCACATGTGCACCTATACACTTTAGGCAGAGGGAGACGAGGAAAATCTGAACAGGGAGCATGCTAAGATGGATAAGCTTCAGCTGAAAGTGCAGAGTTACAAGCAGCAAGAGGAGGCAGTGGTAAGTACTTGGGGAATTACAGCCTCATGATTTCCTTGCCACAGTTTTTGGTTAAAGCCCCGAGTTGGGTGACTGCCTGGTCAGAGAGGAGCCACTGGGCTGTCTGCCCTCTGTCTAAGTTAGAACTATCACCTGCGAGAGAAATTGGTGCTGCTCTTTCCTGCAGGAGTCAGAGCTCTCTTTCTGCCACTTGTGGTTACAACCAAACCTGTGCAGCACAAGAAGTGAGCCAAGTAAGACCATGGTAGCGTGCAACGATGGCAAATTTTTGGCAAGATTTCACCCTGGGGCCTCCCTTATCCCCAAACTTTGGGTGAACATAAACACAGTTCACAATATTTTTTCTTGATGTGCCTGGACATGATTGTGGACAAAATGACCCTTTAAATGCACTTGCCACCGGTGACCATTAATCATGATATGTCAACTTGACTGGATTAAGAAACACCTAGCAGATCAGTAAAGCACAATTCTGGGTGTATCTGCAGGGCGTTTTCAGGGACGATTGATATGTAGTTCATCAAACTGAGGTAGAAGACCCACCCCAGTTGTGGGTGGCATCATTCAATAGGCTCATAGCCTGGATGTAATAAAAAGAAAAGAAAAAGGATGTAGGTTCGTTTTGTAAAGCTCCATTCTGCTGGAGTGAGTGTGTTTTCCTGCTGTCACCTATGGACATCAGACTCCAGTTTCCTCGGCCTTCCAACACACACTGTTACCAAGGACTCTCCAGGGAGCTTCTAGGCCTTTGGTCTTCGATTGCTGCTGCATCTTTGATCCCTTTTGGTCTGTGGCTTCTAGGTTGTGGGGCTGAGCACCTGTTGGATCCTCCAGCTCCCCAGCACACAGGCAGCCATTGTTGACTATCTTTCCTCAAAGCCTGTGAACCTGACTAATAAATCCCCTCACATAGCTACATATATTTATTTCCCATCAATTCTGGTCCTCTACAGAACCCTAACCATCCTTGGATTAATATTTATAGCTACATGGAATGTAAATGATAAGTGACATATCTATTGTGTTTTGCCTAGTCATATTACCTAATAAGGGGTTTTGAATTGATTAAATGATTTGGGCTAAGCACCACTATGTCTATTAATTACATGTTGGCTCATAATTTCTAAGTCAAGCCCTCTCTATGCAGAAGTAGAGCAAGATGTTGAACTGATTACAAAACAAACAACTGTAGTTGCTCCAGCACACAGCAGATCTGCGAAAGTGACTCTACACGCAGTTAGTGGAAAGTGCCCACAAGGTTCTGAATGTCCAGGGAATACCAGTAGGTATACACATGGGTCTTGGGGCAGCTATGAAATCTGAATCCCCATATCTTATCCCCAAATAAGATATTCCGTTCATTACTCAAAAGTTTAGATTCCTTTCAATTTTTTTCATGTCAGAGAAAAAAAAAAAAAAACTATGTGGGGAGAGTGATGTTTTTGCATTTTTATTTTTATAGAAGGCACAAGCCAATCAATATCTTTCCAAATATAAGCAGCAGATACATGAGCTGATGTAAATAAAGAAAATGGCAATGACAACAGGATCTCAAGTCAATAAACTCAAGATTAAAGCAAAAGATTTTGGAAGAAAGGTACAACACATATTCAACATTGTTGTAACTCGTACAGCATGTTGTTTTAGGGCTCAGGTCATCACGGAACAACATAAAAATAAATTATTTTCTGTTTAAAATCTTAACAAAAACACAAGTTCAAATAAAATCTTTCCCTATTTACTAAATTCTATTTGCCCAGATAGTACACAGAAGTGCTAAGCATTTAAGGGGGAAGCACATTCTAGTATTATTTCTCAAATGTTTAATTCCAGGTTAATTGGAAAGGCTCTGAGCTTTGGTCCTTCAGTTCATTTGTGTAGGATATTAAGGAGTCTATGGAGCCAAGATGATGTACAAAGCATAAATGGACCTTCTGGAAATTCTAAGTGAACTGTTCCCATGGTAGACAAGAATATAACTTTGTACCATATCAAAATGGAGACCTGGGGGAGGATGTTTAAAATTGAGGTAATTAAGGAGAAAAAGGAAGCAAGAGTCATGCTTTCTAGGCCACTGCTTTTTATTTCTAATACTGCTCGAAAGCATAAGAGACGGAATCGTTCTATGTCTCTGTGGTTCACTGAATGTCTATTCTTATCCAGTGGTAGAAGCCAATGCCCTAATTTTATGGGCAAAGTGGCAGAGAGAGTAATAAAGAACTCAGACCTAAATGTTTGGCAGAGGCAGGAGAGCCTTAGCTTCTTACTATGATTTTCCCAGGCATATTTTTAAATGAGGTCTGGCCTTGGAAATGAATTAAAAGAGAAGGGATAATGTGATATTAGCTCGCCTTTACAAAATGCCTGTAAAGTGCTTAGCACAGTTCCTAGTGCAGGCAAGCATCATTCTTTCTTTTTTTTTTTTTTTTTTAATGTGGGTACCAGGAGTCAAACTCAGTACCTTGCGCTTGCCAGGCACGCGCTTGTGCCGCTGAGCCATATCACTGGCCCACCAATCTTTCATTTTTAAAGTTTGGTACATGCTGAGCCCTTTTTCTTATTTATGATAAATGAATTACTAGTAGTCCTGGAAGGTAAGTTGATAGGGTTGTCAAGGAAAAATACTACCTTAAGGGAGACTAAATATATTTCTTACAAGAAAGACCAAAAGTTGGTTACACTGCATACACTTCAATCTAAATATGAGAAGAATGAGCCAATGTCAGCTGCCAAGGTTCTTATTGATATCCAAATAACCATTTCAGGCATATGTCCTAAGTGAAGGGCTGCAGTTAAGTGGTTTGAATGCTGGCCTCAATTTGAGCAGTGTGATAGCACTGGATTCCAGGTTTTCTGTGCAAGCCACATAACGGACTTTGGCAGGTAGGTGCCTCCCATGTACCCCAGTTGCATTCAGCTGCAAGAGGTTGAACGGTCCCCCAAACAGATGCCATGTATTTGACTTTGTTACAGTTACTTTCAGCAATGAATAAAATGAATGAAGCAGAAATTACTTCTGGGATGCATTCACAGTAGAAAACCTGAAAATCCCTCAACTCTCATAAGAACAAGAGGAAGGTTTTCTGATGGCGTTGTTTGTCTGGGCTACGGGAAATATTGGTGATGTGGCTGCAGAATCTTTTCCCTCACTGTGGTGGAGAGTCGAGGGGGGAGAAAACCAAGACTGACAAACATGTTCAGGGTGAATTCTAGTTCTTATTTTCTGTAATGCAGAAAACACCTGCATTTCCGTAATCACTTCAATTCCTTGCCTCCCTTTGAAGCTAATGAAGAGTTGGCTAAGGTCTGCTTACCTCGGGAAAGCACTCGGCATGAGTCTGGATGTGATCTCCCCTGGTGAAAGTGACAGGAATTTCACAGAACACACCAGCTTTCCACGTTTCTGGTTCATGAAGAACAAGCAGTTTCTTCTGTTAAAGACAAGAACTAGAGAAGGAAAAGGAAGATGCCTTTTATGGCCAAAATCTCAAGTTTCCAATGAAAGAAGCATTTTAGAAAACATCTTCATAGGCTGTGAAAAGCAGTATAAATAAGGTGATTAGAAAAATGTAAAAATTGAAGGGGCTACCGTTGATTCCAAGGTTAATAGAGTTTTTGATCCTCAAATGCAAGTAAACTGCCTTTTAATATTTCACATGAAAGATTAAATAAATGCAAGAATCTTTCAAATTCTCATGTTAAAAAAAATGGAAGTTTGTTCTCTCAGCCCTATAGCCCCTTAATGCAAAGGACTCATAGACGATATCCTTAGTCTAATTATGCACCCATGATGTCCAGGGAATGTTGGTAAATGATTATCACTGAAGTTAGCTAATTTTACTTCGTTCATTTCTACATCCATCAATCTATGTTTTTAGCCATGAAGAGTCGGAGTTTATAAGATTTTCTTTTAGCACCACGATATAGGCACTTTGAACTTACAGGTAGAATCTTCATAATCAGCACACAGGTGGGCCGGTATGGACTTGAACCACCAAGGTGAAGTTTCACACATCGAAACCTTCGAGGACAGATGGTGTGTAGGTTTTGTCCTTGTTTCAGTCAAGCAGGATGGATGTGTCACAGAATTTCTTTCTACATAGTTTTGGATCGAAGTTGGTCATGAGTGATTTTGCACCAGATTTGGTAGGCAAACATGAGCAGGCAGGTATTAGTTCATATTTATAAGATCAGTATATGACCTCAAGCACTGCAGTAGCACAAGAATATGATACCAGGCCAAAAATGGTGAGCTAACGGAGATCAGGAAAAGCTCTGCAGAAAGCCAGACTGCTGGACCCGTAGCTCTTCTGTCACCTCCTCCAGCTTTGCAGAGTGCTGGCCAGGTGTGTGTGTACATCCAAAGCAGCTGCATCTCCTACAAGGCAGCCATTATCGCCACGGAAGCTGTGGTGACAGAAACAGGTTCCAGTTTGTCCTACTAGACTCCCTTTCATCCTCAGTCTTCTCAGCTCTTCTTCCTGACACTCGTGCAGCGGACCCGTGGGCAGGTCAGGCCTGGAACCCACAATTGTGTAAGGCTGAAGCCTTATAATAAATCCTGTTCTCTGTCATTCTCAGTGGTCCTGACTCATACAGGCAGCTCTAAGATTAATTGAGGGACTCAGAAGTATCAAAGACCCCAAGTTCTTTCTTGCCTAAAATCCTCCACGTGTTGGCTTCGGTCTTTCAGTCTTTGGCCCTCACTATGTAGGAGGACAACAGTGGCTCTGAGCATTCTCTCCTCACGCGGTACCCTGTGTGACTTCTGAAAATGCGGAAACACCCTCCCAGAAGCCCTCGGGAATACTTTTCCTCCTGTCCCATTGAACATGTGCCTGTACTAAAGCAGCATGATAGCAAGAGGACAGAAATGGCCAGGGTGGTCTCAGACAGATCAGGGCTGATCCTCCTGAATATCAGGGCCACTCCAAGCACAGGGAGCCAAGTGAGTGTTTTGAGATTTGGGGTGGAAGGGGTTGGGACAACTACCTACTCAAATGATGTATTTAAAGTAATGCTCTCCCTACCATCAATCTCAACACAATGAGAAAATGCTCAACAATTAACATAGCTTTTCTATTTTTTTACTAATATTCATGCAATGTCTATTTCTGATAAGTACATCAGAGTTTACATGTGCTTGATTTGTAGTGGACATGTACAGTATTATCAGCTCAGCACCGCCTCCCTCCTCTGAGATGAATTGGTTCTTCCATACATGGACATTAATGGGGACTTTTCTAAGATTTTTTTTCTGGAATAATAGAAGCTTCCCTCAAATTAAACTTGAAACCACCCTTTAATAACCCAATATGTACAGCCAGAAAACATCTATATCTTAAAATTTTGCTTAGAAAATTTCTATTATTACATTTGCAAGTCTAAAATCAGAATGCTATCACTTCTTCACACATCATATACTTCATAAAGTCAGAATATCCCAAACTTCAGCTAGGGAACGTAAATTCTATTTTGATGTATTATTGAGTATTAATCTGAATTATTAGTAAAATTACTTTTTATTGGGCACAATTTAAATAAAAGGAACCAAAATTGCTAGAGGCAAAGATGTCAGGCACTTAAACATTATCTTAATGCAGATTTCCTTTAGGTTGGAGGCCTTAATACTTTACCATTTATGAACATCTGTCACAACATTTTAGCAAACACTTGAGTTAACAAAATTATGTAGAAAGTATGATATTATAAAGCAGAGGGGAGCTGATAGAGAACATTAGACCAGGTGGCAGTCATATCACACTTCAGGGTTGGTTTGTTTTTTTTTAATAAGCTATAGGGCCAATACTTTGATTGGCTAAGTCACAAAAAGTCTGGTTATACCGACAAATTCACAAACATTAACATTAAACATTTTGCTGTAAGTTGATGACTAACTGTAAGGGAACGAGATCATACAGTCAGCTGGGCACTCCATTCTCACCATGTATTAAATTTATTACATCTACATCTATTAGGAGGCTGATTAACAATGTGCCAACTGAGAAGAGTTCATTAAATTATCTTCATAGCCAGGGTCACTTGATTGTAGCATCCTGGCTCCAGATATATCAATTCTTGATAGGCCCTTTTCCCCTAAACGTTCTTGGAGATACCAAGATTTTTACTTTATAGGATCCCTGAGTCTTACCATACTAAATTTTGTGGGTTGTGCTCCTAACCCATTTATATAAACCGAGGGTGTGCCACCTCAAATCAACTGTCTCATTTCAGGCCCTGGTTTTTCATATTTTCACTAAGACGTCACCTGTTCCTACTGCTCTTACCCCTCATCGGTTCATCAGGTTTTGGATCAGCTCCTGGTAGTATATTCCTGCTGAGCTCTAGATGGAAACTCACTGCATTCTCCTGGGCTTACTGCAGCAGGAGTAAATAATTAAGACAATTATTATCTAAATTAGGTTGAAATACTTTGCATCTACATACTTATAATCTAATGCAGGTGGGAGGGTCAGTAATGGTGCATATATCGTGATGAGTGAATGTAGTAATGGATGTCTTGTATACCTGACAATAGGTAATTTATGAAGAACAGAAATTTATCTTATAGTACTGGAGGTTGGGCAATCCAAAATCAAGGTGCTGGCCTCTGCTGGGAATCTTTTTGCTGTATCCCACAGCATAAGGCCAAGAAAAGGCAAGGATGAGAGGGGACCAAACTCAGTTTATAACAAACCATTCTTGCAAAAACTATCCCACTCCCACAATGAGGGTAGGGACCTAATTACCTCTTCTTAGGCCCAGCTTCCAACACTGTTGCATTGGCAATTGTTTATATTACACAAATCATTGAGGATACATTCAAACCATAGCACTGGAAAAGAGAATAGTTCAGTCTTGGCGGAGGTAGAACTGTCAGGCCAGACAAGACATTGCCTGGGATTGCAGTGAAGGGTGAGATGACATCATTGTATATTATGGATGCTCATCACAGTCCGTCTTCATTTCCTGTACTGGCTGGCTATTTGAAGAGGCTAGAACCAAGAAAATGGCCTATAAATATCTGTCATTCAAGTCAGAATAACTTTTTATCTTAAGTGTTTAGGATGATTTTTTGAGGGGTGGGGAAATAGGGAGTTTCAAGCTATTGCTTGCATCTATAATCAAAGATCCATGAAACCCTCATTTTATAAGTAGCTACAAAATCTGAATCATATCTATTTTAATCTCCTTGCTAGAGGTTCTTGAGTCTTTAACAGTGGAAAAAAGCTTACTCCATTTCTGGCCCTTACTTGTATTCTAATTAGTGGAACATACAAGTGATATAAGATATGCTGAGAAAAGGAAATATGTAACCAAACTATAATTTGTACATGAATTATCAGTTGCCAAGGAAGCTAGAAGTGTCTGGAAAAGCATGGGACATCAGCAGTTAATCTTGGCAGAAACTATGGTCTTCTTTCCCCCATTTGACACATCTGTACTTCTTTGTACTTCATTAGAATCCCATGTTTCATGTTTTTGTCACAAGAATAAGTACATTAGAGCATTCTTGGATGCACAGTGCCATTGGATAGCTTCTATGCAAATCCTCTCTGCAATAGACTATAAAAGCAACCATTTATTTCAGGAAGAACAGCCTGTTTAATTGCAGGCATGGAGAAAAGGCTAGTTGTATTTTTCTACTATATTATCCTGTAATCCCTCTTGCTTTTCTTCTAAGTCTTATGTGATGACATAAATTAGTCAAAACTTCAATCACCTTTTTGAGTAGCATCAATAAATGGTTTGATAAAGAAAATGCTGTCTTACCACATTTACTTCTGAATGATCATCATTGCTAGTCTCTTCATCAGTAGATGTTATAGTTTTCTACAAGGAAAAAAAAACAAAAAAATTCTCTTTGCAAACATTCAAATGCTCCCTTATTCCTATCTCAGTATAATTATGTTACTTCCCCTTCCATGTCTTCATTCCAACAAACAGCATTAAAAATCATTCAGTGTAGAAACATGTCATTGGAAATAGCAGTGAATTCTTAGGATTGATTCAGGTACTCCAATGGGGAAAATAAATACAGTTCGACCAAACCAGCAATTATTGGTGCTTTAGAGTTGTTGGTTTTATATCCACCAATGACTAACAATGGGAAAGTCATGGCCAAGGAAGGGCAGAGAATGATGGTTGGGGAATTTGAGGCAAAATACCTCAAGGAAAGCTTTCCTTCTAGGCCTTGATAAATCTGTTGCCTCCTTTAGTTTTACTCTTTTTTATTGGTTATACAGATTAATGTGCTTCATTTTGGCAGACCTATACATGGACATAACATTTTTTTCCTTATTTTCACCCTCCTTGCTGCCCTGCCTTCTGCTAGCTTTACATTTTGGAGAAGGGTTTCAATGGATATGAGCAAAATATATTACACACATTAAAAGTATGGTCCTTTTACACACATCCTGGACTAAGGGCATTTTAAAACAAAGTAATAAAAAAGAGAATTCTAAAAAACCCACATAAACCATGTCATATGAAGCTACAACCAGGGACCTAGAGGTAGGCCAGGTTTTGTGGCACTTAGGACAACAACTCCATATATTTTTCAGAGAGCTTCTTCATTAACTAGTCAGTATCCTAACAGTATTTGCCTGTGTCTTCTGACTGCTCCTCCAGAACCATAATTTATTTGCTTTCTGCCAAGCAGATTACTGGGTTGGGCTCTATCAGCCCCTGAATGGGTTGGAGATCAGAGAGAGAAAACTTCAGTTAGGTATTCATTCTCCCAGCTCCTGCCCTGTAAGGTGGCCTTGGTCTGGCTGTACACTTTGGTCTGGCTGCCACTCTCCTACAAGTCAGTGATTTTATGTGACTCCCTCTTTCTAGGTTTCGGGAACTACTCCCCACCCCTTTTGTGCTCATTTTGTACAATTTTAATTGTACTGTGTGTTTCCTGTTAGGACTTGACTATGGAGACTTCTAATATAGAAACTGTGTTGTTGAGCAGTGTGTGGCAGGCCCTCTTCCATAATTTGAATCTAGTACAATCATTACTTTGGTATTATCATTATAATAGGTCAGGGGTCGTTGAGGGGGACAAGCTAAACTACCTATGATCTACCTCCTATGACTACTTCTGGCCAGCCAAGGAACAGGAATAACAAGACCAGCCTGCCTGTTCGTGCAGAACTGTTGAAACTCTCGCACACTGTCACTCTTGCAGTCTAATTCTCAATAATGATTTTGTCACTGGCTAGTGTTCTTAACCATAGGAAAGACAAAAATCAAAAAGGGCTGGTTCTTGAGCCTGCTGAGGCCTATAACCATTGTCTGCCCTCTTTTACAGGGCCCTCAAAGGGACAGTGTCCCCGCAGTGGTTTCCAAGATATTACTGATCAGCTGAGGGTTCTTGCTGAATTCATACAGAAATGCCAGCAGCTACTCAACTCTTTAAGTGTTAGTATATTTCCTTGCTGCTGAGACCCGGAAGCTAACAACCGACCTCAGGAACTCTTCCAGTTACCAGAGATGGTGATCGCCAGCTATAGTTTGTTGCCTTCCATCATTCTCTGCTACCAGTGGACTTCAGTGTCACCAGCCCTGGCTGCTGGCTTCTTTCAGCACCAGCTGATGTTACCAGCTCCTGGTGTACGAGATCAGTACACCAGATAAAAGTATGAATAGATCAATATATGCTATCCAGAAGAGGCTTTACTAGGATTTATGCTGCAGCCTATGGGGGAACATGAGCTGAGCCCAGTAAAGGGTCTGGGGAGGCTGCTTATAAAGAAAAAAGGTGGGCTCTCACAAGCACAGCGTCAGACTTTCTGTTTCATCATGGGTAAGGGAGGGGAACCTCACAGATCTGAGTGAGGAAGGCTGTAGAGGGACAGAATCATCCAGAGAGGCTTCAGGGTGGAGTCATCTGGAAAGGTTCCTTGAATGAAGCCTGCTCCAACCAAAGCAAGTATCTCCCAGAGCAGCCATGAGATGCCTGATGTGGCTGACTGACTGCAAGGCACTTGGGGTAGCCATGTAATAAAAGCCTGTTGGGCAGTATCAGGCCCTTTCAACTTGCCTCAGTTTCTCTATTACCAAAATCCTCTAACTTTAGTGGGGGCGGTAGGGAAATATCAACCCAAGGAATTCATGGAAGAGACACGGGATCTGTCTCAACCTCCCAGGACACCCAAGCCCTTCTCAGGAGGATGCTGGAAGGAGGGAAAGTTTCTGGGGGCTTAGGCCTACCAGACAGTGGGAGGCCTCAGGTAGTGTGTGTAAATCTGCTTCACAAGCCCACTTAGCACTGGAGTGAACTTCCTGGGTTCTTGTTTTCTGGAGCATGGAAATAAAATGTGGAGATAAACTAGATCTGAATTTCGTTTGGATCCATCAAAAGTTCAAATGCTATTCATTAATGCAAAGTTTTTGTTTTTGTTTTCTGGGTACCCGGGGGTTGAACTTAGGACCTCACGCTTGCCAGGCAGGCGCTTATGCCACTGAGCTGTCTCACCAGCCCAATGCAAAGTATTTTAAGGAGAATTGTGACCATAGCATCAGAAGGTATCACTTTGAATTACTGTAAGTAAGTTAGTTACATAAAATTTAGGAAAAATTAATTTAACAAGGATTAAAATAAAATAAGCCACAAAAATACTGCATTTTTGGAAAGCACCAGCCATTTGAATAAGCTCAGAGCAGGAGGAAAGAAAGCCCATAACTGAAGGAGCTAACTGGGTGAGGGATAAAGATCGAGATAACTTATGGTTAGATCATCAAAAACAACTTTTTAGGGGATATAGTTCAGTGGCATGGTGACTGCCTGGCAAGCGTGAGGTCCTGAGTTCAATTCCTGGTCCCCCCACAAAAAACAATATCTTAAAGTTTTCTTCTTTTTTTGGTGAGTACTGGGGGTCAAATTCAGGACCTTGCGCACCAGCAGGCGCCCGTGCCGCTGAGCGATATCATTGGTCCTTTTTTCATATGTGGGTACCGGGAGTTGAACTCAGGACCTCGTGCTTACCAGGCAGGTGCTTATGCCACTGAGCTATCTCACCAGCCCTAAAGTTCTCTTCTTATTTCTTCCAGCTATCTTTTTTTTTTTTTTTGTGGGTACCGGGGGGTCGACCTCAGGACCTCACGCGCCAACAGGCACCTGTGCCGCTGAGCGATATCACCGGCCCCTTTTTCATATGTGGGATCCAGGAGTCGAACTCGGGCCCTCGCACCTGCAAGGCAGGCGCTTATGCCACTGAGCCATCTCACCGGCCCTCTTCCAGCTATCTTTCAGTGCACGATGATCATCCTATTTATTAATTTAATGTAAATTAGTTTTTTTTAATTCCCTATAATTTTCAATTAAATTGTCAGTTCCCTTATGAAAATAGTAAAAAAAGGGAAATAATAACAATGTGTTGCAATGAATGTGCTTGTTGATGCTTGGTGAGCCTCTTGATTGCTTTCTCAGGATACAGTTTTGATAGTACGATACTAAGGTGGAAATGCAAAGCATTTTAAAGGATAAGTTTTAAAAATGACTCCAGGGGCCGGTGAGATGGCTCAGTGGCATAAGCGCCTGCCTGGCAAGCACAAGGGCCCGAGTTCGACTCCCGGAACCCACACACGATAAAATGGCCAGTGACATCGCTCAGCGGCACAGGTGCCTGCTGGCGTGCGAGGTCCTGAGGTCGACCCCCAGTACCCACAAAAAAATAAAAAATAAAAAAATAAAAATGACTCCAGAGAAGTAAGATGTGTTTACACGTGTAGTCAGCGGTGTGAGTATGCGTTTCCATGTCATCTTTGATACCCAGGACTGCAATACTCAGAGCAGAGCCAAATTCTCCGTATTACCTGTGTGGTATCTTTTCCATTTATGATGACAGTTTACTATCAAGGTCAGAAATACTGCCCAAACACCCAAAGCCACCAGAACAGGTATTATCCAGGAAGCTTTTCCTTGGCTTGGTTCTAAATAAAACAAAGAAAGTTTGTGAACTGGAAGAAAATTTACCAAATAAGGAAAGAGAGGGGTGGACATAGATGGGTGGAGGTGTATTATGCTTACTATTTTTAATGCTAATTATTTTTGCATTCCAAATGGGAGGCAGAATTCATAAAAAAAAACTACATAATAAATTGGCCCTTTAAAGATAAAGTCAAGACCCCAGGGTAGATGGAGAATTTGCCATGAGGATAAATATCTCCCAGGCTCAGTGTCTATTATGGGAAACCTACAGATAATATAATATTAACCAATTTAGGGTTGGGTGGAAATGAAGGTCAAGAGAGTAAAGAGTCTGAAAACTTGGACTCATAACAACAATGTGGCTGTTATGGATTTTAAATTTCTATTTTATATTATAATTAGGGACTTAACACATTTTTTTTACAAAAGGATAATTGGAACTGCAAACTATCCTCGGCTCAGGGCCCAAAAGAGAAGGGTGCCATCTACCCTTGGCTTGGAGAAGACAGTGTCCTAGAGGGACAGTGATATGAAGTTCAGTGGTGACAAGAGAAGCAACAGGTGGCCACTGGTTTAGTAGACAGTTCTTGCAGATTCTCAAGAAAAACTAGAGGAACCTGAACTTCTAGAATTCTGGTCTTGCCTAGAATTGTAACTAATATTAAAATGGTTCCTGAAGTGGATTCCTGAAGGCAGGAATTTGGAAATTTCAGGTTACTAAAGTTAAAACTGTGCTGATCTTGTTATCTCGACCTACCAAGTAATAGGAAGTATTAGAGCACAAAGGCCAGTTCAGTGTGGAAAAATGCTTAAGAGTTTTTCTTTACAATGAATATATAATAGACATTGATCTCTATGAACATATTATTACTACTTAATAAAATAAATAAATAATGTTTTACATGCAACAAAACATTAATCTCATCTCCTATTTGAGACATTCTGATATTTTATAATTTTATAAAGAAGGAGAGATGAAGTAGAAATGTTAGGCTTGCTCTGCAACATGTTTTCATACACATTTCCTCCCAAGAAAATCCTATAAATCCTATAAAGTACGTACTGCTATTTCTCACTTTACCTATGACCCTTAGTTCCCTAATCTTAAAGGCATTTGAGCAAGGTCACATCCTCATTCAGCAGTACAATTTAGAAAGGATTATTTATTTCATTTAGTTTGGTGCAACTCTTTTGGGCAGTTCTAGACTCTAAGATTCATAAGCACACCATCTCCAAATCTGGACCTTCTTTTCATCTGCTGTGGCATCACCCAGACAAGGTAGAAAATGGAAAAAATTGCAATTTAGAATAGAAAACCAATTTTCTTTTTGTTTTGTTTCATTTCATTTTGTTTTATTTTGAGGGGATGTTTGTGGCACTAAGGATTGAACCTAGGGCTTTCAGCATACTAGACAAATACTCTACCACTGATCTGTGTCCCCAGCCCCTAGAAAACCAAATTTCCTTGAAAGACTAATGTGTAGGATACTACAACTATTTGCCATTTTCTCTTCTCTGTCTAGACGGCTCCTGCTCCAGGCCTCTTCTTGGGGAACTGTGGCCCATCCTCCCCAGCCCTCACTGGCCAGGGTTAATGTGGAAATGAGAGGTTCTGAAAAGCCTCTTTGTCAGAGATGGAATAGTTCTGATGCCTCACTTTGTGTGAACTGGAAATTACATCTCTGGTTAGGAATAGGGGCCATATGTGGTCTTCAGACAGATTCTTCTTGATTATTTTTCTATACTCCAGAATGAATCCAACATGAGGCAACACTTTTAAAAATAGAATGCAGGCTTAACTGCATTTTACATAAAACTGACACTTATTTTAGAGAGAGAAGTTTCAAATGCATCCTATTTTTTCATTCTATACTGTCAAAGTGGTAGATCTACAAAGGGAGTATTACAACTTAGCATCTAGAAGCTTCTTTTTTGTAAGACCATATAACCTGAGGACAATTCTGTGCTTTTATTTCCAATCTTACTATATAGAATAGCTAAACCTCCAAAGAACTGTGTTATTTCTCATTTTTGCAGTCGGAATGATAAAAGTTTCTAAAACATTACATAGTCCGCTGATACAAATATCCTTTATTAAAGACCAGAAAGAAAGCTACCATTGTCCCCCCGCCATGTCAAATTGATAGATTAAGGATGGAGGGACCAACCAGATCACCTAGGAAGCCAACTTCACAGTACATATACCCTGACTCTTTGGTTAATGGACTAGAAATATTTTAAATAATAAATTTTCAGCAGTTAACTCTCGAGACTTAAAAATTACACTGAATTGCGCATATACAGTGTTTCATGTGTCAGGTGGTTATTATTTCCACCAAGTTAATGCACAGTGCCATATTTTCTCAGCCTCCAGTGGGGCCCTAGTTCTAACTTCCCAATGTGTCTGCAGTCTCAGCTCCAAAAACTGGGCTTTAAGGCATATATTTGGTACAGCCATGAACAGAGCCTGAAGATACTTAGCCCACAGTCACCAAGACATATAGGTTCCTCTTAAATTTCTGAAGTCCTGAAACCAAGAAAAGGAAATCTCATGGGAGTATTTCTTCAATAAAAGAGTTTTGTGTAATCCAAGGAAGGAGGGTTTTCTACAATCTTGCCCAGAAATATCCCTGTAAATGACATTTTTAGAAGCACTAAAATATTCTTTAAAAGCTAACCTAATAGTTTGCATGATATGCAAAAACTTCTACAGCAATAGCCAAATATCTTTATTTAACTTACCTTCAACTTACCTATATTCAGTGTATGGACTGTGAGCAGAGTATATTCTCTTGAAGAAATATTGCACAAATATTCTCCACTGTCTGAAAGACTAAGATCTGTCAAAGTCATAGAGAAGTCATTCTGGTTTATTAGCTCTTTGTTCCAAGAGAATCGGGGTTCACTGATTACTGGAATTTGTGAGGAGCTCAGATAGCAACCTAAGGTGGAGGAAATTCCACTTTTCATTCTGGACCAAGTAACTATGAAGTCTTCATGTGGTAGAGAAAAGTTTCTTATTCCTTGACATGAGAATGAAACATATTCACTTTGCCTTTTACAAAGGCCACCTAACAACAGAACAGGAAACATCAATGGAGATAAAATTGTCAAATGAATTTTTTAAGTTACATAATACTGTAATACTGATATCTTTGGAAATATCATTTTGAAAAGCAATTAAATGTCTGTGCTGAGAGTTTCATAAAAAAATCTTTATTGGCACTATTTCAAAGATTTCCCCTCAAAGTTAAAGTTTTTCAAAAAGGATTAAGTCTGGGCCAGCTAGGGAGATGATATGTCTTGGTATTAACTTCTACATCCTGACAGTAAGCATCCAGGAATGTTGCTACCTGCTACTAGACTTCTAACTTCCTTTTGTTGACCCCCATCCCAAATGCTCCTGTTCCCCAGGACTCCCTCTTGTAACTCTACCTAGCCCCTAGTGGTCCCTTTTATTTTTATGGTCTTAAACACTTCATACCTATCTAGGCCAATTCTCTTTCCTGCACATAGGTAGTATATTTCTAACTCTGTGCAGGTTATCTCCCAGTAGAGCTCTTTTATAAGAGGGACTCTGCTGGGTATTATCAGCTTGACTTTCTAGTTCCAGATCCATCTTGTCCTTCCTGTTCTGCATCTCTGCAGGCTGAATTCTATGGACAGACATAGATTATTCTCCCTGGCCCTAGAACAATGGTGGTGAACCTAGGGCACACGTGCCACAGCAGGCTGTTTGTATCATTAAAAGCTCCAAAAGGTTCGCCATTACTGCCCTAGACCCACCTGCTTCCAGTGCACCTGCAGAGGAGAGATGCTACAACAAAATACCTAAAATGCAAATCCAGGCTTTCTCTGATATTTCAAATCCTCCTTTGCCTCAGGATAGATTTCAATTTCCTTAGAAAGATATAGAAGATATTTCATTTGTTTTTGCCTCCCTCTCTAGGTTTAAGTCTTTATTTTTTTAGTTTTATCCTCAACCACTTGTACTTCCATAAATGCCAGAAAATTTCACTCCTTTGTGCTTTTGTGCTTTGTACCTGGAATGCTGATATGCTCCTGGAATCTCTTACTATTACAATTCTGACTATACACCACACCTTAAGCATGTTTTCGGAAACTACCCCACTCATGCCCAAACACAGCAAACACAATTAAGCACTCCCTTTGAATGCTACATTTCCAGTTCAGTCTTAGTTTTACATGTTTGCACTACATGCTGTAGATCCAGAAGTGCATAAGCATCTCTGTTCTTAAGTTCAGAATCTGAGAATGACAAATCTTGAAACGTATTAGAGTCTCAGTAAGAAAAGAGTACTGAATTTAAGGAACTGTTGTTGCTTCAGGGTAATTAATTCTGAAGGAACATGGGAAATAATTATTCTCCAGAGAAAATATTTATAATTTAATGTTAAAATTTGAACCTTTTTTTATGTTTCCATTGCTGCCTGGCTGATAGCAGATGAGTACTTGAGTGTACATGTCTTTAACCCTGGAATCATGTAAAGTTGGTCAATCATTCATAATTTCAGTATTTTGTTGGTGAACATTTTGAGAATATGAAAACCTGGAAAAGGTAAAGCTAAAAAGAATAGCTAACTTCTACTTTCTCTACAAAAGAGAGAGTTACAGAGAATTTTGCTGTGTTTTTAATAAGTACAAAGCTTTGGAATTGGATAAGAAGGTATCAGATTAATTTTTCTTTCCTTTAATGTTTTTTTAAAGAGAAGCTCATGGATGTAGAGATTGATCAAAGTTTAGTTTTGTTCAAATAATTAAAAAAGGAGGAGGGTAAAAATCTGATTATGCTGTGATAAAAGTGTTGGATTAAGATTAATGGACTGATGCAATGTTAAGAGACTAAACCACGAATAATAATAGTTAATTCTTTGACCTGCTGAGAAACTTTCGTTCCTACTTTGATCTCTCTAGAGGGCAATACAGGTATAAAATCCTGCTTGGAGGTTGAACCATGGAGAAATATAATAATATTCACGAATAGATTTGCTGCTTTCCATTTCACAAATATTTTTATTAAAATCATAAACACCTACCAAGGTAAGAATACTTCCACTTCATCAGAGAAGAAACAATGCTCAGAACTGAAAATGATTGCTTAAGATAATGTAGCCAGTGAGAATTAACGCTGCAGCAAGATGAATTTTTTTCTTAGTCTCCCTTTCTTCCCTGTGGACTCGCTCCCCAGTAGCCCCGCCCTCTGGCACAGCGCTGCACACACAAAGTCCTACGGAGCCTACCTTCCTGTGTCCACCGCCCTGTCCACGTTTGCTTCAGCAGTGGATTTTCAATTGCACATTCATAAGATGAATTTGATGCTGTGATATTCAGGATACTGTTAATATAAAAAGGGCCTAAATACCCCGTTTCTTCTGTTTTGCTTCCAGAGACAGATACGGTGTCCATTTTCCATGTGATGCGTGGACGAGGATAAACAGTGAGCACACTGCACACCAGGAAGCTGCTTGTGTTTCTCTGCTCGTACTTCATCACAGGAGTGAGGAAAGCTACACAGGAAAGGGGGGCACAGGGACACCGGTCACCATTAGTTTCCTCATGAGCCATCTGTGCAGAATACTTCTTAATGCTCATAAACTGAAAAGTTAAGATTTATGAACAAAACTTGGTAGCTACTGAAAAGAAAACCAAAACAAAACAGAATTCCATAAAACCTTCAGATATAGGTCATTATTCGAGAAGAATGAAAAAGAGCTTGCCTGGATATGAAGCAAATAGCAATCTCTGTTTCCTAGAAACTTAGCTGACAAATCTCCTGACCTTTTCTGAGCAAGAAAAAAATGCGGTCAAAGTCTGTAAACTAGAGTTCGTGTGACGCTCTGAACTCCAGATACTGACAGTCTATTTGAGTCTCTGTTTATATACGATTCTTGGATTCCAAGGCCAGGTGTCAAGCAGCTACATGAAGCAAAGGGAGAAGGAACAAGGGCCAGATAAAACAACCCATCAGAAAATATATCCCCAAATATCTAAGATATATTCAGGCACACCTTGGAGATACGGTATTGCAACTTCATGTCCAGTGAATACTGCAACAAAGCAAATCGTATCATTTTTTTCATGTCCCAGAGCGTTTTATGTGATGCCTCATTAAGTGTACAATAGCAGGTCTCAAAAATAATGTACATACCTTAATTTAGAAATACTGTTAAAAAATGGCTAACGATTGTCTGAGCCATCAGCAAGCAGTAATCTTTCTGCTCGTGCCAGGTCGCACCTTCACGTCAATGGGTGCTGACTTGTCAGGGAGGTGGGTGTGGAAGGCTGGGTTAACTGTAGTTATTTCTTTTTTAATTAAGTATATTGGTGTATTTTAGATATACATGATGATCACATTCATCATAGGGAACTGATACCTATACATGATATTTCTTGATTCTTCTTTTTTTCCATTCCTCTACTCTCTCTTCAACCCTCTTCCCCTCCTTATTTACAAAAGCTTTGTTTCCATTTTTTCTTCTTCTTTTTTTCTTTTCCCTTCCTTCTTTTCCCCCTCTATCCTCCCTAGTTTCCCTTCCCATTTTAACATTTTCTTCCTATTTCACAATACCTATTATACATTTTGGTCCTCATTTACCCTTTTGGTTTCTCACACCAGAGAAACAATGTGATATTTACACACGTGTGTCCAACTTATTTCACTTAAGAGTATGGTCTCAAGATGCATCCATTTATCTAGAAATGTCGAAAGTTTATCCTTCTTTATGGCTGAGTAGTACTCCATTGTATAAAAAAACACATTATTATCCATTCATCAGTTGATGGGCATTTGGGCTTTTTCCAAGATTTAGATATCAAAAACTGTACTGCTATAAACATGGGTGTGCATATATCACTGTGGTACATATTAAATGGTCAAAAACTGAAAGCTTTCACTCTAAAATCAGGAACAAGACAAAGATGCCCACTATCACCACTCCTATTCAATATAGTTCTGGAAACATTAGCCAGAGCAATTAGAGAAGAAAAAGAAATAAAAGGTATAAAGATAGGAAAGGAAGAAGTTAAATTATCATGATTTGCAGATGACATGATACTCTACATAAAGATCCCAAAAACTCCACTGAAAGACTTCTGGATTTACTGATCAAATTCAGTAGTATAGCTGGGTATAAAGTCAACACTCAAAAATCAATAGCCTTCCTGTACACAAACAACAAACTCACTGAGAGAGAAATTAGGGAGACAACAGCTTTCACAATAGCATTGAAAAAAATGAAATACTTAGGAATCAATCTAACAAAGGAAATAGAAGACCTTTACATTGAAAATTACAGTACTCTGAAAAAAGTGATTGAAGAGGATATCAGAAAATGGAAAGATATCCTTTGCTTTTGGGTAGGAAGAACCAATATAGTGAAAATGGCCATACTTCCAAAACTATTAATCAGATTTAATGCAATCCTGATCAAAATACCATTAACATACCTCACAGAACTAGAGAAAACATCCCTATAAACTACATTTGGAACCAGAGGAGACCTAGAATAGCAAAAACAATTCTGGGCAACAAAGGCAAGGCGGGGGCCGGTGAGATGGCTCAGTGGCATAAGCGCCTGCCTGGCAAGTGCGAGGTCCTGAGTTCGACTCCCAGAACCCACATACGAAAAAAGGGCCGGTGATATTGCTCAGCAGCACAGGCACCTGCTGGTGCGCCAGGTCCTGAGTTCAACCCCTGGTACACACAAACACACACACACACACACACACACACACACACACAAAGGCAAGGCAGGAGGCATCACAATCCCTGACTTGAAATTATGCAACAAAGCTACTGTGATTAAAAAAAAAAAAAAAAAAACAGCATGGTACTGGCAAAAAACCAGATCCAAGGATCAATGGAATAGATTAGAAGATGCAGAAACCACTCCAAACACACTTAGCTACCTTATCTTCGACAAAGAGGCCAAACACCTTCACTGGAAGAATGTAGTTATTTCTTAAAATAAAACAACAATAAAGTCTGCTGCATCAGTTAAATCTTCCTTTCATGAAAAATTTCTCTGTAGAATGTCATGCAGTTTGATAGCATTTACCCACAGTAGAACTTGCAAAATTGGTGTCAGTCCTCTCAAACCCTGCTGCTGCCTTATCAACGAAGTTTCTGTAATGCTCTGTATTAAATCCTTTGTTGTTGTGTCAGTAGCATCTTCACCAGGAGTTGATTCCATTTAAAGAAACCACTTTCCTTTCTCATGCAGCAATTCAGTCACATATTCAGGTTCCATTTCTAATTCTGGTTCCCTTACTATTTCTGCCAATCTGCAGTTACTTCTTCCACTGAAGCTTTGACCCCTCAAAGTCATCCATAAGGGTGGGAACTAACTTCCTCCAAACTCCTACTAATGTTGATATTTTGGGCACCTCTCAGAAGTACTAGAGATTGAACCCAGGGTCCCACACTGAGCTATACTCCAGCTCTTTTTGTGCTCAGTTGTCCATGTCAGCCTTGAACCTGTCATTTGCCTGCCTTGGAACTAAAGGCATGCTCCACTGCACCTGGCCATACATGTTCTTTTTTTTTAAACAGAAAAAAAAAATAGAACAAAATTTCAAAACAACATAATAGGAAGGTAACAATGGTTAATACATTGTGTATTGTTATCTTTAAATTAGCTACTCAGGGTACAAGATATCGGCATTCAATTGTTCAAACAATATTAGCATAAAACTTTCTTTTCAATGAAATAAGTGAAATTAGTAGTGTATCTATCTTAACTATCTTGTATATATATATAATATATATATATAATATATATATCTTGTCTTTTCCCTTCTTTTCTCCATTCCCCCATCCCAGTTTCACTTTTCTTTTGAAGTTTCTTCCTATTTTACAATATCTATTGTACATTTTGGATCTTATTTACTCTTTCAGCTTCTCACACTAGGGAGATAATACAATCTTTACACATGTACATCTGGTTTATTTCACTTATGAGCCATATATGTTCTTAATGGCATCTAGTGACTCCTTCACAGAAATTTTCAATTTAATTTTCCCAGAGGAAATTACCATGTTAGAGGAATCACCATCTATGGCAGCTATAGCCTTATAAAATAAATTCCTTCAATAATAAGATCTGAAAGTTGAAATTACTCCTTGATTCATGGACTGCCAAATGGTGGTTGTGTTAGCAGGCACACGAACAATGCTAATCTCACCGGACAGCTCCCTCAGAGCTCACTGGTCACTGTGTATATTGTTGATGAGCACTAATGTTTCGAAAGGAATGTTTTTTTTTTTTTCCTCTGAGCAGTATTACTCAATAGTGGGCTTTAAATATTCAGTACACCCTATAAAGAGATGTGTTGTCATCCTGGTTTGGTTATTCCATGTATAGAGTACAGAAAGAGTAGATTTAGTGTAAAGTTTAAGACTCCTAGAATTTTTGGAACAGTATGTGGGCATCGACTTCAACTTCAAATGCTCAGCTACCTTAGTACCTAACAAAAGAATGTCTGTCCTTTGGCACTTTGAAGCCGGGCATTAACTTCTCCTCCCAGCTATGAAAGTCAAGTGGCATCTTCTTCCAATACAAGATTGTTTCACTTACATTGAAAATGTGTTAAGTATAGCCACCTTCATCTTTTACCTTAGCTAGATCTGCTAGATAACTTGCTGTAGTTTCTACATCAGCACTTGCTGCTTCTCTTTGCACTTTTATGTTATGAAGATAGATTCTCCTCTAAACCTCATGAATAATCTGTGGTACCTTCAAAATCTTCTGAAGAGAGGCCTTGCTCCAGATTAGTTTGCAACTTAAGGGAAAGTTGTAGTTAGTTTAACCTTCTATCTAGACCACTAAAACTTTCTCCATATCAACAACAAGGCAGTTTTGCCTTCTTATCATTCATGTGTTCATTTTAATTTTAATTTCTCTTGACAATTTTTTTCTTTGTATTCACAGATTGGCTATTTGGCAAAAAGATCTAGCTTTTGGCCTGTATTGGCTCCTAACATGTCTTCCTGACTAATTATTTGTAGCTAAAGACTTACGGGAGCCATGGCACTCTTCCTTTCACTTGAACACTTGAAGGCCATTGTAGAACTATCAATTCACATAATTTTAAGATCACTGTGTCACAGGGAATAGGGAGGCCCAAGGAGGGAGAGAGACATGGGACCAGCCAGTGTGTGGAGTAATCAGAACACGCATGTACTAAATTCACTGTCTTGCATGAACAGGCTTTGTAGCACCTCAAAGCAACTACAAACTTCAAAAATCACTTACAACAGACCACAACAACAGATATATTAATAATGGAAAGTTGGAAATATTGTGAAAATTACCAAATGCCATAGACACATGAAGTGAGCACATGCTGTTGGAAAAATGGTGGCTATAGACTTCATCAACACAAGGTTGCCACAAACCTTCAATTTATAAAAAGCATACCTCCAAAATGGTACAAAATAAAGCATAATATATTATGCTATGCCTATAATATATTGTATTTGTGATCAGGAGCCTGATAATTAATGGGCCCCATCATCAAGAATCTGGTATTTTGAATATTAGAAATAAGCCGTGAAGATCTGTTCCAACTACTTTAATTTGATTGAATGTTACTATAAAATTTGACAGCAGTTAATATACTAACTATATAGCGCAAATATATATAGTTACTTCAGATATGAAGAAAGTATGTAATTAAATAGTAACTTCATTTTTATTACAGAAAGAAGCTATTTAAATAAAAATTTAGTATTTTTAGTCATATTGGCAGAAATTTTTAAGATCAATAACATTCAGTGCTGATTGAACTAAAAGAAAAATATTCTTATGCTTCTGGTGTCATTAACATTAAAATCCTACTTCTGGTAATTTTATTATGTATAATTTCCTAGTGTTAAATATAACTATGAAGATACTCACCACAATATTTTTTGTAACAAAAAACACTGGAAGCGCATGAATAACAGTCAAGGCTTATGGATATATTTATTATAGTCATGCTGTGAGATACGGTGTGTTGAAAACAATGTGGTAGATTTGCAGGAATTGACTTGTTTCTGAATAACACTGAATGATATCATGAAGTTTTGTGAAATCTTACATGCATCTCACTCACCTCCCACCTTCAGCACCACTTTCTTTGTGATCTGTCTACCAGCTGTTCCCACGTAGCAGACGTAAATTCCTTCATCCAGAAGACTTAATCTTCTGAAATATAAAGAGGCATTCCCATTTTGAATCTTGCTGTGAAAGAGAGATGTCCTGTTTGCAAATTTGGGATCTTGCTTTTCCAAATGGTCACTGCCTTGGTAGTAACTGTGAACATTGTAATTATCTTGATTCTTCCAGTGAATTACAACATCAGGCTCATTCTCAAATGAGCAAGGGAGAATTATATCTTCCTCATATCTTCCGATGACAATTTCTTCATTCATACTACTAAGGTGATTGAAGAAAACTGAAAAGGATGTATCTAAAATCAAGAGCAAACATGTTTTGAAGAGAATTAGTGATGGGTGTTTTTTGAGGATTATATACAGTTACCTAAAGGAGCCATCCTAGCTGAGCAGTCTGATCATTAACAGATCTGGCTTTCTAATTATTAGAAAGATGCCATAAAGCCCTGTGTTTGAGTTTCTTCAGTTTTAATTGAATATCTGTTGGATTCAATGCAACTGTGAGACTTGGCAACAGTCCAAAGAACAGATACACTGGCTTCCTACCACTTTATCAGTAGTCTTCTCTCTCTTCTGATCCTGGCATGATGCAGTACTGGAAAATATGTATATTAAAGACTCCTGTTGGTTTTCAATTGCAAAGCACATTCATTTTATGCCTATTATAACAATAACTAGTTTCTCCAGTTAGCTATAGCCAGAAGGCCCCAAAAGAATGACAAACTTAGCTTGACTGGGTCACAAAATATTTGGTTAGGAAATATATGTGGGAAAAATGCTAGATTCAAAAATCTGTTAGAAATATCTAGATGCTAGTCTCAAGCAGGGGAGTATATGGACAGGAGAAGCCCAAAAGGAGAAATGAATTAAGGACCACTCACTAGATATCCTTTGAGTCAGTCAAAGCAAGAGTTAAAAAAATATATTCTGGATAGAAATGTGGAATTCCAATCCTCTTGATTTAAGTGCTTTCATTTTTTCACCGTCAATTTCAGAAGTTAATTTCAAAAAGCAAATGAATTCAACATGATTAAAGTCTTTGCAAAGAAAACATAGCTGGTCACTTCATATCACAGAAAACAACATCTAGTTTCTTTGACCAATTCAGAAAATACTTTAGACATTTTGTTTCTCTTTGGACTCTAAGAAATTAAGATGGGAAAGTGCTTTGTTTTATTAAAAAATGAGTAAACTCCTTTGGACCTTGGCCAAGGGCACCCAAGACGGAAGAACAAGGTAGTCGCATGGCTCTGCCATGGAGTCTTTTACCACTGCCTGCTCCTCTGGGGGTCTTTCAACCCTACCATGTCCTTTCTCTCTTCCTCAGAGAGACTGAATTTCTCTGCAGAGATCTAAAAGTGTGTGTATTACAATGAGAGAAGTACATGGAAAGATGAGAAAGAGAGCAATGATCATCAACCTCCCTAATTGTCTACCATACCCCTAATTGTATACCGTACCATATCCAAATATTTCTTTGGATAATTAAAAATGCCTATCACAAGACTTAACTAAGCTGGTAATATCTTCTATTAGGTGCTAGGTATCAAGTTTCCACTTAAAAAATTAAACTTGCCCTTCTTGTGATTTTATTTCTTACAGCAGATAACAAAATATAAAGAGCCTTAATCAGAATGAACAGAAGAAAATGTAATTTCTAATCTTTGTGCGGACTTCTAGCCTGTTCCCTATTTCTCATAAACTGATCGCTTAGGAAAGTTCACAATGCTTTGTCTACAGAGAAATACAGCTGGGTATTCCGTATCTGAAATGCTTGGAACTAGAAGTGTTTTACATTTTATACATGCAAAACATGTGACCCAACACATCGAGGATGTGACCCAAGTCTAATCTAAGCATAAAATCATTTATGTTTCATATGCACCTTATGCAAATAGCCTGAAGGTAACTTTATACAATATTTTTAATGCTCTTGCATTTTGACTGATCTGCTATATAAGATCAGGTGTGGAATTTTCCCACTGGTACCATCATGTTTGCACTCAAAAATTTCTGGATTTTGGAGCATTTTGGATTGTGAATGTGCTATCTGTAGCCATTTTGTGTTTTATGCTCTTGTGCCTATCTAATGATACAAATAACTAGCTCTTGTATTATAAAAGAAGTTACCTTGAAATCCACAGAGAGACCGTATGAGAATGAGGAGGAAAGACAGCACTGCTTGAGCCTTCATGTCTTACAAATGTCATAGTATACTGTCAAAGAGAAGCAAAGAATGCATGTTATGGATTTTAAATGCAGAAGGAACTGCAAAAGAATTACAGTGTCTGAGTCCATGAGATTAAACTGTTGTACATTCACACAAATAATTATTCTGTAGCCATTAAACATGATATTGTAAAAATTCAGTGCTACGGAAGTTCTTAACTTGTTATAGGAGAGAAATCAGACTACAATATAATTTTAAATAGTACAGTCCATTTTGCAAAGGAAAACACATTTTTTTATGTAGAACACTAACAAGCTCT
The DNA here is from genome assembly GCA_028451465.1 of Erethizon dorsatum. Classification (NCBI taxonomy): domain Eukaryota; kingdom Metazoa; phylum Chordata; class Mammalia; order Rodentia; family Erethizontidae; genus Erethizon; species Erethizon dorsatum. The sequence goes on from CM051831.1 coordinate 73,327,670, forward strand.
ATCACTAAATATGCACTAGGATGTTAACTTGGAAGGGCAGGTTTCATATCTGGAGCTGTGCCTGCCATTTGATAGGTGCAGAAAAATGGCTATTGAATGAATGGATTTGGCATTTACTTACCAGTGTTTCTCTGGATCATACTTTTTTATTATTTATAAAGCATTCTACAATGGATTTATATTGCTTTTATGGTAAAATATACCAAAAATTAATTCAAGTGCCAGTGATGTTAGCTATGGTGTTATTTATAATAACACATAAAATATAAAAAAACAACTGAAATATTGAAACATATCCATAAATACACGGCACTGGTGCAAACACAAAGGTCATGGTTTACAAAAAGCTTTTCAAAAATAAGAGAGTGAGACAGAGGCAGAGGGAGAGGAAGGGGGGAGGGGGAGAAAGGAGGAGGGGAAGAGAGAGAAAAAGAGAGAGGAGGAGGGAGAGAGAAAGAGGGAGACAGACAATGAATATTGCAAAACAGAAAAAAATACAATGTAGTTACAAGTACAATATAACAGTTTTTCTTGGATGATGGGATTATAGTTAATTGTTACTCTTCAAGAAATAGCTTTTTAAAAGAATACCATATAATTTGTTTGAAAAATCCCTAAAAGAATATTTTAAAGAAATCACTTGGCAGTTCTAGTACTGAAAAAAATATGCTCTAAATTCAATGTGAGATGTGAGATTGTAGAATTTTTTAAATATCCTAAAAGGTAAGATTAGACTCCTTCATCAAAATAAAACCTGGTAGGTTAATAACTTATAGTTTTATTTTTACATTTTAAATACCAGAAGAAAATAATTGAATGTACAACCTTAAGAGATGATCTTTTCAACAAGACTATACATTTTCTCTTATAGATAAACCTATATAAATATTTGAAATCATCAAAACAAGTTAAATGTAAGTAGGGAAATATTACCACTCTACTAGCTTCCATCCATTTTATAGCAATAGGTAAAATATTTGATAAAGTGAAAATTATTATAAAATAGTATTAGTTATCAAAATAATTTTTATGTCTCTTCCTGTAAATGTGCTTTCAAGTATAATGAGTGAAAGGATATGTGTCACAATGATTATTTCTGAAAAAGATTACAGGTGTCTTAGTTATTTTTCTCTCCTTGCTGAGACAAAATACCCAGCACCCAAATTTAAGGAAGGATGGGTTTATTTAGCTCACAGTTTGTGGAGGTTTCAGTCCATACTCAGCTGGCTCCAAAGCAGAGTGGCACATGGCAGAGGGCAACAGTTCATGGTGGCAGAAAACAGCAAAAGCAACAAGAGCAAAAAAGGAGGAGCATGAGAGCAAGCTTCTTTCCCTCCCTTATGTTGTGTGCAGGCTACCCGCTCCAGGGCAGGTGTAGCACTCACACCCATAACCCCAGCATTGGACCATGAATCAATCACAAACTTTAGAAGCGCCCCCCTATGACTGCATGAGGCTTTTGGGGGACATCTAGACATAAACCATAACAAGAAGTAATTGGTAAACTCATTTTTCTACTATGAAAATATGTAAATATTTAATAATACTTTTGATTTTTATAAAAAACTAAAATTTAATCTCATCCTCTTTCCAAGCAAAACTTAACTGAAACCCACCTTGTTTAATGTAACTTTGGGACATTCCTTGGTACTGTCCACTTTTACATAGGTTTACATTGCCTTTCTTCATAAGGACTCCAACATTTTGTGCCTTCTTTTGAAACTTCCAGCATCCCCCTTCTCCAATTTCCCTTTCCACCAATAGTCTTGCTTCATTGGTTTTGATTAGTTATGAATGCTGCTTCATTCCCTAACACAGTTCAACCAGCCTAATAACAGTAGTGTCTACTCTTTATGCTTCATGTCCTGCTCTTACTCAAAGCCAAACCCTTCACTGAGATCTGCATTCCACACATTTTTGAACTCAAGAAATATGTCTCTGCAATTATACCATCTCTCACTTTATCATCAGATTCTCTCCACTAGATCAGTTCCATAACTACAAATACTCCAATACCGCAAATCTTAAGAAAATGAGAAAAAATACTGAAATTCCCCTTTGACTCTTGATTTTCTATCTACCTATGTCTAAACTCCACTATTCTAAAAACAACTATCCCCATTTTCCTCTTTACAGTCTTCTCTCAATCCATTTAAGGCTCTTGTTTGCATGATGTATCAAAATCTGCCCTTGTCATTGTAGCCAAGAATCTCCATATTGCTAAAAACACTGATATCATTTGTCATCTTAACCTCACAGTGGTGCTCAACACACTTGACTGCTAGCTTGCTCTTGTAAAATTCTGCTCTTGGTTTTCGGAACACCACATTCCTCGAGTTTTCTGTGTTCACTGTGTTCTTCCTTATTCCTGTTTTGGTTCTCTCCTGCTTGCCCTATATACAAATACGGGACGGTCCCAGTCCTGCTACTTTCTTCCTACTTTCTCTCTGGATGAATTCCACCATACACCATCTCTAAGCCAACGATGCTCAAAATCCTTCAGGTCATATTTGAGGTCATATGTTCTACTGCTCATTTGGCTTGTATTGCCCTGCATACATCATGAAGTTAACGAGAGCCCTAATTTCTGCTTCATTCCCTTTTCCATTGCTCTGTGCCCCACCCCAAACAAAGCAAGACAACAGAAAGTTCCATGGTCTCCTTGCAGTCTTCATCAAAATAAATGGGGCCAAATTTTTCCAGTTCAGGCTAAAAAATTAAACTTGATTCTTCCATTCCTACATGCCCCATATCTAATCTATTAATTTATTTTTTATTTAACCACCTCTTTCTAACTTCACTGTTACCATGCTGCTCCAAGGCCACTGTCATCTCTTACATGGGTATCTAAAAATAGACATGTGGCTGGTAAGTTTTCTATTCTTGCCTCCTTATAATCCACCTCAACACCCTGTCAAGAGCTGTATTTTTAAAACATATAAGTCATTCTATTATCCTAATTAAATTCCTGCAGTGGCTTCCCACCACAGTCAGCAAGATACAAATTTTTTATCCCTAGCCTATCAAGCTTTACATACTCTGGTTCCTGGTTCCTCCTGCTCCTTCAGCCTCTCTCACAACATCCCACAACATACATTCCCAAGGATTAATGTATATATATGCTCCAATTCAAGGGTCAGCCTGAGCTGAAAATTGAGTCCTTGAAATTATTTAATTCATGAATTTAGAATAAAATGACAAATGACAGTAATCCACTTATGATCTAAGATATAGCATTATGAATAAAAATATATATACTCAACCTCTTCTACACAAAGGCTTGATTTAGTACTGTTGAAATAATTTCAGCATTCATCTACGTGAGGCAGTTAATGAATATTTAGTCCTATTTTTATGCCCAAGTTTTATTTTTAGACATTTATATTTTCCCCTCAAAGCAGCAGAAAGCTTCCACATTGGGTTAAACTGAAGTTTTCCAAGTTGAAATCAGCATGCTTACAAATGGGTTCAAATGTTAGAAGCATCTTGTTCTGGTACATTTTGGCTAGATTCCAGATGTGAGGGAGAAAGGCAAAGCCAGCCAGCCCCTATAATGAGCACGACAAGAAGAAATCCAGATGCTAAAACTAATCAGACAGAAAAGAAAATTGAGGCCATTTCTACAAGCATAAAATAAGAAGAACCAGTTATCCCTACACCCAACTTAATAGCTACAGACTAAATTGACAGGAGCCATCAGTACTAATGGTGAGAATGATGACATACGTCACTCGTAGTTGAGTCAGATTTTCAAGTGCACACATTAGTAACACTCAGGGCTAGTTCTGGCCTCATAACTTCTGGTCTCCATCTGGCCAAGCCACAGATAAGTCAATGCTCTTTTTTGAAAAGAATGTTTCACAATACTCTCATCATCATGAACATTCTGAATTCCTTTGAGGAAAAGCAGATTCTACAGTGCTGCACTCTTCTCTGCATTGTTTTTAAATTCATTGCCTCTCCACAGTGTTCATGGCGCTGAGCCAATTTGTGAAAGAAACGGGAACAGAAGGAAAACTCTGTAGCATCCTGCGGATTTTCCTTACGATCCACTTAGGTTTTAATAGGATTGACTTTGTTAAGAGAGCAAAATAACAACATAACAATATTAGAATTACCTACTTCTCTCTACTCAAAATATCTCTTCTCCTATGTTTTACAGTGAAACTCCACCACTAAGGGATTCAAATATTGGATAGAAACATTTAATTCTAGGGGGTACTGCCTTTGTCTTAGGCTCTGTTCAATTTAGCGTCTTTATTTTCTTTTGGAAACCAGGTTAAGAGTATGTACAAATGCATTTTTGAGGAGGTACAACTGCACGTCAGTAACAGTAAAAAAAAAAAAAAAAAATGGAGGAGTTAAACAAGGAAGAATGGAAAGAAGATACAAGACTGTGGCTGCTTTACTGGCCACAAGCACAGAACATAAAACAGCCACTTGCTCAGTCACAAGCTCTAAGAACCACAGCGCCTCAAAACAAACCATCAGAAAAAAGAGACCAGAAGGAATTTGCCTATAGCTTCCCCCCACTAGCCAGTGTTCCCAGGGTCAACGTAACTCCTACTTTCTTCCTTGCTGTGCACCTGGCCCCTTGGGACAGCCGTTAGCCAGACGCCATTCTCCACTGTATGGCATTTTAACTGTATGGCGCTTTTATTTGAGTCTGTGAATAAAGAGCAAGGGATACCACTCTCCATGAGTTTCCTTGGGAAGTTACAATGGAGCACGTGTTGAAACTGGCCTCCCTAGGGGATCCAGGGTCACTGATTACATTCAGAACTGTGGCAAAGACACTGGGGCCCGGGCACTCTCTCTCTCTCTCTCTGTTTCTCTCTCTCTCTCCCCTCTCCAACCAGTTGAGGATCCAGGAGACAACTAATGCCCAAGAAAATCTAGGATGGTTCAAACTGGGTCCAATAAAAGTAGCTGTTTTTAAAATGTCACTTATTTAATTTCTTATATTTTGCTCATTAGCAGACAGTTACTCACCTGCCTGGGTGCCCTGCAATTACTTTAGTCTTTTAAGTTTCCATTCACTCACTGCTAAGCTACTGCTACCTGCTCACATACCTGCAGCCTTCTCCAGAGGAACGTGCCTGAATGATGGAAGCTACAGTTCTAGGAGTTACAAGCCTTCACTACTGCCTGCCGCAGTGGGGGCTTCAAGGCGACAAATATTCTGTAGTCTACAACCCCCTGAACTCAAGCCACATCCTTGTTTAGATTCTTCCTCTGCCTTACACTTGCTGCCTACACTTCCTTACAGGCATCTTACAGTTAATGAGATCACTCTCGTCACTTGCCCACCGATTCCCATATCAGCTAGGGCCCAGCTCCTAGAAGTAGAGCCCAAGACAAAGTTCTTGTACAGGAAACCTCATTGTACAGGAAGGTGTAGGGCACTACTCAGGCCTCCAGTGACCATTTTCCAACTCAGACTGCAATCATTAAATGCTGCTTTTTACAAAAAAGTAGACCATATAACCCTCCATAGTAGTGCTCTCTATAAAAAGGAATATATCCGGACAGAATGGGTTTTGTTTTGTTTTGTTGTTTTTAGCAAGAATATTGGACAACCAAAAGAAGAAAAAAAGAGAAAAATCACCAGGAAAAACAAATTGCCAGGGTTAACAAACCAGACAGCAGGCCCTTTGCCAAGCACATAAAAGTAGTGAGAAATTATACAAGACTGCATTAGGGAAAGTAAGTGTTGAGCATGTACAGATATAAGGCCATTTTCTACTCTACAAAATAGGCACCTATTCCTCTACAAAACATGTTAATAATGCCCACGGTACACCACACGTCTAAAGGAATCCAAAGTGCTGTTTCTACAAACTCCTACTCTCGTCAGTTCAGTGTGTTATCATCATTAAATAATTTAACAAGATGCATGTTAATTAATTAAATGGGAGGACAAGAACAAACTTGGTGATTCTGTAACAATCAAATTGAATAAAATGAATGCTTTGGAATGGCTAAATGAAAGTCGGCCACAAGAAAAGAAGGGAAAATTCTGCTATTAGATTTGTTATGAGAGAGTTAATGGTGAAAGATTGAAAGAAAATTATAAAAGTCCAGAAAGAGTTGGGCTCTTCTGTAATAATTTCAGTGCAAACTTTACTGGGCACTTTCAAAGAACAAAAACTAGAAATATGGGCTACTCCATTACAGATTTAGATAGCACAAAAAGAGATAACAGAAAAAACAAAGAACAGCCCCATACTCAGAACAAGACCTTGACTTTTTCCTTCCCAGAAACTTATAAAACAGATGGATATTTATGTTTTAAGTTTACAAAATTCAAAATATAATTTAGATACTTAAATTTTTAAAAAACCATATCAACAACTGGCCCCGATTGTATCATATGAAAGGATTTCAACTGTAGCAAAGAAAAGTTTGAAATAATGAAATAAACTCTCACCATGATAAGGTGAGCCAGATTTTTATACCACAGAGAAGGATCAGCAGTACCTACAGGTCAGAGAATATGGACTACACTGAGATAGGAGCTTCCTTCTGTGTTGATTTAGGTTTATCATCTAAATTTGGTGTCATAATTCCAACTTATGCTGGTTAGGGTTGTTGCATTTAAATATGTCTATTGAACAGTAAGTGATACATCCTGTGTTCCTCATCCCCCATGACAACATTAATCACTTAAATTCAATCCCTGTTTCATCTTTTCAAATCCAGAAATAAAGAACTCCTTATATCTGCAATTCAAGGTTTTGGAGAAGGTGACCCATAACTGAATATCAGAATCAAGGATATAGAGTGGAGAATAAGCACCAAAAAAAAAAAAAAATCTTTACAAAGCTCAACTCCAGCTGCACACTTTATTTGGAGTTTTTATGAAGTAATGCTTTATACTGGGCTACTTTTTGGAAAGTACTTATGCCTATGTACACATGAATTAGTGGCTCTCTGTCCTTAGAATTTAAAGCTGTTGGTAACCTAAATGCCTGGTACATAAGAAAAGAAAAATTGCTGGCCCAGCTCAGTGAGTCCTTTCCAAAGTAGAGAGGTTATCATGTTCGCTTCCTACCAGTGATGCTTCTGTATAGCTCAGGGTCAATTCTGCCAAATAACTTTTGTTTATAAAGTTTCATTTCTCCAGCTCTGTGCCCTCCTCACAAACCATTCTTAAGTTAGAGTCAGAATATATTAAACTTCTGAGAAACAAGAGAAAAGGAAACACTTCAAATTTATCTCGACCTCTTAGGAAACAGGACTGAGTTTTTCTCTGAATGATACTCCACACTGTCATCCAGCAAGCTTAACATCTTGTCTGCCATTAAAAATACGCAATCTGAACCTCACCTATAGATCATAAACTGTACAAGAATGAGTCAAACAGACTTTAATCCCAGAAAGCTCAGTCTAGTACCAAACGATAGGTAGCTTATATAAACAAATAAATCATAATGCTGCCAACCAAGCAACAATGTGGGTTCCCACCAGATGCTATTGAAGGGCAGAGAAAAAAACGCTGAAGGCTGCTGAGCTATAGTAAAGCTTCTGAAAGCATCAGTTTTGGAGGACAAAGATAAACTGGCCAATAAGGCAGAAAAGAGAAAAGTGGAGGAGGGTAGATATTCCAGACAGACAATAGAACAAAAATGCAATAGCAAGAAAACATAAATCCTATGTGATGATTAAACCAAGCAGACCACATGGAATAAAAAATTCTGGAAAGATATATCAGGATAGATCACCATCATTCTTGTAAGCCACACTAAGCAAGTAGAATGCTAATGATGAAGTAATACTACGTTTCAGAAAGATCATATCTGTGAAACTACAGTGGTGGAATACAAGAAGCCACCCTGCAGGGATCAGCTAAGAATGCAGCAGGAAACTATTTAAAATCAAACTTAATCATGTAAGGTGAATTGAATATGAAAGAACAATGTGGCAAACAGCAGAACCATTTCCCTACTTTCTTTTTGACAGAACCCCTTCTCTGCCCAGTCCTGTGCTGTATATGATCACCCCTTACTAAATGGAAAATTGAAGAAGTGTTCAGAAAATGTAAATGAAATGACCATGACTGGTTCAGGGCCGGAGTGGGGGAGTCCTGTATATTTGGGAAAGACAGTTTAAAGAAGTGACCATTGTGAAGCTGCAGTTGCATTGGGCCTGGGGTCAGAGGTGGAAGCCACTTAGAACATCTCAGGGTTCTTGGAAGTTGGAAGTACACTGAGTAACCATGTTTACATGACTCTTGATGTTGGACCCAAGTTACAATGTTTGTATGTCCTACTTCTGATTCTATTCCAAGGGATAGAGGAAAGTGTGACCAGCTTCTTGCACTGCTTTGTCTCCAAAATAAACTATTAAAATCAAATTGGAAAAAAAAAACCCAAAAAATTATTTGGACATCGTTTTGGACAATGAGATACAAGGAGGTCTATTGGGAGGACTCCATGGAAACCTGTTTCCTTATAAGTAAGATAGATGCAAGAGCAGGACTTGATTGGAAACCCCTTCTCTCTATTTTCCATGCGATGATTTGATGCCAGGAGCTCCAACAGCCATAGTAGATATGAGAAAAGATGTATGAGGATTAAAGAGTCAGCATGACAAGAATGATAGAGCAGAAATATGGAAAGAATCTGATTTTATAAAGACATCACTGAGTCCCTTCTTTCTATCTGTTCTGAATTGCTTACCCCTATATTGTCTATAAATTGATACATTTAAACAGTTTTGAATGGGGATTTTATATGTCCCCCAAACAGCTTAACAAAATGAAACAAAATGAAAATAATCGGTGGGAAAAAATAGCTGATAAAGAGCTACTGACATAGGAACTGGGCTCTGTTTTTACCTTTATAAACAAATCACTGAAAACAATAATCTTGTCTTACCACAACAAAATGCAGAAAAAAGTCACATTGCCTTTTAAGAGAGTAAAGAGACAGGCGTGTGCTTGGTAACAGTAGCAAAAACACAATTTTGAAGCTACAACAAACATTAGTTATGAGCCATTAGAATTTTATGTGCCTTATGTTTTCTATAGGAGGTTTCTAACAATAAAACCACATTAACCTTAAAGTTCCTGTTTTCTTTTAGTGTCAACCTTAAAAGGAAAATACTGACTTTAAAGTGAAGTATCATTTTGCAAATATAGAGGATTTCTATTACAAAACAATAAGAGCATTTGGCTAGCTATTTGACTCTCCAGGACGACGCTGGTTTCTTTGTTCTTTCAAAAAAACAAAACTACATGCACACACCAAAAAAAAAGCATATAAATACACAAATCCCTGTTTTCAAGGTGATTTAAAATCAAGCCTACAAAGTAACTTCATAGCATATAGTTGAGACTTGAGTATTTGTAGAAAGAATGAATTTGACATCTCATAATTATCTGTACTTAAACTATAAATTTATTGAATTTATAAAATTAAAAGTATAGCAAGGACAACAGAAAAGCTTTAAGTCTGTATAGACATTCATATGCAAAGAATATGAGCTTGACACAGTTGGCCGTATGGGTATGTCGGCCCATCCATATAAATCAAGCTGCTTGTATAAACCAGGTAGGTCAAACTCTGCTCAGTTTTATTTGTTTCTAAAGTTAGAGATTCTGTAGAATTTTCTGGATGTAGTAAAGGCTCTGTCAAATTCATGCATAAGGAAGGAGAAGGAGTAGGAAATCAACCAGTGGTGAGTAATATACAGGATAAGAGGGTTTTTATAAATGAGGTGGTTTTGTCCATGACTCTGTATGTTTAGGCAGTGAAATACAGACCCAGCCTGATTCACTGCAAGGATGATCCTGCTACTGCTTGCATTGGCCCCTACTCTATTACTATCAGATTAGCCAGCACCTTCTTTAATAAGCATGATTTCTCTCATCTTTCTATCAAACCCATCTTCTGAGAGTCCCTCCCTCTCTCAATTCTGCCCACTCTTATTTTCCCTAGACCTTAGCCCTTCTCCCAACATCCAGACTCATAGGGCTCTTTCTCATGCCCACAAACATACTGAATAACATTCCTTGACCCTGTTGCTCCTTCTAGTGATGATATTAATTACCAATTAGCTTTACCTTCTGAGTCTTATCTCGGCCCATATCTATTGCCACTTCTCTCCATATACTGACTATTTGATATCTCGTGGAGAGAACACCCAAGTGCAAAAGGCATATGGCAGGCATGCCACAGAGCACAGAGAACTAGGTGGCCTTATAAACAAGGCAACGATGCATACAACATCTACCATCCCATCTCCCCAGTCCAGATCAACCCTCAAATAAGAAGGACTTTGCACGACGGGGCATAGTAAAGTAAGTTGGAGACTCCCCGCAGTCCCCACTGATGCCACAGACACCTGAAGTATCAGCTGCTAAAGAAGACTGCAGCCCTCACAAATCCTGATCCTGGGTTGGAGAGCTGCTATGGAATCTGCACTATCGCACTGCCCCAAAGAAATAGCCAGCCCATATGACTTTTCCAAATGAAGCTACTGCTGCACAGTGTCCTCTTGTGACCCCACCTGCCTGTGGTCCTGCAAAGCACCAGGGTGACTCCACCTATCCACTCATAGCCTCTCAAAGTGGCCAGGTGACTCTGCCCAGCCATAGCTACAAGAGGCAGCAAAGTGCTCTCCTTGAGCAGCTTGGCCCCCCAAGGCCCTGCAAACTAGTTGAGTGACCCACCCTGAGAGGCTCAGCTTGTCTAGATTCTTTTTTTTTTTTTTTTTTTGTCTTTTTGACACAAAGTTTCACTATGCAGTTCAGGCTAGCCTTGAACTCACTTTGTAGTCCAGGCTGGCCTCAAACTCACAGCCTCCTGATTGCAGGGATTACAGGCACACACCACCATGCCCAGTGTGTCTAGATTCTTTGAATTCTCCTATGAAAGAGACATTACAAATGATACCACAGAAATACAAAGGATAATTGAAGAGTATTAGGAGCAACTACACAACAAGAAAATTGAAAACCTAGATGAAATAACTTTCTGGACATGTAACCAACCAAAATTGAGCCATGAAGACATAAAAACCCTGGACAAACCAATAACAAGTAACGACATTGAATCAGTAATAAAAAGTATCTGTAAAAAAGAAAGCCCAAGGCCAAATGACTTCACTGCTGAATTTACTAAACCTTTAAAGAAAAACAAATAATAATTCTTCTATTCCAAAAAAAAATGTAAAAAGAAAGGAATTCTTCCAGAGTCATTCAATGAAGCCAGCATTACCCTGATAACAAAACCTGCAAGGACACAATTTTAAAAAAAGAAAACTAAGACCAATATCCCTCACAAACATAGATGCAAAAGTTTTCAATAAGATACTAGCAGTATGAATCTAATAGCACACAAAAAGATTATATACCATGATCAAGTAAGATTTATCCTAGGGATTTAAGGATAGTTCAATTTATCCAAATCAATAAATGTCATATATTGCATTAACAAGATAAAGGACAACAACAACATGATTATCTCTATAGATATGGAAAAAGCATTCAATAAAATTAAAAATTCTGTCATGATAAAAACCCTCAACAACTTAGGTATAGAAGGAAAAGACCTCAATAAAATAAAGGCTGTATGTGACAATCCCAAAACCAATAACACATAGAATGGGCAAAGGTTGAGAGTGGCCCTCTATTATCTGGAAAAAGACAAAGATGTCCACTGTCACCGTTTTTATTTAACATACCACTGGAAATCTTAACCAGAACCATTAGGCAACAGAAAGAATTAGAGTAAAGAACAGGAGAGGAAGACCTCGAGTCATCCTTATTTGCAGATGACATGATTTAGAGAAAAACCTAAAAATCCACTGAACATCTGTGAAAACTCATAAATGAATTAGGTGCAGTTGCAGAACATAAATATTCAACATACAAAAGTGTAATTTGGCTTTTCAGTACCTCAAAAGTACCTGAGATAGTCAAAATATGAAAAGAAATTTTTTCTGGCTGATAGTTTTAGGGGTTTTAGTCTCTAATTAGTTGGCCTCATTGCTTTGGCCTCTGGCAGCGCATGGTGGCCTGAACACATAATAGAGTAAGACTGTGTACCTCGTAGCCAGGAAGCAAAAAAAGAGAGAGACTGGAGTCTGATAATTCCCTTGGGAGCATACCCTCAGGATCTAAAGACCTCTCACTAGGTCCTACTTTTAAAGTTTGTACCACGTCCCAGTAGTATCACTGATTGTACAAAGCCTTTAACATATAAATCTTTGGGGGGACATTTAAGATCTAAACTACAGCAAAAAGTTAGTAGACTTTTAGACTAACAATGAACATTCTGATGAATCAGGTAAATAAATTCATTCACAATGGCTACATTGTAGAAAACCTAGTAATAAATTTAACCATGGAAATGAATTATCTTTACAATGAAAATTACAAAATACCAAAGAAAGAAATTGAAGGGGATACCAAAAAATGGAAAGACATCCCATCCTCACAGATTGAAAGAATTAACATAGTTAAAATGTCCATAATGCCCAAGGGTTCTACAGGTTCAGTATAATCCCCGTCAAATAATAATGGCATCCTTCAAAGAACTAGACAATCTTAAAATTCATAGGGAACAACAAAATATCCTCAATAGACAAAACCAGCTTTAACAAAGTAACAAAGCTGAAGGCGTTGTAATACCTGAATTCAAAACATACTGTAAATTATACTGGAATTACAGCGATGCAGTGGCCCAAAAACTGACATTTAAATCAATGGAACAGTATGACAACCCAATAAACCCATGCATCTACATCTAACTGATCTTTGACAAGAATGGCAAAAGTATGCACTTTAGTAAGTGATGCTGGGAAAATTAGATATTCAAATTCAGAAGAATAAAACTTTATTTTATCTCTCACCATATACAAAATTCAATACACAGTGAATCAAAGATCTAGATGTAAGAACTTAAATCATAAAACAACAAGGAGAAAACATATGGGAAATACTGTATGAAATCAGTACAGGCAATGTTTTTTTTTGCTAATTCTCTAAAATCACAGGCAACAAAATCAAAATATATAAATATTATATCAAACTAAGATATTTCTGCAGAGCAAAGAAAATAATCAATGGAGACATGAGACAATCTGAAGAATGGAAGGAAATATTTGCAAACTATTCCTCCGACTAGAGATTAACATCCAGAATATATAAGGAATTTAACAGCAAAAGATAAAAATCTAATAAAAATGGAAAAAAATATCTGAATAGACATTTATTGAGGGAAGATATATAAAATAGCCAACAAGTCTATGAAAAAATTACTTAACATCACTATCATCAAGGATATTAAACTACTGTGAGATATAATCTTGCCCTAGCTAGAATAGTTATTAAAGCCAAAAAATAACAAGTAGGTAAAGATAGTAAGAAATGAGATGTCTTGGTTGAAATGTAAATGATTCTTATCGTTATGAAAAACAGTACAGGTTCTCAAAAAACTAAAATGGAATAATCATATGACCCCGGTACCCCACTGCTGGGTGTATATCCAAAGAAATGAAATCAGTGCATGAAGAAATACCTGCATTCCCATATTTACTGCAGCACTATTCACCATAGACAAAATATAGAATCAACCAACATGTTTATCAATGGATGAATAAAGAAAATAAAATATTATTCAGACATGAAAATAATGAAATCCTGTAATTTGCAGCAACATCATTGGAGTGAGAACATTATGTTAAGTGAAATAAACCAGACACAAAAGATGCCACATATTCCCACACATATTTGGAAAATAAAAATTTGATTTCAAAGAGGTGAGAGAAGAATCCTAATCACTAGAGGTAAGAAGGGCAGTGAGTAGGTGAGACAGAATGGAATCAGTTAACAACTACCAAAATACACTAAAAAGGACTAAGTTCTAGTGGTCTACAACGCAGTAGGCTGACTATAGTTTACAATAACTCATTATATTATTTTATAAAATGCGCAGAAGAGAGGATTTCAAAAGTTCTAACAGAAAGAAACAATAATTTTTGTGTGTGTGTGTGGGTACCAGGAGTCGAACTCAGGACCTCGCGCTTGCCAGGCAGGTGCTTATGCTGCTGAGCTATCTCACCAGCCCAAGAAATGATAAATATTTAAGGAAATGGAAATGCCATTTACCCTGATTTGATCATTATATATTGTACATATGCATTAAATTGTCAAATTGTACACCAGAAATATGTATAATTATGTGTTAATTAAATTTTGAATTTAAAAAGATTTAGAATATTTCCTCACAGAAATGTTGTCATATATAGTTAATCCTCTCCTCTGTCCTAGTTTATCCCTATAATTTTATTTTTATATAAAAATAAAATCTTGTAGATTTTGAGTCTTGTTTCTGCCCATTAGCATAATACATTTGTGATCTATCTATGTTTTTGTGTGTATCCATAGTCCACTCTTTTTTATTAAGTAGTTCCATAGTGTGACCTGCAGCAATATGTTCACCTGTCACCAGTGGGTAGATATTTGGGCTGTCCAGATTTTAGTGCTTATGCATGAAGTTGATGTAAATATTCACACATAGGAAAAAAAATTAAAATTTTGTGAACAAAACTTTTCTTCCTATGAACCTGTATCAGTCAGTGCTTACTAGAAAAACAGATATAATACAAGATATAAAAATATATAAGAATTTACAAGACTGGCTAATCCTAAAAGCATTTTTTAGAGTTTTTAGTAATTTGACTAACAAAACCAAAGACATTATTAAACCACATAGGAGATATTCAGTCACTCTTCCCTGGCCCCAAAACGAGTTTCTTACTTTTTTCTTTTTTCTTTTTTTAACTTGTGGTCAGCCTTAGGGAGGAATCGACAGATCAGAAGAACAGATTAAGCATATAAAGATGGATAGAAGAACCAGTGTGAACGATGTTTACTAAGAGGTTCTATCTGCTTTAAAAAAAAGAATTTAGTTTTGCCTTTTCCACTGCATTATAATACCCCTTTTGGTGGTGTTATCAGTCAATCTTTCAGAGCTCCAAGCATATAGGTAATATATGAACTACATATATCATGTGCTATACGTTAATATATGTAACTTTAAACAGGAGCATGTGAGTTATTATAATTTCCACTTTATAGGCAAAGACACAGGTTTTGAGTGGTTAGTAATTTGCTCAAGGTCGCAGTTGGCAAATGGCAAAGTCAAGACTATACACTGCGTGAGGATCATGACTTCGAGGCCTTCTGTTAGCCTTCTACGTGTGAATCACCCACATGTGAGATGCCCATTCCTCACCTCAAGGCTGTTTCCTTGAGAACTATCAAGGAGCAGATGGTCCCTTCCACTGTAGGTTTAATCTTTTTGTGAATCTTGAGCTGTTTGTGAGTTGTAACCTTGGTTCCAAGAAGTTATTTTCTCTTGGGAAGTGGTTGATGGTGATTGTAAAAGCATATAGCGTTTATAGCTGTAAGCACTATTAGCCCTACATCATATGAAGAAAGGAGCTAGTACGACAATTCAAAATAGCCACTCTGCTTCCACTTGCTCAGCTCTCCTATGATAAACATTCAGTCCATTATTTTTTAGTTTCTTTATTACTAAATGTTTGTGACACATAATAATCACATTCATCTTAGAGAATTGATACAGAAACATAGTGCATCTTAATTATTTTTATTTCTTCTCTCCCTCCCCCTCCCATCAGTACCCTTTTTCATTTCCCAAAGTCTCCCAGTTTACATGGTAGATTATATGATTACTCTTTTAACATACTATTGATTTCCACGTATAACCCATCTGCTCAAAAATCTAGAGCTCCTGCTAAGTGTATAAGGGACATTCCTGCCTGACCAACAACTTTCCATCCAGGTCAATCTTCCTTCCTCGTTTCATTTTATTCTGGGGCATGGGAAGAGGGTCTGTTAATGACTGTTGAGCACAATGTCCTATCCTACATTTCCAACTAGAATAAGTTGGAAATTCGAGCATGGATATTCGTAGCAACTCGTCCGAAGGGTCGTGGTTGGAAGGACGCAAGTGACCTAAGAAAGGCCAGATCACTACTGAGCATTAAACAAGGTCTTATTCTGTAGCAGCAATAATTCCTAGTACATGATGACAACTTCTTGACAGAAATAAATCAATCAGGGATGAGGAGTGAACAAAAAGGCTCATGGTGATTGCTTGATAGAAAGAAGGTGAGTGCCCCAGGGTGAACATAAGTATGCCCTCATGACTTAGTTCCCATACTATTTGATTCAATTCTATAAATGACTATGGCGTCTTTCCATTTTATATATACTAACAAAATCCTTTTTTAGCCCATCTTGAATCTGGCTTCTGTAACTTGCTCATAAAAATGTACTGACACTTTATCCCCCTAAAAGTTCACCTCCAATGATATGCAAAGATATGAAGATGATTTAAATGAAGCCCTGTTTCCACCCTGGAAGAATGTCAAAGATATATATAGATATCTGTTGGTTGAATATCCTTTTTTCAAAATGCTTGATATCTGAAGTGTTTTGGATTTAGGATTTTTTTTCAGATTTTTGGAATATTAACATATATGTAATGAAATATTTTGGGAAAGAGACTCATGTCTAAACATGAGACTCATTTATGTTTCACAAACACCTTATACATATACCCCAAAAGTAATTTTATACAATATATTTAATAATTTTGTGCATACATTTCATGATGTGGCATTTTTCACTTTCAGCATCAAAAAATTCAGATTTTGGAGAACTTCAGATTTTTGGATTAGGTATATTCAACATATCTGTGCCTTTCTGTCTGTCTCTCTCCTCGCATGCTTAAAATTATACACACATATACATTCCATATTCAGTTCTGGCAAAGTACTTGGAAATAGACACACATATCATTGATGATGGCATACACTTTCTGGAAAGTAACCAGATGGTATTTATTAAGTGCTTTTAAAATTACAAGATCTTTTGTGAGTTTAGTGACAAGCAAAAAATAGGTTTAGGACTTAAGAAAGATGTTTATCAGAAGAATGCTGGGGAACTCCAGAACTGAAGGAAAAACAACCAAGAAAAAAAGAGCAAGTGCCCAGATAATTTTAGGAAAGTCAGTAATAGGAACCCTACCAATCAACTTTCACCTAGGTATGTCTTCTCTGTTCTACTTTCCAGATTTCTTAGAAATCAGGCTTGGTGGAGCACTCATAGGTGGAGCTTTTGAAGAGGTGATTGGGTCATTGGTGTGTGATAAAACCCACTGATGAATTAATTTATTGCTAAATGTGATCTTGAAAGGTGAGGCCTGGTGGGAGGAGGTGGGTCACTGGGAGCATGGCCTGACATGGTTGGTCTCTCTCCCTCCTCCTTGTTCTCTCTCTGCTTTCCACTACCATGCTATGAGATCTTTCTTGTCTGCCATGCTTTGCTGCCACGCTGCCCTGCCTTGGTGCCAGCTGAGGTTATGAAATGAAACCTCTACAAACTGTGAGCCAAAATAAACCTTTTCTCCCCTTACAGGTGTAGGTGTTGGGTATTGTGTCTCAACAACAAGAAAGTAACCAAAACAGGCACCCATGCCTAAGACATCTGGTGATGGCCTTCTCCTCCTGCATTGTATTACCCCACTAGTAACAAGCTGGTAGAGTGCAGTAAAGATATAAGCTGCATGTTCACATATAAAACATGTGTGTTTATTTTTATGTATTCACATTTGTCTACCCAACATACACATCCAAGATTCCCCCACCTATCACCACCCAAATATTCTATGAAAAATGGCAAATTCACAATGACAAGTAACCAAAGTTACACACAACTGCTGTATCCAGGATTGAGAACATATTTCACAAGGCTACTGCTCACCAAGATCATTGCTTCTCAAACTGTCTGTAGTAAAAGAGCAGTAAAATTTTGTTTCTAATATGTTGTGGACAAATTCATTGCAAAATACAATAAAATGAACTGCTAAAAATGAAATTAAAAAGAACATAAAAATGCAAGACTCAATTTTTTATTATTGTATACAAGCATAGGAATTTTAATACCAATTTGACAGAACAATTTTAAATACTCTTTATTTCCATGCATCTTTCATCATGAACCAGTAATAAACAGTTCATGTGCTACCACCACCCTACAGAAACTTTCCCCTACCTTGAGGAGTATTGCTGTAGATACTATCCATTCCTGCTCCAAATCTGCTTTAATCTATGGTCCAAAAGGCATACTGTGCTACCAACAACATACTCTATATACAATATGTAGACGAAAGACATTTTGTTCTAAGTTATGGTACGGGATCAAGAGCAGGACCTTTTTTCTGCTGTTTATACCTAAGTCAGAGCTGGTATTTATTTCTCCCTTCTTGTATTATCCATTCTACAGTCTCCTTCTCTTTTACCAGCCCTTTTTCCTCACTGAAGTAACCTGAACCTTGCTTGAATCTTGAGGTGTTTCAGATTTTAGTGGCCTTTTCCATAGAAGCACAATAAGTCTTCCATTAATCATGCCCACTGAATGCATCAGAAAAAAGAAATGGATCCACTATGAATCAGTCACACCAGGGAACACAGTATCCCAATTTCTGTCCTTTGTCCCCAAGCCAAGACTGCTGAGATGACCAGTTTTACCTTCCAATTCCGAAGAGCTACACTGTATTCCATGATGAAAACATTCCTCCCCTGTATACTTATGAGTAACACTAAAAGATACAGTGAATAAGGTTTTTAGAGTAGGTTAATTAGTTGTAATTGTTAAACACCTAAGTCCTTCTTCAATCTTGCTTGGTGCCTAGGTCTGTGTCTTCTAACTACAGGGGTGAAGTACCTCATTTTGATCCCTGGTTTAGAACCTAATGAATATTTTGCAAATACTAGTAGTAGGTGCAAATATGTATCAGGTTGAAGAAGATACCCTGTGAAATTGCAGGGCTGAGGTTTGTAAAGGCCATTCTACCATTTTATAAACCTAACTGCTTTATTTACAGGGAAGATAAAACAGTGAAGTACATTTGAATTAATCTATTAACTTCATTCTTTGTTTTGACCAAGGAACTTCTTTCACAGACAGTTTGGATGAGATAACAAGGTGCTATATGAAGAATTCAGAGATCAGCAGTGGGTAATTCTGGCAGAGGCATGACCAGGAGGAAGTAGGAAGAGGGAATATCATTACATTCCATAATGGGAGCAGTTAAATAAAATCCAACAAGGAGCTGTATTGTGATGCCGTATGACAGATGTGGGCAGGTCTTGAAGGCTGTCAGATTGAGGACTCAAATATGTTGCTTGTTGTCTGTTTTGATGAGAGAAAGCTTGTGAGATGGAGGCTATACGTGGCTGCCTTTTTCATGTTCCATTGGAATGTGTAACAGAAAGACCCACTACAAAAGAGCCTCTCAATCAAGTCAATGGGCATTAATGGAATTAGTTCAGCTCAGCTTTCTTTTCATGCTTGGTCAATAGGCTGGGACTGACTATCTCATACTCTGGATCCGCTCTGAGTGTTCCATGATTACATCCTTTTGCTCCATCTTCCAATCAGCCTTCTATATCCTTGCCCAACATGTACTGAACCTATTTTTAGGCCTCATTTTCATCCAAGCAAAGTTATAATGAGATATATTGTTCAACATCCTGTTTAACTGAAGTCTTTTTTTTTTTTTTTTTTTTTTTTGTGGGTACCGGGGGGGTCAACCTCAGGACCTCGCGCGCCAACAGGCACCCGTGCCACTGAGCGATATCACCGGCCCCTTTTTCGTATGTGGGTTCCGGGAGTCGAACTCGGGCCCTCGCACTTGCAAGGCAGGCGCTTATGCCGCTGAGCCCTCTCACCGGCCCTTAACTGAAGTCTTGCCTTCTCCATTGTCCTTCAGAGCCACTCCAGAGGAACCCTAAAGTCAAAGTCTGCTTACAGCTGGTAGCAGTTATTACCCTGCAAAGCCCTCCTTGTATGAAACAGTTTCTTCAGAAATGCTCCAGGAGGCCATAGACACAGAGGAGAATGGAACAGTAGTGTAGTGGGCTGAGTGCCATGTAAGCAGTCTGCTTGTGCTACTTACATGCTCCTCTGGGGCCTGATGAAATGCTTCCAGGCAGGGTCAACTTTGTTCCCACTTTATTGTGTCCTGTGTCTCTGATCACAGAATTTAAAACACAAACATCTTCATGAACTGTATGCTATCTGATTCACTTAGATATACTTTCTAAAAAGAATAGTCACTTGTTAAAGGGAACAAAGTTTTTCTCCAAGATCTAAGAGCTTTTATTCCAATTCTATTGGAATTTGCCACAGGCATAATTTAGTATTTGGATCTGCCTTAGTCACTGCATTAATTTACTCCAATGAGGAGACAACATATGGAACAGTAATTGCAGTGAGGATCACCACCTGATTAAGTAATGATAAGTTGGGCAGCATATCTGGCACCAATTCCTTTTCTATGACAAGCTCCTGACAAGGAGACCTAACAGGGTTTCTGTTGCTATGAAGTGACTTCACCCGTAGGGTCCCATAGCATCACTTTCTCTCAGCTTAGAAGTGACTTTCACATGTTGCC
Source organism: Erethizon dorsatum (assembly GCA_028451465.1). Lineage (NCBI taxonomy): Eukaryota > Metazoa > Chordata > Mammalia > Rodentia > Erethizontidae > Erethizon > Erethizon dorsatum. Next base: position 73,348,168 of record CM051831.1, read on the forward strand.
TGGTTCCTCAGCATTTTCTATTCAATCTCGCAGTTCTCCTATGACCTACTTCTCTGCATTAAAATCCCTCTCTTATATATACTTAAAGTGAGAAATATTTTTTCTGGATGGACTCTACCTGTAAGTCAGCTGACTTCCACTAGTTTCCATGGGACTATAATTAAAATATTTCTCTGAGTATGTAAAAAGAATGTTTATCCTTGGCAATTTTTATAATCCCCAAATTAACCTTTTTAAAAAGCTATTGCAGTAAGAAAGACAAGGGGCAGCTATTTTTTTAAATTATACTTTCAAAATAGTTGATCCAAAACAATACTACAATCTAAGCCATTTTCCAAGGATCAAAAGATGTACATATGAGTATTCTTTTCTATATTAGTCAGCTTTCCTGTCATTGGGACAAACACCTGATACTTGCGACTTAAAGAAGGAAAGGTTCAATCCATCCTTGGCTGCCTCCTAGGCAGAAACAGCATGGTGAAAGGGCATGGAAGAGGAAAGCTGCTCAGGCCATGGTAGCCAGGAAGCAGAGAGATAGGGAAGGACCCAGGACAATAATACACCCTTCCAGGTCATGCCTCAGTAACTCTGCCTCCACTGGACCCCACCTCCTAACACACATTCCAATACTAAATTCATCAATGGATGAATCCACTGATGAGCACCCCCATGATTCAATCACCTTCCAAACATATGAGATATTTGGGGGCATTTGAGATTGAAACCATAATATTGTGCTCCTTTCCCCCAAATGGCTCATGTCTATCTCATTACGTAAAATGTATTTAGTTGATCTGTGATCTTTACTTATAACATGTCAAGTTCACTTGAGTAAGAACCACCTAGCAGATTAATAAAGTTCTGAGTGCGTCTGTGAATTGTTGCCATATAGGTCAGCAAACTGAAGGGTGGGGGGACACCCACTCCAGATATGGATGGTGCCAACAAATAGGCTTGTAGCTTGAATAGAATAAAAGGGGAAACAAGAAGGAAATATGTTCTATTTAGAGGAACACCAGTCTTCATCATTGCCTTAAGACATTGATTTCCAGTTTCTTTGGCCTTCTAGTGCAGACTTTCCAGCCTTCCAACATGGACTCTCCAGCCTTCTGACACAGACTCGCACCAGTGACTGACTCTACAGTGATCTTCCAGGTTTTCAGCTTCTGACTGACACTGGATCCTCTGCCTCTCCAGCATACAAATGACCATTTTGGATTATTCTGCATCTGATTCCACAGACAGCATTGTGACTATTCTACTTCTGATCCTGTAAGCCTACTTAATAAATCCATTGTATAATTATACATATATTTTATATTGATTCTATTCCTCTAGAGAACCATAATGAATATGCCATTTCTAAGAGTTGCCAAAGTTGTAACAGTTCCAGCAATGTCCCCTTTGAGATTCAAGATAAACTCTTTGTTGTGAGCCCCCATAGAAATATAAATAAAAGTTAAATACTTCCAATGTACGTTGGCACTGGATAAACATTTTCATTCCAAAAGGGAGAAATGGGATAGAAATGAATGGCACCAAAGCAAGAATGAAACCCAACAGGGCAAACATTTAAAAAAATGAAACTCCACATCCACCACCTGGAGCAGGTTGTGGTAAGATGTGAGCTCCAAATGGCTTGAGCACCCCTTACCCCATGGCCTTGCTGTTGAAGCCCACATGGACTCTCTCTGGATGGCTCCACACACTGCTTGTGGTTTTATTCAGCAGACATTCCACATTCCTAGCATCTCCAACTTCTTAGGGTCTTCACTGCATTTTTGACTTTATTTTCACAGCTCTATGCACTGTCCTCTCAAGGCACATTGCCTGGCTTCTCAGACCATCTTTAGAAAGCTGGGTGGAAGCCTCCATGACCTCATAACTCTTGCATTCTGCATGCCTGTAAAACCAATGCCACATGTATGATGCCACAGCCTGCCACCAGATCAAGTGTTAGGTTGGCTTCCTTGGACCATGATTGTAGTGGCCTTTGAGTGTGTGGGTGGCTGAGCACAGAAATGGATCCTGTGGAACCAATTCCCCAGGCAACCCTTCTCAAGCAAGGAGTCCGGAAGCTCTAGTCTCAAAAGAAGGGTTTACAGTTTTATATCCTTGAGCCTGTTAAAGGTGTGGTCTGGCCAATTCCGCAGATGCCCTCAAGCCATATTTCCTGTTGTCCTGATGCAAACCTACTTGGCTTCATTTTAATACTAATCTTTTCAGTAACCCACTCTCCTTTGCCCAAATTTTATATGTGTTTCCTTTCTGGTCAAGCTTCACATAATTTGGCTCTGTTTTCTCCTAATTCTCACTGTAAATCTCACTGATAGCAACCAGAAGTACTCACTCCACAGCCTGAACATTGAGCTGCCTTGAAATTACTGTCCCTATCCCAAAAACATTCTGGTCTTCTGAGCTCTGACCAGTATCACACATCAAGCACTGCTCACAACATCCAGGGCTTTCTTAGCCCGCATCTGTAAACTTTTCCAAACTCTATCAAACCAGTTCCAAAGGCTTCTGAACCACATGGATATTCATCCAATATGGTCAAAGCAATGAACCACTCCAGGGGACAATGAGCCAGGAACCTTCGAGGTTGCACTCTTAGGAGCCCTCCTCCCACAATGTTCCACCTCCTAATACACACTCCAATACTAAACTCATCAAGGGATGAATCTACTGATGAGCATAGTACTGCCCATGATTAAATCACCTTCTAAATGCATGAGACTTTGGGTGGAAATTTTAGATCTAAACCATAATGATACCTTATTTCCTATCTAGTTTCTTGGTTTGGCCATCATACAATATTGATGATATTTGGAGAATGAAATTTTTTGGTTTTTTTTCTATGGAAAAGTAAAAATAAACCAAAATAAGGCACATACCTTAAAGGCCGGCCCATCACTGTAATTCTCAAAAACCCCCTGTTTAATCTGAGCCAGAGATCTCTGGTTATTTGACCATTTCCTGAGCCTTGGCTGCTTCACTGGGTCTTTGATTACATCCATGGTAGTCTACAATCACCTGCACTGTGAATCCTCCTAACTCTGCCAATTTAGGATCCCATTTCATTGCACTTTCCCACCTATGTAACCAAATAAATATCTCTAGTTCTTGCAGTCTCTGTGAGCCACAAAAAGGCCACAGCATAAGAGAAGGAAAGGAACCCAACATTGCCTTGTATAGGACAACATCGAGCAATGGTCTATACCCACAAGGCAGTTAAACTTAATTCTAGGCTGGCTGGCTGGGCTGGTTCATTCATTGTGCGCACCTGGCTAGTGCCAGTGGGAGCCCATCTCCCAGGGATCCCTCAAAGATCACTCCCATCTATTGATAGTTAAACCCTCATTTAGTCATTTCCCATGTTGTAGCAGGGTTGGACTGTGTGACCAATAGAGAATGCAGCAGAAATTATATGTCAGTTATGAAATTAGTATATAGGAGACACCATAGCATCCACTTTGGCTTCTTTCACTATATGGTTACTTATTCTTGGACAAGGCTGCTGCTATGCTATGTGAATAGCCCTGTGGGTGGCCTACATGGCACAGAATTAAAGCCTCCAACCAATAATCACATGAGTAAATTTGGACGCAGTTTCTCCAGCCCCTTCAGATAACTGTAGCTTTAGCAAATATCTTAACTGAAACACCATAAGAGACTCTGAGTCAAAATCACGCAACTAAGCTGTCCCAGATTCTGTCCCTCAGGAACTGTGGGAGGTGATAAACATTAGTTCTTTTACACTAAGTTTTAATGTGTTATGCAGCAGTAGATAACTAATAAACACCTGGCCCAGGTATGACTAACCTAGGAAGAGTACATATGCCCATATACCACTTCCCTAGCAACATAGGAGAGCATAGGTATGGCAGGAGTTACAGCACCTACAAAGAGAGAAGCAGAGGCCAATAGAAAATTTATGGTACAGGGGCAACAGTGGTCTTCTTTGGCCCCTGGATCCAATGAGGTGTGAAATAGCTCCATGCCTGTTTTCAGCATCGTGATCCAATATATTCCTTTTTTTTCTCCTTCTTTTAAGTTCAGAGTCTTCAAAGTACGTTTAGATCTGCAAAAAACATTTTGGCCCACTCTCTAACTCCAGCAAGTGTGAATTTATACTGATATGCAACATAGTTAAGCCAATGAGAGTAATTTGTTCCTCCTCCCACCCCACCCCCCTTGATGGCTGTGATTAAGCTGGTTTGCATCTGATTTCTGTCACTTTCAGCAAAGAGTTCTGACTCATAAATACCCTCTGTAGAATCATTTTCATGCCCAATTTTAGTCATTTTCTTTTTTTTATAGCAACTTTCTCTCCAAGGTCATGTTGGCTGATCTTGCATCACGTGTTAGGCCACACTTTTCTGGTTCCCTGGAAAATAAATTCCGTTTACTTGTGCTTCTAAGAAAGTTCCTGTGGCATATTCTCCCAGGGAAGATTTAACATGCTGAGAACATAGCAATTTGACTAAATGATCTGCATTTATTCCAGGGTAAATTTCCTCTACAGTGTGTGGCATTTTGCTTCCTAACTTAGCTAATCAAACACTCTTTGGGTACTAAGCCAACTGTTCATGCTGAAGCAGCCTGAGCAGTCATTGTGAAAAGAGACACAATAAACAAATCTCACACGTGAATCAAGCAAAAATTCTGAGTTCTAAGATATAATTCCACCACTCTTGCTGTTCTTACTGCAAAGGAGTCTTCAGACATCCCGTACTTAACCCACAACTCTCCCATCTCCCAATTCCGAACTGCAGCACTGAGTTAACACAAATTGGGATTTTTCTCAGTGCGTCCTTTTCCCTACATAACAAGCACTATTGTCATTTTATATAAACATCCAAGTACCATTACCAAACTGACACATATATAATACATTTTCAAATTTATAATCATTAGACAAAATAAAAAATGGTACTCCTAACTGCCTCTCCCACATAATTCCAAAATTTACCATTTCCCAGAATAATATAGTACCCAAAAATCCAAATTCACTTTAACAGCATCATATTTTACCAACTCAATTTTTTCTTTAAATTAGCCTGGTGGCTATTCATAAGACTTGCCTCTGAAAGAAAAACTTAAATGATTCTAGTAATAGCATTCGCCCTTTGATTTCATATATCCAGAAAAGCAGGAATATAGTTCAGAGAGCAGAGAAACTGGAAAAAACAACAAAAAATATTATTCTCCCTAAAGAATGCTTTTGCTTTAACATATTGGTTAAAATCAGAAGACAACAGAACCAGCCCAGGTTAAAGCCTAGGTTCTCTCCTATGAAGTATGTACCTTTGGCCAAGTTACCCAACTCTTCTTTACTTCAGTGTTATATCCGTACACAAGGATAACAGTAATATCTACCTCAGGACCCTTGTTACTGTGAGAGCTGCCTTTATGCTTCTTAGAAAGCATCTAAAATACTGCCTGGCATGCAGCAAATATTAAATGAAGGGCCGGTGATATAGGTCAGCAGCATAAACGCCTGCCTGGCAAGCACGAGGTCCTGAGTTCGACTCCTGGTACCCACATATAATAAATAAATAAATAAATAAATAAATAAATATTAAATGAATAGCTGCACAGATCTCACTGAAATAAAATTGTTCATCTCCTCTGTTACCATAGGAGGTGCTCTGCAGCCTTTACTATCATTGCAAAAAGGCTTCGCCATTGCATCCTGTGCAGTCGTCATGCTCCTACATGCTGTGTGAATGAAATTAGATTTTAAGATGATCACAGCATAAGTGCCACAGATGACTAGCAAAATAAAATATAAATTTGCTTTGGAAGAAGATGCTATCCCAAGTTGAAAATTATTTCTATAGCATTTTTAAAAATACAATGTGACACATCATTAAAAAAAAAATCATATACTCGGAGACAAGAAAACAAAGAAGTAACTGAAAATAGAAGTACAAATGGCCCAAGGTACATGAAAAAGTATTCAGCTTCTTTGGCCATTAGGGGGAATGAAAATCGAAACAACCCTGATATTCCATTTTACTCAGGAAACAAAGTTTACCATCAGGAACTCTAAAAACAACAAATGCTGGTGAGGTTTTGGGGGAAAGGAACCCTCTATATTATTGGTGAGAATGTAACAGCACAACCATTATGGAAATCAGTATGGAGAACCCCCCAAAATACTAAAAGTAGGGGTCCTATTTGACCCAAATATACATCATCTGGGTATATTTCTGAAAGAGCTAAAAACATGTTACAACCATACATGCATACCCTGTTTATAACAGCACAACTCATAAGAGCTAAATCTTTTTTTTTTTTTTTTTTTTTTTTTGTGGGTACCAGGGGTCGACCTCAGGACCTCGCGCGCCAGCAGGCGCCCGTGCCACTGAGCGATATCACCGGCCCTTTTTTCATATGTGGGTTCTGGGAGTCAAACTCGGGCCCTCGCACTTGCAAGGCAGGTGCTTACGCCGCTGAGCCATCTCACCGGCCCCGTAAGAGCTAAATCTTGAAAGCAGCATATATGCCCCTCAACAGATGAATGGATAAAAAAATGAAATATATATATATATATATATATATATATATATATATATACAATGAAATATTATTCAGTCATAAAGAAGGGTTGAGTTATTTGTAGGAAAATAGAGGCACCTTAAACCATAATCCTAAGTGAAATAACTCAGACACAGAAGGTTAATTATGACATGGGTTCTCTTATATGAGGAATCCAATATATAAATAATTTAAAGAGCAAAATAAACAGATAGATGACAGGAAACAGAAAGATAGACTTTGTGGAGATAGGAAGGGGATCTGAGGATGGAGAAAGATGAAGGAGTAGGAGGAAAGGGAGAAGTAAAAGGATCATATATATCAATAAGTGTATTTATTATGTGTTACAAACATATACTAATAAAAATGGAAAAAAGACAAAGAAATGAAAATATGCATCCCCAAACTCACAAACACTTCAGATGTTGCAGTTTTTAAAACATAGACTTGAGGGCCGGTGAGATGGCTCAGCGGCTTAAGCGCCTGCCCGGCAAGCACGAGGGCCCGAGTTCGACTCCCGGAACCCACATATGAAAAAAGGGGCCAGTGATATCGCTCAGCGGCACGGGCGCCTGCTGGCGCGCGAGGTCCTGAGGTCGAACCCCCGGTACCCACAAAAAAAAAAAAAAAAAAAAAAAAAAAATAGACTTGAACCATACCCATTTCATTCAAGGAGACAATATAGAGAATGTTCACAGTAAAATTAATAATAATTAATAATAATAATAGAGCAAACTAACTAGAAGAACTAAGAAGCAACTGAAATTAGCAACAATTGTACAATTTGATTTAACAGTTGTCCAGTTAATTAACAAGAATTAGCAGTCTAGATATTGATTGGACAGAAAAAAACTATATAGAATGAAAGAGGAACAAAATGATAGAAACAGTAGGGAAAAAAGGAAGAAATAGGACACAGCAGGAAAGTATAAGTGTAAGTAAAATTCCAGGAAAAGGAAAAATAGAACTACGAGAATTATAAAAATTATTTGAAAAACAATAGATGAGACTTTTCTAAAACTGAAAGAGATTAATTCATAAATTCAAGAAGCTCAGCAAGTCTCAGACAGGGTAAAAAGAAAAAACCAGGTACTTCGTAACAAAACATTTAAGCCGAAAAAAAAATTTAAAGCAATTAGAAAAAACAAAAAAGACAGGTTGCCTTCAAAAGTGCAAATATTCTGCAGATAACTGACTTTAAACACAGGTAATAGAAGTCAAAAAGCAAGAGAAAAATATCGTCACAGTTCTGGAAGAAAATAACTCCTGAAACAAAACTATAACTTCCAAATTAAAACTCACAATGTGAAATTAGAGCACAATCATATTTCAAGAATCAAATGAAATAATTTATGACAAAGAGTTTGTAAACAGATCTGCATTAAAAGCCTTACTGACAGCATATTTTTCAGGCGGAAGGAAAAAAGCATACGATAGAAACACAAATTCAGGAAAGAATAATAAACAGTGAAAAGATGAATGTGAGAAAAATTTGAATAAGTAGACTAATAATAATAATAGTACTGTGGTTTTAAACACAGCCCTTTCAAATATAAATTGAACATGCCATTGGCATTTATATTTTAAACATTAATTAAAGACATAATTAAATGAGTTAACAATAGTGACCTCAAAAGTTTAGAGTGGACTAAAAGAAGATGGCTCAGCGGTGTAAGCGCCTGCCTTGCAAGCGCGAGGGCCCGAGTTCGACTCCCGGAACCCACATACAAAAAAGGGGCGGGTGATATCGCTCAGCGGCACAGGTGCCTGTTGGCGCGCGAGGTCCTGAGGTCGACCCCCCGGTACCCACAAAAAAAAAAAAAAAAAAGATTAAAAAAAGAATCTAATTGTTCATAAAGAAAATTGAAAAATACCAATTAATATGATTTTAAGAACAATGTATCTAATAATACTGTGGTTAAGCAGTCGAAGAACTGCAGGAGAATGTTGCTATGCTTAGGACGTGGAATTCCCACCCAACCCTGGAGCTCATGTGTTGAAGGCTCGGTCCTCAGTGCAGCAGTGTTCAGAGGTGGAGCTTTTGGGAGGTGACCAGATCATTAGGGCTCTGACCTCACATGTGGAATTTATTTACCATATATCCATTACTTAATGGGCTATTGGGAAGCAATGAACACTTTAGGAGTATGGGTCTAGCTGGAGGAAGATCATTGGGGGAAATGCCCTTACAACATTTATTTTGTCCTTTTTCCTTCCTGCTTCCTGGCAGTTCTGAGGTGAACAGCTTTGTTCCACTGTCTACTACCCACCCTGACGTTTGGCCTTGCCACAGGCCTAAAACTGTGCAGCCAGGCAACCATGAACTGAAACTCTGAAGCCATGAGCCAAAATAAATCATTTCTCCTATTAAGTTTTCTTTTTTTTAAGGTATTTTGTCACAGTAATGGAAAACTAACACAAATGTGCAACTTCTAAGTAAGTAGAGGAAAAAATAATAAATTTGCAGCCAGATTTAGGAAGAAGGAAAGGCATGAAGTCAGACACAAAAAATTCATACTTCCTGATGTGAATTGCGTAAAATTCTAAAGACAGGCAAAGCTCAACTGTAGTGTTTAAGGACACATATATATAGAACAACACTAAAGAAAAGCAAGGGTAGGATTATCACAGAAGGTAGAAAGTGGTTTCCTTTGAGGGAGACAGTGATGGTAGTGACTTGGATGGGACCTAAAGGAGGCTTGTGAAATCCAGGGAATGTTCAGTTGCTTGTATAAGCAGGTGATTACCTAATGGATTTTGTTTTGTGTTGATTTGTTTAGCTGTGTTTATTTTGCGTTCTCTTATTTGTTCTATTTCTACAAGAAACTAATAAAAGTATAAGGACTATCTAAATGTACTGATTATCAGAAATACATAGTTCAATAAAAGGTAAAGAATAGTGGAAGCGGTATGCTCTTGTTTATATTTTTTCACATATTCATATACATTTACATTGATTTAAATAATTTTTCAAGGGCCGGTGAGATGGCTCAGCGGCTTAAGCGCCTGCCCGGCAAGCGCGAGGGCCTGAGTTCAACTCCCGTAACCCACATATGAAAAAGGGGCCAGTGATATCGCTCAGCGGCACGGGCGCCTGCTGGCGTGCGAGGTCCTGAGGTCGACCCCCCGGTATCCACAAAAAAAATAATAATAATAATAATAATTTTTCAAGACATATAAATGTAATGTAGCCCACTGTCTCTTAAAGACTAGATCTCTTGTATTTATGGAAGAGAGGAGCTAATTTTCATCTATATGATTTTGCTATGAAAATAGCTTTTAAATTATATTTTAATAACAAAAATAATTTTCATTAATCTATACATTAACTACAAAAGCAAAGTAGAGTTACCAACTGATGAAATCACTGTTTTCAAACAATTGCATTTTGAATTCTTAATTTAAGTCTGGCATTTTTAACCAAAAACTGTAAATCATTGCTAAATTTGCTCAAAAGATGAATCATTACAACAAAGGATGAAAAGATACTAATGAATCATGTCTTCATTTGCCTCATAAAAATGGAGTAGAGATAGTAAATATAGTTCATTTTCATTTTAGCTTATTTCTAGAACATTGGTAGAAGTCTTCTCATTTACATTACAATTGAATGCTACTAAAAATAGGAAACAAATTTAGGGCAAAATAAATGACTGAAGAACCTGTCACAAATCATGAAATTGTACATTAGGCTTTTAGTAATATGAAGAGTGGGTTAGATCCGAATCCAGTAATATGGACCATCTATGGTGTCAGAGCAATTAGAATTAATCGTAGCATATATTTTCAGACTTTAGCAACAAATGGAACGAAAGTCCCCATTGCGGACAAGGTATGAAGAAATGAGCTTACCAAGAATTTCTGGGTTAAGACAGCAGGTTGAACACATGCATCTAGTTTTGTTTCTTATCTCCTTAATTTGATAAAAATTTATGAAATTTAGGAAAGCAATCAGAAAAAAGACAGAATGAAAAAGAAAGAAAGAAAGAAAAAATGAAAGAGAAAGAAAATTTTGGAAATTAGCCAAAGAAGGACAAGTAGTAAATGACTCAGTAAACCCAAGGAAACTAGCCTCTAGCTAGTACTGAGAAAATGTTAGTAAACCAATTTATACTAGAATTCTCAAAAGACATAGGAACTGCTTTTGGGACTCTGACAAGACAGCTTCCTCTGAAAGCTGCTTCTTGTAACCATCCAACACATGTGGATGGACCCCTAGTCCATTAATAGATGAAATGTTTCTGACTGATTGATTCCATGTACACACCAGAGAGAAAGTAACATTTATTATATCATGAAACTTTCTGGGCAGAGGAGACAAAACCCAAGCTGGTCTGGAATTGGCTCGAGTGCACTGAGAGAGAATGGGTACAATCAGCCAAGTATCCACTAGGAGGTGTGATAAATAGTTCATCCCTCTATGGTTTGAACTTTCTGCTGTGTAGAGAGCAGTGCATTGGCTTTCTAATCAACTTGCCCAAATAGGGGGTGCGAGGGAAAAGAGGAGGTGGGGCTTGAAAGCTTTCAGAAGTTAAAGATTTTTTGTAAGTGGTGTCAGGCTCCATTATACTATTTAAGAAGTTAAACTTCCCAGATTCCCTCCTCCACTACACTTTGGTAAGCAACTGTGCCTCTTTTCTCTGAAAGACATCTGGAGGCTTGTTCACTGGAAAAACTAAAACAAGAATATCTGGATTGATGACCCAGGCACAAATTAGAGTTGGGGTAGGAGTAGAATTAAGTTAACAAATAAATACCTAATGCTCAATGCAGAGTCCTGTGCCACCCTCTGCTTACATCACCTACAGTAAACTTAGGTTACAAGCATGGTCCATTTTTCAAGTTCTTAGAGCCTCCTATGGGCTTTTTAGGTTCCCCATGCTTAATATTAAATAGATACTCTGTGATTACTAGATACCCTGAGGGAAAGTCTATCACAGAAGATATAAATTAAAACAAAACCAACTTTCTCCACAAAAATGACATCTTGAAGAAAATAAATAATGTAGGGGAAGAGAATCAACAAATAAAAATCAAATGGAATAAAACTGTTATTAATGTTCTCAAAAGATAAGAAAACATTATATCCATAAAAGAGAAATATGGTACTATAATAATTTAACAGAAGAGACATATTGCAACTGGAAATATAAGAGTAGAATTAAACTTATTAGAATGAAAAGTAGAGGAAGTCTCCTGGACGGTAGAGTTAAAAAAGACACAGAGGCAGAAAGTAAGAGAAAAGAGGTTAGAAAAGCACATTACAACTCTAGGAAATCTTTTTTTAAAAAAAAGAAAAACAGCAGAAAAGAAAGCAAAAATTACTATAGAATAAAACTTTCCAGAACTATGGGAAATAAATTGCTATTACTGAAAAAAAATTTACTGAAAAGAAATAGTAAGTGGAATACTCATACAAAGACACTCCATTTTAAAATTTCAGAACACAAGGGTAAAAGATTCTACCAAATTCCAGGAAGAAAGAAAAGATCAGAAAGAATCAGGAAATCACAATAGCTTTAGACTTCACAACAGCATAACTTTCAAGCAAAAGGAAAAATGCAATAGCATCCAGAATTCTAAAGGAAAATCACTGTAACCTGGAATTATAGTTAACATCTCAAACCTTATGAGGGCAGAATAATATTTTCAGACATACAGTCAAAAAAAAAAAAAATAACCCATCCTCCCTTTTTCAAGAAGCTATGGGAAATGTGCTTAGCCAAGATGGTAGTATAAACTGAGAGAGAGACATGATACAGGAAATGACTTCCACACAGAGCAGGGGTGAATGGATTCCCAGGAGGACAGTGAGCAGGAGTCCCACAGTGCCAGGTGGAAACGAGACCTGACTGGAGGAGTGTAAGTCAAGACAGATATTCTGCAGGCTACTATGACCATTTTTTAAACACTTGGATGAATGTCCTGGAGATCTTAGCCCAGATGAGAAGCTGGTTATCTGACAACTGGCTGATAAATTTCTTGCCCTTTTTTTCAGGTCCTGCTGCCTAAATCAGCTATGTACATTTATTTTAACCAAACAAAGTATTCTCTTCTGGCTTACTTCTGAGAGCTGGAACAAAGCCATCATGAATTTAGAAGGAAAAAGCCCAAAGCAGTTCACTCTAGTCTCATTGATCATGTGCTTAGTACCTGTTTGTATTACAGTCTTGTAAAATGTAGACAGTGGTGAGCCTCAGATTTCTGAAAACTCACTTGTGGCCTCTCCCTCTAAATATCCCAGAAGGTCTTGTAAACTCTCAGAATACAGAAGTCTAAGATCTTGTCCTGGAAACCTTAACCTAACAGTACAGATGATAATCTCTGGTTGGTTGTAATAACACAACTAAATTTGCATTTGCTATCCATGTTTTATAATCTAAATAATATTTTAGGAATATAATATACAAATAGATATACACACTTTCATTAAACTTTAAAACTATAAAAAACTCAAGGGAATACTTAACCTTAAAATTTACACTACAGTCTAGAAGGCTCTATTAATGTCAGGAAGAAAAAGCAGATCAGAAAGGATCAGGAATTGTTATGACTTCAGTCCCATGGAAAGGAAAGGCATGGGGAGAGAGATTGAGAGGGGCAAACACAGAGGATTCTATTTCATAAACTTGATGGAGGATTTAAAGATTATTTTAAATTATTTTTTGGATTGTACATTTATATTTTACACATAATTTCACAGAAAGAAGATAAGGGAAAAAGAAGTAAGCATATTCATACAGTAATGGTTGGAGTTTGAATTGGTATCTTCTTGAACAAGTATCAAGAAATATCAAAATCTTTAAGATTGACCATGATTTTTGACACAATAATTCTACTTCTAGAAAATAGTCTATGCAAAGCCAAACAATGTACAAAATACACAAAAGACATTGCTAAGACACAAATTAAGGGTTAAAAATTAAAAACCCCAAACATGCAATCTCGAATTGATGTTCATGCAATTGACCATTATGCAGTCATTAAATATTATTTTCTTCTTGACATGGGTAAAGTTCATATTACACTATATTTTACTTTAAAATACTTGAGTATAGACCATCGGACAAGCATATGCACCAGCTTTAAACTACTCCCCCAGAATGGTCGGTTAGTGTTTGAAGAACTCTGTTCAGAAATCATTCCAAAAGTCTCTGCTTTAGAAGCAGTCACTATGAGTGCTTTAATGATAATTAACAATAGCATTATTGAAGGATTTGCTAATTAGCATAAAAGATGCTCAAAATATTTTTATTGGTGAGATATAGACAAGCACGGCTACTCTTCCATGAATAGAAGTATTATAGAAGTCCATACCCACAGGAGTAGTTAACACTAGCATATTTTGGTGATTGCTTCCAGTGAATGCAAGGAATGAATGTAAGGAATTTCAAGTATTAAGAGACAAGAGTTCTGATATATTACCAAGCTGGCATGAACAGATTTTGTGACTCTTGCCAAAGGTGTGTATTATTTGGGGTTCTTCTGAGAAGTAGATAGATGTTTAAAAGATTTATTGGGAGGAACACACATTAGGGAAAAAGTTGGAGAAGGCAGGAAGAATCTTCAAATTGTGATGAAGATCTGACCTTGTAAAGGAGACAGGCAAGGAAGAAAGACCAAATAGGAACAATCTCAGATAACTGGGGTTCCAAGAAAGTTTCAGACAGATGAATGGGGAGGCCTTATCCCAAAGTCACCCTAGTGAGGAATCCCATCTTTTAGCAAAGGGCATGGGTTCATATTCCCAGCCATGCTCAGTGATTGGTTGAGAGCAACCATGGGAACCATGTCTTCAGGGAAAATGAGATGGTAGATCTGGACGCTCAAAAGTTGGCACTGCCAGTCAATTATGTTCCCCAAACACTAGGCCTGAGTACATTCATAAATGCCGTAGTACATGTGGCATAATTCAGGCTGAGACAAACCACTTAGTAAAGAGATTGTTGAGTGCCTGCAAAGACCATCTAATCATCAGAAACAAAAGTATAAAAAAATGTGATGACTATAAAATGGCCAAATTAGCTTTAACCTATTTTCAATAACACAGGTAAGCAGGCTTGAGTTCCAATGTGAATATAGTATGACCCCTTTTTCAAATACATGTTATGGTGGTGAGGCAGGAGATAGTACAGGAAACATCTGGCCTTAGGCTTCACAACAGGCAGTATGCATTCCAGCTCTGAGAGACTACAAGGGCATCCTTCCCTAACCACACTTCCTTGATATCCAGCACAAGCCTATGAGCTCTGCTCTAGCCCTAATCATGCTTTTTTGACATCTGGCATGAGCTGAATGAGCATGTGCTCTAACTGTTTTAGAATAACCGAGGGAAACTTCATTATACCATTAGCATTGAGGAAAACCTCCGTCTCCCTTGAGAGCTCTGGTAGCCATGTTGGTTCCAACTATACCCGTATAAATTAAAAAACATTCCCTCCCAATGTGAGGTTGGATACTCTCAATTAATTAAATTCCTTTTAAGCACCACCCCAGACTCCAAGACTCAGAAAAGGTCCCAATAAATACTTAAAAATCTACAGCAGGCAGGACCGCTCTGAGTCAAACTCACTCTTGAGATTTCTCATCAGCCCATTCCTGCTCTGTAGAGTATACTGACCCTTTAATAAATCTCTGCTTTTCTTACTAGTTCTGTGTGTCCTGCTTGATTCTTTGTTCAGATAAAAAGACCTGGATATCAGGTGAAAATGAGACCATCTGTCCAGTAACAGTTCAAGTAAAAAGTATTTTACTAGCTACCACAACTATTCTTTAGGACCTTTGCTCCTTTCCCATCCAAGCCCATGGGCTCTAGATTCCCCATCCAACCTTCTTTCTTATCAAGGTATTTTCCTAAGGCATTGTTATGGTTTAGATCTAAAATGCCCCTCCCAATCTTATGTGTTCAGAGGTGGTGTTTTCAGAAGGTTATTTGATCATGGAGCCATTATACTTATCAGTGGATTAATCCATTCATGGGTTTATAGTTGAATATGGTATTACTAGGCAATGGGACCCCACTGGAGGAAGTAAACCACTGGGAGTGTCTTTGGATAGTTTAGCTCTTGCTCTAGCTTGTTCTCTCTCATTCTTTCCCTGGTTGCCATGGGTTGGGCAGCTTTCTTCCACCAGGCCCTTCTGCCATGCCACTTCTGCCTTGGAGCCATGTGACCATGGACATAACCCTCTGAAACTATGAGCTAAATAAACCTTCCCTTTAGTTGTAGGTGTCAGGTATTTTGTCCCAGTTATAAGAAAGCTTATACAAGCACTGTGAATAAAAAAATACATGGGAATTTGGGCTTTGGGAAGTTAAGAAAAGTGGGAAGAAACAGAGAAAGAGCACAGCAGAGTGGCCAAAGGACATAAAGCCACCTTGTGTATAATATTGTATGTGTTTTGAGAGAATGAGAACAGTTGTTTGCCAAAAGAAGATAAGGAACTCTCTACAGAATGAGAAAGTGAGAAGTAATAGACAATACTGACAAAGACAAATATGAATCTCTAAGAAACTCCAGCAGTCATGTGGCATGACTACACTTCTTACCTGACTCGAAAGTACAAACAAGTACAAGCTAGTTTGAAGTAGACTGTGAGAAGGATGAATGCAACTCACATCACAGTTTAAAATGTACAAAGCCACAAAACATGTGGATGGAAAATATTTGATAGCATGAATATTTCTTTAAATCACAGGATTAGGCATGAATTTTTTTCTTCTCTGTGTTTTCTATTTTCTGCAATAAACAAATTGGAAAAATATAAAGAAAAATGTTCAAGAAAACCAATTTGAGTAATGGCATATTTCCAGAAATTAGATTGAACATTAGCTAAGCAAAGTCTATTTTCGGCACAGTTTCCCACATAATTGGTCAATTGTAAAAGAACTCTTTAGATCAGGTCAATTTATCCTGCTACCTGTAGATGCATTCTGCAGCTCATTATCTTGGTAGGCATATTTAGGAGACAGTGTTAGCCAAAATAGAATTTTTAGTTAGGATCTTTTCCAAAGCCATTGGTGATGTCTGGATATACTCTCCCTGTAAAGTCTTGTCACCAAAATCATTTCTACTTTGTCTTATAGCGAGATCTGAATTAGAATATTGTTCCAATAGTGACTAAATTCAAAACTAACCATAGAGAAAGCTAAAGATTTCTTTAAGAATAATTCTCCCTGTAGCCTAGCTACTTTACCTTCTTATACGTATCAAGGTTCCATTAGTAAATGTATGTACTTTTATGCAAAGTAATAGAGTATCTACCCTATGACTGGTACATTAAGATATTCTTCACTCACTGAGACTCACCCTCCCACTTGCCAGCTTAATTTCTAAGATACACAGACCTATCATTCACCAGCTACAGCTGGCACTTTAGACCCCCTAGCAGCGGATGATGAAGAACAGATCTATCCATTAAATGAATACCTGGCTAATATATTAGAAACCCTAATTACCCTCTGTTCTATCCTAATATTAAACTTGACCACAAGAAGGGTGTGTGCTGCCACTAGCCACAGTATCTTCCTATTTAAAAGAGACTCACTTTCTTCAGAACAGATCCCATCCCACACAAGGTACATAATTGGTGACAGATGCAGGACTGGATTTTCACTCACCCCATCAACTGGGTACCCTAGTGCATTATTAAGTCTGAATAACTGTCCAGAATACCCGTGGCTTATGTGCTTAGAATACCTTATTTTAGTACCAGGAGGAAATCCTGTCATGAAAGCATGCTTCAACTCTAAACCTGTACTTAGTAGACCAATGTTTCCCAGCTTTTTGGATTTCATGGACCAGTTAAATTCCAAAATCATCAAAAAGTCTTGGGGGAACTGGATTGTTAAGTTTTATTTGAAAAACAAAACAGGACTTAAAGTATGCAATTTACTAACAGTAATAATTTTATTTTTTAAAAGCCCAATACATATTCTGGATAAAAAGCTGCATCGGTGCACAGGGCACGGCAGACCCTTCACTGCCTGCCTTCACAGCCTCCTCAGTCCTGCTCATCTACCAGCCACACTGGCTCTCTGTCGTGTCTCCAGCCCACCCAGGTGTTCCTGCTGCCCTCCGCACCTGCTCGACACCTACGGGTCTTTCCAGCCTCTGACTGGATAGTCATGGAAGGGCTCTCGACAAACGTAGAAACTGTTACTATTTCCATGAATTATACAAAAGAAAAGCATAAATGGTTATATATCGGTCAGTTTAATATTTATCACACCTGCTAAATGAAACTTCATGAGAAGAACATAATTACACAGTTTTGTTCCTGGCAGCTGACATAGGATAGGTCTACATAGTTAAGTATTTGTTGAATGGATTAAACCAACATCCCTTATATAATGTTCGCAATGAGAAATTTGAGGGTTTTTTTTTTTTTTTGTGGGTACCGGGGGGTCGACCTCAGGACCTCGCATGCCAGCAGGCGCCCGTGCCGCTGAGCGATATCACCAGCCCCTTTTTCGTATGTGGGTTCCGGGAGTCGAACTCGGGCCCTTGCGCTTGCCGGGCAGGCGCTTAAGCCACTGAGCCATCTCACCGGCCCGAAATTTGAGTTTTGAACATGAGGAATGTGTTTCCTTCTTTCCAATATTAAAGATTATATAAGTTGTTTTTCTTCTGTCCCTGTTTCCAACAAACTTAGATGCAGGTTTATATTCCATCATAGCATAGTATTGAATTTTCCAGTTGGAGTATTTACTGTTTCCTCTTTCATGTTTTTTAAAATAATTTTTTACTCTTTATTGTAAGCTGTTCAAAGATGTTTCAAATTCCTTTTTTTGAGAGATAAAGGGTGCAAATAAATAAATAAAAGCCTAATAATGCAGTAGCTCACCTGTTCCTGAAATAAAATGCTGACATTTCAAATGTTCCATATTGCAAAGGTTAGATGGTTAAATACATTCCTTTTCTGCTACTTCAGATTACTCAAATAAACACCAACCACATGCAAACCACACACATAGATCAGACTTGTAAATGGAGGTAATTCTAAGGGACAGGTAGATATTTGAAATCAATGCAAAGTATAGCATTCTAGTTTTAAAACAACTTTAAGAAAATCACCGCATATACATCTATTTATGCTTATTATATGCCCTTTTAAAATACCGAGAAAATCCAACTGCCAGCTGAGGTACTTTCCAAAGATTTTGAAGAAGCGTGAAGACTTTTTTCTCCATGCTCTTATGCATATCTGCTCTTAACATTCTCAGTGGACCAGATGAGCACTCTGTAGTTTGGTAAATAACACTTAGAACTGGGCCAAATGTCAATTAAAGTTCATATTCTGCACTATTTTCTAATAAAGAGGATTTAACACAAAATATGCAGAACTAATGATCACTAATTGGCTTGATTACGCACATAAAACTGCATCACCTGTAGTGTCTGGTGGAGTTTTATCACCTCAAGAAACATCCAGAAGGCAAAGTTCCCACCGCGAGATAAATCATCTTAATTTATCTAATGATTCACATACTTAAGCATATTAGAATCCTCCAAGTGCAAAGCCTTTTGGAGTCCTAGCCAGCCACGTCCTCTCATGTGCAGGATAAATGAGCCACAAGGGAAGTTAAAGGATTGGTGAGGGCCACACAGAGGATGAGTAGCAGTAAGGACTCAGCCCCCTCTCTGTGCCTGCACCCTGTACCAGGACACTCACCAGCAGGGAGGATCAGGTGAAGAAGAGCCAAGTGGCAAAGTTAGCAGCTCTGAGCAAGAAAGTACCACAGTCCCTGGGCATGTGCTTAACCTACAAAGACTGTTACTTGATGATATGTGAAGGGAGGGGGTATCTTTCTATCATATCCATGTTTTCTTCAATTGAAAATGCCCTTCTCTACAAAGCCATAGAACGCACTTGATCAGTATACACAACTCTTATGAAATACCCAGGGCTCAGTTCTGCACTCGAGACTCTTCTGAGAGCAGGGAATGCATCCCAGCACACACTTGATGAGCTACCTTGAATTTAATCTAATTCCACAGGGTGAGAGGCTTTGATCAAAAGCTTAATATGAGTACAAACACACCATTTTCCATCCATCAGGGAAAAGAAAGGCACTTGCCCTTCTGAAGAGCTGAGAGGAAGCTGTGGCACAGAGCCTGGCATTTTGCTTGGTAGGTACAGCAACTTTTGTATTCAGATTAGTAGGAGGGAAAATCCCAACTCAAAGTGCCAGGCTCCTTTTATAATGGGGACACCTAAGCCTTGTTGTCCATAGCAGCAGGTGTTTTAGCAGAAGGCAGGTGATAGCAGCAACTATAAAGTAAGGCCTGGTTTTGACTTTCAGCTCCAAATTTTACTAGATGACTAATAATACTATAGTCTGTAGGTTGTTTCCTCACCAGTAAAATGAAGGCTCAGGGTGGTAGTGGACACAAGTAAGTGCTTTAATCCTCACTGCAACCTGATAAAGCAAATGCATAGATCTACCAAAAGTATGCAAGTATATGTTCACATTCTATCACCCTCTCCTTACCTTCTGCTGCCCTCCCAACTTGTCTCCTGACTGGAGAAATTTGCAGGATACACAGAGAAAGGGGAAAGAGGTATTGCTAGTGACTGTTAATCCTAGTATGTTGATTTTATTGGATTAAGAAATATCTAACAGATTAGAAAGCACACTCCTGAGTATGTCTGAGTGAGTTGTAGAGGTGTGACCCTAGGTTCTATATATGGCCCCTCAGCCCTTCCTTTCTGGTCCTGTTCCTGTGCTCTCCTTCCCTGCTGCCAAAAGCTAAGCAGCTTTTCTACCATGTCCTTCCACCATGATGTTTCTCCTTCGAAGCTAGCTAACTATGGATGGAATCCCCTGCAACTGTGAGCCAAATCAATCCTCTCTTCCTTTAAGTTGCGGGTGTCAGGTGTTATGTCCTTATAATAGGAAAAAACTGATTCATACAGCTAGGCCTGTTCCTAAGGCATCTGGGGCCGTAACAAACTCTTCCCTGCCATCCTTCTAACTCCTGTCTTAGTCCATTGTAGGTTGCTACAACAAAAACCTGAGAGTGGGCACTTTATAAAGAAAATAAATTTATTTAGCGCACAGATTTGGAGGCTGAAAGTCCAAAATCAGACAGCCCCATCTGTTTGCCTTGTGGTAAGGTCTTTCTGGTTGTGTCCACAACATGGATGTCATACATAACAGAAGCGCGTGCAAGAGCGTTTGGGCACAAGTTATAGATTAAATCACATGACAAGTGAGGAAGCAGAGACCATGCAGTGGCTAGGCTTGCTGTTTTATAAAACCTTCTTGTATGGAGTCTAATCCACTCCTCAAGGTCTTAACCAAATCCATACCAGTATTAATTCCTTTTCCAGGGAAGCCATGGCCTAATCATTGTTCACTGAGTCTCACCTCTTAAAGGTCCCCTCACCTTCCAATACCATTACATTGGTGACCAAGATTCTAGCACATGAACCTTTAGGGAACAAACTATATCATCCACCCAAGAATATTATCCTGTTTAAAACTGGGACAAAATGAATGTTAAGAACATATTTAAAGGGGGAAAGAGTCCACAAAATGTCAAAAGCAAGCTTAAGGATATGGCAGTGAGAACAATTTTTTAAAGGGGCAGTAATAGGCCATAGATTTGCTTTGCTCCTGGTGACAGAAGTGGGTGCCATAAGAATATTGTATACAGTTTTATGGCTGTTTCCCTAGCCTCTTTTACTTCTTTTCTTCCTTAACCTCTTTTTCTAGATCAATTATTTTCAAAGATACAAAGGTTAGTAAAAGAGTTTTATTGCCAGCTTGCTAGTATTGTGGGTGCTAAGATAAAAGTCAACCAGTGCCTCTTTATGGTCCGGTCCAGCAGAAGCTACACATGATTATACTACATCATGGTGTGTGCCAGACTCACGCTAGGAAAGTAGACATTAAGAAGAGAAAGTAATGTCTCCTCTGATAAGCAATCATCATCTCAAAGATAACTGAATTTTACTTTGCAAGTTAAGATTCAGTTGGGATTTGAAAAGAAGTTATGATTATGCAGAGGTGTGGTAAGTCAGTTCTTACACACTCTCAGCTTCAATTTCCTCCCTGTAAATTAGGACTGACTTGCCCAACATCACAGAAGTTAATTTCTATGTGTCAAAGAATCACACCTCACCAGCAGCCATCCCTTATGATACAGGTAGGGTGCATAAAGTACCTGAAGTATGGACCCTACTTGTATTTGTCATGGGTAGAAACCAGCTGTGCCCTTGTTCACCACCTCATACTCTAGCCATACTGTACTAATCCATTCCGGGAAGGCTCCAAGCAGCTGACCGCAGATGTAAGCTGAGGCACCTTGCCCTGAGACCACACCACAGCCCACAGTAGTCTGAAACAAGGAAAGAGCCACAGGAATTCTCTCAGCACTTTCCCCAACAATACACGCACCACCCAGAAACACAGAGGTTATTTCCACAGAAACACTGGAAGGGATGGATACGTGCTGCCCCTTTCCCCTTGTTGAGTCGTTCTAAAACACATTTCCTAATTTTCCTCAAAAACTCCCACCAAATCGAATAGTCACTGGTGGTGGTGACCTCATCAGTAATGCAACTTTGTTCGGACCTCCTTCTTTCATTCCTGTTTTCACTCCCCTCCATGTAATTCACAGTCCTATTTGAGGCACCACAAGACTATGTGAGCTAGCATTTTCCAACAAAGTGGGTTATGTATGATTCAAGTCTGAGAAAAGCTGTCTGCATATAATCTCAGAGTTCGTATTTCTAGTCTTGTGTCAGATTTGCATTTCTAATAACCACCCAGGTATTAGTACTCCTGAAGACTCCACACTCACTGGTAACAAGCACAGTATCGTCATTTTGGTATGAAATCCAGCCTCTCCAGACCTTCTCAATTTTGGTAAGGCTCTATTTCTCCCTATCTTAAAAACTTCAGTTTAAACCTTCCAAGCACTGTTCGTTCCTCGAGGATGTTGAGCTGGTGTCTCCTTCATTCTCAGCATCACTATCCTAACTGTTGGGAACTGTAATTGAATTTAACCATTTCACTAGATCAACAGATTTTCTTCATTACCTCTGTAAATGCACTCTTAGTTCGGGCTCCCAGTAATGGAACCAATCATGGGGATTATGAAGCAACTGAGTCACTGAGAAGAAATATTCAAGAGAAAGCTGTCAAGAAATGAGGAAGAAGTACAGAGAGAGAAAAGAAGCCTGGCAAAGATAGGCTTGGTTAAAATCTGTTTTCCACTATTAGTGCAGAGAGCACCAGAGCCCAGGTGGTATCACAGCCTTGCTCATTCTTTCACTAGGGGGCTTTCTGTATGTTTACTTTAATCAGTCACTGGCCTTTGGTCACCCCCAGGTGGGATGTTTGTAGCTTCCCAGGCATCTCAGAGTACGTGCAAGTCCCCAGAAAAGAGTGCATCCACAAGCCATTAGCAACCAGTACTCACAGCAACTTGCGTTTGGGTGCATCTTCCAGAAAAGAGGTCTAAGAAAGACATGAGCGGGGGCCACTGCTCATACTGACACCTGCCTATTGACATAGCTAGTGGTATACAGGGTCTCACCAGGAAATAGAAACTACCATAGTTTGTTTTTATAAAGAAGCAATTAATTACAATCAAATAAAATAGAACTTTAATAAATAAATCAATTAGAGAAAATTGGCCCCATGAGTGATGGCTGAAAAGCAATAGGAGTGAGACCATTCAGTGATCAGCAGTAACTAACAGGAAGCTACCCCAGCCCATAGGACTGAAAACACAATGAAAGCAGATGGTGTAAACAGCTCAGAGCTGCCTTTGGGGTGCCAGAACCACTGAAGAGATGAGAAGAAATAACTTCTGCCAAGACACCTCAAGAAGTAAGGAGAAGGAGAAGGACCTGGCTTCTCCCCTCCCTCAAGACCTCCAGATTTCTGCCTGTGACTCCAGTTGGCCAAAAGTCTACAGAAACCAGAGAGGAAAAAGGAATCTGGGACTTGTGACTCCTGCAATGCACAGCAGAGTAGAGAAGGGGAGAACAAACAAGGGCAAATTGGCAAATACACAACCGCTATGTTACATCTGCACACTTCTGTTCATACTGATTTATATGCTTATCAAACAGCTGGGTTGCATCCATTTTTCACTGCTGTTATATAGAATAAGCTAGTTTGGGAATATACATATCTCTTTAGATTAAAATAGAAGTAATCAAATTTATATCACATCCCATTTAATACAATCAAATTTATATGTATCATGTGTTGTTTCTCTGGCTCATTTCCTAGTTCTCAAACTGTGAAAAATACTGACCTTGAAAGCTGCACTCCTCCTGACACCCCTGCCCAGCCCTGGATCAGAACTAGGCAAAGGAAAAAAAAAAAAAAAAAAGACTGGAGTGTTTGGGGGACAGCATTAATTGAATCCATTCTCTTCATAATTTTGGCACAGGTTGACTTGACAGAACACTTCCTTTGAATTTCCATTGTTTCCCCCATAAATCTGAGTAAATAATATTTAATATTTGATATTTTCAAAATGTTAAGCCATCATTTTAAATGTTTTGCCAAGCACTAAATAATTAGGCCAAAACTCAGTTGGCACATTTACACATCTTTATTATTTGTCAATTTGCATTAGGACTCGGGATGACTTTAGAGACGGTTTACACAAAGACCATACCGAGGGGCTCAACAAAGTGATTCTAGGTTCATTAGGAAACAGGAAAAGACAAGCCTCCCAGGTGCCATTCTCTGCTACTTGCAAATCATACAGCTGGGGAAGAAAACATTAATGACGGGTTTGCTATGAGTGGAATAATTTTCAAAGTCTATAAGCGCTACATGCAGACAATAACCCTTTGTTTTCATTTAGTAAACTGAGGAAAATAAGCAATAGAATTATGTAAGTGTTCTCATCTCTATATTGCTTTAAACCAGTCTGCAAGGGCATAAGATATAACCCTCTGCCAAGTTTCTAGTACATTTCCATGGATGGTAAAAGCCTATCTAAGAAATATTATTTTTGCGAGGGTATATTAATATACAACTACCTAAACTTCATTTGTGCTAAAAGTGATGACTGAATATACCTCTTCAATGTCGCATTTAAAACGTTTCTGTTCTCAAGAAGGAATTTATATACTTGAGCAAATGACATTGAGTCAAATATAATACTAAGTACTTACATCTTCCCCAAACTAAAATTTTAAATGGTCTCTTGAGCTTTCAAATCAGCCTTGAGATGCACTAGAAGGGCATTCAGTTCTATATCTGCTGAGATGAGAAATCAAATCTATAATCATAACAAACAAGCAAATTCATTCTCCCTGCCAATACGAATGTAGGATGCAGTTCATTTTCAGTGATTAACAACTTTTGAGTATCAGAATTCAGATCATCATACTATAAAAATTTCTCTCGATAATCCAAATGAATTACTCTCACTTGCCAAGAAATTTCAAAAAAAATTAACAACTAACCCAGCTGATTTTTCTGAACAAGAAGGGAATAATGTGTCGTTAACTTCAACAGAATGTGATTGATGAAAATAACACAAGTATATTAACTCTCAGTTTTGATGAATTTTGCATTCTTCAGGTATTTTCCCCCCTGGAAGCAATTTGTAAAATGTGTAACTGCTTTCGATCCATGCAATATTCATCTTTCCTGTAAGTAAATACCAAAATTGGTGATAAAATACATTATTAAGTTAGCCTAGAATTTCTCTTTAAAAATATTTTTCTCTGGTCTAGGGAAATGTAAGTTATGTGGGAATATAAATTTGGGGAGTTGAGAGGATAAAGAACGTGAAGATAACGCCAAAAGGACACAGGAATCAAGCTCAATGAATCTTTTTTTTTTTTAATGTGGGTACCAGGAGTCGAACTGAGGACATCGCGCTTGCCAGCAGGCGCTTATGCTGCTGAGCTATCTCACCAGCCCAAGCTCAATGAATCTTTATTGGCCAAAGCTGGAAAGTTTAAGGAGCAAAATGAATTATAATACCAGATTATAAACCAAAGAATTTTTAATAATCCATGTGTGCATACTGAAATAAATGAATGCTTGAATTAATAACGTTTCCTTATCAAATAATTCCAAAGAATACATATAGATTCTAACCCTTCTGGCAGCTGGAGCTTAGTCCTCTCCCCTTGGATGTAAACTATACTAAGTAACCAACTTCTAATGACTAGAGTACCAAAAAGGAAAAGAAAAAAATATATACTTTGCAATGGAAAAACCTAGCCAACATCAATTTAACCAAATGATCAAGGTAAACATTACTTTTTACCATGTACCCCTTTATACATGATAAGAAGGACATTATATCTATGTAGTATTCTGCCACAAAACACACAACCTCATTCTAATCATGAAGAAATGTAAGTTTAAGCCACAGTGGGCCTACAAACTACCTGACAATTGCACCTCAAAATTGCCAAGGTCACAAAAAACAACGGAAGACTAAGAAACTTATTCTCTGGAGGAGACATAACTACTCAAAGTTATTGTGGTATTCTGGGTTGGTTCCTGGAAAACAGAATAGGAATTACTAGAAAAACTGTCAAAATTGAAATAAATTTGTAGTGTATTAAATATGTAGTATTGTACCATTGATAATTTAAGTTTTAACAGTTGAAATATGTGTCAGATACTAACCTGGGGAAACTTGACAAAATTAACTAGAAATAGTTGTTGCAAAATTCTGTAGCTTTAAAATTGTTCCAAATTTAAAAAGTTTAATTACTCAGACTAGAATAAAAAATTTAAAGCACAACATATACGAACAGGTACAGTATAGTAAAAATATTTAAGAAAACGTAAAAGATTGGCGAGATGGCAGGGTAAAAGCAACAAGCACCCACCTGGTTCTCCACAAAGAACCAGAGCAACAGGTGCGTAGTTGCACAGTGAGGTCAGCCACCCTGGGAGAACACCAGAATTCAGTAAGAAAAATGAAAAGCTCATAAAATCCGGAGAACTTGGATAGCATCATAGGAAGGAAGCAAAATGTCCGAGTGCCTGCCTTCTTCACTCTACAGTCAGGAGAGAGGGTGTCTCCACTCTGTGGGGACAAAGGTGAAAGATTGGGTAACAGCAATCTCTGTCAGTGAAGACACTGCCAACCCTACGTAATGAGCAATTTTGCAACCTTTATGGACTTTCACCTAAATAGATAAGAAACCAGAAATATGTTCAGAAGTCTAGCTTTGGAAAATGAATTCACCTTATCTTCCGGAGGCACCCCAGAGTACCGTCTCCAGAGCCACCTGGAAGAGGGATCTATGGTCTGAATCTGGACTACTCCAGGGGTCAGCAGTGCCACAAGAAATGACACGTGGAGGGCCAACAATCTAGGGAGTGAAAGAACTTACCAAGACCAGAGTAAGGAAGGGGATTTGTTATACACTGCCAGAGTGAAGGGCAGGCAAGTTCCCAGAGAGATGTCACCAGGAATGGGGCAGTGCTGTTTTTTTTTTTTTTTTTTTTTGTGGGTACCAGGGGTCAACCTTAGGACCTCACGCACCAGCAGGCACCAGTGCCGCTGAGCGATATCACTGGCTCTTTTTTCATATGTGGGTTCTGGGAGTCGAACTCAGAACCTCATGCTTGCCAGGCAGGCGCTTATGCCGCTGAGCTATCTCACCAGCCTCCATCATGACTTTATAACTCTCATGTTTTTTGTATTTTCCCCCTTTTTCTTATGAGAGTTTTCCTGAAAGCTCTGCTGATCAATTGTTTTTATTGTCCCTCATTTTAGGATGCTGTTAAAATTGACAGTCTTATCTAGTCCCATGTTGGAGGGGAAATGATTGACAACTCAATGTTATAGCCCTTTTGAGTCATATTTGAGTAATGAAGAAGTTTTAAAGTAGTAGTTTTAGGTTACATTTACCTGTAGTCCATTTTAAAGTTTAATTTTAATGTTTTGTAGGTGATGGCTCTCATTTCAAAAGATTAAACCAGACCTCTTTGTTAGGAGCTGTACTTATGCAGAGTTTTAAGAGACAACAGTTACAAATTTTTTAAAGGAAATATAAAAACAAAACCAACCAAAGCAGAAGAAATATAGTATAGTAGTTTTGAACGAAGAGACAATTTTCTTCCAATTTTTACCAACAATAATCAAAGAAAGAGCAAAGCTGTCTGTGGTGCTTGATAGAGTCTTTTCCATGAATCTGATTGTAAATGTCTCAGAACTGTAGATAATGAAACACTTAGAATAGGTGGTTATAATTTTGATAAACTTAGCAAAGGACCAAAGGGCTCTCTTTTCTTCAGATGCATTTCTTCAGTGACTAATAGCTAGTCTTCTGATTATTAGTGGCACTCTCATTAACCATTTTACGGAGGTTAACTCACTGACAAAAAATCAGCTGGGTCTAGTGGCTCATGCCTATAATTCCTGCACTTGGAGGGCTGAGGCAGGAAGATTGCTGTGAGTTCAAGGACAGCCTGGGCTACCTAGTGAGTTCAGGCCAGCCCGAAGTACACAGTGAGACCCTTTCCCAAAAAAACAAAAACAAACAAACAAAAAAATCAAAGGGGAGCCTTGGACTTTTTACAAGTTTAGGAAATCATGTTAATGACCACAAATAAACTTACTATTTGATGGATTAGTGAACTTATTTAGTCAAAACAAAAAAGATATAAATCAGATTTAAATGGCAAGACAGTCTAAATGGCAGATTTAGTTTTTTGAGTGATCAAAAACTAATAATAGTGTAAAACATGCAAAAATATCTTCAAAAATTATATCTGTTGACAGGAGCATAGGCTGATTCCATGTCATACCTATTGTCAATAGTGTGCAGTAATCGTGGATATGCAGTTATCTCTCTGTAGCTGATTTCATTCCTTTCTGCTTCATTCACCCAGGAGTGGACTAGCTGGATCATATGATAGTTCTATTAATAGTTTTTGAGGAATCTTTGGAAGTTCTTGAACTCTAAGGGTTAACTTGATCTTCCTACTTTCTGCTGCAGTAAAGATAATTTACTATTCAAGGTTACTTGAAAGTCCTTTATTCAGCTAGTCTTAGTAATTGGAATAGTAACATCTGCAAGTTAACTCTGAGACCAAAGAAAAAAATGCATCAAATGTGTTTTAAAATACAACTGGCAGGCCAGGTGTAGTGGTGCATGCCTGTAATCCCAGCACTTGGGAGGCTGCAAGTTCAAGGCCAGCCTGGGCTACAAAGTGAGTTCAAGTCCAGCCTGAATTGCATAATGAAACTTTGTCTCAAAAAGACAAAAAAAAAAAAAAAAAAAAAAAAAAAACACAGAAAAACAAGTGGCCATGACACTTTTGATAAGAAGAGAAGCAGTAAGTAGGACAGTGGAGGAAATGTAAAGAAAGTTACAAGCATGAGGATATATTTTTGATTAGAAAGAACTTTTATAGTGCAATAATACAGCATCCTGAAGTAAAATGACTAGATGATTACAAAAAGAAAAAGGAAAGATAAGGATAAGGAAAGAAGGTTACATGAAGTCAACAAAGATTGTAGAGAAGGAAACATATTTGTATATATAAGTTGGTTATAATTAAAATTATTTAAAGAGTTTTGTAAATCAAACTTTGATACACTAATATGAAACTAGAATCTAACCCTCTATGTATAACATTGATTTACTCTTAGTAATATTTATATAAACTGGCCCAGAATCAGCCTAAGTCCCTGCCAACAGATACACGGATAAGGAAGTTATGGTATATCTACACAATGGAGTATTATTCAGCCACAAAGAAGGATGAAATCCTGTCATTTGCAGCAAAATGGAGTACATTAAGTGAAATGAGACAGAAACAGAAAGCCAAATATCAAATGTTCTTTCTCATATGTGAAAACTAAAAAGAAAGAAAGAAAGAAAAAGAAAAGAAGGAATAAAGAAAGTCAATTTGAAAATAAGGGATTTCTAGAGACTGAGAAGGTGTTGGGTGGTGATAGGAGTGAGGGGAAAAGGGTAGAGGAAGAGTACATGGACACAATCAATGCACAGTGTATGCATCATGAAAATATCGTGGTTACTCCCATTACTTTGCACAATTGATATGTGTTAATAATAATTTAAAGAATAAATTAATCAAAAAGAAATTTAGCTATATTCACATTAAAAATAAAGGTTATAATTGTATTAAGTAAGTATAAAACTAAGAAGTTAGAAAAATAAAGTAACCAGAAAACATAATAGTGAAAAAATGAACAAGAAAAAATATATATACAAACAATAAAAACAGCTAAAGTCAAAAATTTATAGTCAAGACAACAGACACTTCTATCAAATTTAAATGAGATAAAGAATAGAAAAAAAACTAACTATAGATAAAGTGGGCATTTGAAAAAGTAATACAGTATGTCTCTGACTTGCAAACGAGTTCCATTCCAAGAGAATGTTCATAAATCACCTTCATCCATAAGCCCAACAAAGTGAGTCTCACACATTCTTTTTTTTTTTTTTTTTTTTGGTGGGTACTGGGGGTCAACCTCAGGACCTCGCGCTCCAGCAGGCACCTGTGCCGCTGAGTGATATCACCGGCCCTTTTTTCACATGTGGGTTCCAGGAGTCGAACTCAGGCCCTCGCGCTTGCCAGGCAGGCGCTTACGCCATGTAGCCATCTCACCAGCCCTCATACACTCTTGACACAAATGTACAATGTAAAGCATAAAAAATCCATAAATACAGTAAGTCCCTAGCTGTGCTATAATAATGTACACTTTCACACTGTACAGTAAGCACCCAGCAGCACAACTGTGACAATGTCTGGCAGACACATGAGCTACTTCCATGATTTGTTTCCATCTAGGAATGTTTGTAATGCAAGGTCCGTTTGTATCTGTGAAAGATCGAAACTTGAATGTTTGTAAGTAGGGGACTTACTGTATTACCAGCAACATTATGCCAATGGATTTGAAAACAATTCTCTAAGAATCTTTCTTGGAAAAATTCAAACAAAGGTGGCATAAACACCACAATTAGAAAGCTTAAAGAATCCTATAATTTAGTAAAGAAACTGGATAGTAGTTTGAAGCCTTCCTACACACATGCACACACAGACACAGGAGAGAGAGAAAGAGCATGAGAGCGAGCAAGTACAGATGGTTTGCTAGGCAAATTCTACTAAACTTCAAGGATGGTATCCCCTCAGTATTAAAACCAAACTAAAATGGTACATGGATAAAAAATTATCAACCTATTTCAATCAGGAAAATAGATACAAAACTCTACACATGTTATAAACTAAATTTAATGATGACAAATAGCTAGTATACCATTGAGGGAACCACTCAGACTGCTTCAAAGCACAGGGGCATCTAAGGACACCTGAGGATGTGACCCCACATGTCTAGCACAGGTGCACAGTGGGATACAGTTATGTAACTATGACTTAGCATAGGTCAACCAGCATGAGCTGGTTACAGCACTATGTAAGAATGTAAACATGAGATAACAACCTGTATAAGAATTATACAGTAAAGACACAGGCTGCTCTTGCTCTTGTGCTCTTGTGCTCTTGCGCTCTTGTGCTCTTGCACTCTTCTCTGCTGCATGCTGCCTGCTGTTGTTGCTGATGTCTTGGACAGGTGTATTCTTTAACCTTGGGACCTCACCCGTGAAGATCTCCCTTGTGCCCCTTAAGTGGGCTGACAGCCATGATCGTGCAAGTCAAATCCCCCAAGAGGCTGATATCAAGATGGAGTAAGATGTGCAACAGATTGAAGTGAAAGTCCTATAAAGGAAAAAACAGAAGCAAGCAGAACTTTCCAACTGTGTTGTCAAATGAGAAGGGAAGGGAAGAAATGGAGTAAAATGAACCTCAGACTGCAACAAATTTGGGCAAGATCATTGAGTAATCTTAAACAAAAGTCACCAATTATAGGAGGTGCACATCCTTGGGAATGAGTCCCTCATTAGCACTGCTACTGTGCTCTATTGTTGACTGAATCAAAAAGCAACCGAGCACCAGCTGCAATCAGTCATGCCCATGATATAGAGGTGGCAGTGAATCCAGAGGGCAGCCACCAGGGTGTCAATCACCTATCCTCTCTGCAGCAGGAGATGTGGGCCCCACACTCTCATGGTTGTCATAGTAACCAAATTGGGTTTTCCCAGTGCTATAAAAAATATTTAGTACTGTATTAGATGTTGGGATTCTTCAAATCTCTTTGACTCAAATACTTCACAGACCTTACTGTCACTGTTAGGAGCAGATTAGTCATTTGCCTCCAGAATCTCAGGCCTTCCTTTTATCCACTGCTTCAGAGATGAGCCAACCAGCCACATATCTGGAGTGCCTGGCTCCTCCTGATATTTCCCCTCACCACTCTGTGGGGAATGGGAGTTGGCATCCTGAGCTGTCATCAAAGGGACTACATGATGAAATCTGGATGTATGGAACAATTTACCTTCCATGTAAGTTCTAATCAGTAATAAACAGCATATCTGGGCAGATGAATCCCTTCTCTCCCTTCAGTGGATTCCTTTGAGACATGGTTCTCTGTCTATTCTATAGAAACATCCTTAATACTGAGTAAATAAAACTAGCAAGAGAATTTCCTTGTTTCTTTTTGACCAATCATGATACAGTAACCAGCATAGTAATCTCTTCTCAATTGTTCCCATCTTTCCTTGTGTCATTTCTGTTTTCCTTCTTTCTCACTGCCTTGAGTTTTCACCTTCCTCCCACCCAAAGAAAAAGCATCAGCATTTTAATCTTTGCTTCAGATTCTATTTTCAAGAGAACACAGACTAAAAACTCATTAATCAGATTAAAGTTGAACACCAGTCATTTGAGTACATACAGAAAAAATGATAATATATAAAATAAGTTTAAATACTCATTAAGTGAATAAGACACTTTTTAATATGAAAAAGGATTTATCTGAAAACTTACAATAAAGTTTTAAATGGGGAAAGTTTAGAAATATTTCCTTTAAAAGTTAATTACAAGCCAAGTATGCAGAATCAGCCATTAATCACAGCTGGGCAAAAAATATAACAGCATATTGAGATGATCAAGAATAGTTGACTAGGGCTGGGGGTGTAGCTCGGAGCTAGAATACATGCTTGAAATGTGTGGGGCCCTGGGTTTGATCCTCAGCACCACAAAATGAAAAAAGAATAGGTTGCTAATGCGATTATTTATAAATCTGTGGTAAGAGGTAAGGGAAACTAACAATAATGATGCTGTACCCCTAAGGCTAGAGACAGAGAAGAGCACTGTAGGCTGAAATAGCAATTTACCAGATTAACAGATAGCAGGGATCTGCAGGGCCAAAGCCAGTGCTCTAACCCAGTAGCTTTGTGGTTTGTTGACAAAATCTTACATTTTTTTTCCTATTATATCTCTAGTAGGTTGACCAGTATCCCACAATAAATCAAGTCCACTTAGAACCTCAAAATGTGGCTTTATTTGAAAACAGAGCCCTTGTAGATGTAATGGAGGTAAGGATTGAGATGAGAGCATACTAGATGAGAAACAGGAGAAACACGAGAGACAGGACAGGGCACACAGACAGAGGAGACAGCCATGAGGAGATGGAGGAGGACCCTGGAATTATGCTGCCACAAGCAAGAAACACCAGAAATTGCCAGAAGCTGAAAGAGGCAGAGAAGAATTCTCTCCTAGAGACTTCGGAAGAAGTGAGCCACTGCAGACATCTTGATTTTGGACTTTGAGCATTCAGAACTGTGAGAAAGTATGTTCTTGTTGTTTTAACCCACCAAATTTGTGGTAGTTTGTTATGGAAGTCCTAGGAAACTAATACGATCTCTAAGTTTGGAGCAAAATAATTTTTCTCCTTTCTTGAATAAAAAGTGGCAAACAAGAAATGGGAACATAAGCAACATAGTTGACTCTACAATGGAAGCATAGCTTACACAACCGATCCTCAAACTAGGCAGTGGTGGCGAACCATGGCACATGTGTTCTTGTGTTTTTCTTTTAAGACAGAAGATGCTAATGTATGAGATGTTTTTTCTAAACTAAAACTTCAGTATTCAGGTTTAATTGCAGTGTTAACATTTTGTGATAAATAACTGGGTTTTGGGTTGCAGTTTGGCACTCAGCTCTAAAAGGTTCACCATCACTGAACTAGGGGAACCATTCAAAGCCCTAATGTATGCCCCCTCAGAAAGCTATGCATACACACACACACACACCCCTAAATGGTATAAACACAAGAATGTGATATTTAATAGATCAGAAAAACAAAGGAGATGAAAGAGAGAAAGAGAGAAAGAGAGAAAGAAAGAAAGAAAGAAAGAAAGAAAGAAAGAAAGAAAGAAAGAAAGAAAGAAAGGTATTGCCCATAGCTTAATTGTCACCCCTGACCAATAACACAGGCTAAGAAAATGAGGCTAGAACAAAATACTCAGCACTCAGTAAGTCCTGTGATGTGAGCCTGTGGTTGTTATCATGGGTTATAAGTCTTAAATACATGGGAGGAAAGGGGTTGGACAAAAGTCTATCACATACAAACTATAGAGCAATTTGACTATTTGCTCATTGAACAAAATAAATTCCACATTCCATATACAGTATATGCCATAGTCCAAAAAAGGGTGGAGTTGGGGAACAACATGTAAATGGCCAAAAATAATGAAATTCAACCTGAAAAACAACAGTTCAAAGAACAGAGAGTATAAGACTATACTTTCTAAAAAGTAATAGCCAGAATGTATTGATAATAAAACAAGTACTTAAAAACAAGCCAAATAAAAGAATAAGATGAAAGAGGATTGCAGATCTAAGGAAACAAAATGTGTGTTAAACTTTCTAAAGAGAACTAATACCAATATAGAGCTAGCAAGTTATAAGAAATACCACTGAAAACCAATTACCACAGTAGAGGAAGATTTGAGATAGCCTATGAATTCAGATGAAAGAAATGAAAGCAATCAAATGTGGTTAAGTCTCAGAACACAACTAATGCAAGATCCGAAGTCAAGAACTCATCAAAATGAGCAGTTGATACAAAAATAAAATAGAAGAAAGTTTCCCTGAAATGAAAACAAATTGAATCTGTTTATCATAAAACAAAACAACGAAAACAAACAAAGCCGAAGCTCTGCATGGTGACATATGCCTGTAATCCCAGCACTTAAGAGGCTGAGGCAGGAGGATCATGGCAAGTCTGAGGCCAGCCTGGGCTACATGGTAAGACCCTGTCACAAAACACCAAAAAAAAAAAAAAAAAAAAAGTCCAATTTACTGGAAAAGTTAACATAGAATACTTGGGACCACCACATATTCTAATTAAGCAGTAGATGTCAAATAAATATTAACCAACAAAGAGTGGAGGAGAAAAAGAACTTTAACTTTTCCACAGAAGAACAAAGAATTTGCTGATTCCGTGATTGTCTTACTTCCTGTTAGCCTCTGTTATTTTCATGGGGCCAGCCCAGAACAAAAAAGGTAGCACCAGAAAGAAATATCCGTATTAAGTGAATACCTTTCCTCTTTTATATTTTGACTTCCCATTGCATAATCTCTTCTTGAGTTATTACGGCCAGAAATAAAATCAGGAAAAGGCACTGCCCTAAAGTAGCAGCCAATTTTGACCTTAGAAAACCCCTTCTAACAAGCTACTAATGAAGGAAGTGACTCCAGCTTGAATAGGTGACAAGGAAAAAAAAAAAGCCTGAAAAACAAATTCAGAAAAGTTTATTACTGCCTGGAACAAAACAGAATGTCTTGGACTGTCAGAATTAAGGAACGCTCACCTGTAACCTAAACAAATCAAAGTACGGTTGGCAGGGGGAAAAATCGGGAGAGAAATCAAACAGTCAATAAAATACCGAAACATACTGTCAGCAGAACAAAGAGAAGTAGGTTGAGCCCTGGGTAGTAAAACTTTTACAATTTCCTGTATTTCTGGTGTTTATTGTTTCAGACTTGTTATCTAGTAAACACGTACTATACTCATGTCAAAACACAAAATGAAATGAGGTACTCCATTCCACCCTCATTTCTACTCCATAAAGATGTCGGACCAGTAAATCCTCATATTAACATTCCTCTCCCACCTAGAAAAAAAGCCACATCTATGTAACTAGTTAAGTGTACATTCCTGAATAAAGTAGGTGGTGAAACTGCCATACAAAAATCAAATCTCAGCTGCAGCTCCATATTTGTCTTATTTCCTAAACCTAAAACACATCCCAACTTTCTCCTAAAATAAGAATAACCTCAGCTCAGTTGTGTGGATTAAACTAGCTTTACCATTTATAATGTACAAGCAACACACAGACATTTCATGTTTCTAAGCAGGTCTGAGAGTCACCTGGTTTAAACTGAGAGAAGTGATGGTCATAGGGTTAAGGTAGGAAGCTGAGAGGAAGAGGCTACAAAATACGCTGTGTGGGTACAAGACAGAGGAGGTGGCAAAACAAGCCTGAGGCCACTTATGTCAAGGGAGACAGAGTAGCACCTTTTTAGAAAAAAATAACAAAAATCTGCCAAAAAGTAAAACTACTGTGGGCATCCTTAAAAGACCAGAAGAGAAAGAGGGACAACATAGTCTCTCCAATTAGCCTAGAGAAGAAACTAGGGATGTCAGAGATGAGGAGACTGGGAATCACTGGGGGTAGGGGAAGGTTGTGTGGGAGAAAAATATGGGGAAAGAATATTGAGTTTGATTAGGAGGTACCTAAAGAAAAAAGACTGCCAAAATATAATTCTAGAAAGCAAATGCCTCAAAAACAACAGATGTGCTTGGAATCTTCGGAAAGGAAATGAATAAACGTGGGAAAATACAGCCTATGTATATTTGGTATTCAATTGTCTATTTCTACAGTCACGTCTCTGGAATTCAAAGGCAAGACAAAAAGATGGCAAAAAGAAGAGGTAAAAAGCCTTTGAAAGATACTTTGCAGAACCCTATCAGAATATGCAACACTAAACACACAAAAGTGTATAAGAATTAAAAATGTAATCTACAAAGCCTGCCTAGGATAAAAAGTTTTTTGCATATAAATAAGTTAAATTTAATAGACAAAGTTAGTTTGGAGGGCCTAACTCTTCACACTGAAAAAGATTCCAACATCAGAAGAAAGAAGTTAGAAATGGTATTTGCAGATGCATAATCCTCTCCTTTCTTCTCAGTATAAGGGCAACTTTCCTGTTTAATTGTAATGCCATGAAATAGTTCAGCTGCATTAGGAGCTAACCCTAAATATTTTATATCATTAGTCATTTTAGATTACTCACAATCCTAAAATTTAGATAAATATGATAGGATTATTAAAGTGTTTGAGTATTTAGAATTCTGTTGGAAGCAATAACAATAACAACAAATCCTGGAACTGCCTTGGCCAAAAGAGGAAGTTTCTGGAAACATCACAGGCTCTTGGGAGACTCAGGCCAGCTTGATTTAGGACAAACATCACCAGATCCCATGTCATCCCCACCACCACCACAGGTTTGCTCTATGTAAAACTCACTTCCTTCATGGTGATAAAACAGCTGTAGACGTTTCAAGTCTGCCATCCACACACCATCAAACTCATATGAAAAGAGCAGGACCTTCACCAGCACCTCTTGCAAAGAAGAAAAACTTATTTCCCAGAATCTCCAGCAAAACCATGTATTTTGCCTGTCACTGACTCACCTAGGTTATGCCCAAATTCCATTCATTGCTCTGGCTTCTCCCACTCCCTACCTGGCTCCTCCTCAAAACACTATTTTAATAAATCGGCTGGACCTGAATCTTTGATTCATCAGGGGCTTCCAAGACAGGTGGTCCTTGAAATCTCTGCCCTTCCTCCCCACCCTGCTTCCTCCTATGGCTACAAAGGCCAGCTCTTGCCACCACTGAGAAGGAGACACTCACTCACTCGTCTTCTCTTTCCCAAGGCCTTTCCATGTTGCTTTTCCCATTACCCACCCAACCTCCCACTTTCCCACTGCAGAAACATCCCACTAAACTGTCTTTTATAATAGCCTACTTAGTTTCCTACTGCCTTTTTGCTTCAGTTGAAACCTGATTCTTTCCCAAAAGCACCATTTCCCCTTTTCCTTTTTCTCAAGAAAAGCTGTTCATTTTCCTATCTTCTTCCACAATGGCAAATATGAAAACCATGCTGGCAGTCTCTCCTACAACAATGCTCATTCCATACTGTTATTTATATTTTTAGAGCTTCTACATTTTACTGTCTGGATCTAAGTTTCCTCTGAAGCGACCTTTGGAAAGTGGATTCCCGATAACCAGTCTCACCTGGAAGAAGACTGAGGCAGAAGGACTCTTTCCTGAGCACACAATTTGGATTTCTGAGGACTTAAAGTAATTCAGGGGTGTAGGACTCATTGGTAGCCCTTAGACAGCTCCTTTGCATCCTCTTAGAGAGGGGAGTGGAAAGGTTTACATTCTGCAGTAGGAAGTCTGTTGCACAAATTTATTCAAAAACTCAAAGAGGGTGCTGTTGTGTGACAGTTCAAAAGAAAATCTCCACTCCTAGGCAAGTATCTGGGAAGTTAGCATTGATTTGACATCCTCAGGAAGAAAAGCACCTTCCTTATTCACGGTTACTGGTCAGAACGAGGAGGAGCTGCCCAGGAGCCCCGGTTGATGATAAAAACATTCAGACAGCCATAGTCTCTTCTAAGCACTGGGAGAAAAGCTAAATCCAGGAATCGATTTTCTCCCTAGCTCAGGCCAACAGCTGGGGCATGCTGGTGGGACACATGCTTAGAGCAGGCAGAGCCTTTATTCATAGACTTTAAGGAATGGCCAAACACTTAGGGCACTCAGTATTGTGATAGAGGAAATTATTTGTCTGGCTTTTACTCTTATATTCTGAAATAATAATAGTGTGTACTGAACACTTCATAGAAATCAGGCATCTTGCTAAACATTTTAATACTTTTAATTTATTCTTCATAGTAAACCTAGGAGCTCCTATCTGCCCCATTTTACAGATTAGAAGACTATGGTTCACGGAAAAATATGCAACTCATTAATGGTAGAACAGGTATTCATACCAAGGATTATTTGACTCTGGATAATATATCTTGACTTCTCCACCTTATTGTATCTTTTAATTCCAATATTCTTATAAATGTGGTATATACCACATTACCAGTTTACTATGCTAGACAGAAATGGTGTCCTCCAAGCTTGTTTTGTCAAATACCGGTAACACACACATACACACACGTTAACTTATTGTATTGTTTTTCTGTTGTCCAAATTCCCAAACAATAGAAACCTAATAAGGATTAAATCTTGACTTTTTGAATCCTGTTTTTAGGAATTAAAAATGAGAAACAGAATACTGTCCTTTGAGAAAGAGAAAATATCTAGGGGGCTGTAATTTCTTGTTTTAGAATTCAGAAATCACTTGATGCCTCTACTAGAAAATCAATACTATGGTCCCCCCATCCCTCTCACCAGAAGAGAAAGGGGGGAAAATATCTCCTTGATGCAGTTAACAAGCCTCTGTGGTATATCTAGATGAATACTTATAAATACAGAACATACCCTCAGGTATACAAAGTCCCAAAATTCTTTTCAAAATAAACATTCCTCACACCTTCTTCAGTATCTGTTGGAACATTAGGATTTTTTCTCATTTTTGCTAAGGTCTTTTATTTGAAATATATCAGCAGGATCCTTGCAGACCTTTTATTAAGCATTTGTTTTGCACATATGCACTATACATATTTGCACTAAATCGATTTAAAAGACTAGTCACCATTTTTTCTTTAAAATGTCAAGTAAAAGCAACATATATTTGATTCAATTATATCTAATTTTAAGTCCTACATGTAAACAACTTTGAAAGAAATCCATACCTTCTAGTCAAATGCTCAGTCCATCAGGATAAACTCTGAGTTCAGATGTGACATAGAGGGTTGAAGAATGAGGTATGAGTCTCTCTATGAGTAAAGTCTAAGATTTGTTTAATTTCTTATCTGTAACAGACCAGCAAAGCTTTATAATAGCATGCAGGACTCCCTCCTCCAAACTAAGCCTCACCCAGATCTGAGTCAACACAGGTTTAAAAGTCCAAAAATCAAAGGTGCAGTTACAGATAATAAAATGGAGCAGCTACATTGACCTTTGGGAGTAGCGCACTCTGGTACCATGCTATGTGCGTAGACTTCACCATCAGCACAGCGCAGGCAATTCCCCAGGGCGGGACTGTTTTGTAACCTTCACGTCCACAGCAAACCTGTCTAGCTTGCTGGAGAGTAGTAAAGAAAATCATGCAGCTGGTTGCAGTGGGTGCTGTCAATTCTTTTTGAAAAAAACATGACCCTAAATGAACTCACCATTTCCACACATCCCTAATTCTCACTGCAGCCCTGGTTGCTAGAACACCCAAGTGTAACAAACTCACCTTCAGAGAAAAGTCTTCTTTGTAATTACTTCTCTGAATGCCACAGGGAGGGCTTAGCAGTGTCCTTTCTTTATGTTGTCCCATCACTTACTATCAGTATTGACTTTTTTCTATCCTCCCAGCCCGTGTCACAAAGTAGATACTAGGAGCCATGCTTTATTCACCTTTGTTTTTCAAACAACCAGCATTATGCCTACCACATACTACCACAAAGTAGATGGGCAATATTTGTTAATATTGAAACACTGAACAAATACTGAATATACATGGTGTGATCAAGCTATGTGGTGGGTGTTTAGATTTAAAAATTTATTACAGCAAAAGACACACTGTCACTATCTTCCTCAAAATATTCCCCCTCACTTCAAACACATTGATTCCATCATTTTTCCCACTTTCTCAAAGCAGTTCTGAGAATCCTCTTCCATGAGTGTTATAAAAACTATGATCAAAAATATGGTGAATACCACTGCTGGGCACAATTCAACTGAAAGACAGGCTCATTAAAACATTACTGTGTGTCCTTATCCACAAATTTAAACAGCATATTTTTGATCATACCTCCTCAGAGCAAAAGTTACAGTGAATGAAAGAAAATACTTTCTAAGGATGATAAACAGGATTCTTCTGTCTGGATCGAAGGATGCCATTCAAGCCTTAGCACACAATACGTAAATCCCTTGATCACATGGCGCTGCTTTTGTGGATTACTCGCTGCATCCACCCTCCTGCCACAGAGAGCCTCAGGGGAAAGGGCAGGAGGATTTGGGGAACTCCTCCCCTCTTACTTCCCAACACTTTCTTCACCTTCCTCTTCTATTCTGGAGTCATTCATGGAGAGCCTTCTACTATCCACAGGAAACTGGGTTGGATGCCCCAGAACCCTCCCAGAATCACCAAAGCCGACCATGCCAGCTTTTATCATTCTGTAATAATAAAATCTATTATGAAATAAGATCAAACTGAGGCTTCCTTAAAAGATGCAGGAAATCCCAGCTTTCACCTCTGAATCTCAGGGGCCGTGTAACTTCTAGTAGATCACAGTCACTGTATTGTTACTTTAGGGAAGTAGCTAAGATCCTAAAGTATTAAAGCATACACATGGGGGGAATAGACTTTTACAAAATCTCAAAATAGGAGAACCAGATATTCTTTGAAGATGTTTGAAGTTTCAGGATGAAACATCATAGACACAGAGATACTTTTTATGCAGGGATTGTTCAAGTAGAAGGTAAAAATGGAATTCGAGTTTTAAAAAATATCAATGCCTGAGAGATGGGCTGTTCCAAGGTTTATATTACAGTGTATATAATTTGAACCAACATTTAAAACTAGATCGGCAATTTTAGATTATGTACCTTTCCTTTGGAATGTATATGTCACTACCACTCCAGGGAAGGGTACCTGGACCCCACATGAGGGAAGCTTGCAGAAGTTCAGCTGTTAGGCACTGAGGTCCATCAGCACTTGAGATAGCAGTTTGATTCTCCTCTGCAAAGTTTCTCCATAACATCTTCAAGCTGCTGAGAGGAGAGATAGCACATGGAATTTTATTAATTCTGATTATATCCATCATGCACATGCGCATACACTAAGGCTCAGAGGAGAATTTAGAGGAACCCTGGCATTTAGCACTTATTAAATTTGCAAAAGTTCTGAAAAAATAGAAGTGTGACTGTCATGTAACTAGAGGATGGGAGAGTAGCTATTCGTTGAATATTTCAGAGATCAAATAGGGCTAAAATTAATAATGCAACTGGAGTCTTTCAATTGTCAAAATACTGTAAAAGAAAGTGAATTTGAACTCTTAAACTTGGAAGTAGGCAGACATGACTAAAATGTAGATCTTAAATTGGTCTGAGGCAGATTAGACAGTCTAGTCTTCATATATCAGGCACTCAAAGAATCAGTTCAATCAATATTTATTTGTTGCAAGAAACAATCTCCTAATGCTCTGGCTAGTAAAAAAATTTATGTGTCGGATGCACATATTTACTTCCCAAGACGCTAAATGTGGCACTTGTCATCATTTATGTATATCTTCTTTTCTTGTCCATCACTGGTGCAGAAATGCCACGTCAGTGCAGGGGGACCCATGGCCTTCCAGGTGTCTTCCATGGCCTTATCTTGGTTCTCTATTTTCTAGTATTTCTATGTGTCTCAGTTTTACAGTATCCCCATCTTTCAGTTCTATAGTCACATTCTTCAAATTCTTGCAAAGTGCACTCTGGAAAACAGACAAGGTATGTGATCTTCCTATCTCTTTAAGCATGAGGAAACAGGGCTAAGAGAAGACAAGTGTTGCACCTTACGAAGGACTCTCAGATCTGGGCTTTACATTAGACATATTCATGCTCCTCTCATATCCCCGTAGGCCACCTTTTTGCCCTCACAGTGTTGAATCAACCAGCTCTACCTGTGGGAGCCAGATTACTCCCCTATTCTGTCTCTGACCAACATCCTGAAGGGCATTCTACATGGTTCCTTAAAGCATCCCCATCAGAATCTGGCCCCATTGCCATGAGTACAGGCAACTCAACAGGACAGCTTTGGACTAGCTCTCCTTCCTTTCTGTCTCCCTCTTCTCAGGGCCTCCTCCCTTATTCTCTGGGTTCACTTCCCAAAATAATGTACTTATGTGAAAGATTTATCTCAGCCTCTGCTTCTCATGGGGACCCTCAATTTAAAAAGGGTACAAACATAGTCTCTCGATTTTCTAGTCTATTTTTCTTATTACCTTATTAATCACCAGACCTAAAATTCAATATTTTTTTTATTTCCAATCACAAACAAACAAAGGCTGTAAGATTTAATATTTGAAAACCAACTATATCTATTTATGTTTTGAATGTGCTGCACACATCAGTTACTTAGAATTGGAAATTGAGGTTACCTTTAAGGTAGTGATTATTTAAGAGGTATGCATATGGGAAAATGAAGAGAAACACTTAAGTTGCCCTTCTGCAGATGACATGAAAGAGCTGGAAGTAGCTATCTTTACCCAATGACATTTTAGTCTAGAAAGCTTCCACACCTATAAACTTCCAAGCTGGCTCCTTTTCATCCTACTTTTTCTAATAATTAAGATTTTTACTCTTATGGGTTCTTATTTTAGTTATATTGACAGTTTATTTTATACAGCCCCACTGAACAGAGAAAAAGGGACTGTATCTTTTATAGCTATGAGTTTTATAAGGGTATAATATCAATATTTACCAAATGTAATGAAATATACAAATATATACTGATGGAGGTTTGCCCTTCAAAAATTTACATATGAAACATGGTTATTCAGACTCACTTATTTCTGATACACTAAGGATTTGATCAAATAATAAATGAAATAATAAAAAAATCCTTAAATGAAACCTCTGAGATGAAATACCATGTTCCTATCTGTATACCAGCACAAGATTAAGAAAAAAAAATTGCTGAACATAAAAATATTCTTGATTTGAAAAGGACAGATCTGAACATAAATTATCATCCAAAGGGATAATTCTATTTGGTCTGTGCAGACTATCAGATCAGTTGGCCATACTGCTTCTGACAGAAGAGCCAGCAAGGATCACTTCATAATAGTTGACAGATCCCAGATATCAAGAAGCTTGCATGTAAACATTGTTGTGATTGCTTGTCACTAAAGATTGAGATGCAGTGTGTTCAGCTATAAATACGAAGAAAAGAAATGAAGCTTCTGGATCTTAGATATCTCGCCTAAAGCATTTATCACATGAAACAACGGATTGAATTTGTTCTATGACTTTTCTAAATATCAATACGCAATCTGTAAAGTAGCCAATGAGTCCACTGCTCAAAGCAAACAACAGAGACATGTGTGTAAGTTACTGTTCTATAAACTGAACACCAAGAATTAAACATATGATTAGTAACTTGACAAAGTTATTAA
The DNA here is from genome assembly GCA_028451465.1 of Erethizon dorsatum. Lineage (NCBI taxonomy): Eukaryota > Metazoa > Chordata > Mammalia > Rodentia > Erethizontidae > Erethizon > Erethizon dorsatum. Next base: position 73,391,933 of record CM051831.1, read on the forward strand.
AGCACATTTGATTGTAGTTTGTTGAAGCACAAAAAAATAAGAGCAGGTCATTTTAGTTTAAAAACTTCTAAAGTGAAAGGTGTTTCCAATCTGCTTTTTTCAGGAAAAAGAAAAAAAAAAAAAATATATATATATATATATGTGTGTGTGTGCGTGTGCGTGTGTATATATATACCTGATGTTTAAAAATTGCTCCTACATCTTTTCCTCCCTGGCTGCCTGAGAATCAGCTGCCATTGTGAACAACACAGAAATTATCTGGACCGGGAAGTTGGTGACCAACTGATTAATTCAAAAGAAGCAAATAATCATTGGTGGCCTTCATTCTGGGAAGGTAACAGTACCCAAGACAGAAATTCAGAAAAGGCTAGCTGAACTGTACATGACCACACCAGATATCATCTTTGTATTTGGATTCAGAAACAATTTTGGTGATGGGAAGTCTCATTTTGGTGATGACTTATGGTTTCTTGGATTAGAGGGAAAAATTGAAGACATAGCCTATATAAGAAAGAAAAAACTAAAGGGAACAGTGAAAGGAATGTAAGAACAGAATGAAAAAAGTAAGAGGAACTACAAAAGCCAACGGTGCTGGCAAAAAAAGCAGGAGTAAAGATTCTGCTTTATCTGCAGTGATTGTACAAAATTTTCCACAAGATTAATACACAGCAAAATATTTTTATTTAAAAGTTCCCTTGAAGCTCTGCAATTTACTCTTTCTTTTCTTTCTGCAATTTGCTCTACAAAAGGAAATACCTTTGTTTCTACAAACTCACTCCTTGACTTCATATTTCACTAGAACATAAATTCTCATAAATACTTTTCATGGCTTCTTTAGTCTCCAATATTATCATCAAAATTTAATTGCTATTTACCTGACTATCTTGGTAAAATCAAAGTTATGGAAGTACTATAGGCAATTTACTTAAAATCCTATATGGTGACTTTGCAATAATCACCCACTGCAGTTTCTCTTACTTTTTTCATTGTGTTCTTACATTCCTTTCACTCAAAAAAGAGCTTGTAAGAGAGAGGCAAAAAAGAGTAAAGACTATTAGACATTACAAATGGCTATAGATGGTAGTCACCTTTCAATGGTGCAGATGAACGACAGGATTCAAAAGGATCTAACAGGACCAACAGCAGAAAAGTCTCTTTTAATCCCATGTTAAGGCTAAGATGTCAACTAGTAGGGACAGGGTGGGCTCTATTGGATATGCATTATGAAATCTTCATTCTGTAGGAAATTACATACTTGCACTGGAAACAGGGCAATTATCTGAAATGTTAATGAATACTTTCAGACAAAAGAAGTGTCAAAATAGCAAAGTGGGATTGGATTTTATGAGAAGGTTAATTTCTCAAGTCGGCATAAAAAGCAAAACACTCACAAAGTCAAAATTACCTCTAAAAATTTCTTATGAAAATCCCTTACCACATAAAAAGGATACAGAAGCATCGTAAGTCCAAAACAGTGCTTTTATTTTGAGGAATTTTTTAAAACACAGAAACATTACCATTTCTTTAGTTGTGATTACTATTTTCTCAGTGGAGAACCCACAGTAGTTGGCTTGCATTTAAGTCCTATGTGGTACTAAAAATATCTATTTAAAAGCAGTGTGTTCCTAATCATTAAGAAACACTTTCATTCAAAATTATGTAGTTTGATTTTTGGGAAGTCACAGAACACCATGTGTTGTCAATTACCTTTAAGATTTGCTGAAGTCTTTTTTCTTACAGATGAAAGAAATAGTACTGAAGTCATTCCTTACTCTAAACTCTGGGTGTTTAAGAGGGGTTCATTACCAGGTGGAGGAAAGTAAGCAGGGAGTTTTAAATGACAATAAAGAAAATCAGAAAAGTCCCCAGAATGCTGCCCTTTGACCTACCACCAATAAGACTAGGTCAGCACCCATGTCAGTCTCCTCAGTCTGAAGCCACAGTTTAAATTACCGACTCAGCTGCAGAATTGAAGGTTCTCTGACACAGAACTAAGTCAAAAGTTTGGGTCAGTTTTGAGTACAAGCTTTCACACCCGGCAGACCTACATTTCAGCCTCATAATTATTTTTTAAATGTTTTATTTTAGATGATTGCAAATTTACATATAGTTATAAGAACTTACAAAACTATGGGACAATATCATAACTAGGGTGTTAATATTCTGGGAATGCCATAACAAGGTACCACAGGATGGTTGCCTTAAAGAACAGAAATCTATTTCCTCATAATTCTTGAAGCCAGAAGTCTGAATTCAAGGTGTCCATGGGGTTGCTTCTTCTGGGCCCTCTCTGTTTGGCTTCTAAGTGGTCTTTTTCTCCCTGTGTCTTCTTAGGATCATCCTTCGGTACAAGTCTGCATCCAAATCACCTCTTCTTCTAAGTAATATTGGATTATGACCCACTCTAATGGCCTCACTTTAACTTAATTACATTTTTAAAGTTTTATCTCCAAATATGGCCACATTCTGAGGTACTGGGAGTTGGGACTTCAACATATAAATTTGAGGGAATACATTTTAGCCTGTAACAATTAGGATATTGATAATGATGCAATCAAGATATAGAACACTTCTATCAACACCAATTTACCTCCTCTAAACCTTTTGTAGCTTCCCTTACCCCATTTAAACCCTGGCAATCACTATTTAGTTCCCCATCTTTATAGTTTTACCATTTCAATACTGTCTTATAAATGGTATAGTAGTATACGACTTTTAGAGATTGGCTTTTTAAACTCAGCTAAATTCTCAAGAGATAAGTCCAGGTTTCTGGGTGTATTCATAATTTCTTATTGTTTGTTGCCAAGTGGTATTCCATGGTGAGGGTCTACCACTGTTTGTTTAACCATTTACCCATTAAAGGACATTGGATTACCTTCAGTTTGGGGCTACTATACATAAAGTTATCATAAATATCAATGTACAGGTTTCTGAGTAAATGGAAGTTTTTATTTTTCTGGGAAAAATACCCAGATGTGCAATTGCTGGGATATTTAGTATTTTTAAGAAACTGCCAAACTGTTTCCCAGAATTTCTATACTATTTGTATTCCCACCAGGGACATGAGTTATCCACCAATATGAGTGATCTGGTTTCTCTAAATCCCTACTGGCATTTGATATTATCACTATTTTTTAGTCTAATTTTAGTCACTAATTTTAGTCATTCTGATAAGTGTGGAGTGCTATCTTATTGTGGCTTTAATCTGGATTTTGCTGGTGTCTAATAATATGAACATCTTTGCATGTGCTTATTTATCATCTGCACATACTCCTGGGTTAAATGTCTGCTCATATCTTTTCTCCACTGTCTTTGTATGATTGAGTATGGAAGTTACTTCATACATTCTAGATTTTGTACTTTGGCAGATACGTGATTTCCAAATATGTTCTTTCTCCCTGTGACTTATCTTAACATTCTTTTAGCATAGACTTTTGCAGAGTGAAAGCTTTTAATTTATGAGACTCGACATCCTATTTTTACAGTGTATTTTAGCTGGCTTTTTTTGAGACAGCTCCAGTGAGCAAAGAGGTGGATGGTATTTCATTACTGTAGAGAGGCGGTGGCAGTTCAGGCTTCTGTGTCATCTTCACTGACACTCTGAAAAGGTCTAGGAGGGCTGAAAGTCCAAGTTCCCCACTCAGCCTCTACTGACACCATTCCAGCAGGAGGGTGAGGCACTTCCTAACAGCCTCCAGGAAGGCAAAGTCTAAGCTGCCCACCAATTTTCTAGAATGTTTGGCTGGAGTAGTGAGGTTGTTGTTTAAAGGTTTTCTGCCTTGCTAGATTTCTTTTCCTGATCATTTTGGTAGAGAGGAAAGGATTTTGTTAAGTCTTTTTTGGTGTATGTCCACTTGTATTTCTAGGTCGTGAGCCATGCCGGCTCCAACTCTGGGATTTATGAGGCTAAAGGAATACTTGGACAGTTTCCACATTGTCTCTTCTTGGGTCCAAGGGTTCCTAGCCTCTTGGCCTTCTTCCTACCTTTCAGAGCCTTCTAGCTGTTTTCTGTATAATCCAGGTTTTCCTATTATATGTAATGGAAAGACAGGGGCAAGTACTTCAGCTTGATCCTCCCAGATGTGCAAGTCCTTCACTGTTACTTTATTGATTTTGGTGAGTTACCTTTCTATGCCACAGTTTCCTTGTCTGTGAGTCATGGAGACAATCTACCTCACAGGGTGGGTGCAGAAGAGTAAACAATAACCTATTTAAGTTGTTTGACTCATGGTTGACACTGAAATATTGGATTGCTTCTCTTTAAAGTGAGACTGCTACCCATCATCTGATCTTCCTTGTGCATATTACAAGACTTCGCCTGAATTTCTAGTTACTATGACTCTCAATATCTGTCAGACCCTCATCACTTACTAATACTATTAAAACTATTCTTGAGTTTCCCTCTTAGAACTGGCAGTTTTGCTTTGTACAAATGTGATTTCCTTATCAAAGCCCTTGACACAGAGTAGACACTCAAATGACTACTCAAATGCAAGTTTCTCCTGAATTATTTTACAGTGATTTCATGGTGAATATTCAGGGCAATCTTCAACAAAAAGATAATTTCCTCAGTTACAAAATGGAGATGACACCGGGCCCCTATCTCATAGGAACAAAGTGGCTATACTTCTCATTTTGCAAAACACAATCACTCTCTTCTGAATGATACTCTCACCTAGAATAATAACAAAAATGCACACTACTCAAGTAGCATCCTGTCATTTTCACCAGTTTTGTCCTGTTTTATTCCCAGTTCCCCATAGTTCCACTGCAGGGTTAGGGTAGAATTATAGCGAAGTCAGCGGAAGTAGAGATAGTTGCCAGCAGAGTCAGGGACGATCTTTTCAGGTAGTAACAGCCTCTGGAGGGGCAAACTCAGGATTGCATTTTAGTAGTTGCGTATTAGGCTTTCATTTACAATAAAATACCAGTGTAGGTACATAACTATATATTATCTTTCTGATGTTAAATTTTCAACAAAAGCTATGTATAAGAAACTCTAAGCTGACATTTCAATGTATTTTACTGAAGAATTAACTTTTAACTAATTTTAGACCTTCTAATAGAGTACAGAGTAATAGATTTTTAAAGGTATTATATAGTTATTAGTTATTTAAATAGGTCAGTCTTAGACCTTGAGACAATTGCAACATAATCATTTTTTTTATTTTATGAAATGATAAAACAAAATTTTATAATTAAATAATAAGAGAATAACAATACTTATTACACTATATATCGTTATCTTCAAACTAGTTACTCAGAATACAAGACATAAACCATAAAGATTCTTACAAAAAAGAAACAAACATAGATAATCATAATCCTGAGGTTAACTGGTTCAGCTTCTGGATTCCTGCAAGTCAAAGTAATCTTAAGATAAAGATACTTTAATGAGTTTTGAGGATGCTGGATATGATGATGTTATTACTACACCAGCAGTCAGTTAAACATATTTAGTGTTTCATAAATACAGTAAATGATTTCATCTAACTTTAACATACACATTTCTCTTTATTTTTCTGGGATATGCAAGTTTGCTCAATATCTTTCCCTACCTTGGAAGGGAGTTGAAAGATATGACTCCTTAAGACCAGTCTACTTTATGTAAAGATCCAATGTTTTCCTCTGTGGGAACGTATTCCACTTCTGCGTACTGTGGAACAAACTCTCACGCTCAAAAATATAAGCTTGTCATCTCTAGATGAGTCAGATGTACACCTCATGGTCTATTCCCCCAATTCACCTGTAGAGGCCAAGATTTTCTAGACCTTGGATTATATTTCTTTGGTCACTAGGGGATGTGAGGTAAATTTCAAGTGTCACTGGAACTCTTTATTTCTCTTTAACTTATTTAAAGGCCTTCATTGAGGACAAGGGTCATATTTATTCACCATTATGGCACTAGCTCCTAGGTTATTGCTTGGTAAGTAACAAACATTGGAGATAAGGAATGTGAAAGTATATTTTTAAACAAAACAAAGACAACCAAAAGGAGGGCACACAAGAATTGTTGGGAGTGTTGACACATGATGAGTGCTCAGGCTGAGTGTCATGGGGGGAGAAAAACATTCAAGATTTAGGAGCCAGTAGTGGGGGCAGCTGAGTTTAGTGAGAGAGGTAGAAACAAACACTTCAGGCAAAGGTCTTGCAAGGGACAGTGGAAATTTTTTAGTTCTTTGGCATCTTTCACAGGAATAATAAGGTAAATGGGAGTCAATAAATGCACATTCCCACTTTCCAGTGGATTGAACGCCACCTTAATTTAAGAGCCTGCAAAATAGCCTGAAATTTATATTTTGAAAGGTGCAGATGAAAGACAAATGGAAATATGGAGGCTCTAGAAGCAGAACAAAGGGTTCTAGAGTAAACCAGAAAGAGGTGAAAATTTTGTTAACATCAAAACTGTTTTAGAGGGGCCGGTGATACAGCTCAGCGGCATAAGCGCCTGCCTGGCAAGCGCAAGGTCCTGAGTTTGACTCCCAGTACCTACATAAAAAAAAAAAAAAAAAAATTGTATTAGATAACAAAGGCAAACAGAAAGTAGGCTATGGGGCAAAAAAGAGCACCAAACAGATTCCTGGAGTACCTAAACATTTTTCCTTTTCGACAGGGACCTTTTTTATTTTTTTTTATTTTTATTTATTTATTTTTTTTTTGGTGGGTACCAGGGGTTGAACTCAGGACCTCGCATGCCAGCAGGAGCCCATGCCGCTGAGCGATATCACCGGCCCTTTTTTCATATGTGGGCACCAGGAGTCGAACTCAGGACCTTGCTCTTGCCAGGCAGGAGCTTATGCCACTGAGCTACCTCACGGCCCAGAACCTTTTCTTACAGGAGTATTTTTGGGTGATTAGATTCGTAATTAAAAATTAGTTTTATGTAAAATACTCAGTTGCCACAATATGCACTCTTACTTTCTAGTAATAAAAAGATGGAGGGCCCAGGGATATAGCTCAGTGGCATAAGCGCCTGCCTGACAAGTGCAAGTTCCTGAGTTCAATTCCCAGTACCAAAAAAAAGGAATTCCATGAAAAACATAACAGTGTTATCAATATTTACATTTCCAGAATATGATAGATACAATATTCTAAAAAATCGTTCTTGACTATATCTAATAGAAATATAAAAATATATTTTATAAAGTACCGATAGGCTGGTACAAAATTAAGTAATATAAAAAGCTCTCAAATTATTTAAAATTGGAGATGTGGGGCCATGAGCAGGTATTGTCAGTCTCCTCATTTATCAGTTTCTGCTAATGTCTGGAGATTCTTGAGTTTATTTTCTGTAAACAAGGCAGATACCTGTCATCTCAATGCTCTGGGACACTGAGGCAGGAGGATTGCAAGTTCAACCCTAGCCTGGGCAACTTAGTGATTTAGCAAGATCCTGTTTCTAAAATTAAAAAAAAAAATAAAGAAAAGTGGGGAAGCAGAACTAACTTCTATGGCCCCTCCAGTTAGGGCATCTAGTAGGAGATCTCTGGATAAAATTTTGACTCCTTTGAGATATAAGAAAAGAAATTGCCAAAAAAGATAAAATCAAGGAAACATACATTCCAAATTTCATGGTAGGTGCAACAAAAATAAAATAAATTTTCCCTAAGAACACATAATCATAAACTAGTCCTCATATTTGCTGTTTAATTAAGTTATCTGTGTGGTCCAAGAAAATCCCAAGCATAGAATTTAATTTGAAATTGTCCTGGATTAGTCAAACTCCCAGGCTCCTAGGAAAAATAAATATTCTCTGAGGATCTGAACAGCATGCTAGAACTCTAAGAATCCCCACAGATAAATTTCTAATGAAATTGAACATTTTCACACATACCAAACACAAATCATAATATAGTAAAAACATACTGTGAGTAAGGACCAGCAGAGGTAGATACACAAAGATTTCAGATATCAAAATTATCAATCAGAAAAAAAGAAAATATGCTTAAATAAAGGAGATCCTAGAAAGCAAACTGCAACAGATTTTTAAATAATACAAACTAAGAGATTTAAAGCACAAATAGAATATGTATGAAGGAATAATACAGCACATAAAATTTAGAGTATGAATTTAAAAGCTGATTAATTTTATTTTTGTTTTGTCTACCCTTGAAGTTGGACTTGAAGAAATATCCAAAATACACTCAGAAGGATTGATATATAGATATAAAAGAAAAGACAAGATATATAGAAAATAGAATACAAAGTCTATCATATGTCCGATTCAGATTCCAGAAGGACTTGAGAGCCTGACAAATAGATGTGGCTGATCATTTTTTACAGTTATTAAAGTCAAGACTCTTAAGAATTTAAGGCAATAAGTACAAAACCACACACTGACACATCATAAATGTTGAAGAAAAACAGGTTATAAACAAGGCATGGTGGCATATACCTGTCATCCCAGCAATCTGGGACATTGAGGCAGGAGAACTGTAAGTTTGAGTCCAGTCTAGGCAATTTAATGATTTAGCAAGACACTGTCTCTAAATTAAAAAAAAAAAAGTATGTGTGTGTGGGGATGTACCTCATTGTGAAAGTCCTGTGTCCAATCACCTAGTACAAAAAAAAAATAATAATAACATAGATTGTAAAAGTAGAGAGAAATGAAAGGTAATATACCAAATAAAAGCAATTTTTTTTGAGGCAGGGTTTCTCTAGGTAGTTCAGGCTAGCCTTGAGCTCACTGTGTAGCTCAGGTTGGCCTCAAACTCGCAGGGGTACTCCTGCCTCAGCCTCCCAAGTATTGGGATTACAGGAGTGCGTTCACCACACCCAGTTTAAAAGCAATTTTAATGCCAGCTGAATTCTCGACAGTAGCATGGAATGTATAAGACAATCATCACCTGATGACATGATATATTTAAAGTAGGGAAAAGAAAACCACAGCAATCTATACTTAGAGACATTTTCAAGAAAATAGAGCACTGACCAGGTGTGGTGGCACATGCCTTAGTCTCAGCACTCAGGAGACAGAGGCAGGAAGATTACTGTGAGTTCAAGGCCAGCCTGAGCTTCATAGTGAGTTCAAGGCCAGCCTGAACAGCATAGTGAAACCCTGTCTCAAAAAACCAAAAATAAATAAATAAATAAATAGAGAAAGAAAGAAAGATGGCATTGAAAACTTTTTTTTACAATCAGAAAAACGTTGCTCTGTAAATTCTAATGAATGTTATTCAACCACGTGGGAAATGATCCAACATGCAAAAAGTAATGCCCAGCCTGTGCCCTATATGTAATTTGGTGGTATAAAAGTTCAGAAGAACATTGCTCAGATCCCCTGTAAGGAAGAAAAAGAAAAAAAAAAAAAAAACCTGCAATGAGGAGTGTAGTCTAATGACAGGCTTTATTTAGCTGTAACGTCTTTGGAATCTGTCACTGTGTTTGGGCCCAAGACAACCCTTCCCATATAGCTCCCAGCCAACCATCTAGAACTACAGTGCACTTATTTCAAGCCTCCTATGACAGGCAATCTGCTAGGGAGCTCTCTGTCAGGCTGGACAAGACTCTCATAGCTGTTCCTCAGACTCTTGCTCTGTGTATCCAACCCCCCCCCCCCGCTTCTTCCTGTCTCTTCTTTCATAGGATCAGAGGGATTTCTCTATCCCTGCTTACTTTCCCCTTCGTTTCACAGGCACCACTAACAATAAAATTCATGCATTTTCTATCTGTGTCTTCATGTTTTCTTCCTGAACAGAGATCCTCAAACATTTTGCCACCTGGGACCCATCAGGGACTGGGCTTATAGAAAACAATTCTTCCAGAGATGTAGAGTGGATATAAGGGTAAGACATGGTTTTAGAATAATTCAGAGGAGCAAGCAAACTAGATCTTTCACATGTGCAGTTTAGAGTAGGGTTCATTCTTCTATGAGAATCTCACGTAGCCACTGATCTGACAGGAAGTGGAGCACAGAAGGTAATGAGAGTTACGGGGATCAGCTGCAAATACAGATGAAGCTTCCCTCGCTCACTGGCCATTCACCTTCTGCAGTTCCTAACAGGACACTGACAGCATTGGTCTGTGGCCTGGAGGTTGGGGACCCCTGTCCTAGATGGCACAACCTAATACAACTGCTACCTGGAGTGGTCCAGAAGAACAGGTAGTAAGATGAAGTGTGGAGAATGGCACACTCACAAGCTGGATGGTGAGAAAGTTCTGTACCCTAAATGGTTTACTAAGCAAGCAGTTCCTTGGCAGAGGGTAGAGGCCCAATAACTAAAAATTTCACCAATTATGACAAAGGCATCTTGGTATAAATTTAACATGCTCTTGATAGGATCTAAAGTTCCATCACTAGAGATGATTTGACTTTGGGTAAGGGATTAGGTTGTACAAGAAAGTCTGGAGTAGTTATTGTATATCCATATTGGTAGTATTCTTTTCCATTTTTAAGATAAAACCCATCAAAACAAAAAAAGTCAGAATTTGGTGCGGGCATGTCCAAAAGATCTGTTTTAGGAAGGATAATTCTCAAGGTACAGAGAAAGAACCAGAAGATTCTCCTTCATTATGTAAGAGTAATAAAGTTTAAATGAGATATTACCTTTAGCCTCCTGCTCTTCCACATCGTCCACCTTTTGTTTGTATTTACTAATCCAACATTAAGTACTAGTCTGTCATATCTCTAGAGACATTGTAATTTCTTGTATGCTGCCCCTCTAAACTGGCTAGTCATTAAGGTAATTTTGGCCCCCAAATTTCTGGCACTTAAGCATCACTATCTATTCTTTTCATTGCCCCATTGCTATTAAGTAGCCAAACTCTGAGACAGCCTTCCTACCCTGGCCTGAAGAGAAGAACAATCACTGAATTTCTCAGTAATTCTAGTACCCATCTCTCTATACCTGATGGCCTTTTTGAATAGTGCATTTCTGGGTTTTCCTGTAAAACACAATCCTGTGGTGGGCATTCTGCTTCCTATGACATACCCATTTCTGCAAGCCCACTTCTCTTAGCCTTTTAATCCCTTATCCTTTGCCTCATCAACTCAAACATTCATACTTTGCGCAGCATGGACAAGTACCTCCTTGGCTTCCTAACATCATCCTATCAGCATGCTTACTCTAACCTAAGGGTGCTTACCACATTAAGTACCCCAAGTTCAGTAAACTCTCATTTATCCAGTCTAAAAAGTTGATGACACACCCTCAAAAGCTATTAGAAGGATACTCAATTTGTCCTGATGGTGTAAGCCAGAAAATTCTTGCAGTTCCCTTGGGATCTAATCTCTATCTTCTCTTAACAAGCCCATTCGATGAAATGCATTCGCTGAGGTGAGCCCTTTAAAAGTGTCTTCTATGTGAGGTCAAAATTTTTTCTTACTGGGAGAGTTAGGCCATCTTTCTAGGCTTTGGTTCAGGATGTGCCCAGAGCCACAGTCCAGTGATGCCCTACCACCACACTGCCTCAAACAGAGCTTTGTCCTTAACACAGCAGATCCTGTACTGGCTGAGCTTTTGATAGTTTTTGAACCTTCCTAACCTATCAGATTCGCAGTTTGTTCCTCAGTGCTGCCTGCTCTCTTATTCCTGAAGAATATAAGGGCTGCTTTGGAAGGCACCAAACAGGCCCTCTTGACCTCACACTTGGTTTTCAACTTTTTAACTACCCTGTAGTGTCTCCTTTACCCTTAAATTTCTCCCCTACACAGGAAAAAAACAAACTAACTAACTAACTAACTAACTAACTAACTAACTAACTAAAAGTGAAACAGACTGAAAGCATGAATGGTAAGATTGGTTGAGCAGGGAAATTTTATAAACTCTCTGTTGCTGATAGGTGAATACGTGACAGTAATGGAATGCTTATTTTCTGGATGAATTGAAGCCATAACAATCACTGTGGCATAATGTAGACTGAGGAAGTGGTTTAAGACATCATGATTTCTACCTAGGCCATCCTAACATATTTATTCTACCCTTTAGTAGGGAAAGACATTTACTGAGGCAATTATTCATGATTTATGAAGGCTTTTATCTTTTATTCAGAAACTTCACTGTCATTATTAATTCCAAATCCTATGAGAAAGTAGAGGATTCTTAACAGAATTGGAAAGCTACAACCATTAGAAACCTTAAAATGACATTCTCCAGAGAACCTGCACATTAACTACTGACTTTGTAACTCCATGAAATTCACTTCTTGCCAAAATTGGAGTGGTTGTCCCGAACTATTAAATTCCACACTTTCTATGGCCCAAAGATTGAGCAAGCAAGGAATAAATGGATAGACTGGGGACCCACCAGGGAAGAATGTCAATGCAGCTGCTGTACACCTTTTGAAAGAACTCTTGCCTATCCCTCAAAGGGAGACAATGCTGAAATAGCAGCTCATCGCTGAGAAATGGTGCGAGTCTTTCTGAAGTCCCACACGTCATCCCATGAGTATAATTGTGCTAAACATTAGACTAAAATGCAAGTGTTCTTTAAATGTATTGTTTATAGTTGTCCCACAGATCCTTATACCAAGAACCAAAAATTCATGTGCAAGTTCCTGAATCTGATCCCCAGCACTAAAAAAGATAAAAGGAGAAAAAAGGAAAGGAAACAAAGAAAATCACAAACATCAAGTGTAAAGGTCTTTAAATTTATTTTTATAATTGCACTTTATAATGCGTTTTGTGCTTTTAAAACTGGAGCACAGGGCCGGTGATATGGCTCAGCAGCATAAGCGCCTGCCTGGCAAGCATGAGGTCCTGAGTTTGACTTCCGGTAGCCACATAAAGGAATAAAAGGGCTGGTGATATCGCTCAGCAGCACAAGTGCTTGCTGGCAAGTGCTAGGTCCTGAGTTCGACTCCTAGTACCCACATTAAAAAAAAAAAATGGAGCATAACCTGGGCGTGGTGGCACACACCTGCAGTCCCAGCATTAGAGAGTCTGAGGCAGAATCACTACAAGTCCAAGGCCAGCCTGGACTACATAATATGTTCGAGCACAACCTGAACTACATAGCAAGACCCTGTCTTAAAAACAAAAAAAAACAAAAAACTCTGAATATTTCTAATATTTATAATTAATTTTTCTGAATTTTTTTCTTATAGCCTAGTGTTCACTTTTCCCTATCCAAGTAAACTTTGGTAGTATTTACCCGTGCGTTTGGTGTCATCAGGACTGGTTTGAAAAGTATCTAATTTTAAAAACCCAGAATAATATATGCGCTGCCAAAGCGAGCGCAAAAGAACAAAAAAACAAAAAAACAACAACAACAAAACCCACGAATAGTTAAAGAAATAACTGCTTAGGAAATACAACTTACCTGTCTTGTGAAAAGAGGTTAATAAATAATTAGGAATTCCGAAACAACTTTATCTCTTTTTAGAGGTTTGGATATACACAAGGAGAAAGGAGTACAAAACCTGTATCCACTTAATAAAAGCGGTATTGAATGGGCACTGTACACACTTGACCGCTCACAGTGACAATAGCAGAAAGATATATGTTTATCACCTTTGATAGTCACTGAGGTTGTTCAAACATATTTTTAAGCCAGGTATAGATTTAAAAGCCAAGTTGGAAAAAATTTAAATGGAAACTCTTCCTCTAAAACGAATTCATTTTAGCTCTGGAGCCTCACTTCTGCTTAACAGCAGGAAAAGCACCCAATTCAATAATGATTTCCAGCCTAGTTCAGAATCTTTTAATTGCATTTCCATTTAAAGTTTCCTTTGTAGTGTTTCTATTCATCTTCTCTTTGAGTTGCTCAGAAAACCTGTCCCCTCAGTAAAAGGGAGAAAGGGGGACATGCACATCTTTTCCAGGTACCTCTGCATTACTGCTAGTGCTTAGGAATTTGGTCTTTTAGCACAAGTATTGATCAGCAAGGACTCTTCCATATGGCATTAGTTTTTCCTGCTAATAGTCTTGCCTCCCTTGCAGTGTCCCAGTGTCCATGTTCCTATGGAGATCTGGCTGAATTCCACTATACTAGGTGCTATGAATTGGATCTCAAATGTTCCTCTGAGGCCCATACATATGTGAAATGATTTGTCCCCAGGGTAGCACTACTGGGACATGACGACACCTTTAAGCGTGGGGCCTGGCAGAACGTCTTTAGGTTACCGAGGGCATACTCTTGAAAGGGGATACCATTACATGAACCCTTGTCCTCATACACTTTTGTCTCCTGGCCATGAGGTGAGCATTGTTTTCTCTGCCATGTACTCCTGCCACAATGTGCTGCTTCTGCACAGACCCAAAGCAACATAAGTACTCGATCACCAATAGGAAACTCTGAAACTGTGAGCCAAATAAAACTTTTCTTTTTATATGTTGATTATCTCAGGTATTATGTTACAGTAATGGAAAGCTGACTAATATCCAGGCATGGACAAACTGTGGCCCATGATCAAATATGGTCATAACTTGATTTTGTATGACTCTGGGGACTAAGAAAGTTTTCATATTTTTAAAGCATTGAGAATAAGAAGTAGGAGAAGGAGATGTAGTAACAGAGGCTATGTATGACCTACAAAACCTAAGGTATTTGCAATCAGACACTTTAGAGAAAAAGTTTGGCAAACCCTACTCTACCTACAGTGCCTATGAGCTGCCCCACATTTCCCTTTGCTGCTGTCATCACTTTTCTCCATCTGCAGTTCTGTGGAGATAGTGCTCTTGTGCCCAGTTCTTAGGAGGGGAGTTTGCATCTTCTTAATGCCAGGCTGATTGCTGTGGTTAATTAAGGATAACCTCTAGGCCCTCTGTAGTTTATTTAGGCTTCTTTACTAACTCCACCCACCTTCTATCCCTTGCAGTGCTGCCAGAGTCCTATTGCTTAGTAAACTCTAAACACAAACTGGTTCCAGGCCCCTCGAGCTTTATGGAAGAATATACTGCACACTCCAATGGACTCTGGGGTAGGAACATTATTAATTTCTCTTATTCTCAAAAATCTGTACTCCAATACATTAATGTCCAGAATTACCCAGGAATCCATTCAAAGGGAAAACTCATAAAACTAGACTTTTAACAGCACGATTATGCAAGCACGTTTTGGCAAAAGATGGGTATTACCCAGTTACCCATCTTTTCATACCAGTATGAAAAAGTTTAGAAAAAAGGAAGGTCATGAGGAATTTCCTTAAGGATGAGGAAAAGAGATTTCAATCTACTAGTTTTAAATAGTGATTATTTTGATATTTATTAAATGTTACTTCAGTATATATTTGGATAATTAATTTAGAAATATTTGCCTTTTAAAGAAAATAAATAATTTGATTATCTTCTCCTGCTAACACAGTGACCCAGAGGAAGAGAGTTCAATAACCAGGAGGACCTTACAGTTACCTGCCACATTAATCACCCATACTGGAGAGAATGCTTGGATAAGGCTAAAAATAAGTCTTTAGAAATGAGGGTGTTACTGTAACTAATTGTTTGGCATTGGCCTGGGAGTTAGGTGACAAAAAAATAAATTTTGGAGGCTGGAAGAACTCCATATTACAGAGTTGTGAAACATGTGGTAAAATTGCAACCTGTGATACCTTGGAAGGTAGATAACATAATATGCTTGATAAACTTGCATCCATGAGGAAAGAGAATATTAGTTAGCATTAGCTATATTTGTCAACAAATGAAAGATCAGTACAGTAATTTAAGTAAAAATGAAAGGGAGAAAGGGTGGCCTAGAAGGTCTGGGACTTGTAGGGATAGGAACAACACTGTTTCTCATCCCTGCCTGGTAAAAGATAAAAATGAAGAGGTTTTGAAGCAAGAAAGGAGAATTTAGCTTTGCAGTAAGAAATAAATCAAATCAAAGGGGTAGCCAAACCTAAAACTTCTAAATGGTCAAGTAACACCAGAGCACAGATCTACATAAGATTTTAGCACCCACTATATCCTTTCAAGAGGTCAAAATTGCTCAGGTAATGGAGACAAAGGCTATGATTCTCCCACCAAAACCCTGTAAGCTCAAGCTGTATACCTAATTAAAAGTAATCCAATCTTTAAAATAATTGTGTGCCTGTCTATTGGCATATACTTCTGATTGGACTCAAACAGATGATAATCTGAATAGATTCACAGTTGAACTCCAAGGAACCACAAGACTAGACCAAACTTTGGTGATTATTTGAAACTTAAAGTGATGCTTGGACTCTAAAGCACAAACTAAAAGGTTTATCAACTCCTATCAATGACACAATATCAATGCTCTCCTGAGATGTAGCCTAAGAAGATAATAAAGAAGGAAAAACACTCTCCAAGAGTAAAATAACGACATGAGAAAACAATGGGGCAGAAACTCACTCCCAGAAAGTAGCGCTGAGCCCTAATTAGAAACATCCCCCAACCTCAGAAATAAGGCTGACTGTGGAATTGCTGCAGTCCATCGACCCTGTGGTCCATTCTTTCCCATCTGATCACGACTTTTCATTTCAGTTATCCTTTACCCTTTCCACCTACATTAGATATGTGAGAAGTCAATAGTTTGTTGCCTTTGTTCATATGTTTTCAGATAATGAAGACTAATATCTGCTTCTGATGTAAAGAATTCTATTTATCATTCAGATATGCTGTGCTTTGAGTTTGATGCAATGACTGGAAATGACTTTTGGGTTATATTTCTCAAGAAAAGGCATATATGTTTTATTTACAGGAAGGAAAGTAGTGACTCTTGGCCAGAAGAGCAGAAATGAGTGCTTTTTTGGTTGACTATTTGCATTTGTCTGCTTTCTTAGGAAATGGCAGAGGTGTGCTTCCTGGCCCTTTTGGAAGTGGGTAAGGCCTTTTGATCACTTCTGGCTAATGAGTTTTTGGCAAAATGTGTCAATTCCAGGCCAACAATTTATCAGTGATAGCACCTCCAGAATTATCTCTTCCCTTTTCTTAGCAATCAACAGTGCTTAAATTAGTAAGATGCTTGAGTGATTGTAACAAGCACATCTCTCATTGATCCATAGTTGACATGTTCGTTTCTCACTCAGGCATACAGCTGGTTTTAAGTCATAAGCATATGAAGGCTTTTTGGTACCACAGCATAATCTAATAAAGCTTGAATGACAAAGGAACCGAGGGAGAGGGTGGAAGGAAAGGTAATGAACACAGTTTTTTTCTTGTTATGGAATCCCCTCAAATTATAAAATTATGGGCTTCTAGTTTTAGGGACTGGATATTAAAGGTACTTCATTTGTTTCTTTAAAATACTTGAAGAATATAAAGGTAGCAAGAAGCTAATGTCTAAAGGTGTAATAAAGAGACAGGAACTCCATGGGGAAAAAAAAGTATGGCAAGTATACATTCATACGCTATTTGTGGAAGAGAAAACCCAAAAGGCTAGCAAGGATATAAAACTATACCGAAGCTCATTAGTAATCAGAGAAATGTAAATAAAAAGGATATATAACTTCATACCTATTAGGCTGGAAATAGAAAGCTACATAGTTGTTAAGTGTTGGTAAGAATGTGGAGATTGGGATTGTTCAAGAATGGCTGGAGGGAAAGTTTTTGCAGTTTTTCCAGAGGGCAATTGATCACTAAACAGTCAAATTAAGAATTCTTAAAATTAGTTCTGGCTGGGCATGGTGGGACATGCCTGTAATCCCAGCATTCAGGAGGCTGGGGCAAGAGGATTACCATGAGGTCATGAAATCGAGGCCGGCCTGGGCTTCATAGTGAGTTTAAGGCCAGCCTGAACTATGAAATGAGACCTTGTCTCAAAAAACAAAAACAACAACAACAACAAAAAAAAACCCAACAAACAAACAAACAAACAAAAAAAAAACAGTTCTGGGTATAAAAATTATGAAATAAAATAAGATACACCATTTCTGTAGTTAATAAATGTATACAGAACAGTACACATTTCACAATATATACAAAAGGATTAAAATTAAATCAACTGGAATGTTTGCCATGGTCAGCAGAAAGCAATGAGAATAAAGAATGAAGATAAGTGAAAATAATAAAAGCCTTAATGATAATGATCCACAAACTGATTAATAGTACTATGTGTATTAGAGGTCTCTCTCAAAATAAGTAACATTGTTTCAGTGCTTATTCCAACCAAAAATGGTTTATGGCTAGGAAGCAAATAATCTTTTAGTAATCATAATATGGCCAAATCTTTTAAGTCATCAAAATACACCCTGAGAAATTTAAGATCCCTTGAGCACAAATAAATGCCAATGACAATATTGAAGTGATTTTATAATCTTTAAACATCAATATGCTCATAAATATTTAGCAATTGATTCTGAGTGGGAAAAGTAGTGGCTTTATTTGTAAGATTTGCTTATTTCTGTGATGTAAATATTCCCATCCTGGTTGATTTTAAACTGCCAATGATCTCACTAACTGATGGCAAAACTCCTCAACTTTAATAATGGACTCTAGAGAACTGAAGAACTGGTAGGTGCTTGTTCCAACACCCTGCCTTGGAGACTCCAGAATTAACGCCCAAGACCTAGTGAATTAAATACAGATCTTGCTGAGGGTGGTACATAAAACAAACACTTGGACTAGAGTTTTCTCTCCATATTCTTGTAGAAAGTACTTCATTTCACTTGCTCTGAATCTTTAATCTGCGCTAACAGAACTTCTTCCATCTTTCGAAGTGGAATATTTAGTTATCTCGTAAATATAGATCTCATTATTTACTGGCAGTCTAGCTATGGCTAGACCTGAATCAAAAATCCTGAATTTTGGGTAGTGTGATTTGTTCCTACCCAAGGGAGCAAAGTAGAACAGTTGAATATTATTACAACTTCAACAAAAGACCTTCGATCAAGTTAGGAGATACAGAATGCCTGAACCTGCAATTGCACAAATGTTTTCCATCTTCCCCAAAACACTGACATTCCTTTCCCTGCCTGTCTATTCAATATCATGGGTAATTCCAATATTGCTTTACTTCCAACATCCAATGTTCTCCTTGCTCTTCACAGATCTTGTTTTATAACAGAGGTAGTAAAATTTACATAATTTCTCCTCTACTATTAAATGAGGATAAGTGAGGACAGTGCAACTTCTTCAAAAAACTTTTGTAAAGATGAGATTTGGAAGCATCAGTAGAGCCATTGGTATGTAGTACATACTTATATTTCAGTTTCTTTTTCTTGGTTTGCTGATTGTAACCCAACTTTGTGAAATAAAATAAGAACAAAACAAGAGCATAATTAGTTTCTGACCTAGATTTTCTGCTATCTTCTGTGCTAATAACTAGTTTACTTCTCAAAAACAATCTTTAAATACCCCCTTTTAAAAATATCTTAGCTTCTCTTACCACTAGGAAACCATTACACTACAGAACCTATTTGTTCAGGTTTTATTCTATAGACCCAAACAACTAAAGCTTTCAATACTGTTCATGAAAGGGCAGGAATCCTAGATTTAGGCTGAGTGGTTCTCAGAAAGTGCAGTACTATAAATTAGGGGACATCTTATATACATTTTTGGATGTCTGATGATTAGGGACAGAGACATGAAAGATCAGGCATGTAGATAGTAGAAGCACAGGATGCCAAATACTCTAAAACTCACAGGAAAATCCTACACAGTAAATAAGCTCTTGTACAATATTTTAATGCCCCACAGTGCCAAACACACTATAAGAATAAGTCAATGATACTTTCATAGATAGAACACTGAAAATTTACATATATTTTTTGCAAGAATTCAGTATAAGAGAAGGATATTATATCTGGAGAAGCTTAAAAGGGATAAAGACATTTTGAAACTACTGAATAATTTATTTGCTTTCTGCTTTCTACGTACTCAATGTAGTATAGCATTTCCAAGTGCATATTAGTTAAAAAGGGTTTCAGAGCAGATGTGCAATTACTGCAAAAACTACAAGACAGATTGCAAATATATAATAGATTTGGGACTCTTTTAAGTGACTTGATGCCAAACATTATTAAATTAGCAGAACACATGGAGATCTCAGTGCATTTCACTCCAAAAATGTTTTTAAAATTTCACATTCTTACCATCTCAAGTTATTTTTTACTACAAAGATTAAAGTCTATGTTGCAAAAATAGCATTAAAAGTTTTTTGGAATTGCTCCCTCTCAGCCCTTATTCCAATACTATCTCCAGTAATTCCTCACGCAACTTCTCTAAAGCCTCTTATTTTTATTATTGCTTTCCAATCATTTCTATAGTTCCCATTGCCTGCTGAAGAATACATCCTCCTAAGCCTTTTTTGCTGAGCCTGAACATATGCCCCAACATGTGATGGGATTTCAAAATAGGAGATGTGACACTTTGTCATTATCATACCATACATCATAATACAAGCAATTTTAACACTGCAGTTATAATGCTGAGATCATTTGCAAGGATCATATATCCTCATTATTTCCATTTTACCATCTATAAAATTTATCTTAGCATGTTATTCCTACTTTAGCTGGGATTGTGTCTAATATCCAAATAAGCCCTCTTTTTCTTATATACAAGAGTAATACTAAATTTCATCCTAGGGCCCACCCATTCCACTGGAGATGGACTGTGTTCCCCCCCCCCCGCCCTCCCCCATTCATGTGTTGAAACCTTAGCTTCAGGTGTGATGACACAAGGAGGTGCCTTGGGAGCTAACTTAGGTCATGAACACTGAGCCCTCATTAATGGGACTAGTGCCCTTGTAGAGAACCTAGAGGGACCTCTCTTGTCCTCTTTCAGTCATATGAGGATAAAAGAAGATAGCATTCAGGGCCGGTGAGATGGCTCAGCGGCTTAAGCGCCTGCCCGGCAAGCGCGAGGGCCCGAGTTCGACTCCCGGAACCCACATACGAAAAAGGGGCCGGTGATATTGCTCAGCGGCACAGGCGCCTGCTGGCGCGTGAGGTCCTGAGGTCGACCCCCCGGTATCCACAAAAAAAAAAAAAAGAAGATAGCATTCCACAGCCTAAGAGAGATCCTTCACCAGAACCCAGCCATGCTAACATTCTGATATAGGACTTATACCTCTAGAACAATGAGAAATAAATATTCGTTTATGCCATCCAGTCTGTGATAGTTTCGTTATAGCAGCCCAAATACACTATGATACCACTGCTTCAATTTCTGTTTGTCTCATATAGATTGACTTTAGATATTGTCACCTGCTTGTTCAAGAAGGTATTAATATCTAACCACTTCATTATCTTTTAATATAGTTATGACTAAACATTTACATATTAGAGTATATAATTTATTTCAAATTTTTAAAATTTCTTCTTTATGCAATATAGATAAATTTCATTTTGGCACAGCAAAAAGGGGATTACAAACATTTGTTCTAAGGGGAGATTAAGTCCAATAGGGCTAGGAACCATAAATTTAAGGGAATATTTACAAACATGGGCTCTTGTTGGTCTTGAAGCAAATTGCTTCGAGTAAGGCCAATCCTGATCCTGTGAAGAGGAGGCCAAGTGACTGATTCTGAATAGCTGAACAGTATTACAGTCATTAACTCTCCTGTACTGTCAAAAAGCAACTGTCAAAAAGTCAGTAGATTTTTAAGAATAAAAATACACCTAACTAGTACACATCAATTATAATCGCTAAAAAATAACCCTGACAATACCAACTGTCTGTGAGGACGTGGAGCAAAAGAAACTCTCATCCATTGTTGATGGGAATGCAAAAAAGTACAGTCACTTTGAAAGACAGTTCGGTCATTTCTTACAAAGCTAAACGTAGTCTTAGCATACAATCCCACAATCATGCTTGTAGATATTTAGCCACTTAACTTGGAAGTTCATGTTTACAGAAAAATTTTCATGTGGATGTCCATAGCAGCTTTATTCATAGTTAAAAACTGAAAGCAACCAAGATGTCCCTTGATAGGTTATTGGATAAACAAGGTGTGGTGTGTCCATACAATGGAATATTAATCAAAGATTTAAAAAAAGAAATGAGCTTTCAAGCCACAGAAAGATATAGGTGACTCTTAAGTGCTTATTACAAGATGGAATAAGCCAGTTTGAGAAGGCTATCTCCTGGGTGGTGCCATCCATAGGACACTGAAAAAGACGAAACTACAGAGACAATAAGCTGCCTAGAGGCAAGCTGAAGTTGGAATAGGTAATGCACAAGAGATTTTCTAAAGGCACTCAGTTCTGTATGACAACTTCAACTGTGGATGCATGACATTACATTTGTCAAAACCCACAGAACATTAGACTACGAAGAATATTGTTTATGCAAATTAAAAAATAATTTAGAAGTTCTGAAATTCCAGGATGAAATGCAAACTGCAACAAAGCAACCTAATTGTATTAAAAATGCATGGAGCAACCTCACTGAAGAGGGTGAGGAATAGACACTGACCTAAGTCACTTTGGAAGTGAGTGGACTCTCTGACACTAAAGCAAAAGAAACTGTCCCTGAGGATGGTACTCCAGTTGATATAGTGATTTCCTACCAGAGTACAGTTTTACAACTCTGATACCGCTATATATGCATACTGGAGTTGAATAATTGCAGAAATAGATGAAGGATAAGAGGAGCCAAGTTTCCTGTCATTAAGAATTTGCAAGTAAACAAAGAAGAAGCTACTTATAGAATGATCAGTGTGGTAATAGATTATAGTTGAAGATTTTAGTGTGAATTCATTTATATTAACATAGATACAGATGTTTGCATATGAATATACATATAGGTATATATCTGCGAACTTTAGTGCATGGATTAGTATAACACATATCTTCTTTCTGTGTCAGCTTAAAGAATCTAGAAGCAATAAGAGTACATCTAGCACCTAGCTTCCAGGTCTCAGTTGCCAATATCATTCTCTTATAAAAGCAACCAGGGCTCCTTTGAGAAATGGCTGATTCTAGCACTGGAGCAGAAAATCTCCAAGATGAGCCTGGATTTAAATAAAGTCAAATGTCATTGTAACTCAATGCATTACCACTTTGCAATACTGCTAGTATAAACCAATCTGCTGTGTTGTCAGTCATATAGAAGTATAGCACATACAATTATGTATGTACAGTACAAAATATTTGATAATAATAATATGTTGCTGGTTTATATATTTACTATACTATATTTTCATCTTTATTTTAGAGTGTAACTCCTTCTACTTATTAAAAGTTAACGTAAGCCAGCCTCAAGCAAGTCTTTCAGGAAATATTCTAAAAGGCACTGTAATCATAGGAGTGATACTTCCATGTGTGTTATTGCCCTCGAAGACCTTCCAGTGGGGTAGGATGTGGAGGTGGAAGGCAGTGATATTCATTATTCTGACTCTGCAAAAGGCTAAGCTAATGGATACTTTTGTCTTAGTTTCTAACAAAAAAGTTTAAAATGTTAAGTAAAAAACTAAAAATTTTAAAAACATAAAACATCTTACAGAAGAAAATTAACTACACAATGTTTCTTTTATGATATCTTAAAAATTGAAAGTTTATAAAGTAAAAGATTACAGTAAGCTATCGTAAATTCATTATTGATAAATAAATTTTTGTTTATAAATTTATTGTAGCTGAAGTGTAACATTTTTAAAGTCTATGATAGTGTTCAGTAATGTCCTCGGCTTTCACATTTGCTCACTACTCATTCATTAATGTACCAAGAGCAACTTCCAGCCCTAAAAACTCTATTCCTGGTAAATGCCCATATAGGTGGATCATTTTTTATACCACATCTTACTGTAGATTTTTTATGTTTAGATACACAAACACCATTACAACTGTCTACAGTATTTGGTGCTGTAATATTTACTGACTTGTAGCCTAGAAGCAGTATGCTATCCCATATAGTCTAGGTATAGACTACACCTATGGTAGGTTATACCATCTAAGTTTGTGTAAATATATATCGTGATGCTTGAAGAATGATAAAATTGCCTAATAGCACTTTTCTTAGAATATATTCAGTAATTAAATTTTTAGATAAAAATAGAAGAAAATCTTTGATAACTAGGGATAAGCAAAAAGTTCTTATATTTGACACTAAAAGTATAATCTATAAAAGGAAAATTTTATGAATTGGACTTTGTAAAAATTTATAACTTTTACTTTATGGAAGACTACATTAAGAAAATGAAAATACAATCTTCAGACTAAGAGAAGTATTTGTAAGCTACATATCTAGTAAAGGACTACTATCTTGAGTAGCAAAACTTAACAATAAAAAGTAAAGAATGCAATACAATAATGGACAAAAGACATGAAGAGACATTGCATTCAAGAGGATATACAGATACAAACCATGAAATAAGTCAACATTATTGGACATCAGGGAAATGCAAATTGAAACCACAGTGAGATATTACTACCTACCAATCAGAATGACTGCAATAAAAAAATGAAAACATGAAACACAGATAAGGATGTGGAGAAAGTGAACCACTTATAAACTGCTGATGGAAATGTAAAATGATACAGCCAGTTTGAAAAACAGTTTGGCAGTGTCTTACTAAAAAAGGAACATGCAACTACCATACAACTCATCAATTAAGCATTTCTCCCAGAGAAATAACTTATAGTCACACAAAACCTATACAATAATGTTCATAGCAATTTTCTTAATAAAATAACCCCAAACTGGAAACAACCCAGATATCCTTCAATGAGTGATGGTTAAACAAACTGTGGTACTTCCATACCACAGAATACTACTAAGCAATAAATTGGAACCAACTATTGCTACATACAACAATCCGAATGAGTCTCTGAAGAATTAGGTTAAAATTTAAAAGCCGATCCCAAAAGGTTATATGCTGTGATTCTATTTATATAACTTCCTTTAAATGACAAATTATACAAATAGAGAACAGCTTAGTAGTATCTAGGGGCTCAGTTCGGGTGTTGAGAGTGGATGTGTCTAAAAACGCTAACATAAGGGATCTCTGTGGTAATGAAAACATTCTACATCTCTACTCTATCAATGTAAATATTCTCGTGATGATATTATACCACAGTTTCACAAACATTGTTACTATTTGGGTATACTGGGTAAAGAATTACATTAAATCTCTTTGTACTCTTTCTTATCTCAAAATAAAAATTGTAATATGATTAATAAAAACCTCACCTCGCTGGGACAAACAGGGGCTGCTATATTATCCAAGTACTATAGAAGAAATACGGTACTGTTCACTTTGTAGCAGAAGACTACAGCTTTGTCGTGAGAAATCTTGGCCCAAATTCAGCCCATGATGTTATTCGGCCCATGATGGGTGGCCCTGGAGAATCTGAGCCTCAGTGTCCTCATCTATAAAACACCGGATTTCTTTTTTTTCAGTAGCATATGGTTATAAGATCTGGAAAATTAAAAAGAAATGCAGCTATTCATTATCAGAATACTGTAACTGTTAACATAATGATCCATCTGATTTTTGGTATGCATACAGTTTTAGAAAACTAATATTATGCTGTTTACATCATTTTCAGACCTACTTTTTTTTTTTTTTTTGTGGGTACCGGGGGTCGACCTCAGGACCTCGCGCGCCAGCAGGCGCCTGTGCCGCTGAGCGATGTCACCGGCCCTTTTTTCGTATGTGGGTTCCGGGAGTCGAACTCGGGCCCTCCCGCTTGCCAGGCAGGTGCTTACGCCGCTGAGCCATCTCACCGGCCCAGAACTACTTTTTTTTTACATGAGTATTTTCCATACCATTAAAGATCTTAAAACATATTTTTCAATGTTGCCTAAATAAGCATCCATCTGTACAACGGAATATTAAGTATGTACCACTGGACATGCTTGTTGATTCCAATTATCTTTCCATTGTAGAAACTAATAGAAAATTTCTACTTACATAAAACTTTGTCCAAATTGGTTTTGATCTGGGAATGTATGATATACGGGGAATATTGAGGAAAAGAATATACACCAATATTCTTGATTTGCCTGACAAGTCCTTCTGAAAAGATTTTTAAGAAGTTACTTTTTGGAGGAAAGTGTATGTTCCCCTTGAATTAATTTCACTCTGACCATAAAATAGTGCTTTTTTTTTAAGTTAGAAGCAGTAAAAACTTAACTTTAGGAAAAAGTTAAAACACCTCAAAATCTATTTCAACTAAGTAAAAGAATATCAAGTACATTGTGAAAAAAATGTGCCAGATATTAAGGTCTATTTCGAAACATTCAGAGTATTCAAATGCCAGGTAGTGTATTATTGTGACACAGTTCGGGCCAAATGGGAGTCTCAGTCTAAACTCTGGCACTTGAATACTTAGAAGCTAACAGAGGAAAGAGAAATTCATAGATTTTTGAACATTTCTTTTCTTTTCTTTGCAATTCTGGCGATCAAACCCAGGGCCTCTCACATGCTAGGCAAGTGCTTTCCCACCGAGCTACCCTCCCCACTCCCCCTCCCCAGCCTAGAAACGTGTAGATAAATTAAACGATTCAGATTATAGTTTTAGGGAACCAGCTGTAAAGAAAAACAATAAGAACTACATCAGAAAATTACAACTAGGTTTATAGAAGAACATAGCAATAAAAATAGGATAGAACACATTACTTGGTGAATAAATTATTTAAAAAAACATCAAGTGAAAGAAGGCACTACTGCTTAATTTTGGTTTTATTTCTCCTTCATGAAGGAAAAAAATCTGTACTGTAAGGTAGAAAGGCATTAGTAGGAAGTTGAAGCTCAAGACAGATGGAGTGAAGTGGTAACTAAGGGAGGAAAATCCACATTGCAAGATGCCATAGGGCAGTGTAGTCAATCTGACAAGCAGTATCCATGAACAAGGATGTAGTTTGGATTTCTTATCCATAGCAACAAGATGTAAGATAGAAGCAATAAGTTTCCCCAGAGAATGATATAACTCTTAGCTGTATTTCAGATTCAGCTGTGAAGAGTTTAAATATATAGATGTACAGGCTCCATCCAAACACCATAAATCAGTGCTCTTGCTGGTGGGGGACAGGCACTTGAACAGCAGCAGCACAAGGTCTGTGGTGTGAACCAGGTTTCAAAGCAGGGATCGCTTACACTACATGGGTCAGACTGATAAAGGGGACCACCAAGTGTTAGTATGGGTACCTAAAGTCTCAGTTCTCCACTAATTACATTGACTTTAGAGCAAGAAACTACTGACGGATGACATGTAAATATAAGCAAATACATGTATTTCTGAACATACACTGAGTAATTATGTTCTCTTAAAACTCATAATCTCAATGAATTTCTCAAACTAAGAGAACTCTATTTTTGTAGACTTAATTGATGTCTGACATAACTGTTCTTCGTTTTTCTCCATTTTTCTTATAATCGGTCTCTAATCAAGACGTATCTCCCAGTCAGATCTTTCAGAATTTTTCACTAGTGTTTTAAGCTTTCAAACAATAGAGTTTATTCAAAGAACAAAGAACTATGTTCTACCTCCACATGTGTATTCTCTCTTTGATCAGACATACTAGAAGTGAGACAGAGGATCATGGCGAAGCAGGCCACTTTGCTCTGTCCTAGTTCAACCTTAAAAACAAGGGAGTATAAGTATGTGATCCCACCCGGGCCTAAATCCAATAATTAGACTGAATAATTTAAGGTGAACCTTTTGATTATTAAATCAATGATAAAAAGCACAGATTAGTAGGAAAGCTGAGGTTTTATCCCCCTATTTTAATGCATCTTTGTGTTCTTTTTAACATTCCATAAATTTTTTAAATTACCAAGTTATACAAATTGTCACAAAAAATCAAAATTATAAGTAACTAATATCTGTTGCTTCCTAAGACTAAAATGAGGATTTTATTCTTACTGATAAGTCAAAGTTAAGTTTTCAGTAAGGATTTCATTTGTGATATAGCTTTGTACAGAGTTTTAGCTATTCCCCGAGCCAATTTATTTTAAATGGTGGATTTTCTTATCTTCCCAACTAATTTTACTCTGGAAAAACTGGTATCATTTCTGATACCTCTGAGTTCTCCAAACAATATCACAAATTAGCCAGCTCTTCAAGTATAAATCACATGGAGATTACACGAACTCAAGGGTAATTTGACACACAGTCATAAGGTGTGTTTTTATTTGGTCTCATTTATTTCTCTTTGTTCTTTAGTTATTTTGAATTTTAGTACCGTGCAGGCAGATATTAAATACTTTAATTCGTTTCATTATCTAATGTTTGTTTATATTTTGGTAAGATTTTTACAGGGAGATATGAGTAGTAAAAGTCTAAAGAGCTGCCCTAAGTGTCCTTCAGGACAAAGGGCCATCATTCTTCCCCATTCTCTGCCAGTGGTGTGCGCATTGCTCTTGAATACACCGAGGAAGCCCTTATGAAGCCATTAGTTACCTACTGAAAGCCATTTAATTGCTTTTGGATAAGCATTCAGCTCCCTAATTCCCATTTCAGAAAGTACACTTCAGGAGGCAAGTTTGGGTTTGATTATTTTGGAATTACATGTCAGACTGTAGTTGAAATGTTAACCACCTTAGTAAAAAAAAGAATCCTCCAACATCTCTCTATGACTTCTTATTTGAATAACTCCTAGTTTTCATCAATCTGGATTTAATTCAGATGAGAGATAAAGGTAGTATTTGAATCATATCAACTTTTGTGTATACTATCACACTTAAGTTTTGTGCCCAAAATAGTTTTAAGAGAAGAAGAGTGAACTGAATGCCTTTTAAGTACCTATGTTCCAGGTGCAGCAGAACAGGGAAGAATGAAATAGAAGTAAACAAACAATTAAAATATCCATTGAAGGATATTATAGATGAGTATAAATCCTGGGAGCCAGTAATGGCAGCAGAGCTTAGAAGAAACAAAAGGAAAGAGGTTAAAATTAAAGAATTATACGCACGAACTGTCATTATGAACAGGAATCACTCCAGCTTGATCGAGGGGGCCAAGATGTATAACTGAATAAGCAAGAACTACTCATTAACTTGGGGCATTTTCTCAAGACTCAGGATGTCCTCCCTAGCGAGGGCCCCACAGATGGGTAAATTCACAGGTGGAATAATTCCTAGAAACCTGGCCAATTCACCATAAAATATAAATATCCAAGGTCCTATCAGAAAGTAGATGAAAGAGTTAAGTGGCTGAGGAATATATGGGATATATGACACAAGGCCAGAGGACACAACGGAAGATTATGTTCCTCAGAATGGCCCAGAAAGCAGTTGTTCTCTAAGACCATGAGGAATGTACTAGTGGTAGGAGAATCAACACACCTCAGAATTTCTATGATGGCTCCCTCTACAGGCCAGGCACAGTGATACTAAAAGTAGCCACACAGCCAGGCTAATTAACATGCATGAAGATGATGGGGTCGTATGGCAATAGCTATACTTCAGATCCAGGAGGCTGTAATTACCATACTGACTGGCAAGGCTGCTTGACCTACAGGGAGCTGTAGAGATGGTTAATAGAGCATGGTGTCTCTAGAAACAAGAGGTGAGCAGCTAACCGGGTGCTACTTGACCCTACAACCAAATAAAGACAAGAATGGAAGAGCAGGGCACTAAGATTAGTTTCCCAAAAAAGTCATAACCACTTACTCAGTTCCCAGACCACAGAAATGTTCATATCTCTGGACCAGTGACTAGAGAAGGAGTTGGGGTCTGGAAAGAAGGATCCTGCATTACCATGGCTACTCTATACCATGACAACACAGTCTCTTTACGCATGATGTGCATTGATACATTGGATTGGTAGAATAATCTCTACACTATGTCCCCAGCCTACAGAGTAAGAGCTCTCCTACTGGAAACAGCCAAATGGAAACTCTGAAACTGCTCCCCAAGGCTGTAAATAAAAAAACAATACAGTATCCCATGAAGGAATGTAGCAAAAATATGCGCCAACATTAAATATCTGGCGACATGCAGAAACGATGGTTTCTATCACATCTCCATTTAATTTGCTACTCCAATCTCTTCAAAAAGCAGACAGAGCCTGGAGAATGATGGCAGACTGTCGTAAAGTCAATGAAGAAGTATCCCAGATTGCAGCTACTGTGCTAGGCATGGTATTGTTCAAAGAATAAATTAAATTGGTTGAGATATAAAATATGAGCCCTGATCTAGCACAGTAAATGAATTCTACTCAATCTCAATCAGAAAAGAGGATCGGAAGCAGTTTGCATCCATATAGGCAGACAACAACATTGATTTAAAGTTTTTCCTGAGAGTTATGGTAACTGTTCTTTTCTCTATCATAAAAGAACCCAAAAATCCTGGACCTCCAGGACATCCCAGAAAATATCACATCAATCCATTACACCCATGGCATAATGCTGCCTGAGTGGGATCAAAAAGTGATTAGTATTCCGGAGGTCCTGCTATGATTCCTAGAGTGTGGGAAAGCAACCCTACAAAACTCCAGGTGTTAGTCACTGCAGTGAAGTTTTGAGGATCCAGTGATATGCATATACTGGGACAAACCCTCCAAAGTAAAAGACAAATTTCTATTGCCTCCCCTACACAAAGAAGGAAGCACGGCGTTTGGAAGCCCTCTTTGGCTTCTGGAGGAAGCATTCTGGGTATATTGACCTGGCGTATATACAGGAGGAAACAGAAGGTTGCCGGCTTTAAGTGGGGGTCCCTAGCCCGTGTTGCACTGTGGAGTGAGCACTTCCGCCCACCTTCCTTCCCTGTAGTCTTCACTTGGCATCCGTCTTGTGACGAATCTGACCAGATTCAGAGTCAGACTAGGATCTGACTGCCGCCCAGTGTTTGCAAACTCCTTTCCCATTTTCTATCCCAGACATATAACGTAATAAAATTCTGTCACGTCTAATCCTATTTTGGCCTCTGCTTCGTAGAAGACCCAGACTAACATAAATAGAGAAAAATCACTGAAAAAATAAGGAATCACTGCTTGTTTTTAAAAATGGCTATAGAAGAAACAAAAAGGAAGACCAGAATTTACAAAATGAAGGGAGGATTATCGTACAGGGAAGGTAAAATGGTGACA
Source organism: Erethizon dorsatum (assembly GCA_028451465.1). NCBI lineage: Eukaryota > Metazoa > Chordata > Mammalia > Rodentia > Erethizontidae > Erethizon > Erethizon dorsatum. The sequence goes on from CM051831.1 coordinate 73,422,743, forward strand.
GAGTACATGCTGCAGCTCCTAACTTTAAATCCGCTCCCATCTCAGCTGGGGAAAAACCCTTGTCTGGTGCGAGAAAGTTACCCATGGTTGCTGTTAGCGAGACTTTAGCTATGTTGACCGCAGAGTCAGAAAATGGCATAAGAGACACAGAATCCAATCAGCCACCATTAATATACTACTAAGAATTGTGGCTCAGTAGGACAGGAAAACTGTTAAATAAACATTTCAACCAGACAGTGAAGGGTTAGTGAAGGAAACTAGTTGCTACCTGAGTTGAGTGTTGCAATGTTTTTTGGTAAATGGCCATTAATTTACTGACTTATACTAAGAAAGTGACAGATTCCTGCACTTCTGTTATGTTGGGTTCCATCATAAAATGTAGTCATAAAATTACTTTTTAAACGTAATATGTAGGGTCAGTGAGATAGCTCAGCGGCATAAGCGCCTGCCTGGCAAGCACGAGGTCCTGAGTTCGACTCCCAGTACCCACATAAAGGAAAAAAAAAAAAGGCCAGTGATATTGCTCACCGGCATAGGAGCCTGCTGGCGCGTGAGGTCCTGATTTCGACCCCCAGTACCCACACACACACAGAAAAATTAATCTGTAGAACACAAAATGAATTTGTAGCAAACCCTAGGAAATTCTTTGTTATAAATTACCAAAATTAATAAACAAATCCCCCCTAATTTGCATTTTGTTTAAAGTAATAACTTTATATCACACTTGAAATAAATTTCGAGTATGAAAAGTGCGTTATTGCACATACTCTTTACAAAATTCTTATTTTATAATAAAACTGTAAAGTTAAAAAAAAAGAGTAAAACCATCAGTGCCATCTATTGCAGAACTCCAACGTCTTAAAATATTGCTTAACAAGTTGTAGAGACACATGTCTGCAAACAACATGTAACTGAAAGGAAACTACTTGTGTTTTTATCACTTTACATTATTATCATCTTTAGTATTTTCTCTTTCCAAATAGAAATTCATACCCTCTATAATGTTACTCTTGAGTTAGCCATTCTGTGAAGTTGCCACTTGCATGTTTCCAAAATCTTCTTCATGTGTTCTCTTCAAGCTGCCCGTGGAACCAGAATGAACCAACTCGACCTTTCTACTTGGAGTGGTGACATCATCTGTATTGTTAATTTTGCTAGGTAGACGACTTCATATTCCTGAAGTTGATGGACAAATACAGTATTAGGATTAATACAAAATCTTCTTGGGCCAGTGATATAGCTCAGCAGCATAAGCGCCAGCCTGGCAAGCACGAAGTCTTGAGTTTGACTCCCAGTACCCGCATATATATTAAAAAAAAAAAATCTTTCTTGCACATAAGCAAATGCATCTCTGTACTTCATCCCAAATATTTCTTTCCATAATGTATGCAATAACAAAGGCAGTACTCTTGGAGACCCCTCTCCATCTCCATGGGCAAGAATTTTTCCTCCAGTTTGTAAGCTCCCATCAATAAATTCCTCAGTCATAGGGAAAAAAACGTATTATATTTCCCACTGGATTATCTGCAATATCCAAGACTAAATATCTAAATAATTGTTGAAAATTTGGTTTAATAAAGTTTACTTCAATATTTTGTCATATGCAAATTATATGAGTTATTCCATATTTCTGTAGTATAGGTAGCTTGCTTTTCAAAGCAGAGGAACAATGGCCTGAGAACAATCCAGGTAAAATTTCCTGCATCGCCAGTCCCATAGGGTAGGTCGACTCCTGGGCGTCGTCCTCGCACTATAGGAGCGAGGGGAACTCCATCTTCATGTCCTCCTGGCCCGCCCCACGGTGGAGGAAGGAAGAAGGTGGAGGGCTCCCAACTAACACTCACAGGCAAGGGCAACCTGCGATTTGGTGGCAACCGGGAAGAGGAGGGCTTCGGTGTTGCAATCTTTTTTTTTTTGGGGGGGAGGGGTACCGGGGGTCGACCTCAGGACCTCGCGGGCCAGTAGGCGCCCATGCCACTGAGTGATATCACTGGCCCTTTTTTCGTATGTGGATATCGGGAGTCAAACTCAGGACCTCGCGCTTGCCAGGCAGGCGCTTACGCCGCTGAGCTATCTCACCGGCCCTGCAATTTTAAAATACAGGGAAGTAATTTAACAAATTTTAAGTAATCAGAGGGTTAAACTGGAACCTATTTGGAACCGAACTAGTCTGAAATCTATGATTTTAATATTCTTTTTATCATGAAAGATTCAGCATATTTCTCTATTGTTCAGAAGTACCGTCAGGCCATACATGGCCCTATTTTAAGTCTTGATTCTGGTAGGGATCTCTAGGCTATTTCGAGGCTTGAACTTGTTGGACAATTCCTTTATCCTAGTCATTATTCACTGATATCATAACCTCAACTCATTTGAGACGATTAAACAATTCTCTTCATAGAAGCAGACATACCAGGAGATTAGTAAAATGTATGCTTTGAGAAAATTCATTTGCATGACCCCTTCTAAGACCCTGTAACTGAATTTGAATTCTGAAATTTTGTATTTATTCTTAGGAAAAGTGACCCCCACCAACTGCATAAGATTCAGGCCTTACAAAGCCTGAATCTGTCCCTGGAGTTTTTATAGTAAGCTAAGAAATCTGGATGTTGTTCTGAATACAACAACCATGTAAGAATGTCAGGCAGGATAGCAGCATGTCCATATTTGCATTTTTAGAAAGCTTACTTTGGAAACAATGTGGACAAAAGACTGAAAGAAGATCAGATCTGGAGGAAAAACTATAAGGAAGCCATCATTGTGTTTCAAGAAAGAATAAAAACCTTTTGCTTTATATTTTACAAAAGGAGCTAGTGCTTCCTTTGAAAGAGCAAGATCCTCTGAGGCATTTCTAATTTTACTTGTAAAAGCTCTCCTCCCCCATTCTATTTCAGAAGTATTATTCTTCCAAGAAGCTGAGCAGATTAAAAAATTTCACAGTGTAATATAGTCTGTCTTGCCTTCCAAAAGTAAAATACAAAGTTTTCATATGCAACAGTACTATTATAAGTAAAATAGCAAGCATTTCTGTTTTATAATTAATTGTCAGTTTAAAAATAGAAAATAGGAGTTTCTCAGTTACCTTTTCATCCAATAAGAGACTCAGGTAGTAGATGCTGTCTCTGGATAGTAAACTCAATATTGTTTTTTAAGGTACACTGAGTATATGTTTTAATATTATTTTATTACTTAAAATTCTTCCAGATGAAGGGCCGGTGAGATGGCTCAGCGGTTTAAGCGCCTGCCTTGCAAGCGCGAGGGCCCGAGTTCGACTCCAGGAACCCACATACAAAAAAAAAGGGGCCGGTGATATCGCTCAGCGGCACGGGCGCCTGCTGGCACGCGAGGTCCTGAGGTCGACCCCCCGGTACCCAAAAAAAAAAAAAAAAAAATTCTTCCAGATGAATACATGTATAAAGAAAATTATTAGAGTTGAAGAAGTTGGTTGTTCTACCAGTGATTTAATCTTATTTATTTATTGTCTCTTTTTGTTTTTACTTTTTAAATTAATGTGTATTAGTAATACAGATCAATGAGATTTGATTTGATATATTGTTACATGCGTACAACATACTTTGATTACTTTCTTCCTCGTTACCCCTCTTTCCTCCCCATACCTCTAATCCTCTTCATATATAATGAATTCTCATAACTCAGTAAGAAAAAGATAAATCACTTCTTCTTAAAAAGGGGAAAAATAGTTTAGTAAACATTCTTCAAAATCTTATTTTAAAAACATTTTTAAAGGAATGAGAATAAGCCAAGAGAACCACTGCCATCAATTTGAAGTCTGAAGTCTGGAAATAGACCCAACAAGTATAAACACTTCACACTTATAGAAAAAGAATGGGCAGGCAGACGGCTAGCTATTTTTCACAATTATGGAATTAAGGGGAAACCATCAATCCTAGTGTATGGACAGACTTATGGGGAAGATTTCCCCTTCTTCCCAGGTGCTTACACAACCACACAGACAGTGTACAATTAATTGTCCACTTTTCCTCAGAAAATTACTTTGCCTCAAGATGCTGGGGAGAAAAAAATCTTATGTAGAAGTTATGAGTACTCCTATGAAGTCTGTTGTTAAATTTTTTTTTTTTAAATTGCATACTGGGTATGTATATCAGACAAAAGACCTAGGAAAAATGACAAGTTAGAAAGTTTTAGTTTATGATTTTGATGGAGGACTATTTTGCAGAGTTCTTTAGGAATGCACATCCACACTCTTAGCCACAGGGCCTGTTGTTTCTAGAGTCTGGAAATATCTGACTAGATATGGAAGACCCCTTATTAAAGTTTCTAGGCAAAGAGAGTCAACTCATGTCCTTCACATGTAAGCCAAAGCCCCCACACTGGACACAATGGATAGGAGCCATCACTTTTGCTCGGAAGTTTGGCTCTCTAGACAAGTGAGCTGCCTCCAGTACGTTGCTTCTTCTAATAATTTCCCCTCCCTAATTCATCCTGACTCTTTGGGTCCCAGGAGGAAAACAGGGTGCCTGAGAAAAATAGTATCAGGAATATGGGGGTACAAAGGAAGAGCAGTCAACTGCTTTGTGGAGAGATGGGAAAAAAGGAAGTCTGGAGAACCTTTGTTCAAAACTCACTCTACTTCTCTATCTACTATTGTTGCAATTGGCAACTACGAGTGTATACATGAGAGCATAAGCTATTTGGGCACAGAGATCAGGCTTATGAATCCTTGTATTAACCAAGTCCAGTGCCTACAGTGTTTAACAGATTATTTGCATGCAAATGTTTGTTGTGAAAAAAAAGAAAACTTAGGGGCCAGTGAGATAGCTCAGTGGCATAAACGCCTGCCTGGCAAGCGCGAAGTCCTGAGTTCAACTCCCAGTACCCACATACGAAAAAAGGGCCGGCAATATCGCTCAGCGGCACGGGCACCTGCTGGTGCGCGAGGTCCTGAGTTCGACCCCTAGTACCCACCCAAAAAAAAAAAAAAAAAGAAAACTTATAGAAAATTTTTCTCTGCCAGTGTTAAAGAGCAAAACAGTGACTCTTAGACCTATTCATTTTGGGATTTCACAACCATATCTTCAAAATAGAAAATAAAACATTTTCTTATTATCAAATTTTACTACAGCTAGGCATGGTGGCACACATCTATAATCCCAGCACTGGGGAGGCTGAGGTAGGAGGATCTCTGTGAGGTCAAGGCCAGTCTGGGATACACAGTGAGTTCAAGTCCAGCCCGAACTGCATAGAAAGACTCCGTCTTAAAAAAAAAATTTTTTTTTTTCATGTGGGTACCAGGAGTCGACCTCAGGACTTCACACTTACCAGCAAGCACTTGTGCCACTGAGCAATATCACTGGCCCCTTTTTTTCCTTTACGTGGGTACCGGGAGTCGAACTCAGGACCTTGTGCTTGCCAGGCAGGTGCTTATGCCACTGAGCTATGTCACTGGCCCTCAAAAAAATTTTTTTTAAATATAAAATAAAGCAAAAATTTCACTACACATAAAGGCAGAATGGATTGCATTTTCTATTCATGAAGCAAGATATGTAAGTATGGAGTAAGTTTTCTCCACTAAAAAGCAGGAAATAAAATGAAGGCATTTGGAGTTAACATTTTATTGCCATGTAATGGTTTGGGCAGTAGGTTCCAAAACCTCAAGACAAGGTGTCAATAGCTATTTGTGAAACAGGCAGTCAGAAAGTCTGGCACACTGAGCTGTAGTGTTGTACCATGAAGTTATGTGATCATTTCATCAGAGGTAGCAGCTAGCAGACTTTGTTTCTATGAATCTCTAGGGAGTCTCATTAAGAGAGCTTTCTCCTATGACATTCATTGTTTACTCTAACTTAAATTTAACTTTTCCTTAGGGGCAAAATGCTGTCTCAGATTGTAAAATAAATTGAACCTCTTTAAATCTAGCCCTTGAAAAATGAGCCAATTTCTATTTAACCTTCAAAACTCTGACAGACCAGATCAGGCCTCATGTTAGTACCCAAAATGTGTCAAATCAAAGTGTTACTAGTCTATATGATGGAATAAAAGCTTTATCAGAAAATCAGACCTAATGTTTCAATATTTGCAGAGAGTTATTTATATGCTATTTTCCCAATTTCTAACAGTTCCTGTAGTTTATAACTATAGCAGCTATACTTTTTTTTTTTTAATCTAAGTCTAACTACTTTGGTACACATCCCAAATAAAGAAATTCAGTATGGCTGCATTATAATGTCAGCTACTGTAATGAAAGTTGCTGATGCCTGTCCAGCTCCCTCTTTCCCTAGGCTGAGGTACCCATCTTCTAGCTGTCGTGAGTATTATATGCTCAGTGTTCACAACTTCATCCTTCTTCAGAACATTCTCCTTGGCCAGTAGAAGCCACCTCACCCACAGATGTCTAGAGAAGCTCATAGCTTCCAGCATCTTAGACAGGGACATGAGAGCCAGCTTTCTTGCCCCCATCTTTGTACTGCCATTCATGTTCTAGAAAACATTGCATGGTGCCAGTTACTTAGTTCTGTATCTAGAATTTTTCCCCATTATAATTGCCACCTATCTCACTGTAGGCCATCTTTCACTTATTTAAAATGTCCTCTAAATTCACTTTTAGTTTCCTATAATCCCTTTGCTACATTACTGCAAGAATATTAAAATATAAATCTGAGCATCATCCACCTTATCCCCACCTCCCCAACACGCACACCTACTTCAATTCCTTACATAATCATCCCTATTTGCTATATTGTATAGGCTATAAATTCAAGACAGGTTCACACATGTACTTGATTTTCTCCCAAGAAAATTAGATCATGAAGCAAATCAAAGCCTTGAAATACATGTATTATAGAAGGACGATGCTTATCTACCCTGAGAGCCATAGTTAACTGATACAGCTCATCATAACCCCACTGGGGTTAGAAGACGTCAATTAGTAGAAAACAATAGGAAAATGAAGTAAACTCAGAGGAAGAGATTACAAAACCACTTCCTTTTCTAAGGTAGAGAATAGTTATAGCAACTTAGGAGCCAGTGTGTCCCATAGGTGTTTTGGGCAAGAATCTCTTCTACATCTGGCCAGGAAGATCTTGATATATTCATAATCTCAGGTTGGAAGGATGAATGTTTCCCAGATTGAGTATATTTTGCTTCTTGAAAGTTATGACACTAAGTACAACAATGATGAAAGTCAATTCCACAGCAATAATTACATTAAAGAAAAATGTGTGCATATTTGATATTTAAGTATCTGATGTTCGAAGATTTGGCCTCCTAGAGGAACAGGCTGACTGTGCTTCCAGTTTCTAATGCATAATTATCTTAATCTGTTCTGTGCTGCCCTAACAGAATCCCCAAACTGGGTAATGTATAGCAAACAGAGATTTCTTTTTTATGCTTCTGGAGGCTGGGAAGTCCAAGGTTGAGAGCCCAACATTTGGAAGGTTCCTTGTGCTGCATCATCCCATGGGGAAGGTGGAGGGAAAAGAGCATGCTCAACACCAAGGGAATGAATCATAAAAGTCATTGGGTAACTCATTCGAACCGTCAGTCTTACACTGAAATCTGTGTGTGTGTGTGTGTGTGTGTGTGTGTGTGTGTGTGTGCTGGAATACTTCATAGAACTTATTTCCTTCCCCACTTTTAAAAAGATTTTTAGATTTAGATTTATCATTATCTCCAATAGTTTGTCAGATATCATTAAAACAAATATAGTGATTTTATGAGCAATTTATAACCTCTATAGGAATTTAAATTGTAAATCTCCCCTTGTACTCAACTGACTATAACAAATTTACATCAATGAATTAAGCAAAATTTGAATATCAAACTAAAAGTTAAGATCAAAGCTTCTCAATCAGACATGGTAATACACATCTATAATTCCAGCTACTTGGGAAGCCGAAGAAGGAAGATGCCAAATGCCAGCATGGGCAACTTAGTGAGACCCTATCTAAAAAAATAAAAAAGGGCTGAGGATGGAGCTCAGGAGCACATTGCTTGCGCAGCACATGCATGCCCATGGGTTCAATCACTAGTACCAAGGGGGAAGAAAAGACTTCTCAATTTTGAACCTTAAGTCATTAACAAATCAAATCTATTTAATGACTAAAATAGCCCCCGTAAATTTTCTGTGCATAAAAGTCACCCTTGAGAGCATTAGGATCTCACATTAACACACAACACCAAGTTCAGATCCTTACAAAATTGGAGCACATGACAAAAGCAGGCTTCATTCCTGCATAGCAAAAATCTCCTCTCCTTGACGGTGAGTTTTCTAGTTACCTGTAGTACACACACACACACACACACACACACACACTTTACAAGCCTGGTCCTTTTAAAGTCATTTGCAATTTAAACTCATGCAGTTAGAACAGTAGCTCTCAACCAGTAGTGATTTTGCCCCTAATGCCTAGAGACATTTTTGGTTGCCCTCGCTAGGGGAGGATGCTGTTGGCATCTAATAAGTAGAGGCCAGGGATACTGATAAACATCCTACGATGCACTGAGCAGCCTCCCCATACACACACAACACAGAATTCTCCAACCTAAAATGTCGATGGTGCCGAGCCTAAGAAACCCCGACCTAGAAGAATACACCTAAAATCCTCCAGCACGGCGCAGAGGCTTTGCCACGATCTGTCTGTGTAGATCGTGAGCCTCATCCACTGACGTTGCATGGGTCACAGCTATCTTCTTTCTTCACTGCTTACTGTACAGTCCTACTTTGTACCTAGGTTCCTAAATCTTCACGAAGTTTGTTATTTCCTTTAAAAATAAATCCTTCCTGAGGACTCCAAAGGAAGGAAAAGGAGACCTGGAGGAAAGCTGGTGATGGGAGGGGAATAAGGAGGGTGGATACAGTCAAGTATGTTATATGCACAGAATAATGATTCTGCTCAATTGCTATGCACTCATAATGGTAATAAAAGAGAAACCCTTCCCCCGGAGGTTAGAGATACTCTAATTTGTTTTCTTCTAAACATATTATAAATATTTCATAATTATGTCTTCAATCCATCTGGAATTTATGTGATGGGAATCAAATGTAATTTCATTGCCATATGGATAGCACACAGCTTCAATACTGTTTAGTGAACCGTTCATCTTTCTCCACTAATTGGTAATATCAACGTTGCCATATATTGAATTTCCATGTAAATGCTCATCTCTTTCCAGGTTAATTCCTATTGAAAGTATTCCTATGACATTATTAAGGCATACTTTCATTAGAAATCTAACTATGTGATATCATGATCCCCTCCTTATATCTCCTCAAAGTTTACTATTATGTATTAATTTTAGGATCAGCCTTCTTGGAATTTTAGTTGAAACTATGCTGAGTTTATACATTAGGCAAAGATACTGATTTTCTTATTCATAAGAATCATATCTCTGTTTGGATTTTTCCATAATTTTCAGTGAAGATTAACAATTTCTTTATACAGATGGGGTAGATTTATTCCTGGGCACTATACATTGTTTGCTAGTTTATTGTTTGCTTTTTTATCTTCAGTAACTTTTAATTAGTTTGATACGATATATGGCAAACTTGTTGAGCTGTTTTAATATCTCTAGGTATCCCTGGAATTTTTTCTTAATCATGTCACCTATAATAGTTTATTCTTCTGCAATACATCTCTTGTTTTGTCTCAGTGTACTGGCTCTGATCTCTAGTATAATTTTAAAGGTCAATGTTTTCATCTTGCTTTAAAAGGGATCCCTCTAATGTTTTCCATTTGCCTTTTTTCTTTGTAGAATTGTAGCAGATACTTTTTATTAGATTGAAGGGGTTTAAATATGCCACCCAGAATATACTGCTGTGGCATGCTTATTATTTTGAGCTGATAGCACTTGAGAAATAGCAGATGCAGAAGGGACCCCTCTCTGAACTTGCCCTTTCTACCTAAAAACGTCATAAAGTTACCTATGAGTGAGATGCCTCCCTGTATCAGGAAGAAAATAACATTTTTATCACAGACTCTAGGAGTTGATGCTGAAATGAGTCTGTACAAGCCAACCTCTTAAAATAATGCTTGTCTTCCATTAGTGTCAGCCACGTATTTCCTAGTCATTTTTCTACAATTTATCACCCTTAGAAGTTTAAACCTCTTTTCCTTTGTCTTGGTACTTCTCTAAGCCTGTATTATTCTCTGTACTTATAAAATGGTATGTAAGCTTTTGTGGATTTTTTTCCTATGAAGTGTCCTATTTACACATGAAAATATTAAAGTTATGTGTTTTCTCCTATTAAACTATACAAATATAATTCTCAGACCCAGCCACAGAACTGAAGAGGCTAAAAGGTTTTTTTCCTTATAGCTTCAAGGAAGTTCTCTTTAATTAGTTTTTTCCAAGTTTTTAACATCTCACATGGGTAGTGCTTAGCCATTTACTACACAAAGCAGGTATCTTAGCCTGTTCTTGTTGCTCTAGCAGAATACTCAGGGCTAGATAATTTATAAGGAAAAGTTTACTGGGGCTCATGATTCTGGAGGCTGGGAAGTCCATTAGCATGGTCCTGGCATCTGCCCAGATTCTGGTGAGGGACTTTTCCTGCAACAACTCATGACAGAAAGCAGGAAAGCAGACGTATTTGGAAAAGAGAAAAATGAGCCAAATGTCCACTATAGCTAATATTCATGGAGCTTTGCCCCATCACCCATACACTTCCCAGCAGGCCGCATCTTCCAACACTCCCAAGCTTCAACATGGGTTTTGGTGGGAACAAACTACATTCAGATAATGGCATCAGTTTATTCTTTAAACCTGCTCAATCTTCTCTTATATTTGGAGATGCAACTTGCAGAAAGCCTTCCTCTATCTCTGGATTTGCTCCCTTTCTACCCTCAGTATTGTTAGGCACCTTTCCAGGAAATCTATTTAGCCTAAGTCAGCTTTGATTGAGATTCTGTTTAGTTTTCAGAGATTACCTTGTTCACAGAGAGACCTTAAGAGTCTTCAAAACTACCTTCAATCATTTTGCAGGTGGTTTGCAAGAAATAAAAGTCAGATGCTCAGCTAGGAAGTGTCAGTGCAGAATGGCCATGGGTAAACTGAGACTCTGCAGGAAGTATGTATGGGCATCAACATTCCATTTGCTTCAAGCTCTAGCTAACTCTTCAGTCAATGAATGAGCTAGTTCTGCATAAAAATACTATTGCAGATGTATTCCAAGGCATCCAAGTGGCCGAGACAGCTAGAGAAAGGATTTGAGTTTGCAGTCTCACAGATGAAGGAAACTACCTCCATTAAGGAAGAGATCTTTTGGTGTGTTACCTACTGTTATGACATGTATCTAGATGTCCCCCCCAAAGCCTCATGCAGTCATAGGTGGTGCTTTTCAGAGATGGCTGGATCTAGAGAGTGTGATGCTGGGATTGATTCATGGTGCAATGCTAGGCTCAAGGGCACTAGGATTAAGGGTGTGAGTGCTACCTGCCCTGAGTAGTTTAATGAGATATAGAGGACAGAAAGAGCTGTGGTCATACCTTATTGCTTTGCTACCTTCTGCCTGCCATGAACTGTTTCTCCTCTGCGATGCTTGTCTGCCCTGCCACCCTGGAGCCAGCCAATTATGGACTGAAACCTCTATAAACTGTGAGCTAAATAAACCTTTTCTCCCTTAACTTGTGAATAAAGATGCTGGGATTAAGGGTGTATGATTACTAAATTAGTCCACTGATTGGTTTGGCACCTGCCCTAAGCCAGGTAGTTTAGATAGAATATAAAAGGGGTAGAAAGAAGCTTCTATTGTCATTTGGTCATTCCCTTGCTCGATTTGCTACCTTCTGCCCCCTATGAACTGTTTCTTCTCTGCAACACCCGTCTGCAATGCCACCCTGCCTTAGAGCCAGCCAGCTACGGACTGAAAACTCTACAAACTGTGAGCCAAATAAACCTTTTCCCCTTTAACTTTGAGTGTTGGGTAATTCATCTCAGCAATGAGAAGAGTAACTACAAGACGAACTATTATGGATAAACAAAGAATCAGCAAAAAATTATTCCTATGCCTTATAGAAATGAATGACATCTCAGTGTTCTTTTCCAGTATTTTTTCCCCTCTGTGGGAAAACATACAGTGTCGAACAGTTGGCTTTTCTTTTCCTTCATTCCCTTTGTGCCAAAGTTACACTTTGGGGACACTTTATTCTTTAACCTTCTTTTTCTTCTTCACACTTAAAGGCAAAAATTTCTTTATACTGCTTCCAAGCCAGGCTGAATCAGTACTGTACTTGGGAAGAAAATGACTAGGTTCTGGAAGAAGTTTTATATCCATGCAAGTCAAAATACATACATTGCTGGAAGGTTTCTTGTCAGTCAAAAAGCAATGTCTGACTATTTCTGACTGCGTGTTATATAACTTTCTGAAAATGTCAGAGTGTCTTATGTGGGCTGCATGAACAACTACCATCCTTGGTATAACCAATTCAACTCTTAACTCCGAGAGCCTTTGAGAGTATTTAAAAAGCCATGGGTGGCTTGATGGTTAATCAAGTATCAGAAAATATATATCTAAATTTTCTTTTGTTTTCACTTTTAAAGAACTATACATGTCTTGTACTCTGCAAGTTATAAAGGCATATTCCCTTGCCCTGCAGTAGCTGGGTGTGTGTGTGTGGTAGGGGTTGGGGGTATCACTGTACTAGGAAGCATAGGAGCCGGGTGTGGTGGCACACGCCTGTAATCCCAGTACTTGGTAGGCTGAGGCAGGAAGATCAGTGGTAGTTCCAGGCTAGCCTGGGCTACAAAGTGAGTTCAAGGCCAGCCTGCACTACAAAGTGAGACCCTGTCTCATAAAAAAAAAAAAAAAAAAAAAAAAGGGCCTAAGGAAAGACTTATTTGGCAGTAGTCTGTTTTTTCCCTTATTTTTACTAAAAGCAAGTACTGTAACTAATGACTCAAACAACATCATTTATTCAAGAAGCAATTCTCAATGGGCTTCTCCCTTGGGGTTATTTTCTGCATAATCAGTACTTTTACGTATGTCCTTTATTTGATGAATAAAAAGTGGTATTTACCTTTTTTTACTTTGATACTTATATTAGTATCAGAAACAAGTTATTGGCAGACTGATTTAAATGAAAAGTGTGCTGCAGAATTTTCCAACAAAACCAAAGATTTACAGGAACATTTCAAAATTTCAGTTATGTCAAATATGTGACTCTTCTATATTCTTCAGAGCAGATAAAAGAGTTCAGAGATGCCTTAAAAGTCACATTATAAACACAATCACATGTTCAACCTCTTGCCTTAAGCTGGCTTCTCCCAGAAACAGCCAAGCACCTACTACTTATCTCATTTTTTACGTAGCTGTTAGAAAAATTGCTTGATGGACAAGTCTTCTGAGAAATGTACAGTTGGGTCGCATCTGTGGTCTGTTAGGTCCACTTTCTTGCATTTTTCTGTCAACAGCTGCAGAATACAGAAACTGTCTTTAGTTACACTCACAGGTAGAGCACAGATAAAGTCCTTGTAAAACAGTTTCTTGGTTATGTTGAAGGAAGTACTTCAAAACTTTATGTCACACATAACAGGCTTAAACAGATTAAGCAGCGGGATGTGAGCTTAGTATTCTTGTTTTTGAAGTAGCACAAAACCTTCCTAATGCTTCAGTTTCTTGTGCATAGTCTGTCTTGTTCCCTATCCCCTCCCAACCAAGTACAGTACTTTTTAGCACTGGGGCTATAGCAGGCACTGTAATAATGCTCAAACCGTATATGGTTAAATACAGCATTACCTAATGAACGATTAATTTTCTTTTTTATTTCTTTGGGAAGTTCCTAAGGTAAAGTGAAATTAACATTATCGACTATCACTACAACTACAAAAACTTTCATTTTTGACAAAATAGAAGGAATCGGTGGGCTAGCTTCGTCCCCTATACAGCGCACCTTCGCTTCCCTTTAATCTTTTGTTAACTGCTACCAGGTGTCCAGATGCCCGCTCAGCTGCCCGGGTTAGCCAGGTTCAGCAGGCTCGCGCCAGCCTAGTACAGCCGGGTAGGCAGAGAGCGTGCTGCCGCCCCAGCTGCCCAGCCAAAGCCGCAGGAGCCCGGCGGCAGGCCACACCTCTACAGGGGCGGGGCTGCCTCCTTGCCCCACCTAAGAGGCGGGTAAGGGCGGGCTGGCGTGACGTCACGCGGGACTCCCGCCCTGGTTGGAGGACCTGTAGAAGAAACCCGAAGGGCGGGCGGGAGGCGGGGTCTAGTTTCCTTGGTGACCGGTTTCCCTGCGGTCGCCTGGTAACGGGTCGCGGCGGCGTAGGCCGCGGAGGTCTCAGGGCCCAGACCCATAGAGCCCGCCTCTTTCTGTCCGTGCTGCAATGGCGGCCGCCGCAGCCGTGGTCACGCCGACGGGCTTGGAGGATGGGGTGTCTCGGTCTCGCGGCGAAGGGGCCGGGGAGGCGGTGGTGGAGCGCGGGCCTGGCGCGGCCTACCACATGTTCGTGGTGATGGAGGACTTGGTGGAGAAGCTGAAGCTGCTCCGCTACGAGGAGGGACTCCTCCGGAAGAGCAACCTGAAGCCCCCGTCCAGGTGGGTGCCCACGTCCCCCGGCGCCCGGTGCTGGCTGGGCCCTGGGGAGATGCCTGCCTCGGTCCCGCTGGGAACACCGAGCGCGGATTAGCACATCCTAGCCTCCCTCTTCCGGGGCCGGGAAGGGCGCTTCGCTGGAAACTCGGGGCGAAGTGCCTGGGAGCGCGTGGAGTGCGTGGAGCACGGCTTGGGTCATTCGTAGAGAAAGTAAACAAGTCTTGGAACGGCAGGGCAGAGAGGAATGGAAGATAGCCTGCCTACTCTTTAAAACACGCCAAACACAAACTATATTATAAAGGTAATACAAATACCTGTTGCAGAAAAACACAAGAAAATGTAGAAGAATACCAACACGCCCCATACTCTTCTCTAGGACTGAATGCCATTGTCACTTAAAAATGCGTTTCTAAGGTCCCCCCTCCAATGCGCCTTTGCTAGACCTTGTCCCCACGGCCGGCAACCATGGCACCTGGGACCTCGCTGAGGAGCACATTGTATGCAGTTAGTAACCTTGTGCACTAATTGTGTAAAAGACCTCTGCCTTTGCAGTAACTACTCTCAGAAATGGAGACGACAAATGAAATGACGAATGTTGGAATTGGCTTCTTCTTATAGAACTAAGCGTCTGCACTTCGCTGGTGGGGAAGAAAAGTTGACAATATTGTAGAGCACGTTGGTTGCCTAGTGCATTACTGTAGTTGCTGAGGTAATGGACAGCTAGCACTTTTTCTTCAAATCACTGTAGTTTAGTGATAGCCAGGTCAGTAAGTTTTATTGCTTCCTGTGGGTATTAAAGTTTCTTTCACTTTAATACCTACATTTGCTTATTCTGTCAGAGACAATATTAAGAATCTAGAATACTTTCTTTTACTGTTTACAGGTGGGTTCAAATAATTTTCCTTGGCAGTTTTGATCTCATTCCTTCGCTCTCTTCTAATAATTTTAATTGAAAGATATGTAGGCTTTCTGTGAACTGTATGTATTGCTAAGTTAGTCCATAATAGAAGAAAAGTTACAAGAAAAAGCAGTTCAGCTTGATCGATGATAGAAAAGGTAGGATGGGGATTATTACTTAAAATGAATTGATCATAATAATATAGACAAGCTCATTTTCTGTGTTAATAAAAATGTATTATTTTTTCCAAATAATATCTAAGAAAATAGCTTTAAGGTTATATTAAGATCATCTCTGTACTGTTTCCTCAGGGGTTGAGCAGGATACTTTGAGTCACGGATTTGTGTGGAGATACCCTACCTAGTCCAGTGGTTCTCTTCAGTGTGATCATCGGACAAGCAGTTTCAGCCTCACTTGGGAATTTAGAAATGAAATTCCTCAGGCCTTTTCCCAGGTGTACCTTTTCAGAAATTCTAGGGGTGGGGCCAGCAGTTCGTGTTTTATCAAACCTCCTGGGTGATTTGGATGCACAGTAATGTTTGAGAACTACTGTCCTAGGTCTACAATATCAGCATCCATTCCTCTGTCCATGAGAAGTTATCAGTTAAGGAGAAAAATGAGTTGTTGGTGAGTGGGTACTTCGAAAGTGTTGTAAGCATATACCTAGAGAGGGACTTCATGAACTTTTTCTTTACAGCTTTTGTTGTCTTCTAGAATACTTACACTTATCCTGAAGGAAAAAGTTTGAAAAACAAGAAGTGTAGACCGCGGATTCTTATGATAGTGGTTTACTAGCTGGACGTATTATAAACATAAAAGTGATAGCTACACAAGAAAGCAAAATAAGATCTTTTGTCAGACTGACTTGAATGATGTTGCTAACAAGTTTTTATTTATATCATGTTTTGTTATGAATCACACTGATACCCCAGACTGTCTCCAGCAGAGTAGGGGATTTAGCAGAACTCAACAGTTGTTCATCAGACCGGGATGTGAAAGGATTCCCAATCCTGGCTGCACACTAGAACCATGTAGGAAATTTTCGAAATCTACCTGTACTGGGGTTCCACTACCAGAAGTTACGAACCATTGATGAGAGATGTAGCAGTGTTTGTCCAAGTAGCAGTATTTTTATAAAGCTACTCAATATTTTTAATATGCAACCAAGATGAAAGCAACTGTCTAACATAGCTGAAAGGGATAGGTTAGAAACAGTAAAAATGCATACTGAATAATCTTCAAGGTCTTTTTTAAACTCCGAGATTCCCATAATTCCAAATTATTGTTTTCAGAGGGCACTTACTTAAGAATTGTTACTTATTTAAGTGATTTTGGAAAACGTTTTTTTTTTTTTTTTTTTTTTTTTAATGTGGGTACTGGGAGTCGAACTCAGGACCTCACACTTGCCAGGCAGGCGCTTATGCCACTGAGCTATCTCGCCAGCCCTGGAAAGAGTTTTATATGCTATGTCTTCTAACATGCACTAAATTTCCTGAGTATCAGGCCTTTGATTTAATATGTTGTGTACAGTAGGAATTGTTTTACTCCTGTTGATTGAAAACTTTAGTGTGAGTGCTGTACATTACTGGAAACTTCAAAGAGTGAATTATTGATGTCTTTGGAGTTGAAGTCCATGGTCGGGGGATGATTCTTTAGCAATTTTGGACTTGACTCCAGTAGTTATTGTAGAATTATTTGCATTATTTCACATTCCCCAATCCTCCCTTATTTTGAAACAGACACTATTTTGCTCTCCCTACCAACCCTGGTGAACAGTTCTACATGTTTTGCACTCTTGCTGCTTGGCTGATTAACAAAGCAGGACGTTCCTTTGAGCAGCCTCAAGAGTACGATGATCCTAATGCAACGATCTCTAACATATTATCTGAGCTTCGGTCATTTGTAAGTGAAAACACTCTTCTTTCTGCATGTTCCCGAGTTAGGAATGTTAATATTGTAATTCAATAACAAATGATTGCCTTTTAGATGACTCCTCTGGGATTGTGTGTATGCGTGTGTGTATCTCTGAATTTATTTTCTGGTAAAACCTCAGAATAGTTGATATTACAACATTAATGCCACTTCTGAAATACTTTTTATAGGCCAAAGTAATAATATTTTCTTTAATCTTGGTAAGTCTCAGAGGTAAATTTATGAGTAGTTAGTTCTTCCTCTGAAAGAATGGTAGAAGACTGATGTTGATACACTTTGTATTTTGAAAGGGAACTTTGACTTATTAGACCATGTTAGCAGTTGTACTTTTCATTTCTGACTTTTCCTAGAGAAAAGAAATAAGACATGCTACTAATTTTTGACAAGTGAATCACTCTGTCCCTCACATAGTTGTTTAAATGATACAAGGGGTGTTCAAATGAACATTTAAATTTTAAAAGTTTACTCTAATTAAAAACACGTTGCTATTAATCCCCTCAAAATATTCCCCCTTGCTTCAGACACACCTATCGTATCATTCATGCCACTTTGTGAAGTAGTTCTCAAAGTCCTTTCATGTCTTTACAAAGTGTGATCAAAAATACAGTGAACACTACTGCCAAGAGCCATCGGCAATCTTGTAAAAACATTGCTTGTGTGTCCTCATCCTCCTCACTTATTGGATCTGGAACTCTGTGACTTCTGGATCTTCCCGAATGACCATGAAAGGTAAACATTTTGAATCAGTTCAAGACAACAACACAGCAATGCGACTAAAGATACTCATGAAAGAGGACTTCAAAAACTGCTTGTGATAAGTATATTTGAAGTGGAGTTTGAGGGGGAGTAGTTTGAGGAGGATTGGTGGCAGTTGTCTTTTACTATAATAAATTTTTTTAAAAGTAAGCATTCACTGTAGTTTTTAATCACACCTCGTATGTTACTAAGCTAGTAGTTTTTATTGATTTTTTTTAATCCCAACATCTGGTGCTGTGATACAATTAGCTTTTAATTTGGTACTTTTAACAGTGAAATGCCTTTATTCTGGTTTTTTAATGTATCAATGGATTAAAAAGACTTAGATGAATTTCTAAGAATCTAATTACAGTTATTTTAAGTTATTTGAAAGAGACATGTATTCATCAGTTTTTTGCTTAAAATATTTTGACACTTAGAGGATAACTAACAATATCTTGTTTATCTTTTGTTTTTTAGGGGAGAACTGCAGATTTTCCCCCTTCAAAATTAAAGTCAGGTTCTGGAGAGCATGTGTGCTATGTTCTTGATTGTTTAGCTGAAGAAGCATTAAAATATATTGGTTTCACCTGGAAAAGGTAACTTACCTACCTTGGCAATAGTGATCATATTTGCATAGAATTTTTCTTGAAGGTGCAGAGCTGTTCAGTTGAACTGATAAGAATTGGCTGTTATAAACTGAAAATGCCACAAGTAATTAAGAAGTCAGTAGAAACAAAATTGGAATGTCTATCTTCAAAACCAGTTGTGAAATAATGTTAGATATTACTTTGCTCCTTCTCTGTTCAAAATCACAACTATTAAAGGTTTAATGAGACTATGTATCATTGTGAAATTTAGGAAAAAAAATTTTAAAGTATCTGTGCATATATTTATTTATACATACAAGCATGGTACATTGCTGGAGGTAACTGATAGTTACAGATTTAAGAAAATTAATATAGTATTTAAAGAGATTTTTCTTCTTTCTTAGTGAGTAGGCATAATACTGAAGAAGCCAGGTGACATTGTTCATTAATTCTTTCTCTAACTTGAAAGTACTTTATGATTATATGTATTTGTCATATGGAATTAAAAACTTTATTTATAAGCCTGGTTTTCTTGCTAGAAATCCTGCGGTCTTCCTATACACTGTGTGGTAGTTAGCATACCACATGTTGCATCATACATGATCCAAATTCCATAAATTTTGAGCATATAAATGAACAAATGATATCATAAATTGCCCATTTATATAGATTATAATTAGAAAATATATAAATTTCATCATTTGAAGATTAGTATTATTGATAGGTTAGACTGTGGAAGACACTGTGAGTAAAATGGGCAAGCAGTGATTTTTTTATTAGAAATAACATGTAGAAGAGATATATATTACCTGGCGATATTTTAATATCTATTCAGCTATATCCTCTCATCTACTTCCTTTTAAGTACTTGGAAAAACTTCTTTGATTTAGGTTATCATTGGGTCGAATCATAGGAAGATATTGGTATTCGTCTGTTTTTAAACTAAAACACGTCAACCTCATTTGCTTAACCCAAACATTTCCACTTAAAGCAATGTAAGAATGACTACATGATCCATGATAGTTCTTTATTAGATTTCTTATTAGATTTCAAGAAAAGGTAAGTTATGAGATGTGCTGCTCTATTTATCATCTTTTTCAAATAACTAAATCTATATAGCCTAATATATTCTAACTTCACCAGAAGCTATTAGTATTTTAACCACTCTTCCAGTTTGCACTTCCTTTGTTTCTAGGCACATCTTCTTACTAATCTATCCATTGTGACTTGGATAATTTATAGGAACTATATATATGGCGAAGAATAAAGGAGGAAAGTTGACAAGCAAATATATTAGCAATATAATTAGAGAATTTGAGAATATATCAGCTATGTAATTACATACAAGTTACATATTTATCTACTTATCGATGATAATTTTTGTATCTAAATGTACCAAACATCCTAGAAGAACATTGCTTTTGAAGTATTACCTAATTTTAATTAATGAAAACTTAGAAAATTTATGTTCAAAGAAGATTGATTTGGTTCACAACGCTTTTCTTCCTTAACAGTGTGTTAATTTTGGCAACATGTTTAAGGTATGGATTTTCAAAATAAGTTGCCATAAACAAACCCAAATGCATTTGGGTGTTTTTAGTATGAGAAATATATGGCATTGATCTTTGCGAGAAGTGGTTATTCAGTAATTAGTGTTAGGACCACTAATTAGTTCTTGGAAATAAGAATAAAACTCATTTTGTATGTAAAAATAAACTTCAGATTGATCAAAGATGTAAATGTGAAAATAAAACTATAGAAATACCAAAAGACCAGATGGGTGTGGTGTGAAAGAAATATGTATGATGTTAAATCTAGGATCTGTGCAAGAACAAGTTGCCAAGTCTATCTAATAAAAGTTATAATAGTCTCGATTGCCAAGATTATAAGTAGTAAACTATGGAAGATATTTTTTAATACAGGTCAAGCAAAGTATGAATTTTTTTAATTTATGAGAAGCCAAAGAAGAAAACATAATGACTATATGGAAATAGGGGCACTGTTCTTCATTATTGTTGGGAATGTAACTTAGGGAAACGTTTTGGAAGCCAATGTTGGCATTATGTAGCAAAACAGTAACATGTGTGAAGTTGTTGATCTAGCCATTCCATTTGTACAAATTATTCTAAATGATACACATAAAGATAAATGTACAAAGAGGATCCTGGCAATGTGGTTTAGCAAAAATCTGAAAACAACCTCAATGTTTAGCATAGACTGCTGGGTTAAGTGTGCTACTGCTGTTGAAAGGAGTACAGTGCAGGTGGGTAAAAACATGAGAAATGTGTTTTTATTGAAATGTGTTTTTATTGAAATGTGTATTTGTAAGTGAGGAGTATAGGTTGGATGACAATATGATAGTATCTCATTTTTGTAAATGTATTCTTCAAATTTGGAGATAAACATTTTTTACTCTTTTACACGACAAGTTCCCGAAAAGACACATGAAACATTTAATGGAGATTATAGAAGGAGAGCAAAAAAGACCAGATATTATTTCTGTTGTACTTTTGTCTCACTAAACTTCTTTGAGTTCTCATGTTAAGTCTAATTATTTTAGACCATCATACCCAGTGGAAGAAGTAGAAGAAGAAACTGTTCCAGAAGATGATGCAGAATTAACATTAAATAAACTGGATGAAGAATTCGTGGTATGTGTGTTGCTGAATTTTCTGTCATTTTCACCTTTGAGTTCCTTCCCTTAATTCCCTCATACTTTTGTTTTTTGGAATCTATTTTATTTAATTGTTTCTAGAGGAGAAAAGCTTTTAAATACCATGCCAATTATCAGTGGTTTAGAACTTTGATGAAGTTCATGTTCCTGTTCTGTAATGAATTTTAGCGGACGTTCTTAAACTGTAAAAGAACATATATATCACTAATTATATGAGTAAATATTTTATTAACAACCACTCATGATCTTGAATAGACTGTGACTAACAAAGAATTTAGAACAAAAGAGTAGAATTTAGGATTAATACATTCTGCCTCAGAAGAATACCATTCATTTCTAAGGAATTCCTTTATGTATCTCAAATTAGAATG
The DNA here is from genome assembly GCA_028451465.1 of Erethizon dorsatum. Lineage (NCBI taxonomy): Eukaryota > Metazoa > Chordata > Mammalia > Rodentia > Erethizontidae > Erethizon > Erethizon dorsatum. The sequence continues at coordinate 73,444,450 of CM051831.1, forward strand.
AGTGCTACCCTACAGAAATTTTTTAAATAGCCAGCAATATTTAAGTTGTTTAGCAGCACCTGCACTGTCTTCTGTGTCCAACATTTCCTCCATGAAGCCAAATAATCAACTCTTTACAACAGATTCAGCTAGTTAAGATGATAGAGACAAGAGAATTTTTTTCTCAAGATAATTCTTTCTCAGAACTGGAAATAGATTTATAATTCTTTTTCAGAAGTAGAAATAGATTGACCATAATGTTATAGAAAGTATACATGTATACAGAAATAATCGAAAAAACAATTTTAGTATTTTGCTGTCATAAATCAAAGTTTTTACATGATTTTTCTAAGTCAACAGATTATAAATATATTCTGTATTTTAGCTTAAATAAGTTAGTATTTAAGGTATTAATCACTGGATTAATTCTAACATCAAATGATAAAAAAAAACAAATTAATTAGACTGTATCCAAATAGAATATTACATAGCTATTAAAAGTTGTTTGCAAAGATACTTTAATGACATATAAGTGAAAATTTACACTATGTGATAAAATTGAGAAAAAGATTATGTCATCTTTTTGATGTCATCTTGAGATGATATAAATTTTATGTCATCTCAAGAATATAAAATATGTAAAAGAATTCAATATGTTAATACTAGTTATAAATGGGTAAAATATGGCTGACTCCTTTCAATAGTTCTTCATATTTTCAAAATTTTAACATGCATGTAAGTAATTATTGTGTGTGTGTGTGCGTACACGTGCACGTGCTCTGGGGACTGAACCCAGGGCCTCAGGTTTGCTAGGCAAGTGTTCTACCACTGAGCTGTATCCCCAGCCCTTTAACATGTATTTTATCAGCAGTATAAACAAACATTTTTAACTATATAAAAAGATGACTCTGCTACTTACAGAAGAAAAGAAACCACTGTAAAATTAGTCCATTTAAAAAATACATTTTAAAGTAATAAACCTTAAAAGTCAGGAGAAAATGTATCTGTCCATTCTGCGTGTATTTCTGGAGCGTGGTTACACAGGCAGTAAGGCCCTGGTGGCACAGCAAGTGCACGAACTCCAAGGCACGAAGGAGCTTTTCACCATCAAGGGACTGAGAGGGAGGGTATGTTAAGAATAACTGAGAAGATGGACCAAGTCCAGAATATTTTGGATATTTTAAGAGGTTTAGACTACTTTCTGTAAATTTTGTCATTCAAGTTCAGAAATTAAGTCTTCACATATTCCTAATTTTTCGCCTCATTTATTCTACTCTGATATTTCCCTCATCTTGCCTTCATAATAACTACTTAATAGTTATTAAGTTTATCAACGTACCTGATCCTATCTTCAAAGACATGTAACTCAAAAGTACTAATTGGGGGAGAAAAAACTCCCTACTCTCTGAGGGCAGAAATCATTTCTAGTTCAGTTCATTATTATACCTCCAGCTTATTGTGCAGGGCCCAGTGCATAGTAGGTTTTCATTAAACCATAAAACCTGTCAGCAGATTGCTGTTTAACTTTAGAAATTATAGCTAATTTTTTTCTAAGAATTCTTTAAAAGCCTTATTGGGTGAATAATTTTAGAGAAACAAATTAGAAGGCAGCCTCTTTACACATTTTTTTCCCAACCATGAGGTAAAGACTTTCTACTATCTTAAGAACACAATGAAGGCCTTTCTTGGAGGGGTTGTCTCAAGTTACGTTTCATTGTGTCATATCTCTTGATTTTGTTTTCTTTCCTTCCTTCCTTATTATTATTCTATGAGTCCATTTTTTCTGTCTCTCATCCTTTTTGCGAAGGCAAGCTGGTTCAGTGCTGAAAAGCCTTTTAAGAGCAGCGTATTAATCCTGTTGCCAGAGTTTGTTAGTTGGCTGAAAGGTGGTGAAAATCATTCCTGACAGTCAAAGTTCTGCTGTAATCATTTAGAAACTAGAAACTTCCATTTTTATACTGGCCAAAATAAGATAGGACACACTGATAATTAAAAATGAAGTATTGGTCATGTCACAGAATATTCTCACTTGCTATAAGTAATCATATCCATAGTAATTGGTAGTAAGAAAATTTAAAAGGTGCAAATTAGTCAAATAATGGTAGGAACTTGTTGTATCTTCTGAGTTACTGAGATTAGAATCCTAAATTAGGGCCAGTGAGATAGCTCAGCGGCATAAGCGCCTGCCCGGCAAGCGTGAGGTCCTGAGTTCAACTCCCAGAACCCACATAAAGGAAAAAAAGGGCCAGTGATATCACTCAGTGGCACAAGCACTTGCCCAGCAAGCGCGAGATCCTGAGGTCAACTCCCGGACCCACATTAAAAAAAAAAAAAAAGAATCCTAATTTACTTTAAAACTTTTTTCTAAGCCAGGTCATAGTTGAATTCCTTTTGAATAATCTCTTAATACTATTCAGTAACTTAAATCTTTTTTGTATGTATTAGTCTGGGTTCTCCAAAGAAACAACCAATAGGGATGCACACACACATATACGCATCTTTATAGAGAGACAATTATAAAGAATTGGCTCCTCTGGTTATGGAGGCTGAGTAATCCCAAGATCTGCATTTGGCAAGATACTGACCCAAGAAAGCTGGTAGTATAGTTCCAGTTAGAATCTGAAGGCCTTAGAAATAGGAGAGCCAAGTTGATAATGTACATTTCAGTTTGAGCCTGAAGCCCAGAGAACACTTATGTCCTAGCTCAAAGAGAAGCAGAGATATAAACTATCTCTTAGCCTTTTTGTTCAAATGTAAACCTTTAATAGATTGAAGGAGGCCTGTATTCAGAAGGGCAATAGTCTGCTGACTCAAATATCTCATCCACAAGTACCCTCACAGACAGAACCTGAATAGCGTTTATCCAGATATCTAGGTATTACATGCCCAAATCAGCACAGAATTAATGATCACATGTCCACCCGTTTCAGTTTGGCACCCATACACATCTTCTTAAATCATACTTGACTTCCAAATAAAGACAATAGTAAGATCATAATTCTACATAATTGGATAGTTATCCTGCATACAACAGATAACGTACTATCCTCTTCTCCAAGAGAGGTGGCACAGATCTTGAGTGATAGATATTCTTCTTGATAGTTTATAACTTAAATACCATGATGTAAAACTAACATACTTAAATATTATGACATAATTATATTTAGTATTTATGACATAATATATAATATTAAATATTATGACAATCAGTACATCTCATGTTGCATGATAAAACTAACATACTTAAATATGACAATTATATTAAATATTTAATAGACATTATATTAAATATCATGACAATCATAATCAGTACATCTTATATTGCATGATGAAGCCATAAAGGAGGGAAGAAAACCAAAGTATTTACGTACAAATATATTCATAACAAAGTAAGGAGGAAATGGTCATGGCGATGCAACTCTTTATAACTACCTTCTTTCACTATCCATTCCATATTCTCTTTGCCTTTAGCAAGCACCACAGCTGATTGTGGTTCTCTGGCTGGGGTGACCCAAACCTTCATTCCTGAAGGGTCTGGACCTGCAGTAGTCCTGTGTAGACTGAGTTGTTATAGTTTCCCATTGACCTAATCACAGGGAATAGTAATACCAAGAAACATTGAACAGTTCTACAAGTGGAAGTGTTTACCAACTAACACTCATTTTTGTTGGTTGTTTTTTTGCAAGATCGTATGACTGGAGGACCAAGCTTTATAGAATATTTTATGAAATTTGTTTCACCTACCTTGTCGCTTGTCACCACAAAGACATTTGAAGAAAAAAGGAAGTTCAGGTTTGGTTCTACATGCTTGTAGGAACTACTCAGACTCCATATTTACTGTATGTTAGGCAGATGATTGACTCTCAAAGGGTCATTTCTTATCCAAAGCCCTGCCTCACATCCAGTTAGTCTACAGATCAGCTGGAAGCCATCTGAACCTTTTGAATAGATTAAAGGGCCAAAAGTAATAGACTAAGCAGTATTGGTAACCATTATTTTAACCTCATCAAGTTTAAAAGACTTGTAAAAAGTGTGCATCAATGTGATTGGTCCCTGGAGCAAATGAGACTCTTTTGTGTCTGGTGGTCTTTCATTCTGTCCATTTCAGTCATGTTGTTTGAAGTTTTCATAAATGATTTACGCTGTCTATTTCAGATGTGCCAGTTGGAGCTGTTTTCTCCTATTTTTAATCTTCATCCACAGTTGGGCATCATGGCTCCTTTCCTCCACCTCCCTTCTTCTTCAGTGACTGAAAAAAAAAAAAAGTCATATTTAAATGACACCATCAAAACTTCAAAGAAGGGCCAGTGAGATAGCTCAGCGGCATAAGCGCCTGCCTGGCAAGCGCGAGGTCCTGAGTTCAACTCCCGGAACCCACAAAAAAAAAAACTTCAAAGAACATATGAACTGTTAATGACCCTACTTTATGCATGTGTTTATTTGGCTTTTGAATATGCTTTGCTGAGTTAGTCTTTATATCAAGCTTAGTATAGCTTCATATATTATGTATATGAAAGCTGGAAATATATCTTTAAATTGTAATACTTTCATAATTTCAATTTTTTTTTAATTTTCCTAAGGAAGAGGAGACAGATAATGAAGAAAACTTTATTGATCTGAACATTTTAAAGGCCCAGACCTATCGCTTGGTAAGTTTCATTGGCTAAACACAGGACCAACAAACAATGTAGCCAACTGGAAATATAAATGAATAGAAGGCATTGTTAGACACTATTTTATGTATTAGTTGAAAAATAGCTCTGAAAATTGTTTTCCTGTGTATAAAATGTTGCAATTATAACAATAATAAAAAATCCAGAGGGGCGAGAGCAGCCTCCTGTCTATCCCATTAAAATCAAGCCGGGAGGCACAGTGCCTGCCTAGCAAGCACGAGGCCCTGAGTTCAATTTCTGGTACCAAAAAAAATAAATAAATAAATAAATGAAATCACAGCACTTCTCATGCAAACTGAAAATAATTAATTTGCCTGATGGCATTTTTTATTATAGAAAAACATAAATTATTCTATTTCAAGTTATTTTCAGGCTGGTGAGATAGCTCAGCAGCATAAGCACCTGCTCACAAGTGCGAAGTCCTGAGTTCAACCCCCAGTACCCACAAAAAAAAAAAAAAAAAAATTATTTTCCATTAAAATAAGCCCGGATTGAATGATCTTGATTATAGAACAGTACTTAAATTGTAATTCTTTGAAATAAAATGGATTATACTGAGACTGGTGCATAGTATGTAGTCAGACATTATTTTAATACAGTTTTTACTGTATTTTAAAATTATGAAATCCAATCTATAAAAGAGTACATTCCCAATGAGATATTTCAAATGTACATGTTGGATTATTGCGTTTTTCTATATGTGTATCATATTTCAATAAAGTATATACCCGTGTACCCTCAAAAAATACATATGTAATGTATTATTTGTCTTTTGCTTAATTTTTTTGTCTGAATCCTCAAGTTTGAATCTAGTTTTGGTTTTCTGTCATCAAGAAGACTTCCTTGACCACCCTCCCCCAAGCTATCGTTTTATTTATTGTGTACTGGCTTAGTATGGGTAATTTTCATTACCGTTATTGGTATGTGTGTGTGTGTGTGTCTGTGTCTGTCCATTGACCAGCTTGAGATATACCATAACATTGTGGCTAACTTGCCAATGTATGACTTCATTTTATTACTTACTAGGATTCTAATCTTGAGCCAATATGTGAATTTCTTGTGCCTCATCTTCTTCATCTGTAAAATGAAAAGAAAATGTCACCATTTTAAGATTTTTGAAGATTAAAAGTTATTAAATGTAAAGCATTATAACAATATCTGTCACAAATTCAGTACATGTTAGCAAAAAACTAATACCACACCTTTCCCATGTTCCCCTTTGTAAGCTCCTTCAAAATGGATATAACTATCTCTTTTTATGTTCCTCATAATGTAAAAACAGGGTATTGAATAAACACTTCTTGAATGAGGGTATTTTTATTCATTAAAAATTATATCAGAATAAGGTTAACATTTAAACAAGTAAACTCCAGTTGTAACAGTATCTTACGTTTGTAGATAATTTTGTAGTTTTTAAATTGCTTTAAAATACTTCCTTTTACTGACTTTGTGAGGTAATTGGTTAGAGGTTATCTCTTTTTTTATAAATATAAACAGTAAAATTTATAACCTTGAGACAGTTTAATATTTTATTTCATTATTTATTTATTTAGTTAGTTTTAATTTTTTAGGAGGATCTTGCTATGTAGTCCAGACTGGCCTTGAACTCACTGTGTAGCCCAGGTTGGCCTCAAACTCACAGTGATCCTCCTGCCTCAGCCTCCCCAGTGCTGGGATTACAGGTGTGCTCCACCACACCCGGCACTTTAATCTCTTAAAAAGCTAGTAGATTATAGTACATAAATTTGATATGTTTTTCTAAACTTCAAGTCTGTTGTTTGTTTCTTTACCTCATAATATGAATTCAACAAGGTGGATGGATATATGGCTCAATTCCTACCTTGAGTGAGCACAACTTAGTGTTGGTACTCATGTAATGTATGTGTTAAAGTATGAGAAAAAAACAAGTAGCGATGTAGCCACAGTTATTCTCAGAAAGAAACCGTCATTTTGTATTTAAATCTATGGACTATGTAGAAGTCTGTGAAGCCTTTGGATTCCCCCTGGACAAAACAGTTTGAGTATTGAAAAGGATCAAAGTAATTTAATTGTCTTTATCATTTCTCCCTGTTTCTGTTGGTCCTGATTTTAATTTGTCATCTCTAAAACTATTTGAGAAAGGGTTTCCCTCCTATGTGTGCCTTTTATCTTAAGTATTAGATCCGCTGGACCAAGATTATACAGTATAATGGTCCACCCTTTATTGTTAAAACTTTGTGTGGTTACATTTTCACAAGAGGAAGACATTTGAACACCAGGTGTTTGTGGATGGTCAACCATGAAGTACTAATGAAACAGAAAACCCTTTCATATTTTAAAAAATCTGGCAGGCTTATAATATTGCCCACGAAAGCCATCTGCCTGAGACAGCTGTGTCTGACTCCAGCTTATGATGGCTCATGCTACTCTTTCCTCAAGGCAGAATTGTTATATAGGTTGGTAACCTAGACTTAAGAGGTAATGTTTCATGCAGCAGGTGGACTTCCAGATCAGACGAAATACCACTTTAGTAAAGTTATGATGAAATTTTTCACTAGTATGAGAATGATACTTACTGTCCAGGAAATTGATGTAATTGTGTAAGTGACTATGCAATCCCAGTAATGTATGGATTGCATAAATTATTTCTTCCCTGTGGCTTTTAAGCAACAGATGCTTCTACAATCACTCAGTAACTATCCTCTCACCCAGCTTTACTTTTGGCAAACTCTGGCATTGTATTATATTAATTATTGATCTGTTTATTGTCAGTCTCAACCACTAGAATGTGATTTCTACACCAGAAGCTTTTTCACTGCCTTTTTTCCTCCTGTTCCTGGTGTGTAGAAGCTACCCAGTAATCAATAAATTTTTTGTTGTTTTTTTTTTTTTGAGACAGGGTCTCACTGTGTAGTTTAGGCTGGCCTTGAATTCACTGTGTAGCCCAGGCTGGTCTGAAACTCACGGCAGTCCTCCTGCCTCAGCCTCCTGAGTGCTGAGATTATAGGCATGCAACAACACGCCCGGCTAATCAATAATATTTGAGTGTATGATAATTTCTATTTGCAATCTTAGAGGCAAAGTATAGTTTAATCTTCACAGAGAAAAGAACTTTACAATGTTGTTTACTCTTCTGTGTATCACGTAGGATATGAAGGGAGAGATCTACATATATTCCTTCCTTTCGTTAAAGTGAAGTCTAGGCCCTGAAAATTGTGTTCTTAAGTATCCTGATATTCTGAGAAACAGGGATACACAACATTTTTCTGAGATGAGGTGAAATGAAGCTAGAGAAAATACAAACAAAAGACATGTCCCAGGTTATGTTCTCTGGAAGCAGAGGTGAGAGTTTGTGGTTGAATATGTTTATTAGCAACAGATGCCTATGAGAGAAAGGGGGTAGAAAGCAGGATTGGGCAGAGGGAGAAGTCTAGCTCTGATGCAGGCCTGACAAAAAGACTTAGCTAGTCTTGTAAGGGGCTCTGGAGCAAGTGTTTGCCTGCTTGGCTCAGGCCCTGGAGGCAAGCTCTGCTGGGAAAGGCACATTTATAGGTGAAGTGGGTCTTCGCAGGTGGGACGAACTGAGGGAGCTGACTGCAGGAGGCTGTCTGCTGGCCACGTTCCCTGCAGCTGGGCAACAAATCTTTCCTTCAAAGAGGACCTGGTGACCCATTCTCTTTAATACCACAACATATCTGAAGCCTGTTACTGTGAATTTGAAGATTTGTAGAGATACTGTCTACCCGTTGACTAAACTTTTAATGACTGCCTGAGGAGATGACACAAGAGTGGTGTTCCTGAGCACTGAAAAAAGAGAAGGCGCTTCCTATCAGTGATTAATGTGTATAGTGATGAGATTGGTTTGTTTGGGACACAGATGCATTTCAGAACATTCATTTACCTGGAGATTTAAAAAATGTACTGAAGGCCATTCTTATTGCATGATTTTCCCCTGTAATTTCTTTATTTCAGTTATGATTTTGCCAAACATTAAACTTTTCAGCGAACAACTACAATTGATGGAATATGTCCTCTTCCAAAATGTCCTCTGTAGGTTATTTGAATTTTGAGATAGTCTCTCTTAGAAGGAATGGACACTAGGCTGCAGAGGTAGCCCACAAAGTTCCACTTGCTCTGCTTCTCTCTAATTCCTGAATATCTTAAAATCTGGAATTTCCAAAGTCACCTTAGAGTGACCAGGGGAGGACACCAGTGCTGAATTAAAGTTCTTAGTAGTCGTGGTGGTTGGGGATATAGTACCGTGTTCAGAGATGTGGAAGGTGGAGGCAAGGAAGGAGGCTGTGGTGGCAATGTGTTAGCCAGGTGCAGTGGTCATTTCTGTTTCTTTGTGAGGTGTCAACTGGGAAAATGGTCTTCGTAGCTCCCCTCTCCATTGTGAAACTCCTCAGAATCAGAGCAACTGTGTTCTGGCAGCATAATGCAGATGTGTCATTCTCTCCCACTGAAAAAAGATGAGCGGGAGCTGTGTGCTCTCCGAGTTCTATTTTTAAATGCCCATCACTTCATTTCAAAACATTTTTTTCAAACATGCCATAGATACTATTCTTCCTTGAGATGCTAAATTTGAGGTTTTAGAAATCAAATCCTGAGCTATACAGCATAAAACCAAGTATCTCAAAAGGTTTAAACACAATTGGTTTTTAATTACTTAGCAAAAACTCATTGTACCAAGATTGAGAGACTTTTTAGCTTAAAAAGCAGAAACTGAAAGGAAATAACAATGTGAATTTAGAATAAAACATCATTTCAGTTTTAGAATGTCATCTAGGCACGTCTGCGGTATGGTAACCAAGGGAAGTGGGGGGATCTGCTTTAGTTAATACCTTAAATACTTTAAATTTTCTGCACTTTAAATATGATTTACCCCTTCCTTCTGGACAAAAATGTTCTTTTTGAGTCAATAAAGTCTACAAAACTGTTTCACAACATAGTTTGCTACATGGATTAACACTGGTTCTGACTCTTGCTTGAGGAAAGTAGTTTTCCTTCTTTACCTGAAGTTCTTGCCTGGTAGACTGCCAGTCTATGTTCTGAGAGGAGTCCCTGGCCCCAGGAGAAATTATTAAAATGCCTCACATTTGAGTGTGACAGAACACATTGTAACTGAGCAAATGCCTGTATTTCTCTGTAACTAACCTGCACCACTTCCATCAGTTTTACATTTGGAGTTGAATAGGAAATGCGGGCTAGAGAAAATACTGCTTCTCACTGCTCAGAGGACGCTCTCAGAGGACGCTCAAACAGCAGGTCGTGCTGGGTCTAAAAGACAGTTACACCTGATCTTTAGTGTAGCTTTTGAATCCACACTTGTGATAAAAGAGACCTTACTTCCATCTTGATTTCCCTGGGTTTAGCAAGGAATAGGAAGCAAGGGCTTTTTAAGGTCTCTTCCAGACCTTTGCGGTAGGTACCAGAACCTCAGTTACAATCCTAGCTGTGTGTCACAAGGCATATGACCACAGTTAGTTAATTAACCTGTCTGTGACTGCTTTCTTATTTGTAACGTGGGGGTACACTTCTTCCCAGGCTCATTTTGAGGTTAATATAATCTAACTTGTGGGACAGTACCTGCTTGGTGCTGATGTATAGTATGTACTTTATGCATTCCTTATTTTGTATAATTTTTCACCTTTCCTAGAGAGTGATATTCATTACCAATATTCTTATGTGCATAGAAAGAAGCCTTAATCCCTCAATATTAAAAGTCCCTAGATTGTAGCCAGTATTTTTGAGTAAGAAGCTTATACAGGATACAAGTTATCAAGCTTACATTTCCATGTAAATTAGGAGGGCCTGCTGATGTCATAGTTTTATTTTAATAATCTGTCCCAGGGATTATTACTGAAGGACCATTAGACACATTTTCTGTCACACAAGGGTTCTTCTATGGAAATGACTGAGGAAAATGTTATGAAAAGTAAAAAATGTATGTACATTATGAAATATTTTTTTCAGGTATCATTCAAGAACTGACATTCTGTAAAAAATATAGGTTATGTTTCCTGAATCAACAGTAACAGCAGATATTTATTACATAATTTAGTGTATTAGATAGATACCCAGAATATGTACGTCTTTGGTCCTTTATAACCCACGTTCTTTAAATCCATCCACCTCTCACAACCCCTTGTTGCCACCCACCCTGGCAGTGTTAGTGCTTTCAGTCCTAATCTGATTGATTTTCATCCAGAATATCTAGGTAATCACCATGACCTGTGGATGCCACCTTTGAAGTATATGTAATAATCATCCCTTTGGCTGACTTTCAAGGCCAGATTCCTTGATTACTGTCTCTGCAGTAACACTCTAGACCTGCATAGTCTTTCATCCTTCAATCCCACCTCCACCCTTTTCCAAATACTGTTTTAATTTACTCCTCCCTCTGATTTACCAACACATGACTTTCATCAGATTATTCTGAATTCATTAACTTTTGAGGCTTTTTACTGCATATAGATTCATTTACATAGATTAAAAAGCAATAAAGTTTTGGTCAGGTTTTCCAGATCCTTAGCAATTTGAAAACTGTCTACATAGCCAACTTTGTTTTCTTCCACAAACCCTTTAATTCCATTTAGAGCCCCCCATAGGCTTCCAAACATTTTGTGAGCACATCTCCTCCCATCTCATTCTTCTCTTTTCTTTGCCTTTTATCTAAAACAGCATCTCACTGTCTCTCTGGCTTTTAAATGTTCAAAAGTTCAGCTTAAATTCTGCCACCTCAGCGATAACCTTCCCTTATCACACCAGCCCCATTTAATTCTACGAACCAGAAATTTACTACCCAAATATCTTTATGAAATATGAGTGGATATAAAAAAACAAAACAAAACAAAGAAAAATGAGTGGTTGCTTTTGCATGAAGATTTGTTTTAGTCACTGTTCTTAGACTAGAGCTATACGTGGCACGGTATGGGCACTAAATAAATATGTATGGGATAAATAAGTGAAGCCATTGGACTTGCCTGCAGCTCTTCTTTGCCTCTTTTCTGGCTTGGAGGAAAAAAATACACATTCCTTGACCTAGATTTTAAGATCTCTCACAATATATTTAACTCTTTTTTGCTCTCCAATATTCACCTTTCTAAGCCCCAAGTATTTCTTCTTGTGATTTTCACAAGCTATATTCATTCTGATTTCAGTATTTTGATTTATGCTATTTTCCTCACTGTAAACACTGGCTTGTCTCTTTTCTGCCTTTCTATATACATATTTATGAGGCTAAATTTAATCATACTATTCCATTAAAACATACTTCTTTCTGTCATTCAAACTATTTACCACCTGTACCAGCTAGTTTTTGAAAGTTAAACTTAGTTTTATCTAATTGAAAATATTTATTCTTTTTAAAAGTGACATATGTTCCTTTCTAAAAAAAATGCACAAGAGTACAAAGAAAAATATAAAAATGTCTCCAAACCTTGGTATTGAGACATAAACTTTGTATACCTTTGTTCTTAACTACCTTGAGATTGTATAAAGTGCTAACATACTGGAAACTGGATAAAAGGAATATGGAATGGTCTGTGCTGTTTGTGCAACTTTTTGTAAGTCTGAAAAAAAAAGTGTGATACTGACATAGAAATAGATTCTTGAATAAGTTGAGACCATGAAATAATTCAAATATGTGGTGATATTAATATATGAAGAATGCTAATCAGTGAGGAAAACTGAATTCTTCAGTTAAATGGTGGTGATATAAAAGGCTTTTTGGTAAAAATCTGGGAGTTCCTGGTATAATATGCCTAAGTAAATTCCATATGGCTCAATAATTTTTAAAAATAGACACAATAATAAAACCATGAGTAGCAAGTGTTATATTCACGGATAGAATTATGTATGGTATTACATGACAAGAAAACTAAAAACATAAAAATGCTGATAAATTTGAATGCATGAACATTGAAACTGTATTATCAGGGCAGGGGACAGGGAACATCATGAAGTTAAAAGACAAGTGGTGAAGTCCAGAAAATAGTTATACTCTGTATGACAGCACAAGTGTGGCCGTGTGCTTTGGAGCTTGCGCTCTAGAATCATACTCCCTGAACCTGCGACTTTCTTAACACGAGATTGGAAAATTTACCTAGCTGTCTCGTACCTGAAGTTTCTTGTTTTCTCAATGGGAATAAGACTGCCTGATCCATAGTGTCATTATTGGGCACTTAACCCTTGTGTGAAACAATCTACTGCCATGTTTGGTATATACCTAATAATGATAACAATAACTGCTAAAATATATGGGGTATTTAGAATACACCAATACACCATAGTGCAAATCTTTCAAGTATATCATCTCATATAATCCTTATAGGAACCTTTCTAATACAGAAGGTTCTATATTGTCCTCATTTTATAGATAGAGACCCTGAAATTTAGAGTTTCAGTAACTTGACCAGTAGCTAGGAAATGGTGGAGGTGGAATTTGGTGGGATTCAAGATTCACCCTTTTAACATTAACACATACTATTAAGACTTTCAAGACACTCTTTTCATTAAGTCTTGGGGTTAATCTTGATATTTGATCATACTTTCAAGTTCATCTCAGGAGGTCTATGACTTAAACACTTTAAAAGAATTTGGGTACTGGTATAGATATGAGATTGCCATATAAATTTATATACACATATATACTATATATCTGTAACATATATTTATACATACATTTTATATACATACACATACAAAATATGGTGTGTCTTTAGATGCTTAACCATCCTATCAGTATTACCTGGGGGAAAGAGATATTACCTGCTGGAACAAGATTCTGAGCATAGTTTTAAACACTGCATGTTTGATCCTTGAACTGACTTTGATGGCTTTATGGGATTGTTTAGAATATTATCTCCAGTTCTTCCTTTGACAGTCTTAGGATCAGTTCCTGTCAGTTTCTTTTTTACCTAAGACCAAATTTTTCTCCCATTAACTCACCTCAAAAACTTCCTAATATGTTGTAAACTCTTTGCAGACAGGGATTAAATCCCTTTATCTTTCCAAATCAAGCACAGTACCTGGATTCTTACCTTGAATATTGTAGGAGCTTAACAAATGGCTTATTGGTTAAATTAATTAATTAAAAATGAGACTACTAGATAGCATATATCTTATTGGGCTTCAGCAGCAGTAACTGAAAAGTCCAATTTCCCAAAAGCTGTACTCAATCCTAGTTAATGTTATTTCAAAGAGGAACTTTGTCAGGATGATATAAAAATTTAATTAAATGAAAATAGCAATTTATTTCTCTTTTACTAATAGCCCCACATAAAATGCCATTTATTAAATGGATAAACAATTCTGGTTTTCTCAAAGTACCATAACCAAGGCATAATACGGAGTTTTTAAATGATTTGTATTTCATATTATAGAGCTTGCTTAGTTAATGTTTCCAGTTATTAGGCATTAAGAAATTTTAAGTGAGGAACAAGATTATGAAATAGATATGCAAACATAGAGGTAGAGACTGTAGAGTTTGAATAACTTAATATTGTTCTAACAAGCCTAATGTCATTTTGCCCTTTCTTCATTTAGTAACTAAGCCATTTCCACCAGTATTTTAAATATGGCCTATGATTCAATGAAACTTTTTGAGTTCCTACATTAAATCATTTTAGGACATTGGAAGTAAGAGTTAGCAAATCATTGCTAAATCATTACCAAATAATAAGCTAGTAAGGGTAAATGCAACTTACTGAAAATCCCAATATTAAAACAAATAGCTTATGCACTGAGATGTCATAATGCAGCATTTGAGCTTTCTGTACCTTACTAACTCAGATCCTGGGTCTTCCTCACACAGGACCACTGCAAACATTTTCCTTTATGAAAATTAGAGACTCATGCTTTTTCCTGTGTAAAAATTTTGAGTACGTTGACAACAGAACAGTCCTGCATCCAGGCCTGAAAAAAGAGACTGTGCATGTGTAAAGGAGACCCTTTAGGCCTTCTTTGGTTATTTTGAACTGTACCCTCTTGTAAGAGGGGAAAAGGAGGAATGGGAATGAGGGATAGATCAGACATCACTAGCTCTGGGACTTCATAGCGTCTAGTTTCAACTCACCTAAATTGTGGCTTCATAAACCAAACTTATTTTTAAATCAGTCACCAGGGCATCTACATTCTATTAAGAACCACATAAAACTACTGCTGAGAGGGCGTACCTTGGTTCACCCCGGCTCTGTGAGAGTGAGATGGGGCACATGTCCTGGTAGGAGCAAACTGGTATACACCCACATGTGGCCCAATTTTCAGGGTTCATATATTTACATATTATTGGCAGTAGATGAAGCCTCTGTACCACCATCCCCTGTAGTCTACCCTGCATGGTATAGAAACTGAACCACTCAGAATTGGGCCTCCTACATCCCATGAGAGGTACCCAGATGTGCCAGTGAGTGTGTACAAGGCCAGGCTCTTCAATTATGGATGCCAATGTAGATGTACATGACAGAGAACCTTTTCCATTGCTTTAGGTTTCAACAGAGAAACCCAGTATCTCCTTTCCTGCCATCACAAATGTCCTCACATCCACTTTGTGGATGTTGTAATCCCCTCCCCAGCTATGTTGCTCTTGTGTTATCCCAGATTCACTTTATATAAAGTGCATGGCATTCTGTGAATTACTCAGGACAATTCAGTGTTTCTATATTTAATGTCTAAAATAGAAACTTGAGCTTTTTTCATTTATATTTTCCACATTTTACATAAATTAATGCTTATACTCCTTTATACTTCAAGATTTTTTCTAAATGGAATGTTATTTTAAAAATTCAGATCACATAAAGTATAAAAACATGTTAGTTATCTATCCTCAAGTACTATGGTTAGAAATACATGGTCGCCTGAATTTCTGAACAAAAGGTAGTACATATGCTCCCTTAGATGGGCTGAGTCTTTGTAAGACTTGCTCATATGAGCTAGAACATAGGAAAGTTCTTACATCATTAGTGCCCCAGAGTCTCAGTCTGGAGTGAGTTCAGTTGCTAAAGGGCTCGATCTCCCACCAAAAACACAAATCCCAACGTAAGTTTAATCTAGTTTTAATTCACCTAAAATATGTTAGGCTGGACTGGAAAGATTAGCTCATTTAAGAAATGTCTTTTAATGACATAAATTCACACTGAGAAATGTAATTCACTATGAAGTTTACATAGCCTTTTATTTTTTAATTTTTATTATGGAGCATTTCAAACACAACAATTAGAAGAGGATAATGAATACTTGTACATCATTGCCTGGTTTCAATAGTTATTAATATTTTGTCAATTATGTTTTATTCAAAGTCTTCCCTCTCTTCTCCCTTGCCTGATAGTATTTTAAAGTAAATTTCAGACATCATGTCAATCCATCTGTAAGTATTCAGCACATATTTCTACCTTATAAGCCTTTTTTTTAACCATAACCTTCATCGCATATCATACCTATAAAATTAATAATTTCCTATTATCTGGTACTCCCCCATCTTTACATTTCCCTGATTCTTTCAGAAATATCTTTTACAGATTAGTTGTTCAAATTAGAATTCATGTAAGGTTTATGCATTGTATTTGGCTGTTTATATCCCTCGGGTCTCTTTTTTCTATATAAATATTTATATATTTTTCTTTAGATTTGCTTATAACTCATCAAGGGGGTTTAATGGGAAAAATTGCTACCAAAATGAATGCTTTAGGCTTTGTTTAAGTCATTAATTTGTACATTCTCTACATTTTCAGATCATACATATTTAATGGTGAAATGTGGAAGGCTGGGAAAAATAGGGGAAAAAGGATTTTCCGTTTGTGGTTCAAAAAGGAGTCATGAATTGATTTTATTATTCAAGGGCAAAAACCAAATGTAGACATTTTGCCCCCATCCTATCTGAGTTCAAGTATGTCTATATTAAATTACATCTTAAAGCTATACTGCAATTTGACCTAACCAAGATATTACTTTATGAATATAACTTTGTAAATAATGAAGCATTTGCTTCTGAGATTTTATCTTTTTTGTCTTTCAGATTTTGGTCTTGTGTTTCTGTATAATAAATTCAAACTAAGCAATACTTTCTTACCAAAATGAGAATTCATATTTTTCTGCTGTTAGCAATTAACATACTTAAATGGTATGTCTACTTGACAGTATTTCCTTTAAACTCAGTTTCGTAACTGAAAAACATTTTCCTTTGTAAAATAATTGAACCAAATATCTGCTTCTTTTTTAATACTTATTTTTCCATTCTAGCAGTTTGGAGCATTATTTTCTTTCAACATGGGTAGGAGTACAGAAAGAACTTATATTGCCACCACAGTTTTAACACTACCATCCTCAATTTAAATTGTGCAGTGCTGCTAAAATGCCTCAAGATTTTACCGTTTCTTTTTATAAATTCTCAGTCTTGTGATATCTTTCCTTTCTTAGGACATGAACGAGTCTGCCAAACAAGAAGATATTTTGGAATCTACAACAGATGCTGCGGAATGGAGTCTAGAAGTTGAACGTGTACTACCACAACTAAAAGTCACGATTAGGACTGACAATAAGGTATCAAAGAGAAAACACATTTTGTTTAAAAAAATTTTTAGAAGGCAGTTTTAGAGTGGCAGTACTCCAAATTATACAAATTGGAGAACAGTGGTAGGGTTCAGTTTCCAGTGTTTTGTCTTAAATAGAGATTTTTAAACTTGTTGAATGAATAAATAATGTATTATAGTCCAAAATGTACAAAATAATTCTTTGAAAAAATGATTTGGAACACATCATGTTTCACTAGGATTGACGGATATTTTCTCAATACGTTTCAGTGTATTTTCTTGGAAATCATACTTTGTTGAGATGAATAGGAATCCCATGACTATACCAACTGATTGGAGTTTAAAAAAGGTTTAGATGAGATGGATCAGCGGCGTAAGCGCCTGCCTTGCAAGCGCGAGGGCCCGAGTTCGACTCCGGAACCCACATATGAAAAAGGGGCCGGTGATATCGTTCAGCAGCACGGGCGCCTGCTGGCGTGTGAGGTCCTGAGGTCGACCCCCCAGTACCCACAAAAAATAAGAATAAAAATAAAAATAAAAAAGGTTTAGAACTCTACTGAATAACAAAACCAAAGGCAACAGTTGCCTTAGATAATCTATTCAGCACATATGACTAAAAGTTACATGTGAAGAAGACAATCAAGAAACCATATATAGTAAGATTTAGGGATTAAGCCAAATGAGCTAGCTATTGTATCAAATATCTGTAATTGTATAAATAATGACTTTGGGACAAGACAATGCTGTTCTCCTTAGCAGAATAATAACCTCTACAAAGATTTTTTTAAATGGAAATAAGTATTCTCATCCTGAGAGTGTAGATATAAACCCCTAGAAT
Organism: Erethizon dorsatum; assembly: GCA_028451465.1. Taxonomy (NCBI): domain Eukaryota; kingdom Metazoa; phylum Chordata; class Mammalia; order Rodentia; family Erethizontidae; genus Erethizon; species Erethizon dorsatum. The sequence continues at coordinate 73,462,449 of CM051831.1, forward strand.
TATGGAAACAAGGCTCTAGAGAAGTTTATCACTCTGAAAAATGTGTTCTTCTGTCTGCCCCCAAAGTAGAAGCCCTGCACTGATCACTGTTTTCAGAGTGTCTTGGAAGCTAATTGATTCTTAGAATGTATTTCAGAGCAGGTAAGAAGTAGCCTATACTGAAACAGTTTGAGATGAACAGGAGGATGAGGAAAGAGTTCTTACTAGACTGTAAACAGCTATGCAACAAATTCTATCCAAGATAAGTGGACATATCCTGCAGCCTGTTTACCATGTATCAATCAGTCATTCATTAAATATGAATCAATCATTATGGGTACAGCTGTTATTTAACAATATTGGAGATACATTCATTTTTTTAATAGCTCTCATATGTAAATATATATTAATAAGAATTTCTTCACTGGTTAGATCTTCACGAGAAGTTTTAATTTACAAAAATAGTGGTTCTTTTTTTGTAAAAAATATAATTCCTAACTCTTTGCTTTTGTGAGAGCAAATTCTGTTCATAAGATTTAAAATCATTATTATTGTGATTCTTGTTAGAATAACATGTTAAAATAATTCTGCAGTTGGGAACTCTCAAGTACAGTTTAATCCCAGAAGGAAGCAAGTATAATTCATTTACTTGAAACTAAGTAACCCGTTGAAGTCAAACATCTCATTTAGAGCCTAATAGGGATTTTTTGGTTTCTGTTTTAGCACAATCATTCATTTCTACATAATAGAATAACTTAAGAAAGAATATACATACAATTGAAAGCACATACTGTACTGTTTTACAAAACTAAATGCAAGTCAAATTTTGTAATAGACCTGTATTGCAATAATCAAAATTCTGAGTTTGTAGAGAATCAGTGTTCTGATTTGGGAAAGAATTAACTAATGGAAAGTAGGACTCACTTTCATGCCATACTATCAGCCTTAATCTTATGAGGATATACTGTGCCAAAGGATTTACACAATCAAGTTTATGGGCAGCATTCCAAAGTACCAGATAATGTTCTTTCTTTCAGTACTTTTTAGAATATGCAGATATCATTTTGAATTTAGATTTTCATGGTAAAACATACTGATCTAAAGTCATAACTTTAAGGATTTTTCTGTAGACCATTTTAAGTCTTTGTACAGGATTTTGCGAACTATTTTTGAAAGACTTTCAGATGAGAAATGAAACTTTACTGTCAATTCTTTATTCAACTTAAGGAAAATAAAATAAGGGGGTTACATATAAAAAAATAAAGGGGGAATGAATACAGAAAAATAAAATAATCTGGTTACATATGAGGCTTCTTCTCACAGACTTACTATGTTCTTTCATCAGAAGCCAACTTTACACTATGCTAAACCCCATCCTACCTCAACTCCTGACTCTATTAAAATCACAACCTCTCCTTTACTTTTGGCCAACACAATAACTTCTAACAGGCTGTGTAGAAATTTCTACTTTGTGTTTGAGAGGGAAAAAAAATTAATTATTTTGGGATGTTTTGCTGGTCACTATTGGATATGTTTTAAATAGCTTAGACATTGTGGAAGATAAGCAGTAAAGTTCCTCGTTATGTATGAATTTCTTTGAAATGGTTTTTCATTAGTAGTAAATAAATGTCATATTTATTTGGCACTCAATCAAGTATTTGTTTTGCTTTTTTCTCTCACCAGCTCAGTTTATTCCTTCAGTGCTTCCTAACAGTGAATTACAAAAAAAGGATAACTTCCTTCTGTTGTTTTTTTGCTTATTGTAATATACATGCTTTGATACAATCCTATCATATACCAATATTTTATTTTGTATATTCTCCATAATGTTGCCATCAAGTTTTTATTGCTAAACTAGCTTAGCCCTGTTGTCTGGTACCATTTGCTTCTGTTGCCAGTTTTCAAAGAATGTAAACTAATTTTAATATTAGCTTAAACAAAATAGAATGAGAAAGGCAAATATGTTGCCAAAAATACAAATAATATGCTGCACAACTGAAGATAAAAGGGTCTTTGTTAGATGCTGATTTCAATGGACTACATTAGTAATTCCCTCTGTAGTGTTGGTTATAAGGAACGCTCCCGTTGATTACTTCTAAGGTAATTGTATACCCAGAGACCAACTCAGATCTGCCCCAAATTGAAATAATACATCTGAAGACGCAGTGAAAAGTTCTACCAAGAGAGTCTAGTATAAAACTAGAGTTCGTGCCACTCTAGTAAGTCCTCAGTCATGACCAAGTAGGTGAGACTTGGGAGTCAGGTCCTTAGTTGGAGGGCACTTAAACTAAAATCCACATCGGTGCTACCAAAAATCACCTAAGGGGATTGTTAGTATACTGTAATTCTACATTTTTTTTTTTTTTTATGTGGGTTCCGGGAGTCAAACTCAGGACCTTGCGCTTGCCACGCAGGCGCTTATGCCGCTGAGCCATTGCACCGGCCCTGTAATTCTATATTTTATATTTGTTGTCCCACCTTCCCTGTATTTTTACTCATTATTTCTTTTACTCTTTTCTCAGTTTTAATCCTCTTTTTTTTTTATTGTTTTTTTAAGACAACAGCAGTGCTACACAACTGCTGTGGTAAATTTAAAGCTAAACTAGAGCAAATAACATCTGTGATTATATTCAGATTACGCTTAGACCTATAACTGGTTAAGAATTATCCTAATGTCTGAATCTTTTTAAAATGCAATTTTGCCTTTAATTATACAAACAGTATAGAACCAGTGTTTCACGGATGAAGGGGGCAGACAGTCTGCTGTGAATTAGCAGGTAGCGATTACCCATTTAATCTATTCTGAGTCTCTGATTTGTTGAGCAAAGAAGATGAGCCTGACCCACATGCCTTCCCTTGGTCCCAGTTCATATTTACACGAGTTATTTACTGTGTGACTCTGTGCAAGTTATTTTAGCTCGCTGTTCATCCTTTTCCTAAACTGAAAATGCAGCTAATTATATTACCTCTCAGAGTTGTGGAATTTCAATAGTATCTGAATGTAGCTAATACCTAGTAAATGTTAAATGTTGTCATGGTACATTATTATTGTATTCTATTATAACCCTTTAATATTTTGTGCCTATATCAAAATTCAGGAAGAATTTATAAAATTTCTGTGGTAATGCTTCTATAATTTAAGGCACATTTGTAAACATCAGCTTTATATTCTTAATGGGGCTGTAATCAGATTCATAGAACTATCACTTTGGTAAATCTTTCCAGTTTTTTTCCCTAGTAAATGTATATATAATATAATAGTAATAAACTGGCATTAACCAATGTGTTAAGCACTGTATTAACTTATTTAACCCTTTCTACTACCCTGTGAAAGGCAGGTACCTCTTACCACAAATGAGGAAACACAGAGACATTAAGGAACTTGCGTTCGCCTTGCCTTCTTAAGTGATACGGTGTTTGAGATGACAACTCAGGCTTTTGCCTAATCAATTAGAGACAGTGTAGCAGATGATTAAAATCCAAACTTTGGGCCTATGTTGCTTGTATAAAACCTGGCTGTAGCAGTAAATAGCTGTTGGATTCTGTGGGCAAGTTACTAGACTGCTCTGTACCTCAGTTTTCCCATCTGTAAAATGGAATTTATTAAAATATCTCCCACAGTGAGTTTTTAAAGGATTAAATGACTGAACATATCTAAAGCACTTAGGGTGGTGTCAGAAGAGTCACTTACGTTATGTTGACCCCATGTGTGCTTTTATTTATACAATGAGATTATGCCTGATCAAAGTATTTTATATAAATGTAGGAATCTGCCAAAATGAAACTCATTAATCTGTATAACCAATAAAAAAGTGGAAAAAAATTAGTTCATAAGCATTTCTATACATTGTTAAAAATTATAAATAGTAACTTTAATGCCTATTTATAGTTCTTGAAGGTTATCATCAGTACCCAGCTGACTGCCAGAGAGAAGAGCTGGCTAGGCCAAGTAAGTGGGTTAAAGTCAGCCCAAGAGACAAAGGAGGAAGGTGCAGTGGGAGGACAGAGTTACACCAGAGCTGGAGGCTAAAATACAGGCCAGCATAAGAACCATAGGGTCTGACAGCACAGACCAATAGCAGGGCACGGATCGTACCAATGAGTCACTTTAGAGAAACAAGTGATCACTGAAGGTAAAAGTCCCATTGAAAGGTAAAAAATGGAAGACAGGAAGCAAAAATGAAGAATTAAATAGAAAACTAGATTTAGGAATTTTCTAACTCATTGCTGCAAGAGTGTACAGTCAGATCAACGTGTATGTTGTAGCTGCCATTATTTTTTGTTTCAGTTTTTGTGAGTAGTTCTCTTCCTGGGTACTTTCTGTCAATTATTGAAGGATAATAGTTCCCCATATGATTGAAAAAGTTTTAATTGTATAACATGTATTTTTATATTTTTAAGTGAATCAGTTGGCAGTTGCTGAGTTAAATGTAACAATAGTTAAAGCTGAGCTAACAAGTAGTTCTACATGTCCACTATTGATGGGGAAATAGACATAGATGAATAGTAATGCAGGTTTTCATTTTCCATATTATTAATTTGAATGTCTAAATAAATAATACTGTTTCTTAAGGAAAATTATTCTATTTTTTTGAGTTTTCCTTATAATGTAAAAAGTAAACTTTATTTTCTTGAAATAAATGGAGATGATTCAAATGAGAATAACCAAAGGCTGTTTATTTGAAACTTGCTATAGGAAGGGAGTTAGCCACCATCATTAGCATTTGGCAGAAACTCTAAGGCAGGAGAGAAATTTTTGAAAAATATGTTAGCAGAGCAAAGGAAGGGCTTCAGATACATGCAAATATGACTGTAAATCTGGAGGTGGGCTAAACCAAAAGCAGAGGATCCTGTGTGATTGGTTGCTAGGAGGAGATATTTGGCTTTCTCTAAATGTTGGTCCTAAGTTTGAAGGCGGTGCCCAGCAAAATCAAGGAAGCTGGCCATCACTAAGCTTTAAATGTCAGGGCTGATGGTTACATAGGTTATGATTTGGCTACTGGTGTGAGTCCAAACTCTGTGTCTGTGTTTGGGCTTGCATTGTCTACTGTCCATTCATATATTCAGTCTCTCAGCTCTGTTCATGACCCAAAGGAAAGTGGGTTCTTAAAATCATCAATGCTATTAACAAAGTTTATCAACAGAAATATTTCCTAAGGTTTTTTTTTTTTTTTTTTTTTGTTAACCACAGTGGAAACCAAGTAAACATTAATATTTGTTCTTACTCCCAGAATTAAGGAAGACCAGAAAGTGTGGAATCAGGCCTTAACATAGGCCTTTTTCTTCAATTGTGTAGTATTTACCCTAAAAGATTGTACATTTTAATGATTTAATTTTAGGCATTTAAGGCAGTGAACAAATGTTCTAAATGTTCTAATTAAAATTCTGATTAATAAGTGTTATGGCTTATGTCTAGATGTCCCCCCAAAGTGTCATGCAGTCATTGGTGGGGCTTTTTCAAAGGCGGCTGGATTTAGAGTATGTTATGCTGGGATTGATTCTTGGTGCAATACTAGGCTCAAGGGCACTAGGATTAAGGGTGTGAATGCTACTCGCCTTAAGTAGCCTGGATAAGATATAAGGGATACAAAGAGCCATGGTCATCCCTCGTTGCTTTGCTACCTTCTGCCTGCCATGGACTGTTTCTCCTCTGCAATGCCTGTCTGCCCTGCCACCCTGCCTTGTAGCCAGCCAATATGGACTGAAACCTCTACAAAATGTGAGCAAAATAAATCTTTCCTCCCTTAACTTGTGGGTATTTTGTCTCAGCAATGAAAAAAGTAAGACAATAGCTTAAATAGATTTTTTTCAAATTATGATTAAATATTTGCTTTGGTTTTTTCTTGAGATAGTTGGGTAGCTACCCCCTTCATCCCACTAAAATGTCTCTAATAATTATGTAAATCTTCAGGTTCATTACAAGGAATTTAGATATAGAGATTACTTTTTAAAGGCTTTGGAAGTAGTACAGCATGTGTTTCTAATTATCTTAAACCTTTGTTTCATTGAACTGCTTTTTTATCTCCTTTCCTGTTCTTCAGTGTCTTTTTCAGAGTGCAGCTGTAAAAAGAACCTTAAACTTTAAATTCAACTCCAAGCAATTGGCTTTTGTTTTAATGTAAATAAACCATACAGGTGTTGCCCTGGGTAATTTACAGCAGGAAACCTTTTAGGAAGAGTCATTGTGCTAAGGATAAAATTATTGCAATAGTCTTGAGCCCTGGGGCTCTCTAGTCACTGTGAGAGCTAAAACCTAAGAGGGAGGAGAGAGGCCTCCCTTAATCAGCAGGTGGAATCCCATTTAAATGAACCTTGAGGGACCACAGAACTGCTGTATTAGATCTCATTCTCTTTGAATTGGGAGCCAAATCCTGCCGAAAGTTACAGGGGTCGGTTTTCTCTTTTTATTGTTGTAGACAAATCTGTATCATGAAGCAATAGAGAGTAGTTCTCTCATTCGAAAGCACTAGAGAAAGTAACTTGCTTTGACCTTCTGCCATCACAGTGTTTAGATGCAGTATAAGAAGATGTTAATAAATTATAGCTTTTCTAAATATTTCTGACCTGCAGGGATTTAAAAATTGTTGCAGTTTGGAAATAAAGAGCATTTCCTTAAGATTTATTTTCTGGTTGTTGGATAGGATACAGTAATAGGATTCTTGCATCTGTGGGCCAAAAGGTATAAAATATTCTGTGGGTTGGGATACAGGCATACCTTTTATAGTTATTAAAATAGGATTCTGCCTGTTATTTGAATAATAGAGAAGCTACATTTCTATTGCTTAGAGATTTTCTGGTAAATAGAGCTTCTGTTTAGAAATATTAATGCAATTTAAAGAAAAATATAAAGCACGAAATTTAAAAAATCAGCTGTTACAATTACCAGTAACAAATGTAAATACAGGTGGCAATAAGTTGGTCTCCATGAGGCTCCATGCAGGAATGATAGAGCCAATTACTGTCACAAATGTTTGTAATTGTATCTATTGCTGGGAGACAATAAATGCTTTTTAATATAGCAGGACCATAAATGTACGTGCTGCTGTTGTTTAAACAAAATACAATTTTCAGCAAATTTATCCTTGAAACACCTGCTATAATCAAAAAGAGGTGAATGCTATTAAAATAAACTGCCTAAATTAACTAGAAATACATACATTTTTGGAGCAGCCTGCATGATTACTCAACTGTCACATCGTCTCAGAATGAGGGAAGAGACTCACTGATAGACTTTTACAGCAAGCTTTCTCTAAGAGACTACGCAAAACAGAACATTCATTTGGCCTGCTGCATATTTTTAAACAAGGTGTTATTTTGTGTATTTAAAGTTGTATTTCCAAGGGCATCTGTTTTTTGCTTTCTTGCATGTGAGTCATGGATGGATATCAGGGTTCTGGGAGAAAATACTGTGCTTAAAATTAATACTGTAAAAATAACAGCACAGGGTGGAGAAAACCTCAGCTATCCTTAAGCAACTGAAAAGATTTTTAGTTACTTCTGTCACAGTTTTGTTGAACATTCAGGATATTCTTTGTTTAAAGATAGTTGATGATGCTTTCTGTTTACCCTGAGTGTGATAAATGTTTCCACTGGATGGGGAAAGGTTCCATTTATCACAAATTGAAATAGAACAAATATTTTTTCTTTAGAGATTACTATCAGCTATAACTGAAGAGCATCAAGAGTGGTGGCAGGTTTCAAGGAAATAACCAGTAAAGACTACATGTTTTGTAAACACTGCAGAGGGACGTAACTAATGCCTCCTTGCTGACATACCTTGAATAGACATTTGTGATTGAGAGCAGTGAATTAATACATATTGATTATAATTAAAATGTCTAGACTGCCTAAATATTTCATTATTGGAAAGTATGATTTAATGTTTCCTTTAAATTACTTAATATAATATGTGAATTGAAGCAGAAACCATTTGTCAGAGGCCTTCCTACCAAATGGGCTTTTTATTGACTTGACTCATTTTTTTCAGTCAACCATATTAGCATACTTCTCATTGTCACTATGTTTTATTTAAAATTTTCTAATTACTGGACAAATGTATCCCAAAGGTTTGTATCCCATTATATTTTATTCTATTTCCTTGTTCCAAAATAACAATTTATGTTTCTTGTTTCTTTAAATATGCAGGAGGTGACTATTATTTTTGTTTGTTTGATTACTTGTTTTGGGAGAAGAGTTTTTAGTATCAGTATGAGATCCAAGTCTTGATTAGTAGATTCTTGAAGATGGGAGGGATCTTCAGGATCTTGGTCCAGCTCTGCACAATGTCCTGCAATAATTAAATGCTGATTTCTGATTTGACCTATGAATGTCTGCCTTGCCAAATCTCTTCTCTGGCTTTGTAACTTCTTCTATAGACTAGAAACTTTCACAGAGAAGATGTAAAAGGAATGTGAGTGGAGTAATCATGAGAAATATATCTGAGTCAGCATTTGAAAACTCTTTAGTAAAAGATGGCTAGTAAAGATAGATAAATATATAGAAAGTAGGAAGAAAAACATATTTCTAATAATCTTGATAATTTTCACACACCCTGCAATAAGTAGACTACAATATATACCACAACATACACTGACATATAGTGGTCCCTCTTGTCCCTGGAGTACATGTTGAAAGACTCCCCCTGGTTGTCTGAAAGCACAGGTAGCACTGAACCCTATATATATTTTGTTTTTTCCTGTATATTCATACCTATGATAAAGCTTAATGTATAATTTAGGCATAGTAAGAGATTAATAACAATAGCTATAATAAACTAGAACAATTATAATACTATACCAAAAGTTAAGTGAATATGCTCCCAAAATATCTTATTGTACTGTATTTACCTTTTGATGATATAATGTGAGATGGCACAATGACCATATGATGAGATGGACTGAGGTAAATGATGTAGGCAGTAGGATGTAGCATCAGGCTACTAGGATTACTTGACTTCAAGCACGGAGATACTGACAGTCATTCTCATAACCAAGATGGCTGCCAGATGACTAGCAAGCCACTAAGTGACCAGCAGGAGGACGCTATATACAGTGTGGTTTTGCTGGACAAAGAGATGATTCTCATCCAGCCAGGATGGAACAGAACAGCATGAGATTGCACCACACTATTTAGAATAGCACACAATTTAAAATTTATGGATTGGTAATTTCTGGAATTTTTCACATAATGTTTTCAGAGCTCAGTTAACCATAAATAACTAAAACAGAAAAGACTATGCTGCTAACAGTGGAAGAAAAAATATCATACCTAAAAATGCACAAAAGCTACATCCTGTCATTACCTTTCAACCCAATGGGTGTTTTTCATTAAGAAAGTAATTCAATACAATGAAATAATTACTTACTTGAATGGGCAGTCTCACTTGTCTTTTTCTTCTTCTCTCACACACATGCTTAAACACACAAATACATACAAACAGTCAGCAGTGGTTAAACTGGAAACTCTGACAATGAGAACAAGAAGAGATGGCAGATCTGCTTGGGTAAAGTGAAAAACAAATACAGATAATGTCTCCCATTAGGGAAGAAAGTATCCTGTTTAGGAGAGAGATACTCTGCTCATATCCTTGCAGAAGGCATAATAGTCCGGTTCCAGAAATACTTGCTGTAAGTATTTAGACATATGTAGATCTGTCAAACTATCTTTCCATCTTTTCACTTAATCTGATTTCCTGCCATCAGATTTGCAAAGAATTCTATATTGATCATGACTAAGCTTTTTAATGTGCCATAGGAGCTATCCCACATTGAAATCCTGAAAGTGGTTACTTTTGGAGTGCATCTCGCACTTGGCCCTGCCTCTCTACCACTGCAGCTACAACTGTAATTTAGTTAAATCTCAATCTCTCAGTTTCTCTTTCTCTCTCTCTCTCTCTCTCTCTCTCTCTCTCTCTCTCTCTCTGTTGAAACAGAAATAACAGAGATAGGGTGTCCAAATCCCCTTACTAGGAAGGATTTGCTGTCTAGTTGCAGAAAGTGTGGTCAGCAGACAGCCACTACCTGTCCCCTTTTTCCATTGGCAGAGAGGTACCTAACTCAAGGTGTCATCCTTCCCAGAGCAGCTTGCATCTGGACTTGTGTGTGATATTTCCAGTTTGGGACCATTATAAATAATGATACTGTGAAAATTCTTCTACATGCTGTTTGTTAAACTTCTGTGTGTGTTTCTACTGGAATTTCTACCAGGAGTGGAATTACTAGTAGTATATGTGTATGTCCAGCTTTATTAGACCCTGCCAAATAGTTTTTGAGAGTGACTATAAAATTTATACTACTTCCAATACTATATGAAAGTTCCAATTGCTGTAGATCTTTATCAACATATAGTATTTAGTCTTTCTTATTTTAGTCACCAGGGTAGGTGTGTTGTGATATTTCACTGTGGGTTTAATTTGCATTTCCCCGTTGACTAATGATGTTAAATTACTTTTCTTGTTTATTGAGTATTTGGATATCTTTTACTATTTGAGTTCTCTGGTTTTTCTTTAGATTTGTAGAAATTCTTTATATATTCTAGATTCAAGTCTTTTTGTCATATATATGTGTGTCTGTGTGTATATATCACATAACGCAAATATCAACTATTTAGCTTCTTTTTCATTCCCTTGTTTGTGTAGTATGACAAAAATTGGCTTAATTTTAATATATTCAAAACAATCTTTTTAGGAGGGAGTCAGTATAGCTAATAGCTTGTTTAAGAAATCATTGTTTGGGCCGGTGATATAGCTCAGCGGCATAAGCGCTTGCCTGGCAGGCGCAAGGTCCTGAGTTTGATTCCCGGTACCCACAAAAAAAAAAAAAAAAAAAATCATTGTTTACCCCAATGTTACCCCCAAAATATTTTCCTGTTTGCTTCTTGAAGCTTTATTGTTTTGCCTTTCATATTGAGATCTGCAGTCCATCAAAGTTTGATTCTTGTGTATGGTATGAGGTAGAACTCAACCTTTATTTTTGTATGTATAAGCAACTGACCTAATAATTTATTGAAAAGGTTATTCTTTAAGTAGACCATTGCTTTGTTACAAGTCAAGTGAGCATGTATGTGTGGGTCTGCATCTACCTCTATTTTATTACATTAGTCTATTTGTTATTATTTGATACTATACAAAATATCTTTCCTATTTATTTTGTTTCTTTGTTGCTGGTGTATAAAAATACAATACTTTTTTATCTTTATATCCATCTAGCAAACTTACTCAATTCAGTTATTCGATCCAAAATGCTTTTTCTGCATTTACAATTATGTCATCTGCAGATAATGTCAGTCTTTCTCCATGAACATACCTTTTTATTTTGCCTAATATACTATTTAAGAACTCTAGCCTTATACTAGGTATAAGTGGTATTAACTGAGAAAGTTTTCAATATTTCATTTTCACAGTTAAGTATCATGCTGTCTTTGTGACTTTTAAATATCTTCTACTAGATTGAGAAAGTTATCTTTTGGTCATAATTTCCAGTTATGCTTTAGATCTAAAATATTCCTCAAAGTCTCATGTGTTTGGAAGGTTCTTGGATCATGGGACACTGTATCCTCAGTGGATTCATCCATTGGTAAGTACAGTAGCTGAATGTCCTGTTAGGAGGTGGGGCCCAATTGGACATGGGTCACAAGGAGTCTGGAAGGGTATGTTACTGTCCCTGGCTCTGCCTTTGTCTCTCTCTGCTTCTTGGATGCCATGAAATGAGCAGCTTTCCTCCGCCGTGCTGTTTCTGCCTTGGAGCCAGCTGACTTGGGACTGAACCCACTGAAAACTGTGAGCCAGATAAATCTCTCCTCCTTTAAATTGAGGGTGTTGGGTATTTTGTCCCAGTGACAGGAAAGTGATTAAGACATTTGTTAAGACTTTTTATCATGGAAAGATGTTAAAGTTTTTTTCAAATGACTTTTTTCTTTATTTGTTAAGATAATCATACAATTACTCTCTTCCTATATTCTCTCTGTTTTGGTGGATTATATTGATTTTTTTATTTTTAATTTAGACATATATATATATATATATATTTATGGGGTATATTTAGATAGTTTGATACATGTATATAATGTATAATAATCAAATTAAGAATAATTAGCATTTTCTTCTACTTAAACATATGTCATTTCTGTTAGGAAACTTCAAATTCTACTCTTCCATTTTTTTGTGAAATATATTTAATTTTTATAAACTGTGGTCACCCTACCTAATGGTACCATATAATACTAGAATTTATTTAACTTATTTTGATACCGACTATCCAGCTTCTCCGTAATCCTTACTATTCCTATGTCAAGTGACTGTGACCTACTTTCGGTTTCTATGAAATCAGCTTTATCTTCCACATATGAGTGAGAACATATGGTATTTGTCTTTCTGTGCGTAGCTGTTTTCATTTTAACATAATATCCTCCATTCCATCAACATTGCTGCAAATGCTAGGATTCTATTCCTTTTAATAGCTGAATAGTATTCTGTTGTGTATATACAGTATACCATGTTTTCTTCATCCATTGATGAACACCTAAGTTGATTTCATATCTTGGCTGTTGTGAATACTGCTCCAATAAACATGTAAGAACAGATGTGTCTTCAACATACTGATTTCATTTCTTTTGGATATATACCCAGAAATGAGATTGCTGGATCATAGGGTATAGTAGTTCTATTTCTAGTTTTTTGAAGAACCTCCATACTGTTTACTGTATGTTGTACTAATTTACATTCCCACCAAGAGTGCCTAAGACTTCCCCTTTCTCTACATCTTCATTGGCATTTGTTATTTTTTGTCTTTTTGATAACAGACGTTCTAACTGTAATGAGATGGTATCTCCTATAGTTTGTATCTTAAGCACACCCCAAAGGCCCATGTATTAAAGGTGTGGTTGCCAGCCTGTGAACTACTGAGAGGTAGTAGAATCTGTAAGAAGTGGGGCCTATTGGGAGGAAGTTAGGTCGCCAGAGGGGACATGCCCTTGAAGAAGACACTGGGAACCGTGCCCTTTCTTCTCTCTCTCTCTTTGCTTCCCGATCACAATGAGGTGAGCAGCTTCCTCTGCTAAGAACCCCCACCATTTTCACCACAAGCCCCAAACCACTGAAACAGTGAGCCACACTAAACCTTTCCACCTTAGAAGTTGAATCATCTCAGGTATTTGTTACAGAAATGGAAAGCTGACTAGTACAATATCTTATTGTTCTTTTGATTTGCATTTCCTAGATGATTAGTGTTATGTTTATGTGTTAGTGTTAGTGTTAGTGTTATGTTCTAGATGGAGAATGTCCCCTAAAGGCCTCACAGTCTCATAGGTGGGGCTCTTGGAAGGTGCTTGAGTCATGGGGACTATGCAGCTGACTGGGTGTGAGGAAGTGGAGTCTGGTCTGGAGAGTCGGGTCACTGAGTGTGTGATTTAGGAAGTTGTATCTCCCTCCCCAGCTTCTGCCTTCTCTCTGCTTCCTCACTGCCATGATTTAAGTAGCTTTTCCTCCACTATGCCCCTCTATCATGTCGTTTTGCCTTGGAGCTGCTGACTGGAGACGAAACTGTGGGCCCAAAGAAACCTCTCCTTCTAGGAACTGTGTGTGTCACATATTCTGTCTCAGCAACAAGAAAAGTGACTAAGACATCAAACACTTTTTCATATGTTGTTGGTTATTTGTGTAACTTCTTTTGAGAAGTTATTGGGGTCATTTGCCAATTTTTTAATCAGATACTTGGGAGTGTGGTGTTGAATTTTTTAAGTGCCTTATATATTGTGGGGATATTAATCCTTTTCCAAGGCCAGGTGTGGTGCACACCTGTAATCCCAACACTCAGAAGGCTGAGGCAGGAGGATCGCTGAAAGTTTGAGGCCAGCCTGGGTTATGAAGTGAGTCCTAGGCCAGCCTGAACTACATAGTGAAACCCTGTCTCAAAAAGAAAAAGAAAAAGAAAAAAAAAAATCCCTTTTCCAATGAATAGTATGCAAATATTTTCTCCCTTCCTGTAGATTATCCTTTCACTTTTGTTTCCTTTTTTTTTAACGTGGGTACCGGGAGTCAAACTCAGGACCTTGTGCACCAGCAGGCGCCCATGCCGCTGAGCGATATCACTGGCCCTTTTTTCGTGTGTGAGTACCAGGAGTTGAACTCAGGACCTTGTGCTTGCCAGGCAGGCGCTTATGCCGCTGGGCTATAGTCACTGGCCCCTCTTGTTTCCTTTATTTGCAGGAACTACATAGTTTGATATAATCCTGTTTCTCTATTTCTGCTTTTGTTGCCTGTGTTTCTAGGGTCTTATGCCCAAAGTTAACCCTATACCAGTGTCTGAAAGTTGTTTCTCCTATTTTTTTAAATTTTTTTTGTGGGTACCGGGGGTCAACCTCAGGACCTTGCGCGCCAGCAGGCGCCCATGCCGCTGAGCAATATCACCGGCCCTTTCTTCATATGTGGGTTCCGGGAGTCGAACTCGGGCCCTCGCGCTTGCCAGGCAGGTTCTTATGCTGCTGAGCCATCTCACTGGCCCCCGTTTCTCCTATTTTTGCTTAGTTTCAATTTTGGGTCTTACACCTAGATCTCTGATCCATTTTGAGTCCATTTGTTTTATAGGAAGAGAGGTAGGAATCAAATTTCATTCTTCTACACATGAATATTTTGTTTTCCCAGCACTATTTATTAAAGAAACTCTTTCCTCCCAATGTATGTTTTTGGCACCTTTGTCATAGATCATTTGGCTGTCGATGTATATATTTATTTCTGGGTTCTGGGTGGGTTTTCTGTTGTTGTTGTTGTTGTTGTTGTTGTTGTTTAGTTTTTCTTTTGGGAGTACTGGGAATTGAACCCTTGGAGCACTGAGCTATATTCCCAACACATGTCTTATTTTGACACAGGGTCCAAGTTGCCCAGGCTGGCCTCAAACTTCCAGTTCTCCTGCCTCAGCCCCTTAAGAAGCTGGGATTATAGGTGAAGTCATTGGGTTTTCATCTACATAAAATCATGTCATCCTGCATACCAGGATAATTTGAGATCCTCCTTTCCTATTTGGATCTCTTTTATTTCTTTCTCTTGCCTAATTGCCCTGGCTAAGGCTTCTAGTACTGTGTTGAATAAGAGTTATAAAAGCAGGTATCCTTGTCTTAGTCCATCTCTTAGAGGAAATGCTTTCATCTTTACTCCTTTCATTATGGTGTTTGTTGTAGGTATATCATAGATTGTGTTGAGGTAACTTCCTTCTATAAATAATTTGTTTTTATCATGAAGGAATGCTGAATTTTATGGACTCCCTTTTCTGCATCTATTGAGATGATCATATGGCTTTTGTCCTTTATTCTGTTGGTGTGATATAATATAGCTTTTGTCTATTTACACATGCCAAATCATCTTGGCATCCCTGGGACAAATCTCACTTGATTATAGTGTATCTTTTTTTATGTGCTGTTGGGTTTGACCTGCTAATATTTTTGCATCACTGTTCTTCAGGGATATTTCAGTTTCAGTTTTCCCAGTTTTAATTTTTTGTTGTGTCCTTGTGTGGTTTTGGTGTCAATAATGCTGATCTCATAGAATACCTTTTTGTTTCTTTTTTTTTTTTTTCTTACATGCAGATAACATACTTGAGTCATCTCCCCCCATCACCTACCTTGCCCTACTCTCCACCCCTGTAATGACTTTTGAAAGGTTCTCTCCCTTTTGATTTTTGAAAGGAATATTTTGAGAAGAATTGCTATTAACTTAGAAGTTTGGTAAAATTCAGCAGTGAAGGCATCCAGTGCTGGGCTTTTCTTTATTGGGAGACTTTTAATAACAAATTCATCCTTTTGAGTCATCATAGGTCTGCTCAGTTTGTCTGTATCTTCAAGGTTGGAGTTTTGTCAGGTTATATGTGACACAAATTTATCCATTTCATCACAGTTTCTTGATTGCTTGGTGTGTGTTTGTTAATATGGTCTCCAATGATCCTTTTTATTTCTGTGGTTTCTGTGTCGATTTCTCCTTTGTCAGCTCTCATTTTATTTATTTGGGTCTTTTCTCTTTTTTCTTTATTAGTCTGACTTAAGATTTGTTGATTTTCTTAATATTTTTGAAAAATTAAGTCTTTTATTGGTCTTTTGTAATTTTTTGTCTATTATGCTTATTTCTACTCTGATATTTGAAAATTAAACATGCTTTTGGATGACCAGTGGGTCAACAAAGAAATCAAAAAGGAAATTTAAATAATTTTTTGAAACAAATGAAAATGGAAGCACAACATACCAAAATCTGTGGGATATAGCAAAAGCAGTACTAAAAAGGAAGTTTATAGCAACACATACCTATAGAAGTATCTCAACTTTAGAAAACTAAGGGCCAGTGAGATGGCTCAGCAGCACAAGCACCTGCCTGGCAAGCGCAAGGTCCTGAATTCGACTCTTGTAACCCACATAAAGGAAAAAAAAGGGCCAGTGATATCGTTCAGCGGCACTAGCGCTTGCTGGCAAACACAAGGTCCTGAGGTCGACTCCTGGTACCCACATTAAAAAAAAAAAAAAAAAAAAAAAAGGAAAACTAAGAATTAAAGTCAATGAACTAGAGAAGCAGAAAAATTTGTTGCAGTCACTTTCCTCATTGCTGGGACAGAATGCTTGACACCTGAAACTTAAAGGACGAGAGGTTTATTTTGTCTCGCATTTCAGTACATTGCAGTCTGGCTCCAAGGTAAGGGCATCAGGGCAGAAGAAAAGCGGTTCATCTCATGACAGCCAGGAAGCAGGAGAGAGGAGCCAGGGTGGGTGGTAGACCCTTCCAGGCCATGCCCTCAGTGACTACCTTTTCTGACCAGATCCCACCTCCTACCATGACATGTAGCTAGAAACTCATCAGTGGCCTAACTCACTGATTAGTATAGTGTTCCTGTGACCCACTCAGCTCCCCAAAACCTCACCTCTGCAGGCATGAGGCTGTGAGCAGACATCTAGGTATAAACCAGAACATTCCACCCCGGCCCCCACGCACATATCTTTAAGCAAAATGCATTTAATCCATATCTGCTAAATTTTTCATTCAGATTATGAATTGTTTTCCTAATTTCATTAATATTTCAATAATTTCAATAAATATCCATCTGTATTCTTAGTATTTCATTGAATTTCCTTTAAAATCATTATTTTGTATTCTTTTTCAGGGAATTAATTAGATTTCCTTTTCTTTAGAGTTCATTGCAAGAAAGTTTTTGTGGGGCCGGTGAGATGGCTCAGCGGCGTAAGCGCCTGCTTTGCAAGCGCGAGGGCCCGAGTTCGACTCCCGGATCCCACATACGAAAAAGGGGCCGGTGATATCACTCAGCGGCATGGGTGCCTGTTGGCACGCGAGGTCCTGAGGTCGACCCCCGGGTACCCACAAAAAAAAAAAAAAAAAAAGAAAGTTTTTGTGTTCCTTTTGGAGGTACCATAATACTTTCCTTTTTCATGCTTCTTGTGTTTGTACATTGAAATTTGTGCATCGAGCAGATCATTTGTCTCTATCAATTTAACAAGGTGCCTCTCATAGTGAAAGACTTTCTCTTGGCAATGGATCCTAAGCTATCACTTGTGTAGGGTACACTGGCTTTGCTCCCATAAAAGCATAGTGTAGTGTCTGTGTATATTCTTCACCTACAATCAATGTTAATAGTACCCACAGTGCCACAGTGGCCTAAGCTGCAGGAATATGTGATATGGCTCCACCAGCTGGATTGTAGCTCTCTTAGGCAGGACAGGTTTGCCAGTGGCTCTTGGAATAGTAGACAGCAGTGAAGCTGGGATGCCTATCAGTTTCTGAGGGATGCCCAAAAGTGAGGTTGCTCAAGTGGGCCCAGGCAGGATTTGGTAGTGAAGTTGGGCAGGTTCAGTAGTGAAGGTGGAGCGTCCAACACTATGTGAGGGTCGAATGGGGGCCAGACCACTCTGGGAGTGCTGGGCAGGTGCAGCCTTCCTGGGAACAAGAACAAGGGGTTCATCAGTGAATGAAAGCCACACAGGGGACAGGCCACACTGGTGGTCTTTAGCAGGGTACTTGTCGGTGTTCATAGTCTGCCCAGATGCCTTCATGGGGCCGCCATTGGATGAATTGGACTACAGTTGCTTTCCAGGGCCTCTACAGGCCAAGTTAGTCAGGACAGGCTGCCCAGCTGCTTCTTGGTGCCAAGGGTGGGCAGAGTCTGCAGAGGTTCTGTGCATAAAGAGCCTGGGGTAAGGACACAGCATCGTTGGGCTTTTTCTCTGTAGTTTTGCAGTAGTGTATGTCTTACTTACTTTTCTTATTGCTGAGACAGAATACCCAAAACCTAAAGTTAAAGGATTGGTTTATTTCAGCTCACAGTTTGTAGAAATTTCAGTCTATAGTTGGCTGGTTCTCACACAGGGTGGCATGGCAGAGGGGCATCACAGAGCAGAAACAGTCCATGGCATGGCAGGGCAGGCAGAAGGCAGTAAAACAGCAGCAGCAGCAGAAGCAGCAACAGAGCCTGCCTTTCCCCTTTTTATCCCACTGAGGATACAACCCTCTTGGGTGGTGCCAGCCACACCCAGGATGGTGGTTCCATAATCCACACCCTTAACCCCAGCATCACACCCTCAATTGTAGTGTCACACTCTTAATCTACATTCATACACCCTAATCCAGCCACCTTCGAAACTCCCCCCCCATGACTGCCTGAAGCTTTGGGGGGACATCTAGACACAAGCCATTCAGTGCAGATACCCCAGCAACTCTCCATACTGGGCTGCAGGCTGCTGAGGGCTTCAGATTTCTCCAGTAGCAAATGCTTCCAGTGTTCATGGTATTAGGGGGACTTTTGGAGGTCTTCTGCTTACCCAGTTCCTGCTATGTGAATCCTCTCTTGGTTCAGGTTTTATCTTGCCTGGGGAAATGAAATAGAAAATGTTGTATGCTTTATTCTCTTTTTTATAAGTCTTTCCCTACTACACTCTAGCACACTCCCTTGAACAGTCCAGTGGTATACCGTGTTATTTTTCTGTTTTGGTTCTTTTTGTAGAGAGGAAACCATGCCAGGTACCACTCAGTAGCCATCTTGCTGATGTCACTTTTCTTGATTGACTTTTTAGTGTTAAACCAAACTTGCATTTCAAAATGAATGCAACTTGGGCCAGTGAGATAGCTCAGCGGCATAAGCGCCTGCCTGGCAAGCGCGAGGTCCTGCGTTCGACTCCCGGTACCCACATAAAAAAAAAAAAAAATGAATGCAACTTGAACTTGACTGTGATAAATTATGCTTTTATTTTTTATTTCTAGTTTGATTTGTTAATACTTTGTTTAGGATTTTTATATCTATATTTATAAAAGTTATCAATCTATGACTTTTTTGTTTGAATGTTTTTTATTTTGTTTTTCAGTATCTTTGTCAGGTTTTAGTGTAATGCTATGCAAACCTCATAAAACAAGTTGGCAGTTGCTTCCCCCCTGCCTTTCTATTCTAGAGTTTGTGCAAGATTTTTACTACTTTATTAAATATTGGGGAAATTCACTGATGAAGCCATCCAGGTCTGAATATTTCATTATGAGAAAGTTCATAATTATAGATATCTATCCTAAGAATGTTTTAAATTCATTTTCTACTACAATTAATATATAAATTTGTTCTTGTAAAAATTCAAGCATTACAAGGCATTTTAGCTTTCTGCTACTGTAACAGAAACCTGAGATAAGTTATAAAGAGATAAGTCAGCTCCCAGTTTTGGAGGTTTCAGTCCATGGCTGGTTAGTCCCATTGCTTTCGAGTCTGTGGCTAAGCTGCACATCATGCTGGGGAACGCATGGCAGAGCAACGCAGCTCACCTCAGCTGGAACGTGAAAGACAGAGAGGGACATGAAAGAGGCTGAGGTCCTACTGTCCCTTTGAGAACGTGCCTCTAATGACCCACTGACCTCCCACTATGCCCCCACTTAAAGTTTCTAGTACCTCCCACTAGTGCCCCTCTGGGACCAAGCCTCCAACATGTGGGCCTCTTGGGGACATTTAAGATCCAGACTATAGAACAAATGAAACTAAAGTTATCCCTTTAAAATTTTAGTTATATTTTACTATAGAGAAATGATGTTAATGATATAGTCCTCACAAATTTGTGCTCTTGTACAGGACTACAGGATCTTGGGCAGTCTACTTAAAAATAGCTAAATCTTAATTTCTTCATCTTAGTAGAATTTTTAAAATAATTATATATGATGATGTATCAGTACTTAGCATAGTGCTTGACACACGCTAATAAGTATTCTGTGAATGTTAACATCGTAGTTATTATTAGATTTAAAAAGATCCTGGAATAGATATGACTGCTGAGGTACTACCCTATACCAGAGAAAGGAGTTAGAAAAGATTTCTGACTAGCCAAAATAAATATCACAAAAAAATATTATACTGAAAGGCATGCATTTCATTGTGGGAAAGTCCCATAAATCCTTCTTTAGAATTTACTGTTGTTTTATAGATAGTTCTAGTAAGATCATCTAGATCATTCACTGTGGTACATTAGAAACTGCAAGCTTCCCTACTGTCTGTACTTTATCAAAAGAAGCAAGATAATAAACATTTTATTTAAATGTAAACTTTTAATAAGGAGTTATCAGAATTTCTTGTGCTTTTTAGTGAAATTGATTGACAAAGTAAGAAAATGAACAAGGTTGCTTGATGTAATGGAAAATCTATGAGAAAAAGACATTTGATCTCCTATATTTAATGATGACAGTGTAGAAATCAACCTCAGTTTATTACCCAATGGAGGTACAGAATTTCTTCCCCATACTTTAGGTTGATTTTAAAAATTCCTGGAGAAAGTGAATTCTGAGTTGAAACAAATTAATGAAAAAAGCGAGTTTTTTTTTTCTCATCTTAAATGGATCCTGTTAAAGCCCTTACATATATTTTTATAGTCACTAAAATAAAATCATAAAACAGAACATTTAAGTAAGACTTCATTGCTAATTATTCATAACACAATTGGGGGAATGGCAGTGAGAATAAAGGAGAAAGGTAGTGTAGATGGCAAAACAGAAGTAGCATTTTTTTTTTTTTATGTGAGTACCGGGAGTCAACCTCAGGACCTTGTGCTTGCCAGCAGGCGCTTGTGCTGCTGAGCGATATCACCAGCCCCTTTTTTTCCATTTATGTGGGTTCTGGGAGTCAAACTCAGGACCTCGCGCTTGCCGGGCAGGTGCTTATGCCGCTGAGCTATCTCACCGGCCCAGAAGTAGCATTTTTGTAATAGTAATTCCAGATATTTCAGAGTCTTGGGGCCTTGCTCTCTGAAGGAAAAAGAAAAAAGACCTTGTGAATTCTTAGGATCAGCTATGTTCTGGCATGGATTTTTCCCGAGGCTCACAAAAAAAAAAGCATCTCAGCACACAGGAAGTTCCCTTCTTTGTCTTTTTTCTGTCAGCAGTTCTTTAGCATGTGCCTTTACACACATAAAGAAGCTCAAACTTGTTTGTTTTTTAAAAGGAGAATCTGACATTTTATAATTTATAAATTAATGAAACTTACTACACAGATACACGTTCCACTTACTACCCCTAGCTCATGATTTAGTCTCTCTTTCCCTAGTAGTTTCAGAGAAAAGCTTTAAATATTGAGTTGGAGATCCAAAGAAACACAATGTATCTACATATACAAAGGAAACCAGTTAGGCAATGCTCAGTTGAAGTAAAACTCAGAGAACCACGAAGTCCTCCTCACAGTCAGTCGCCTTAACAGCTGCAACATACGTTTTGGTTTAGTGGTGTACTGTCAATCATTATCTGTGGATACTTCACAATTCTCCAGTTTCTGAAAAAGGGAGATGTGTAATATAACTTATTGCTAAAGAATTTGGAGTGGCATGGGGGATTTTGGCTATAATAACTTTGCTACTTACCCTCACAAATGAATAGAATTATAAATGAGATTTTTATGAGATTTTGAAAAAAGAACCAGAAAGTAAAAGGAAATCAGATATTTATCATTATTAGTCTTCTCAACCCATAGAAAGAGAAAATACACAAGACGAGGTGAAACTTCGTCTTCAATAGAGAGGGGAGATGATGCTTCATGGAGATACTTTAGAGCAACTTGGAACAGGTGACCAGAAGACCCCCATAGTCTCACTTGATAAATAACAAAAAGAACTTTTAGCTTACCTTGTAAATTCTTTGGCACAAAGAAAAGCATTTCATAATAGGTGAAAACACACTGGTTTGGGAATGATTTCTATTTTCCAGATATGAGACTTTGGAAAAGTTATTTAACCTAGCTGCTTCTTGGATTTTGTCACTGTAAAATATGTATATGTAGTCAATTTTTCTGTGTCATGAACAAGCCAGAAATCACAGTGGCTTACAATAACAGTGTCATAGTATCCTCATTGTGTCTGCTGAGATATGGTTTAGCTGCAACTTTACTCTGTCTGGGTTCCATGTTCCACTGTCAGGCCCAGGCTGAAAGACCCCTAGCAAAACAGGTTCTTTACCATGGCTGAAAGAAAGGATGAGAGGGCCGGTGAGATAGCTCAGTGGCATAAGCGCATGCCTGGCAGGCGCGAGGTCCTGAGTTCCACTGCTGGTACCCACATATTAAAAAAAAAGAAAGAAAGAAAGGATGAGAGAGCTGGTGGATGGACACCTGGCACAGATAGTTTTCAGCATCATTCTACTGGCTAAAGAAAATCACAGTCCAGGCCAGCATCAATTGAACAGGGAAGTATACTTCTCCCACAGCCAGCCAGCAAATCTCATAATGCTCTTCCAAGAGGGAAGAAGAAACTAAGAAAGGATGACAGTATCTGCTTACCTCTCCAAACCTTTGTGAGTCTCAAATAAGAAAAGTTGTAATGTTAGAATTGCCATCAACTTTAAATAGTTCCTTTTTGGGCCAGTGAGATGGCTCAGTGGCGTAAGCGCCTGCCCGGCAAGCATGAGGGCCCGAGTTCGACTCCCGGAACCCACATACAAAAAAAGGGCTGGTGACATTGCTCAGCGGCACGGGCGCCTGCTGGCACGCGAGGTCTTGAGGTCGACCCCCAGTACCCACAAAAAAAATTAATAATAATTCCTTTTAACATGTTCACAATGGGGCCATAATGCATATGTCTCCTTGCCAGCTAGATCTCAACCACCCATAGTACATGTAATGACTGTCCCAGCTGGCGACACGAGACAGTCCCATCAAGCAGCTTGTACCACCCGATGGGACAGTCATCCATGTACCCCTGGAAGTTCAAGCCAGTGGGAATGTTACTTATTTCAGGAATCCAGGTAGATTTACCCCTCACCTTTCTGTTCTTACCACAACCATTGTAAAGCTTTGATCTCAGTTGTAGTTTTACAAAAGCTATGTATTTTGACTTTATATGTTTATGTTTTTTAAATGCCACGATTATCATTTACTTTCCACTTAATAACTGTATAGAATCACAGATATTTGGGGCATCTAAAAGAGTTTTTTCTAGTTTTTTACTGTTGATTAAAGTGATAAATTAGAAAACTTTGGAAAGATGAAATTTTAAAGCACCCTCATATTTAAATCCTTATGTTAATATCCCAAACACACAAAGCATATTCATAATATAAAAAGATTAAAATACTGTATACACAAATACTAATTTTTAGTGAATTGTACGCTGTATTTTCTTTCTTATATGTAGCTAAACACATTTTTGCTGATCATTAAATATTAGCATTTTAATATGTAAAATTAATGTGTGTAACTAATATATAATTCATACATACTTTAAAAGCCCAATAATAAAACAAGTCCACTACCTGACTTAAGAATTAGACCACTTCAGGCCTGTGTGTTCTGCTGCTGCTGTCCTTCCCACCACAGTAGCTACCATCCTCCAGTTCATGTATCATCTTTACTGCTTTCCTTTTTCACTAAATATTTTTATTTGTGTGTGTGTCTCCAAATAGTGTGTCATTGAGTTTTGCTTGGTTTTGTGCTCTGTAAGAATGGTATCATACTGTACTACTTTTAGCAGTGGAATGAATATTATACTTTAATCTCTCCTCTATTAGATACTTTTCTACTGTTTTACAAAGAATTTGTACATTAATCTTTGTGTGTATTCCCAATTATTTGAGGTTACATTAGTCACTTTCTCATTACCAGGACAAAATACCTAACAGCTACAAACTGAAGGAGGAGAGGTTTATTTTAGCTCACAGTTTCAGTGAGTTCAGTCCATTGTCCACCAACCTCAGTGCAGAAACTACACGGTAGAAGGGCCAAAGAAGAAAAGCCGCTCATATCATGGTGGCCAGGAAGTAGAGAGAGAAGGGAGGAACTGGGGACCAGAATACACCATTCCAAGTTACAGCCCAAGTGGTCCTCCTTCTGACTAGACCCTATCTCTGAGTGTGTGAGACTAGACAAGGGAGTGGGAGGGGGATTGTAGATCTAAGCTGTAACATTCTGCCTCTGACCCCCAAAATGTCCATGTATGTCTTATTATGCAAAATACATTTAGTCCATCTCTAAAGTCACCAAAGTCTTAACAGTTCTAGCATTGCTGAAAAGTCTCACCCCAAAGTATCTTCTTTTTTTTTTTTTTTTTTTGTGGGTACCGGGGGTCGACCTCAGGACCTCGTGCGCCAGCAGGCGCCCGTGCCGCTGAGCGATATCACCGGCCCCTTTTTCGTATGTGGGTTCCGGGAGTCGAACTCAGGCCCTCGCGCTTGCCAGGCAGGCGCTTATGCCACTGAGCCATCTCACCGGCCCCGCAAAGTATCTTCTGAGACTTAAGGAAAACTCTTAGCTGTGAGCCCCTATAAAAATCAGAAACAAAGTTGAACACTTAATATACAATCGCACAAGGTAAAAATTCCCATTCTAAAAGGGAGGAATAAGAGAATAGACAGAAATCAGACCAAAGCAAGGCCAAAATCCAGCAGAGCAAACATTAAATCCTGTAGCTTCATGCCCACCATCCAGAGCAGGTTGTGGTGAGATATGAGCTCCAAAGGGCTTGGACAGCCCCTCCTATATTACCTATTGCTGCCCACATAGTCCCTGTCTTGGGTTGACTTTGATCATTGTCTGCAGCTTTCCTCAGCACACATTCCATGTTTCTGACATCTCCAACTTCCTGACATCTCCACTGCATTTTCAGCTTCATTCTCACAGCTTCATGCAATGCCTGAACTCCTGGCCGGGTCTGTGACCCTGTCACACATTTTTGCTGGACCTTGAAGGCCTTCTTCTGAAATCTGGAAGGAAGCCTTAGTTACCCCATAACTGTTACATTCTGTATACCTGAAAAACTAGCACTGTGTGAGTGATGCTGAAGTTGGCTTCCAGCTTGAGCAATAGCCAGGTCCCCGTGGACCATGGATGCTGCAGCTTCTAGGTGCCTGGATGGCTGAACTCAGAGACATACTTCCCTGAGCAGCTCAAAATAAGCAGAAGTCCCAAGGACTCTCTTCTCAAATGAAAAATTTAGTTTTGCACCTTTGTCTGCAAAAGGTAAAGTCTTACTTATTTCTGACTGCCCTCCATGCCCAGCCCTTCTGACCAACCCCTACCTCCAAATATAAGATTCTGGGGGGACATTTTAAATCCAAACTATAACAGAGGCGAATAATTTCTTTTTTTTTTTTTTTTTGTGGGTACTGGGGTCAACCTCAGGACCTCGCGCGCCAGCAGGCGCCCATGCCACTGAGCGATATCACCGGCCCTTTTTTCGTATGTGGGTTCCAGGAGTCGAACTCAGGCCCTCGCGCTTGCCAGGCAGGCGCTTACGCCACTGAGCTATCTCACCGGCCCAAGGCAAATAATTTCAAGAGGTGAGATTGCTGGGTTAATGGGTAAAAACACTTTTAAGAATACGTTTTTTAACAACTGCATATTAGGACATATGTCCATCTGCAAGATTTTAATGTAATAGATATTCAGATTTGCTGTCAGATAATTATAAATCATCACTGATTGTCCATCTTAATGGGCTATAAAAATTTCCCAATGGCTTATCAAATTTAACAAGTTCAAAACCAAATTCTTCAGTATTTCTGACTTCCTTAAAATCTGTCCTGTTTTTATCACACTGTAGTATTGTTATCACCTCTCTTCCTTGGGCTCAACACCTTACAGTCTCTCTGCTTTCCACCTCCACTTCATATACCCTATACTCACACTTCTGCTTAGTCTTCATATCCTATTATTTTTGCCTCTCTAATATCCCTGAATACATACCCTCTCTTCCATTCTCACAAGCAATGTTCTAATTCAACCCCTGATAATCAATGTGAAGTAGACCATGACACAGCTTCCTAACTACCCTCCTGTCTGTTACTTTCTCAGAACACAGATTTGACTCTCAAACTCGAATTAAAAGTATCAATAGTGCCTGTATCGGTCAGCTTTCTTGTCACAGTGACAAAATACTTGAGAAAACCAACTTAAAGGAAGAAAGATTTATTTTAGCTCATGGTTTCAGACCATGGTTGGCTGGCTCCATTGCTTTTCAGCCTGTGGCAAGGCAGAAATATAGCAGAAAGCCCTGGCGAAGGAAAGCTGCTCATCTCATTGCAGCCAGGAAGCAGAGAAGAGAAAGGCAGGACCTGGAACAAGATACAGTACCTAGGGCATGCCCCTCAAAGACCCACTCCCTTCAGCGAGGTCCCACCTCCTAACTTCCGTCGGCCTGCAGTAGCCCATCAAGTTATGAACCAATCAGTGGACTAATCCCTGGAGGAGGTTTCAGCCCTCATGATCCATTACGTCTGAACGCTGCTGTGTTGAGGACTGAGCCTTCAACACCTGAGCCCTTGGAAGCCACTCCAGATCCAAACAGTTACAGTGCTCCATTTTCCATATCATAAAAGCCACAGTCCTCAGTTGTTGTAGACAAAGCCTTTGATCTAATTTAAACTGCCTCTCCAGCTTTATTTCTTCATGATACATTTTTTCTGCTCCACCCCTATTCCAGTCAACCTAAGCTATGTGTTTTATTTTCCTTGTTTGTGTTACTTCTTCAGCCTAACATACCTTTCCTCTCCTCCTCTGCTCTGTCCTGTTGAAATGCTACTTATGCTTCAAGTTGCTCTAAAGCTTCCAGCTCCTCAATGGAGAGTTACATCAATGTAGCATAGTTATGTATAGATGAGTGTGGCATGGATGCTTCTTTCAGAATGTTTTGGATATCAATACATGCAAAAATATATTTGTATATAATACTGGTAGAAAAAAGAAACCATAAATTAAACACATCTACTGCAATAAATAAACTACACATGAGATATATGTGTGTATCTATGTATGTGTGTGTGTTTCCATATACATGTATTTGGAGAGAGAGAGGCAAAGACAGAAACAGAGGTTGATAGGAAGAGAGAAAAGACATGTAAATACTTAAACTTGGTGTTGAATAAGCCTTCTCAAATTCTTTGTGGAACCAGGTGAGATGAGTACTTTTTGAAAAATTTAATGATACTCATTAGGTTCATTTTCTCTCATAAAGAGGCTTACCTGGCCTTAAATAGGTTTCACCATATTTGGTCCAGTTGTAGGCCAGCCAGGTACTCCTCCCTATTTTCCAGTGTTGCCTGGATGAACTGGGAGGGCCTTGTCCCTTTGCCAAAGCTGGCTAGCCATAGTCACAGCTGGTGAACATCCTGTCAACTGTAAAATAAAAATGTTGCACTAGATGATCGTTAGGTGAGCTGTGATCTCTAAGGTCCTTTCTAGCTCTTGGATTCTGAGAACTTTTTTTCATATGACAGAAAAAAAGTGGTTAAGGATAAAAGAGAGTGCTGATGTCCTCTCCACCCTAGCACCCTCACTGATATCAAATAGCCAGTTGCCCTTTCCATAATTCTGAGCTGACAATATGTGCTGTGTGGGAATTTGTACAATTGACTTCTGATCCAAGTACTCCACTACCTGTGTGCCCTCAGGAGTGCCCCCTTCTGTTTGTTTGCTTTGCTGTGAAATAACGGGTGGGACTATATGCTTTTGCGATTCTTTGCAGCCTCAGTGTATTATAATCTTATAATTAATATGTTTGAAATGCCAAGAATATTTTTATCTTGTAATCACTGTTTCAAAGAAAACTATTATGACATAGGTAGACTGGAACTATTCATAAAATAGTGTAGATAGCAAGGCAAAGCATCGAGGTATGCAAACAGATATGTGGGACTGAAAAATACTTTACTTCTATCTATTACTTCAATTTACCATAACATTTTTCACTTATGATGGGTATATCTTTAAAATTTTTTACTTGTGGCTACATACAAATAACTACAGATTTTGAAGATATCTTGCAAAGAATGAAAATGCTGATACAGATTTCAAGTCAGTCCAGTAGTAGTAGACAATTATTTCAGAGTATATGAAATCTGTTAATCATCGTAGCCTTTTTTTAAAGAAAAGACTTAAAAGTCTTACTGAAGAAGAGAGCTCCATTTTAATTCCCAAGAGACAAAGTAATCTTTGATATGATATTTGAATCAAGAGTAGAGAGTTGAAAGTTGCTTCTGGCAAACATAATTGTTGCTGCTTAAACAGGTATTTCTTTCTAGCAATTAGAAATTTTTTTCATTTTGATAGATAGTCATAAATATTAACCACCAGCAAAGCAGGAATAATTTATATTCAAATTATCACACATCATTCCGAGAACACATAAAATAATTTACATTTATTTAGAACCTTTTATCCTAAAGTGCTCTACACATATTTCTTTGTAATCTGATTGCAAGCTATATATAGGACTCTACCACCTGAAATAGAGCAACAACCAAAGCAATAGATAAAAGATGCAAGAAATTGAGGAAAGAAGGCAATGTAGTAATTTTTACTTTGTTCCTGTGTGTGCTTATGCCAATAGGATTGGAGAATACATGTTGACCAAATGCACCAGCACAAAAGTGGAATTGAGTCTGCTCTGAAGGAGACCAAGGTATGTGAATTACTTAAGATGACATATAAAATAGATGTATTCATCTGCGGAACACCTGTTATGAGAGAATAAAGGAAAAAATGGCACAATCCTTGCCTTTCAGGAGCCTATTGGGTATACCATATTACATTTCACACCCCTGCTACTTAAGCCAACTACTAAGGAGAGCTAAATGATTCTTTTTAAAATATATATTATGCATATATATGTAATAGAGATTTTAGAAACATTTCATTACTTTCTCTGAATTTAAAGGCATGAGAGAACACCAGGCCAACAATGCCTAGAACCTCCAGCTTTCCCAGACTTGCTGCCATGCCAGAAGTGATGCCACAAAAAAAAAAAAAAAAAAAAAAGCTTGAGTGAAAAGATATTGATCTCAGGCTACAACTCCTAGCTTAGGGTGCTACCTCTAACAAGAATATTGCATTTATCTTGAACTGTGAGGAAGTCATTTTATTCCCTTATCTACTTTGATTTAGAAATTTATATAAATCTAATTACAGTCACATAAATTGTAAAGATGCATAAAGACAAACGAGGTTATTGACTAACCTATCGGGTCCTCTTGTTTTATTTTAGCCTTCTGCAAAGTATGATTAAAATACTTCTCATCATAAACTCTTCTTGTTAATGAAATTTCAAATTGTCTTCTTTTTCACATGGCTAATCATTTGTGGGAGGGATTAGAAAATATTTAACTCATTTTTAACTATTTTTGAAAAATATAGTTGTGAGTTATCTGCTAAAAACCTATGGAATTTCTAGGGATTTTTGGACAAACTCCATAATGAAATTAGTAGAACTCTGGAGAAGATCAGCAGCCGAGAAAAGTACATCAACAATCAGCTTGAGCACTTGGTTCAGGAGCACCGAGCAGCACAAGCCCAGCTGAGTGAGGTAATGTGGGAATGGTTTCCAGGATCCACTCCAGGTCCTGACCCTTAGACCTGAACTTGGAACACTTTTTATTGGAGAGTTGTAAAATGCTTTTCACAAACAGTAACTCATTGATTCTCCACCCAATTTATGAAATCAAGTGAAGCATCAGGGCTTTCCCCATTTTCTATGTAGTAGATATTCTCTAGCAGCCTTTAAACATCTGTGATTTAAATAAATAAGGTGTACATTGCTGGAGAACATGACTTAGAATGGGAATAGATCACCAGGACACCTTGTTTTGTTTCAAAGTCTGGTTGTCAATGTTCTGTAGAAGTAGGAGGAAGCAAAGTGTGCCCTTACGTGTGTCAAAAGGAAAAAACAGTGCGTGCCATAATGGCTTACAACCACATAATAAAATGAAAGTGAGGCAGGCTCAGAGACAGGCAGTTTAAGGAAATGAGACAAATTTTTCATTCTTTCAGAGTTTTAGAATTTGAACAACTGCTACTAACCCTGGAAAGCAGCAGTTCTTTGTCCTAGCAGCAAGGATATAAGGGCTTTCCTTACAGATTCATGCTCCCTATGTTCTGATGTTAAGGAAGACTAGTTCAAAATACTTCCAAATGTCAATAGAAGTTATGTAGCTTTTTCTTTAAGCACACAAAATTAGGAGAAAAAAGTAGAAATAAATTTGAGATGCTTCTGTACATTGAGAAGTTCTCAAAGCCCAGATAGAAAGTAGCTTTTACTTTTCTATGTTATCTGTTTAATTTATTGTTCTCTCATATACACATCTATTCATGAATATTTTTACTTTTAAAATGATGTAAAATTCTCTGACTAAAGCCATAATGTATCTAACATTAATATTAAACACTTGATTATTAGATTAGTATCCAAGAACATATTCTAGTTGATTGTGCTGTCATACTCTTTGTTAATCCTTAATTGCTGAGTTTGATGCTCTACTTTGATTTTTTTAGAACTAATTTTCTCTGTGTAGCATGCAAATTAGGTTTGCCAACAGCCACTCTCCTAAACTGTTTAGGGATGGCTGAGGACAGTTATTATTGTGAACTATGCCCATGAGAGTTACACAGGCGGTATGTGAAGGTTAAGCTAGTTCATCATTTTGTAGTGCTTTAGTTAAATACATGGTGCCTACTAGGGACATAAAATAGCTACAGTTAAACGTCACTTTCACAAATGTATTCACAAACAAGGAAGGGAGTTATCATAAATGATATATAGCAATTGCAACTACAAAGAGGTCAAATTTAAGTAATCTGCTTTTGTTTTGGATTTGTCATTAAATAAAATGTTTTCCCTCTCAGGCAAGAGAACGATACCAGCAGGGAAATGGTGGAGTCACGGAAAGGACCAGGCTCCTGGCTGAGGTACACACCAGTGCGCTTGCTGTGCCTCTCACCTGTCAGCTGGGCCCCATCCATTAATAGCCACGGATGACTGAATGCTTATTGCAATAATTGCTTCCTCTAGCTTCAAATCAAAATCCCTAATTTCTTATCAGTGAATCAATTATTTATCCTGTTCTTATTTCCATAAGATGCCTGAAGTTGCTATGTTGAATTAAACATCAAACTTGCTCATAATTAGCACACAAATAATTTTTTGTAATCCTTATTTTTATATAATTATAATTAATATTTAGAAGAGTAGGTAAAGCACTGACTAGGGAATCTATAGCAAAGTTTAATGTTAATCTGCAAGATATAGGATTTACTTTCAGTGATTATTAAAACTTGTATGTGGATCTGGATATATCTCTCTACAATTAGAAGTATCTTATAACCTCTTCATTGTGAGAACTGCCAGAATATTTTCACATATAAGTTATTACATTTATTTTCATGATCTTGCAAGAAAGGTGAAACCTCATAGATAGTCCTATTTTTCCCTGAAGAGCTGACAGAGAAAAATTAAAACTTTATAATAAGGTTACAAGCCAATTTGGGACTAAAATCCAAGACTTGGTAATTTTCACAAACTTTACTGTTTTGACAGTAAAGAATTAAGCTTCTTTTATGGAGATTATTTCAGGAATAGTTATCTTGAAATACTCAAAATGTAACATTAGAAATATTTAGACTCTAATCCTGTGATGCTTCTAGGCAAATAAAACATTATGTAGAAGTAAAGTGCTCACTTACATTAGGTAAATTAACACTTGAAGGGAGTCCAGGGATCCATTTAGTTCTTTAGGAGTAGGTAGTTATTCCCAGTTGTAATGTTTCAGGTGCCTGAAAGAAATTAATTTGCTTTACTTCGATGAGCACTTTATTCCCAGGGAAGGTCTTACTCACCAGTATGTAAAACTAAAACCTATTATGGCTTACTCCTAGATTATGTAATTTTTTTCAACTTTTAAAGATTATTTTTCTGTCTATAATAATACAGTGCTACTGTGGAATTTTGCTAATAGAGTCTGTAGTAATATAATTTTAACATAAAGTGCAGATAAGAACCAAAATGACTTTACAGTATGCCTCTTAGAGTTTGGAGTTCATGGTTTGAGTAGAGCAATAAAACATTTTTATGTATAACCATATGATATAAATATTTTTGTAATGTCCTAGGAAGAAAGAGGTGGCATAGTCTCTTATAGAACTATAATAGTAAGAAAGATACCTAGAAAATCTATAGAAATTCCAGTCTCTTTAAGATGCTTATACTATTTTAATTAATAACTAATTGTTAAAGAATGACATGGTAGATGCTGTGAGATAATTGCAGAACTTGAGTACTTAAAACAACCTGGTTTTTATAATGTTACAACATGATAAGGTTAATATGAAAGTAATTTGGTGAAGTTTAGCATAATGCGCATTCTCAGAAGATGAAGATCTTTGTGTATCTATATGCTTTATCCTCTTTGAATTATGTCCAGAATATTCCTGTTTTTATTTCCCTTTGATATCGAAATTAATTCTTCTTGATACATCATTAAAAATTTTTGAAAGTTTATTAAAATTCAGAACTTACCATGAAAAATATTTTCAATGAAAGGTTACAGAAGAATTAGAAAAGGTAAAACAAGAAATGGAAGAAAAAGGCAGCAGCATGACTGATGGTGGTAAGTACATACTCATTTTTAGGAGAAAAAGTGAGCAAGAGAACACTAGCTCTGCAAGGATCCTGCTTAAGAAAACAGTATTACTAATAAGTGGGGAGTTGGCTTTTTAAAATGAGCTATTTGGTACTTGTTTCAAGAGGGATACATGGTACAAAAGTGATGTGTGATAACTGATATGCAGTGTTCCCTATAAATCAGCTAAGAGTAGTAGTTTTTCACTAAAATTTATGGGATTTTAAAAATTCAAACTATTCATTCAAAGATAGAGTGAGAAGTATTAAAGTATGTATTTTGTCCTGCCAATTTAAAAAAATAACATTTTGTGTTCATCAAATGAGCTTATTTTTTCCACTTCATGTGAAAAAGGGCACTAATTATATGACTAAATGACACTAAGGCAATGTGATGTGATGACCATTTTTTTATTTTTTTAACTCCTTCCCAGAAGACCTAATTGGGCAGAGGTCAAGTAGAGAAGAATTAATAATCTTGTAATAATTGTCCTCCATTGTGAGCTAGTTACTTTGGTGTGGGCTGGTAGGAATTGCTTAATGCTTTTATATACCCTCGAAAGAGAGAGTTCTGATACATACTAAGCGATTTTCATAAGGAGATGTTTAGGGGCTTTTTTATGTTCTAAATGGTAATTCTTTCTTCCTCTTTCCCCCACTGTGTCCACTTTCCCTGCAGCCAAATATACTAGCCTATAAAATCATGCTGAACACATCCTTAAATACCCATTTAGCATATTTTCCCTAGAAATGTTAGTAAGTTCAGCCTCAGCACATCATTTCCCATCCCAAAAGTCTCAGGTGTTTAAAATGCCACAGGAAAACTATGTGAATGTCAGTGAGTTGTTGCCTGTGATTTTAACCCTATTTTTGGCTTAAGACAAAGTGAGGAAAATGTTAGGCAATTCTATAATAACAAATAAACATCTTCATTCCATGCTATTTTTATTTTGCAGCTCCTTTGGTGAAGATAAAACAAAGCTTAACAAAACTGAAGCAAGAAACCATTCAGATGGACATTAGAATCGGTGTTGTAGAACACACATTGCTCCA
Organism: Erethizon dorsatum; assembly: GCA_028451465.1. Classification (NCBI taxonomy): domain Eukaryota; kingdom Metazoa; phylum Chordata; class Mammalia; order Rodentia; family Erethizontidae; genus Erethizon; species Erethizon dorsatum. The sequence continues at coordinate 73,496,346 of CM051831.1, forward strand.
ATCCAAACTGAAGGAGAAGTCCAACATGACTAGGGACATGCATGCAACAATTATTCCAGAATCAACAATAGGCTCTTACTAAAAATGTACTGTTTTTCATGCTTCTGATTAATTTGTTTTTATATCAAATTTTATTTAACATTGCATAGATTCCCAAACACATCTACATCTCCTACAGCATGTTCAATGGGTATTTTGGGATATTGTATACACCTATTATATCATGGTGATTATGATGGATAAAACTTCACTTCAAATATAATGTTTAATAAAGTAATTAAAAATTCTCATGTTCAAAGAACCTTTCACTAATCATTGCCTATCTCAGAAACTCCCTCCTGGAAGCTCATTCTTAGCATTCCTTGTGTAATCCTGTGTATGTGGCCCATGCTTTCTATAGGTACTGCTGCTATCACCCCTGCACCACTGACACAAGGTTGGTCCCTTTGCTTTGGTCCACCTCTCCATGACCATAGTGCCTCTGTGCCTGGAGGAACTAAGGAACCCAAACTGCCCTTGCCTCCGCTTTACAGGTACCATAAATTACTGAATTTTTAAAGTGTTAAAAAAATTTCATTATCCTCATTAACATTTAACATTATTATTTCTCAAGGGCAAATCCTCTCATTAAAAGTTAATTAATTTAGTCGTGTTTAACTCTACTCCTAGAATGAGGAAGAGGTGAGTACATGAATGTCTTGATACCACTCTACCAGCTGTGCTGGGGGCCATTTTGTAGGTGCAGCCATGACAGGGCACATGAAGATCAGCCTCTGGTACTGGTGATCTTAGGCATCTTACTGCACAACTCTTTAGAAATTGTCAAAACAAGCAATATTAGAGTACCAACCTTAGAACAGGAGAAAACTAGTCAAAGCAGAAAATAGCCCACTGTATTAGTTAGGTTTCTTTAGAGGAACAGTCAATAGAAAAATATTGCCTTATATCATTATATAAGGCAATTTATTAGGTAGCCTTAAGGATCAGAGGCAGGAAAGTCCATAGTGGTCTACCGCAGGATCAGAGGTGGAAGAATCCACAGTGACCATCTGTGTGCTGGAGAGCTGGAAGATCCAGTAACTGTTCAGCCCAAGAAGATGGAAGCTGCAGAACAAGAGCAATGAAAGATGCAACACCAGTCCAAGCTCAGAAGCCTGGCAGCTCACCGTAGAGTCAACAGTGTTACTCTGCATTGAAAGACTGAAGAAACTAGAAACTGATGTCCAGAGGTGATGGTGAAGACCAGAGCACTTCAAAAATGAGCACACTTTCTTTCTCGTTTTATACCATCCAGGCTATAAGCCTATTGGTTGGTGGCACCCGCATCCAGGTGGGCCCTAGCCCCTCAGTTTGCTGGCCTAAGGTCAGTTACCACATACTAAGAACTGTGCTTTACAAATGTGCTAGGAATTCTTAGTCCATTCACACTGACATACCATGATTAATGGTCATAGCCACCTTATTTCTGAAAAAGCACTCGTGACAAATGTGGAGGACCGCCATGTTGCCCTCCCTCAGACCCAAGTGTGATTGTGCTTGCTTAGGAGTAGTGCAGGCTGTATAGAGGTGCCTTCCCTAAATTGGCTTTCAGTTTAATTAGTGAGTCTGGCTGAGGCTGTGTACATATCTCCATGAACCAGAAGGCTGATAATGGACTAACATAGGTTATTATCAACGGCTGTGGTTGAGCTCAGATAGATAAGCTGTGATACCATAGAGCAAAGATATGAGATAAAGCCTCCATGGAGGCCTGCATGACTCCAGAGGGAAGGAATTTCCCTCTGGCTACAAAGCAGGTTACTTGTTAACCATAAACTAAATCTGGCTATTCCTGTCCCTTCCGCAAGAATGCTTTATCCCCTCTGTTGCAACCCTTGCCAGCCTCACCACTTGTCTACCTCATCCAGTCACAATCCCCTCACCATTTTCCTTAATGAATAAATACCGAGGTTCTGGGTGCCTTGTGGCCTTTTGTTCCCTGAGAACAACTGGTCATCCCAGATCCCTGCCGGCACCTTTATTGCATCTCTTGCTCTTTCTTCCCGCCATATGCTGTAACACGAGGCAAGAGATTGAGGACTCATGGCAGGGGTCCCAGATAACTGGCACCGTGGAAAGGGTCGCTAATAGACAAATTTTGATGAAAATGTCTTCTTTAGAGCAAAAAGGTAATAAAATACTATTTTTAATCCTAATAATTTTCTTCCCTGAATTTTATTTTTTCTTAGCATTTACTTTCTAGACACATTACCCCAATATACACACAAATCTTTTATTTTCCCTCAAACTAAGTTTAGATAAGAGAAAATTGGTGTATATAAACTGCTACCCAAAAGAATGACAATCAATATAATGACAAATAGACCAGTTTACCTAATTTGTAAAGAAAGAAAAAAATACATAGTGAGATAATGGGAAATATGAGAGTCTGACATTATCTTCATTCTTTATGGTCATTTGGAAGAGCCTAGCAGAAAAAGTGAAACATAACTTTTGGTCCTAAGAACTTATTTGCATAGGTATTCTCATGGCTGAGCAGTGTTTTGATTAACTCAAAGCTGAGAGCCCTTCTAGATAAATCAGAGCTTTCCTTAAAATGTTATTTTTTCTCAGAAGCAAAGTACTCTATTTTGTGCAAACACAAAAAAGAAGTCTAAGAACTCTTCAGTGTATGAGAAGCCTGTATTTGTTTTCTTCTCTGAAATAATCCAATTTACTCAGTTGGCTGTAGGTCCCTTCCTCTTTCCACAGAATACTGTGCATACCTTGGATAAAAAATTTAAACTGCACTGCAGTTTTTTTCTCCTGGCCTCCCTAAGGGATTATGCTGCTTGAAAGTATGGACAAAGTCATTTTCAGTTCCACTCTCCTAGCCACACATAGAAGGTGTCTCGTAAGTAGTTAGAAAGTGGACAGGTAGATGATTGCCATTGTGTAGTTCCAGTATCTTCTAGCTCCTATTTTATAGCATGAAGAATTTAATGGCCTGTGTGTTTGGGATAATAATTAAAATTATAGTTTTTTCCTGTGGTATTTGGATTAGAATTGGAAATGTGAGTACTAATTCATTTTTTCCTGCCTACCATGTTTTCCTGAAAATAAGATGTAACCAGCTCCAGGCCTAGCTGGTCATTACCGTGTGATGGCCAGTGTCCTGCAGAAGATCATGCTTCACTGTTCTCTGGCTCTGTGGATACTCTGTAATGGCAGGTAAGGCAAGGATAGGGTGATTGGGGCTGCCATTGTTTTTCCCGGGTAGGTCTTGTTTTCAGGAAAATGCAGTATAGGTCAGTAAAGCTTTGTAATATATAGGTAGAAAAACTTATAAATCCAGATATAAGCACATAATTTGTAGTTTTATCCTCTGAGAGTGCCTAAAAGTGGTGACAGCCCCATAGAACTATGTGTAGTACCTAGCACTCAGATCTTAGCATCTAAATTCTGGAAAGTGCCCGATACCTGGAATAGAACAGAGAGCACAAATGAGCCAAAAATGTCTTGCTCTGCCAGAAAGTACTCGAAGAGTAGTGGGGAAATGTTTAAAGGATACAGCTGGGTTCTGGGGTAATGAGCATCAAAGTAAGTCACGGTAATGAATTATAATCTGTAGAATAACCCATTCAGATGTACATAGGAGTAAGTGGAGAGATGAGAAAGGTCTTCCTTAAAATCAAATGATAGCTAATATAAAAAGAACACTGAATTTAGAAAGTCATAACCTGGCAGTGACCACATTTTCATGCAAACAAATAATTGTAAATTGTTTGAGGTGAGAATCATCCATCAGTGCTAAAAATAGTAGATGAAAGTTTGAGAAGTGGTACTTCTGTAGCCTCAAAGTATGTAAGGTACTCCACAAGGACAAAATATTATAACTTTATAGTAGAGAAACCTGGCAGACAGCACTTAACTAAGTGATCAGAGTTAACATCACTAATAATTGGACAAATAGACCTCGTACACATTCTGGAAAGGGCACAGACTTACGAGGTTTCTGCTGAAAATGGATAACCTGAATCTAATCACGGAACATCAGACAAATTCAAATTGAGAGATTTGTACAAATGACCTATTTTCTTCAGAAAATGATAAGGTCATGAAGAACAGAGGCCAAGAATCTGCGCCAGAGTAAAGGAGACTAAAGAAACATGACACCTAAATAATAACAATTCCATATTGGACCCTGAGCCGGGAATTTTTTTTTTCTTTTACTATAGAGGACATTTTGACACAAGTGGGAAAATGTGAATAAGATCTACAGTTAGGTTTATGGCATTTTAATTTTCTGATCTTGATATTTGTGCTGTGGTCACATAAGAATATTCTGTGGTTTAACAATACAAGTTTTTGAGTGTAAAGGGGCATCAAAAAGGCAACTTAGAACATTTAGCAAACAAAAATGTGTGTGTACATTTGTTTGTTCACACACATATAGACAGAAAAAGAATAAAAAATGTGGTATGAGTTAAATGCTAATTACTCTGATTTGATTAGTGCAAACTATGTGCGTTTTGAACTATCACATTATATCTCATTAATATGTACAATTAACACATACTTTAAAACCAATAAAAATACTCTTATTTTACCTGATTTTCTATGCTATTTTTCAGTTATCTTACCAGCAAGTACCTAATGTGCTGAAAACAAAATTAGTGTGATTATAAAATTATTCTTTATAAATTAGAAGTCACTTAAAAAAAATGTGATAAATTGTTAAAATGTGGGAAATCTAGGGAAAGAATATACAGATATTTATTATACTTCAGCTTTTCAACAAATCTGTAATTATTTCAAAAAAAGTTTTTTAAAATGATGGCTCTTTAAGACGCTATGCTTTATGTGGAAATCAGCCTCTCCCTGAATGAAAGAACTAATTATTTGTTGAAAAATATTCTGACCTCCTCAGTGAAGAGTTTTGTTGTTTTTGTGTTTGTGTTTTTGTTTTTGTTTTGAGACTATGCAGTCAAGGCTGGCTTGGAGCTCACGGTGATCCTCCTGCCTCAGCCTCCTAAGTGCTGGGATTAGAGTTGTGTACCACCATGTCCAGCTCTCCTCAGTGAAGTTCTATGACCCAGTGAACAAAACTTGAACTTACAATTTTACTCACTGACCAAGTAGAATAAGGTTCTGACAAATCTAAGAAAGTTTATTTCTACCACCCTTGAATTTATCTAGGTCAACATTTCACACGAATTTTACATAAAATAAAATTCTCTTTAATCAGGAAAATTTGACAAATGTTAAATTTTGTCTTCTTCGGGATATCCTGTTTATATTATGAATCTGCAAGCAGTGACTGTTCCATAGTTTTATACAAATTTTAAATCATATCTTTTTTTCATAAGAGCACATGAAGAATGCTTAGGTACACAAGTGTCTGAAAATCCTACAAGATTTGGGATCAGTTTACAAACCTTTATTAGATCAAGTGAACCTGTGTAAGAAGACAAAGAGACAAAGTCATTCTGATTCATAACCCTCCTGTGGGTATAGTTAACAAGCTTGTCATGCTTTTTGAGTATAATAGACTTGGAGGATTTATGATATTTTGTAGGAAACCTAGAACTACAAGGTCAAATGATTTTTTATATAAATCAAAAAGATCTTGGGAAATAGTTCAGTGGTACCATACATGCCTAGCATGTAGGAGGCCGTGGGTTGAATCCCCAACACCTAACAATAGCAATACTAATAAATGTAAAGCAATCTTTATTAGACCTATGCAATTAGAGTGTTTGGCCCCAGTTGTGGTCCAACAGCAACTATTGTCATATCTTCCTTATCTTTTTTTAAAACTTAATGTGTCTAGCAACTAAATGACAAATTCTAAACTTTATATTTAAAAAGGAAAAATGGCATTTAAGAGTTAAAACATTTTTACAAGCCTTTTTAAATAATCTAATGTACAAGAGAGAAGAGAGCAAAGACCATGCTCACATTAACATATCTAAATAACATCTAAATAACATCTCAAACATTATATATCCATAATTGTGTGCTTTTAACACAACCATACAAAATTCAAGCCTTTGATTGCTGACTCCCAACCATAGCCTTATTTTAGGTTTGCCATGTTCTCCTATATTTTTCGTCTTTATACTGCTAAGTTCTACAGAGACATTTCCAACCAAACATCAGATTATACCCTACAGTCAATGCTTGCCTTTCCCATCCCTTACTTGAGTTCTTGGGTAGGCCTAAAGATCCTGTGTGTGGCCTCTTTTCTGTGGTTCACTCTCAGTTAACACCCGCTTCTTACCCTGAAAAAGCGTTCTCCTTAGGCTTGCAATGTCTAATATTCCTAAGTCTGGTTGTGCATCAAAATCAATTGTACAGCTTTTAAAAAATACCCAAATTCTCAATTTTTACTTCACGGATGTTATGATTTAGTTCTGAAGTGCCCCCCACAAGAGTCTGTATTCAAAGGGCAGGCTTTGGAAGATGATTGCATCATGTGGTGCTGTGCTCATTGGTGCATTAACCTACTGATGAGTTCATAGCTGAATGTGTGTTAGCTGAACGTTACATGAGGCCTAGTCAGAGGAGGTAGGTCATGGGCTTGAAGGGTGTTTTCTGATCCCAGCCTCCTCCCTTCTCTCTCTCTGCTTCCTGGCTGCCATAGGTTGAATACCTTTCCTCCTCTGTGCCCTTCTACCATGCTGTTGTGGCCTTGGAGCCATCCAAGTATTCATGGATTGAACTCTCTAAAACTGTTAGCCAAAATAAAGTTGCAAATGCCAGGTATTTTGTCCCAGGAATGAGAAAGTGACTAATATAATAGGCTTGGATGGGACTTCGGAGAGTTGGTGATCAGAAATTTTAAGAAGCTCCTCAAGAATCCTGGTGAAGCTAATCTGAGAACCGCTTTATGAAGCCACCAGTCTGAAATATTTCTTTGACTATAAGTAACCAGAGCATCTTAGATCTAAAGATATCTTCAAAGAGGAACTAAGGCAGTGTTTCTTAAAGTGTGACCTCATGGAATTTTTAATAAGTTACCTAGATGGCTTATACACTCAAATTTGAAGTATATAAATACCAAAGAAATCAGAAAACTAAAGCCCAGAAAGTGTAAGTGGCCTGCCCATTATAACCAAAGTTACAAACTGGTTTGCTAAATCATTCTCAGTATAGTTTGGAGCAACACTGTGAAAACTTTTAGGTCCACAATTCCTCTGCTCATCTGTTCCTATCCATATCCTACAGCAAGATTACACACTCATGTTTCCATTCATGTCCAATGAATATTTTTCCCAACACCCTCTGTAGAGGCTTCTGCATAGAATACTACACAGACATGGTGATTCTAATCCCAAATCTGCTAGTGAAAGGAAAAGCATTTGCAAATAAAAAGTTCTATCAAGTTAGGGGTGGGGCTAGACTATTCTGAATGTTTCTAGTCCTAAAATTGCATGATTTTAAGTCTTTGTAGCCTCTCTCCACTGTTGACAATAACTTGCAATCGTGAGAAAGTCAGCTCTTACCATCTCTTAAGAGCTGATTGTCGTATATTCGGAAACTTTGAGAGCCAATTACACTGTTGGTAGCTCAAAAACAGCCCATTATGATAGTATTTACACCACAAAAGTAGGAAAACACTACAAATCAAGGCTTTAAAAAACAGATAGAAAACAAAATAGTTAGTTTACGAGCACACCACTGATAAGTATAATAATGTTCCACAGACCAGAACCAAACACACTAAATCTATAACAGAATGTTCTACCATATTTTAAGGTAGATTATTATAGTACTAATTGAATTAGGCCAGATTTGTAAATTGTTCTCAAAAATCATTAAGTCTACATAAAGTTATTCAGTGTGTCAAATGTGCATCTCCTGTACAATTTTATTGATATTACTTTACTGCCTTCCTCACTGTCACCAGTTCCTTTACTGCTTCTCAGATCAATAGGCTAGAGCAGCCAGGCTTCTTCCTACATGATAGATTCAAAGATTATACTTGTACAACTGAAATAATGTAGAATGCACAAGTAGTCCAATTATTTAACCATAAAAAAACTAATTTAGCTCACTGCATCATCGATCCATTTAATTGTACAGCAGCTTCCTTCCTATTGATAACAGGAAATGTCCCTGACCTGACCGTGCTGAAAATGAAACTGGCCAGTTTTCCACAACCATAAATTTCAATAAAGATTCTACATTATACATAGGGATTAAAAATTCATAGTCAGAGTTTATTAGATTTTTCTTAGTCTTGCTGACATATTTACCTTGCTCATGACCTGATTTCTCTTATGCTTTCTGAAATTAATTTGTTGTTAAATGTTAGTCTCTGTTTATGTTCATGACTGGATATTTTATTTCAGATAGACATTGTGATAAAATTGAAGCCATCTTTTAATTCTCTGCTTGAGGACCGTTAAGCATTCCATGAGCATTACAGAGGGTGCTGCTGATCTACAAGTGCTACTTTCAGTCGTGTTGTTGGCCTCTTGGTTTAGGCAGATGTTATTTAGTACATCTATGTGGTGCAGTTGCAACACACAGCTGATGGGTAACTACTCTATTTTGAACACAGAATCAGGTGCTGAGGGAACCAAATGTGAAAAAGGCATAATCCCTTCCTACAAGAGCTCACAGCCCTATGGGAAAGATACGTGTACATAAATAAAATGTTACAATGGTAGGTTTCATGATAGATAAGCAGTGTGTTATTCAAGCTGAGTGAGGAGGTAATTCTAACTTCAAGGAAACAAAGAAGAATTCATAGAGTTGGTCCTTGAAAGATGAGTAAAATTGTAGTAGCAGAGAAAAAAGGAAAAAGCCATTCCAGGCAAAAAAGCATAATAAAAGTCATGAGGTGAAGAGGGGCATCATGGGATCAGGTGGTGCAGAGGTATTAGAACAACTTGGGAGAACACAAAAGAAAAGGCAGGGCTTTGAAGAGCAGGCTAAGGAGACAAGCAGAAAAGTGGGCATAAGATTATACAATAGGAAAATAGAGCTATTTGCTGTTGAACTGTTGAGGAAACATGTTGAGCTTAGTCTTCTAGAACTTTTTCAGATGGAAAAAGGGATGAAACATCAGGAAAATATTTCTACCATGAGAAAAGGCACAATGATAGTAATAATTATAACTATCATCACCATGTGTACCAGGCACTGTGCTAAGCACTTCATCTATAGTATCACATTTTATTTTTCAGTGGAGGAAGGTATTATTTCCACTTACAAATATGAAACTGAGATCTAGAGAAGCTACATGACATGCAAATGACACGCTATAGTGGTCCCAGGATATGAGCCTACCATGTCTGACACATGATGTATTATGAATCCAATACTAAGTCAAGTTGGTTATAATATAAAATGTTTTAAAATTATAATTACCCTTTATTGATTATTTTTAAGAAATTTATAGGTATATTAAATTATCACAGTAGTTTGAAGAAAAAAATCAAGCCATTGATGAAGTTAGGATCCTCACCTCTCTTGGCCTTACTTCTAAACATTACTGCTTTGGGGATCAAGCCCTCAATACACGAGTCTTCAGGAGACACTTCATATTTGAAACGTAACATTACATAATGCACAAAGGAACAAGAATTTGGGTCAGGAAAGAGACCTTACTTGATTTGAACATTCCTGAACTTGAAGTATATTGGAAACATGAATGTGGATACACTCAAAAAGACAGCTGCAAATACCTTCAATCAAGAGTTGGTATGAGATATCTTGTAATGAGAGATAATGGGAACGCTTAATCAGGAGCTAACATGGAATATGAAAAGATGAACCAAACTTCCATTTCCTTAGACACCGCCAACAGAGTAAAGGACATGGCCATCCAGGGATTTCATGATTTTGTTCAGTTCAGAATCAGGAAGTAGCAGTGCCAGAAGTTCAACCCAGGGATCAGAGCAGAGTTAGTAAAATAAATGCTAAACTTTAGATAATATGGATCTCAAAGAACCAAAGTAAGATATAATGTTCCTGTATCTTACTGTAGATAAATAGGAAGTATGTAGGGATTCTGGGTGGAGTCCCTCCCTTTTGGGATTCCACCATGGACTTCTACAAAATCCATGATATCAGAAAATATTACATTGCTCTCAGAAGCCGTTCGGTAGCCCGTGAGCTTTACAAAAGATGCTGCTGACCCAGAATTACTATCTACAGTTGTATTTCTGACCCTTGGTTTAAGCAGATGCTGTTCAGTTCTAATCTCACTTGGATTCTGGAGGGGATGGGAGTGACTGGTCCCAACACTGGTCCCAGCTGGCCATGAACAGCTAAGCCCCACCTGCTTATGTGTACAGTTGTGTGGATGAGAGCTGGCAGGAGTTAACACTGTTCTACAATTTAGGACAGAAAACTAGAGCCTCTACCTGGAAGCTTTACCTCCTGCTTGAGATGGGTAAGGATCCTTCAGAAGTAGTGAGAAATCTGGGAATGGTGGTACATGCCTGTAACCCCAGCAGTCAGGAGGCTGAGGCAGGAGGATTGCTGCAAGTTAGAAGCCTCCCTGGGCTACATAGTGAGTTCAGAGCCGCCCTAAACTGCATAGTGAGACCCTGACTCAAGAAAGAAAGAAAAAGAAGTAGTGAGAAAATGACAAAGGATTGGAAATGCATACCCTTGAGGACTGGTCAAAGAAAGGAAACGAAAAAGAATCCATCAGATAAGTAAAGGCTAGTCAGAAGAATGTAGCTTCTAATGTCTCCTTTCCCTTTTCTCTTCATTTCCTGTGTACTACATTTATTTTTAGTTTTGATTTGTAATTGGAGAAAACCTTCAAAAAGAAAATCCCTTACTGTAAAATGAAGGTAATGATCCCTCACTCATGGGAAAGCTGTGAGAATTAAATGGGACAATGTGTGTAGCTGCATCTATTAGGTGTTCATTGCAAGTTCATTCTCACCACCTCCAACACTGCTGCCCACCCTCCCCCTTCCATGGGTTACACACCTTGGTTTATTAGTCCTTTGATCTTATCATCAAAACAGAAACAGGTTTGATTAAACTGGGTGTGGGTGATTTCTACATACAGTGAGAGAAAAGAAAAGAATCAAGCCTTTGGTTTTCAAATCAGCTTTTACAGTGTATTGAAGAGGTGTTCTTTGGCTCTGTCCTTTTATGGGTGAGAAAATTGAGGTAATCAACTGAGCAGAAGTGCCCGCTCCAAAAATTCATAGTTGTAGTTGGTACCCTGCCTGACATTTTCTTTCCTGTTGCTTAGCATTTGGCAGATTTTAGGGAGCTTCAAGAAGCAAGACAATGAATCATTCCTTACTACCTTTCCAGCTCTGGAGCAAAGGAGTTACCCAGAAGCACTTTCTCTGAAGGCTATCGTTTAGTTATTGCGTTTCAGCACTGCCATTTTACAAGTGCAAAGGTGGTAATCATTTGCCTATTACCTTTCTTTCCCCCTTATTAGAAGTAAATAGTGTTTGTGATTACAGGGATAACCATTAGTTCCACTCCACGGACCCACCTTTCTTTTAATATGGCTCATATAGTTTATGTTAGAAACTCACATGGTCTTCAAAGCAAAGTTCCATTTACACATTAATTCCCTTATGGCTGGGAGACCCATAATGTGCATCGGGCTCCTAAGAACATCCAAAGGCAACGGGACTTTTACCTTGAGATCAAACACATGCTGTTAGGGCTCTGAGTTTCACATTTATGCTCTCTGATATTTCCTGACTCTTCTAGGGGACATAGAAACAATACCTTCGTACACCAGTTCCACTGAAAAGATTTTCTTTACTGTTATTATTACTGAAGTATTGATATCCTTATATTTTATATGTATATGTACAGATTTTATATAGGTCCTGTACTTTACACAAATACACACACACACACACAATTTTGATATATCACAGTAGAAAATTTAGACATATTACTTGTCTATAGCTCAATTGAAGATAAAAAGCCATAGCCTAAGTGTGCTGGATTTGTTTGCCAACATCTCAGTTTTCTTTACAATTTGAGAAAGTACTATTTGAGAATTATTATTATTATTTAAGTATTATTATTAGTTAAATAATAATAATATTAATCTTTAATGGCCCTTACTCTACTGAACATGCCTACACATCCATTCCCACTGAAAATTCCCTTTAAGCCCCAGAAATGCATGGGGTAGAAGTCATTACTCTGACTTAATGTAAAGGAAACTGAGGCCCAGACGAAGTGACCTCCCCAAGCTATTCTGGTGCTTAGAGTCACAGAAAAAAAGACCCTTGGCTGGCAGCCCAGGACTCTTGTGAGAATCCACAAGAACTGAGTGAATATTTCAAACATATTTGAGGAAAGAATAAACTCCCATAGTCTCTGGCAGTTAGTACCTAGAAGATAAAGCAAAATACTAAAAATACACATGCACTCTAGGAAAGTGTCGAGTCTTTGTTGGAGGGAGAGGCTCGAAGCCCCTGTCAAGGCCATCTATAGTTAGAAATGGTCACGGTGTGGATGTTCTCCTTCATCTCACTGACTGCGTAACCCAAATGTTATCAAAGGCTTCAGGCCTGAAGAGCTCAAACCGTTTTGTCATTAATATTCGCCACCACACCCTTTAAGGGTGTAGGGATGTGTTATTAGCTTCACATTTCAGATGAAAACACAGCCTGAAAAGAACCATAGCATGTGTGTCTGGGCTAAGGATTCAGCGACTGCTTTTTTTTTATCACATCGCTTATGTCTGATTCGGCTTTGCCCTCCTGTCAGAAACAAACAGATAAACCAAGTGGGATGCTGTCATTTCAGCCCGATGTCCCCAGTGTCAGAGTCTGAATGAAATAATAAGATCAAAGCCCTAAGACTATGATGAAAATGAAAGTCTGTGAGGAAGCAAGGTTGGCAAAAAAGCTATTATGTATTGGCCTGGATACTCAAATGTCCTTTGAAAAATATTAGAAACACAGATGTGCATTATTATATAATAGCATTAAGACTTAAATCTCACAGTGCAGCCAGCTTAGAGATCCAAGCAGTGGCCACCCAAGAACTAGACTTTCGATATTTCCCCTTTTTTCTCTTTTTCCGGTACTAAGCTACATACCCAGCCCTGTTTTGTTTTGCTTGGTTTTGTTGTTTCGTTTTGTTTGAGACAGGTCTTGCTAAGTCACCCAATTGCCCAGGCTGGGCTGGATCTTGTGATCTACCTGCATCACATGTGATTTTATTGTGACCATGTTAGCATGATCTTGAACATCCACGTGATAATTTCACAGCTTCAAACACTTTGCTGTTTCTGTGAAATCTAAAGTTTTTTTTTAAAAAAAAGCAGGCCGGGGGCTGTTGAGATAGCTCAGCAGCATAAGCGCCTGCCTGGCAAGCGCGAGGTCCTGAGTTCGACTCCTAGTACCCACATAAAGAAAACAAGGTGCTGGTGATATCACTCAGTGGCACAAGCACCTGCTGGCAAGCGCGAGGTCCTGAGTTCGACTCCCAGTACCCACATGGGAAAAAAAAAAAAAGCAGGCCACCGACACCTGACATGAACAACACCAATGCCCACTGAAAAGGCTATAAGAAGTGTCATCCTGGGTGTCAGTGGTCCCTCTGATCAAGAATCTCATCACTGTCATCTGAAGCACTCATGAGAGGGCATGAGCTCCTAAAAACTAATGTTGCTGCATTTCCAAGAACTTTACCCCATCCATACAAACATCACTTACTATTCATTGCAGTTATATTTGTAATCTCAAAACTTGGGAACGAGCTAAGTGTTTGTTAATAAGCAATTGGTTGAACAGATTGCAGCACAACTATGCAATGGACCATTCAGTTCAAAAACAAAAAGAAAGAATGAACAAGATCTTTATGCACCAATAAGGAAAATTCTAAGGATATATTGGTAAGCAAATTAAATAATATACATACACTCACGTGTCTATAGGATGCTGCTATCATTCAGAAACTATGGGACGGATATTTTTCAGACATTTTGCACATACTTACTAAGTGAGTACCTTCTACATCCCAAGAACTGTTCTAGCTACTGGGGACACAGCAGTAAAGAAGAAAATAGACCATCTTCTAGCCTTCAAGGAGCTTATTCTCATTTTTCATGCCAGGATATTCATGTCTGAGGCCCCTTGACAATTCTGTCTGTCTTATTTGGGGTTTCATGTGTATGTGCTCAGGCAGCTGCTGGAGCTAGAGCCAACTAAAAGATTAACTAGAATGCTGGAATGACCGGTCATTAGCCCCTGCCTATAGTTTCAAGGCCTCTCCTCATATATAAGTTTCCTAGGGCAGCTTGTAGTACAAGACCACAAACTAGGTGTCCTAAAGCAACAGATTCTCTCACAGTTCTGGAGGATAGAAGTCCAAAATCCAGAGGTCAGTAGGGTCGTGCTTCTCTGGAGGCCCTGGAGAAGAATGCTTCCTAGCTTCTGGTAGCTTTCAGTAATTCTTGATGTTTCTTTGTTTGCAGCTGCATTACTCTAACCTTTGCCTCTGACATCACATGACCTCTGACATCACATGACCTGTGTATCTGTCTTCATAGAGCTGTCTTGTAAGAATACCAGCTATTGGATTTTGAGTCCATCTACTCCATTCTGACCTCATTTTAACTTGACTGCATTGTCAAAATCTTAATTCAAAATAAGGAATTAAAATTAAATTAACTTATAAGGTTTGGGTGGGCAGAGATTTTGGAGTGACACTTGAACCCCGTGCACCTTTCCCAGACCCTCCATCAGAGAGAGAGAATATTCATAGCCAGTTCAAAGTTCTCAGAAGCACAAAAATGGAAGCTACCTGTCCTTCTAAAGCCTTATCAAGTTAGCAGAATGTGTCTAGCAATATTTTACATGCCGAGATCACAGTGAAGGACAACACAGGCACAATACCACATGTCAAACAACTTCCATTGTAATAGAGACAATACCACTGAACTCTTTCTTAGAACTCTTGGAGTGAATGTGTTGTGGTAGTGTGGAAAGAATAGCGAACTACATCTGACACCTGGGCTCGCACTCTGCTCTGAGTTCCGGACAGAACAAAAGATAACATAACTCAATCATGTCCCTGGACCTCCATTTCCTCATCTACTTAGTGGAGGGTTTGAACCAGACAGTCTAAGGTCCATCTATATCTAGATGTCTCCTCCATATATACAACTACCTTTCCTTGGTAAAACAGTTCTCTAATTTTTATCCTGGTTATAAAGTTTTTAGAAATAGCTAATGCTTTGGGGATGAGTAAGGAGGTGGTGAGAACTTTATAAGGGAAGAAAAAGTGAGCTTCCTGGACAGCTCAAAATTGCCTCTCCCCTTCCTTCCAAATTTTTGGACTCTAGAATTGTGACACTTCCCTAAATTATTAATACACAACTGCTCAAATTATGACTTCCATCTCAGTTGACCCATTTGGCAGGAGTGACAGACTGCAAATTGTGATCTGGAACGACATCATATGATTTTTTAACATTGCTATCTCTAGCATACACCTGTTATGGAGAACAGCAGATGTTAGTCAACAGATGTTCCTGGGACTCACAAAGCAAAGCAGGTAGCTGCTACTCTATGCATCTCACCAGTAAAAAATAATGATACCCATTGGTAAACTGAGTATCATACTAGAAATGTACGAGGACCAGCCTTCATGGTGGCGTGTGTGTGTACTGTGTTAACCAAGTCAGTAGAGATGAGAATACAGGAGAGCATTTTTGGTTTTTAGTTTCTGTTTCTTTGTTTTGAGAATAAATGTTAACACTGTTTTGAATAAAAGATATCTATATGCCAGCATTTTTTTCAAACTGTAATACAGAGAGTATGTGCATCACAAGGGGCTGCATTAAAATGCAGATTGCTAGGCCAGTCTCAGAGGACGAGAGCCAGTAGAGATGACAACCACTTCCCCAATACATACTGAAAAGTGTTCCCTACTAGCATCTCTTCCTCCATGTGAACCCCATTGCTCCCTTTACTCTTCCTCCTAGGCAGTTTGGATTTCAGGTCAGGTCTTCACAAATTCTCTTCCCACCAGAGTTCAGGAATCAGCACAGCTGTCAGGGCTATGACCACCACCAACTACACTAGCCCCTCACTCCCCACTCCTGTGAAAGCCGTGGGGATACAAAATCCAACGGTGAGGCAAAAAAGAGAACCAACCACGTAGATTCTGTCATGGAGCAGGTAACTGGGAACCTCAGAAGGAGAAACACAGGGCTATGTGGGGAAGGGGGTGCTCAGCAACCTGCATCCCAGAGCACCTGGTTCTCACTGCCACATGTGCAGTGGGGCCAACTTTCAAGACACTGCGACGGCCCAGAACAGATCATACCTTCATGTTGTATATCACTGATAAAATTAAAAGGATTATACAAGGAGACATTTTGGGTATATTTAAAACTTCACAATAGAAGAATGAGATTTAAAAAACGAAGAAGAAAAAGAAAAGTGAGATTTTGAGCCAGAAAAAAATTGCACTATCTTAAAATTTCGTGTGGCCTATCACCCAAAAGAGGTTAAGTTTTTACCACTGAATCTGTAATCTGAATATGTCTCAATGGCCTGCAGAGAATACAATGTTCTGAGAAAACAGACCTGGCTGTTGCCCTCATGGAGCTTCTAATTCACTGGGAAAGAGAATCATTGAGTAAATAATTACATAAACAACAGCAAAATTAAAAACTGTACTATCTTATAACAAAGAGATTCATGGTGTTGTAAGGGTGTAACAGGAAAACTTGATCCAGTCTGAAAAGGGCACCAGGAAAGGTGTCCATACAGAATCGACACGTGATCTAAGAACTAAAGAATGAGTTAATCAAACTCGAGGACTGAGAGCACTTCAGACAGAAGAAATAGTACTTGTAAAATTCTTGCAGTGGAATAAAAATGTCCAAATAAAAGAAGCCATGTGGGCCTGAGTGTAAAAAATGAGGGAAAGGGAGCCCTGATGAGTCTGGTTTCTCCAGGCAGAGGCCAGGCTTTGCAGAACCTTATGCTAAGTACATTGCTCTCTAAGAATAGCAAGAACCATTAAAGGAGAGAAGCAGAGGTTTGTAGGTTCAGAGTTGTATTTAGAAAAGATCTCTTAGACTGCTGTGTAAAGAGCAGATGAAGAGGCCCAATCTGGATGTGAGGAGACCAGTCAGGGTCCTTGATGGGTAATGTTATGTGTCAACTTGACTGGGCCAAGAGATAACCAGGTAGCTGGTAAAACATTATTTCTGAATGTGTCTGTGAGGCTGTTTCCAGAAGACATCAACATTGGAGTTGGCAAACTGAATAATGAAGATCACCCTCACGTATGAGTGAGCAGTGTACAAACGAATCCACTGAGGGGCCAACAGAACAAAGGCAGAGGAAAGCTAAATCCACTCTCTGCTTGAGCTAGGAGACCGATCCTTTCCTGCCTCAGGCTCCTGGACTCCTGGTTCTCAGGCCTCTAGAGCCTCACAACTCTGGCCCCCCTGGTTGTGAGGCCTTTGTACCACTGGCTCTCCTGTGCCTTCATTTTGCAGACAGCAGAATATGGGACCTCACCTCCCTCATTGCATAAGCCAATCCCGAAAAATGCCTCCCTCCCCATTTCTATCTGAGACAGAGTCTTGCTGTGCAGTTCAGACTGACCTTAAACTCACTATGTAGTATAAGCTGGCCTGGAACTCACAGTGATCCTCCTGCCTCAGCCTCCCCAGTGCTAGAATTACAGGAGTGCACCACCACACCCAACTTCATCCTGTATCTCTATGTATACAATTGGTTCTGATTCTCTGGAGAACCCTTACTAACATAGAAGTCTATGGAACTAGTTTGGATGAGAGATAATATTTGGACAAGGGTGATGGCTATGGAGATAAAGAGTAGAAATCCCACTACTGGATATATATCATATATATATATATTTGAAACATTTCAGAGGTATAAATGACATGACTTAGTAATGGGTTAGATACAGAATTGAATGTGAGGGATGAGCCAGTTATGGTGCACAGGTGTCTAGCTCATACCATCAAATGAAAGATGGTTTCCTTCACTGACGGAGGGAACATGTAAGAGGACTGGGTTTAAAGGGGAAAATACTTACATCTGCTTTGTGCTATATTTAGTTTGAAGTGTTTCTAAGACATTTAAATGGAGATTTTTGTAGGCAACTAAAGTTAGATGTCATTGAAGCTTGGGTGGCAATTGGACTCATAAATGTGAATGAGATCACTGCCAGACCACCTTATAAATCAATAGCAATATAGGGACCTGGTTCAGCCCACACTTGTAAATTTTTGTAACTGTACAACCACAAAGAAATTATTCAAATATCCTAAAACAAATTTTTCCTATATATAAAACAGAGAAAATAACATTCCTTACCTTATAATGCTATTGGGAGTATAAAATGGCATGTTTCATCTCAAACCTTTAGCAAAGTTCTCAGCATTTGGTAGCCACTCTATTAATCACTCAATAAATTACTGCAGAAAGTACACACACTAGGTGAGTAGGACCTTCGCAGGGAGAGACCTGAGGAAATCAATGCTCTGTAGAGAAGGATGGAGAACAGCCAAGTTTCAGCCTGAATCTTATTGATCAAATCTACACCCCAGGGAAACCTGGTCAGCAGCTGCATCTAGAGCCTCCCAGGCGGTTTATCCCTCCCGAGTCAGGCAGAAAGGGAGATGCCAAGAGTCCTTGAAGGAACTCAAAGACCTGGTCCAAGGAAGAGAGGAGGATATTAAGCAGAAGACTGTGAAGCAGTCAGGATCGAGCTGGAGAGCAGGTTAGTAGCAGGTCAGAAACCACACGTACAGCGGTTTGGAAATAACTGCTAGTGGATGCCCGGAACGTTTTACTGAAGGATGTGGACAGGATTGGAGGGGCCTCAGGATTTGAAAATATTCTTAAACCCAGATGCCTCCTGCTCAGAATCACCTACCCAATTAGCATTTAATTCTTTTCTGTATATAAGACATGAAATAAGAGAATTTTTAGCTCTTCTATCTAGTTCAAAAGTTTAAAAGTAGCCCACCTCAGAGAGTTAAAAACAGAACTACCATGCTATCCAGAAATCCCACTACTGGATATGTATCAAAAGGATATGAAATCTATATGTCAAAGAGACATCAGGGGCCGGTGCGATAGCTCAGCGGCAGAAGCAACTGCCTGGCAAGTGCGAGGTCCTGAGTTCGACTCCCGGTATCCACATAAAGGAAGAAAATGGGCCAGTGATATCGCTCAGCGGCACAAGTGCTTGCTGGCAAGTGCAAGGTCCTGAGGTCGACTCCTGGACCCACATAAAAAAAAAAAAAAAAGAGAGACATCAGCACTCCCATGTTCAATGCAGTATTATTCATAGTAGTCAAAAAATTGAAATGATCTATGTGTCCATCAGCTGATGAGTGGGTAAAGAAAAAGTGGTGCATGCACACAGTGGAATAGTCTTCACCCACAAAAAAAGAGTGAAGTCCTGTCATTTGAGACAACACGGATGAACTGGAGATTGTTACACCAAGTAAAATAAGACAAGTACAGAAAGATAAATGTCACAGGACCTCCTCCTTTTGTAGAGTATATGACAATTGATCTCATAGAAGTTGACGGAAGAACAGTGGTTAACAGAGACTGCAGATACTGTGTGCTGAGGGGACTTTGGAGAAAGAGGACCAAGGGGTATTGTGAAGTGAGATAGGCACAAAAGTTCTGATGTGCTATTGCAGAGTAGGGCGAATATAGGTAACAGTAATGAATATATATTTCCAAAAGCTAGGAGAAAAGATTTGGAAAGTTTTCACCATTAAGAAATGGTAAATGTTTATAATCCCAGCACTCGGAAGGCTGAGGCAGGAGGATTGCCACGAGTTTGAGGCCAGCTGGAACCATATAGCAAGACCTTTCCTCAAAAAATTTTAAAAAGAAAGAAAGAAAGAAAGGAAGGAAGGAAGGAAGGAAAGAAGGAAGAAATGGTAAATGTTTGAGGAGATAGATATATTTAACCTGATTTAAATATTACATAATATATACATGTATCAAAAATTATATGCCATCCCACTAATATGTAACAAAAATAAAATTTTTAAATGGCTTACTTGTATAAGTTTAGTCATGACTATGAAATTTTGATACATATTCATTGTGTTAATGTGTTACCTTTAGAACTAATAACCAGTTGACAGTACGTTCAAAAGGTTCTAAAAAATGTTTATTGATACCTTGATAATGATGCTAAGAATAACATTATCATCATTGTTGTCCAGTAACAATAGAATCTAGTCAAATATGGTATCTGCGTTATGAAAAAAGTTATATACGTAGATATGAGAGAGTATGTGGTGGCAAGAAAACTTAATTAAAAACAAATTTGGATCACTTCTCGGCCTTTTGGCTAGGATCAAGTATAAAAAGAAATTTGGATTAAGACCATATATAAATAGAATTTACGTTATGAACGAAAGTATTTACATTGGCTTATGCTCCCCAAAGTCTATTCTCATTATTGCGATAGCTTTCTCATTAGACTGATGAATTGCTGAAGGAAGCAAAAAGTGAATTCATTTCCACAAGTGAAAGTCATTTCATTGCCCATGAATTTCTGTTGGTCTAGCTCCAATACTAAACAGTCACAGGGTGAATATCAAGTGTTCTCTAGGCTAGACAAACATGAAATTCTTGTTCAAAGGAAGAGACACTATTTCCCGAAACTCAACAAAGATCTTGAGAAATATTTAAATAGACTAAATCTAACTCTAACCTCTTTTCCCCCGAGGAGCCATGTTGTTCTGAAAGGTCTTCAGGCTGACATTGTCTGTTTACTTATTGATTGCATATTTCCCACTGTGCCAACAACATTATAGCCTTAGGGATCATTTTCAAATGTAGCTTTTTTATTTCCTTAATTAGGACAATGTGATGTAGCAAATGCAGGTAGAAACTGAAAAGTAGTTCAATTCCTAGTACAGCAAAAAAGGAGAAAAGAAGGAGGGAAGGAAGGAAAAGAGGGAGGAAGGGAGGGAGGGAAGGAGGGAGGCAAAAAGTAGCTATCTTTCCACACATACCCATAGTTATACACATGCCTCAACCATATTCTGTCCTTATTTCCAATCTCCTGGATGCTCTGTATTTCTTCAGAAATCCTTGGTTTCTGTTGGAGTTTGGGTCCAGGGTAAAAATCATTCATCCAATTCTTACCTTCCAATTTCATGCAATTAAGAACTTGGCAAAAGGAAAAAGCAGAGGATCAAATCACAGTCTCAGCTTTACCAGCAGTGAAGTGAGATTGGATAACACTGTGTGTTCTGAACACAGTGTCAGCTTTATGGGGTGGGCCAGAGAGTAAAGGCCCTTTGTTAAACTGCAGGAAATACAACTGGACCTACTTCCTCTGTGCTCCATGCCTACACCTGGGAACTCACTGAACCATGACTTGTTACCCACCTAGAAGTAGAGAAAAAAGGACAAGACCCTTAGTGGGGTTCACCAGTGGCAAGCTGACCACATAGAAACTTATGACAGGCATACATAAGTGGTAATAAAAATGTACAGTAAAAGATAAAATTTTTAAAAGTGTTTTACAGTAGAAGACACTTTTAATTCCTCTGAAAAATACTTCCTCTCACTTTGAACACACTTATCCCATCATTCCTGCCACTCTCTGAAGCAGTTCTGAAAGTCCTCTTTCTGCTCTTTTGTGAGTGTCTTTATGAAGTATTATCAGAAACATGAATGTTCCTGCTCAGGGCCACACAACAGAAAGACAGACTTGTAAAAACATAATGGTGTGTCCTCATCTACCTTATTTACTGAATGTGGCACCATGAAACTTCTAGTTCCTCTCCAAAGTCAAAGTCCCTGTAGAAGGTAAACATTTTGAACCTATTTGGGACATCAAGGAATCCACAACAGTGCAACCAAGAACAGCGTACAGCTACCAGGAGCACTTGGGGGAGATGACTTATCAACACTTAACATTTTCCAGTAAAGAAATATGACCAAGGTGTGGAGCTTTCCTTGGTCTCACCATTCAGGAAAAAAGTGCCCACCCCCAAGAAAATGGTAAAAGCAGCAAAAGGCAGGGCTCTAGGACCTTTTCCAAGAGAGCCACTCACAATCCAGGTTGTGTATGGGAACACTAATGTATTTTGTCAATAAAAATAATACACGGACTTTAGGTTTTCCCTTCATATCAAGCACTTAAAGATAGGCTAGAGGTGACACAGAAATCTAAAGATGAAAAAGACTTTATTGATATAAATTTTAATTTTTAGTGTTCATCATTTTCGTGATTATTAACTTTTTTTTCAACTGGAAGCAACAGATTTCTGGAGATTGCCCAATTCAGTCTCTCTGAGAAGTTGATATAGTTCTTTTGTAAATGTGTTTTGCTTCACAGACAATAGTGCTATGATGGAATGGTTAGTCCACAAGGCTGTGAATAAATGAATAAATCACACACCTGTTAAGTTGTGTACAGCACGTAATTTAGGGGTCGTGTTGGGGGTTTTCTTTTAAAAGCAAAATGTTGCTTCTCTCTATTTACTGCTTCTAAACAATTTCTAAATGTAATGCCTTGTGTATCTCCCCTTTCAGTAAAGCTCAAAGACTTCATAGTGTTCACACATATGAATTCTAAATGTACTTATTGTCCCCATCAATTCTCAGAGTTGCAAATATAAACACTGTAATTTGCCATAGAAGCAAATTAAAATATATTAACATTTTGGTCCTTCTCCAGGATACAGTGTAAGTCAAAGACTCACAGGTAGGAGCAAGAGGGTGTGAAATAGTACCTGGAGCATGGTACACACTCACCCACTAGGTACCTCGTGGAAGGGCATGAGATACACTGCATGCTGGAGGACCACCAAAGTCTTGAAGCTTTTGACTCCAATTCAGGAACATCTACTCTGGTTGGAATCTCCAGGCCAGAAATGTGCTCACTGTGTCCACTAGTCCAGGCCAATAGCAGAAAAAATCATGCTAAGTTTTTAAAACTTGTGCATGGATAGTTTCTGGGTTCTCAGTCATTTCCTATAGTTTTAAAACAATGTCCCCATCCAGAGTAGAAAAATTTACTCTGTGGTGAATGAACACATTACACTACATTGTTGTCTAAGCTAAACAGTAAGTACAATATTGATTTTTACCCACTTTGTACTTATCTCGCAAAATACACAAGGGAAAAGAGTACGGGCATTGGAGTCAGACTATTTAACTTCAAATTCATGCTCCATACTCTAGTTGTTTGTCATTGGTCAAACTAGTTAGCTAACCTGAATTTATTAATCTAAAAATTGTCGTAAAATTATTATGGAGTATGTCTCCATACTCATGCTCCATATTCAAATTCATGCTCCATATTCTAGTTGTTTGTCATTGGTCAAACTAGTTAGCTAACCTGAATTTATTAATCTAAAAATTGTCGTAAAATTATTATGGAGTATGGCTTTGGGGAAATTAACTGAATATATATATATATATATATATATATATATTTTTTTTTTTTTTTAGATTGAAACCAAACTGTTGAAATTAGGTGCTTTTACCAAGTTTTGACCACTTTACATACAACCTATTTGTTGCTTCACTTGGTGCGTATGTATCTATCCATAGCAGCATCTAAAAATGTTCTTTAATTTGAAGGACCATAAACAAAAAGAAAGGAAGGAAGGAAGAAAAATAAAAAATGGAAAAGAAAAAAGAAAGGAAGAAAGAAAAAGAAACAAAAGCAAGAGTGGGAATGGAAACTGATGGAGGGCCATATCACCGAGACACACATACAGCTGGTTATGTAGTTACGTTACTAAGCTATCTGGTATGTATGGTGTGGCTCTGATACAAACTCACAATTCTTCCTCACTAAGAACTCAGGAAAACTCCCACGGGAAAGCTTAATAGAGTAGTCTGGAATTAGGATAAACTTTCTTTTCCTTCTTACATTAATTCAGCTGAGCCTTCCCTGCATGCTCTCAAAGATTAAGTTCTTCTTGGCCACTCATACTCTCAGCACCTTCTCATCCACTTCCTCCAGCTGCGTTTCCTGTAGGAGCCCTTGTCCCTGCGTGGCTCAGGAGGATATCGTGCCCTGCAGTACACTGAGCCAAGATACCAGCCACTATTTACTTTGGGATGCCACTGAAATAATTCTCTTTCATGTTTTTGTTTCCCAGAAGAGTTCTTTCTCTTCCTTCTCTGAACATTTTTGTGTTGTCACTGTGGAGATGAGGAAAGTTTATTTTTGCTTTTGTTATTATCCTCTGCTTCTTCTGCTGAAAGGAGTTATTTCCATGGTTTAACTTGAACAATGAATTCCCTCACTGGATAAAACCTGGATATCATTGCATTTTCTGTATAATTTCTGAATATTAATGGTACCTATGTAGCAGTTCAAGGCTGTATTCCTTACTCTTTACATCCAGTGTTGAGTGAGCTTCTAAAGCACTTAAAGGGATATTGAAATCTGTTAGCTTCAAGTGATATTTTCAGAGGTTGAGCAGCAGGACTTTCTAGGCTTAGAAAATAACTAAGTAGGAGGCATCCACGGGAGCCATGTGGTTTATCAAATACTGCTTTCTTCCCCTAGCCCTGTCACTGTTCTATAGTTCCTGAAACCCTCAGCATTGTGCAGTCATTCTTCACTAAATGATATTTATTGAGGTCCTCCAAGTGTTTGATCAAGGAGCTGGGTGGCGGGAATTCGTATAATGGTATGTGCATATAAATATACATAGGCACTTCACACAGAGATCACAGTGGACAGTTAAACAAGTGATCACTATGATGGGTGCCATGGCAGGAAAAACTCGCTAAGGAACTTAAGTGGAAACACCTAACCCATGGGGGTGGAGGGCAGCAGAAGCTTCCTGGCTGAAGTGATATTTTTTAAAACCCTATCGTGTCATTCTTTTGAATCAAGGCATTTGTTTATCCTTGTTAAAATGCAAACCACTTACCACTTATCCAGAAGACTAACACTCTTAGACCATAAGAACTTTAGCTATATTAGCACAGATTAATGTCCACTAGCTGGGGCCCCGAGGAAATTAATACAAAATCATTAAATCTTAGATGTCTGCAAGAGACAGATTAAACACAGGATCTGTTTAAAGAAAAGGAGACACTTCTGTAGGGTTTTTGTGTTTGCAGAGATTTAGGGTGCCCAGGGCTAAAGATAGGGCTCAGGGCCAAGACAGTGAAACAAGATGCAGGTTATGGCAATGATTTCATCTACACTACATTTTTGCCTAAAGCCTACTCCACTTGTGCTAGTCCTTAAAACTCATGCTCATCAGGGAAAACACCTCCACTTGGCTTCTCCATAGTGAGAGTGAAGTGTAAGAGCAAAATATCTTTATAAAATCAGATGCTATGTCTAGGGTAGTTATGCACCAAGACAAATTTCGCAGGAAAAATTTACCTTTTCTGTCCTACAGATTTTATTTATGACCACCCCTTATGTGTAAGTCATTTATAAGTGTGTGGTTAGAAATCTCAATGTAAAAATCAGTCATCCATTGTTTGGCATGAACATGTGCCAGCACCTACACTTCCTATAACACTTCAGAAGTGCCAATAAATGACTCCTATTTATCATCTAGACAAGCTTTCAACTAAAAATCACTGCGGTGTAATTATACAGGCACTTTGAGATGTAACGCAAACCTCTAACCCTAATCTCAACCTGTGTCCTTTTTTAATCCAATTCTGAATACTCATCAAATGATTGACTAGAAAGGTGACCTTTACCAAGCAAGTACCAGGAGGTACTTTCTTGCAAAAATGAAGAGTTCACTACTCATCAGTCACTAAGAATTTTGCCTCTACTTCCCTTTTTGCTGTGAGAGAGGCCATGACTCTGTGAGCCAGGATCTCTCTCTATTCCCATAGTAGTTCGTGTGTACATTTGCACATGTACATGTGTGCTCAGACACATCATGCTTGGAGAGAAGCGGAGATTTGACATAGAGTTGCCACTTTGGCTGGGGGACAAAGATCTATCTTTACACTTATGCCCCAACATAGAAAAGTGGAAATGAAGCATGCTCCATGAAAATAATCACAAAGATTTGAGTAACACTCTAAAGTTTAAAGAGCACTTTCACTTTATCCCAACAAAAAACACTATGAAGAAAGTAGATTAGTTACAGATATTCTTCTGTTACCGGCTTTCAACCTATGGGTATTCACAAATGAAAACAAAGTTCTCTGTGAGATTGCACTTCATGGACCAGCAAAGATGTTGGATGACGTTGCTGCGTTTTGGACGATTAAAAACTGCAGTTTGCCTCAATGCATTCTGCTGCATTTGTGATGCTTTCTTGAGAAGTTTTTCTAAGCATTATTAATCATATCAGACCTAGTAAGTCCAAGAGCAGTGTAAATATTAAAACTTCTTGTTAGGATATATAATTACCATGGAAACCAAAGAGATGATTAAAGCTTAAAAGTGATAAGAAAAAGAAAGATGTTTCACGTGAATGTAGAATGAATTGTTCAGGAGTAAAAATTATTCTGAGGGCCAAAGAGCAAATCAAGTAACATCAAAAGGTGCTGTGCAGTTATCAATGGACAAACATCATAAAGAGAACAGAAGAGGATGACAGTGGGAAAATTTGGGGGTGTGCAGCTAGACACTAGATGGGAAAATTTGGGGGATGTGCACCACAGAAGTGTCCTGGGATGCTTGGGAGATCCCTAGAAGAACACTTGTCTACCTTTACAAACTCTAAGTAAAGAGAAGTGAGAAAGATTTGGTGGTAAAACATTATTCTCTTATTCGAAAAATAGATTTTCAGTGCCTTCTATATGCCAGGCGTTATTCTATCCCCTAGACATACATGGCACAGAACATGTATGAACACAAACACAAGCCTTAGGTAAGTGCTTGAGAAACTGATTCACAATCCTTCTGGGTTGTGCATTTGGGGGCTTACAACCTGATTATAAGTAGAGGAGCTGCTGTAAAAGTACTCCCATCTTCTGATGGGGAGACCGGGCTAGGAAGGGCTTAAAAGACTTAGACCAAGTAGTCAGATGTGGAATGAAAATTCAGTTCATGCTGTTGACTTCAAACCAGTGCTCCCGTATAATATGTCATGATTCTTTACAGCTTGCATGAACTAAAAACCTACCCCCAAATTTCCTTTCTTCAGTTTTTGAAAATAAATAATAGGCAATATCAACTAAAAACCACCATATACAAGTTTTATTTTTTTGCATATGATGAAGAGGTACTTTCTAGTAACCTACTAAATATTTACTAAGAATTACTAAAATATGGCATTGTGAACTAAAATTAATGCATTGTTAGGGTTTACCAAGGACTTAATTCTATATTTCTACTCTGAATTGCGTAGCATCAAAGGACTGCTAATTTTGGTGTGTGACTCACTTAGACATGGTGAGTCACACACCAAATAGTTTGGAATGTCTAGAATTTTCAGTAAATATGCTGTACATTCTGAGTGGGCTGGAAATATTTGCAATTTCTGCCATTCTTAGTTTTAAGTATAATTCATTATTAATTTAATTTTAAAGTTCTCATTTAGTTTGTAGCAAGTTTTAGGGTTAATTTTATGGTGAATAGTAATATCTTAATGGTATTTTGGCTTAAATTATTTCACAGGTCCATTGAAACTCAAAATAGAAGATTATTTTGGTAAAACACATACATGTATAATCTGCCCTCAACCAACAAATGTACTCATAAACAAGGATCTTCTGGTGGAAGCCACTTAAAAAGATCTTTGTTTCCTGATGCATGGGGGCACCCCCACCTACAAGTTCTTCTAGCATGGAAATCAATGCCTGAAACAACAGCCATTCTGTAAATATGAGGAAAGCAGCAACAGGATCACAGAGGTGTGTTGTTAAAACCCTGACAGTTGACCAACTACAAATTTCTTTTTATGAGAGGAAAAATCAACTCACATTCATTAAAGTCAATGAGTATTCAGTTTTTTATTAAGGTCCAAAATCTCTCCACTGATATGAATGCATAGGCACATGGGAATCTAGGTGCTGAATTTTGTACAGAGTTTTATTACATTATTTTTAGGAAAAAGGTGTTCTGGGTCCAAATAGACTTCTAATTTTTAAAAGTAGAAAAATAAACCTTTTTATTGATAAATAAGTCCAAGTACTCATTTTCATTAAATCTCCCCCAAACTCACATACTTGCTAGCCCTCACACAAACATTTGTATACACACACACACACATATACACACACACCTGTTCGAAGACCTATATTTGCCCCTATTACCTAGTGCTGGGATGATAAATTGGTTTCATCTGAAATGCCAACATTGATAGATGGTAGTGCCTGTCTGTATCACTATGTGGAGAGTGATTTTGAGGCAGACAACACAACTCATAAGGAAGAGTGTTGTGATCAATTGGCCAAGGCCGCCATGGATGTGAAAAATGGAGTGGTAGCACCTGTGTTTTTGTAACAGTTGGAGAGATCCAGCGTATCAAATTTCAATTGTTCAGTCTAGTGTAATCCTTTCTCTTCTCTTAACCCTGCAGGTAGAAATTCAGTATTTTCAAACTGGGACACTTAGTCTCTAGGCTACAGTTTACTAACTAGAAAGTCAGAATATGCTAAATAAAACAACATCCTACTGGAGTATTTAAATTGCAATTGAAAAGGAAAATTGTGTCTTAAAAAAATTTAATATATGCTGTACTAGCGTGAGGGTGCACTTCCTGTCCTGCCTTCCGGAAAGAACTTGCCACTCAACTGTGAAAAGCACAGAAAGCCGAGAGCCTGCAGCCACAGCGCCTGCAGAATCCACCTCAGCTGGCAAGCCAAAGTCTCGTGCTTCCTAGGTAGAACTAGAAACTAAGCATGGTTGGGACTCACGGCTTGGCCATTTCTATCCAGCTCAGCACTTGTCTATGGCCAGTCTTTGTTCTGGGGTCTCCACTGTGTTGACTAAGATTTTGTTAAATCTGTGTCACAGTTGGAGGCATTTTTACCTTGATTCTGCTTCCCTTCCACACAAGTGCCAGATCAGGATCCTTGTCGCTTCCTGCTCTTTCCTCTTTACCTTTCACAGGTGTGACCTCCCTCTTACTCATGCACTCCCATCTCCAGCAGGGTATCTCCTTCCTGGAGAATCCAAACTGATACACATATGCTACAGTTTGGATCTAGAGTGTACCCCAAAGGCCACGTGTTAAAGCTTTGGTCCTAGCCCATAACACTACTGGAAGATAGCAGAAACTTTAAGAAGTGGGGTCTAGTGGGAAGTGTTATGTCACTAGGGGCATGTCCTCAAAGGGGACTGTGGAGTCCTGACCTCTCCCGTTGCTCCGGGCCACCATGAGGTGAGCAACTTTTATCTCTGCCATGATGAACTTTTGCCTTACCACAGTAAAGGGGGAAAACTACCAGGAACTAAAACCTTCAAAATGGTGAGCCAAAATCTTCCATCTTCATAAGTTGGTCATCTCAGGTATTTTGTTACCTGAGTAATAGGAAGCTGACTAACATACCTATTATGAATATTCCTAGTTAAATTTACAAAGTATTTAAATATACAACGTGCCAAAGAGGCAGATGACAAGCAAAGTGAGGGTCTGGCATCAGAAGATACTGACTGAAATACCAGATACTTAGTGTGGTTTTGAACTACTACCCTCATCTTTAAAGGGAGGGGAAAAATGGTGATTTTTTGATGGAGAATATAAGATTAAGTGAGATAATATTCATGAAGTTGATTTCTAAACTATTAAGTTCTATATATTAAATTGAGATATCACTATCGTTATTACTTTTATTTCAAGTAATTTGAAATATCATTTACCAACCGATCAATTACTATTCCTTTACCAATACTTATTGAGTCTTTACCGTGGCACTGGTGCTAACCTAAGAAACAAGGAGGGCAAAGTTCCTGCTTTAGTGAAGCTTACATTTTCCAAATTAACCAAGTAAATATGAATTTTATCTAAGATATGTTAATAAATTCATGAGAGTTCAGTATCACAGGAAGCCATTTCCCTGGCTCAGTTCAACTCTAGCAGCATGGACTCGTTCCAGGTTTGTTAGTCTCCTGCACAACTGCATTGTCTTTCTTTCACTTTCACCATCTTGATGCTGTGAATCCTGCCATCGGCGAAGAGCCCAGTGTGACAACTTCTTTCTCCACCCACAGCTCAGCTTGCCAGGCTACTTGCCTTACACTCTTGTTATTTGCCTCTTTGTTTTTGTCTCCTTCTTAACCCAACTCTGCTTTCTCTGAATACTTGCTGCATCTCACCTCTCTGCCCTTTGCTTCTCTTTCCTTCACTCTTCCTTTTCTCCCCGTGCTGTCACCCTCAGTGAAAGACACTGTCTCTGTTTCTTCAGGTGGCATTGCTGTCTGCCTGGAGGAACACACTTCTAGCAGCAGTAACAGGAAGATAAACCACCCAGGAAACAAGACCTCTGCTTCTAACACTTGCTGAAGACTGAGAGCCACAGAAATCCACTTATGTCTCTGAGTCACTCAAATTAACTCAGGCTTCAACAAGGCAGGGAAAGATACAGCCAACCACTGTGGGCTGTGGCCAGGGCCATCCGCTGACCGCGGTGTGGCTATGCCAAGTGTACAAAGGCAAATCCCTCCATTAAAGGAGAACCCTCTGGTCCGAAACATGAATGCCTCGCCACATGCCTAGCTCATAATTTTTTAAATGGATTTGTCATTGCCCTAATGTGTAGTAGCCTGTAAAACAGTGGCTATCAATTTTTTATCATATTGTACAATTAGAAATAAATACATATGCACATAGTTATGTATACATATGTATATTTATACACCCAAAAAATATTTGCATTCCTGAAACAAAAGTTTCACAAAACAATACTTACCCTCAGTATATACAGGACCCAAAATTTTTTATTTCATTTAATCTGTTATTTTTTTAGAGAGGGGAGGGATACTGGGCTTGAATCTAAGACCTTCCAATTGAACTACATTCCCGTCTTAATTTTATTTTTTTTATTTTAAGATAGGGTCTTGCCAGTCTTGCCATGTTGCCCAGGCTGGGCTTGAACTCACAGAGTGCTGAGATTACACGCATTTACCACTGTGCCTGAAATTTATCCTACCTTAATAACCTTTGTAAAAGTGCTAGTTTTGACCTAGGGATTTTTAATCTTTTTGCTTGTATGTGCCTTTCTACCCAATGTAGTAAAGACTATGGATCCCTTCTTAGAGAAATGTTTTTAAGTGTATAACACAAAACTCACAGGGTTAGAAAGGAAATCAATTATATTGAAATATAGTCCTATCACTGAGCCTCTGGGGGTGGGCAGTGTCCATAGGCCCCAGGTTAAAAACCCCTGCATGACTAAATTGATTTCTCCAACCAACTGCTGAGCCATACCCTGCAGTTTGGAAAAAATAACTATAGACAAAGCCAGGGAACATTTTGGTAGTAATTAAATATTTCAGATGCTTATTAACCTGTCATGGTATTTAACACTCTCTTTTCCCTCCCTTTCTCCAGGCTTCTCCTATCCAGTCACCCACACACATGCACACACACATGTGTACAAACACCTGTACACACACATGCTCACAAAATGCAGACATGCAAATGTAGACACATGCAGATCTTAAGTCACATATCTGGAATGAGACAAGGTACTAGACCCCAGGGTGTAGCCCCTCCTGGTCCCTAGTCCTGCTGCCAGATTGCTCCTCCACCCCAGCTCTGCTGGCTCTCAGAACTACTTCAGTGATTCATTATCTCTTTAGGACATTGCTCACCAGCCTGGCTTTCTTGGTTTCTTTCATGGCATTGTGAACTGATAGGCACACTCTGCTCCAGAATAATGGTGGAGAATGGTGGTGGCACAGCCCAGAGCCCACGACCTTTATTTTCTCAGGCTTCAGTGAACCTTCTGTGGCAGGTGTTTCCTTTTGATAGGCAGCTTCTGCCTCCCACCACAAGGCAAGCACTTACTTCATGTGTCATGCCCAGCCTGCAGCTGGAGCTCTAACTTGGCTCACAGTGGTCATGCTTAACCTGCTTTATCTTCAACATGGTGCAGCTTAGCCACCGAGCGCTGGGAGGAAATGGAGTTGCTGCCACAACTGAATTATGCAGGCGCTTTTCTGAAAGAATTGCTATTGCAATTTCCTGCTGCCATAGCAAAATGCCCACAGTGAACTGTTTTCTCCTTTGCATGCAGGATGATGATAACTGTCTGAGCTGATTCTAGGCACCAACAACGCACCTTGAGAGGCCTGTGATGGACTGAATTGTTTCCCCTCAGAAGGTACGTTGGAGTTCTAGCCTCCAGTGTCTCGGAATGTGACCTTATTTGGAGAAAGGGTATTTATACAAGTAATCTAATTACAATGAGTTTACTAAGGTGTCTGATTCAATAAGACATACTGTTATAGTATATAAAGGTGAGGTTTGGGCACAGAGACAGACATATAGATGGAAGAATATGTGAGAAGACATAGGGCAAAAAGAGCCATCTACAAGCTTAGGACTGAGGCCTCAGAAGAAACCAACCCTGTTGACACCTTGGGACTTCTGGTCCTCAGATTATGAGAAAATGAGATCAGCGAGTGTGCCCATGTCATCTGCTTCTGAGATTGAAATCGGGACAAGAATGTTGTTTCTCTCCTGTGTGGCCACCTGGCAGCCTGAAATTTTGAGTAACAGAAAAAGGGCTGATCACCCCTGAATGCTGAAGTCCTACAGCTCTAATGGATTCAGGCTTTGTGTGGTCAGCTCTCTGTGTTGCCAAAAAATTTGCACACTCCCATGAACAAAGCAGGAAACAGAGGAGGAAGAAACATTGCATTCATTTCCCCTTTGGAGCGAGAGCAATGCAGACTGCTCTAGAATTGATTTTTATTAGCAGACCCAAACATAAATGTTTTTTATCACATTCAACATTCATAATTTTTAAAATAGATTTCCTGGGTTTTACCTTAATGGCCAGTGACCTATAAGCTGCTCACAGTCAACTTTTTTATTATGCTCTACAGTTATAATTGTATAATACAGCAGGGCTTCAGCTGTGCTGCATCCCTTATGTATGAGGACACTGAGACCCTGCGAGGGGACAGGGCTTGTGCAAGGTCATATAACAGAAAGGAATAGACCAGGGCCTCCATTCACATCTCCTGCCCCTCCTTCAGCATGCCCTGGCTTCTATGGTATATCCTGCTAAGGAGATTCCTACTAAAAATAACTTTTTTCCACCAACATCTTACCATTCTTCCTACACGTAAAGATTTGGAAGTTGAGAGATCACAAAAACCTCATTAAATTACCCAAAGAATTAAGAAAACAGATGACAATAATCTTTATTTCAAAATGCGTGTTTTTCATGAAGACAGCTTTTTTCTCTTCTGGAAGAAGAAAAAAAAAAGGAACTTTTCTATTTTTTTACTTCTGGTGTTCTAATTGTGCCTGGGACCTTCTTTTAAAATCCATTTGAAATATTTCTTTCTTTCTGAACATCAATTATATTTTAATGCTTCTTTTATAGCCAATGAAATTTTAAAACCTTTTTGTCTTCATTTTTAACCCTTTGTCCTTCTTCCTGATCATACTTCACTTCTCCTGTCATGTTCAATGAATTATACAATTAATTACTTTTTCAGCTTCCAGGTGGTTTGCTATTGTATATGCTATAGTTTTCTTCTGGATTACAAAACATTCATTTCACACAATAATGCCATTGCTTTTGTTATTTTTCATGTCTCAGAGGGAGGAAAGACTAAGAACCAAACAATAAGGCTTTTATTTACAGTCCCTGGAGAGCTATCCTGGAGGTCACTACAAGCCTCTGCCATTGCGATGCCCATCTTGGATGTGCTGGGCCAAGAGGCATAGAACGGCAGGGGCTTTGAAAGCGTGGAGTCTGATCACTGCATCTCTGAGTTACAAGAACTGAGGCACATGGACCGTGCAGGGCAGCACGCTAGCTGGTGTCAGACCCAGAACTAAGCTTCTGGTCTCTGCCCCCCAACCCACTCTTTTCCACTGCCCAGTGCATCCCAGTCTTTCTGAACTCCCAAAGTGTATTGCAAGCTACTGTTGTGATCCACCTGCGTTTATCTCAGCAATATAGACAAAAGGGAACGTCAGGGTTCCTGGCTTTTCAGAACAATTTGCCGAATCTGGTAGATTAGGTTTCAAGTTACTTCAATTTCCACCTTTTTTCATGTATCAGAATCCAGAAACTGCCACCAGGACCCTACACATGGCCTCCTGAGGGTAAGAAGATGGGGCTCTGGTGTCAGACATAGGCAGGTTACAGTTTCCCCACATTTAAAATAAAATACTGGTGCATTTTTTGAGGATTACATAAGATAATACATGGAAAGGGCTTCATGTTCATCGCAATCAATAAATATTCATGATTATTATTCTAGTTACCAATAAGTAAATACTACTCATTTGTGGTATAATAAATATTTATATGGAAATGTAAATGAGAAACTTGTGTAACTGCAACCATTGCAGAATAGGGCCGTAGAAATCATTTTGGGTTGTGATTTGGGAAATCTGAGCTCCAATTCAGGGGACAATGTCACTTGGAAAAAGCAGTCTCACCTCATTGGATCTCAGTTTCTTAATTAGTAACTCTAATACTAAAACCCTCAATGAGAGAGAGAAACTCCCTACACAGCAAAACTTAACTGATTCATTGTCAGATAACCCCAGCTCAACCCAGAAGAAGGTGAACCCCTGCCGAGAATTATTGTCCTCTCTGCGATAAAGAAGTTACTAATTTGATCCTTTCCATGAGGAAAACAATGGCTGGGCCATTACTCTGAAGCACCCTGTCTCCAAAGCAGGAATTATCCATCCCTGCCTTCACAGGAGCCACCTGCCCGAACTTAAGCCGGAGAAGGGAGCAGATGAACAATGAATGTCACAGCAATTAGTTTTGGCAATTAGGCAGGCAATTAGTTCTGCAGCATGTAGAATGGGAGGAGAAAGTAAATCAGCACTGAGAGGTGACAGGGAAATATGAATAGGACTAAGGTTCCAGGGACATCCATGTGAAAAGACATGACTTAGGGTCCAGGCCTCCCTTCCCTACCGCTGCCATGATAAAGGTGGATGCTTTCCAGAGGGCCTGGAAAACAGCTGATTTAGTAGAAGGGACTTTCAGCCCCTGATCTCATATCTCTCTCGGGGATGCTTCACATTTCTAGTGTTCACTCCAGGCTAACGATCTTGCTGGTTTCTCACCAAAATTCTGTCTACAAAGTTAAATAATAGACCACTATTTTCCATGGGACTGTCTTCTCTTGGCTGAAAATACATCTGTTTTGTTTTCATAGCTTTGGTAGCTCTTCTCTTAGAACAGATTAATTTTCTGTTTTTCTTGGGGTAGATGAAAGGCAGATTTACGTAATTAAATGATATAATGGGATCTGGGGATAAAACAGTGCTTTAAAGTCAAAGACCTGTGTCTGGAATCCAGCTCTGCTACTTACCAGGCTCTGCTTTTTAGTTCCCTCACTGGTAAAATGGGAATAACAAGAGATTCCAGTAACACTTGTTCAAGGATAAATTAATTTCACTTTTTTAGTGGGTCGTGCTTATATTAAAAAATCATTTGTTTTTATCTGAAATTCAAATCTACCCAGGCATTGTCTATTTTTATTTGCTAAGCCTGGCAAAATTTGATGATAATTATAATACCTACCTCAGAACACTGGGAAGACTAAATCAAACACCATATTGAAAACCCCTAACATAGTGCACAACTGGAATAGTTAGAGTTCCTTTCTTCTCACTTCTCTCTGCCATTATCATCTGAAAGGTTAGACGTATTCTACTGAGCCCATAGGTAGTAGGTATAGGGTAAGGCCAGTACCAGTGGACTGGTTTTGATCCCAAACAAGGAAAATCTTTCTAATGAGTTGCCTCAGGGAAGCGGTTCTAGCCCACTTGGAGGCCTCTTGAGGATAAGAATTAATCATCAGAAGAAAGGCTGGACATGACCTTCTCTAATCCTACCCTGGGATCTTGACCTGATGGTTCAAGTTACTTTGTTCATGACTAAGAACCAGGAACAACTACCCCAATCTTCGTGAAATCGGGGAACACAGTGATGGAGAAAACACTGAGCAGGGCTGTGGTTTGCATGATGCATTGATAGTGATTCCTAGGCACAGTCAGGGATGGAAACCAGCGCTGGATTTCACCCCTCAGAGTACAGTGTCTGTGTTCTGATGACCCACCTAACCAAAGGCGCCTTCAGATTTTGGGAAACAGGAAGCCTATACAATTATGAGAGCCCTCTTTGAGAAAAAATTGCAGAAATTACAAATACAAATTACACATGGAAATGAATATTTACTTAGAATGAGAAATGATATCAAGACAAATTACAGGAGTGCTGGAGAATTAGAGCCCTTTCTTTAGAGCTCTCAATAAGTAATTTACCAGAAATGCTGACAGAGAAATGTTTCCTGATTGTAACCTGGCTTCCTCTCTCCACCTGAAATTCTTATAACTCATAGCAACCCAGGCAGTCACAGGGCCCCTGAACATGAAGGAACCTATCACTTACACCACATTCATTTCCTGATATACTGTATCCGCTCTTGCACCTAACTGAATGCTTCTTCAACCATGTTTACTATACAAGCAGAGTTGTAAGAGTGTTAGTGGAAAATAAACGAATTTAGGTGGGGAGGGAACGCTCATAATTCCATCACCTTGACCAACCATCTACTTCTTTTTTCCATATTCCTTTTTCAGTCGTGTTCGTATATGCAACTGATGTATTGATATCATGGTGCCTTAGTCTGTTTTTTTTTTTTTTTTTTTTTTTGTGTGTGTGTGTGTGTGTGGTTTTGTTTTGTTTTGTTTTGTTTTGCTTTGTTTGCTGCTAAATAGAACATCACAGGCTGGGTTATTTATAAACAACAGGAGTTAACTTTTCTAGAGGGTGGACATTCTAAGAACATGGTGCCAGCATCTAGCAACAGCCTTCATGCTGTATCAACACCGCAGCAGGACAAGTGAGCAAATTCAAGACAGAGATAGAGCCAAGGGGAGCAAGAGGGCAAAGGAGAGCTGGACTTTCCCTTATGTTAGGAGCCCACTCCCAAGAAAACCATTCTATTCCCACAATAGGAGTAATTATCCATTCATAAGAATGGAGCCTTCAAGGCCTAATCACCTCTTAAAGTTTCCAACTGCTACAATGGCAATTAACTTTTACCATGAGTCTTGGAAGGAGTTTTAAAGCCATAACATAATATGGATGTAATTTCATATGCTTTTCAGCTTAACATGCCGTCTTTCTCTGTGGTTGTTCATTGTCTTCATCAACATAGTATTTCAAGGCTGCATGATAATCCACTAACCTGCCATTGTTAGGAATTCATATTGTCCAAGCAAGAATTAAGATGAGAACTGAATTTTAGTCTAACTATGGACAGTTCTAACCTCCAAAAAAATGTTTTTCAAAAGAAAGACCCTAGCAATGTTGTAATTCATGGAGGTGTAGATAATCTGCCATTTAAAGAGAAAAAGCAGTCAAACCAATTATTAGGTGTGGGTAGATAAAGAAACTATCAGCAGGTTGGGTTTCCACCTTTCGACCAATTTCTTTAGTGAAGCAGTTGAAAATCCAGGGAGAATGACCCTTCTTGTGGTTTTACTGAATAGGATAAATAGAGATTGCCATGTGACTGGGTACTAGAGTGTACATTTTTTTCCTAAATAGTATTTCCTAATGGAAAGAATTCCTACTAGTCACACCAAGCCAATTCTATGGCAATAATTTAATTATGCCAATTAGAATGCAAATTATTCCATAAAGCTCTGTAGAGGACCCTCTCTCAGAGAAACTTCTGAACAAAAAATTTCAGTAGTGCTCAATAGCTCTCCCCTTCCTGGGTAGAAATTAGGAGTTGAGTACTATGATTCATAACTTCATGGAACAGTTGCTGTGGGTGGACACACGTCACTCATCTCCTCCTTACAAGCCTAAGGCTACACCCCATTGCCTTTTACTTTCTCAATATCTCAGTGGGGTGCAGCAACCAAACTACCCTGTGCTGTTTTGACTTTTTGAAACTTCTGTATAAAAACTTAAGCAATAAAGGCACAGTAAAAGCATCAAAAGCTCCTACTCTAAATTCCCTGAGTGTCACATCAGGCAGTGAGCTCAGAGTTTGAAGTGTCTTTTCTGTGGTTGGAAACTCTCTCCACACCCACTCAGTTTGTAAGTAAGGTGATTATGGCTCATCACAACTCACTTAGGACATTAGACCAAGATGAATATAAGCTACTCAAATTATGGCCAGGTCATTTTTAGACTGAACCTTCATATTAATGGGTATGACTCACCTTATTTGGGGATTCTTAACATGCCAAAGATTATTGCAAAATTCTCCTCTTTGCATTTCTCCTGTTTTCATATTAAGGGCAGGATGGGAATCTTAAAGACCAGGAGGTGGGCTCACTTTGAGGGATGGTGGAGGTGACTTGGCTCCTACGAGGTGATGATGTCAAGGCCGAGACTGCCCCAGTCCTCAACCTGTAACATCCCCTCAAACTTAATGGCTTCTCTGCCATGCAATGAAAGGCACAATTTAGAAGGTAACTACTAAAAAATTGATTTGACATGGTCTCCTCACATATCAATCTTCCTTCTGCATCAGTGACTCACTTGGTGTCACACTAATGATGATCCAAGGGCTTCTGCTTGCCAAAAACAAATATGTGTACATATATTCTTTTTCTTTTAATTTTATAAAAGCCAGCATCTATGTGAACCAAAAACAGAGAATGACATTCTGACCAGCCAATTTTCTCACTGAAGCTTTTGTAAAATGAAATTTTCTTTGCTTCCTATTTTTGTGCTATCTTCTAGTGTTGCTGGCACGAGTGACAATCATACTTAGCACTTCCGTAGTGCTTTTCATCCAAAGATTTTAAAGTGCTCTGCAGCAGGATTTCATCTTCACAGCAGGGCGGGGAGGAAGGTCAGCTCTGTTACACCTGGTGAGCAGATAGGATACTGAGAGGTGATGTGGTGACTTAAATACACGCCCTGCAAGCTGCAGGGACAGGAGTGGGTTAGAGCCCAAGCTTCCTAACTCCTAACTCAGGCTGTTGTTCACTTGTCCCAGCCAATGTGTCCTCTTCTTCTCAGCACTGAACATTTGGAACAGCACAACATAATATGAACAGCTTGTTAAGTGTCTGACCCCAAGGAGGAACTGGAAATGCAAACAAAAAGAGAACTACTCAGCAGTCTTTGAGAATTTGGACAGGGGTTAGGTATGTAGATCAGTAACAGAGCACTTGCCCTGGATTTGATCCCTGTTAACTACCAGGGGAGGGGAGAGAGAGAGAGAGAGAGAGAGAGAGAGAGAGAGGAAGGGAGGGAAGGGAAGGGAAGGGAAGAGAAGGAAGGAAGGAAATGCAAAGGAAGGAAGGAACTTGGACACATAAGCCTAAAAAGTTGGTGCAAATCTACTGGGTGAAAAATTGCTACCAGATTTCAATACTTAAAAATATCGTAGTATTGGCAAGAAAGCCCAGCAACAGGAATCTTACATTCTGCCATTGGGAATGTAACTAGTACAACCTCTGGGAAAAACAATTTAGCAATAGCTTGTAAAATTTGTCATGCACACACTTCATCCCAGCAATTCTACTCCCACCTGTATACTCTACAGAAATT
Organism: Erethizon dorsatum; assembly: GCA_028451465.1. Lineage (NCBI taxonomy): Eukaryota > Metazoa > Chordata > Mammalia > Rodentia > Erethizontidae > Erethizon > Erethizon dorsatum. The sequence continues at coordinate 73,535,960 of CM051831.1, forward strand.
CTTAGACAGAATACATACAATTATATCATGAAATAAAATATCCAGTGGTGAAGATGAATGAATTATATCTTTCCATAAAATATGGATAACATTTATAATTAGTACTTAGTGAAAAAAGCAAGACAGAAGATACCAAAGATGAATTTTGTAAAGCTCAAAAATACAAAAACTAAACATATGTTCAGAAGCACAAACATATATGTGATAACACTAGTTTTTTGTTTTGTTTTGTTTTGTTTTGTTTAGCAAGGAAATGATAAAGGCAAAAGCAGGATGACAGTTCTACCACGGAAAACATAGGAGTCTAGGATTAGGGAGGGACATGTAGTATTTGGTACATTCTAGGTCGTAGGTTGGGTGGTGGATTCACGGGATACCATTTATTCCTCTTTATAATTACATATGTGTGACACATATTTTCTTCAAGTATTGTAGATTAATTTAAGTCAGTGAAGATGAACTAAAGTTGCTGTATCAGTCAAGGTTTACTAGAGAAACAGACATAACACAATATATACAAGTGTATAAGAAATTACAAGATTGGCTTAGGATGGTCAGCCAGAGTCAGATGAGGAAGCGTGCAGAGGATGTCTGCACACTGGAGACCAAAGGATTCAATCCGAGGTCTGGAGCTCACTGCAGTGTACTACACAAGTCCGTATCAGGAGGCCAATGGGTCTGCGATGGAAGGCTGAAGAGTCTGCACTGGAAGGCTGAAGAGTCCATGCCAGAAGGCTGAAGAGTCTATACAATGAAAGCTGAACAGTCTGCGCCAGAAGCCAGGAGACATGTCTGAACTGAAGGTGAAGACGGGAGCTCCTCCCAAGAACCAGCAATTTGTCCTTCCTCAGTTCCCTTTTATTGTATGCAGGCTACTGGCCCTGGGGCGGGAGGTCCTTTACACCCACACCATCTCTGTGCCCTCCTCTTCACAGGCTGAAGATGTTCACAAAGTAAGGGCCCTGGCCCCTGCTGAGTCACTTAGTTAAACTTCTAAACTTCTCAAGTTGACACAATGAACAACATCCTAGAGCGGTAAGGGCATGTCCTCTGCACCCCAGGATGTAGAGATGCTGAGTTACTTAGTTGAGCTTCTAGACTTCTCAAGTTGACACAATGCATCAACCATTACAGGTGTTAAAAAGAGGTTTCTGAAGAAAAGCAGAGGCCTTCACCAAGGGTGTATGTGCACGTGTGCCCAGGTTTTAATGTACTGCAGAAAGACCAGAAACATCCAAAAGTTTTGAAGGTCAGTATTCTTAAAACATATATCAAACTATAAATCAAGAAAAGTATTTGAAACAAATATGACATAAAAAGAGTTATTACAGATAATTTGCAAAGAGTTTGTAAAATAAGAAGACATTAAAACTATAAAATCTGAAAAAATATATGAACAAACAATTTCAAGAAAACTCAAATGAGAAAGATATGAAAGAGGCTAGAACTTCATTTGTAAACAAAGAAATGCAGAGCATTTAGGAAAACTTTCTTTTTATAAGATTGGTGAAGATTGAAAAAACTCTCCATGCTGGCAGAAGTTGGGCAAAGTAGACATCAACACTGCTGAGGTACAACCTTTCCAGAAGCTTTGTTTGTTTGTTTGTTTGTTTGTTTGATGGTCCTAGGAACTGAACCCAGGGCCTTCGCAATGAACGCCAACCTCAGTCCTTTTACAAAAAACATTTTTTTTTTTCATTTTGAGACGGGTCTCACTAAGTCACTAAGTTGTTCAAGCTGGCCTCAAACTTGCAATCCTCCTGCCTGAGTTTCTCAGAGTACTGGGGTTCAGTCGTGCATACCTGACTTCAGAAGCATTTTAGAGATAAGATCTAGTAGCTCTCACTGAGCCCCCAAGTTTTTCCCTGTATATTCCTGGAAACTTCTCCAAAAGAAATCATAGAAACTGAAAGATGTTTATAACAGCACTACCTTCAATAGCAAAAATTAGCCTAAATGCTGAACTATAGGAGAATGGTAAATAAACTGTAATATATCCACAATGGAAATAATACACCCATTAGTAATTTTGTTTTCAAGAGATGTTTATTGATATTGGAAAATGAATTCATGCTAAGTGAAAATCAAGATACAAAATTATTCTACCGCATAGCCTTAAATTTACAAAATATATGTAAACACACATGTACACAGAGAAAAATTCATGGAAAATGTTGAAGTTTATATAGTGGCCTCTGTTTTATGAGCTCATATGTAATTTTTAGTTAGTTTTTTTTTTCTTCCATAGTTTCTATAAGCGCTATTCTAGTTTAAAAATAACATGAATGCTTTTTTAAAATAATAAGTATCCACCAAAGAGGGGCAGACATTTCCTGGAACTAACAGAGCTGAGCTCTAAAGTGCCCATTGTCACTGGGACAAGCTGTCCCAGTTTGCTCAGGATTCTCCTGGTTTGGGCAAAGGAAGTCCCACATCCAGGAAAGCTCTCAGCTCTGGGACAAACCAGGACAATTGCTCATGCTACTTTTGCCATGAAAGCCTCATGGGAATGGAAAGATTTCCACCCTCTTGATAATTTCTTTAGTCTCCCTATAGAAATTGCAACTGTGACCTTGCAGCTTTGGGAAGATTTCTAGATAAATCATGTCTTAAAGAGCTTGTTGAAAACAGAACAGATTGTGTAAAAACTAAATAGGCTGGTTTAGCTGTGTTTGTACAGTCTCGGAATATGCATTCAAATAGGTCAGGGAACAAGAATTAGCTCTTGTCTTAGGGAAGAGCAGACTCTTTATCTCTCATTTTTTTCTTTGTGCCGTGCAGTTTCTTTCCATTTGCAGACTGGAAGTGGCACGTGTATCAAGTTACCAGAGGGCACCTGAGCACTGGGGAATGCAGCTTAGAAGAGTGAAGCAAGTTCCCCAGGTTAGGACTTAAATCCACTGAAATAACTAAGACTCAAGTGAGATTGCCTTTACCTAAGACAACTTTTCTTACACAATCAGGACAAATCCTCTCTGACACTAAATTTCTAGGGAGTTCTTCTACATCTTTGTTTAGGAAAGCATCTCGAAAAGGTGATAGATAGGAGATGGAAGGGTGGCAGGGAGTCAGAAATGCCTGACTTGGAGGCGAGCCTTTTCCAACTCCCAGCTGTGTGAGTACCGCGGGGCAGTCACTTACCCACACTGCACCTCGGTTTCCATGCTCTGTACCTTGTTTACCCTGGGTATAAGATGGAGGGGCTGATGGCACCCACCTCATAGTGTTGTGAGGACTGTATATGTTAATAGGCAGGAAGAGCTTGTAGCAGTGCTTGCAGGTGGGTACACAGAAGGCTTAGTAGGGAGTACTGCTAAATTCAGCCACAGGGCTGTGAAGAGAAAGAATCCAAATTGAGCAGGGCAGGAGGTTTGCTTGTGCTGAAGTCTTGACAGAGCCTCAGTGGGGCCCCTTCTGACCTGTGCTAGGTTGGGGTAAGAGATGAGCCTTCAAATCAGTGCAATCAATTGGAAAAGGGCCACCTGGAGAATGGAGTGGGACCCTAGTGTATAAGCCGTGAGAGTCACCTCCCAGGTCTCCTCCCACAGGCCCAGGACCCGGGTCCCATCTAAATAGCTGCTCCTAGTCAATGGGGGGGGGCAGGGGGCGGGGTTGAGCCTATAGGTGATTTTATCTGAAGAAAACTTACAGGGCCTCGCTAAACCTTCATTAGACAGTGGTCTAGGATTCTTCTTTGAGCCTTATTTCCCTTTCTATTTAGGATCAGCCTTCTCTGGCTTCCTTTAAATTGGTGGTGAACATCATTATATACTACCACAGTCCCCCTTAAGGAACATATTTTAAGGTTTGTTTTTTAAAATTCTCTTTACTTTTAGCTTTTGCAAAAGCTAAGAGTAAAGAAACCAACTAAACCAAGAAGAATACTCAGATAATTCAGGAGCCCATCCAGAAAGGCAAGAAAACAGGGGGGAGGGATTGTTCTGAGGAGACTAAAGAAACAGGACCTCTCAATGCTTTACTGTGAAAATAATCTAACAAATAGGGCAAATGTTAACAATTGTTGATCTAAGTTAAAAATATAATATTACTTTTTGAATTGTTCTATGGATTTTGAGAGTTTTGAAAAATACAGATTTGGAGGAAGTGAGAAATGTTTACTTGTCACAGTGTTGGATACTTGGATTCTTTTTTATCCATGAACATATTAAGATAGGAAGATAACCAACACTGCCTGAAGGGGAGGCAACAAGTCTAACAATGAACCTGCATCCTAATTTCTTGAAAGTAAAGCAGGAGGCAGTAGAGGGAGATGTCTGGGTTTTAATATAAAGCACAGTTTAATTCTCAACGAAATTCTAGATAACAACATTAAGTACATAATTTGTGAGCATTAGAAAGGAAAGGAATGATCACTAAGAGACAGCATATGTTCATTAAGAATAGGTCATGTAAAATATGCCTCTTTTTCTCCCAGTGTGAAACATCAAAGACAAAATATAATTTAATTACATGGAGTATTTGAAGACGTTGATCATATTGGCTTTGTGACTGAAATGTAGAAAGATAGCTGAATTATTAGCTGAGCATTTCCTTCATCCTTCATTCCTTCTTTTGTCCATTCATACATTGTCAGTATTAATACTACACCCAACATTGTGTTAGAAGAACACAGCACTCGTTAAAATTAACGAGTACATTAGTGTCAACTTGGACCTACAGGAAATTTCAGAAGATGTTTCTGAATGTGGCCTGAGATCAAAAGCCTCAGAATCACATATGGTGCTTGTTAAAAATGCACATTCCTGGAGTCATACCCCAGACACACCGAATCAAAATTCTGGAAATCTTACTTGGAGATCAGCACATTTAACAAATTTCTGAGGTAGTTCTTTGGCACACTCAAGTGTGAGAACCACTGTTAAAGCTAATTCTCTGCCTTCCTAAAATTATAAACATTTTAATCAGTAAATTGGGTGAATTCCAATATAAGCTTAGCCTATCAAATTTATAGATGACTGAAAGTTGGAGGTAAAGATAATAAACTGTATTAAAGACTCAAACTTGAATGAAAAGACCTTGGAAAAGGAGAATGATGGAATGAAATTAACAATATACAACTTAATAGGGTTAAGTGTTAAGTTTTGCATCTAAGTTCAAAGAATCAACTACTTAAATACAAGGTAGTAAAGCTGTAGAGTGACAGCAGTTCATTTGAAAAAGATTTAAAGTTCAATGAGAGTCAGAAATGTTTTTTTTTTTCCTAAAAAAGAAGAAAACTAACACAAATTTGAGGATACATTAACCTACAGAAACCTAAATTAGGGAAAGGTGGGGCAAGGTTGTTCTCAACACTTTTTGCATTGGCAAAGCACATCTACTTTGAAACATTTAAATACCTATGTTATAGTTTGGATGTTCAGTATCTCCCAAGGGCCGTGTGTCCCCAGGGTGGTCCTACTGGGAGGCTGTAGACTCTGTGGGAGACAGACTTCTGTGGGAAGGCCTGAGGCCATTGGGGGCGTGCCCTCAGGGGATTGTGGGACCCGATCTTTGCTTATCTTCTGCTTCCTGACACAAGAAATGTGTTCTGCCCCATCACATGTTCCTGCAATGATGTGCCACCCTTACCATAGGCCAAAAGCACTGCAGCCAATCAATCTTGGAACGAAACTTCCAAAATAAACCTTTTATTTTTATAGAGTAATTGCCTCGAGTATTTTGTGATGGTGACAGAGAGCTGACTGGCACAGCTTATTTTTTAAAAAAGACGTTGTCACACAATACAGTGTGTCTAAGGAAAGGTTACTAGGTATGAAATGTTTTAAGTGCACATCATATGAAGAATTCATGAGGAACAGACTGTTTCATACAGAAAAGTGAAGACTCTGGTGTAATGATCTCTGACTTTGTGGTGCTAAAAAACTTGTGTTGGGAAAGAAATTGGCTTTATCTATATGGTTCTACAGGAGAGACCTGAGAACACTGGAGCAAAGTTACAGGAAAGTTAAAGTTATTTTTGGTTTTACATAAGAAATAATTATCTAAGAACTAGAGAGTTCTCTGCATGGAATAGGCAGCTACCCCTCTGAGAAAGTGAGCTCTAGCAGTACATTAAAATATTGTTAGAGAAATTGTAAAGAGGATTCCAATCAATCAACGGAGATGCTATGGTTGGAATGTTTTTGTCCTTCCCAAAATTCATGTTGAAACTTAATCCCTGTGCGTCAAGAGAAACATTAACTATTTTTCCTCTAATCTCACATTGTAATAAACACAAAGGTCTACAGTGACCTCAAAAGATGTAGGAATTTCTCGACACCAGCAAGTAAGCAATCAGTTCTGTAGCAGTGGACACCAGCTGGGCCACTCTAATCCAGCTGGTCACCCTTAATCCAATATAACTCTCACTCCATCTACCTGTAAATAGTGTCAGATCCCACAGACTGGAGGCTCAGTTCCCAAGGTTGCTCCCCCATTTTGGATATCAGTCACAAGCCCTAGATTGCTTTACTTGCATTTCTGACTCGCTGAAAATCAGGGTTCCTACAACTTCCTTCTCAGGTTTGATTAATTTGATTGAGTGATTCAGAATTCAAGGAAGCACTTACTTACTTTTCAGGTTTATTTTAAAGTACAGTACGAAGGATACAGATGAAAAGATGCACAGGGTGAGCTGAGCAAAAAGAGACACTGAGGTTCCACGCCTTCTTCCATGCCTGGAGGTGCACCACATCCAGGAACCTCCGTGTGTTCAGGGATTCAGACTCTCCAAACTCTACCTGTTGCAGGATTCGTGGATGTTTCATTATGTAGATTTTGTTGCTAACAGTCTTGCTGAGAAAACCTAGCAAAGCCTGTATATTCAGATTCTTGTTGGCCTGTCTGTGCAGCATTCCCTCCTCCAGGTTATGGGGCAAAACTGGAATAAGGAGAGTCTTATGTCCTACTATCAGGTAAATTAGGTCAGAGGATTTCTTTGAAGCCAACTCAAAGTATAGGAAGATGACAGCTTCTATAATCCACCTGGGCCGGGGAAATACAAGTCAGGAAACATGGTTAGAAACCAATAAAGCATATATCATAATATCACAATCCCTAGTGCAATGTATTAAGAGATATGACTGTTAGGAGGTAATGTAAGGGCTCCATCCTCATGAATAGGATTAGCATTGTCCTTGAAGGGCTCAAAATTGAGGGGAGCTCCTTCTTGCCTGTGCTTCCATTCCTTCTTCCATGTGTGAACACAGCATTCTCCACTCTGGAGGATGCAGCTCCAAGGTGTCATTTCGGAAGCAGAGACCGGTCTCTTAGCACATACCAAACCATGTGGTTCCTTGATCTTGAACTCCTAGCCTCCAACACTATGAGAAATAAATGTTTGTTTCTTATAAATCAATTGGTCTCAGATATTTTGTTATAGCAGCACCGATGGACCAAGGTAGGAGGCACTAATGGGCTAAGGTACTAGGCTTTATATGAATCAATAGTGATGCTGGGCTAGGAAATAAGAAACATGTTTAACTCAATTCTCTATAAAAAATTATTTTTAAAGGAAAAGAAAAATATAGAAAAGGATTTCTATGTTATATAGGATATTGCTTCAAATAGAGAGTTTGTTCTTTAAATTTCTATATTACTTCACCCAGAATCTTGGTTTCAATTCAAAGCCTTCAAATCTATATCTGGTTGTATCAGTTATTCATCCTTCCAGGGAAATCAGTTTCATACCTGGGGGTGGGGATGGGGGCTGTTTTAGAGAAGGTGTGAGTCAGAATACCCATGGCACTTCTAGTCAGTCCTCTGCAGAGGAAACCTGACTGTGGTGACTCCATAAGCTGACATGACCTTAATCCTTAAACCGTGTTCTCCCACCTACACGACAGCTTGTCTTGCCAGAAATAGACAGTGAACTCAAGGGCAAACAGACGCAAGCTGGCTGGTGCTCGCTGGGGCTGCTTGGCACAAAGTCTATATCAAAACAGGGATAATAGTAATTAACCGAAGTAATCATTTTCCTTCTTTGGGGCGTTTTATTTAATACACAAATTGGTTTGGGCATTTGTAAGATGGAGCAGAAGCAAAAGATATCCAGAAAGAAAGTTGGCAGAAGTTATATAAAGACAGTAGGTATCAAATTAGTAGGTGAAAACTATAAGAAAGCAGAAACCAAAAGAAAGTTAGAGGGTGGCAAGGGTAGTAGGCTGCTGGGCATAAGAACAGTTGGAGCAGGCATGTGGACCCGTGCAGGAGTTCTGAGGGCAGAGGATGAAGCGCTCTGCTGCTGAGGGAAGGTCACCGGAACTCAGTTCCGAGAGCCGCCTTGGACATTTGAGCTAACTCTGTTCTTTGAAGAGCATTTCAGTCTTGCACATTAGCTGCCGCACAGCTCTTGCTATTGTCCTTATTTCTCTGTGGATACTATGTAACACTTGTCTGGCTTTTCCAGTTAACCAAAGAAACAAAAAGAAAAGAATGTATACTACTTGCAGTCTGGGACATAGACCAAGAAGCTTATTGTAAGCTCAACATTTCTTTGCAGTCTCACATTGTTTTGATCTTTAAAATTTCATGACAGATTTTTGTCTTCCTCCTTAAAAGATCTGTGCCCATTTTTTATATAAAAATGATATGAATCCATTGATTAAAATAAACAATTTGGGGCCGGTGAGATGGCTCAGCGGCATAAGTGCCTGCTTGACAAGCGCGGGGGCCAGAGTTCAACTCCCGGAACCCACATAGGAAAAAAGGGCCAGTGATATCGCTCAGTGGCACTGGCGCCTGCTAACGCGCGAGGTCCTGAGGTCGACCCCCGGTACCCACAAAAAAAAAAAAAAGAAAAAACAATTTAAAGACAGAAGCTGCATCGTGTGTTTCAGTTGCTTCCCATAATTCTTGGCCAACTGCCATGTTAAATATGGTTACCTCCATGTGAGAAACACAGTCTTATGATAAGCTTGTACTGTATTACCTGAGTTTATTTGAGTTTCCTTGAAGATCCAAACTATTGCAGTAGTTTTAGGGAAATATAAATGTGTGTGTTTATTTATGTGTGAATGTGGGTGTGGGTGAACCCTGTTTTAGTACATCACCTGAATTACAAATCTCAGAAGACAGCATTCTAGATATTTCAAGTGTTTGTTAATTCATGATAAAATTAAACACTTGCTACAGAAAAAAAGAATTTAATGTTGAAACCCAAAGACACTTATTTACAGACATTTTATGTCTTCCAGTATATTAAAAGTAACGGTATTTTTAAATCAGTGTCTATCTCCCCCCCCACACACACTTTATTGTAAGTCGGAAAAAAGTTCAGCTTCCTTCACATAAACCTCACTGAAGAGACAATAATAAAGAAAGACAGGAAGCAGAGGACATGGGCAATAAAAGAAGAATCAAGGGTCAAAATTAAAACTAAAACTTGGTCAAGGTGTGGAGTAATCGTTTTCATTCAATTTTATTTAAAAATTAATTACGTTAAGAACTAAGTATTTTATATACCTAAATGTCTTTGGTAGTTATTAAATGTTATTATTTATTAAAATGCTAATAGAAATTGGATTTTAAATTAAGTATCGACTCCTTATAAATTAAGTTTAAAAAATTAAGTATTGTATTGATGAAGGATTTTGAGAAGGGAATCCATTGTGAAACCCACGTTTTACAAAAAATTGTATATATAAATAATATGTTAAAAGTTTATAATTTTCTAAGCTACTTTTTTAGTCCATTGCTGCTTCTACTTTTTTTGGACACTGGTTTATACTTCCCAGGTTCTATTCCAGCCAGTGGCATTTGCAGAGGACCCACTAATGGCTGTGCACGCCAATTCAGTTCAGTAGACTTTATCGGACATTCATGTACACCAGGCCCAGAGGCGGAAGATCTGCTCCTGCTCTTCCGGAGCTCAAACCCTGGGGAGAGGCAGGATTCGTAAACACACATCGTAGTGTAGCACAATACACACAAGAGGGGAAGTACGTGCAGGGCATCAAGCCAGGAGGCTTTCTAATTCCCTGACACTCAGATGATTCTAATGCTTAATGCACTTTCTGCAATAAAATAAGTACATAAATAGCGCCCTTTTCTTCTCACCCTGATCCCTGGGTGAACAACCACGTACTTGGGATTGCACACGCTCCTCCCTTCTCTTGGAAATCCACTGGAGCTTGACAAATGAACATACATATATCAGAGGTTTTTTGTTTGTTTGTTTGTTTTTTGTTTTTTGTTTTTTTTTGCTGCAGTGAAACATACTCTTAATAAAAGCCTTCATGTTAGTCCAGTTGAATGTCTTTTTTTGTTTTTATAGAATAGGCACCATGAATGTATATGTCTGATAGTTTTGATGGCATCTTTCTACACCCAGACCACAAGCCAGAAACTTGTAAGTCATCCTTGATTTGCCCTCACCAACACCACATCACCACGTCTTAAGAAATCTAACTCTAAATAATAAAGCTCTTCCTCTTCCTTCCTTCCTCCTTCCTTCCAGTGGCTTACTCAGTTCAGATGTCCATGAATTCTTGGCAACGTAATTGTAAAAGTATCTTCACTGGACTCTCTGCATCCAGCAGAGCCATCCCACGTAGTGCAGAGATCTAACATTACACAGCTCTGCCTAAACCCTTGCAGGGTACACTACTATCTCCAAAATGAGGCTCAAACAGGATAGACAAAGTTCCAAAGCCTCTGACCCACTTCCCTGTCTGATTTCATCTTCCACCAGAGTCTTGCATTTTGTGCTCTGATTACACAAGTGACTGATTGTTTCCCAGAAAGCGCTTCCAAACCTCCAAATCTTTGCACCTGCATTTCCTTTTATGTAGAGTTTTGCTCCTCTAGGTGAGGCCTATACCCCAGCAGCACCACCTGGGAATTTGTGGGAAGTACAGACTCTCACTCTTGGGCGCATCCCAGAACCATCAAATTGTAGCCATGTTTTAACAAGATCCTCAGATAATTCTCACACACATTAGAGTTTTAGAAGGGCTTTTAAAAATGCTCTGTCCTCCTATGTTGCCCATATCACTGGTTCTAAGCCTTATAGACCAAGTGTTCCTTTTCTATACATATTTTTAAAAAGGAACCTCTCTTTTACTATTTTGAAATAAATGATATGATTAACGTATACTACCTATACTTGTAATTTTAAAAATCCTATATAGTGCTTTACCTATACTAAGAAAAAGAGCAAGTAATATAATATAAAATATGTATGTCTGTATGTAAGTGCTTGAGCACAACTATACTCCAAGACATAACGAAGTAATGAAATATTTGCCTATTTTCACTTTGGATTGATAGGTACAAATGAAGACCAGTTCTAGTGTATTATTTTGGTGACAAAAATACCACAAGTAATAAAACAATCTGTGATGTGACTTTTCAAGATGGTGAATGACTCTTGGCAAAATTCCAAAAGAGAGTAAGGCAAAATATTTATTTGCTTCACAATGGAGTCATATTCCTAGAAAATTCAGTTTTTATTAAGACTGTGCAATGCATGCTTCACATTCATTCACACTCATGCAATGCATGAGTTTAGGTGTTAGACTCAGATCGTGATAACCAGATTTTTACTTACATGAATGTCTGGTGGGACATCCAAATATGCTGCTTGCACTGCTGTTCTTTTTTGAAAAGCATTAAACCGGGCCTAGCAGGACATACAATACCTCTGGCCTTCATCCATCACAGGTACGAGCTGTCCCCCATCAGTGAACACCAGTAATGACACCCCCACCCCAAGTATTCCCAAATTCCCTGAAGGGAAATACCCTTCCTGCTGAGAGCTGGTAGTCTGCCTGGGAGCTAGCAGCACCCATCCTGGCTCAGTTTCCAGTTACCTTCCCATACCTGGTGCTTCCCTGGCTCTTTCCCTTTGTAATGCTCTGTCAGTGCCCCGAGTGCAGTCCTGGCCCAGCCCCTGGTAGTCCCCGGCTGTGCAGCAGGAATATCTTCCGATCAGTCACCTTCGTGCCCCTAGGAGGCACACAGCCTGAAACTGGGAACATGTTCCACAATATTGCCGAATAAATGACTTTCACAAAGTAAAAAAGAACAATTCTGAGAGCTTAAAGATTGAAGATATTGTCATCCATTAAAAAGTGATCGTTTCCAATGTATCTATTTATCCTGAAGATAATATGATAAAATGGGCATTTAATAATCTTTTTTTCCTCTTTATAACTTCATCTATTTCTGCGTAATTTTTAGTCTTTCATTCAACATATTCAGTACCAATTGTGTGCCAGGCACTAAGCCATACTTTCTTTTGACATATTCACAATGCATTATGAGAAACAGCAAAGTACAGAATTTGGTATATTTAAATGTGACATTATACCTTCCTGGTGGCACCAAGGGAAGGAGTGATTAATGCTGACTAGGGTATTTGGGGAGAATTTTTCAGAGTACAGGATCCACACCTTCCATATATAATGATGCAAAGCGTCCTAGTTTGAGTCTCTCATAAAAGGGAAATATGAAGAAATATATGATTTATTCACTGCACTTTTTAATGTCTCTCAAAAAAAACCAAAAGGTAAGCATTCCATGAAGGTATAATGTTATAGGTAAAACAAATAAGCCCTTGTTGAGGGACTGAGGGCCCTTCTGCAGACCTAAGATCAACTGTTAAAATTGACCTTGCCAAACGGGATGGTGTTATCCTGATCTCCTGTCAAACAGGCAATTTGAAATTATATCATTGGGGTTTTTTCCAACTCAATGTATTGAGTTTGATACTTGCACTCTGAGGAAATTTACCACTAAAATATGTATTTCTTAATTCAAACAGTAAATAAATTTGGATACATTTATAGTTGGAAGATGGTTTGTGGGGATGGTGGTAAAAAAATAAAAATTGAAATACTTTTGATATTCTAATATTTAAGAATTATAACATAGGTAGCTGCATCATTCTCTTTCCCAAAGTATTCTGGCTTCTGGCATGTCTGAAGCATGTAACAGATATTTGTTGAATAAATTAATGCATACATAAATGAAATGATTTACATTTCCATTTGTTGTGCACACCAGAATTTTTATTAAAGCTACTGGGCTTTAAAGAAGTAAAAATACTGAGAGAAAACCAAAAGGTTTGTTCTTCCCATCCTTGAGTAAATGCTGTCTTTGAGGCACTGAGGATTCAAGGTCAGGGAAAACTGTAACCTCAGAACCTAGACAAAGGTGGCCTTTTTTCTTCCTCTTCTTCTTTTCCTTCTTTCTCTTCACTAGTTTTATGAGCTGGTGCCAGCCGAGTTTAGGTGGTGTGCACTTTACACTTGAACGAAGCCTCCCCTGCCCTCGGTTCTGGGAGCTCCACTCTGCTGCCTCCATCTGCTGCTTCTGATAAATGCTCATATTTTAAATATATTACAATCAGCACACTCTCAAAATGGTTTTCTGGCCCTATCCAGTAAACAACCTCCCTGGCACAGAGCCACTTCTTGGGGGGAAAGACTTTGGATGAAGAGATGACTTAGGTCCCAGTGAAGATAGATAAAAGAGGAGGGGAAACAGCTGGCAAAGCTGACATCGACGACCATAGCTGTGTCCTGCCACAGACAGAGGCTACTCGGATCCCCATACGACTTGGGGAATCTCGAAAGAGGGTGAGAATGTCTGAAGTGTGCCTGTGCTGAGCATGGAGGGGAGGTGAAGCTTGTGCTGCTTTGCTTTTCTCTGAAAATGACTTGAAATTTCTTAGCGTGATTGGCTAACAACCTCCATTATGAATAATCTGCAGGAAACTAAGACAGGCAGGAATTTGCCTCCAGTCCTCAAGCTTCCTCCAGCATATACACTGCCGCTCTTCCAAGTCCTCCTGCTGATTTCAGCTGGCAGTCACCTCCCTTTCTGTGTTTCTTCCTTCCGGCAACGGATCCCTAGCCAGCATAATCACCAACTGCATTCAGGGAACATGCAGTAATGCAGCGTGGAAGGTCTCCCTAAAGAACATGATCAGAGTGGAAGCTGCTGGGGTAGATGTTACCATCTCACAGTTGTGGGCTCATAGAATATTAGAGCTGGAAGGGAAGTTATGGAGCATCTAATCCAATTCCTTTAATCTAAAGGCATCTTAAATTCTCATGTCCCAAACTGATTCCTGATACCCCTCCCCTTACCCATCTCTTTTCTTGTTTTCCTTCTTTCATTAGTGATGACTCCTTTTCTCTAGTTACTCAGGGTCAAAAATTGTGCTATTATTCTTGACTCCTTGGTTTCTTTCATGCCCCATATGTGCTCTGACACCAAATCCTACCAGCTCTGTCTTCAAAATACAGTCTGTGCCTGACCCCTTCTTCCCATCTCCTCTGCTACAACTCTGGTCCAAGCTATCTTCATGACTTCTCTGGATTACTACAATGGTCCAAGGATCAGAATAGGCCAAACCAGACTAGCCACGTCATGTGACAAATGAAGTTTTATTGGAACACAGCCACACTCATTAGTTGACCTGTCTATGGCTGCTTTCATGCCACAACACAAAAGTCAGCATATTGTAATGGAACCCTCCTAGTCTGAAAAAATATTTACTATCTCTAGCTCTTTACAGAAAATGGCTATCAACCTGTGCAATCACCCATTAAATTATAAATTGGATAACATCATTGGTTGGCTCAAAACCCCCTCACTTGAGCTAAAAATGAGAATCTGCAAAGGCCCTGTATGAGCTGGAGCCCACATGGCCTCTCTGACCTCACCATCTATTATTTTTCTCCTTGTATACTCTTATGTGGCCACTCTGAGTACTTCCCATTCCCTGATGCTCCTCAGATAAGCCAGGCCTGTTCATGCAAGACCTTGCATTTTTCTGTCCCTTCTACCTGAAAGGACTTCTGCATTGACAACTAAGTTGCTAACTCTTCACAGTTTATTCAAATGTCACCTTCTAAAGACACCTCTCTGAAAACCTTATTTAAAATGGCAGCCCCTCATTGCTTTATTTTTATCCATAGCATCTACCATCATTTATTGTAGCTTCCCCCTTTATTTGTGTCTGTGGTCTTTCCTCATCTCCCCACTAAAATGCAAACTCCATGAGGGCAGGAGTTTTGCCAGTTCTGTTTTCCTGATTCATCCACCATACCTAGGTTAGTCAGCTTTCCATTGCTCTGACAAAGCACCTGAGAAAATCATTTTAAAGGAAGAAAAATTTAATTTGGTTCATGGTTTCAAAGGTTTCAGTCCATAGTCACTTAGGACACCATGGGGGGCATGTAGTAGAGAAATGCTGCTGACTTTGTGGTGGCCAAGAAATGGAGAGGAGGAGAGGGAGATGGAGAGAGGGAGGAGTGGGAGGGGAGACCTTTCAGGGGCATTCTCCTGGTGACCTACTTCCTCCAACTAGGCCCCACATCCTGAAGTTTGTACCACCTCCCAAAGGCTCACCTCTGAGCACTGACGTATTGGGAACTCCACATATGAGCCTTCGGGGAACATTTCATGTTCCAACAGTAACACTGTGCATGTCCTAGGTGTTTTATAAATGAACTGGTCCTGGGAAGCAGTGTTGTTACAGCAGAGGTCAAATGTGACCTAGCTGGGCTTTTTATGACTAGTCCTGCTCTGAGAGCCCTAGGAATTCCAGGCAGAAATGGCTTTGTGAAAGCATTTCATTGTCCACTTTCCTGCTTCCCTTTGTTCTTACTTCTCAATTTTTAAAGTGTCTCATGCCATACCCTGAGTTTATGGTATTAGCACATATAGTATTTCAGAACTTACTCTTTCCTCGTCCACTTGTCATTATTAGAACATATCTCCCTGGCTTCTATTACCCAGAGACCCTGGCACATTCTCTTCTAAGCCAATAAACTCATTACGTCCAGATATTAATGAATAATAATGCCTCTACCTCCTGGAAAATAATTTGCATTTAAACAACTTTTAGTGCCTGAATGCAAAGAGGTAAGTGACGTGGGAATCCTCAGCAGGCACGAGGTCTGGGCCAGCTTGGGTAGCCATAGAGAGGCCTGGAAGGAAAATCAAATCACAACCTATGGGTACCTGTCCACTCAGCCTCTGCAGGGTGAGTCCAGCTATGCACACCCTTCACAGCACACATGCCCACAGCTGGGCAGGTGCCAACTGGAGGCCTGAGAGCATCTTAGGATGCATAGAAATAAGGCTGTCACTGGAGATATGTGTACACACTTACATATATTACCATTGATTCCTTCCCTCAGTGCTTTGATAGCTTTCTGTCTGATGCAAACACTCTTGGGGCAGAAAAAAGGAAGCTAGATAGGCATAAGACTCAGCCCTCAAAAAGGACAGACAAGGTACACTGGGGCTCAGATTATTGGGGCACAAATCACAAACATATTCTTTACTGGGGCTGTACCGTAGCTCACAAAACCATGGGAGATTTGAAGATGGAGAGGAAGAAAGGCTGAGAAGTGAAACTTTTTCACTTAAAAAGGACCAAAACATAATTCCTGATAAACAGACTTTGTGCTGTGCCGAGACAAAACTAACACAATCTCTGCAGGACCGAAGCAGAGGACTTCTCCATTAGCACATCTGCTGGGTCTGTCCAGAGCAGCCCCGTCCTATCTCCAGAGGACAGGGCACCCGCACAGCTGTGTGCAGACTGCTGCTGGCCTTCCCAGCACAGAGCGGGTCAGGCCGAGCCCTTGGCCCAGTTTATCAGAACCAGCTCCAGGGGGACGAGCACTTGTGCCTGTCGAAAGAGGACGAATTTTCTTTTGAGTTATGACTGAATGTGACTTCTTTCTCCACCACTCTGCACATCGCCGTGTAGGCCTCTGAGTTGGCTACCTAGTGGGATGGGTATTGATCTGCAGTTCCCCCAGCGTTTCCCTGGTTCTGTTTACTTCATTCCCTGGACACAGAGACGTTACAGTGTAGCTGTACGGAAGCTTCCCACATTTTATCACAATGACATCTTCTACAGAGAAACTCAAATTGATTGGCACATATCAATATACTGAGCGTTCCCCTGCCTCGGATTGAGGACTGAACCTGAGGCCTTAACACTGAACTACATTCCCAGCCCTTTTAAAACTTCTTATTTTGAGACAGAGCCTTACTAAGTTGCCAAGATTTCAAGGTTGGGCTCCAACTTGTGATCCTCCTGCCTTAGCTTCCCACGCTCTGTTTACAGGTGACTTGAGGAACGAATAAAAGTCATTTTTGTCCACTACGGTGAATCTAGTTTCTCAAGCTGTTGCCAACTCACTAATATAGAGCTAAACAGTCCTCAAGCTACTTGGAAGCCCGCATTCATTTCTCCCAGAACAGGGGTGGAAAGTGGGTCTTTACCTTGAGGTGCTGGAGACCTTGCTGTCCACAGCAGCGGCTTCGCTTGGACCTGACATGCTTCTGTCTCCCATGTGCTGCCACCACCTGACTGGCACTTGTGATCTGCGGCTAACAGCAAACACCAATGGGACAGGGACACCTGGGGGCCTAAAGATGGTGCACTGAACTACAGGTGGCTCTCTCCCACTGAAATAAAGGAGATGGGAGCGGATGACATTACCATGACGGACCCCCGTGAAGGCAGGCCACCTGCCTGCTGAGCTCAGACCCCAAGCCAGGGGCTCTCGAACATCAACGTGCCCCAGCTTCCCTGGAAGCCTCCCTGACGCAGAGACCGCGGGGCCACACCCCAAGGGTCAGGTTCAGGCGGGTGGGGGGAGGACCCAAGACGTGTGTTTCCAGTAAGTGCCCAGGCCCTGTGGCTGCTGCGGATCCAGGGACCACTCTTCAAGGGCCACCACTCTGGGTTCAGTTTCTGTCTAACTTGTTCCTTTGCGCCTGCTGCTGTGCTTTACACACCTGAGACTGGGGAAGAGAGGGTGGAAGTCGCAGCTTCTGTTAGCATGTGGTGGCCAGGTCCAGGCTGCCCCTGAGGACAGAGAAGCCAGCTTATAGGGATATGGGACCAGACAACCTTTCTTATGAATCCCAATGTGCAGCCTTTCTCATCTGGCACTGCAATGCTCCTTCATTCACTTCATTTATAAAGCCCACCTGGTGAGAGTTTGAGGGCAGCAACCCACGCCCACAGCAATCCGACCAGAGTTAGAGAAAAGGAGATTGGCAGAGGAACTCAGGGGACCCTGGAGCATCAATAAACAGTGTTCATGAGGCACAGTTTCTCCAGTGCTTTTGCACAAGTGACCACAGCAGGGCAGGGAAGGGCACATGTAAAGAGCCATCGTGTAGATAGACAACAAAGATTTCTCAGCAGACATTTCTGACTGCTGCTAGTGGGGAACTTGCCTGAAACTGCAGATGAGACTTGGTCTGAAATGCAGACAGCTACTCTGCAGATAATTTCAAAGAACACCATGCATTTTTTTCCCCTAGAAAACTTGCCCCTCTAAGGCTAAAAAAGGCAGTCTTTAAAGACCTGATTCTCTCTATACCTTGGCCCCAAAGAGGAACCACAGTTCAGTAAAATGGTGCCAGTAGAAAGGGACTAAGAGGAACAGGGAGCCTGCAGAGTGTTTTGGGCCAGTTGGAGGATGTTCATATGTTTGAGGGAAGAAGTGGGGAGGTGCCGTGGCTGCTGGGTGTTTCTCTGCAAGCCTGGGCTATGGTTAAATAGTGTACATAGCATCTGTCAGGATACATGACAACTTTCCTTCTGTTCTTGTTATGTTTCCTTTGTAGGTCGGCTGGGGCTGTCTTCTGCTTCATCCTCATGCTAGGACCCAGGGAGAAAACTGCTCTTGCCTGAGCCTTGCTGATTGTCAAGGCAAGAGGAAAGATAAAGAGGCAAATTGCATGCTGAGTTTTAAAACTTTTGCCCAGAAGTAACACATGTCACTGACTATTGTGATTTACAGAGGATTCCTCCAAAATTAATGTCTACCCACAACCTCAGAATGTTAAGTTATTTGGAAGTAGTGTCTTTGCAAGTGTATTTAGTTCAGGATGTGAGGATGATATCAATCTAGATTTAGGGTGGCCCCGAAATCAAATGATTAGTGTCTTTATATGAGGAAAACAGAACACAGTGGCAGAGAAGACCATGTGCAGACAGGCAGAGACTGGAGTGATGAGCTCACATCGAAGAGCATCAAGGTTACCAGGACTCAGCAGAAGCCAGGAAGAAACAATGATTCTTCTCCAGCTGTCAGAGGGAGCAAGGTCCTGTTGGCACCTTGATTTCAGACTTCCAGACTCCAGAACTGTGACGAATAAACTTCTCTTGAGGTTTAAGCCTCTCATTTATGATGATTTGTTTCAGCAGCACTTGGAAACTAACACACTGGCCAAACCCAGCTCCATCGCCATGCCCAGTTTCTGTGGGATGGAAGGAGGCCCTGGGGGACCGGGCAGGCTTGCTCAGACTCACGCTCCATCTGTCCATCCTCTGCTGCGGGCCCGCAACGCTAAACTTCAAGAACTGCATGAACGGACTCCTTTTCCCTCTGGCTTCTGCTTGAGATTTGTCAATAGGGGTAGTTGGGGTGAGGAGTGGAGAGTAAATCAGAGTCCCTCCCTTGTTACCTTCTTCCCATCCTACTGGTAGTGGCTCTGAAGGACCCAGCTTCTGCCAGGCAACCCCTCCTGCAGTTTCTCATTTTTCCAGGGATTCTGGTAACTATTTCTTCCCCATGCCCTTCCAGACCTAGGGTGCAAAGCTGTTTTCAGGTGAGGTGCTTCACCACTCCTTGTTGGTTTCCCTTATCTCTGCCTCCAGCCTCACCAATAGTCATTTTATTAATCTCCCCTCCATAGCTTCCCTGGAGCATGCCGTGTGCTTTCTGCGGGGACTCAGAGGACACACATGTCATGTACCTAGGAGGAGAGCAGGCGATGTTTGGTAGACAGTGACAACCTTGCTCAATTGAGAAGCAGCACCAGTGAAACGGTGGGAAACACAGTGAGAACAGATCACAGGATGGCTCGGCTTCCACTCTGCCCTCTGTGCAGCAGAGGAGGGAGCGTGAGCTGTGAAGACTCAAACCCCAGCTCCACCACTGATCAGTTGTGATATAAACTGCAGCTTCTTCTCAGGTAGGATGCATAACAGTGCTTTCCTGGTTGGGCTGCTGTAAGGATTAAGAGGGATAAATATAAACGTCACCCAACTGTGGTGGGCAAATAATGTCCCCCAAGAAATCCAAGTCTGAATCCCCAGAAACATGTGAATGTTACTTTTCATGGCAAAAGAGATACTGGGATTTAATTATGATTATTGACCTTACGATAGAGAGATTATCCTGGGTTACCTACTGGGCCCCATCCAATCACTTGAGCACTTAGAAAGAGAAGAGGAAGGTTGAATTGCTGGTCCTAGAAATTAGAGATATGGCAGAAGAGGAGAGACGGAGAAGATAAGCCATTTTAATGATTTAATGTGCTATCACAAGTTCTGAGATGTTCAGAAACTACACAAAATGATGCAAAAAAAAAAAAAAAATGCTTCTGGATACTGAGATGCCCTGATTGCAGCCAAAAAGAAACCAGAGACCTCAACTCTATATACATTGAGTTCTGCCAACCATCTGGATGAACCTGGAAATGGATTCTCTCCTTGAGCCTTCAGAAGAGAGACAGCCCAGCCAATGTATTGATTCCAGGATTGTGAGACTCAAGCAAAGAAATCAGATAGGCCCACTGGATTTTTGACCTATGGAACTGAGATAATAAATGTGTGTTATTTGAAGGCTCTGAATTTAGAGTAATTTCTTACAGCAGTGATGGAAAATATACTTGCACAGTGAGTCTTGGTGCATAGTATACATCCATCACGTGCATGTTATCTGCCCTGAAACTGAAAAGTTAGGCAAGATACAAAGGGGCCTTCCCGTGACCCCAAATACTATGGGCTCTCAAAGAAATGTGCCTGCTATAATTTTATGACCTCCCCTGGATACCGGTTTTTTTTCAATGCTTTCAAACTGCCATGGATATGGGTTCCACATGAGTAGCTCCAGGAGTAAGAGCAAGGGAGGAGCGGGAAACACCATGTATCTCCCTGGCTGGGATAAAAGCATCCTGTTACTTACTGCACATACAGAGGAACATTCACAAGAAATCAGATTGCCACCTCTGTGACAGGATATCCCTTACCTAAAATCTTAGTTCTACCACCCTCCTGCCTTAAATGTAATATTTGCCCCTAACTGAAGCACAGGCTAAGATGAAGTTCATTACTTACTGCTAGAAACCTCACTTCTGCTACCCTAGGCCAAATCCATCTATCCAACCCCACATCGATGTCTTCCAGCTGCTTGACCATCCGAACCTAGTCCTTGCCCGCACAGCACAGGCACCTGTAGCTCCATTGCTTTGTTTAAGGACTGAGGCACCTATGCTTTCACATCTGGGGAAGGTTAAAACACCACCTCAGGCTACTGAGCTCTGACCCAGGCACCACGGACAGGGGTCAGTCCCTCAGTGCCTGTCACCAATAACCACGCAGATGAACAAGTATTAAGAGCTGCTCACTGGGCACAGACACGTACGGCTAGCTTGAGTCAAAATTGGCTATACTTCTTCAACATAGGGTGCCCCTTCACAACTCTTGCCTAGCAATTGGTGATTCTATTGATAAGAATTTTTATTGTCCTTTGAGGAGATTCATCTTGCTCTATGATAGTAATATGAGCTAGTATTTATTTTGTTTACTGTATGTGATGTTTAACTTGATTGGCTTGAGAGACACTAGGAGCTTAGTAAAGCACACTTCTGGGTGCATCTGGGTGAGTCTTGGAGCAGGACTTTTGGGGCTGTATCTGGCTTCTTCCCTTCTGGCTCTTCCCGTTTTCTGCTTCCTGGCTTCCATGGGTTGAGCAGCTTTCCTCTGCCATGTCCTCCCACCATGATGTTTCTGCCTTGGAGCCAGCCAACCATGGACTGAAACCCCTGAAACTGTGAGCTAAAATAAACCTCTCCTTTAAGATGCAGGTATCAGATATTTTGTCCCAGAAATGGAAAGCTGACCAATACACTGTACATCAGGCACTCCTGTATGTAAAAGTGTGAACTTTTTAAATTTTCAGGGTAACTTGAAGAGATGATTTCTATTATTTTAATTATTGTTGCTTTACAAGAGACAAAGTGAAGACTCATAAAGTTAAGTAACTTATTAAAGGTTAACAGAGTAAATGGCTTGAGCAGTAACTCAACCTAGGCTGATATGACTCTGTATACTATATTACACACTGTGATTTCTCGTGACTGATTCAAAAACACTAACATCTCAACCAGGCCCTGTGTTAGACATGGGAGACTAATGGTCAATATTAGTTGCTGATGGGCCTGGATTAAAGGATATCTAAACAACTGGGAAAGCATTATTTCTGAGTGTATCTGAGATTCTGCTTCCAGAAGAGACTGGGATGTGAGTCTCTGGATTGAATGGGCATCATACTAGCAGCTGGGGACCCAGCTAGAACAAAAAGGTGGAGGAAAGATGAAACCACCCTCTCTCTCTCTCTCCTGGCACTAAACACCCTTCTTCTCCTATACTTGGCCATCAGCACTGAAGATTTCCAGGCCTTTGCACACTGGAACTAAAACCAGGGTTCCCCTGGGTTCTCAGGACTTTGACCTTTAAACTAAGAGTTGTATCACTGGCTTCCCTGGTTCTGAGACCTTCGGACTTGGACAGGTACACTACAGGTTCCCTGGGTCTCCAAGAGGCAGACAGTCTCTCTTGAGACTTCTCTATACCTATCTACCTATCTACAGATGATCCCATGTGCCCTTGGGCTTCTACATTCATAGATTCAACCAATTGCAGGTTAAAAATATTTTTTTAAGAAAAAACTATACTGAATGTGTAGTTTTTTTCTGCCATTATTTCCTAAATACATTACAACATTTATATTATATTAGGTATTATAATTAATCTAGAGATGAACTGAAGTACACAAGAGGATGTATTGAATATCCACAGATTTTGGTATCCACGGGAGTCCTGGAACCAATCTTCCACAAATGCTGAGGGATGAGTTCTGTGTCTCTGGAGAGCTCTAATACAGAGATACAGACATATTCAGGACAAAATTCATTTTATATGAGCTAATTTGACAGAATAAATAACTATCTATTGACATATTTTTAGTAGTATGAACAAAGCATCACGGGAGAGGAATTAGACCCACAAAGCAGCAGAGAGCTATGGGAAAGAAGGTAAGTAGGGTTGAACAAGGCTTTCTGGAGGAGGTAACATTTGATCCTGGCCATGAAGGATGAGTGAGACTTCTTTCGGCTGAGAAGAAGAAAGCACGAGGAAGAACACATGAAGTAGAGGGAACAGCATGACCAAAGCACGGAAGCCTGAAAGCAGAATATTCCAGGTGTGGGGTAATTCATATTTCTGTGTAAAGTGCCTCGCCATGGGACAGAAGTCAGCGTGGATCACACTGGCCAGAAGTGTTTAAAAATATAATCTTCACTAGGGAAAAAAAAATCAGACACTAAGAAGACTAAGAATAAAGAAAATACTCATGAGCTGTAACCAGCTGCTGACTGATAAGCCAAACATAGGAATGTAATAATAATGCTAAGGACCTCCACTATGTGAGTCGAGCTCAAGAGTTAGTTCAGTCATCAGATTTATATTACACCAAGTAAAACAAAAACACCGAAATAACAACTAACGTATACTGGCTTTGTCTTGGGCTTTAGTCTACTGTTGGATCCTTTGATGTTGGTCCACCTGTGAAGAAAGATGCACCAGGCCTCACACAGAACAGGCCAACTCTAGTTAGGCACATAGGATGCTAAGCCAACTCCCAGGAGGGACATGAGACCAGGAGGGACATGAGACGATGCTGTCTCTCACCCCACTGCACTGCTCCATCAACGTGGGGCAAGCAACATTTGTTGGATGAAAAAATACAATAAGGATACAATTGTATCTATATAAAATTTTAGATAATATCACATGAATATCTACTATGAGGCAGGAAGTAGACTCAGTTTTGCAGGGAAGATAAAAATAGATATATTGCTGAGTCAGAATGCAGGGGGAAAGAATTGGTCCTGAGTTGAGAAGGCAGATTGTGGGTTTTTCACTGCCTTTGGCGTCAGGTCGACTTAAAAAAGAAATAGTAGGGTTAACAAAGGCAAGGGAGAGGGACAGAAAGGAGAGAAAAAAGGGAGGCAAGAGAGCACAGTATCAACATATAACCAGGGCAAAGTGTTCATCAGGCCTCTTTTACTTTATTGCCTCAGCTCTAACATGGAGATCATGACACCTTCCAAGGCTCTTATGAAGATTAATTTAGGTAATACTGTCCATATTTACTACCTATGTTCAAAACATTCTAATATTCATTATCCCTTTGCTTTCTACCCAAGAAATGTACTACACAAACATTAGTTCAAGGTTCAAATAAAACTGCTTGAAAGAAATTATAAGGGAAACTTTTAAGGAGAAAGGAGTTTAAGGTTATCTTATCAAACTAGACAGGTTGCCATGGACTGTCCCTCCTGAGATAAGCCTCCTCTTGCTCCTACACCACCCATTGTCCCAACTAGAGTCCCACGAGCAGAGGTGATCATCCGGGTGGCCTCTTACTGGCCTCACTTAAGCCTATTCCATTTTCTGCACAAAGGGACATTAAGCAGATAGTCTCAGGAGTTCCCAGTGTGAAACACAACATCCCTGGATCTCCACCTCTGAAGTCCTTACCAGTCCCTCTTCAGCGTTAGGGGGTTGGTCGGTTCCAGGGACAGCTGACAGCCTTATTTAGCCAACCAGCTGCTCTGTGGTACACAGTGTCCCCAGGGCTCAGAGTCTGGTGGACGATTCTTTTGTATCCATGTAAGCAGCAGTTGGAGGAGAACTGATCGGCTCCTTTGATAGGCTCAGGGTGTCAAGGCCTCCTTTCAAATCATTACCACCACAGTTATTAACCATTGTTTTACTGAGATATGTTAAGACTATTATGTTTTTTCTTTTTCAGTCATTTAGAACACAATCAAACTTCACTTAGAGCAATGCTTGCCTTAAGTCACATCAGCACATTTATTAAACTCCTTCTGTTTGCTCAGTTCAAGGAAGGCTCTTGGAGGAAGGGATACGTAAATGTCCCTCTCTGATTTTAAAGAAGTGGTAAAGCTATGCGGAAAACGGTTCACACAAAAACCATATATAGAAAGTTACAGTCTACAACACACTGCTTCAGCGTCATGGAGAGCAGCAGTTCTCCTTCCTGAATTTGATTCCTGTGGTAATGGATGCTTGGGAGGAGATGCCCAGGGTAGAGGATTTGGAGAAGTGGGATACTGTGGTGGGAAGTTGCTGTCTTTTCCAGCAGGTGAGAGAACCAACCAAGGGAGTGGACAGTATCCGCGCTCCACTGGAGCCTGACACTTTGACAAGAGTTCATCACTCGGACGAACGCCAACGGTAGCTTTAAAAGGGGCTTTGCTCTGGCATGAATGATACGGCCTGTGTGATTCTGCGATATATTTAGAGGCCTTGTCCATATCGTAGCTTGGAGTCACATCCTGAACCCATTTTTCAAGCACGATAAACCCAAACAGCGCAGAGAAGTACCCACGGCAGAGTCACAAACCAGGCTCAGCGGCCGCGGGCAGCGGCGTCCGGCTCGGTCGGCTCTGTTTGCGCCGTGCCTCGATGTCGCCCGCGTCTCCGCGTTCGCCCCATATAAACGCTCACCACCAGGACTGGAACTCTCTTGACGAAAACACTAAAGTGAGGAGGGCAGAGAATCCCTCCGGAAACGAAGAAGCCAGGCGCGAGCGGCCGGGCGGGCTGGGGGCCCCGGGCTCGGGGCGGGGTGCGGGGCCCCGCGGGGCGCGCTCGCTCTGGGGCGCGGTGAGGGCCGAGGGAAGGTCGGGCTCCGGGCCCCAGCACAGGGAGGCTGCGCCGGCGCGGGCCGGGGCCCCGAGGTCGGCTGAGCGGAGCCCGACGGGGCGCGGAGCGCGCGGGGAGCGAGAGCGCGGCGGGGCGGCGGGGCCGGGCTCTGTGGAAGGCGGGAGGGCGCCCGGAGGCCCCGGGAGCTGCGGCCGCAGGCTGGGCACGGCGCGGCGGACGGGGACTCGGAGCGTGGGGAGCTGGGCGGCGAGGCGGGAGCGGACAGGGCCTGGGCGGAGCGCGCGGAGCTCCGCTTCCGCGTCACCAGTCGAGGCGGAGGGTGGGGCCGAGTGCGCGCGCGCGGCGCGGGCGGGCGGGGGTCGGCGGGAGCGCGCGCGCGCGCCCGTTGTCTCCTGTGTCTGTGCGGCTGGTCCTGCCTGTGCAGGCAGCGGAGGCGGCGGCGGCTCCAGACACCCGATCGGCCGGCGCGGAGATGTGGCCCTTGGTGGCGACGCTGCTGCTGGGCTCGTGGTGCTTTGGTGAGTGGCTCCCGGCCCCCCAGCCCCAGCGCTGCGTCCTCGCCGCGGCCGCCCCCGCAGGTGTGTGCCCGGAGAGGGTGGCCGGGCGCCGGGCGCGGGGTGCGGGGGGCCCTGCGGGTCACCGAGCGCCCCCTTCCTTCCTTCCTTCCTTGCTGTCGTCTCTCTCCCCCTGGGTGACAGCGGGCTCCTCTCCTTCACCCCGTCCACCCCTCCACATGCAGCCCCGGGGAAGGCTGGAGACCGCGCAACCCGTGCAAACGGGAATGGTAGAGAAAGGGGGCGAGGGGCGGCAGCTGCCTGGGATCCCTGATTTCTCACCTCTCCTCCCCAGTCCACGCATTTGGGGTTGGAGGGGGGAGAGTGGGAGGCCCGGGCGCCTGGCGATGTTAGTGCGCATTTGGGTGAAGTCGGCCAGAGGGGATTTTGCTCTACCGCAGGAGCCGATTAAGTTTCCTTTCCGACCCAGCATTTATCAGAAGAATCCTCTGCTGGTGTATTTTGTTGTTGTTGTTGTTGTTCAGCCTAAAAATAAGCTTCCTAGAAACTGTTTCTCGTGCCCCCCCCCACACCCCATCAAACACCTAAATGCATTCCAAATTGTAGGTTGAAGTTTTCCCACTTTATTTGGGGAAACCGTTCTAAGAGTTACCTAGATTTCGCGTGAAATATGAAGACAGTACCTTCGAGTCAAAACATAAGGGCAGTACAGTGGGATTTCTAGTGGAGTGTGTTTTGACGCCAACACCCCCCGCCATGCCTTCAGAACCCATTTTTCTTTTTAAAAACATGTGCTTCTGTAAAAACTGAAAAAATAGGAATTTTCGTGGCCGTACCGTGCTTGTCACACTTCATATAGAGCCTTTTGTGAACTTTTTGCAAGATTTAAAATTTGAGTTTAAGTAGGAGTAACAGCAATTGTTAAATTTATACAGAATGCTAAATAAATTCAATTTTAAACCGATTATTAACCTTACTTAGTGTGCCATATTACAAAGGCTTGTGTTTTGGAGCTCTTTCAGTGATGCCCTTAAGTCTCTGCTCACCACTTTCCCCTCCGCAAACATCCTGGATGCTGGGAGCTGTTAATAATCAAGATGTCTGTAATTTAAATAGTTGATATTAGGTGTTTCCTGTCATAATCTTTAATAAGCTTTTTGTCATTGATATCATTATACCTAAAAATGATTCTGGTCTCAAATACCAGTTGTATAATCAGCCTTCCCGTTGAACCATATATAAATTTGTAATAAAATGTTACTAGTTCAGGCCGTTGACATCAAAGCTTGTCTAAAGAGTACGAAAGTGCAAGCCATATACTATTTTAAAAACCGGGGTCCTATGTTCAAGTAGATTAAAAACTATTGGAATCAAACTTTGGGAGGTAGAAATTCTGTTGGGCCTTCCTATAGTTAAGATCATGTTTAATTAACACTCATTTTCATATAGTATTAATGCATTCAAATCCCTACAGTCGTAAAATTCAGAATTTGTAGTGTTTTATTGTACTTACTAATAATTAGCCTGAAAAAACAAAATACTGGAAGCATGCATTTGAGTTAAGATGTTGCATATGAAACAAGAACTGATAGTGTTTGTCCTAAGGTAAAATGAATTTTTGTGTTTATATAGGTTCAAAAGAACATACATACTACAAATCATGTTAACAAGTAGTTATAATCCAAGAGATTTGGAAGACTGTAACTAGAATCTAGAGTAAGAAAATCCTGGATTTGTATGTTCATTTGTACTGAAGTTTGATTTTGTTTTCAGTTTCATTTATAATGAAACTAGTTGAAGTTTGATTTTGTTTTCAGTCTCATTTATAATGAGACAGTTTCTTAGTAACCTATACAGTTTCAGTGACCTTTGAGGTAAGAGAAGCTAACCGGAATGCCCCTTTCAGCCCATTAAAGGCAGGCTTTAGCCCACTGTAATGGTTTACAAAATACAGGATGAATTACTCTGCGCCCCCAATATGTCCAAACATCAGCTGTTTCAGGAGTATGCACAAACTAGTAAATACAATCTTAAATAAATAATGTCCATGATATATATGAAGTGTCTTTTTATCATTGTGTGATTTTTTTCTTTGTTCAAAGTGACTTTAAAACCAGGAATATACATGATTAAAAATTTAAAAATTTTTTGTCTAAGTCTCATAGTACTGTAATTTGCATCACTTAAATGAAAATATTTTCTTTCGCCTAGAGTATATTATTTTTAAACACAAATTGCCGTTTTAAGGAAATAAATGTCTACTGGAAAGTCCTTATTCACTGCGTCAACCCCAGCAAGTCCAGAGGCAGTGTGTTAAAGCATTTCATTAAAGCCCACCATGAGGACACTTGCTCATGCTGTCCTTTGTGTTTTGGCAGCTGTCTTATCTTTGCCACTGAGTTAATGGGAGTTGTAAGGCTAGGTTCTAAAGGTGAAAACTAGGTGCCCCCTAAATCTAAAATAATCACTTATTTTATGAAAACTTAAGTTTGCATCCCTTCATGTGAATTCAGCTATCGATAGTAAAGGCATTGTTTTTAATACGGTAATGTTCTTCTTAAGACATAATTTTCAGAGAACCATTTTACCTGTCTTTTTCTTTTAGGTTTTTGCTGTCGTAGCTTTTTCTACAAGATAGAAATTTCTGTAAGTTCATGTCTTATGCGTCAGCTTAGTATAGAGCCCCCTTGGGTTATCATAAAGTCACTTTGTATACTAGTGCAGACAGTGTGTGGTAAAAGAGTAATAGTGTTGTATCAATTGTACTAAACTCATTATAGTACTAATGTAAAAATTAAAATAAAGCAGCCAGGAAATTAAGTTCTGTTACAGTACACGTAGACTAAGGCCACAGAAACTGCGTTTTCTCTCTTCGTGGTTAAGTGGAGTTGAAACAGGAATTAGGAGCTCCACCTCTTCTGCCTATTTCATTCCAGATCCGTGGAACGGTTGTACAAGAGTCAGAATCAAGTCAATCCCAAGATCTGAGATTTAGAGTAGGAGAATTAACACCACACTGATAGGTTAAAAGACAAAGCAAAAGGTTTGGCAAGCGCCAGGTCTGTCAAATGGTTTTATTTTTTGTTCTTAGCAATGATAAAGCCATGTTACACTCTAAAGCTTGGCAGAGCTCTCTTGGGCATATAAACAAATTTCATACTATACACGTCTTAATAATTTACAATGCAGTTTATAGAAAGTGGGGATTTTTTTGTTTGTTTTTATCCCTCAGTGGTATTTAATGTACTCAAAGTTCTTGATAAGGCCATAATTCTGGTTGTTACTGAATTTAAACTGCCCCAAGTCTCATAATTTCAGGTTAGCCGCTTCCATTCTCATAAGACCATTTTTAAATCCAGTGCAGGGACTATTTTGAGTCAGAACTAAGTCACTTGTGGACCCACCACTCTACCCCATAGCTTTGTTTTAGTTTCTACTGAGAAGAGGTGTGACCGGATCCTCCTTTCCATCCCTAACCCTATTCAGTCTGAGCGTCCAGTTCTTCGTGCCAGCAGCTAGTTGTGAGGGCAAAACCGGTAGGATTCATTTTTGGCAGCTCTTTACTCATGAGCTTTGCTTCATTTACCTTAGCAACTGCTGGGGCTTCGCAGCCATTCTTGAACATTCCTTCTGAGCAGAACATTAACTTCCTACGCCACTGCAAGCAATACCGGCGAGTGCTTTGGTCCCTCAGCTGCCCTCCCACCATTACTAAGCTAGCCGAAAATGCCTTACACAACCTTCTTTTCATTCTCTTCCCACCTAGCGTCAGAAGTATCCCTATTCCCCTCTCCAGGGGAAAGGCAACCTGCGTACTACTCTTTGACTTCCACCATCTTGCAGACCTCAGTCAGCTTAATTCTTCAGTCTTGCATCCTAGATCTTGCCCTCTCCACTGACTCCTTCCCCTAAGCTTGCACCTGTGATCAAGTGTTACCCCATGTTAGAGAAGAAAACCAGTCCAGGAAGGGTTAAAATGTCCTTGCCCTTATTTATCCCTGTCTCCATGCTGAGTTGTTTGCCTTTTCTTTATGTTGTATTACTGTGGAAGATTTGTTGAAAGAGAATCACTATTGCTTTTCCCCCCTCTCATTCACTCCCAGATGACTCTCTATCTGATTCTCCTAGTCTGTTGACATGGCTGTCAGTGAAGAAACTAATAATGATTTGGAATTTTCGCCCGGAGACCATTTTTACTTATCCCACTTAACATATATTTTATCCATATTAAGACTCTTCCTTGGTGTCTACATGGTATTCTTTTTTGCCTCTCTTATTTCTATCACTTCTTTTTTTCACCTCCATGCTAGTTACCATTTATCATTGTGTTACCATTTGCTACATAAATATTGGTGTTCCCGGAGACTCTTCTCTGCTACCTTCTGTATTTGCTTTACAGGGACTGTCTGGTCAGTGTTCTTTTCGTTCATGATTTCAGTTACCAGGGACATTTTTGGGGATTCCCAAGTCTTTGTAACTCTGACCTTTCTGCTTAAATCCAAAATCATTCATCTAGAGATCTACTGGACAGCTTCATTTCATTGTACAATAGGTACTTTAAAGCTTTGACTATTAAATATTAAATGGATATTCCCCCCAAATCTACAAGCCTCTCTTCTCTATAATTAATCTATAATCCTACTAGTTCCTCATACTATTTTGGTTAACATTTTTAATTTTTTCCTTTTGGTCTGCTTCACCTCTTACATTTGAAATTTGTTGATTTTACTTATTTGATTTTTATTGTCATTTTTAACCCTTCTCTCCACTTGTTATTTACCTGGCCTGTTGCAGTAGGCTCTCGGTGGGCCTTTTTTTCTCTCCATTCCTGCCCTCAGTCCACCTTTCGCACTGCTCTGAATGTTTTTTAATGAATAATTCTAAGTATTTTGCTGTTGCTTATGTTATCAAGTCTAAACATCTTATCATGACATTCAGGGAAATATTTACAATTTTTCTTAACTATCTTTCCAACTTCATTTTCTAGATCTCACGTGAAAAATTGTCTGCTTTCATTTTCCCTTTCATTTCTTTTAATCATGTTACTTATTCTACCTAGAAAGCACGGTCTTTCCCATAACACTCTTACTAATCTTTTAAGTCCCAGTTTTAATATCACCCTTTAAGAAGATCCTTCTTAGATATGCTCATCTCATTTTCCGCGTGGAACCTTTCTGTCTAAGCATGTGACAGACAGGAGATTTTCCACTAACTATGTAGCTTCATGATTCCATAATTGGGCCTATAGAAGTGAGAAGCAGTGGGGAATGCTCTTGAATTACCAAAGAGTGAATCCTCTCCCCTTTGACTTTTAAATTTTCCTTTCTTGAAATTTATACATTATACTCTTTATCTGCATAAAGAAAGTATTATATCCTACTGTGTGGACCCTTGGGATGATCCTGATGCTACCAAATGAAGACATTGTCCTACTTTCTGGGATTAATGAAGACATTAGTTAAGTAAAACAGTAATTCTAATATTCTGTAGTAGGTGTAATGACAGCTCTTGAACAGGGGCAGTTAGAACAGTAAAAATGGGACAGAAACAGTTGGGTGGTGGTAGGGAAGAGGGGACAGGCATGAACATCTCCATGGGGCTTTGGCAGGAAGAGTAAAAATTAGCAGACTGAAGCCGTGAGTTTGTTGAGCACTACTGTGTGTGTGAAATCTTAACAAAATCTCGGAGATAGATGCTGTCACTGTTCCCATTTTGTAGGTGAGGATACTGAGATACAGAGGTGAAATAACTAGCATAAAGTTCAGTAACTATGAAGTGCTTGAACTGAGTCTTGAACCAGGATCCCGATCCCTCTTCGGAGAGTGTGCTCTTAAATACCACACACTCTGTACTCCCAGAGAAGGTTAAAGACCTGTGTAGGCTGAGGAACAGCTTGTGCTAAGGCATGGAGATGAGTGTATATTTGAATATTCATTGCACTGAAAGGTTATTATGGTTGGGCTGGCTTAGCTGGAAAATGAGAAAGTACAGGAGGTGAGGCTGGAAAGGATCTTGAGGGACCTTGTTTGTATTCCATGCTAATGCACTTAGAATTTAGCCTGAGAAGTGGGGAGGGTGTTGTTAAAATATATTAGTCAAAGGAGTGTGCATTTGCATTTAGAACAGTTATTTTGGGAACTGTGGAAAAGATACTGGAGCTGGGCTGGAGAAATATTGAAGATGGAAGTAGGGAGCAATTACCAGTAGGAGGGTGTGGCATAGCAGTAGTTCAAGGGAGAAAGGATGAGTGAGTGTCTCATTCATTCATTCAACACATACTGGGTACAGGAACTATTAAAGAGGTTGAGCCTACCAAGAATTCTCCATGACTAAAGAGAGGGAAGAATCCAGCATGATTCCTAGGCCCAAGTCAGGTGACTGACAGATAATACAAAATACTAGGGAGGTAAGGATTTGAAGGAATGGTAGTGTAACCAGATCCAGTTTTCAGCATAGGCAAATGTAAAAGAATGAGGGGATACTTCCCCGCTTGCAGGTAGGCCTTGCAAAGCAAGAAAGCAGGTTGCTTCATTTGCATTTCACTTCCTGTAGGGCTTCTCTCATTTGTTTAGGGACCTGTTCTTTGTCCCTTGCATTCCTTTAGGCCCGGAAAGTCAGTTTACTTAAGTTAATTATTTGGGCCCTTGGTCAGTTCACTTCAGCCCTGACTTTCAGTTTACTTAAGGTCAGCTATTCAGGACCTGTGCACTATCTGCCTAACTTCTATCTCCTGGCCTCTGTAGAGAGGGGAATGAGTAGGTTTTGGACATGTTGACAGTAAAGTTGCCTTAGTACTACACAACAGACAGTTGATTGTCCAAGATCTGCAGTTTAGGAGAAAGGTGGGGCCTGGTTCAGTAAAAGAAAAAGTGCACAGGTAGTCAAAATGGTGGGAAAGCCTGGTGTGGTGGCACATGCCTGTAATCCCAGCACTCGGGAGACTGAGGCAAGAGGATTGCCACAAGTTTAAAGCCAGCCTCAGTTACATAGTGAGTTCAAGGCCAGTGTGAACTGCATAGTGAGACCCTGTCTCAAAAAAACAAAACAAAACAACTATGGGAAAGAAGACTACTTGGTCAGAGGGTGCTGACTATGAAGCCCTTAGGAACATATTCAATAGGAGACAGGGGATAGATTTCAAGAAAGCAAGCTGGTGAGAGGTAGGAGTGGAAAAGGAGGAGGAAATTCCTCATCAAGAGCAACCATAGAGGCCAAGGAACAAAAGCAAGACAGGATGAGGAGCTGCTTACTGGTTCAAAGACTGTAGAGACGTCAGGACAGAAAGAGAACCATGCATATTGGTTTTTTACAAGGCATCATTGATTCAGGCAAGAGCTGGAGTGGTAAAATAATAGGGGAAAGGGGTGAAGGCCAGGTACAAAGATTTAAGGAGTGGAGTGCGTTGCTGGTGAAGAAACACACATAGTATACCTTACCATGCGAGGAAAGAGAGACTATTGTGGAATTTTTTTAAGTTGATCAATACTCAAGAATTTTTAAGACTTTTTAGAAATGCCTCTCAAATGGAATAAGGGGATGTGCAGAGTGATCATCAGTTTTCAAAAGTGCTTGTGATAGATGGGTTGGCAGCAGAAGTGGAAACTAGCTTTCAGGTGAAAGGATCCATTTGTGAAAAAGAAGGAAGTGGGAGAGAAAGCGATGTGCATAGTCAGGCTGCAGGTAAGTTTGTAGGTGGGAAGTGTTGGAAACTTGTGGCTTCTTCTCCAAGGACTCAATTTAAATTAAGTAGGAAGAGAGGACTTTTTGGAGCTTGTGGAATAAGTGGCAAAGGGAGAGAGGTTTAACAGTTGTTAAAAAGGAAAGAAAATTTTAACGGAACTTGTGAAAAGATAAAAAAAATTAAGGCTGGGTAGGGACTATGATAATCTTCTGTTGTTCCCTAGCAGCTACATAAATTTTATTAAGAATCTGTAAGACCGATTACTCTTCTGCCCATGCACTTTTTCATACACTTCCAACCTTGTGGTATGTGAACTACTTGTCATTCCCCATATGAAAATTATAAGCTCCTCCTAAAGATAATTCTTACATTTTTGACATCATTGCATACCCTTGTCATATCACAGTGTTTTCTGTTAAGTAATTCCTAACGCGTGTTAGTTGCATGTTTAAATTTTCTGAGCTGGACTTGTATGTGCTAACTTCAAAGATCAGGCCTCCTCTGTGATTACATGGCCATTGTCAGGACTTCGATCTGAGATGGTTTCATTGGTGGTCTATTTTCATCAAAGTCATAAGGCCCAGTAATATTGTTGGCATATGATATAATTTTTTCCTGCTTTATTGGCTAATTTATCTGTAACTCTGGCATCACTCTGGGTTAAATTTTCTACTATCTGATTTAGATAGCCATATCTTATTTACTCAGGGTTTTGTTATTCATGTTATTTATATTCCTTTATTTGCTCCTTATATTTTCCACCTTTTCTTCACTTTGCTGTTTCATCAGAAGGCAACAGACAAATGAGAAGAACCTCAGATCAGATCATTTTACCCTTTACTAGTTTTTCATACATATTTATGGAGGATGGAGTTATAGTTAACATCTTGAGTGTTATTTTTGCACTATATTTATTAATTAGCAATGCAAAGGCTATTCAAATCATAGATTATCCAGGTCAGTTTTACTTTAAATTTTACTAACAGCATTTGTTCTAATTAAATTGCTTACACTATGAAATGTTTTTATTAAAAGAAGTAACGCAGCAAAATTAGTGCTTTCTGTAATCTTTAGAAAATCTACTTTCTGAATGTAAGTTATAAAATTATGAAATGTTTTCTAATCACTTATCTGCAGCTTTCTCAGAAATTTTATAAGATAACCTAATTTCTCACTTGCATCTTTTAACTAAAGAAAAATTATCAAAATACTCTTATAAATATAAATTTTAATGCTCATACAAATATAAAACGGACACATGTCAAAATTTTTATTTCACTCATTAATTAAAGAGCAAACCAGCATGAAGGCAAAATCCAATTAAAGGAAAATTGGAAGAGCAGACACATTTATAGACAAGCAAGTATGTCAAAATGAATTTGCTAGTAGATGCAAAATCAGTCAACATACTTAAGTCAGTAAAATATGATTTTTTTAATCCTGTCTTCCTCTAGATGGAAGTAGCAAAAACAAAACTTACTTGTATCTCTTTGGACATCAATCATTTACATTATCATCAGTTATCCACAATTTACAAAATTGTAAAATAACCCAGTCAGTGGTAGGCACAGATAATCCAAAGGATATGTTAGTGCTTAGCATTCTGCCAAAGGATAACAAAATCCATCAGAATCATGCTGTTTTCTGACATTTGCCTTCCTTTGTATCTCTGTCAGCACCCCTTTGTTCTCTCCTTGTTCGCTCTAGTTTCTTCCCCTTAGTGCTTCTCTCTCAGGGGAAATAATTCACAATTCCCAGGTTTTGAAGAATGCAATCGGAAGTCCAAGTTTTGCCTGAGGCTTCCTAATATTTGGGTAGAAATGTGGAGAACTGGAAAGAGGGGAGTTGTGGATGCCCACAAGCCTGATACAGAAGGCAGATTCCCAGAAGTATAACCATCTGAAGCAGGTAGAGGAGGCCCAGGTCATTACATTAAAATGCTACATTGTCTAGTTTTTCTAACAGGGCCCTATATTTTTGTAATACATTGTTGTTTGGGAAGCATTTGCCTATATAGTTTCTCCTTTTGATGCTCACCACAGTGCTATGAAGTTACCCGGTGGTCATTTTTGATCCTCTTACTTAGAGAGTAAACCAAAGCAAATAAAAGTGAGTTCTTCAGGTTGCATACCAAAAAGTACTCAGATTTTTGAACACCACTTGGGTTGTAGTCCACTATGCATTCTTGTATTCAATTCAGTAGGTATTTATTGACTAATTATGCTCTTAGAATAATACCATTTCATGTGCTTGATTTTTTTATTCCGTCTATACAGATGGAAGAAAGCTTAAGGATGAACTATTAACAAATGATATTTTATTTATATTTGTTAGTGCTCTTATTTTTGAGGGAAAAGTCAACCACTATCTGCTTAGGTAAAAGAGTTGATAAATTGGTGAAGATTATGGGTGACAACTTCCATTCTTCCGTATCCTTGTACATGTTAGTTGAATGATGAATGGTTGCATTCACTTAATTAGCGCTCTTGTGCATTGCAGCTACTCGTACTTAATACCACTGAGAAGAGTTGAGAGAATATACCCTATTTGTCAGCAGTATCTGCTCTTGCTTTCAACTTGTTTCTTGGCTTTTTGAGTGGCTTATGATTTCTTAGAAGAAATACCTGTAATGTACATTTGGAAATTGTTGTTTGTAGACTGAAAGAAATGTGGGGGTGGGAAAACGCCATTCGGTTGTATATAACCCTTTGTAAGAGTTGCATGCAAAATATCTATTGCTGTCTAAATTTTGCAATGGAAAAATAGCCACAGATTGTTTTTCTTATTAGTATCCTAAGACTCTCCATCCTAGTGGAAAGATAGGATTTGAGTCATCCGATTTACTTTGTATATTAAAGGGCAGTAGAGCAAGCCATGTTTTTGGAAATGCTGCACAAGGGCAGAGATAAATTTTGTATCAGTTTAGCACATTCTGTTTAGAAGTATATAGAAGTTGAGACTGAATATAATATTTTTGTTCAAAAGTTTGCCATGGTAAGGACAATATTTTTCTACATATAACACTAGGCTGAAAAGATTTCTTCAAAACTTTCCATACCTGCATATTATACCCACATGTTCCAACACAATTGCTGAATTATTCCCAAGTTGTTTGGTAGTGATGGTAATGTATATTCTGTGTTATTCCAAATGAATAAAGCAAAGTTATACTGTTGTCTACCAGCTGCGCAAATTAATAGTAGAATAATTTTTTTCTGTTTTCATTTATCTGGTCTTCTCCATTGCTTATGGCTTATAAATGAACACTTCAAGCATTGTTCTACGTCTTAAGGATTTATAAGATACCTAAGATGTATAGCATACAATTTTATAACTAAATAAATATTTGTCTTTTCCAGGTTCAGCTCAACTCCTGTTAAATAAGACCAAATTTGTAGAATACACCATTTGTAATAAAACTGTCGTCATCCCATGCTTTGTTATTAATGCTGGGGCACAAAGCACAAAAGAAATGTATGTAAAGTGGAAATTTAATGGAACATACATTTTCATCTATGATGGAAATCAAAATAATTCTACTGCAAATGTGAACTTTTCGAGCGCAAAAATTACGGTCTCAAAATTACTAAAAGGAGATGCCTCTTTGAAGATGAGTAAGGATGACGTTAAAGTGGGAAACTACACATGTGAAGTAACAGAATTAAGCAGAGAAGGAGAAACAATCATAGAAGTGAAGTCCCGTATGGGTAAGTGCTGTAGTTTGCATGTAGTCTGTCCCCTTTGAAACTCATGTTGGAACTTGATTGCCATTGTGGGGATGTTGGGCAGTGGAGCCTTTAATGAGTGATTAGGTCAATAAGAGGGATTATGACATTTCCTGAGGGAGTGGGTTATGTAGAGAGTAGGTTGTCATAAAGCCAGTCTGCTCTTCATGCTTTTGCTGACTCGCACATGTTCACTTTCCATTCCATCCTTCCACCATGTTATTTCACAATGCAAGATCCCCTCCAGAAGCTGAGCAGATGCTGATACTATGCTCTTAAACTGCCCAGCCATAGAAGCATAAAGTGAAATAAAGCTCTTTTCTTTATAAAACACTTAGCCTCCGGTATCCTGTTACAGCTACAGAAAACAGTCTAAAGGAGTGAAACTTCTATAAAAGATTCCTCTTTATTGTTCCTGCTCTACCTGACCATATTAGATAGTGGGCAAAATAGGACTCGGAATGCTTTTGAGTCCAAAAAGCAGGCTATAATGATAAATGTTGATATAATGTTTAGCAGCTTTAAGATTATGACTTCTATCTTATTTACTCTTTTCCTAATTGCAGTAAAACTCATTTACTGTGTGTTCATTTAAATATTGTGTGGTTCTCAAACTTTTGGCCTGAGAACTGCACTGTTCTATTTGGGTGACTGATCCCGGGGTCAACTATTCTACATTTCTGTCTGCTGTCATCCAAATTACTTTCTTTAACGTGATTAATTTCTGAGCCTCTTTCTAATTACTTAACCTATTTTTGTTCGTTTAGTTTTGGTTTGTAATCTACTTTGGCCAGCGTTTGGCAAAAATCAGCCATGCGCCCTCTGCAAAGAAAGGAAAAGAATCAGGAGATTAAAGATCAGGTTATCATGGACGTTTCCTGGAGGTTTTCTGTGCTTTTTTCTTGGTTTGGTGTTCTTTTCCTTGGCCAGAATGCGGGGGAACTCAGGATCCAACTTAGCTGAATTGAATTAAGGCTTGTTTACAGTGTCATGATCTGCCCTCTCTTTACAGACGTGGGGTGGTGAGTTGTGCTCAAGTAAACAGTCTCCTTTTCTCTTTCTCATGTGCTGCAGGACTTCATTAACCACATTGAAGGTCATTTGAACTTTCTGTTTTTAACCACCAGCCATGTTGCTGATCTCTGCATTAGCTACATTTTGAGAACCTCTGTTCTAGATAGGATGAAAGTTCAGTTGAATCAAGTAGTTTCCTCCCATTCTTCTAGCTTTTACTGTTATAAAATGTATGTTACCAAATAGGGAATGAGTGTTCAGTTTGACGAACTATTTTGACATTGCTTGGGATTTGGCATCAGGAGACCTAAATTACATATACTACTCAGCAACTTAATTCATTTATTTGATTTTGAGAAGTTACTTCACTGAGTCCAAGCTGCCTCATTCCCTAAAGTGGGGATGAAAATACATACTTGCTTTCAGGTATTCTACAGAATCTAATGAGCGTCAAATGAGAGTCCGTATGTAGGTCTCTGAAAACTAATGGGTGTTGCAAATGTTACTTGTTTTTCTGGGATGTTTATTTTCTGAGATAATAACCAGTTGATGAAACCTGCCTGGAGGGTTGTGAGCGACATTTGTGTGCAAGAAGGAATGGGTAGGTGGCCCAGAAATCTCACTTACTTTATAATTTTTACTACTGCTATTAATAGGGGCTAAGGAGCTTTCTTTTTAAGTGTGCACATTTCAGGAAGGTTCTACTTGGTCATGCGCACTGTGAGTGGCTGGAGTGAGACAGTCTAAAGCCTAGTTGAGATTTTTCCAAGGGAATGTATAGTTTTGTGGGAAAGAGTAAACCAGTCAGGGGGAACAGTAATTTTGGATGTAATTGTAGGTCACTGAGAGGAAAACTGATAAATGTAAGATACGAGACTTAAAAGGACAGAAGATGGGATAAAGACGATAGTAGTGCCAGTTTCTGATAAGAAGAGATAAGTTTATAATTTTGTGTGCAATTTCTTTATATTCCTTTGTTTCCAAAATACTCTACCGAAATATGAGATAGTCTTAACTTTTGGGGCCATTAAAATAAGAAAACATTATTTTATTATAGTGAATGTATAAAATTGTACCAGGGCTTGACACATTTGGGTTTGCACCCAGCTGTTATTTTTTTGAAATAATCATTGATTCACAGGAAGATTCAAAGATGGGTTTTCGTGCCCTTCATCGACTGTCCCCCAGTGTTTACATGTCATATGACTGTAGCAGAGTTTCAAGATCGAGGAGTTCACCATGGTCCAGTGTGCTAGAATGATTCTCTGTCGTTTCACCGTGTATTTGTGTAACTACCCCTGCACCCAGGATACAGACGTATTCCATCAGCACAAACATCTCCCTCACGCTAACCCTTCATGGTCACAAACCCCACCTCCAGCTGTTCCTAACCTGGCAAGCACTGATTTGTCCTCCTTATCCAAAATTCTGACATTTCAATAATGTTATATAAACCAGCTCATACAATAGGTGACTTTTTGAGATTGACTTTTTCATTGAATGCCCAAGTTGTTGGATGTATCAATAGTTAGGTATTTGTTTTTATTCATTGATTTTTTAAACTGAGTAATAGTCCATGTCAGGGTTTATTACAACTTGTTAAACCGTTTATATATTGAAGGACATTGTGGTCATTTCCAGTTTCATACTAGTACAAATGAAGCTACTGTGAACAGTTGTGTATAGGTTCTTATTTAGATATACTTACCATTTCTCTGGGATCATTCGACTGGGTTATATCATAAGTGTATGCTTAGTTTTTAAAGAAGCTGCAGTTTTCCAGGGTGGCTCTTCCATTTTACATTTTTATTAGTGACATAAAGAGCGATCTAGTTTCTCCATATCTTGCAATGACATGGTGCCACTATGTCGCAACCATCTTTGGCTGGGGGAAGAAAAGAAAATGTTCCTGTGAATAAGAAGATTAAATGGGACAAGATCGTTATTGTGGAATATATTTATTGTAATAATGACATTTGCCCATCATATAGCCTTTGGGGATTTAGTCAGTAGACACCAAGTGCATGTTGTTTTTTTTTTTTTTTTTTGCAAATATAGGATAAATGAGACGTAGAAAATGCTCAATAGAGAATTGAATTCCACATAGTAGAATGTAAGTGATGGTGGCCATTTGTTGTACCCTTCTTTGGAGCACCAGGACTCAGAACATGGAAACACTCTCACACATGGTTTAATATACCCATTTTGTGAGTTTGTAGTACAGTACTATGGAGAAAGTACAGGACTTGAACTTAGAAGGGTGTTTTTCTGTATACATCATTTTCTAGCATATGAGAACATGGATAAGAAAATCTAGCTGGTCCTTAGCTTTTTTGTCAGTAAAATGAGGATACCATCCCTATCAAAGGAATGTTGGAGTCATGAATAGGATAGTATTTCTCTAACAAAGATTTACTGAGTGCCTCCTATGTGTCAAGCACTGTACTAGGCCCTGAATTTGGTGATAACTAAGATGTCCCTGAGTCCAAGGAAGTGATTGCAGTATCAATAAGAAGAGAAAAATGACCTCAGATTTATATCAAATGCTTAATGTATATCATGTCCTGTGTTCTAAGAGCTCTAGGACATAGGTACAGCTCTTATCATTTAATGCATGGGGAAGCAAAAGAAATTCAAGATGCTCGTTTAAGGTCAGAGTCACAGTGGGGATTTTAACCTAGACCTCTCTGGGTAGAAAACTATTATAGTATATGGTCCCTGTTACATCTTGTACATGATCAAATACTGTGAATAATATTGATAAAATTAGTTATTATTTCTATGCTTAGAAGCTTAAAGTTTATACTAAGAGTGTAAGATATTAGGATTTTATTTAAAAATATCAGTTCAAGGGCCGAGAGTATAGTTCCCTGGAGGAGGAGTGTGATGGAGAGTTGTCAGATGTGGCTTCAGCGGAAAGAGCGTCGATGCCCTTGGATGATCTTCTTAATCCCGAGGTGGAAAGATGTCTGATGCTCTCTTTAGTCCAATTTATGGTTATTTTATTTTCATTGCACCATAGAAATTCAGAGCTCAAAGGATCTTAGGGAAGTATCCTGCCTCATGCTTTCCTTGAGGAAAGAGTTAACCTCACCTAACTGTACTAACCATAACAAGTCAGTGGACATATAAGCAGTTTTATCTAAAACATTTTTCCCCCTTATCATTTCAGTTGGTTCTCGAATGTCCACTTCAGTGATTCTCAGGTTTTCCCACCATAACAAATTAGAGAGGAAGGTAACACACTCATGTCAGCATAGGAGCTAACCCTCAGCAAAGATCTGCTGCAGTGACGTTTAAACAGAGGCTTATGGGTATGCCTCCTGTCCCTCATACTTACTAAAGGGAGCGGGGGAAAATCTTGCTGTGATAATGAGAGGGGAGAGCCTGTGAAGCTTGAGTAAATCCCAGGTGATTGATAAGCTCCACTTGAGTCACTAAGACAGTAATATTTTTTGCTGTATAACCTCAGTCTCTCATTGAGATGTTCTCTTGTATTTCTCGTTATTTCTCCATAGAATCTCGTAGTCGAGTACTCACCTAGTCTGTCTTGCTATCTGAAATCAAGTTACTTCTGTTAGACCCCAGTTGGTTGGCCATTCGGACTTTTAACCTAAAGGATGGCAGGAGAAGACCCTGTTACCTCCCAAAGATCTCAGTCTATGATCAGGCAGCTCCAGTTCTTCCTTCAGTTGAGCCAGGACTTGCTATCCTATAATTTTTCAGTCTCACAGAAGGCTATAGTATCTCTCCCAAGTCTATTCTCCAATGTAAATATCCCTGATTTTTTAAGTCATTGCAGATGTCAGGTTCCCCATTCTGATCGTCTCTCTTTGGAGCACTTCCCAGTGATATCATAAATACGATAAGTAAAACTGAACTCAACACACTTTTTATTGCTCCTCCTCCTGAGGATGATTGCTGCCATAGCTTTTCTTTTTTTTTAATAACTCACATTTTTTGTTGTTGTTTTGTTTTGTTTTGTCGAGACAGGGTCTCGCTATGCAGTTCAGGCTGGCCTCGAACTCATGGGGGCTCTGCTCCCGAGTGCTGGGATTACAGGCGTGTGTCGCCATGCCCAGCTTGCCATAGCTTTCTAACAGGGCCTGCTTCTCTGTGGTCCATTGTTCACATGACTGAGGAGATTTTAAATGGGTCACGCCATTTTCCTTCTCCTATTTGAGCCTTCCATTTACTTGTAATTGCTCTTAAAATAGAATCCAAACTCTGCTAACAAGTAGCTAAGACCCAACATGATCTTATCCCCGAAAAACCCTTTGGATCTGATCTTCTGTCACTGAATTCTATCTACAGGGAACATCATTTAGCTCTTTGAATTTGTTGTTCCTTTGGCATCTCCTTCCCTGGCTTTAGGTGGCCATCCAAATGTTAGTCCCAGTGCTTCTCCCTGGAAGCCTTTTCTTACTGTCTCCAAGGGTCTGCTCTTCCACTTCTCAGGCTGTGGGCCCTTGCATTGTTTCCTGCTGGACCTTCAGGTGCCCTGGGAAGGAATCCCTACCCAGGGTGAGCTTTTAGTGACTCCGACCAGGCTTGACTGTACCTCTTATTTTTATTAAAACATTCATGTTATTATAGCATAAGATTGTTTGACTGTGTAAGGACAGAGGTCAATGAAAGAATATTTCTTGGTCAGCCCCTTTTGAACGTGAGATCAGATTTTGGCTATATTTGAAGGCAGAGCTGGCAGGATTTGCTGTCTAGATGTGGAATGGAAAAACCAAGGAGTCAACTATAGCTTCAAGGTTTTTCCATTTCAGAGTCACCAAGAAATGGAGACACCACTAGTGATATGCAGAAACTGAAGGGGGTGAGGTGTGGGGATAGCTGGAATGAGTCTGGAACAAGAAAATGTAAGATGGTTATAATCCTTAATTCACTATCCCTCAGTTTCCTCAGATACAAGAAGTTAATAATTGACCATTAGTAGGATTTTAAGAGTTAAGAACATAACTCAAAGCAAACTAATACAGGGATAGGTAAGGAAAAATAAATGGAGCAAACTTATTAGGTGATGGAGCTTTTACCAGGTCCTTCGGGCATTAGATATGAAAGCCTAAGCACAGTGCACAGATTTTTTTATGGTAGGATTTTATGCTAAATTGAAGTGCATTTTCTTTGGTATGACACTAAGCTTTCCAGTTGGGAATTAAGGTATTTATTCGAAGTACCTAAAAGCATGTCTTTCAGAAGAGTTTTGCAACCAAGGAGCATCAAAAATTATGTTCCATGTATTCAATAAACTGTTTTATGACTATTGTAACCTTAACCTGCGCAAGTGTTAAGCCTCTACTATGGATAGGGTAATGCGATAGATTCTGAAAAACTAATATCACTAAGATAGAATTTATAATGTTGTTATATTCTGGGGATTACTGTAAGCATTTCATCAGGGTTTAACATTATAAGCTTAATACAAGAAATGCATGCCTGTCATTATGGAGCGACCCTGTGAAGTTCCTCACATGCTGATTCCTGATTCCGAGGAGCAGAGCAGTAGAGGGTTGGAATCCACAGTGCTAATTTCAGAGGAATGCAGCGCTTGTTGAGACAGTACTCAAAAGGGCTCTTCAGACAGCGTAGCCCCCCTGAAGAGGCAAACTTTGAAATGCTTTCAGTGCATTTACTTGGCTTTGTTAGAGAAGAAAGCTCATAGCTAAAATTACAGTTTTAAGGATTCATGAGATGCAGTGGAAATTAATTTTTAAAAAGTTCTCAACAAATCTTATTTGAAGTCTTAATATCTCAATTACTT
This sequence comes from Erethizon dorsatum, assembly GCA_028451465.1. Taxonomy (NCBI): domain Eukaryota; kingdom Metazoa; phylum Chordata; class Mammalia; order Rodentia; family Erethizontidae; genus Erethizon; species Erethizon dorsatum. The sequence goes on from CM051831.1 coordinate 73,580,418, forward strand.
TTATATAAGAGGTATTGTTATATTTCCACCTTATAAGTAACATGTGACCCACTTAAGAACAGCTTCCTTAATAACCTAAAGCACCTCATGTTTACATGTAAATGGTTCCTTTTGAAGTCTAACTATTCAAGAATAAGTCCCATATTCCAGAGTCAGTGTGAGAAGGGACAGGGTTCACGTGTCTTGGTCTTAGTCACAGTTAGTAGAGGGGATATAGTGGTACACATAGCTCTCTCACTTAATGTCCCGAGTCAGTCTTTAGAGGATTACTTCATGGTTAGGGGAAGGGAAATGTAGACATTTTACAAATACAGGTATCCAACACACACACACAATAATAATTACAATTAACATTTCCAGGTACTCGTTACGTTGCCAACCTTTGCGTCAAGCCCTTTGATTATATTAACTTTGTTAATAGTCACAACAGTCCGTCAAAGCGTAGGTTCTGGGTTATACCCATGAAAGATCGAGGACACTGAAGCACAGAGGTGTTTGGACGTTGTCCACAGCTGCACAGATCATGAGGTAGATTTGGGTTTCAAACCCAGGCAGTGTGGCCACAGAGCTCTGCTCAGCTTCTGTGCTATGCTGGCTGCTTCTGTGGAACATAAGAGAAATGTGGTGAAAGACACTTAAGTAACTGTAGTTTTTGTTTCCTAACTGAAACATGTCATACAAGGTCATTTTTATATGTATAATTTGGTTTATATATGTATGTATATAAATTAAGGCCACTGCTTTAATTTTTTTTATCTTCTGACTACATAATAAAACATATACTTAAGGCCATTAACAGGATTTAAAGTGATTATTGTTAAATACTAATTGCAATCTTTATTTTCTTTCTCCTCAGTTTCATGGTTTTCTCCAAATGAAAATATTCTCATTGTTATTTTCCCAATTTTGGCTATACTTCTGTTCTGGGGACAATTTGGTATTTTAAGTAAGTATTTATTTCTATATTTTATATATGTTTTAGTGATGAATTGGTGCTTCTAGGAGGCAATCCTGAAATATTTTTTTATCTAAGTTGATTAATAAAATATACAGTTTAAATATTAATAGTCTCCTTGAAATATATATTGTCCTCCATATTTTTCTACAATTCATTTTAATTTCTATGAAGGTCCTCTTTTGTTTGCTTTTGACTTTTAATCTCTTAAGAATGGCTAGTAGGACTGCTACTAGTAACAGCTTCCACTCATGGAGCATTTTCATATTTAGAGAGCATTTGATTTGGTAGACAGATGGTCACAGGCTGCATTGTGTTAAGAAAGAACATTGTACTCTGGAGCATTAGGATTTCAGTCTTCTCCTCCCAGTGTGACCCTGTAGGCATGTGTTCACCCTTGGAGAAGCCCCATTTGCACCATGTTTTGTCATCCTCGGTGTGCAGTTTTGCAGCCCCTAAGGAGCAGCCGCAGGAATGCTGCCTTCTTTGATCTTGCTTTACTGTGATAATCATGTAACCAGACCTCTGGGGGGCAAGTCCTGATGGTGTATCAGTCTTACCATCAGTAGTTCAGAATTGTCACTACAAGGTAAAGAGGTCCAGTGTGTTGTACTTAATGTTTATATTCAACCACATTTACACACCAATTTGGTGAAGGAAATTTACTAAATTAGTGAAGTTCAATTGTTTCTGTCTAAACTTTTAATATGTTAAGGTTTATTCCCACTCACCCTATAGCACCCTGACGTAGTCATTGAAGACCAGCAAGTATCTGTACAAGCAAGAAATATATAATGATGATTTAATTTATTCTGCAAAAATAAAAATTAGAAAAGCAAAAACTATTGAAATATTGTAGTAGATCAGCCTCAATTTTTCTTTTCCTCAGAGTTAAAGCTGTGTGTATCCTCAATGATGCATAAAAATGGAAGAGATTATGGATTATATATTTTAAGAGCTTTTCCTAATGTATAGTACTCTGGAAATGCTTAGCGAACTTGTGTCTAAAAGGAAAATGGGGGAACAAAGGGCTGGCTGACAATGGCAGGTGTCAAGACATTTCAGAGCTCTTACCTTCGAGACAGTGCCTAGACTTCTTTTGGAAATTACCTTAGAATTTCAGTAAGCCTTTTATTTTAAGAGAAGGAAGGTTACAGCTTAAAGACCTACTCTGTCATCACTCCGATGTTAGGGAAAGTTTTAGCCATATTGGCAGACCAAAGCTTTAAAAGTTAAGTGATGTGATTTGGCCAGGGAATGGTCTTTTTTTAAGGTCATAAAATTATTTCACATTCATGTGATTTGTTGAATTTTGATTAATAAAAGTTTGCTGATTGTGGCATTGTCATTAGCGAAATTATTTTAGAGGAATGAAGCAAGAGTGAATCTGTTCCCTGTCAGCCATATTTTTACAAAACAAGCTTTACTACTTTTTATAAATTAAAAGGTAGTACATTTGTCTGTCTGTATCATTGAGGGATTGGGTTTGAGACCGCCACATGGACAGCAAAGGAGTCCGTGGTTGCTGGATTCCTTTATTTAAAATGCACAGTATTTACATATAACCTATGTTTATCTTCCTGTATACTTTAAATCAGTTCTAAATTATTTATAGTAACTCAGACAATATAAATAGCATGTAAATAGTTGCTATATTCTCTTGTTCCTGGAATAATGATAAGAAAAAAGTCTGTAAATATTCAGTTCATAATTTTTAATTTTAATATTTTCAGTTCACAGTGGATTGAATCTATAGTTATGGAACTCATAGATACAGAAGGCTGGCTGTACATAACAATTTTTGTACTAGATACTGAACAGTTTATTTTAGATTTTGAGACAGGTTCTTGCTAAATATATAGCCCAGGCTGGGCTCAAACTTGTGATTTTCCTGCCTCAGCCTCCTAGAGTGCTGAGATTACAGGGTACATTACTATGCCCAGCTCATAACACTTTAGAACACCTTGTGCAGGGCCGGTGAGATGGCTCAGCGGCATAAGCGCCTGCCTTGCAGGCGCGAGGGCCCGAGTTCGACTCCCGGATCCCACATACGAAAAAGGGGCCGGTGATATCGCTCAGCGGCTCGGGTGCCTGTTGGCGTGCGAGGTCCTGAGGTCGACCCCCCGGTACCCACAAAAAAAAAAAAAAAAAAAAAAAAAAAAAAAAAAGAACACCTTGTGCAACACAGGAAGTTATATAGAGAAAAAATATCCTGCAGTTTCAAATCTTAGAAATAAACTATTGGTGTATTCCAGTGAATTTTCTACTTCCCTTTCTGATCGCCTCTCCATCCCTTCCTTCCCTCCCTCCCTGCCCCACTGTGTCTGTCTGTCTCTGTGTCTGTGTGTGTCTGTCTTTCTTTATTAAAAATGAAATCATAGGTGTATGCATTCAGCTTATATAATTGTGCATCTTGATTTTCCCTGTGTCTTCAGAAATCTTACTATGGCTACCTGTGCTCTACTTTTATAGATGTGTACTACAGTTTACTTAACTTTCATCTTGTTTGATATTAAGGTTGTTTCCAAATGTTTTGATACCATGAAAGTAACTCCGTTGAAGATGTTTGATCCTAAAGATGAAGAGGTATCTTAAGGCTCTAGATACCCATTTCTAAAAAGTGTTCCAAGACCTTTGTATCAGGTACTACTACTGCAGAGGAGAATACCTGTCTTCCACCTCACACTTCTCACATTATTATTATTCTAAAATCTTTGCTAGTTTGATGGGTGAAATCACATGTTGTTTTAATTTTCATTTCTGTGTTATTCAGGGTAAATGTTCTTTTTTTGTATTTTTTCAGCTAGTCCTTTTTTAAGGCATGTCTCTATGAACCTAAAGAAATATTTTGGTGGAAATTTTTTTTTGTGTGTGTGGGTACCGGGGTTCGACCTCAGGACCTTGCACGCCAGCAGGCTCCCGTGCCGCTGAGCAATATCACCGGCCCGTTTTTCATATGTGGGTCCCGGGAGTCGAACTCGGGCCCTCGTGCTTGCCAGGCAGGCACGTACGCCGCTGAGCCATCTCACCGGCCCCTGGTGGAAATTTTTTATTGTGGCTCATTTTAAACAAGGAAGTGTTTGTGTGTGTTCGTGGAAGAGGAACCTCTGTTCATGATTTACCCAGCCTTGCCCCACATTTAAAGGTGTTGATAATAGTAGCTAAATATTTGTGGAGCTCTTGTTCTGTAGGACAGGCACTCTGCAGAGTACTCTATACCTCAAATCACATTTATGTCTTTCAGGAATTCTAGAAGCAGGCAGTGTTGGTTTTCCATTTTGTAAATAAAATGCTTAGGCAACGTGACCATGGTGACCAGCTGTTTTCTGGCAGTACTGGGATTTGAACAGTTACATTTATCACTACACTGTACTGCTCCCATCTTGAATTTATTTCAAGATTTTTCTTTCCATGAAGGATGAACCTATATGTAGTTAAAAACCCTGAATAGATGTAACTGTTAATTCTAAAGCAGAGGGTTTGCATAATTTGTTGATTGCTTCTGCCAATCCCCATTGACAGTAGGGTGCCTGCTGCCAGCCGGGCACTGGGCTAAATGCTTGAGGTGTGGAAGTGAGTGCATCTTGCCTCTGGCTTTGGAGCCCTCACCTGTCAGTTCCTTGAGGAGCTGCCTGTGTCTGCAGTCCTCCTCCTGATGAGTCTAACTTTTCTTTTGGTGCCTTTGTAAGAGGCTCCTGGTTATGACCTGGGCCCTCCTACTTTCCTCGTCCGTGCTGATAAGTTCACCCTCGCTGGTTCCTCTGGCTGCATCCCGAGCAGCTCCTGTGTGGTCATGTATCAGTCCCCATAGCCTGCTGCTGCTTCTGCCACTCCACTGTGGCCTCTTCGCATTTCAGTTCTGCGTTCTCACTTTTCACTTCTCTGCTCTCTCATCTTCCTTGCCCACTTTCCTCTTTTGATAATGCATTTTAATATGACATGTGATTTTGTCACTGGGAGATAAGGAGTACCACAACTACATGCTGATATGTGTATGCTAATTGAATAACAGATATACAGTGACCAATCACCAGTGGTCTTCAAAAGAAGAGATATGACTGGTCACTAATCGTGCTGCACATCTGCTATTTGTGTAGTGATTTGTGGCCTGAAGAGATAGCAGTGAAGTTTGTACTTTTTGTCTTCAGTTCATCTATTGGTGTAGCTAAAATTTAAACTATATTTTGGAGTTCTTGTGTGACTTAACCATACTCATGCATATCAGAATCATACAAAGTAAGGACTGCTATAATTTATTTCAAATTATGTATTCTGAGCCTCTTTCATGTCCTTTTCTAACTTTCTTGTCCCTCCTCAAGATTATTTCAGGATTTGGGTCAGTGCTCATAGGCGTTCCTATGGAAATCATCATTGGCAAATTCAAGGAAAAAAACTTCTATGTCACAGCAGCTTTCAGTTTCAACTTAGTCCTCAAGTCTAGCTTAGTAGTGAAAGTAATTAAGCCATAAAAACACATTTAAAAGAACACATGGAGCAGAGAATTTCTTCATCGATTAGCAAAAATCATTCCAAAGAAGTGAGGACATATACTAAGTTGCACTGGGAATTTCTATCCTAGAAGGTAAAAAGTATCTTTCCAATAAATGTTACAATCATTTTGTGACTAGACTGATGGCCCTTAGTAATAGGACTTTGTTATCAAGTTTAATGTAAATTCTGTTTGATCATCTTGAACTTCCAGTGCTTTCCCTTGGTCATGTCCAATAATGACACTCTATTATTAAATCACGTGGTTATGCTCTGATTTTACCGTAGGAAGAACTGACCAAAACCGTAGCTCAGCATTTTAGTCTTTTGTGGAAATGTAGTTGTTGCTCCTTTGACCCTTTCCAAATCCAGACATCCCAACTTTCTGCAACTGTGAAACCTTTCATGAGAACATAGTTATTTAGAACCAAGCAGTGGAAATTAATCCATTGGACATCCTCTTTATTTATATTCTGAATACTTGCCGCACAAAGCCTGAGCTCTGCTGTTTCTAGGCCCTGTGAAGAGGGGGTGTGATATTTAGTCTGTATTAACTTTTTTTTTTTTTTTTTGTGGGTACCGGGGGGTTGACCTTAGGACCTCGCGCGCCAGCAGGCGCCCGTGCCGCTGAGCGATATCACCGGCCCCAGTCTGTATTAACTTTGATAACATTGTTTCATCGGAGTAAGTTAGGTATCATATGAAGTTTTACAGATCCTTCATTTATGTGTGCGTGTGTGTGTGTGTGCTCCAAATGAATGTGTTAAATATTTTAAAATAGTAACTTAAGTCTTTAAAATTCAAATTTTAAATTTGAATTTTAAGAATTGTCAGATGTACCTTATCCTGCATTGAAGATGTGTAAATAACTTTCTTCAAGTTATCAGAAAACACACTATAATAAATTAAATCAATTATTTGTCTTCATTTGTGTCTTATTCTTAATCTGATACGCATTTCCTCTCACTGGTACGCATCTTACCTCTATCACTGATTGCTTGGCTGGGGACTGTAAATGTCATGTCTTTGAGCAAGTGTTGAAGTTTGGATTTTGTCAGGTAGACTGTGTGAGCCTAGATGAATGTATAAAATGCAATCATGAAAATTTAAATGATAGATTTTATATTACCCCCACATAGACTTGATATTTGACTAGACTTCATCAGCCACAACATGTAGTCTATCATCTTATATGTGCTCTGTATCAGTCACGAAGAGAACAGAAAATCATGTCCATAACCTTAGCACTTTCTTTCTTCAGGTGGGCTAAAGGGGCACATCTTTGTTTGATTCACATGGATTTGAAAGATGTAATACATAAAAGACCTTTCTTAGACTAGCAGAGAACTGTACCTTTTATTTAACTGGGGAAGATCTGGGACTATCACCTCCCATCACCCCCTGACCCTGACACACACATTCGCCCACTCAGATGTAAAGGTCTTGAGACAGGCCTTGTGCTTGCCTTTTTGTACACTGAGCACTTAGAATAGTGATTGTCACATGGGTTCATCATAGTCAATCATTATTGAATAAAGTAATCTACTTATCTCTTGATTTGGACTGAAGGGCCTGATACATTGTAGATACCCAGTCAATATTTATAGAACAAAGAAATGAACTAACCTAACACATTTTTTCTGACACGTAGCCTGCTAGATTTAATTAACTTATATTCTCTGAAATTGTATTGAAATTAAACAGCATATATGTATTCTGAAATAAAAGAGGCAATATTTTAGAATTCCTAATTTGTTGATTAAAAATGTTATATTATCTCTCCTAATGTTTGGTATTCTTGATCAGACACCACTAAGGTTATTAAACCTTTTGTGAAAAATGTAAATACTATTATTTCTCATGTATTTTATTTTGTATATTGATTTCAGTAGTTTTGGCTGAGAGGAATCTTTAAAAGTATGCAGATTTTTAAAATTACATAAATGTCTTGCTGATCATACCAGGAAGTTTGATAAGAGCATACTGTTAAGCATACCTTAAATTATTACTTGGATTTGTTTGCTGTGTCACCTGTAATGATTTGCTAAATAAGGATAAACCCATTCAAAGCACAGGAAAAAATAAGTAATAAAAGGCCCTTGAGATTATTGGGTTCCTTGGCATCGCATTGTAGCTGAGAAAATTGACCACTGGAATAGCAGCAAGATATCTGTCCCACACTTGCTATGGGACCTGCTACATAATGGCCATTGTGAGCAAAGAAAATGAGCTAAAAGAGACCTTTACAAAGGTTGTGTAAAGAAAGCATGGGGATGCGCTTTCATTGCCTGTCATTACTTAAGCAGACTAATATATTTGTTAGAAATGGCTGCTTAATGTAAGGAAAAGTTCAAGGTAGCCTTGAAAATAAGTAGTACTTGAAACAACTAACAGTAACCAAAGCTACCTGCAATATACATCACACTTACTCTCAATCAGAAAAGGCCATGCTATGGTAACACACTACCATAGTGGGATTTTGTGTGGTTTTATTCTTGTTGCTGCTGTTGGCATTTTCTCCTGTACTAGCTCTTCTGAGCCTAAAGAATTTGAATTTATATGAGATTCTAACTCTTATTTTTAAGAATGACATGTCAGTCTTTTTGCATGAAAGTAACTCGAAATTCTTGTTGCTTGCTCTTAGCGTCTCTTTTATGTATTGAATTAAATCTGGAAGAGTCTCTTATGAATGTTGGATTGATTGTGAGGTTCACTTGAAACAGCTTTATTTGCAGTACTTTGATGCTCTATTTAGTAAACAGTATACAGCACATGGGGTTAAAAAGACGTAAGTCTGTTTCTGCATCTGTTCCTATTATGACCTATGCACTGACTTTCATTCTAGGTGGGATTTGAGCCTAGAAAATAGTGGAGCTGTAAAAATTCTGTGCCTCATAAGGAGGCAGGGATATGAGTGAGAAGTAGTCATGCAAGTTCCAGGGCTGGATTCAGGTAACAGATCAAGTAAAACTTCTTAGCAATACTTACTGATTACTGTGGATTTCTCTTCTCTGGTCCATGGGAATTTCTGGTCCTCAACTTCACACATAATTGTTGCTTAGGCTTCTGTCTTCCCCTACAGTGACAATAGTTGAGGTTGTTGCCTCTAGCATGGATAGGTAGAGATTAAAAAAAATCTTCAGGTGCCAGCAGTATACCTTTATTTTTCATGGTCATTTAGGTCATTAATGACTTGTCGATTTTATTATATTTGTATTTGTTCATCATTTTACTGGAGGAAAATTAAATGCAAACTATAATACTTAAAATATTTTCCCCTTCACTGCAATCACCCAGTGATTACTTACATGGAGGCTGTCCGCATGTGGACGTTACATGGCAGAATTGCAGTCACTCACACTGTTTATCTCTGCTACTCAGTCAGATTTTAGGTTACCTTTAATAATCTCTTGGTAAAACATTAATTTTAATCAAACAAAAAGGTCAACAGGTTGTAAAGGAAATTTTTTTAGGCTTATTCATGGCAGTAGTCTTTCAGTGAGGGTATCAGGTACTTGACAATAAATTTAGGATCAGATACAGTAACAAGTATGATGAATCCTTTTGAGTCTTTGCAGGTTATTTCTATTAAAGTATTTTACTTGAAATTTTCAAGCTTTTTTCTCCATAAGGATTTCACAAGGGTGTGATTTGCTCAATATTTATTCTGTTCTCTTTTTCAAAACAAAATATCCAGATTTCCAGATGTTTTAATCTTACTTGAAATGCAACTTAGTTCTCTTTTTTTCTCAGTATTGCTAATTAACCAGTTATTTCCCATCAGCATTAATGTGTATCAGTGTTATATTGTCAGTCTGAGGTGATTTTGCTCATCTGGGGACACTGGCAGTGTCTAAAGACACTGACTGATGTAACTCTAAGGCCAATACTGGCATCTCAATGCAGAGATCAGGGATTCTGCTTAATATTCTGTAATGCACAGAGCAGCCCCACACAAAAACTTAAATTGCCCAACAGGTTAAAAATGCTTCATGTGAGAAAGCTCAATGTATGTAGTGGTATTTTCATACTTAAAAGCATGGTGAGGGGCAGAGTATCTCCTGCATATTCAGCATCCACATTTATACTGACATAAGCCTATTTATCCATTGGCTTATCAGAAACATGTGAGGTGACTTGATAATATGAAGTTGTTCCCCAGAAGTTATTCAGTTATAGTGAGTTGTGAGTTTGCAATTTGTTTCATGTAATTCTTTGTTTTTTTTTTTTAAGCACTTAAATATAAATCCAATTGTACAAGTATGAAAATCATTCTTTTACTTGTCGCTGGAGTGCTGCTCACTATAATTGTCATCGTTGGAGCTATTCTTTTTATCCCAGGTAAGGCGTACCATTACTATGGGGGAATGCGGGGTTGGTATAAAGAGGGCATTCGGTGTTCGGCGAGGAGGAGTGATGCGGTTTCCTAGTTAGGCCTGTTTAGCAGATTATGACAGAGTGGTTTCATACAACAGAATTCTCTCTCTGCTCTGAAGGCCCTGTCTGAAATCAGGGTATCAACAGAGGCACACTGCCTCTCAAGGCCCTACGGGAGAATCCATTCCCTGTTTCTTCTGGCTTCTAGTATTTGCCAGCAATCCTTGACATTCCTTAGCTTGTGGCAGCATTGCTCCAATCTCTGCCTCCATGGTCACATTACTACTTCCTCACCCCTATGTCTTCTCCTTTGTGTCTGTGTCAAATCTCCCTCTGAGTCCTTCACACAAGAACACTTGTCATTGGAATGAGGGCCCACCCATGTAATCTGAGATAAACTCCTCTGAGATTTTTAATGTAACTCACTCTTTTGCCATATTAAGGCAATATTTATAAGTTCTAGGGAATGGGGGTTGGAATATCATTAGGGCCACCATTAGGCCACTGTGGAGGCAAACTTCATCAGCCAAGATATGGAAGTAGCAAGTAAGGACAGGGAAGTGGAAGTGGAAAGTAAGGACAGGGAACACATGGAGAAGAAATGCAAAGAGGCTGGGACTCAAAGTAGTGGACTGTAGGACACCAACGTGGTTTCTTTAGGAGACTACAATGTAGGTGTGATTTTAGAAACATAAATTTTGCAGGTATGTTTTTATCTGGAGTTAGGAAGTACATGGGGAAGAGAAGAATGCAGAAGGCCACTTGAAAGAGTGGTTGATATGGCTTTGGGACACATTGAATATAGTACATGAAGGGAATCTTGGTAAGTGATGACTGCAAAGTTGCTCATCTGGGAGTCTGTGAGGGAATTAAGGAGAGGGTTATGCCAATTCAGGGAGTCCATGTTGAGAAACACATGTTGAGATTTATATTCTTAAGTTTGGTCTTAATGCATGAATTTTTGGGAAAACATTTTTAAACCTTTCCTGTTCATAAGAATGGTGCTGAGATTAAAATAAATTAAATATTTAACTTCTTCAAAAATAGGAAGTACATAGGAAAATATTTTAAATACTTTTATTTATTTACAGGAGAATATTCAATAAAAAATTCTTTTGGACTTGGTTTCATTGTAATTTCTACAGGAATATTAATATTACTTCAGTACAATGTGTTTATGACAGGTGGGTATTCTTTCAGCATAATTTTGCTAACCTCTTTCATTTAAAAAATAGCACTTTTGGCAAAAAACACCATTGTATTTTTTAATAACTTAATAAAAATTGGTTTATTAAAAGATTTTCTATTATATTCTTAGTAGCATACAGAGGATCTTAAGGTTACCTTAGATCTTCAGGATAGTTATTTTGTGAAAATTGATTTTAGTATTTGATATGAAATTATTTTTGTTACCAGCATCATTATAAATTATGCTATGTAATTTTTAATGATTAACTGCATATTCTAATTGCAGCTTTTGTATTTAGAAGTTAATATTAAGCACATTGTTTTTCTTTTGTTAAGCCTCTGCATTAAAAAGACTGGTTCTGCAGGATGGCATTATAAATCACAAATAGTGAAACACTTACTTTAGTTATTGGCAGACCTTAACACTGTAGTTTCAAAGATAATATGGCTAGCCTAACTATAATCAGTATCATCTTCTCCACATTTTAACAGCAGATTCCTAACATGTTTGTTGTTATTACCTAAGAGTCACAGTTGACTCTGGGTCTTAGACTCTCTCTCACTCTGGCTTGTTGTGCATTGGAAAGGTATTAATTCATTATAAAGTCATAGATGTTCCAGATGTACAACATAGTGGTCATGATGTTTATAATCACATTTGCTTTATGACTTTCCCCACCAGAGCAATTTTGTGTGCATGTAGAGAAGCCATGCGTAATAGCCATTCATACTGTAAAACGCACTAATATGGTCAAAGCAGCACTGTTCTGAGATTTGGGGGAAAACTGCCATTCCTGTTTAAATTACTGATAATAAAAGGCTGCTAAGTCTGTGAGTCTGGAGCTGACACATGTAGAAGGTTCGGATTACTGGAGAAACATCTACCATCTCATCCGAGAAGGAGCCACAGAGTCCACAGAGTCCATCTTCGGTCTTAGGACCTCACTCTTGATGGCACCGAGTGCAGGTCGTAGTAAATGATGCTCTCAACACACTTCTGTTATGTCCTCCCCCCCTTCCAGCTTTTGGGATGACCTCGTTCACCATTGCCATACTGATCACTCAGGTGCTGGGCTACATACTCGCTGTCGTTGGACTTTGTCTCTGTGTCACAGGTAAAAGTCGCATCCTTCTGTTGTCTCAGTTTGGATTTCTCTAAGAAACAGTTCTTCTTTCTTTTTCTTCCCTTCTTTGTTCTTTTTTTTTTTTTCTTAAATAGCCCTTTTATTTATTTATTTTTTATTTTAAAGAGAAAAAAACAAAAATAACCATAAAACAGAGTTTCAAAACAGGTTAGTAGGAGAGTTACAATAATTAATACATTGCGTATTGTTGTCTTCATAGGAGTTATTCAGAGTATAAGATATAGGCATGGTATCTTGTCCAAATGATATTAGCACAAACCTTTCCTTTCAATGAACTAAGAGAAACGAGCTGTATAACTGTCTTGTGTATAAATATATAAGGAAGAAAGGGAAAAAGAAAAACATAGCCCTTTTAGAAGTGCAGTTTTAGGTCACAGCAAAATTGAGTGGCAAGTACAGAGAATTTCCATATGCTCTCACCGCTTTCATACATCCTGCATGGCCACAGGCTCCCTCTGTGTCCCATCCCAGACTACACATTTGTTACAATCAGTGAGCCAGCCTTGACACGTCACTAAATTACTCAGAGTCCATTGCTTCCATTTCTGCTTAGTCGTAGTGTTGTGCATTCCTTGGCAATGACAAATGTATAATGGTGTGTATTTGCCCTAAAAAGCCCCTGTGCTCTATGGTGCATCCCTTCCTCCCACTAATCTCCTGGCAACACTGACATTTTCACTAACTCCACAGTTTTGTACTTTGCAGGATGTTTTAGAGTTGAAATCACTCAGAATATAATCTTTTTCATGTGGGCTTCTTTCACTTAGAAATATGAATCTAAGTTTCCTCCAGTCTTTCTGTAGCTTGATGTTTTATTACTTTTTAGTGCTGAATAACACTCTGTTGTGTAGATGCACCATAGTTGTGTATGCATTCACCCATTGAGGGGCATTATGGTTGCTTTCGGTTTTTTGTGATTATGAATAAAGTTGCTATTAACATCCTTGTGACTCCTGTTTTTGCATAGACATAAATTTTCAACTCTGGGGATAAATACCAAGGAGTGCGGTTTCTAGATTGTATGTTAAGGCATGGTTAGTTTTGTAATAAACTGCCAAACTCACTGGTTCTATTGCAAAATTAACACCACCAATGAATGAGACTTCCTGTTTCTCCACATACTTGCCATCATTTGGTGTTGTGAGCTTTTTTTTTTTTTTAATTCTCATTTTTCCTACAGTGAGAATGGTATTTTCCACATTGCTACAAGAATATTGGCTGTATATGGTGTATGGACTGTTTTGGCAGCCGAACTATTGTGCCTCTATTTTTTTTTTTTTTTTTTTTTTTTGTGGGTACCGGGGGGACGACCTCAGGACCTCGCACGCCAGCAGGCGCCCGTGTCACTGAGCGATATCACCGGCCCCTTTTTCGTATGTGGGATCCGGGAGTCGAACTCGGGCCCTCGCGCTTGCCGGGCAGGCGCTTAAGCCACTGAGCCATCTCACTGGCCCCTGTGCCTCTATTTTTGGAAGAACTTTTAAAATAACCAGGCACCAGTATATTGGAGCCTTAGACTTTATACACTTTTTCATTAGTTTTGATATAATAAAATGTGTGTAATGGAAAGATGGACTTTTTTCTTATAATAATTTAGAGTTATTTCATTGACAGATAATAGATAATTTTTATTGTCTATATGTACATAATTTTTGTTTGTTGATCATTAGAACAAGAATTACTATCTGTAAAACATTATTAGTCAGTTCCTTTTGAAATTTCAGTCATTTTATAGGCATTTCTAATATAAGATTTCATTTGTTTTTACAGCATGCGTACCAGTGCATGGTCCTCTTCTGATTTCAGGTTTGGGTATCATAGCTCTAGCAGAATTACTTGGACTAGTTTATATGAAATTTGTGGGTAAGTCAATCTTATTTTTGTAAACCTATGCCAGGAATTTTAGACATATAACAGAAAATGTTTTTAGGCCGAAGAAACGTATTGATAACTGCAAAAATGAGAAAAATACAATTAGAATGAGGGTAATTAACATGTTCCCACTGGCTTCCCCCATGCTGCCAGATGGACAGGCATGCATGTACCACTGGGGGTTCTCAGCTGCCGAGCCGAGAGATACAGGAATTATGGTCCCCTTGTGAATGTGTTAAAGAGGGTTTCTACCTCGTTGTTTATGAGGTATATGAATTATTGAAAAGTTTGGATTATAAATCACTTTAAATGAAAGCAGCTCTATGTTTTGGAGTATGTAGACTTTTTACACTGAGTAAAGGAACAGATTTTTGAAGGATTCATTTGAATTGATAGAAAGAGATTCTTAATGGTTTCATTATTTCTGTGATAAAGCTCTTTGGCATAGACCTATTTGTCACTTGAAGTTCTTCTTGTACACATGGACAGTCCTAAGAAGACAAATTGACAATCAAAATCTGTCACTTATGCTAATTTAAAGAGCAGTGACTTCCAGTGCATAACTTTAACACATTTGTTTTTAGATTTAGGATTTTACTACTTTTAAAATCAATTCTTAGTAAGTATGGAATTAACTTTTTTGTTTTAACCTTGTTATTTAATTTGCCAGTTTTCAAATAGAAAGTTCTGCGTAAATCCTTATTTTGACTATATATAGAGAAATAGATGCTTTTAATAGTGCCCAAAACTAGTGCATTGTCTTACTTAAGCTATAGATATTCCTTACAATCTGATTTACAGTAGTTGCCCCATGATAAAGAAAAACTCTTCACTACCTAACAAAGTAAGTTATAAATTAATGGAATAAAATAATCAGTGCTTCACTTCGGTTTGGATGAACTTTATGTTTCTAAAAATTAATACAAAACTTGAGTTTTTATAGTCAAGAAATATACCATATGATCTGTGTATTACTTCAAAGAAATTTTACTTTTATTTCTGAACTTTAGCTCATGGTGACAGATAGAGCTTGGTTCTGTTATATTTTCTCCATTCTTCTTTAATTAATACTTCTTAGATATATAATTAAAATAGCCAAAATTTACCTATCTTTAGTTTATGTATTTATAATCTTTAGTTGTTTCTCAATGAAATTTCCTAATTTATTCCACATAAGTCCATAAACACAATTAAGATATCTTAAGTAGACTGGTATTCATGTGGTAGCTGTAGTGAGCATCTCGAATGTTTATGCATGTTCTATATTTGTTCCACTTTCCAGTCACCAGGGGTTTGGTTCTTAAAGATGACACTGCTGATTTTGTTCCCCATGTGTGCCTGAGAACAGTGTGTGAACTGCGTATTGACACAACCCTGGTTACGTGATATTAGGTATCTGTGGTAGTGAGTTCTGTATTCTTATTTCTCACTATCTGGACTGCTTCCCTTTCCATCCCTGCGCTTCCCCTTGCGTTCCACTTCTGATGAAGAATGGCATTTGGTACAGCTGCCTCAGGTCTGGCAGTGCTGTCTCAAGTGGTAATAGGCGCTGCCTAGCTGCCCCCCACGCACATCGCTCTTTCCCTGAGAGGCCTGTGAAGCCCTGCAAATGCAAAGATTACTGTAATAAAATTAGAGTGAAAGTGAAATCCCTACAAGTTCCTCAAATTATTTTTTCTTTATCATAGTTTGATGTATAAATATACTATATTTAAGAATTTGGTTCAACTTGATTAACATTTTAAGAATATCCTAAATTAACTTTTCAAATCAACTTGTCCAATGCCAGAGTGCAGAAAGATACCTTCGGTCAGTTGAAAGGCAAGAAGAGAAAAGGTACAGGAAAGTTGCTCTTTAGATAATGTGGTAGACTAGGAAAATTCATGTGTTTTACTTATATGATCTGACTCTGTAAATCTGAATATGTGTAACATTAAGGTTGCAAATTTGAGCACTTTTATCGGGAAGTAAAAGTTGTAAATGTTTCAAAAATAATTTTTACTCATTGCAGAAGTAGTGTTTTAAAAATGAATGTATTGATTTAAATGCAGTAAAATCCTCAGATAGTTTAAAAAAAAAAAAAACCCAAACTCTCTCTTTAAGCATGAATTAATGTCTCTATGAGAATTTTAACTTCTATATCTTTATTATTTCTAAGTTTAAATTTGTAGCCTTAATCGTTAAGAGTGGAATTTTGACTTTCACTTTCTTATGTAATTGTATTGGATTTAAATATTTGAAAAGTGCATTTTAATTTTTTAAGTGAGACGGAGGCTGGAAAAATAACACTGCAAATAGGATGTAAAAGATAGATACAGATATCTATACACACACATATATACATTATTGGGGGAAGAGAGAGTTAATTGTCAATTCTGATAAACACATAAATGAGCTCAAAAATATAACTCAATATATTCTAATATATCTCTGACCCTTCATAGTACCAATCAGAATTTTAGATAGCTATTTGGTTCTCTTTTCCTTTACAACATTTATATATAGGGCATGGTTTTCCTTTTTTTTTTCTTTTTTTTTTTTTTTTGTGGGTACTGGGGGTTGACCTCAGGACCTCACGCACCAGCAGGCGCCCATGCCGCTGAGCGATATCACTGGCCCTTTTTTCGTATGTGGGATCCAGGAGTCAAACTCAGGCCCTCATGCTTGCCCGGCAGGCGCTTACACCGCTGAGCCATCTCACCGGCCCGGGCATGGTTTTCTTCAAGTCAGTTGTATACACATGGAACTCTTTCAGTGGTCCCAATGAAGTTCTGTCATTCTGCCTTTTTAATTTGGAAGGCTGTTAAATGGGATGCACTCCAACCCATTATTCCTTTAAAAAGAAGTTGCCTTCATGTTTGGATATAAAGAACAAACCACTCTCCCAAGGGCCTCCATGAGCGGAGATAGCCAGGTCACAAGGGCAGCTACTAACTGGGCCTTGCAATGGGCGGTGGGTAGCTTAGCAGTTGGAAGGATCCAGCACCTTGCTAACCTGCCCTCTCTGCACCAACAGGTAGTTGTTGCCCTTCTGTCACATTTGCTTACTGAGTTCCTCTGCTTTTGATTCTTTACCTGTTAGCCAGCTGTCTCAGCCTTTCTATGCCCTATTTTTTGTCCTATTCATGTCTTCTCATAGCCTTTCTTGCCTATAACTCTAAGCTTTGAGCTGCTTCTTGCTTATGTTCTGTTTCTTTTTCACCTTCCCTTCCCATCACTAACTTTCTAGTCTTTATATTTCTCTTCTTCAAATTCCAGTGGGAGTGAGAAACTTATCTGGCCAGTCCATAGCCATTTTCCTGTTTGCATTTGAGCCCTACCAGCCTCGCCTGTAGATGGGCTGAGCTTGGGTCAGAATCCACCCCACTTCCCATCAGCCCTAGAAGCTTAATGGCCTGGGGGAGAAGGAGTGGTAGTAAGTAAGTGACACGAAACAGGAAAGCAGTCCTGTGCTGGTCTTAGCCTGCTAATAAGCAAATCCAGTGCAGTTGCCCAGGCCAGGTTACAATGGAATCCTAGAAATCTTAACATAGATTCTTTCCCTATTACTGAGCTCAACTTGCATAACTTGTAAATGATTCTGTTTTGCTTCCATCTCTTGTTTTGCTATATGTTTTTTTCTGTTGTTGCTATTTATATGTTTGTACTTTTTAGTATTTTTTTTTTTTTTTTTTGGAAAAGTTTGGATTTCTTGAACTGAGAGAGGCAGATGGGATGGGGAAAATTCTGTATAGGAAAAGAATATTAGAATAATACAGTAGTGGGGGCCGGGGATATAGCTCAGCGGCACAGCACCTGCCTGGCAAGCTCGAAGTCCTGAGTTCGATTCCCAGTACAAAAAAAAAAAAAATAATACAGTAGGATAACCCTCTTACTGAGTGATTCAAAGAATGTTGCTGGTGGGTGTTTTCATGTCTGTAGGACTCTATGTATTAAGGACTAGCTTTAGCTTATCTGGGGCCTCCTCCCTTGGTTTTTATAGGAAAGTTATCTCTCCCTTATATTGCCGTATATTTCTTCATTAACCCATTCAGAAACAGTATAAAGGGAAACTCAGAAAACTAAGGGACTACATAGAAGAGGGCTTGACTGCCTGGAACTAGCTGCCTAGAATAACTTCCTAAAACCAGAGGAATCCGTTTTTTGTTGTTGTTGTTTTTTGTTTTTATTTATTTATTTATTTATTTATTTATTTTTTGTAGTTTGTTAGTTATCTAGAGCTTTAAAAACGGTAAAGATGGGGTGGGGGCTGGGCTACAAGAAACACAAGAAGTGAGTTAAGGAGAGTAGAGCAGATGGGAGGTCAGTCATTGCCACATTTGTCCACATCCTGGCTGGTAGGATGGGAAGAGATGGAGAGCCCATGGAGGGGGTGATAGGTGATAGCATTTTTCTGAGTGGCTGATTTGGGGGAGAGATGGCATGCACAAATGAGAGAATGTGTGTGTTTATTACCAGATATAGGTTGGTTGCTCACTTCATTTTCTTCTATCAGTACATATATTCAAGAATGTTCTGTATTTTTAAATAGACTACCGAAATTGGAACTCCTTCATTGGAGTTTCTGGCACTCTTCTCGTTTTAGCCTTGAACATTTTATGTTAAAATTAAATGTTTCGTTGCCTTGGTTTATTTCATTTATTAAATTTATATTCTTATTTTTATTTATACCAGCTTCCAATCAGAGGACTATACAACCTCCTAGGGTAAGTTAAATTTTATTAAATGAATTTGGAATCATCAATTGATGGGTTAGAATGATAATTGGAATATTGAACTGTTCTGCTTAATGTTTAGTTTCATATAAATTAAATAATGTTGAAGTCATTTCATGAGTTTTGGATGAAAGGGTCAAATTCTGTTTTAAAATTTAGGTTTGGTCATTTGAGTCTCAATGGGATGGAATAACTGATCCCTTAAAATTGTACTGACTTCTTAGACCTACCGTAGAAGTGGAAACTTATGAGTGGGAATAATGGTTATTAGCTCTTTCATCAAAAGAAAGCTGATTCCAACATATTGCCTCCTCTCTTGGACCCATTTCATGCGAATACACTGAATGACAATTATAGGCCTAAAAATGAGGAAGATAAATTTATATTAAATTGACTTTGTTAAAATTAGAATCTATAATATAATATTATATTATAATTATAATCTATAATTATAAATATTGCTGGGGGGCCAGTGAAATAGCTCAGTGGCATAAACACCTGCCTGGCAAGCACGAGGTCCTGAGTTCGACTCCCGGTACCCACATAAAGGAAAAAAGGGGCCAGTGATATCGCTCAGCGGTGCAAGCGCCTGCTGGCAAGCGCAAGGTCCTGAGTTTGACTCCTAGTACCCTCATAAAAATAAATACATAAATATTACTGGGAAAAATCTTTACTGAGTTATGATTCACCTCTGCCCCATTTTATAAATATTTTTCTCCCTGGAAACTGTACTGTAGGTTTCACTATACTTTGAATAACTTATAAGCTCTCTGAAAAACTTCCAAGAAAAGGAGCAAATTTTGGAGGGAATAAATGAGGAGAAAAAAGTCTATAAATATATACTCATCATGATGACAGGCTCAAGAGCTCTTTTATGGAAATAAGATCTGGAGAGGACTATATTGTACGCAGCTTCCTATAAAGGATTGATGATAGATCTATCTGGAATCCCAAAGAGAGCGTCCTATCTGTGGCAGGAGGGGCACCTAAGTCTGACAAGATGAAAGGGCAGGTTGGGGCACAGTGTGTTTGTGTCACCCTAGCCATTTATTCTGAAAAGATTGGTGCCATAGCTACACTGGTTACAAACAGCCAGCAGTTTCTAAAGTGCCTCTTAGAGATAACCCAGCCATTGGACCTTTACATCCTCGCAATTTTCTTTCCCTGTTACTGAATTCAATTTGCATCTCTTGAAAATAATTTTGTTTCACTCCCATGTCTTGTTTAACTATATTGTTTATTCTGTTGTTGCTGTTTGCATGTTTGCTTTTAATAGTTTTGTAGGAAGTTAGGTTTCTTGAATTGAGGGAAGTGGGTGGGCTTGGAAATTCTGCATGGAGAAAAGATATTAAGAGAATAATGCTATTAAACTATTAACTATACTTGGTAAGCATTGCTTCAGCATTTATTGCCTTGTTTTTAGACTACTGGATTCACTGCTTACATACTTTAGACATTAGAATATAAGTTTTAGTATAAAATCCATGAAATAAGTTATATTTTATGTAAATATATTTTAAATATTTTCCAGAAAGCTGTAGAGGAACCCCTTAATGGTATGTGTGTTCTTCTTGATCCATTATCAGATCATAATTTGAACTGGCCTCATGGAAGTTAGAATGTCCATCTATATCTTGGAGAGAATCTAGAAGTGGGTTTCTTTTTTCCTTTTGCCTTCATCTATTTTAATTTATTTAATTCATCCCGAAGTAGGAATTTTGCTTTTGTCATATTCTTACATTTGGGGAAAAAAATGCACTATTTTTGTATCCCTGATTAGTTGCTTTCGTTAGCCAACTGATATTGGCCAGAATGAGGCATAGCACCCAAGTAGAGAAGAATCTCAGTTACTTCCATCTAATTTGTAAATTTCAGAAAGATATAGGCTGTCAACCTGGAGTGAGACCAAACTGTTTCACTTTCTTTCTGTGTAAATCTAGATCTGTATTCCCAACCTAATCTCTTTCCTTTGTGGATGCCGAGGGTGCAGTCCACAGAAATGCTTTGTAATAAAATAATAGCCTTAAATGGCTGTGTATTTGTAGAATAGTTGGCATGATTTTGCTACATATTTGTTTATTTTAAAATTATTTCTGATTGTGAAACCTTACTAACTACTTCCTTGGCTTGTTACTAATCCTCAGCATTTAAAGAATCAAAAGGAATGATGAATGAGGGTAAGTATAAAATACACCTATAATTATAGCTTTGTTCAAATATAGACAATGAAAAGAAAGCAAAAAGCTTCTTGAAAGTTTGACCTTTTTTAGATAAAAAACACTGTGAGATCATAAAGGTCCAACATATCTTAATGTACAAAAATTACATATACTTTGCTAAAAACTGTAGAACTATACCTATAGAAGTCATGGCACTTTCTGTAGAACATTTCTCAGATTAGGTAACTGTTGACTGTAACTTAAAATGCTTTTCATAAAGTACACTAATAATCTGGCACAACTCTTTGCCATTTGACAGTTTCTTCTAGGCTTGTGTTGGTGATTTAGTTGCATTTCACTCATGGGGACTTAATATCTCTGCTTTTCTAAGCAAGAACTTGGTTCTAACTTTTCAGGAAAGGGTTAGAGAGAGAGATGCTTAGTCACTCTAGCTTTTGCTTCTCTTTTTGGATCTCTAGACTAATAATAACTTTAATCTTTATTGCTTATTTCAAAGGCATATATTTGTTAATTCTTAAATGTCTGAGATACTGCTGTGTTCATTTCTTTATCTTAATATGGTGTTAGTCTTTAGTTCCGTTGGCATTTAATGACTATGTTTTTTTAACATTGACTTTTTGCTCTCAATGCTTACATAACCATATATTCAAGTTTTATCACAAGGCAAGATAACAAAAACCTTTCTCTTAGTATATGTTTGCAGTATATGTTTCCATTCCTAGTGTGAAGTTGGCACATGCACATAACACATCTTAATTCTTTTTTCATCCCCACTCCCTCCTCCTCCCTACCCTCCATCTCTTGATCCCCTTCCCATTTGAGAGAGAGATAAATTTCTTCATCCCTTTGATACTAGCAATCATCCTTGTAAATAGTTTGCTTTTTAATTTACTGTTTTAAAGTCTGTGACCTACTTGCTCACTTCTATAATACAACGCAGCATTTAACATGGGAGGCTTTCTTCTCCTGAGTACAATTAATTTTTGCATAAGGTTCAAAATGTTCTGATCCTATGTGAACTACACTTAGAATGATGCTTAGGCTTGAGTTCAACAAAGAGCAATAGAATGATTCCACTTTTGCAGGTTTGTGTCACAGCCTTTAAATACAAGTTTTGTTATACAAACCACTGCCTCCTTACAAAAAAATGGTATCTGGAATCATGGCATGTCATGGTTTAACCATACTTAGATTCCACTGTCCTGTTTTCACATTCTTTGTTCTTTCATTTTTCTACCGTGGTCATTTTTCTGTGGTTGAATGTAGAAACTAAACTTTTCTCTATGGTCAGAAAGCCAGTATATAAGAATCTTTAGTGTCTCTTCCTTTGTTAATTTCCCTTAAGATGTGATTTTTTTCCAAACCATCATAGCAGATGTTGTAAAGCAATTCTTGCCTTGAAATTTTGTTCATAACACATGAAATCTGTAATGACTATTGAAAATCCTCTTAATTGTTCTAGTACTTAGCTGATCAGAGTTTATGTTTTAAATGTCTGTGTGATGGGCTTTTAGCTGACACTTGCTCAGTACTTGTAATGTACCTGCCTTGTTAATGGATGAGGTACAAGGTATATGCCCCAGGCATTTCCTCTTTGACCAACACCCATCATAGGTAATTCATTTCAACGAATGGCGTAGATCTAAAGTGAATGATAGAATATTTCTTAGGATGAATATATATATATATATATATATATATATATATATATATATTTTTTTTTTTTTTTTTTTTTGTGGGTACCGGGGGGTCGACCAACAGGCACCTGTGCCGCTGAGCGATATCACCGGCCCCTTTTTCATATGTGGGATCCGGGAGTCGAACTCGGGCCCTCGCGCTTGCAAGGCAGGCGCTTATGCCGCTGAGCCATCTCACCGGCCCAGGATGAATATATTTTGCTTTGAAAAATAAATGTCATTTGGCTTTTCTACAGCTCACTCAACAAAAGAAGATCATCACACTCTTGATTTTTATTTGCCTGGCTTTTGTCTCTGACCTTTGCAGATAGATAGATAGATAGATAGATAGATAGATAGATAGATAGATATGTTATTTTTAGATACTGGATATCTGAAATAATTACAGATTTTTCTAAATACTTCTTAATGTAAAGAAAGTAGACTTGAATAGTGACAATGATATGTCCATTTCATAATATTCCAGAATAACTGAAGCAAAATGATGAACTCTGATTTGGAGAGTCACAAGACGTGAAGGAATACACTTGTGGTTAAGCACCATGGCCTTTGATGATTCACTGGTGTGAGGAAGAAGAAGAAGAAGAAAAAAAGTAACTGGTTTTCATCTGTGGGAGAAAAGTCATTGACCCATAAATGATTATTCCAGTTTTTATTCAAAGCAACTGTAATTTAGTTAATAAAAGAAGTATGATCTGTGTTGTGTGCCCAATTGAGATAGTTTTCTGTTGTTATTTTTATTCAATTAGGGGCAAAAGTAGGGGGGCAACTTCCAAGAATGATACCTTTCAGATCCTAGGACCTCATAACTCTAGGTTTAAATTGGCTCTGGGTGAGAATTACCTAGCACTAACCTGGTGGCTACTCAGAGATACCTATGAAAAATAGTGGCTTCCATCAAACATTAGTAAACTCAGGTTCCAGCAGTTTTGGATGAATGATGTGTCTGCTACTTCTGGGTCATTTGAATAGTGATTTAAGTAGAGACAGGAATTTGGTTGGGAACACCTTGTATGTCACCTATGTGTGCTGTGATATCGATGGAGATTGTGGTCTTCATTCTTGGGGGTTGCCACTCACACATCCCCCCTTCAACGTACAGTGTGATAGATCCTTCCCAGATTTAGGGTACTTTTATGAATGGATGTGTTTTTCTTTTGTTCACACTACCCTTTGTACGTTGTCTTGTCCCCGTGTTAACTTGCTTCTGCTGTACAAGATGTAGCACCTTTTCTCTTCTTTGAACATGGTCCAATGACATGGTCGATCGCTGCAGAAAGGAGCCAGACTTATTCTCAGAGCACTGTGTTCATAACTTTCAGCAAAAAATAGCTATGGTTGTAACATGTGTATTCCCTTCCTCTGATTTGAAGGCAAAAATCTACAGTGTTTCTTCACTTCTTTTCTGATTGGAGGCATGAAAAAGCAAGACTGAAATCTGAACTATGAGTCTCCTGCATGGCAACATAATGTGTGTCTCCATCAGGCCCCGAGGCCAGCCCTCCTTCAAGAGGGCAGTTTTACTCCTGTTGTGTCTCTGTTGCATGACGAACACTCATCACCTTCCTCCTGTAGTCCTGCCTCCTCTCCTGCCCTACGATTGAAAAGTAAAGCACTGCCACATTTCCTACCCCTCCACCGCACCCCCTTAGAAGAAAACTAACGTTCTGACAGTTGTGACCGCCTGGAGTACTTTTAGATTAATAGCACTCGTTTTTTTTACCTCGTTTGTAGGTGTGTGTTTGTATGTGCACATGTATAAGGTAGGCACATGCTGCTTCTGTAGTGACAAGTACGGTACCTACAGGAGAGCAAATGCTAACTTCGTACTTTTAGTAAAAACATTTAAAAAAACAAAGGTTCTCATTGGGTGGAATTATGTTTGATGCAAATATTTGATCACTTAAAACTTTAAAAACTTCTAGGTAACTTGCAAAGCTTTTTAACTGCTCACCAATACCCTCTAAAATAATAGTAATTGTTCCTGTTTGTGTAATAAGACATTCTTATTTGTAGTGGCATTACTAATAGTTGTTTCTTAGTCCAGTATATGTTTCCATGTGCCTCTTTTATGCCAAATTTATTGTAATATTTCATGTTGGGACCAAGCGGTTTGCCTGTGGCAAACCTAAACTTAACAACCTGCTAAGGCCTCTTGGAAACTGAACACACTATCAAAACATATCTTTTTAGAGAAAAATATGCATATATGTTTTTTCTCTTCCTCAATTGTGTAACTGTCCAAAATACTAGCATATGGAGAGGGAGCTGTATTCCTTTATACAAGTCTGATGGCTCCTGCTGCTCTTTTTTCTTCTGAAAATATTTACATTTTGCTAATATTGTTACTTTAGAAATCAGTTTTGATGAAAGGAGGGGGAAAAGCAGATGGACTTGAAAAAGATCCAAATTCCTATTCTCTATTAAGAAAGGTATGAAAATCTTTATAGTCCAACTTTTTATGAACTAAAGTTGTACCTTTTAATATGTTGTTAATGCTCCCTTATTTGGGGTTTAACCCCTGGGTATCATCATCTGTTGTTTTCTCTTTAATGCTGCTTGTCTTTTAAGGCATTCACTGCCCTACTTAGTGCCACCAGAGGCAGCAGGGGAGATGGCAGAGGAAATCAGCTCTTCTCTTACTCATCGTCAGCTTCTTGGGATAGGGGACCACAGCAGCCAGACTCTTCTAGCCTGGGCATCATTGGGCCAGTTCGTTCTCTTTAAATCAGACTCATAATGGCTCCAAGTTTCTGCCACATCCAATTAAATTGCTAGCAGTGTTTTGAGCATTATGTCTGTTTTGCCCCATAATACACTTTTTTACTTTGATCCTCATTTTTGCCATCATCTCTATTCAGTTGTATTTATTATATGTTCTTAGAGTGACACCATTTCTCATTCTCTGCAATAATCTTTCCAGAGCTTTTGGCCAAATTAATTCTTTCTCTCCTTCAACAATTCTGCTCCAGCCCTTCCTCCCCACAGGGTGTCCTTTGCAGTCTGTCTCCATCGATCTGTCAGCCTCTTTCATCTCTTACTTACCCTTCCTTGGTACTTCATGTATCTCTGCTTTGCCCTATTGGGGTTTTGTATTGTTCTCACTCAATTTAAAATTGCCTCCCTAGTGAGAGCTTTTCTTTTTTCCTTTCTGTCTTCTTGCAGTGTTTTGCATTCATCAGACACTCAGTGCACAAGTTTGATGATTGAGATCTGGCGATATTTTTATTTCTCACTATTTTTAATAGGGTGAGCTAAAGAATTTTCTTTTTTGACAAATTTCACATGTTCTGAAAACCATAAACAAATGGTAATGATTTTCCACCTGGAAATTCCATGTCCCTACTGTTTAAATTCTTGAGAATGTCAGAATTTAAATAATGGGGCTAGGTTGCTATAATCAGTTTAGTAAGTGACCAAGAAAATTATGATTTGAGTTGATAAAGCTCAAAAGTGATGTTTACTCTTCCATCTTATTAATAAAAAGTTTAAAATGTGTATCATTTTCTAGATTTCTCTTGTCTTATAATGGGTATTCAAAAGTGGGATTTAGTGGTGTATGTATGGAAATATATAACCCTCTATTTACCTGTTGTTGGAAACTGGGAAAATAATTGTCTGACAACCCTTTATCTTTTCATTATATTTTATCTGACCGAGGATTTATTTAGAAACATTAGTTTACATGGGTATCACATATTCAAAATCACTAACTGCCACCACCCACTGGGATTTCTTTTAAGTTATTTTTGGTAGCTAATAGGGATAATCCAAGTTAACTTAGAAGAGATGAACAGTGACCAGGAAGTTTTCCTGCTTTCAACTTTGATAGCGTGTCATTATGGTCATTTAAGACCAGCTTTTCCATGAATCTGTTTTTCGGGGGAAGAAAAGGAAAGCATTTGTAATGAGCTTCTCTGTAAGACAACATCAGTGGAATCTTTGACAGTGTTGTTAGCATGATTGGTAAGAGAAGAAAATATTTTTGTTTTTATTAAACAGAGCATTATTTACAACAAAGCCACTGTTAAGAATGAGATCCCACATCATATAAATATCCATTAACCATTCCCAATAAAGAGAACTCCAGTGTTGCTATGTGCAAGGTGCTCTCTTGGGGACTTTTTTGCATAGCAATTAAAGGTGTGCTATTTGTCAGTAGCCATTTTTTTGCAGTGATTTAAAGACCAAAGTTGTTTTACAGCTGTGTTACTGTTAAAGGGTTTTTTTTTTAAATATGTATTAAATCAATTTATCACTGTTTGAAGCTTTGAATATCTGCAATCTTCGCAAAGGTACTTTTTTATTTAAAAAACATAACTTTGTAAATACTGCCCTGTAATATTATATATACTTAATAAAACATTTTATGCTATTTTGTGAGGCTATTCTGTTGCTGCAACAGCAGACTACAAGCACGTTTCTGAGACATTTAGTTTATTAATGTATTTTCAGATTGTCCATATTTTATGTAACAATGTAAAGGATGACAAAATATTAGGTATAAATTATTTTTAGAAACATAATTGTCTAATACATAAATACTTAACCAGAGTAAAGTTTTAATTAGAAGTTTTAAACAAGCCCAGTGTGTTTCATAATTATCTTTTAATTAATTTCCCATGGTATTGTGAAAACATCGTATGAGAAAGCAGAAAACATGGGTTCTAGCCCTGACGATTGTGCCGACTGTCATGGCGCCGGGGGCCCCTTTCTGCCCTCAGTTGCTGTCCTTGATGGTAGAATAAGGTCAGCCTCTGCCAAGACCACAACGTGCTGCTTCATTTTCATTGGTTGTCAGAAAGGACTGTTTTGACTGCAAATGAAGGAAAAGCCAAATCTAAGAAAAAACTGGGATCTGTGATAATGTAACCTGAAAATTCAGATGCTCAGAGGCACAAATGCATTCTTCAAACCAGGTCATAAGGACCCAGGGTCTCGCCAGCATTCAGCTTTTCTTTCTTCAGTGTGGCGTCCTCCCTAGGTTACTGTGCTGGCCAAGGGCCAGGGGCTGATGCACTTTCAGACCCACTGCCTCAGGTTCAGGAAGTGCAGAGGTGAAAAGAGAGTGCGTGACTTCTCAGTAGTCCTGGTGACTGCAGCTTCCACCGCGGGCATCTGACTGGGTCGCATGCTGTCCTAGGTCACAGAGGCCAAGCACCTCCATTCCGGATTGGGCTGGAACCACTGCCACACTCGGCCTGGACTGGAGGTTACAGGCTGTGTCTGCAGTACATGAGCTGGGCTGGGGGGCGCGGAGAGGAAGGCAAGGTCACCTAGTGCCAAGCCTGGGGATAGTTACCAGGTGACAAAATGTCATTATATTTTGGGTGTGGTATTTCTTGCCAGTGCTACATCCCTTCTGGTCTGAACTTTGTGATTTGACATTATATGTGTGATTTTATACCATTTGAATGGAAAATAATATTTGGCAGCAAAATACCATCTCATTTCCTTACCTCATAGGCAATTTAACTTTGATGCATTTAGGACTTCTTTGCTCTCAGCACGAATAACTGATGGAGTTCAGAAAGCATTTAATGGCTGCCTCCTGTACCGAAAGCTGCTCTCTGCAGCACAGAGCTTGCTCACTGTGATTAGAACTCCCACGGAGGAGTAGGCTTCCAAATACAAGTGGGTTTCACTTGTGTGTGGTACCTTGCCTCAAAGGTTTGACAACTTCAGAAACAGTGGATTGTGGTAACATCATCTAGGTAGGACAGGATTTCAACAGCTGAGAGGTTGCATAGTTTTGGCAGGGTTTGGCAAATGTGTGGCAAATTTCACACACCCGGTCTTTAATTTTCACAAGCTTTGTGTTGAAGTACCCACCCACTAAATTGGAGAGAAATGAAGTACTTAACCCTAATTTATGTAACTCTAACTTACATAACTACAGACTACGTAGAGTGATCAGAACTCTACTTAGCAGTTATTTACTTACTTGGCTAGAAGGCAGCAACTTTTCAGTTCTGATAGTAGCCAGTTGTGGAAGACCAGCCGTTTTTTCCCAACTTGGATGAAGAAGTCTTCTCTCCAATTCAGAGATAAGTGCTTTGTAAGTCTGAAAACTAATCCGGTGTCAGTCTTTGTGACAAATAGCATGCGTATTTACAGGTTTGCAACATGATTGTCATTGCTCTCTTTGTGGACAAACATTGCAACACCTAACACAGTACAGTACTAGCCTTTCTGGAGCCTTTATTTAATCTTATTTGATCATAGACCTATCCGTAAAAAAAAAAAAAAAAAAAAAGAAAAGAAAAGAAAAAACACAAATTATTGTTTTGCTTCCAAATTTTTATTTCAGTTGTCCGAGAAATTCCTTTGGGTTAAAGTGACAACTTCTAAGCGGTTAGACTTTGTAATCAAATTGTTTGAAAAGTGTAAGTGTGCTATTTAAAACATGGCATATATCTTCCATGGAACTCTCTACTTTTTTTTTTTTTTTTTAACTCCTTTTTTTAAGATTATTGTCTGGGAGACGCTGTAACCAAGCTGCACTGAGTGAAGTGAATTCTTGTCTGTACCATCAACCTGCATGTAACAGATTTTGTGGGTACATAAAACTGTCATGCTAGGAAAACTGGAACATACTAAAACTTTACCCCATGCCTGCAAACTCCTTCCTTCCTGGCAGAGATAGCTGCCCCACCCCCTTGGGTGATAGCCCTGGGTGGTTGCCTCCAACCCCACTTCCCAAGCAGCTCTTTCTAGGGGTGCTTCTCACTCTCTAGGGAGTTTCCACCCCCAGCTCAAGTAGACTTTTTTGTTTGTTTGTTTGTTAATAGAATGTGAAGTTCATATGAGCCTCACTTTTTCAAATGAGCAGATGCATATATTTGGTTACCTGAAGAAACCTTTTCTTAGTGCAGTATTATCAAGTGTTCCCTCCCACGGTTGGATTGGTTAGGTATATATCTTAGATGTTTCCGTTTGGCACTCATGGATTCAGTAGAGCTCATGTTTCCTCACATCTTTAGCTACAGGCCTGGCTATCAATTGGAATTCTTCCAGTAATGGCTACTATTAAATGGAACAGAAAAGGTTATACCGGATCCTGTGCAGGAATGAATTTGAATGCCATTCTCATTTCTGTTCAGAAACATTTGTCAGAAAGTTTTTATGCTTTAAACCCATCGATACTGGAACATTTATTAATTGCCTAAAAGAATTATACCTGAAATTATGATCGCATTTTTCAGTTAAGTGTTTTTAGAAGCATCACTTTTAGTAAAAGTAATATTGTTTTATTTTTGTATCTCTGGGAAAGTGTTAAATACATTCTCCAGGAAAAACATTTGGCCAAATAGTTTAGCTGTAGTTGCTCCCCATATAGCAACCTTGCGCATTCTTGATAGAATCATTTTTGTTTAGCGTGTGGATTTGCTAGGCCTGGTAGACCCACCGACAAGCTCTTTGCCCCTCGTTAGAAGCAACTGGGAGTCTCGAAAAGAGCCATAATGTGATAGGAATCTCAGAATCTTCCTGAATGGCCTGCCTCCAGGAAGGCCCTCATTTGCTTTAACATGAGCAATTAAGGCCAGTGTTGCCACCCCGTCCCCACTTGAGCCAGACATTTGCTTATTTATGTGACTCCATCTTGCTTCTCCAAGGATTGCAAGGGCCCAGTTTGGGTCAGGCATCTTTACACTGAGGAAAGCTGTTTCCCATAATCGCAGCCATGCTGGAGCGCAGGGCAGACTGGAATGGGCATCCCAGGAGAGCAGAGCAGTGCTGGGTAGATGGTCCCAGAGAAGCCCTGCCTCTAATGGCCTTCCTCAGAGAACTCCAAACACATAGGTCTGTAGTTTACTCATACAAAGATCAGTTCTTTTTCATGTTTCCCTGGAAAAGCAGCCACCACAATAATTCTAACTTTATATAGAAAACAAATTATATAAAAAATAAGAAAAATGAAGATGAATTTCCTGAATCCACACATTATGAGACCCTGTATGCCACCCAGATCAACCTGACAGCGACACAGGTGCTGATGAAAACACTTCGAGACTCCCTGTTCCATTCCACCTGGGTATTTTTATTCTTCCAACTGGAGATTAAAAATAAGGCCTCTCCAGGTGCAGAGGGAGAGAGCAGCATGTGTTCTTCAAGACCCAATAAGACAATAGCTTTTTTTAAAAAGCTGTTGCTGAGTGTAACTTACTTATAGTTTCAAAGGGCTTTTTAAAAATGAAATCTTTGCAAGCAATAGTAAAGAAACCTAGAACCCCCTGAGGTCATGCTTAGAGTCTCGTCAGGGATTTAAATCTAATTATTAGCCTGAAAGTAAAGAGGAGACAGAACCAAGTGTCAGCCTGAAGACAATAATAGCCTTGGTGTTCAGCAGCCCAGTTATTAGTGCCTTAAAGGATAGGTCAGCACATCTCTTGCTCTTGAAAGAAGGCCACAGAGGCTTCAATGTTTCCTGATAATCATTTCTTTTTCTATGGAGTAGAAGGGCTTCCTTCATATCTAGATCTCTTCTCAGCACCTGCTGGGCAACCTTGGTGCCAGCTCTAAGTGCAGCCACAAGGTGTGATTAAAAAAGATATATATACAGTATGTGTTTAGATTTTTTTAATTTATTACAGTGAAAGACATACCACCATTAATCCCCTTCAAAATACACTCCCTCTCCTCAAACACTTGTCCCGTGCTCTTACCACTTTCCGAAGCAGTTCTGGAAGTTCTCTTTTGGGAGTGTCTTTAATTGTCCTGTGGCTGCCTTGATGTCCTGAATCAACTCAAAATCTTTACTTTTCACAGTAATTTTGGGAAAAGCCAGAACCGCACAGTACCAGATCCAGTGAATGAGGCAGATGAGGACACACCGTAAGGTTTTTACAAGCCTACCTTTCCACTGGATGGCAGTTGGCAGCGTCAGTTCCCATATTTTTTATGGCACCTCATAAAGACATCCATGAAAGACGACTTCCTGAACTGCTTCAGAAAGTGGCAAGGACAGTGGGATAAGCGTATTCAAAACAAGGGAGGGGGATTAATGGCAAGGTGTCTTTTAGTGTAATCAATTATTTTATTTAAACATCCACCGTACTCTTCAATTGCCCCTTGTAGAGGGGAGGCAGTCGCGGAGAGTGGCCTGTGCCCTTTACCTTACCTGCTGGCGTGATTCACCTAACTTTTCTGTCTTTGTTTGTAAAATAGAAATTAAATGTGAAAATTACAAAGTAGTTTAGCACTGTGTCTGACTCAGTGTAAGCACTTCATTCATATATGCTATTTTGCTTTCTTCTCTTCAAGTTATGCTTTGACCAAGGTAGAAAAAGACTAGCAGGACAGAGCCTAGAGACAAGCATAATATACACTGAAATTCTTGCTGTGCTATACTAGGTTATGGCCAAAGAAGCAAATAGGACATGAAATGACTGAGGGTATAAAATAAATGCAACTCCACAGTAGACATGTTTGTTCCCATTCCAGTGTTCCTGTTAGGATTCTTCTTGGTTTCCTTAAAGAATCCAGAGGACAGAAAATGACATTAGTGTCAGATATCCTATTTACTCTTTCCATGAATGCAGAAAAAAAAAAAAATGTGGAAGGGAAGGAGCCGGTCCTTGCAGCACATGGAGGGTCACTGGAATCTTAGTCTTCCTGCCAGCTTTACTCAGCTCATCCATTTATTCATTCATGCCAGTACCTGATTCTCAAGACTTTTGAAAATCATGTTGAGAGCAGGCCCTCCAATCACACTAGACAGAATGTGATTAAAAACTTAGAGCTGTCTTTAGGCTAATAACTGTGAGAAACTAAATCCAAGTATGTGGGAGTGCACATAGATATTGAAAATACTGAGACCTCATAAATATTATTTCGCAAGTGGGAGCATTTCAGCTGGGGTTTTTTTGACAAGGCGTAGGTTAAACTGTAATCATCCTGCTACCTTCTCAAGGATAATTGGAGCCCTTGCTCCTTCAGTCATCTTAGGTGGCTGTAGAACATAGAAAAAGGCAGCTGGTGACGTGCTGTGAATTGGACGTGGCTTCTGTTTACTTTTTCCCACCTATTCATATGGCCAGGGAATGTGCCTGGCTCACACAGGAATAAAACACCGTGCACACTAACTCGCCTGAGTGGAGTGCAGAGATTTGCTGTAGCAAGCACCTGCTAAAAGGCCCCAAATTCATTTTAAAGTGTGGTTTTCTATTAAGCCTTTAAGACTGTGGTAATATGTACTTGCCATAGAGAGGGAGGTCGAACTATCCTAAGATGTAGGGTTTAGCTCCCGTCTCCCAACTTGGCCAGAGGTGTGTGCTGAATCAATGTCATGTTGCATTAAAAGATGCTTCAGCGTTTAGGTTTGTTTGGCGTTTAGAAATGCCATAACTATACTAGAGTTCTTTCTTAGTATGTCATCTGTCTCTGAGGAGAGAAAGTGACACAGAAAGCCAATTGCAGATCACAATTGTATCCAAAAAATGGGCACCTGTGCCCTGCATTAGGAAAGAACATTGTTGTTCTCATCTGCAAATAAAGATAGTTTATGAACACCTCCCTCTCATTTCTTACTCCAAACCAATCCCTCACTTCTCTCCACACAGAAATAAAAGTACACTGTGACTACTGGCATTATCAATGAATTTTCAATGGGAAGGATGTTCTGGGCAGTAAGAAATATAAATAAATTTGTCCTACACTCTAATTAACCATGGAACCAGCAAGATAAACACAGGACAATTAATGGCACCCAAGCAGGATTAATAAGAATGTTGTCTTATGGAAAGGAAAAGTCAACAACATTAATGAAAAGCAATATCAGTGGAGCTAGTAAATAAATATATATCTATATGTTTAATTAAAGCGAGACCCAATTATGTCTCACTTCTTACTGAGCTACTTAAATCACGAAAGTCTAACGTTAAATGAGGAAAATCAACACAGGACATCTTGTCATCTGCATTTAATCAAGACTTCTGCATCTCAGAAGAGCTTTTAACATGGGTAGTTGCAAGTCTGTTTTTAAGAGTCTCGTGTAAACTTTCACTGGCTTTGAGTTTACAGCTCTATATAGCTATAGTTCAGTATCTATAGTTTAGGTGTAGGAGAATTGTGACTGTAAAGCCACTCCCCTTGTAGCTTTCATTCTGTGATTCTGATGAAAATATGCCATATCAGACTGATATAAGTAAAGCTGGTATCTATACCTATAGCTAAAATTATTAATATGCTGTCATTTTCTGGTAAGAATAATACATAAATGCCCAGTAAAGTGTTTACTTGAGATTTTTGCTTCTTTTCAGCTGAATTTCTGGTAATATTCAGGGCATTGTAGTATATATTAAAGATCATATTGGGAGAAAAGACAGATTTAGGGTGTTGTTCCCGTTTGCTTTGTCTAAATACCTTACCGTAGTCAATTATCTAAGTTTTTCTTTCCATTTACATCTTTAGCTTAAAACCCAAAGTGAAATTTAAATTAATTCTCCTTGCTGAATTTAATGACAGAAATTCAGGAGAGGTGAGAGAGTAGGGGAGGAGGCAGAAGGCTCTCTCTCTAGAGCTCCCCAAGGTTCCAGGGGTCCAGGAGGGAGCCAGAGCCAGGAGAGGAGATGACAGCACCTAGCTCTGGAGTTGGATGTTTTACCTTTATTCTTTCTTTCTTCCTTTCTTTTTTCTTTTTTTTTTTTGGCTTCATTTCCTCTCATTTGTCAGGAATAGCACCAGGGTTGTTGAAAGAATAAGTGAGATAACATGTCAAATACTGCAAATCCTTAGAAGAAAGATGTTATGCTATATAAATCAATGTCATTTCTTATTTCACTGTTAATTATGCAGGCTTCTTTCGCTGCCTCTTCATTCCACAAGGATTTTTTTGATTTTTCTCTGTTATAAAGATATCACTTACTGGCTTATTCACCCTGGAAGTAACATTGTAAGCTTATTTTTTTTTTTTTTTTTTTTTTTTTGTGGGTACTGGGGGTCGACCTCAGGACCTCGCGCTTGCCAGGCAGGCACTTATGCTGCTGAGTTATCTCACCGGCCCCAAATAACTTAATTTATATATTAAGCATCCCTCATTTCCACTACTTCTTGATTTCTTTTTTTTTTTTTTTGTGGGTACCGGGGGGTCGACCTCAGGACCTCGCGCGCCAACAGGCACCCGTGCCACTGAGCGATATCACCGGCCCCTTTTTCGTATGTGGGTTCCGGGAGTCGAACTCGGGCCCTCGCGCTTGCAAGGCAGGCGCTTACGCCGCTGAGCCATCTCACCGGCCCACATTGTAAGCTTATTTATTGAGCCCTTGTTCTGTGCCGGACAGTATACAAGAGCCTAAGAATACAGGCAGATTCAGATAGACACAGCCCTTCCAAGACTCAGTGTAGAAATTTAGTAAGTTTTGTGCTTTATATGAATCTTGATTCCACTCCCCTCTTGTTACTTAAAAGGAAAAAGGAAAAAGTAGTAATGTTTATTTCCTTTTGGAAATGTTTTGAGGACAACATAAAATAAGGTATTGCTAAAGCAAAATTGAAATGGAAACTGAGCCTAAAAAAATTCCTGAGCAAGTAAAACCAACTAGATTTTACAAATTATACTATAAAGCTACTGTGATAAAAATAGTGTGGTATTGGCAAAAAAACAGACCTGAAGATCAATGGAACAGATTAGAAGATGCAGAAACAACTCCAGACATACTAAGCCACCTTATCTTTGACAAAGGTGCCAAACACATTCACTGGAAGAAAGATAGCCTCTTTAATAAATGGTGCTGGAAAAATTGGCTCTACACATGCTGAATATTAAAATTAGACCCATATCTTTCACTGTGCACTAAACTAAATTCAAAATGGATCAAAGATCTAAATATTAAAACAGAAACATTAAATCTCCTGGAAAATAGAATAGGTAAAACTCTTGAAGACATTGGTATAGGCAAAGACTTTATGAATAAAACCCCAATGGCACAGGAAGTATCACAAAGAATTAACAACTGGGATCTCATCTTATTAAAAAGATGGCATAGCAAGAGCAACCACCAACAGAGTGAAGAGACAACCCACAATGTGGGAAAAAATGTTTGCTAGCTATTCCTCAGACAAAGGATTACTATCGAGAACACACAAAGAACTCAAAAAAATCAGACCTCCCAAATTTAAAGACCCAATCCAAAAATGGGCATCTGAGATGAATAAACACTTCTCAGATGAAGAAATACAAATGGCAAATAAATATATGAAAAAATGTTCAACATCACTGGTCATTCGAGAGATGCAAATTAAAACAACACTGAGATTCTATCTCACCCCAGAAAGAATGGCTATTATCAAGAAATCAACTAATAACAAATGCTGGAGGGGCTGTGGGGAAAAAGGAACCCTTCTCCACTGTTGGTGGGAGTGTAGACTGGTGCAGCCACTGTGGAAGTCAGTGTGGAGGTTCCTCAAAAAACTAGGATTAGAGGTCCCATTTGACCCAGCTATTCCCCTTCTGGGTATGTTCCCAGAAGAATTAAAAACATCATACCACAGAGATATATGTGCACCCACTTTTATAGCAACACAATTTGTAATAGCTAGATTGTGGAAACAACCCAAATGTTCATTAACCAAGGAATGGATGAAAAAGATGTGGTATTTTTATACAATGGAGTACTACTCAGCCATAAAGAAAGATAAACTGGAAAGTTTTATAGGTAAATGGATGCAACTCGAGAAAATACTCACAAGCGAAATAAACCGGATGCACATTTGTAAACATCGTATTGTCTCCCTAGTATGAAAATGCAATTTCACTGTGACTATTCCATTCCTTAGTCTTCTATTTCTACCTAGCTTTTACATGGCTTAATTTTATACTGAGTAATGTTTTTCTCCAAAAGGTATTTGTACCTTCTCTAAGTCTTGAGTTTGTTAATACATGAGAATGTTCACTTGTTGTCCTTAAAAAAAATTAATTAATTAAAAAATTTAAAAAAGGTAATGAAAAAAATATTCCTGAGCAAGTAAAACCAACTAGATTTTACAAATAACTTTGTCCTTGCTTAGACTGCAAAAATAAGCAAAATTAATTCGGGTAATTTTTAGTAAATGATTAGAAATGTTAGATAGATATAAAACTTAACCTCAGCTGGTCATAAGCAGCCTACAATATATGATTATATGACTAGGGAATTTCCAACAAGATAGAGTTTAAAAATTAAAAAGGGAATTTTGTACAATCAAATAATTTTTTTTGCTTCCATATTTTCCCCTTCTGCTATTTTATTATCGGAACACTATTCTCATTCATTGTGGTATTCCCCTATTCATGAATTGCTTCTTACTCAAACTCTAAAATTTTATGGTCCCTCAGACTTTTCTTTCACAGTATATTAAAGTGCCTAGTGGAACAGAAGTAGGAGCTTAACAAATGTTACTATTTTTACCCCACTGATGAGAAGGAAAAAAAAAAAAAACATTCCCCCATTTCTTATTTATTTATTTTCTTAGGGATGTTATCGGGTAGAAGTTGAAGATTCTGACTTAAAAAAAAAAAAGAAAAAAAAAAAGGATGAGCTATTTCAGACTACAGCTGTTCACAGGTCAGAAATCACAGGACAACAAAAGCTCAAGCCTAGATTTCCTTGCCAGGGTCCATTGCGCCAGGGAGCAGATCCTTCACGTGGACTTTGGATTGAGAAGTCCTCACTGGAATCTCAGTCCTCTGGGCTCTGGGATAGAGGGTAAGGCCTGGGAGGTGGAGCCAACAGCACTCAGAGCCCTGGTGTTTGCTGTCCTGGCCACCAACGAGAGCTGCTCCCCGGCTCCAGGTCTGCCCTCAGGGCCCATTTGCCAGGAACGGGTCTGTGGTGGGCTCTGAGGGCATGACGACCCCCGACTCTGATAACGAAATAAGCAACAGGGTTGTTTTGGGTTTTTGTTTGTTTGTTTGTTTGTTTTCCGGGCTGCATCTTGGGTGAATTCTGTTCACATTGGAGGAAAACAAGAGAGTCCCAAATCCCCTCAAGCACGCACACCCCTCAGTTTCCCCTTGGCCTCACAGAGTTCCCCAGCCTCGGTTCTGAAGCGCAGTCATATATCAGCTCAAATCTCAGTTAAACTGCAGAGGAGACCTGGAGGGGCTGACGCGGGGAGCCGCTGTACGGCAGTCTCATGCACTAGCGGTCATTGCTGAGCTGTAGGCCCAGAGCAGACCCTGTGGCTTTCTGCATCTCAGCGCATGTGTGGGTGAAATGAAGGGCTGGCCAGAAAGTCTCACGGCTTAACTTGCACTGTTCCTCGGTCCCGTCTCCCAGGAAGTGGGTCAGGACCCAGGATTGCATTTCTTGACACTCTATCAAGGCAGATATCAGGAGGCAGCCTGCAGAAGGAGCCAGCACCCTACCTTCTATATCAGGGTGATAAAAAGACCCCAGAAAGGAAATTCTAGTGAGAAAGAAAGACACCAACCCTCTATCCAACCTGCACCAGCCCCTGGCATGTCTGCGGACAGCAGGCCCAAGTCAAGCCAATGACATGGCCTTCTCAGTCACTGAGGACCCCAGAGCAGGAGGAGGGATACCCAGAATACCCTTGGAAAAATCAGCAAGGATCTGTCAACAGTCACTGTATGGTGGGAGGCGAACGCACCGCAGACAGGCAAGTTCTATTTGGTGTGTATTCAAAGAAATGAAGCAGGAAAAAAATACAGCAAAAACAGGAGATTCAACATTTTTTTTTAAATCTAGGTTTCTAGTTTCTGTTAAATAAAAACAGTAGGAGATCTGGCTGTGCCAGGGACACAGTGCCTGGCTGGAGTTGTACAGCACGGTCCCTTTGGATGAAGGACATACTCCCCAGTGCCTTCCACAGTTGTTACTTGATTTTAGTGTTTTGCTGGTAGTAAAGAAACCTTTCTCTGTGATCCCAAATATACAAAAAGTGAGAAAACAAAACATATACCCAGAGGACTGTGTGTTTTACGAGCAAGTGAAGAAAGCATCTTTTTAGAAGTAAGGAATATTGCTGATGTTTACTATACAAACCCCTAGCGCGTTCCACTCGTTTATGTTACCTACCTGGCTCTTAAGAGAATTTTTGTTGCTGTTGTTTCCTATCCCTGGAAAACTTGGAGAATGGAAACAGCAGATAGCCTGCTACTATTCATGCAAACCTTTCCTCCGCTATTGGTCATGGTGGGATTATCTTGGGCCCCTACCTTGGCAGGAGGTCTACGATCCTTAGCCGTTGCTTGCCTTATCACCTACAGCAGATTTAACAAATCGTATCCACCAGGCTTCAGAGGGTTAGGGAAAACTAACCTGTAGCTTGTTTACTTGGAATATGAATAACATGAATTTCTATCATGGTCTTCATCTTTCATAGAGATGAAAAAATTCAGGCTCAAACAAGTATGCAACTTGCCCAAAAGGTAGAATTTGGGTATCATTTGGTTTAGAAAGGGTACTGGGAAGATCTACTTTCCTTGCTCCTTTCCCTGGGGTGAGCAAAGTGACCTCCCCACAGCCCTGTTCCCTGGTCTCCCAGTACGCATGTAATATGCGCACAGACTGGCCCTGCAACTTAAAAGCTCCTCGTCCTGTGCCACCTCATCTAGGAGATGGGACTGGCCCGGGACAGAGCCAATGGGTGCCTGCAGCCTGATGGGATGGCCACTGCCAATGCAGGCTAATGGTAAAAACTGGGTCCTGGAGCTCTTAGAAGAATGCCAGCTACTCATGGACAAGGACAGCTAAGAAGCTCCCCCAGTTTTCTGCCTGGTTCCCAGGATGCAGGGCAGGGGAAGAGGGCAGATACTCATCTCACCTCTAAAGTGATCCTAAGACGTCTCTGCCAGTGTAATAGCATGGTGAAGAGATGAAATACTGTAGTCTCCTGAACCAACCTATGGTTTCATTTTCTGTGGATTCATTTACTTAGTCAACCCCAGTCTGAAAATATTAGGTGGAAAATTCCACAAATAATAAATTAATAAGCTTTAAATTATACACCATTCTGAATAGCATGATGAAATCTTCCACCATCCCAGCTGGGATGTGAATCATCCCCTTTGCCAAGTGTGTCCGCATTGTATACATTACCTGCCTGTTAGTTGCTTTGTAGTTATCTTAGCAGCTTGACTGTTGTGGTACTGCAGAGCTTGTTTTCAAGTAATCCTTATGTAACAACCTAATACTATGCCAAAATGCCTGCCTCATCTCATCACGCAAGCATTGTTTCATAGCATCACAGGAAGAAAGATGAATCCTATGTAAAATATTCTGAGAAAGATGGAAAGAGAAAGAGATCACATTTGCATAGCTTCTACTAGAAGTAGAAGCTATACTAGAGTATGGTTGTAGTCCTATGTTATTAGTTATTGTTAATGTCTTACTATTCGTAATATAAACTTCATATTATAGGAATGTATGTATAGAAAATAAGATATGCATATATAGGGTTTGGTACTACCTGTGGTTCCAAGCATCACTGGGGATACTGGAACATATCCTCTGTGGATAAAGAGGGACTACTGTTTAAACATCCTAGAAAAAAGAAAAATTCACAGCATTGCCATTGGTGGGACTAAAGTACAGCCCAGGATGGGGACTCTGAAAGACTTTTCTCCATTCAGTCACTCATTCAGTTTGTCTGAAGAATTCCTATTATGTGCTGATACCTTGACAAACACCATTTCCCCAGCTTCCCTGCCTAAACCACGTGACCCACAGTGATGCTTGTTTGCCGAGTATGAATCTTACATGGAGAAAATGTTGAGAAAGTCTCGAGGCTTCTGAGTCTGATGTTCAAAGCCAGGGTGGAAGCGTCCAGTTCACCTGCTGTAGACTGTATGTTTGTATCTTACCTGCCCCCCACACCAAATTCATACACTGAAAACTTAATCCCCAATATAATGGTATTTAGAGGTGGGGTTTGAGGGAAGTAGTTAGATCAGGCAAAAAGGATAGGAGCTTGTGAGAGGATCAATGCCCTAATAAAAAAAGGAAGACATGACATTCCTCTCTCTACCAGGTGAAGATACAGCAAGAAGACAGCCACTTGCAAGCCTGGAAGAAGTTTCCAGAAGATTTAAGTCTGTCAGTACTTTCATCTCGGACTTTCCAAGCTCCCAAGCTGTGAGAAATAAGCATTTGTGTTCTAACCACTCAGTCTATGGGACATAGATAACAGCCCAAGGTATCACCCGTATGAATTCCTTGGCAATGAATTTGCCAAATGATTTACTGCCAACACCAGTCAGAAGATTGGATCCAAAACTTGCACCCAGAACGTATGCGGATGGAGCACCACTTTGGGTTCCAGGAAAGTTTAAGAATAATAATTTAAGCTTCTATGTCCTTATGCTCCACTGAGCACTTAGGTATGTTGTTATTCATTTAAACCTCAGAATACTCAACAGCAGGTTTCTTCAGACATATTTTATCAAAGGCATATGAAGCTCAGCGAGTAAAGCATATTCAAGGCCACCCTGTTGATAAGATACGGGCAGATTTCAACTCAGTTCTTCTGGATCCCAGCTCCAGCTCTGGTCTCCACATCTCTGCCATGGAAGGCTGCGCTGGAGAAAGATTTTCGGTTACAGATTTGAATTCCCCTTGACTTTTGGGAATAGCTTAAACCAGCTGTAAACATGGTTTCTACAACTGTATTCCCTTTTTTGTGTGTGGTC
Organism: Erethizon dorsatum; assembly: GCA_028451465.1. NCBI lineage: Eukaryota > Metazoa > Chordata > Mammalia > Rodentia > Erethizontidae > Erethizon > Erethizon dorsatum. The sequence goes on from CM051831.1 coordinate 73,621,666, forward strand.
CAAAGGACAGTTTATTTAAAACAAAGGTTGGGGAGGTGTAGGAAGAAGGAAGGAGGGAGAACAACAAATATAACATAAAAGTATATAGGAAGCACCTCAAATTTTTTTAAATAAAGAAAATAAAAGGCAATGGAGGAAGCTTTGTCTCATTCATATACAAACTGCTGACATCAGTGATTATTTACATCCAAACCTTACAAAATAGCATTTCAAGTCAGCATTTAAGCCAGTGTTATTAGTTTTTGTTACAAAAAATTAAAGCTACAAACTTCACATTTTGAATTGTACATTAGCAAAAGCATTTAAGCTTTTTATTTTTAAATCCATGTTGGTCCGAGTGTAAGCTGGTGAGCCTTTTGCCAATACAATCAAGAACATGGATTCCAAAGACAAAGAATGTAATCCTGATGAAACATAAACACAGAGGTTAAGAAAGGATGGTGCGCAGTGAGGGGTGTGGATTGGGCAGGAACAATTCCCCCATAAATAAGGAGCTGTGATCTCCAGTGGCAACATGGTTTGTTAGAAATGACACTGGATAAGAACCTGGGTTTAAATCCTGGCTCTCCTATATTCTAGTGACATGGCCCTGAGTAACACACTTTACCTCTCCGAGCCTTCATTTCTTCATCTGTAAAATAAGGAGAATAATATCTGTACCTCTCGAAGCTATTAAGTTTCTGTAGATATAGGGCTGTTGGGTTATCTGTTTTTCCTTGAGTGAGCTTTGGTACTTTGTATTTTTCTAGGAATTTGTCAATGTAAATTGTTGAATGTATTAGCATAAAGCTGTTCATAAGATACTGTTATTAGTCTTTTAATGTCTGCAGGATCTATATTGATGTTATCTCTCTCACTTCTGATGCCAGCCTGGGGTATTGAGTTTTATGTTATAATAAATTTCTGACATCAGATAGGTGCTAAATGAATGTTTCCTTGATTGGAATGTATGGTTGCAAGGAGTCAAGTGTACAGTTCATAAACTGCTTCAGAATACTGGTTCATTAGTTCATTCATGCTGTATATCCTTTTATACATCCATCTTCCTCCTTCTCCTCAGCCAAATTTTCATCCACCCAGTTGGTAGTTTGGCAAAGGAATACAGAGAAATAATGATAGAAACGTGTTTTAAATTTACTAGTGGGAGAGCAATTAAGATATTTTTTGAGGCTGTGAGATTTTTTTAAAAGATGCAATAGGTGTAGGAATGGTTTCTTGGAGGAACAGAAAGCCTCCGAGTTCCCTGGAATCTTGAGAAACAAATGCTTAAGCTCAATGAAAACTGAAATGTCTCAAATTTAGTATTCAAGGAAAAAAATGACTTGGACTTGCTCCTCTACATTTCTGTTACTAGAAAACAAATATAGCTTGCCAGGAAATTTATCTGATCCAGAACAAACTGACTTCCGGCTGAAGGGCTTTGTCTAGCTAGACAGCTGTACAGTGTGTATTCCTAAAGAGCGCACCTGGAGTTGCTTCTTGCGTCTGCATCTTTCGGATGAGCAAGACACATCTGCTGTCAGTAAGACCAGACTGATCTACTTCAACTTGATGACTGGATTCTGATATACTGAAAAAAACAAAAAGGATAAAACCACAGTTAAACGGAACAGAATCAAATATTTACATCCAAATCTTACTATAGATAAAAAAGGAATAAAAATTCTCGTTCTTCCTTGACTCTGAGAGGTGGATAGTTTAAAACTGGGATGTGTCTTAACATCAGTGTGGTTTTTCTCTTCCCCTTTCTTACTCCAAGTGAGCAGTGACCTTCAAGTCTGTAGATTCAAAAGCTGCAATTAAAATAATCGTATCTCTTAAAATCAGTGCCATTTTAGAAAGAGGAACTAAGATGAAATGGGTCTGAGCAGAACACTAACTTGTCTCTCTGCTCAATGCCTTGTGTGCAATATTATTTCAATATGTATTTGCAAAAACAACAAATACTTCAATAAAATACACACTGGATTTTTTATCAGGGAAAATTTCAAGCATGTTCTAAAATATAGAGTGTATATTTTACCCAACTTTGGTGTTTTCAACTCATGGCCTGTCTTGTTCCTTCTCTGCCCTAGATAAATTTTGAAACAAAAGTCTTATGTCAGAGCATTTCATCACCAAATGCTTCAGTGTGTATCTAAAAAAGACAAGGCCTACTCTTTTTGAAAAAACAAAGACAACTTCATCACACCTTCCTAAAACTCATAACAGCTTTCTAAAATCAACATTAATAAATTCCTTAATTGTATCAAGTATCCATTTAGTATTTACATTTTCCTGGTTATCCTATAAATAGTCTCTATCACTGTCTTTTCTATTTTTGAGAGATTATTTGCTTTGGGATCTAAGTAAAGCCCATGCTCTTTTTTCCCCTGTTGTTTATTATTATTGTTGCTGTTAAAGGAAGGGGTCTTTTTGCCTGGTTGAGTTTAGGCTACAATTGATGGCAACCCCACGACACAGTTTAATTTGTGTCATTTTCTCCTATATTTTTGTACATGGGTATTTAAATCTGTAGGTTTGTGCAGATTTAGTTTGGTATTTTACTACAGTGCTTCACCAGGTAACACGTAATGCTTGGTCGTGTCTTTGGATGCTAATACCTTTTTGGTGATGATTTCTTAGGTCATATCCAGCACTTTTAATACAACTGTACCATTTACTAAAACTGCCTCAAAAATATACATAGAAAATAATGAATCTGAGATATTAACTTTGTTACCTGTTCAGTCTTAGGTGTCTTTGGTGACAAGGCAGAGCAGTTCCCCGAGTTGGCCCAACCAACAAAAGCCTCTGCTCCAGTGTGTTCTACAATGACCTGAGAGTTGTGTGCCCAGGCCTCTCACATGAACAAAGCAGCACTACATGTAGTTTTGTTTCAGTGAGCCAAAAAAGGGTGAGGGGCCTGCAGGAATTTCTACAACAAAAGCACTGCTTATAGTTTTAAGTGTTTAGCTCAAACACCGAAGCATACACATAAAAATGCAACACGTGACAGCATCCAGCTCAGGAATTGTGTCTTCAGCCACCGCCAGCACAGTACTTCTTATATAATTCTGTTACTTTTAGAACAACAAAGGAATCATGGATCTTAAGCAATAAGTTTTTACCTCTGCTCACAGCCTTTCGGGGAAGAGCCATGTGTATGAGTAGACCTCCAGGAGAATTCGACTGGGCCCAAAGCAGCTATAGAGACCAGAGTAGCCACTATTCGTTTGATTCCATTGTCTCTTTCTTTTGACTTTAACCATTTTTTTCCTAGTACCAACTAACTTCATTATGCTTTACTCTGCATAGTCCTCTAGGTGAGACAGGCATTCGAATGACGTGATACATAACAGCAGGAGCTTTCTAACATTTTTTGCTGCCATTTAATAAGTTTTCATCATGAACAGCTAACATGTGAGAGTGTAGGTGAGTGTGTATGATGTGACATAGATCTATAGACACACACGTATTTTCTTTGAAACTAAAGTTTCACACACTATCATCCTTGCTATGTGTGATACATTCTGGAACTTTCTTTTCTATTCTATTACTTTGTAAAAAAGTAAAAATGCTGGTTGTGACCCACTAAATTTATTTCAAAAAGCATAGGTAGGTCACAACTTTCATCTTGAAAGCCACGTCCTACAGGGAAGGTAGAGATTGAAGACATCAAAGTAAAGTTCTTTGGAACCAGACTGATTCCAGCTGCTGGAATTAAGACTCATAAGAAACTGGAGCATCATTACACTGTGAACTGGAACGGAAGTCAGAGCATGGCTATATTTGTCACCTGACAGAACACTATATGACCAAGGTGATCAGACAGCCCTTTGCATGTAATTTGTATACAGGTTAATCTGGAAAGTACATCAATACCCTCCTGAGGTCCATCAAGAAGAGAGAAGCCCGCTGGCCCATGGAAAGCTGGCCAGGAACCCTGTCTCTCCTACCGTAGCCTAGATGATCTGCACTTTGAAACAATAATTGCCCATCACACCAACCCCATTCTGTTTTTCCAGCTCGACAGGACACACTGTGCTCTCTGGATCCACAAAGGGGAGAAAATATCCCCTCCAACACTGCTGCATGATGAATTTTTCTACCTCTACATAAAACCCTGCTCTCAGGGCTTGTCTTCTGGCTTTTTGAGTGTCCTGTGACAGGAGAACTGGGTTGGAGACTAATAATGCTGTTGCTATAGTCGACTATGTTGCCTTACATTTTTCATCTCTTTCCTTATAAAGAGATTCCAGCTCCAGGGAAGAAAAACAAAAAAGATAAGAGGAAAGGAAAATCCACACAATATAGGTAAGTTTACCCTTGGGATCAAGTCACTTTCTCAGATGGTGTTTTCACAATATAAATTGTTTATGCATTTTGCTAGCTTTTAAGATGTTTGGGCAGAAATTAGAATTTCCCTCCAGGTTTATTCAGTGCCAAAAGCTTAACTTCCTCTTAACATACAGACACACAGACACACACACAAAGGTACACACATGTGCACATTCACACATATACGCACAGATACTAACATATATGGAAGCAATTAATATCACTGTGTTAATTTCCCACTTAGCAGGAGCAGGGAGCTCTTTTTCCAGAATATGATCAGTTTGAATGTGTTACTGTATGAATTTAATAATATTTTTGGTAACTAAAAAGAAAGAGATAACCCATGAGTCATGAAAAATCCAAGATTATTCTGATGTTTGTTTATCTTGAACTAAATTTGCAGGGAAATAAAATCACTCTGGCAGCTAAAACTGCACACTCACATTCTTTTGTATGAGTTAATTATACTTAACTGCTCTGTAATGTCCTGATTAATTATTTCCTGTTCCAGTCAGTTGATTGTGCATTTTGATATGAAACCTGCATCCTGATGAGAATCTTGGACCTATTTCTCATCTTGCTTAAGGCCCCTGTAGAGCTGATCTGAACAACTAGCTTCAAATAAGCCCGAATCTTCATCAGCACCCCAGAGGAGTTCTGTCAGACACAGGCAGTGACAGTGGGACTGTGGTTTTGGCCTGGGGCATGGAATCACCGCTTATGCACAGGCAGCAATGAGCTGGGGTGGGGTACACTGCACTACTTGTGAGAAATACAACTCTCTACCCTGCAAACACTGGTGACTTGTCTTCCACCAAAAGGCTCTCTGTGTGCACTGAGGGCTCAGCACACTCAAAGGCGTGACACTGCTGGGGGATTCCAGGAGTTAGGAGAAGCCAAGTATATCACTTTCCTACTGTAGCAACCCCAAATTTAGTGGCATAGAACAATACAAGTCTGTTAGCTTACACGTCCATATGTCAGAAGTCCTGTGTTTCTTCTGGAGTCCTGTTTCCTTGTCTTTTCCAGCTGCTAGAGGCCTTCCCATTCCTATGTGCGGGACTCCTTTTCCAACTTCGAAGTCAGAATAGGATCTTTAAATCTCTGGCCTCTTCTATTCTCACACTTCTTATTTTTCTGTCTCCTTTTCCCCCTCATATGTACCCTTGTGATTTCACTGCATCCACAACTTTCTCCCAACCCCAGATATTAACATAATCATATCTGCAAGTCCCCTTTGCCATGTAAGGTCCATGTTCACAAATCCTAGGGATTAGGATGTGGACATCTTTGGAGAGCACTGTAATTTGAATGTCCCCTCCAAAGCTCGTGTTGAAACTTAATTGTCAGTGTAATGGTATTGGGAGGTAGGGCATTTGAGGATGATGAGTCTATGACTCGTGGGTGGGTTTAATGTCTTTAAGTAAAGTGGTTTGTGGAGTGGGTTCTCCATGCCTTACTCTCTCACCGCTTGATACCTCTCACCATGTGGCGGCCCCCTCAAGATGTGGCCTCTCAAGCTTGGACTTCCCGGTCAAGTAACATACTGTTTGTATTTTACCCAATTTGTGATATTCTATTATAGTAGTACAAAATGCACAAAGTCAAGGACTGTTACTGTGCCTGCCACATTATGAAGACAGACTGAGCAGAACCCAGTGTAGCTAAGGCCTGAGCCTGGGTGTGCTGCCACCTCAGAGGCAGGGCAGTGTTGAGCCACACCCTCACAGGCACCAGGAGAGCGGGCAGGAAGTCTATGGTTGTGAATTCTAATCTTGTCAAGATGACTTGAAGATGCCCCAAAGCTGCCCTGCTGCTTCCCTGGTTGCAGACTAACTTCCATTCAGTTTCCCCTAAAACCTTGGAGCTATATTTACTTGGGACTCAGACACAATTCAAGTGTTTTAGTCCATTTTGTGCTGCTATAACAGACAACTTGAGACTAGGTAACTTATAAAGAATACAGATTTATTTCTTACAATTCTGGAAACTAGAAATCCAAGGTCAAGGGGCCCATATCTATTGGGAGCCTTCTTGAGTTATCTCACGGCAGAAGGATAAGAATGTACATGTGAGAGAGAGAAAGAGGCCCAAACTCATGCTTTGATAAGAAGTGCACTCTGGAGGCAGCCCTCCTAGTGTAATAGCATTAATCCATAAGCTCTTCTCCCAGGACCAAAACGCCCCCTCCTATTAGGCCCCACTTCCCAACACTGTTGCACTGGGGCTGGTTTCTACATGTGAACTGTGGGGGACACATTAAGACTATGACACCAAGATACTACATTAGAGTACAAGTATGGGCGGCCCTGAGGGGAGCAGGAAGGCACCACTAAGAACCTGAACTGAGTGATAGGGGCTGCTTCTAGGGTTAAATAACAACAATCAACACAGACAGTTGATTTCATAAAGTTACGCAGTAAACAGGTTAATCTCAGGCCACGGTTAGCATACACACATTTTTAAAGGACAGTATAAGAATCGAGAGGGTTAATGAGATTGGGAGTGGAGAGGCACAAAGTTGTCACTGTGGGTCACCATCCCATGTTACCCCTTCCCCTGACAAGCCCACTGAGCCTGTCCCCGCAAAAGATGAATGCAGGAGACACAAAAGCTGAGGTCCATAAACCTTCTGGTCATGTAATTATCTGCACTTTCCTCTAATTCCAGGCTCACCATGAAACCCTAGGTTAATTAAGCTTCTCAAGGGGCCCCCTACACAGACAGAGGATAGGCTGTCAATCTCAGGTGCTTGACAGATAGACTCTGTTTCTCATAGAAAATTAACAAATCGGCGTGCTGGCTTGCATATATTCATGTCTTGGGAGTTTAGTTAGCATGAGTCAGCACCTCCAGGCTGTCAATCTCTGGTCTGTGTGACAGATATTCTAATTTCTCATGAAAATTAACAAACATCCATGACGGTTTATATTTATTAATGCGTCGTGAATTAAGTTATTATGAGCTTGTATCAACTCTGATCAGCTCAGAGGTCCCTGCAAGACTTGAGCAGCAATGAATATCATCACACCATTGAGTTCTTCAGGCTCAATTTATTTATGCTCTTAAGAATCCTGCACTCCCAAGGGACCGGTGAGATAGCTCAGCGGCATAAGTGCCTGCTTGGCAAGCGTGAGATCCTGAGGTCGACTCCCGGAACCCACATAAAGGAAAAAAGGGCGGGTGATATCGCTCAGCGGCACAAGCACTTGCTGGTAAGCACGAGGTCCTGAGGTCGACTCCCGGTACCCACATAAAAAAAAAAAAAAAAAAAAGAAGAATCCTGCACTCCCTTTCTTGCACATCACCCTCATTTGTCATCTATCTGCCCCACCATGAAGGAGGCCAAGTTTGTTTTACTCATTCTTAGATGCCCTGTGCCAAAGGCTTGGCACAAAGTAGGTGCCTGATAAATGTCTGCTGAACCAATAAATAAATGGATGCTGTCCTGACCTCTCCTTGTGTCTCTTTTTCAGCCACTAGAGAGTGGAAAATGGATGCTAACACAACAAAAGATTGAGGAGTAGATATTATAAATTAAGGGAAAGGTCACATTCAAGATAAGATGGAGGATGCTTTGTGAAGTTCACAGGAGTCTGTCTTCCCAGGAGCAATGGAGAGACAGCCTATTAGGCCAGACTGTGACGGACAAAGCAGCAGCAGTGACAGGGCAGCAATGAGGCATCTCTAACAAACAGCTGGATATTTCTATTTGAATTTCCTGACATTACTGCAGCTCAACATGTCCCAAAGCAAGCTCATCATTTTTTAAATCTCAACTTTCAAGGGTCCCTATTTCTTGGTGTCTCCTAGTTCTCACTTTGGAGTTATTTGAGGTTTCCCTAATGTTTACACCAGTTAACAAATCAACAATTCATGTAGGTATCTAACATCACTGCTGCCTTAATTCTAAGTCCCATCCTGCCCTACATCTGGGCGACTGCAGCAGCATTTGTATTGGCACTGATATTTTCTTTAAAAAACAAATACCATGTGTATAACCTCAACTCCTGCTGCTTCCACAACCCCTTTCAAAGCTCCTTCAATGGCACTCTGCCTCCACATTGGCCACAGCCTGGCCTCCAAGGCCATGAGTATCTGCAGTGGTATCCATCTTTATCTCCTACTATTTTGTACTCTTGCTCCTGCTCTTTGATTTCCAAGCCAGTTTCCCCTCCTTCTAGGTCAGACAAATCTCTTTTCTTCCAGATGTCCATCCCCACCTGCCCCTATACCATTGTTCTGCTGGATGGACTGTCCACCCTTCTCCTTCCCCTCACTGAAGCTCCCTAGCTTTACAGCCCAGTTAAGACCCAAGGCTGTCGTGAAAGTTTCTCCATATAGAGACTTACAGAGAAGCAGCTGGTGTTGAAAACTCACAGTCCTCAGGGGGCAGCTCTCCTTTACTGCTCAGGAAATTGAGCCTAATAGAGCTAACCTTGCTCCTTTTCTGAAGCTGCCCTTTTTTATCATTCATCATGACAAGTAATCATATCTTCCCTATCAGGAAGGTTGGCCCTAGGCAAGCCAAGGAATCTACTAGGCTTCTTCATGGCTACCTCAACATCTTACTTGGTGAGAGATTTAAAAGGTTTTCAGAACTTAAACATTGAAAGACATTCAGAAGTAAGTCATGTGAGTATAGGGAGATGAAAATAAGAGAATGAATTTGGCCTTGGATATTCCTGATCATTGCCAGCAGACAAGGTGACTAATTCTCAGTGACTTATCCCAATATTCAACCACCAAGCCACTTGGTCTAACATGGCTCTGCTGTGCAGCTGATCCTTCAGGTATTCCTACAGTTGGAAACTGCAGTGGGTTGGATAATGGACCCCAAATGTTGTATCTACTTCCTGATTTCCAGAACCGATGGCCGTGATATTTTTTGGAAGAAGGATCTTTGCAGATGTAATTACATTAGGATCTTGAGATGATGTCATCCTGGATTATCTAGGTAAGCCCTAGATTCAGTGACAAGTTTCCTTATAATGGAGAGAACAGGAAAAGACACAGAGAAGATGAAACAGAGATCAGGGTTGTGTAGTCACAAGCCAAGAAATACCTGAGGCCATCCAGAAGCTGGGCGAGGCAAAGTAGGATTCTCCCTTAGTGTCTTTAGAGGGAAAATAGCCCTGCTGAAACCTTGATTTTGAAATTGAGGTCTCCAGAACTGTGAGATAATACGTTTTTGTTGTTATAATTTGTTATTGCATTCCTAGAAAACTAACACAGATAGCCAATGCCTCCTCAAATGGGGATTTGGAAGACGCATCTTGCCTAGAAATGGAGACACTGGACAACAACGGATCATTGCAACTTGACGTGATCAGTGTGGTGATAGCATTCCTTGGGATCTGGGTGTACAATCAGTGCTGGGATGCAGGGAGATAGATAATAGGGGCCATGCAAGGAAGGCTTCTGGAAGGAGATCCTGAGCTGAGTCTCAAAGAATGGGAACTTTTCTAGGAGAGGAAGCTGGAGCACACATCAGGCATGTGTAACAATGCAGCAATTGCATGAAAGTTAGGCTCGCAGAGAGCTAGAAGTCTAGATGGGGGCCAGGTGCTGAAGGGCTTTGTAGGCCATGAAAGAAGGATGGACTTTTCCCTTAGAGGTAATTATGAGCTGGAGTAGTACCAGTGCATATTTGGAAATATGAGATACCTTTTTGGCTATCAGGATGACTAGGACTTTGTGTTGGCATTTACTAGCCTACAGCCAGCCAGGGATGCTTAACATCCTGCAGTTTGAAGTTCAGCCCAGAACGATGAAGAAATTCTTATCTGTCCCAAAGTTTCCAAAGAACTCTATCCCTTGAGAAAAAAACTGCTGGGTCACAGTTGGAAAACACAGAAGAGGTTTAAATAGGTAAGCAACAAGGTAGGAATTGCAAATAGATAATTGTGATGGGACTATAAGATTCAGAAAGGCAAGCATGATGGCTTGAGAATAGGGAAGACACAGTGCAAGTACCTTCGAGGTTAGTGAGGTCTGAAGACCTGAGCCAGGGTAGATGGAGAAGAGATAGCAAGAGGAGAAAGAATGGTGGAGGAAGGGAATTGTGAGGCAAATTCAAGCAACATTCAGGTAAAAACAACAGGATTTTGTATAATATAAGGAGTCAAGAGTACATCTCAGATTTCCAATTTGGTGGTGTCATTACCAGGCATTAAGAACAAAAAGAGAGTAACCGGATTGTAATTCCATTTGGAACCTGTTGACACTGAGTTGCTTGCAGAGATAGCTAAGCAGAAATCTCCCTTAGGCCACTGGAACCTTCTAACATTCAAAGGATGCTGTGTGTTATCTAATCTCTAAGAACAGTGTTTTCAAACAGACTGGCAGAAGGTAGAAGTCTCCATAAGTGGACAGTTTGAAGCCTAGAAAATTACCAGTCTTACCCAAAATGGATTGGATGCTTATAATTTAGGACCACTTCACAAGACTTTGGTTCCTTTAAATAAGGAATAAAAGAAACCCTTGACCTTCTGATGAAGCGTTCTGTTTACACTCTGATTAGTTAACAGAGGAAGATGATGCTCAGGGGCCCACAGGGTCCCACCACCTGCATGACAAAGAATGATTCCTTGTAAAACAAGTAATTGGAAAAAACATAAAGCATTAGACCAGTGAGACAAGTGAGATTAAACAAATGTTTACTCTTGTCCTTTGAAAGGCTCACCTAAAGAGAGCAGCACTTCATTTTCAAAAACATTTTCCTTTATTCTGTTCCCTGGAATGCTTGAAATACTTATATCAGCTTATTTTTCACTGTAGAAATCACATCATTTTGCTTCAATTTAATAGGGGAAAATCCCCAGTTTCTATTCATTTTTTAAAAGCCACTTCTAGTCCATAAGAGTTCCTGAAGGTTCTGGGAGCCCATTCTCAATGCTGTAGCTCTATATGAAATCCATGAAGTCAGGGACCAAATTTTTTCAGCTCATTGTGGAATCCCCAAGAGTCAGCTTACTACCAGGCACATACATGGTAAGCACCTTCGGCGCCAGCGAATATTTTATTATTAAACAAGAATAAAAGCTTTCATTCCAGTGATTGAGGAGATGAGCATTAAACAACTAACAACTGAAGTAATTTCTGATTGCTTTTTGATGAAGCCTGCCAAGGGGAAGAACAGGCAGCTACAAGAAAGGATAACTGGTAGGATTAGCCTGTTCTGGTGCATCTTAGTCAACTTTCCCATTTGGGGAGAGGAAGACTTAGCTAAGGCAGAGTAATTGGAACTGAGATATGAAAGCTGAATAACTTTAACTATGACAGAAGCAGCAGGAACAAAAGTAATGGGTGGTTAAGTGTTGTGATGGGAGACCAAGATCAGTGATATAAGCGGAAGACTCAGAAAAAGAGAGAGGTTAGGCTGCCAGCCTCAATTTCCTAAGCTGTGAACTGGCTACACTCTAAGGTCTACGTACTTTCAATACTCAATATTGCTTTAAGAGTCTGTATGTGGGCTGAAATAACCAAGGAAAGGTTCATGAAGGTCTTGGGACTTCAATTAGGTTGTAAACATAGATTCTGTTTAAATGGCGGTCAAGAGAAGGGAGAACACACTAAGCAGCAGGACTATTGTAAGCAGAATTACAGCAGGGACCATCTGGAGGGAGCGAGATCAGATTTGTCTGCTCAAGGGGAGAAATGAGGAATAAAGGTAGAAATATTGTCAAATCATTAACAGAGCCAGGAATAGATGTTCTCAATCTATCTCACAAAACGCTGAGCCTGAGACTGTACTCACATCGTCCTAATTTTATAAATGAGACTGCCGAAGCCCAGAGATGCACACCTGAGACACAGCACAGTGAGTGGTGAGACCGGGAAGGCCACATGGGCAAGCCAAGTTCCAGCCACGCCGGGCGCGGGAGGCGGGATGGACAAGTGAGGTGCGGTTTCTCAGCACGGTCCTGCAGGTGCTGCGTAAGGTGATGTGGCATTCTGTGCTCTTTCTCCCTGTTATGGTTTGAATGCACCCCTAAAACTCAGGTTGAAATTTGATTGCCATTGTGATGGAGTGAAGAAGAGGGCCTTGCAGAGGCCATTAGATCATGAGGGCTCTGCTCTCCTGAATGAATCCATATTGTTACTGCAGCAGTGGTTTAGTTCTCAAGGAAGTGAGCTCTGATAAAAGGAAGGGTTTGGCCCTTCACCCTTTATCTCTTTGTCGCATGCTCTTGGTTCTGGCTTCTGGCTTCTACCGTCTATCGTAGGATGATGTATCACAAAGGTCCTCTCCAGATGCTGGCATCGTGTTCTTCAACTTCCCAGCCTCCAACAGTGTGAGCCACATCAGGTTCTTTTCTTTATAAATTACCGAGTCTAAGATATTATCATCAGAAAACAGGCTAAGCCACTCCCCAGTGAGTTCATAAGCTCTACAAAAGTAGGAAGACTCTATCATGTTTCTTATACTTCTCTGTAGTTGTAGAATCCAGAAAAGGACTCAACTCTATGTTTGTTTTATAGAGGAGTCTATCATACAATTATGCCTGCCCTCCCAGGAATCCCATGTGTTCGGGTGCTCCTGCCAGCCTGGCCAAGCTCAGTCTATGACTTTGAGACTAATCATTGCTAGTGCTCTTCTGAACAAAAGCAGTTTCTGCTAGACAGTGTCTCTTTCAGTTTTTCAGATCCTATCTTATGTGGGTGGGGTCTGAAAACAAGATATTCCAGGACAATCAGTAACAAGGACAAATGTCATAACATATAGAATGAAGGTAGTAAGTAGACTATAAATTGGAAAAAATAGTAAAAGCAAGAAGTTTGAACACGAAATAACTGAGTTACCATAGAAAATTCTGACATTGGCAAAGGATGATTGCTAGTGGGACTGGCTTCATGGTCATATGCCTTGTCTGGTCACACAGGGTGTGAGTTGAGAAGGGATCTCCAGTTGCTGGTTTTCTCCCCAAATTATTATAGGACTCTGCATTTTTATCTAGTACTGGGTCCTACAAATTACAGTGATGATAGTGACAATGACAATAATAATTACTCATAAAAAAATAAAACCAGAGTCAGTCACTTGGGCAGAGGAAAGTTGGGAGGTTCTAATCTTATCTATGCCTCTTGTCCTCCGCATTCCTGATCTACCAGTTACAACCAGTGCAAGATGCAAGATTTTGTCTACTGTCAGCAGGGCAGTCTTGTTAGAACACAGAGCCACATTGTTTCTTTTAAAAATATCCAATGGCTCCCAGCACCCTTAGGTTAATGCCCTGTGTAATCATGAACTTGGCCTTCTCCATGTACTTCTCCTGTCTTGGATTAAAGATAGGCTTGGGGCAAATCCATCAGCACATTTTCTGTAAGAAACACTATCATACAATTATGATGTGTATGACAATTATGACTTGACACCAAATTGTTACCAGAGAAGTATTTTCTTGGTGAAGGGTAGAGGGCCCCTACGTGCATGTTAGAGAACAACAGATGATGGGTGGAATGAGATCTGAGGTAGGTGGAGGACAATATGGAGTAGCTAGAGCCTAGTTGCCATGGAACCTCTGCTTTGCTGAGTGGTGTATGTGATTTGAGGTCGGAGCTAAATTAGGACAGTGGAACAAATGAATACAAACTTTCTTCTGCCCTTTTCCCAAGCAGAACTCAGCCTCTCATTTAAACAAATGTTGAATAAATATTTAAAGAACAACGTTTTAAAGGGTGGCAAACGTTCATACTGCAGGGCTAAACAACATGTTTTGGTCTAGACTTGCTCATCCCTTTCCTACTTCTTTGTCCATCTGTCTCTTTCACACCATTCTTTCCTCGATTTCTGGGAATTAGGGACATCTCCAAGGCTATTTTCTCTGCCAGGATGTATTTTCCTTCCTTTGTATTTGTGAAAGATCAGATGGACAGGGGAGGGTTATAGAAATGGCAGGTATAAGGCACAATAGACTTTTCCCCATGTGCCAAAAGAAAACTCCAAGACTACAAGGATTTATAAGAAATATGACAGAGTCCAGGCTCTTGATGTGAGGCACCTTGCTCGCTGCAAGCTTGTCAAGGATCAAGACAGTCGCCCTCTTCACCTCTTCTTCCTATTCGCACCCGTTCTGCCATCCCTGCAGAGCCTAAGCACAGTCTGGGGAATCGGATGTCCTGTGGGATTCTTGACTTCGCCACTTAATGATTATGAACCCGGGGGCATGGCATATTTTGCTTGTTTTCACTAAATTAATCTCTGTGCCTGGTTCCCAATCTGGAAATTAGGGTAGCAGTAATAATAAGATTAACTATAGAGTTGATAGAATTAAATTAGATAATTCATTACTTGCCACCATAATTGCATAAAACATTTTAATTATTAACAAACTATCTGACACTCTGTATTGTTTTGAACTGCTCAACCCAATAAGTGCTTAATAGATGTTCCTCGCTTTGCATTAAATTGAACGCTAAATCCTTATTCGAAATGATCACTGCGTCCCCACCTTTCTCAATCTCACTTTCCCCCGGCCCCTTTCCAGGACTTCTTAACTGTAATCAAGGCAGAAATGAAAAGAGCAATCTAAATTCTCCATTGTCAGACTCAATCTGATATTTTGAATTGCAAACAGAAACAGAATGTTTTCTGATGGAATATTTTACTATATTTTCTTGAAAGACTTTTCAAATATTCATCTACCCCACTTAGTAAAAGATGACCAGTTTGCAAAGCAGGTGAGTGATATCCTGGGGCTCTCTCTTGAGCAGTAGAAGAATGTCAGTTTGTAGGGATTTATTGTGTGCACTTCACAGGGCTTCAGGGTCGTGATGTTGGCATTTAAATGTTAGCAGAATAGCATGAAGAGCAAAGCTGATGTGTGGAAGACTGAGCAAGCCCTGGTGCTTCCTTTTTGTCCTTTCAGAAAGATCATTGCATATTAATGGACACTACTGCAGAGTCTTCCTCAGCGGCTGCCACATCACTCTGAGCGCACCATCCTTCAGTCCCCTGGATGGTCTGTTAGGTAGCAATGCAGTGAATTTTAACAGGCTCTTTCCTCCCTCCCTCCTTATCTTTCTCTTTTCTTTTTCTTTTCATTGATGCTATCAAGAAAAAGAAAAAAAAGTAGTTCTAAGAAGCTGAGGATGAAAAGGAAGTATGGGTGAGGCAGAAAATTAGGGTGAAAGGCCGAGAAAACAGGCCACTTTTTCCTATAGTAGCATTTTTAAAGATATGAGTCTTGGTCCAGCAGCATCAGTATCCCTTGGGAACTTGTTACAAATGCAAATCCCAGACCTCTGAGAGTATGGGCCCAGCAACATATGTTTTAGCGAGCCCTCTAGCTAATTCAGGTAAACCTTAAAGTTTGACTCACTAGTTAAGGTATAAATCTCTTAAAAAAACAAACAAACAAACAAACAAAAAATCGAGCCACTACTGAGTTAGTAGCTGTTACCATTTCGTAAATAGCAGGTGCTATGGAAATAAATGGTTGAGACTTTGCTAAATACCTAAATCAATAAATAATAAATAAATAGTATTTGAGGCCATTTACCATAAGCCAGGCAGTGAACTATGGATCCGGTACTTAGTCTTGTGAGTCTTAAAGTCTAACGAGGAGTAGAGACACTGACTGTTGGCAAGGGCGTGAGAAGAGATCAGGCCCAACTTGGTCAGAAGTGAGAGAGTTCTCTTGGAAGAAACAATTTGCCTGAGGTCTGAGTGGTGACCAGTTCAGCATGGAGAAAGTGGCTAAGAAGAGCAGGACCTGAGTGTCACAAAGACGGTGGGAGAAGGGTGTGGGAGAAGGCCCCTACAGACTAAAGCTGAGTGGCTCTGGGAACTCCCACCACCCTGGACACTTCTGGCAATCACTTCTGCTACATCTGTACTGGGGATGACCTTGCTTATAGGAAACATCAGCTCTCATCCCCTGTTGTGAGTTGAAGGGATTTTGTGCCACACTCCAGGCTTGGTGATCAGTGATCGCTTCCTCGCTGTACACATGGAAGTCCAGTGTCCGAAAAGCAGAGCAGCTTGTCCCAACATCACTGCTCCCAGAGGTAGAGATGGAATTAAAACCTAGCACTTCATAATACATGTGTTCTTCCCACAATGCTTAGATAACTCCCAGAGGCTCTTCTTAGGTAAATCCTCCTGCCTGAAAATACCACCTTCACTCAGAGAAATGCCTCCGCCAGAGAAAGTTTGTTCCTTAGAAAATAATGTGCTCCTCTTCCCATGTCTCTGTGATGAAAAGAAGCACTGAGTGAGCTTTGGAATGTCGAAAGTGCATGTGAGAAAGAAAACGGGACCAGTTGCTTCTTAGAGTTGTCTTCACTATTTAAATTATGAATATTTCTATATTTTGAATTCTTCTATTTCTTAAACTAATGCATTGTAAAAGAAATTTTTAAATTAAAAAGCAAATACTCTTTGGAAAGGATAGTTTTGTTTTGTTTTGTTTTGTTTTGTTTTTTGAGTCATTAACACTTAAGGACTTGTATTTTCACTGGGATATTTTCATTCTAACAAAAAAAATGAGGGTAACACACAAAGGAGGAATGCCTACAAAATTTAGCGATGAAGAGGCCATGATTATGGTTCTCAACATACATAGCATGCTCTTCGGACTTTCACTATACACCAATTCTTCTAAGTTATGATAACATAATCCACATTCCAGCCTAGTTCACCTTTCCATTGGCTACTTGCTCAAAGTGCTTTTTATTTCCTATGAGAAATATTTTCTTACCCCTGAAATAGATTCTACTTCCTCCAAGACAAGTTTACAGATTCCCTTAGTCTGAGATCACCAATGCCCCTTTCCTCTTCTGTTGTGTGTTGATATCTCTCTTTCTAAGCACTTATAGTATTTGCTCTGTCCTAAAGCTAATTAGATATTCATTCATTTCCACTTCAAAATTGTGAGTTCTTATAAATTGTGACTTCTCAGGAAACCTAGCTCATTAGCTTTTGTCTCTCTCACAGGGCCCAGTCTACAGCTATATCATAGTAGAAGCTTAATAAATGTTTAAAGACTTGAGATGAAAATATGTTCCTCCCTAGCTTGAGTAAATCTTTAGTAAGAATTTCTCCATAAATGCCCAAGATGAGAAGTTTTTCATCTTGAGCCTTTGCTTCAGCCTTGATGAATTTTCTCTGATTGAAAAAAAAAATTTAACCCAAATGCTCTTTCCTATGATAAGAGTCATAATTTCAAGAGACTGAACTGCTACAGGCAAACATTTTGAATTCTGTACTATGTTCTAAGCCAATTAGAAGCAATTGGATTTATGAATTTTTTATTTTCCTGATTGATTTTCTATTTAGTTTTCCTGAATAAGTACTTAAAAATCTTCCCATAACATTCACCCTTTTTGTTGATTTCTCACCCTGGAGAACCAACCTTTCAGTAATTATATAAGCCCTTCACACATCTTTTTTTGCCTTCCACTTCTTTTAAAGTAGTTTATTGAAATCCTCTCCAGATAAAAACCTTGAAATCATTAAGCAGATCACTGTTCAGAATCACATTAATTCTTCTATTTTTCTCCTCAAAAGAGATGACTGGTGGACAGCTTGGAATAGCAATGAGGTACAGTATTTATCTATAATACCTGTTTCGTGATGAATAACTAATTTATTCAAAATCCTATTACTTGGAATATTTCAATCATGATAGAATGAGGTCTTTGATTTGGCTCCTGCTGAATTTGGAAATGTCCTCCATCCCTGTGGACGTGCAAAACTGTGGAGTCCAGCTGGTGATGGGACCTGAATTTGAACACTACAAAGCCAGAAGCATGAGCAATAGCTTCTTCATTCCTGGTTTAAAAATTGCCTCAGAGGTTTGGGGCCTTGGCCATCATCATTTTTTCCAACAATTTCAGCACCTGTCTCAAAAATCCTCTTCCTGCTCTAGAAGCTGCTACAACAATCTTGGGTGGCTTCAGTGTCTCCTAGAAACTGAATTTCATCAGCATGTAGAGCCACTGAACTAGGAATGGCTCATACCTGGGAATCCCCTCTTTGACCATAATTTCCCCTAGCCAGGCCCCTGGTTCTGACAAGCCTATTGTGTCCTTACTCACAGAGGAAGAGGCTGTAAGTTCTCGTGCTGGCCATACCCTGTGAAAACATCTTGCTCAGGGCCTGTAGCTTAGGAAACATTTCCTCAAAGGAAACCATACACAAGAACTCCACAAGAAACTACCAAGTCCTGCGCTGAATGGCGTGCGTGTGTGGAGACTCCAAACCAATTATTTCAGCTTATGTGCTGGTTTTATAGAACACAGAATAGAGGGCTAAACAAAAGGGATTTTGAATAAATTAGGTTCATAGCCCCAAGTGTTTAGTCTTATCAGTTAATGTAGAGCCTTAGCCCTTGCAAAATACCCCTTGCTGCCACCTCTCCCCTAATACGGTAGTACCTTGGTTCAGGAACTTAATTCTTCCCATGATTCTGGTAGAAGAATTCGTTCCACGATTCTGGCTGCAACTGAATTGCACACGGAACCAAAATGAATTGTGGAATGAATGCTGTGACCAGAATTGTGAAAAGAATTAACTTTTATTCTTGGAAGGCTCTGGAGAGTTTTTGAGCTATGATCTTGAATGAGATGACTCCCCTTACATGGCATCATTCTCCATTCTGTTCCCCATCTCCCCATCTTGCTGTCCTCCCAGCTTCATGCACGGTGCTCCTTATTCTGACAGGCGCTGCTACTGTCTACGCTGGCCACGTCTGCCACCACTCTCTGCAGGTGCTCAGCTTTGGTGAATACCCCTGCTGGGACAGTGGAAGTGGGCAGACCTCGAGGTTGACAAGATGCATTCTATTCTGTTAAAAAGGTGTCAAAGCAAGAGGCTTTTGTGAAAATAGCCTTTTTGTATTTGGTCACTGTCTCTTCCTCCTTTCGACTTTGTAGTTGAGCCAGTTGAAGACTGGGATGAGAACCAATTTGTGTCACTGGGGAGTAAGGCTTTCGTCCTGGCTCTGGTTGTGAACCTGATTCTGCCCTCTAGAACGAGTTCCATCTTCAGGCCCTTCAGTTTCTCAGGCAAACTGTTTCTTCCTGCAGTTTACGAGGTGCGAATGGCAGTAGTAGATAAGGCTGGGGCAGGAGCCAAGAAAGCTCCTCTGGTCTCTGTCTAGGGACTCCTCTTTAGTCCCCTCTGACCTCAACATGAAGTAGAAAAAGTTTTTGTGAGAAATAATTTAAATTTGACTGATTTTTACCAAAGTAAGAGATTGGGAGATTTTGTGCAAAGACAAATTTATTAAAGTAAAAAGTGTATTATGGCCCTGCATCAGTCATTGAGAACAGAAACCAGAGTAATTAATTTAAAATTCTGATTAAGCAAACCAATCATATTGCATGATCTGAGGAGAGCACAGGGTGTAACTAGTCACAAGGAAATGAAGGAAATGCACACACACTTCCCTAAACCAGAGAGGGAAAGGAGAGACTTTTCCTATTCCCATCTTCTCCCCTTGGGATTGGGTTTTGCTACTCAAAGTGTAGTCCACAGAGCAGCAACATCAGCATCACCAGGAACTTGTTAGAAATGCAGAATCTCAATTTTGCTCCGGAACTACTGGATCTGAATCTTCATTTCCATGACTGTTTGTCTGGGGTTTGGTAACTGACATGTGTCCTCCAAGGGTGCCTGTATTGGGCGCTTGATCTGCAGTGTCGTGGTGTTGAGAGGTGGCAGAAACTTTAAGAAGTGGGCCTGGTGGTAAGTAATTACTTCATTGAGGGTGCTGCCTCGGAAGGAATTGATGAAGTTCTCTTGGGACTCTGGTGAGTTCTCACAATAAGGTTGTTACAAAACAGCAAGCCCAGCCCCTCTCTGCGGTCTCGCTTTCTGTCTTGCCATGTGATCTCTCACCCTTACAGGTACTTCCGCCATGATGTCAGCCACCATGAAGTGACGCAGCTGAGGGCCCCACACAAGAATCACTGTAATGTTGTTTGAACTATCAAACAACAAAAATTGTGAACTAAATAAATCTCTTATTTTTACAAATTACCCATCCTCAGGTATTTTGTTATGGAAACAGAAAACAGGCCAATACAAATAATATAGGAGATTTCCAAACATTTTATGGTTGCAAGCCACTGCTCTAGATTTTATCAAGCATTTAGAGATACAGAAAATATGTTTTAGGGGCCAGGGGTATAACTCAGTGGCATGGTGCCTGCCTGGCAAGTGCAAGGTCCTGAGTTTGATTCCTGGTTCCAAAAAAAAAAAAAAAAAAGTTCTAGATACTTCCAAGTTCACAAGTGGATAAAGTAAAAGACGAAAGAAGTCTTGGGGAACTTGGAGGGAGATCAAAAGAAAAATGATTAAGAGTGGTGCTGGGAATGTTAGAAGTGGGAAAAAAAAAAAAAAGAAAGAAAAGAAACTTCCTACTTCTCAGTTTTGCCAGAAATTGGCTCTAGGCACCAGCCTTTATACTTGAAGCCAAGAGAAACATGATCCAACTGTGTAATTTCAAATAGGAACTATGGTGTTTTTTCTAACTGTGCTAGTAGGCTAAGATCAGGGGTTCTGGTCCAGCAGGATGGGATCATCATTTCCCTATTCTGGAAAGATCACAGTACCTCAGTACCATGTAAGAATTCGATAACTGTTACTTCCCCTTGAATGGAACAAGTGAATGTTCTGACAGCCATGTTCAAGATGTGAAGGTCATGGAAGAAACTCCTAACTTTGGTAGGTCACAATGATACATCAGAGTTTCTTTCTGCACAGTCCTCCTTGTGTTAAAGCATTTGGATATCTGCAGAATGGAAGTTGGTTAAGTACCTGTTTTGAAAAATAATGCTGTTTAATTTGCAAAAGATGGGTGAAAGACAGCAATGACAAGGTCTGAAAATGAGGCACATCTCTCCTCTAGCCTTGGCTCTTACATTCCTGAGCATGATGTCCTGCCAATGAATTTCTCACTGAGATAGCAGCAGATGATGGCATTGCAGGAATGGGGGCAAAGCCTGCATGAGCTTGCCTTTGCCATGCTTTCTCTGGCTCACACTCTATCCAGTTTGAAGCCAGCCCAGGGGAGAAGGGCAGCTGCACATGCACCTTGCATTCACACCCTGCTCTGGGTAAATACCACTGCCCTAGCTCATTTTCTTTTCCACTCAGAGATTCTGTCTTGGTGACCCAGGAAATCCAGGGCTTTCAGCCAGACACTGCTGTGGTTGTGAGGCTTCCGCTTGGCCAAACATCCATGTAGGACAATACAGAATTAGAAGTGCAGTCAGGGCAATGAGTCTCACTCGCCACTCTCGGAGCTCTGGAGACAGGCTGCTATTAATCACTCTGACCACATCTATCAGGCTTTTCTCATTTGGCCACGGCTCATAGTCACAGACGTACAGCCAGGGTCTCCTGATAAATCAAATCCAACAGTTCTATGATAGGTATGACACAGGTGACTGGGGGACAAATGTGTACAATCTTAGCCACCATTCCATGTTGCTCCAAAAGTGGAGCAAAGAAATATGTGCTGATTGCCAGCCATGTGCCAAAGACTATTAATTACATTCCCACAACCTCTCTCACTTCAACCTCTCTGCCTCTATTGCCATCTATGTATTGTCACTAAACCTCCACTATAACCCTATGTAGGAGTTCGTATTACCCCTCTTTTCAGACAAGGAAACTAAAGCTCAGAGAGGTTAAGAAATGTGTTTCAGATCACACAATTAGTAAGTAGTGATGGTGCATAGGGCCTCAAGTCTAGGATAGTAGCAGAAAGATTTAGAATACAGAGGAAGATACACAACAGGGAATTTGGTCTGGGTGAGAGTCAAAAGAAGATGGAAAGAGAAAGAAAGATGAAAGAAAAAAGAAAGAAAGAAAGAGGAAGGAAGGACAGGAAGGAGAGGAGGAAGAAGGAATGAAGGAGGGAGGGAAGGAAAAAACAAAATAAGAGAAGCCCAGAAGCAGAACATAAACTGCCTTCACAGCCAGAATTCCTGCCGTGGGTTTTCAGCTCTGCCATGTACAGGTTGGTGGCTTGGAACAAGCCATCTAACCACAGTGTCTCAGTCTGTAAAATGAAGTTAGTGATATCCAGCCAACTGCACCACTGGTTTATTTTCAGCATCAAATTAAAATCTATGTGAAAATTTCTGCAAAATTGGAAATGCTATACAAAGGGAAACTCTTCTGTAGTGTTTAGAAGAGCTGCCCCCAGATCAGTCACATGGAGAGAATAGATCCCAAGGCCAGGCTCCCAGAATAAAGTGAATTTGAATGTCTACCATGTAGTGAAGAGAGCTTGGAAGAGCTCCTGCTTCTAACCAGAAGGCAAATTGTGTGTTATTCATGGAATTGACCCCACTAGGGAAAGATGAGCTTCTGATGCTAGGCTGTTGCTCTGGGCAGAAATGGCCAAGAGCTGAGCCTGCTGGTTGTTTTTGTCGTTAGGTTTTGGAGAGTGGAAAATCCCTTCTCTCAAATACTGTGTGAAAGAGTAATCATCTCCTTTGTTCTTGGGCAGGGAAGAGATCTCCGAGTTGCCCAACACTGTACTTTACACTTTTGTTAATGACAGCCTGGGCAGAGAGTGAGAGTAAAAATGCGGTGTGTGGTTCCTGAGGGCTGGGAGGGAGGAAACAGGAAGTTTGACTTCAGGGATCCATAGGAGAGACTAAGGTGAGGTAATTCAGAAAACTGAGGAGAGGAAAAGTGAAGAGGTGTTTTAGTGAAATAAAGCATTGGAAGAAGAAACCAGAATAGGAATTAGTTAATTTGAGAAGCTTCGCTTGTGTTTTTGTCCAGGACAGAACACCAGAAGAAGGACTAATGTGGGTAGTTTCTTTGAGGTGAGGACTGTGTTGGAATTTCTGACGCTGGAGGTCAGGGAGCTCCTTGGAGCGCTTTCTGGCCTAAACTGGAAATTCACCGGGCTACGTTTACTAATTTTGATCAAATAAGGAGAACAACTGTACAAACATACACCTTTTTAGTGTGCGCCCTAGATTTTTGTTGTTGTTGTTGTTGTTTTTAAGTGTTACTGCCTAGTAACTGGAGTAAACTGGAGGAAAGACGCTACAGAAGCATATAATGGAAAGGCTCAGATCCAAAGATGTGCTCCTGGGATCAGGAAAGAGAAAGCCTTTCTTCCCTTCCACTTCCCAAGGATGATATAGTGGGCCCATAGTTCTCCCTGAAGATACGAGTATGTACAAGTCCTTGGGACCTGTGGATGTTACCTTATTTAGGAAAAGTGTCTTTGCAGATATGATTATGTTAAGGATCTTCAGGAGAGGAGATCATCCTGGATTATCCAGGTGAGCTCAAAATATCATCACGAGTAGCACTAGAAGAGTGAGGTGAAGAGAGATCAGACAGACACACAGAGAAGGAGAAGGTGATGCAGAGATGAAGGTAGAGCTCCCCAGGAACACCTGGAGCCAGAAGCTGGAGGAGACAAGGAAAGAGTCTCCCTTAGAGCTCAGGAAGGAGTATGGCCCTGCTGACACCAGATTTTAGACTCCTAAAACTGAAAAGAACAGATTTCTATTGTTTTAAGCCACCAAGGTTATGGTAGTTTGTTACATCAGCCATTGGAAACTTATACAGGTGGTAAGGGGAGAAGCTGCCCGGTGGCAGAAACAACCCAAATTTTCTGACTTCTCTCTTGGGTCTAGGAGTGCGTCCATTTAGCATTACCAGGCAGGCAGTGGCATGGATCAGCACTGTGTTTGCAGAGGACAGTGCCAAGTTTCAGAGGGGAGAGGGGCCACATAATGTCTGCTCTCAACAGAGGTGCTCGATGAAAATAACATCCATTATTTTCAGAGGAGAGAGGAGAATGCAATGCACCTGGGGATGAGGACATAGAAACATAAATCTGTAGGCATATGTCTGGAATATCACTGAATCCCCAGCAACCCTGTGAGTTGGAAGCTTGGATGAGTTAAGCATGACAAGAGTAAGTTAGGTTTGGGTTTCAATCCCAGCCTCATTGTTCAGTGGCTGTGTGACCTCTCCTCCCTTATCTGGACAATGGAGATTACAGAGCCTCTGTCTTAGGCTTGTTGCTATGAGGTTCAAAGCACTCCATAGAGCACATGGGTCCTGAAAGGACTTGGTGAAGGGCTGCCGTTATTGCCCAAGATTGCAGAGATGGCACGACACACCTATCTGATACGAGAGCCATGGTCCTTCCAGAGCCCGAGACTGTCTCATCACGCAGGGCTCAGAGTGGCTACATGTGAGGCTCTTTTCAGCTGCTACACGGCATGAGTTCCAGTGGGCAATTACTGCCATATGCAGCAACCCCTTCCTGTACTGTCCCCAAATCACGGGGGCTAGAAACTTGTGAACTGCATTTCTGAGACTCCACTGCTGGCAAGCTCCAGTTTTGATTCTGCCCATGGGACACCACTGTGTGAGTGAGTGTAAAAAGTGGGTAAGGGATTCTTCTGTCTCCAGCCTGGGCAGCAGCAGTCTCCTGTTGCCTTTGGGGGAGGTGGCAACAGCAGTAGAAGGACCCTCCCAAGCAGTGGCCGATGCCTGCTGGCTTCTGAAGCCACTGAGGGGGCACAGGGGCTTGTGGGCTCACAGCAAGTGGATTCCTATAGGGGCTGGGGGACAAGACTTTGGTGCCTTATCTCTGGATAGCAAAACTCTCCAACCTCATTTTTGTTCCTCCTTCTCTAACAACACCTTGGAAATGTCACTCCCTGTATTAAATCCTTCTTTGCTTGCAATAACTACAGTGACTTTTGTTTTCCAATAATGCATCTATAATGAATGCATCAGCCCTCTGTAGAGGTGCAGGAATATTAGGATCCTAGCGACTTTAGGAACCCAGAAGACAATATGCACCAAGAAATACAACCTTATATTTTTCAATTAGAGATAAGCATTAAAATGACAATATAATAGACAAAGCTATCATATTGGTTCAAATATCTACAGAGGATCATTGATTGCATCAGACCCCATCCTTAGAGAAAGTTTTACAAATAAGAAAGAGGAAAAATAGTACAAAAAACAATAGAGGAAGGAAAGAAAGCTGGGATGAGAGACACGGGAAAAAAAGAGAGAAAGAAAATCCCTTGGAGTTCAGGAAAAGAATCAGTGGGGGAAAGGCAGCCTTGACTGTTACTTGGCTTTTTTAATTTTCAGAATTCTCAAAATATGACACAGTATTTGCCATTTTAGCTGTTTTAACTGGATAGTTCACTGGCATTTAGTATATACACTATTGTCCTACAACTGTCACCATCATCTATTTTCAAAACTCGTATATCTTCCCAAACTGAAATTCTTTTCCCATTGTACAACTATCAGCTATTTCTCCCTGCCCCAGCCCCACTCTACTTCTTGTCTCTATGAATTTTAGCAGTCTAGGAACTTCATATACAAAGAGCCATGCAATATTCATGCTGGAGGGGTGCTTATTTCACTTATGTAATGTTCATGTTATAGCATGTATCAAAATTTTATTCCTTTTTGAGGCTGGATAATATTCCATTTGACAGATACACTACATTTTATTTATCCATTCATTTATTAATGGCCCTTTGGATTACTTCCCACCATTTGGCTAGTATGAACTATGTTGCTAAGAACACTGATTTGTAAAGATCTGCTCAAGTCCCTACTTTGAATTCTTTTGGGCAGAAAATATCTACATAGAATTACTGAATCACATGGTAATTCTAGGTTTAATTTCTGAGAAACTGCCATACTGTTTTCCACAGCAAAGCACTATTTCCCATTCCCCCTGCCATGAACAGAGGTTCCAAATCTCCACATCCTCATAAATACTTGTTATTTTCTGCTTTTTTGATCAAAACCATTCTAAGGATATCTCATTATGGGTTTGATTTGTATTGTCCTGATGGTTAGTGATGTTAAATATCCTTCCACATGTTTTTGGCCATTTATGTATCTTCTTTGGAGGAATGTAACTTGACCTTTTACATGAATTTAAAGGAGAGGAAAGAGACTTATGTCACTAGGAAGAAAAAAATATGACCCCCTCATCTAGGCTTCAGAAACCATGCAAAAGAATTTCATAAAGCATGTGCGAGATCACACTCCTTCTATAAACTGGGTGTAAATGAATGCAGAGTGGGCGTTCTCTGCATAGTCAACTAAACTTAATCAGGAAACAGATTCCAATATATATTCAAACAAGTTATGAGATAAAATGTGTAAAAGCACTTCAATTTTTATTGAAGGATGCATAAAACCCTATGAAATAAAACTTCCCTCATCATTCAAATTGCAATTTATATGTGTTGGGCTTCAGATGATGGGAAGCTGCATTTTAGGATCATGGGGTAGGGAGGAGTGGTGAATGGGAAAGGGATAGCAAATCCGTGGAAAGAATACAGAGAGCTGCTCTCTGGTTTCTCTCTCACCACACTTAATGCCCACACAAGTGATACTTGGAACTGCCAGAGAGAAGGCGCTGGGGGGAGGAGGAAGGAGGGCAGTCTACCCACATTTGTTAAGGCCATTCTCTGAAATGAAAGCGTGGGAAGGAGTCTGTCTTCAAACCCAGACACAAGAGAAATCTTTGCTTTCATAATTCCTTCCTTCCTCCCTTCTCATATTGTTACTCTAAAGTGTGTGCAAATTATTCAAGCATCTGGGACCTGAGTCGCTATCACTCTCTGCAGTTTTATGAAGCTTTGTGCCGTTCACAAAAGAATAGCAGTGAAGTTAATTAATGGCAAAGCTATTTGGAATCTATATTGCATAAATTTTTATCTTGATGCTTTTTGCAAAACAAAAGATAAAAGACAAAATTTGTACCAATGATAACTGCTACTTGACACATAGCAGATGCTCAACACGTATGAATGAACGAACAGTTGAAAATTTCAGCATCCACCATTTCTTCCCTGTATTACTACGAGTGCTTCACTGTTGTAATACACTTTCTCCTGGTGCATTCCACCTCGTTGCTGTCCCCAGGACTGCAGAGGTAGCAGTCACCTGTAACTCCTCCTTGCTCACCGCACTCCTCATCCATCACCTGGGGCTGCTGTGTTGCCCTCCAGCTATAAGTCTACACCACTTCTCTGCTTGCTGTGTTCCGTACAACAGCTTAACCCAGGCCCTGATCAGCGACCGCCTGTATTATTTTAATAGCCTCTTGACTGTCCTCTTTTCTGACACTCTTTCCATACTCTAATATATCCACCAAAATTCTGGTATGTATCCCATGCACTAATACATCATTAAGATTCCTTGCCAAATCAAGTGACACCCCAGGTATGCTACTCTAAAATACCATTTAACAGAAATGGTGAACATGAACTTTTGAAGAATATATGTAGAATGGTGCTTATTTAATTATAAATTGTAGTACAAAAATTGGAAACAAACTAAATATCTACCTAACCAAGAATAGTTAAATCAATTGTTTGTCCATAAAATGGAATATTATGAAACTACAACAAAGAATTAGGTAAACCTACATGAAGTGACATGGGAAAAGGTCCATGATCAATGTTTTCTTTCATAGAAAAGCTGCATACAGACAGTGTATAACAGAATTTTGGATAAAATGTATAGATGAGTTGTGCAGAGAAAAGTTTGTGTAGCTTCAAAACCCTGGAGCAGGCCTTACTCCTGTGCTTTGAATGTCTTGTTCAAAAGGTTCACATACGGCTGACATCAGGGAACTTGGAATTCAGGGGAGCTCCCATGATTCTCTGCTGCTAAGAATAGTGCACTCTGCTTAATCTTTTTTGTATGAATAATATGGTTTGTGCTGCACATCGGGTTTCCTTTAGGGTGCCTGAAATTTTGATATGTACAGAAGTTGCCACTCTACCAGCCCCCAGTACTATAGCGAGCCCTTCCTGGTCCTCGTCACGGTCCGGGAAGTTTATATTTGTAACCCCATGGAAAAGTTATTGAAATTCTAGTGAGTTAATTCCAATCTACCACTTCCAGTGCAACTCATGGGGAGAATAAAGACACTAAGGCATATTTATAGTTGTGGGGAGCCCAGGGGTCCTAAGTCCAGCCAAGATGGTGGCTACTCGAACAAAGGCCTCAAACCAGAACCCGGGTTTTATTAATTCTCAAGGAGGGGAGTGGCTTGGGGATGAGTGACTCTGAGAGTGGCAGGAAGTATGTGAGTACCATGAGCTGGGCTAGGTAGGTGGCCTAAAATCACCTTTGCAATATGCAGAGAGAAGGATATGCCGAAGGAGTAATCTGCATAACACAATTCAAGATAGTATCTAATGTTTTGGGGTCGGTGCTTCAGCTCTGATGTGTGATCTTTTATGCCCTTTTATGGGAAGTCATAGCTTCTTTCTTGAGGCTCAATCCCAGCCAACGGCGTGGAGCACGGCTCTCCATCCTGCCAGGCTCAACCATGTATTGGGAGCAAAGGGGTGGGGAAACACAGGCCTGTCGCCTTGCTTCAAAGACTGCATATCAGGACCTCGGCTAGACCGATTTGCATTGCTTAAAGCCAACTGAAGAGATAAGGAAAAGTCCTAGCCAGCTCTATACATATCAATACGTGGAAATAGGGCCAGATTCAGCCAAAATGGAGATAATTCCTCTTCTTTCAAGGAGAGTCCTCCAGGTGGTCCTCCACACAGTACAAATGCTGGACTCTGAGTCTCTAAAGAATTTCCCTTGTAGAAAACATTTTACCTGAGTTGCAACTCATTGCTTGGGGAATTAGGCCTGTCCTGTGTGACTCTACTGGGGGAGGACCCTCAGAGGCTGGTACCCAGCTTTTCTAAGACTACCTCATGCTCTTTTTGCCCTTGTTGATCATGTTCTTTATCTTTTCACTGTAATATATCTTAGCCATGCGTATAACTAGATGCTGAGTCCTTGAGTCCTTCTAGCAAATCATGGAGTCTGGCAGTGGTCTTGGGGGTCCCTAGCAAATGAATATATACCTATATTGTTATATGCACAGGAAAAGGTCTAGAACCATTGCAGATTTTTAATTCTTAGTAGTGGGTTGAAGCCGTCACTTCACCTCTTCCTATGTGATACTTTGAAAGCTATGGGAATATATTGATTTTAGTTGTACGTGTGTCTCTGGTGACTGACCACGTAAAACGATGGTTTACCCGTGTGTTCCCAATTGTAATGAGTCCCTTGGAAGACAAGTCCTACCTTATTTTCTATAGCATCTCAGTGACTGTCATTGGGCCTAGGACATGGTAGGTGACAGAAATATTGATGTTAATTGTTTCTGAAAGCTAGCAGGCAGATATATGTAGAGATGATTCAGAAATAACATAAGAGGTAGTATTTACATGCTGACTCTCCTTTCATTTCAAGTCTCAAACTTTTAGCACCTTTCACTTCTCATCTTACTTCAAGCCTTCTCAATTTTCACCCCCATTTGGAAGAGAGGGAATAGGCAAAAATAAGGAACAACAAGAGGAGATGAGAGGTAGAGGATTAAAAAAATAACTACAATTGAAATTTTCTCTCTCCTCAGCTCAGCTGAGGCAAGCAGCTGGTCCTTTCATTCGATACTGTTTTTCCTAAGGAGGACAGTATATCCTCCTTCTCAAAGAAATCTCTGTCACAAGGAGGCCGCTAGTTCAAAGAAGAACATCCAGTATGTGGCAGGTAGAGTATGAGACAAACGTGGGAATCTTTTACATGCTCTTCCTTTTGAATATGCAGTTTATAAGACTTATTAAATACATGGTGAATGGTAGGGTACTCTTAAGTAGAGATAAGCTAAGACCAGGGTTTATTTATTGCCTCAGGCTATAATAAGATAGGAATGTTGTGTTAATTTTAGCTGGTACATAAAAGTAAACTATCAAAGACTTAAATTCTAGTACCAAATTCTGAAGGCTTGTCAGAGTGTAGATACTGAGGGAATATAAGGAAATACGCAGCAACATTCAACTGATGAGTAAAAGGTAGAATGAGTCTGAGATATATTTCAACTTCTAAACTGTCTAAACTTGAAGTCCATAATTTAGGCTGGCACTAAGCCAGCAATTTCTAAATTTCTTCTTGCTTAATCATGGATAAACCGTATATTGTATAGACAGATATGAATTGAGATGGCACAGGAATGCATTCTTCACATATGTGAATGAATTTTGTATTTTCATGTTGCAGCCAATCTGTGAAATGTTGCCACTTGAAAATGAGTATATTCAAATGGTCAGGTTGGCCATACCCAGGTTCTGAGAATAATTTACAGACATCCCAAACCATAATTTTAAAAACCATTTAAATTCTTTTCCAGGGTACTGCTACCATGGGCTTCCAGTCATAGCCCTGAGTAAGTTTTAATCCTGGGAAAGATCAGAACCTGTTTTACATGCTGAGGCTCTGTAAAGAGGGGAAGCCATCTACTCTGGTTACAGAAAGTTAGAGTTCACTTGACATTTTCATTACTAATGGACATTTTTCAAAGTAAATTCACACTTCAGTTGGTTCTTAGTGATCATGAATGGTTTTCAGACCTTGCCCAGGGTTCATCTAGATATTCCTTTGAGATATTCTTATTAGAGAGTAGACAGATTTCTTCTGTGTACCATAATATATAACCCACATATTGTCAAATACAAAACCTACTCTAGAAAGGGAAGAGAGGAGAGGAGAGTTGCCTGTGCAGAGTTTGGCCTGTTTCTCCCCACCCACCTTTTATACAGGCTTAACTGATTAATGAGAAAAAAGGCTTAAAGTCAAATATCTGGATTGAAAATTCAATGCAAAACAATTGAGCAATCATTTGAATAAGCCCAGTGAGTCATGCATGTACTTCGGGGAAGAACATTGCTGGCAGATGAAATAAGTGCATCTGTGGCTAAAGTAGAATGAGCTAAAGGGCGTGGCAGATGTGGAGTTCAGAGAGCACACAGAGGGCCAGCTCTTGGAGGGCCTTGTCCCATCATGAAGACTTTGACTTAACTCCGCAGCAGTTGGAAACCATTGTGGGAAATTGTGAAGCATAGGAGTGACATGACCTAGGTTTAGCAGGTTATTTTTGCTATATTGATTAGACCCCCAAGACAACAAAAAGTAGAGCAAGAAGTCATTAGGAGCTGAAGGTATTACATGTTGAAAGGGAGGATGGCATTTTAGACCAGTGTGGAAACAGTGGAAAAGGTGAGAAATGGTCAGACTGTAAATGTGTTTTGAAGGTTGACCCCTCAGGACTTGAGAACTGGCAGAATGTGAGGTGGGAGAGGAGAGAAGACAAGGCCAAAACCAAGGTTCTGGTCATGAGCAACTGTAAGAAAACATGTTAGTTCTTCTCCCAGTATATGTTTCAGCATCAGTTTTTCTAAAGTTACAAAAAAATACAGCCTCAGAGAACCAAAGGGCTGGCAGAGTCTTTGTCAGCCACAAGGCAATTCCAAGGGTGTGTCTGAGGTTTGGCATCAGGCCTAACCTACAATCAACAGAGTCAGCAAGGGACTAGGCATCTACTCATTTGAGGAACTGAGTCATTTCCTAGAACTCTCCACAGGGATGAAGGAGAGACACCAGATGGGTAACGTTAGTCATGACTGAGGGGTGGGGACTTCCACACTCAGCACGTGCTGTGCCTGACTTGCGCCCAGCTCAGCTCTCCACTGACATCTGTACAGGTCCAGAGACAAGGATGTGGAAAGCACCTGAAAGAGTGGTGTCCATTAAAATCTCTGTAGGGCCCCTTCCCTGAGCAGTACCCAGCTGTCATACAAGTGAAGACACTCAGCACCTGTGCCACCTCCTCCTTTTACCCCTGCAGGGGCTGCCTGTGCATGCAGAGGACAAGACTCAGGAAGATTAAAAACACCTTGGTCTGGACTCCTTCCGGAGTGAATGCAGGGCACCCCCTGGGAACTCCCATAATAGGAACCACATGCTTGCATCCTGGGCTGGGAATGACAACCAGTGCAACACGCACTCTGTGAGTCTTTCACTGAGTGCTGAGTTCTCAGGCAGGGAAAGGCCTGTGTACCCTGCCTGCCCCCTCAAGGCTGCTGAGATCCTGTCATGCCCACTCAATCTGGGACCTGGGAATAGGATCAGGAGTCCCTGCCCAACAGGGATACCCCCCAGGTATGGCAGGGATGACAAATGCTGGGGCTAAATTTGGAACAAGGAGGATAGTGGAGGCCGATGCTGAAAGGAGGAGATTTCAAAAGGTTAAAACATTGAGATGGAAGGGATTTTTAAAAACAATTCAACTCTATCAGAATCAAATTTTTACTCTTACAATTTGAGTGAGGATTAAGTTGCTAGTGAGAGTAACTATGTTGTCAGGAGGAGATGAGCAAGAGACGAGGTGTTCAGGAGAGCATTTTCCCGTGGGTTTGGGCACATGCAGTCTCTACTCAAGTCTTAGCAACCCCAGGGCACCCATAGGGTTCAGGACCTTGGTGTTATGCACTAAGACAGGCATGGAGACTTAGCACAGGGCTCCCGCCCCTCTAAGCTACAGACTCCCTCCAGGGTCCTAAAATGCTTCTTATGGACTACAAAGGTTTCCTTCTACAAATAGGAAGGGGTGGTTTAAAATGCTACCAAAATACATTCATGTGGAGGTATAAATAATGAAAGGCTCCCTGCTCATGTTGGATGATAGTAAGAGAGGTGGGAATAACAGTCAAGAGCTCACACAGCAGGGTCAGCCACTTCACATCCCAGCATCACTCCCCAACTTCTGTAGGTCTCTGGCAAATGATTCAAACCAGTGCAATGGAATGGCTCGACTTTGACTGTTCATGTAACTCACCTAAAGAAACTTTAAAAATTCTCAATGCCTGGGACTCATCCCAGACCAACCACATTAAACTCAGGGAGTGGGTTCAAGGATCAATACATTTTCCCATGCGCAACCCCTATTAGGAGCCACTAGTTCCCAGGCTCTGCCCCAGGCAACTAAAACAGTTTCCACATTTGCAAAAACTCTATTGTAATCACAATGTGAAGCAATGGCTGACAACCACAGACTTTCATTAGTAGTGCAATGACCATGCCTGATCAGGCGGTCAGAATTATTGAAATAATCTATGCAGTATGTTAAGCCGAGGGCTTGGGTTTTTGTTTGCTTGCTTTTATTTTCTGAGACACTAGGGTTGAGCTCAGGGAGCACTAAGCCACATCCCCAGCCTTTTTTACTTTTTTATATTGAGGCAGAGTCTTGCTAAATTGCCTACACTAGTCTTGAACTTGTGATCCTCCTGCTTCCGCCTCCAGAATAGCTGAGATTACTGGCCAGAGCCACCACACCCAGCCAGTACTTGGTTCTTCATGTGCAATTAATAAATGGTAGGTACTATTTAAATTATTATCATCGTTGCTATAATTTTAAGATACCAGAAGGAGAGAAAAGATGCAAGGAAGAACACTGGAGGTCATAAACACAAACTTAATTACAAGGTAGCTAAGTCTAATTCTGCCAACTTTTCCCTTCAGCTAAGTGTGGCCCTTGTATGATCACAGAACCCTGACTGGGTGGCTTACCTGAAAACATCTCAATCTCCAGGTCAACACCCAACCTGTGAGCACAGTTCCCCTTCTCCATTCTGCCACTCCCCGTGGCCTGCTCAGAAAAGAAGCGACCAGCCTGGGCGCGGTATAGAAAAGGAAAAGGGAAGTTTGTAGAGAAACAGTCCACAAGACTATTCATTATTCAGCTTTACAAATATGCTATTACACTGGCCGCTGGGCACCGCAGTGGAACTGAATTAGAGGAGACAGTTCATTTGTAAAAGACTGAGATGCTTGTGATGAGTAGGCTCTGCAGAGTGTTACAAAGTGACTCCTGAACAGGATTTTTAAAAGCACAAGAGAATGGAGGTCACTGGGGAGACGCTGGGACCTCTGTCCTCCACCAGGAAAAGGCAAAGTCACAGCTGCGGGCTTCACCTTCCTCTCCCTGTTAATGTGCTGTTTTTCTAAATCTGTCTCCTCCTTGAAATTGGACAGAAGTACCACCTACCAACTATTATTTGCTTGGACAACAACATATATCACCTCTCTGAACCTCAGGAAGCTCATTCAAAAACTAGACTAATAATGTGTACTTCGAAATCTACTTCTTGAAAGAGGAACTCATTCAACGATTGGAGTGAAGTCAGTGAAAGGAGGCCATGGGTGTCATGTAACACCCATCTCAAGGTGGAAACTCCAAAAAACACTTGTCTCCTGCTGGAGCTGGGCTTCTTTCAATAGGCCAGGCTCTTTTTCATTGTCAGAGGGGCCTTAGTACAGTTGGCATGGAACTGATTTGACCTGCTCTAACTGCTGGCCGTCTATAAATATTGACAGTCTTTCTGTAGTAAAGACAGCATGGTGGCCTGGAGGCCTTAGTTCATTGAGCACATGGGCTCAAGCCCAGGCTGCTGATATCAGGGAGGCCCATCAGACCCCTTCAACCCAGCCCTGTCTGCATGGCAGTTTCCTTCAATGACTGCTCACTAGGCGATTACTAGGAATTAATTCAGTAGAGAAGATAATCAATAGATGGCCCACTGAGATGGTCCATTAAAGCAGAACTGCTCCTCTCTTCAGGTGTGATAAATAGTGCATTTAAAGTATTCAATACTATAATAAAGGTTGTAATTAACTGAGGCAACTTGGCATCTTAATAACTGCATGCTTGAAAAGATTTAAACTTCAGACTGAGACACAGAATAACATTCATAATCCCTCCAATGGCTTTCCTTTCTAGAAGAGAGAAAATAACGTTGGAGTCTTCTCCTGAGAAGCTGACAGGGCAGATCTGTCCCCAGATCTTTATGGAGTTAAAAGTTAGAGGTGACTTTGAGTGCCTGCCACTGCATCTTTTGTTCTCCATGTTTCCTGCTAGCTTAATTACTACTATATTCCCGGTGGGAAGAAGGCAGAGAAGGAGTGAGAAGAAATGGTTTTGGGAATACAGGGCAGGGACTGGTAGCCCCAGCAGTATGCAAATCACTTAGCAATATACAAAGGACCTCAAGGAAGTACAGTTAGGCTTCCCAGACCAAATCATCTCCATTTCTATTTCTCATTATTAAAACAGAAGTGTTTCTGCCAGGACTTGTCCTTCCTTCCCCCATCCTTTGCAAATCTGTACACACACACACACACACACACACACACATGCACAATCCAATATTTTCCATTTCCTGTAGATTTTCAGTAATTTTTTAAAGTGACCTTCAAATATTTGTTATAATTATAAGTCCTCTATTCAACAGTTTGCGAAAAAAGATGCATTTTATTTTCATCCCATGCAGGTAACGTGTGTTAATTGCCAGCCATTTGAAAACGGATGCTGATATGGTCAAATATTCCCTGTGACTTAGTGTTGTGAGTCTAAAGAAAGACAGCAGAGGTCATTCACTCTCACACTTTTTTGTTTGTGTGTACACTGTCTTTGATCATAATTTATAGACAGTGTTTCTAGAAAAATCATATTAACTAGATCGTTTAATCCTGGGAAACATTTAAGCCCATAGACAAAAAAGTGAGCCTGCTAAAGTGCAGCTGCCCTCCCTGCCACTCTGCCCCACTTACTCGCATGGCCAGTGTGACCTCCAACTGTTGTTCCAAATGCTGTATTATACTTAGAGATCTCTGATAGAGAGCACAGATTTCATGAGTAAAACAAAGCATGGTGGAGACCACAGGAGCATTTTTAAGCTTAACGCTGTTGTTGAAGCTTAACATGGCATTAAGTGAGAATATCTTGGTTCACATGCTGGTGAGAGGACTTCCGTCTGCCAGGCACATGGTCCTGCCTCAAGTGCAGGGGGAAGTTATTTTGGTTTGGATGTAAAATGTCCTTCCAAGTCTCATGTTTAGAGGTGGGGTTTTTAGAAGGTGATTGGACCATGAAGAAGAGGAAGAAGAAGGAGAAAAGGAAGAAGAACAAGGAGGACAAGGAAGAACGGGGGAGAGAAGGAGTGAAAGAGCAGCCCCTAACTGCTCCTGACAGGGCTGTCTTTATGCAAACTATTATAAGTGACTCCTGTGGGTCATGGCTTGGTCTAATCACACCCTTCAATGTTACCTTTTCCTCCTGCTGGGCAACACTCCGCAGCAGGCTGAGCTCCATGATAATGAGTAGAACATAGGCAGGGTTCCAGGCCTCCTGTTTCCCCTCAACTGGGTGTCCCTGCTGTGACTTGAACTGCCTAGTTGCATCGCAATTAGCAAATAGTGTCCAAAGCTGAGGTGATGAGTGTGGAGCACTGTGCATGAATCCAAGCTGATCTGCAGATCCTGGCCAGGGTGTACCACTGACAGATAGCATCTAATCATGTACAGACCTCCTCTAAGCATTTGCATGCCTGGGCCCCTCCCAAATTCCTGCAGGTACCGTCCAGTCAAGCACAGACTACGTGGGTGATATATTACCAGTGTCTGTCTTAGAACGTGAGGTCAAGGCTGGGAAGGCTTTAGCAGTTGTGTATTTTAGGCCCTGCAGCCTCGGTTGCCAGAAGAGACCATAGTGTTCGAGAAGGTCTAAAGACTTCTGCTGCCTTTGAGGTCACAGCAGCTCAAGGAAGCTGGTCCCCTCCCACTCCACCCAAGCCTCCTCACTGCCATTGTTGAGCAGATAAGAACTCAAGTCC
The DNA here is from genome assembly GCA_028451465.1 of Erethizon dorsatum. Taxonomy (NCBI): domain Eukaryota; kingdom Metazoa; phylum Chordata; class Mammalia; order Rodentia; family Erethizontidae; genus Erethizon; species Erethizon dorsatum. The sequence continues at coordinate 73,658,497 of CM051831.1, forward strand.
TGGGGCTGGTGAGATGGCTCAGCGGCATAAGCACCTGCCTGGCAAGCGCGAGGGCCAGAGTTCGACTCCCAGAACCCACAAAAAAAAAAAAAAAAGAAAAAGAAAAAAGAGAACTCAAGTCCCTGGTGACTTCATTCATTTGTTCGGTATTTATTTACAGATTCCTCCTACATATCAAGCACCATATTAGGTGCTGGGGAGATGGTGCTGGGTGAGAAAGACACCAGCCTTGTCTTCATGGGGGTTTAATGTCTAACAAGGGAGGTAGGCCTTAAACAGTGATATAAATAATGTTTCATTTTAATTGAATAACTGGACTAAGCAAAGTGGTACCTCGGTTCATGAATGCTTGTTTGCAAACAATTTGGTTCGCAAACAGAAGCATTTGGAAAAAATTTTATTTTTGTTTGGAAACTCTGTATTGGCTGACGAACATGACCTTGGCCATCTTTCCCTCGTAAACACAAATGTGTCCATCTTTTCCAAAATCATAGAATAAATTAAATTTGTGAACCGAGGTACCACTGTACAATACTATCATCTTCCAAGAGCTTGACCAGGCACAAGGCTCTTGACAACTTCTTTAAAGGAACTCAATTTGGAGATGGAAGTGCATGTGTAGAGCCAGAGGAAGTTGAAAGAACACCTGATCTACCTTCTCACAGCTCACAGATACGTGCACTGATACACGAAACCCTAGGGCAACTTGCCCATGGTCACTTGACATATTTGTCACAAATAGACTTGAGAATACATGCCAAACCACATGCAAGATGTAAATGTGTATCTTAACACATTCTAATTATATAATGTGCATAATTATATTAGTGGACAGCAGGGCATAGAGGGGTGGAAATTCCCAAATTACAGTGGCTGTATTTGTTATCTTGGAACGCATTTCTGCATCACATGTGAATCTGAGCAGTCCTGGGAATTCCCTCCAAAGAAAGTGATGAAATGCACAATAATGACCTGACTCAAGAGCTGCTGGGAAGCTGTCCAATATTTACATGCTGGCCCTTGCTCAACGCTTCTGTGAAGCCAGTGTCTTCCTGGGAAAGTAGATTTCTAGGTCTCAGAATGACATAAGACCTTTCTTTGCCTCACCACTTTCTCAGAGACACAGAACTCTTTCTTGTTCAGGCACCGTAGACAGGGGAGGGCGTTTTATTTCTATCATCTTAGAATCAAAATGATTCCGAGGAAACTGTTACTGGTGAGTAACAGGACTATGACCAAAATAAACACCTGACATACCTTCTGAGGACTCTGGTTCCCACCCAAGAAGTCTAATGTTCCCTGGGAAGTCTGGGAACATCCCCGAGGGTTGGTTTGCTGCTTCTGACAGGAAATGTCGTAAGCTTCCCCTTGAGGTTTTCCAAGTGGTTCTCTAAGCGCACTGTCTAAGTGACTGCTACTGAGCACTAGCAGTCTTATTTGAAGATTCTTTTAACACAGTGGTTAAAATTGGATAATGAGACAAACCTCGTGATGGTGATGCTAGTAGGAATGATTTCAATACTATTTTAATCATCTAGGTTGAAAACATTGTGTGTAACACCTGTGAATTTGGTGAACTTCACTCTCTAGTCAGCCCTCGCTTGCACTAGCTGGGCTACTGACCTCAGCTTCACTCTGCAGAAGGAAATTCTGACCCTGATGAGAATGAGGCTGTTGGAACAAGAGGATCCAAAGGGGCAAGTTTCAGGTTTCTGTCTCCTGTGTTATCTGGAGCCCGGTGACTGCTCAGATTCTTTGCTGCCACTAACTGATCTTCCCCAAGAAGCCAACCTCTTCCTATTTCCTCTCCCCGGTCTCTCCTGGGGTAACTGCTGATCTAGAGAGTGTGGCAATAAACTTTTGCACAGGGGCAGTGGCCCCACTAGGTACTGTTTTCTCCCTTTTAGGGATCAGCATTGTTTCATAGCACTTAGCTGTGTAGAAAAGGACCTTGCAGCGAGGTGTGGGGCACAAACTCCAACTAGAAATGTGACTGGTTTTTAAATGGGCAAAAAATATCACTGGGCGTGGTGTCTAGAGGTCACCTCCATCTTTTATTGTCTTTGAGCTATTTTACAACTCTGTAAGCTGTAGAAAACTAATAATAATGCAAAGTTTTCTTATTCATAGAGAGGACAGCAAATTGTGTCTACTGAATACAATTGAATACTGCCCTGCAGCTATTCACCAGCTTTTCATCTGTTCATTTCAGCTTTTCGATTGCTAATGTATGTGTCTGCTCTGGATTCTCATTGAACCCATTATAACATTTTGCTGGCTTTCTCATTAATTAATGAGTTGAATAAAAATTTCTGACATTTGTTCATTTGATATTTGTCTGAGCGTCATGATTTAAACTAAAAATATTAGCCTTTAAAAGAAATGTGAGTCTTGTCTCACACAATACAGCTGTGGAAATATTGCTTACTATGGATTGTGATGATTATAAAGTAGGACGTTGTAACAAGTTGACTTCTATAAACTGCCTACGTTGATGGTGGAGAAGAACATTAGTTAAAATAACTGAGATACTTACTGGACAGCATCTATGAAGTCTTGGATTCTAACATACAGAAAATGTGAGTGAAGTAGTCATGGCTGGGGATCAAGAAGTCGGACTCCCACCCTGGGCAGGGTTTCTGCTTGTTGTTTCCCATGTCTGGATCAGGCACTTACAAGTCAGAACAAGCACTTCAACATGAGGCACACTTGGGGGTCACTTCCCACTTCAGAATGATGTGTGACAACTCACTGTTACCTGCCCAAGAACCAAAAGCTACTGGAGCCCTGACCTTGTTACCCAGAGGAGGCGCCTTCTTTGATTAAAAAGAAAGAAGCCAAGACCCACATAGAGGAAAGGAATGCAATGACCTGACCCACCCTAGGTTCCATTTTTTTGTCATTTCGTCTTTACCTTTGTTCACCAATGAGAGAAAAATGAGGAAAAGAAGTGCAAAAGGCACATAACTTAGAGAATCTATAAGCTACTGCATTTATTTTTGGTTCATTCTCACCTAACTTTCAGAAAAATCTGCTCACTATGGAGAAAATTTTTAAATTCTTACTTTGCATATCTATGTTTAAATCCAAGGCATTCATAAATAAAAGAAAAAGGATTACTAAACAGTAATCCTTTTAGATATTTATCTAAATAAAAGGATATTAGATATTTATCTAAAAGGATTAATATCCTTTTAGATATTTTGTTTGTTTGTTTGTATTTGTTTTGTTTTGTTTTGTTTTGTTTTTTATTTTGAAATAAGTTCTATGTTGCCCAGGCTGGTCTCAAACCCTAGGCTGAAATGATTACACTTGCCTTGAGCCTCCCTAGTAGTCGGGACTACAACCACTTCACCCAGCTTACGATCCTATTTCAATTTAATCATACAGATTTTTGGAAGAATATATATGTATATATATTCTTACATATATTCGTATATATATATGAAATGAACCATTTCTGGTGAATTGTAGGTAATTTTTTTTATCAATTTTACCTTTCATAAACTTTTTAAAATTTCCTGTAATAAACTTGAATTACAGAGATAACATGAGGAAAAAAATAGAAGCAGAATAAACTAAATGTAGTCCAAAAGTATATTAGGCAGGCAGTTTTAGTTAGCAAGAAAGAGATCTATATAGGTTACCTTCAGTGCTGGGCCTTTTTTCTTTTCTTTTTTCTATTCCTTTTAATTTTAATTTTTTTTTAGCAAAAATGAGGGATATCATAGCAAGTGTCTCATTAACTAGTTTGTTAATGCTCTGGACCCTGAGTTTCTAAGACTGGGGAAGGTGTATCTCCACAAGTTAGCCCAGTTAAGCAGTAAAGTCCTCAGAGAGATATATTCTAAGGAAATAAATACACGACATTATCATAGACCCATAATTTTTTAGCCATGGGGTAATTCTTTGCAGGCTGCATTCAGCCTTAAAGTTGTTCTCTTCTGAGCAGTGAAGGGGAAATTAGCAAAGCTCTTCACGTGTTGCCAAATTCAGATACCACTGAACCTCAGAGACACAAACACTGAAGATTTTATTTAGTTAATATAAAAATTCCTAGGAATGACCATTTTGAAACAGATTGGATCTGAATGAAACGATAAGAGGATTAGCAAATGATAAAGAAGCGGGAGAACAACCCCTAAGAAAGGATAAAGTCAGAGATATTTTACTATTTCTTGGGGGAAAGGGATTGGATTTTAACACTAGCACCACACTGTATTTTATGTTGAGTGGTTCATAACCAAGGTACCAGTCAGGCTTAGGTTCTGTACAAGCTGAAACTTCAGAGAGGACTAGAGGGCAAACTCCAAGCAATCATTTACCTAGGAATCAAAGTAGCATGGAAAACTGGGAATTTAGGTTGACCACTGAGCCCTGGATCTACATTCCCAAAGCCAGAGGAAACCAAATTTACCTTTTTAACATCCTCCCTCTCCCAGCTACAAGCAATATACACAGGATGGGGCAATGTCCCTCCAACCAGGAGCAGGGCAGTGAGGTAAGAAGTAACTTCTAAGGCATGGAAGTTTAATGATTGACGGCAGATTGGTCTCCAAGACAGCCCCATCTGGGCCAGTTCCTTATGTTATAGGGAAAGAGGGCTGTGTAACACTGAGCAAATGATAATAACAACAGTAATAAAATAATTTACAAAAAATTCTAAACACAGCACTGCTATGAACACTTAGAGTATACCTTGGAAGACATTTCTTTCTTTTTACTTCAGAAAGAGATATTAGACATAAGAGGAGACATTGCTTACACATTGGAAGAAAATCAAGAAAGAGTTTGTAATGAAAGGGGTAGTAGGAAAAAATGGGACCCACAGGATCTGCAGGAACTTCTGTGAAGCAAGTGATATCTTCCTCCTTTTGGATGGTGGACAGGCAGCCACCTTTGACTATAGCAGAGAGTGTACTCCTTGTTCCACAAGTGTGTGCATGACAGACTACGAGTTCGTCCTGGACTCACAGATGAGATTAGGGATGGGTGAAGATCCTGAAGCAATGTGGAGACAAACCAGCAAGTTTCTCTTTCATTTCTCTTAGAAAGAATGAATTGTGATGTGGCCTGGGTGAACATCTTTTCAGCTAGTGGCTTTGGTTATTCTCATATGGTATACAGATGTTCCTTGACTTAAAAATCATGTAATGCCCTGATAACTCATTGTGAAATGAAAAGTTTTAAATCCAAACTTCATCTAAGCCCCCTAACCTACCAGCAAGAGAGCCTAGTGACATGGTGCACTGTGGAGAACCCATTGGTTCCCCTAGTGATGGTGTAGCTGACTGGGAGCTGAGCTCCCTGCCCCTGCTCAGCATCACAAGATGGCATCAAGCTACATTATCACTCACACAGGAAAAGATCAAAATTCAAAGTTTGAAGTATAGTTTCTACAGAATGCTATGGATTATACAACATCCTAAAATCAATAAATCTTAAATCAAGCCATAATAAGTCAAAGACTCTATTTTGTTGTCACTCATAAATTATATAATAAAATAAATAATCTCTTCATGTGTTGTTAAACACCTTAACTAAGTACATCAAACTGAAGTTTTCTGTGAGCTTTCTACTGCCCTCTTTCATATAAGGATGTTGGGAAAATAAAGCAGTAACACCTTTAGGAAATCAATCTACCAATATAAAATTCATTATGGGAGGGGTGAGGATTTTACTTTGTTGCCAAAGCTGGTCTTGAACTACTGGGTTCAAGTGATCCTCCCACCTCAGCCTGTTGAATAGCTGCAATGAAAAGCACACACCACTACACCCAGCTTAAAATTCATGAATTTTAAAGGCAGTTTTACTCTTCATCCAGTAATTCCATTTTTATAAACCTATCCCAAAGAAATAACACTAAATGCAAAGATCTAGAAATGATGTGTTTATTCCCATCTTACTTATAAAAATAAAAAACTGCTATTGCAATGGCAAGCAGAAACACCCAAATAACACCCAGGATTTGGAGGCAGATTTATTTATGATGATGGGCACTGCGTGGGATCCTACCCAAAATATCAGGCCCTGATCTCTGGTGGTCTAGGGCTTATATGGAATAAGCAAGCAGGAAGTGCAGAGGCAGAATGACTTGTCAATTGGGGATTGGTTTATACAATGTACATCATAGTGACCAGCTATGCATTACAGTGACCAGCCATTTCTAAGAGACAGGAGCAACCAGAACTGGAACAGGAAATATTACCTGGGCAACTAAGAAACTGAAATGTACTGGCTGGGGGGGGGTGCATTTTCTCTTACATTTCTCCCCACTTTTAGTTTCTCTGGCAAATCTTTGCTGGGCATATTACATGTGATCTTCTGAGAAAAGGCCCAACTAGAAGCAGTCAGTGATCCTAGGATGGGCCCTAGCCAAGCTCCCAAATATTGTCTTATTATACAGTTTTTCCCTAAATTGTTTTTAGGAAAAGATGTAATTTAGGCTTGTCTGTTCCATAACATTACTCTGGCAAGGTAGTGAGGAAGTTAATCTGATCTAGGAGAGTGTCCAATGTGCTTCGGATGTTCATCAAATCTTGGTCAAGTGTTTGATTTATTGTTCTATTCTCTTGGGGCAATTGTCTATAGAGTTTAAGGCAAAAAACACAGCTAGCAGGGAGACGGGGAAGCAAGGACTGAGGTAAACAGCCTGAAAAGACACAAAAACCAAGGGGAATAGGTATGAAGCATTTCTGTGAACAACGTTCTCAGGCTTCAGCTGTGCGTGGACTGGTCAGCTTCTAGAGTGACCAGAGCAGGGCTTTGAGTGTGTTGTCTCTTTAGAGTGAGATATCTCATCCAGGTAAATTTTTCAGTGGATATAAGGCTCAATCTCTGAAACTTGTAGAGGTAGTTAATATGTACCTGGGTGCTATATGTGTGTGCAGGAATGTCTACAGATATATCCAGTCTTTTAACTGGTTACAAGCTTTTTTTTTTTTTAACTTTTCTAGAGCTTTGTGGCCTGTATGCTATATGTAGTTTTTATTTAATCTAGGTTTTGAGTTACCTCTGCTACAAATGCAGGCCCATTTTTGCTACCAATGATCAAGGGTAGGCCATATGTAGGGATGATTTTTTACAGCAGGACCCTACAAACTTATTGTCTTCTCAGTATGGGTAGGGAATGGGAGGTCGGGGCCAGTGACACAGACACTGAACCTGAGCTGGCTGTAGGGTTATGGGTGCCAGCGCAGCAGCTTGAACTTGCAGAACATATAGTGGGGACAGGTCTGGTGGCTGGGGTTGATGTTTCAGTCAATCAGATCCTCAGAGGGGATTTAGGCCACTGGACCAGATTATTTTGTGTCTTTGGTGGCAGGTTTGCAAACAACAGCAGGAGCAGTTTGTTATGCAGATCATCCCTGCAGGAGAGCTTTGGCCGAAATAGTTTTGTCCAAGGTGACCACAGCATATCTAGCCTGTCGGACTTTATTCCTAACAGAGCTACTTCCATCCATAAACAAGGTGTACTCAGCATCTGTCAGGGGGTCCATTTTTTAGAACAGATCATCCCAGTACAGCATGTGGCACCTGGACAGTTAGGGCTCAGTCTAAGGTGAGCTTGTCAGCTTTCTTGATCAGAAGGACAATGGCTGTTAGAGCTCAGAGGCAAAGTGGGGAGGCAGCCCTTAGTGACCAATCCAAGTATTTGCATAGGTAGGCCACTGAGCACTCCCAGGGGCTGACAGTCTGAGTAAGCATCATTGTTTTTGTGAACGCAAGGATGCAGATTTTATAGCAGTCAATAGGTCTAAGAAATTTATGGAGTTTTTTTTTTTTTTTGTAACCAGTTTCTGACAGATATTGTAGCAGAGCTTTTGTGCCTTTCCAGGAGGCAGCTTGAGTGCCATTCTGGGAAACTAGTGAGGTCAGCTGTGGGGGCTTCTCCAAAGAGGGTAAACAAATTTTTGAGACTCTAGGAGGTTGATTCTAGGTCACTTCTGAAGAGGGACTGGCTGACAGGAGCCAACCGAAAGCAGAAGAAGACATTCCTAGCTCCAGGCAGGTGTACCATCAGGCTGTGGGTGTCAGAAGACTGAGGCAATGTATATGGAGGGCAATTGTGGCAGCATTGGCAGCTGAGAGATCTTAAACTGGCATTACAGGTAGGAGCTGCATTGTTGAGGGCACAGAGATCTTGCCCAAGGTGATTAACAGTCCGTCAGACTGATGTGTGGCTGGACACCTGTTTGTGTTTCTTGTGACATCTGACAGTAATGGGGGGGTCACGGTGAAGCAGTACGGTTGATGGCTAGGCCTGGAGGCTTTAGTTTATACCTCTGGGAGAAGAGTTTTCAGAATTTCAGGATTGTGGTTATCTGTCTCTGGTTATCTGTGATTATCTGATGCAGGCATCATCTTCTTCTCAGGGAACAGTCACAGTTGAAAGCACAGGGTTAAATGAGAGGGAGGCTGACTAGCTTGGTGCAAAGGAGATGGTTGCTTTTAACTTGAAGAGGAGGTTTCTTCCCAGAAGCAGTATGAGGACTGGCTTATACAGGAATTCACTTTTGGTGAGATGTCCTCTCAGGCTGCAAGTTTGTACCTGACAGAAGGTGTGAGAGGCAAGAGTCCCAGTTGCCCTGATGCCCTGGTTCTATGGGTTCCCAGTGGCCCAGCTGAAGAAGGGAGCCCAGTCTGGCCTAGTCTGAGCCCATCAGACTGAAGAAAGGGTTGTCATCTGGTCCAGGTTGAAGTGTTTGAGACTTTTTACCTTTCTATTTATTTTTTTTTTAATGTCCATAGTCCTTATAACTCACAGCCAGAGGGTATGGTCATCTACCAGACTGGATTTTCTTTCAGACATTGGGTGCTTTTTTTTTTATCAGGTTTCTGGGTAACAGTAGTTGATGAGCTTTTTGCCCCCCTTTGTGATGTCTTTGAGAAGCGCTTGACTGATTTTTAGGTTTCTAGGCAGGGTGAACTTTGGGAAAGGCCATGGCAACTCATTCATCAGGGCTGACAGTCCAATTTTTCCTCAGTCAAAACATGGAATTCAGAAGGAATTGCTGACTGTTATCTTGGGTGGGCATTAGGTGATGCCATCTGACCAGATTAGGTGTAGCTGTGAAGCAGAAGGTTCAGGGGAGGGCCTCTGTGGCTGAATGCAGGCAATGGCTAGCTGGAGCCAGTTCAATTGGCTGGAAGTAGACAAGTCAGGAGCAGGGAGTGAAGCGTGAAGCTATATGTGTTGGCAGCAACTGTGGCAGCCAACGAGGGTGCCAAGGTGGAATTTTCAAGAAGAATGGGCCTTTTTTCATTTTTAACTCTGTAAAAGCCTTTTTCCTGCAGTCAGGGACTGTAGGTTTTGACTAATTAATTCCCATTTCTGGTTCCCTATGTGTGTTGTGCACCTTTGAATGATGGTGCAACAGACAAAGGGTGGGTGCCCCTCAGAAAGAGACCATTCAGATGCCCACCTGGCCGTGCCCCTCATGGGGACTTAGGCACAACTTAGCTAAGGAGGGTGAGAGGCCTCTGTTATGTCATATGTTGATCACCATGGAACCACAGGTGAGGGCCCAATCAGCCACCGCAACCAGTGCTTCCCAGTCTTGGTGCACAGATGAAGCAGACTATTGCTTATACTATCCATTCCACTCACTCACACATTCATTCAGCAGGCATTCAGAGGTTAAACATTCCGACCCCCTTCCCATATGGGTGGTCCTAACAGGAGTTGATCAGACTCTCCCTTCTGCTTGAGCTGAGTAGGACTGACAGACAGACTAATTGGGTGACCCCCGGGGTCTTACCAGAATCAGGCAGGCAGGCAGACGGACAGACAGACAGATAGACAGACTGTGCCATCCTGCCTTTGGGGTCTGATGTTAGCTGCTCAAGTGGGGAGCCAGGAATCCTCCTTCAGAACTCCAAGGGGACTCAAGAAATCTCAAGGGCACACCTACCCATTGGGACCTGGAGAGGTCCTTGCTTCTGCCTAGAGGGCCATGACTGGTGACCAAAGAAGTCAGCATGGTTGGTCTTCCCAGCTGACACACCAGATGCAAGAGCAAGAAGAAACACTGAAACAACACCCAGGATTTGGAGGCGGATTTATTTTACATCGACGGGCAGTAATTGGGATCACTCCCAAAACATCAGGCCCTGATTTCTGGTGGTCTAGGGCTTGTATGGGATAAGCAAGCAGGAAGTACAGAGGCAGAATGGCTTGTCAATTGGGGATTGGTTTATACAATGTGCATCATAGTGACCAGCTATGCATGACAGTGACTAGCTGTTTCTAAAAGACAGAAGCAACCAGAACTGGAAAAGGAACTATTACCTGGGCAACTAAGAAACAAGTATACTGGCTGAGGGGGGCCGTTTTCTGCTACACTATCAATCTAAATGCCTCCAAATTGGAAATTTGTTAAGTAAATTATGAAAATCCACACTATGAATGTAGTGGAACTATTAAAATAGTGGTTGTAAATAGCTTTTTTCATATTGTGAAAATACAACTATAATATAATTTTTAAGGAGAAAAAGTAAGCTAGTAAATTTTCATATTTAACATAAACCCAGCTGTATAAAATGATATGTGTTATGCACAGAAATGAGAAATAAATTAAAAGTTATTTCTGAGTACTAACATTACATTTGACTTTTACTCTATTTCCTTGACTCTAAATATTTTTCCAAATTTTTACAATAATCAAGTAGTTAATCTGTAATTTAAAAAAGAAATGCATGTGTGTGTGTATGTGTGTGTGTCTATTGCTACATACACTGGCTTGCACACTTACCTTCTGTGCTTTGACAAGGAAGCAGAACCAACCTTATATAACCACCAACTCTAGGTGTTACAATCCCAAAAGTCTTATTGCTTTCTTTTTGGAGCAAAAAGAATAACTGTAAATATGTTTTTTCTATTCCTTTTATTCTCTTTCCCAATAGAAAACCACCCACACACCACATAGTCGTACACACACACTCCTACACCCACGATTAAAATCTTTGTGTCCAGGGACCTGAGCTCAAGTAAGATAAAGTGTATGCAAGTCCCTCTCTGAACATTTTCTTGGTCTCTTCCTTTCCTGGCTGTCTCATTTTTACTTTCCTGCTCGCTGCTATCCTTCTTGCATCCAAGTATGTCTGTGGCACAGGAGAGAGTGATGGGTGGAGGTGGGGGAGGGGGCAGCAAGGCAAGATTTCCTTGGCAGGAGCAGAGCAGTGAGGCAAAAGCTGCAGAGATGGGTTCAGGGTAGCTGGAGAAGGGCTGGGGAGGCAGGCCAGAATCATTTGGATTCACTGAAAAGGGCCATTTGGAGCCCAGTAGGCTACCCAGCGGGAAGGCCCTGCATTCCACAGAAGGCGGACTGCAAGGGAGGCCCAGGGCCAAGGCACAGGCCCCAGCGCACAAGAGCAGTGCATGTTGTTCTTTTTCTGTGGGCTGAGGATGCAGCAGCCATTTCCTCTCTGCTTTCTCTATATCCTGACTTTGAGTAAAACAGAGGACACTAATTCCACTGCCTTGGGATGTTATGTAAGTCGGAGGGCCGGGAGTGTGATGAAACACAGAGTGACAGGGACCAAGCCTGGTAGGGACCATGTGCTCTCTGATGAGGCCAGGCACACTTGGTGCCAGTGCTTCTGCCCAGTAGGTATGAGGTCAAGGCTTGCAAGTCCTCCAGTTTTTCCAGGGAACTTGAAAATCCAAAGGATTTCTGAATTTTCAGTGCATGTGTGTGTGTGTGTGTGTGTGTGACACCTTAATTTTTTAAAATGTCAATTTAAAAAGAACCACTGTGTATTCAAATATAACATATCTTCTAGCTGGATTCAACATATGGACTCCTCATTTGGGACTCTGATATAAAACCACGAAAGTCTGCCTCCCTGTGACTGGTAAGAAATGTAGGGTCTCTCTGAAAGGGACACATATTTAATCCTTATTTTGTACACAAATTACTGGAGAGATCATAAGACACCCATGATAAATATTAAGTTGTTCTCTGCCTTCTAGGAGTTTAAAATATTGTTGAAGCAATTTTTTAGGATTTTCACTCAGGAAAGTTAGAGGTGATAGTGCTATGCAGAATTTTGATATCAAGACAGTGAATCAGATCAGATATACCAGAGTCACCTTGAAAAAGAAAGAATGGCTTTCAGGTCTATAGCAAAACTCAATTGTACTAAAACCAGTGGTGTGGAAGTATCCAATGTATTGTTCACCTTTAATATTCCCAGCACTTGGCACATGGTAGATGATGTTCAACAAATATTTCTTGAATAAAAAAAATAAAATTAAGGAGTCATCCGATAGAAAAGGTCAGTCTTCTGAACATAGACAAGGGAGGGAACAAAGACAAATATTTTTACTGTTGACATGACAATATTCAATGCAGAGACACCAACTTGGGGGCCAGAGCATTTGGTCACTACGGTTCCCACTGCTGTTAGGGAGCAAGAGTGTGTAACCAGTTCTCATTGTAACCTATATTATAGTTCACAAGCTGTTTGTCTTCTTTGCTGAAATGTCTGGTGAACCTCCTAATGACCAATTAAGTTTCCTTGACATTTTGATACAGAGAGAAAGGGCCCTAGATAGGAGACTCATACTTGGCTCATGCGAAAGGCCTGTCTCTTCATAATGAGCACTCTGACTTCCACATGGGTGTTTGGATTGTTAGTTTATCTGTCTTCCACCTCCCTGGGTCAGATGCCACATGGAATCCTGTCTTGGTAAGGGGCTCATGATTCTTTTATTCTTGCAACCAGCACCAAGGAACGAGAGACTAGAGGAGTATGACTGACATGATGCTCCGTTGTGATCAGAGGAGGGAGCAATCATTTGTTTTGGGGTAGCCAAAAGTGGCTCTGAAAGGAAGTGGATGTGCTTTTAAAAAGTCACTAGCTTTGGAAAGGTGGAGAGAATGGAGCAAAGATGATGCCAAGTATGGTGCTAAGATCTATTTGCTCTATCAGAAAGTTTGTTTTAGAGGAGAGTGAGACAAATGTTGGCTAGGTCAACATGAAATCCAGGCTGGAGAGTTTGAACCTTATCCAACACACTGATGGGGGAGATACTAAAGTTCAGAGGGAGACAATAACAGAGTGAAATTGGTGTTTGACTTAGATTGTTTGATATGAGGAGGAAGGGCTTCATTGCATCTCATTATTGTTCAGAATTAGTGAATCAATACCGAAATGCTTTGTGAGAGGTCAGTGAAGGGCCTCACCAAGGATGTGAGCTGATTGCAAATACCCTAGGGTCATTCTCCAGGAGACAGGTGGGCAATCCAAAAACACAATTGTCCCTGGGTTGTTGGAATAAGCTCAGAAGGCAACATGAGAAATATTTCCGTGAAATAAGACTCTATCATTATTAATAGCCCTTTTCTGTCATTCTTGATGAAACCAAAGCTTCAGGTTTGTCGTCATAGACAGCATTTCCAACACAGCCGTTTATAGCTTTTAGAAGCATCCAAAGCCTGGATATTAAAGCGATAGACATATGATTTCCAAAAATTTAAAAGGAAAAGACAACTTCCACGGGCTTCCTGACTCAGTTTCATGGAGAATTCAGGGTGAGAGCAGAGATAGTGCTCACTGGGCCACTTAGATTAGCTGGAGAACTTGTACGGGTCAGAAATATCGCGAGCTTTAGCTTAGAACCTGTCTTGAGCACTGAGCCCATTCTTTAAATGAGAAATTGTCTAGAATTCTAATTCATGGAGAAATAAATGGAGAAAAATGTTGAGGCTCTGGATGAAAAGTACAGTATGGGGAAGTCCCTTCTGATGGACCTTAGCCCACGACACTTTCTACAGCTAACAGCTTCCACCTCTGGGAAACCTCAGTCACCTCTGTCCAAGCTCAGATCTTCCTAGCACATGGTAGGAACCCAATGGGGCTAGACTATAGTCTTGCGGAATGGAAATTTAGTTTAGGTGTGACCCAGAATAATAATAGTAATTATAGTCAGACTTCTAGACAACACTTATGTTACATTTAGTATATGCCAAAGATTATTCCAAGCACTTTACATGTATTGCTTTGTTGAATTCCCACAACAACCCATGAGGTTAGGAGCTATTATTACCCCTATTTTAGAGATGAGAAAAGCAACGTCGAAAGAAAAATAGCATTTTGCCCAAGCCAGTAAGTAGTACAGTCAGACTTTTATCCCAGGAAGATAACATTCAGAACCAACCCCCTGAATACCTCAGTCTAATTAATTCTGCCTTATTACCTTGGGTGAGTTATTAAAACATGTAAGGTTCATGCACGAGTGTCTAATTTTAGTTTTATTCCCTTTCTGTAAAAACAGAAGAATGGACAGAGAAATGAACCAAGGTTCAGAAGATTGTGGACCCCAAGCTAGGTTTCTTCCACCCCTTATTGCAACACGAGAAAACTAACAACTCCCCTAATAGCATCAGAGAAACCTGACATCCTGCTCTGTGTTTCACAAGAGGAGGGGCTACAGCATGGAAGTTGTGGCTATAAATATCAGAGTTAATGAGGGAGGACTCCTGGAAACCTAAATGAATCCATTTTATAGCTTTGTCATACATCAGGTTAATATGATTCTGACAAATAATTATATTGAAAACTGGACAGGGATTAAGAATGTTGTTACTCCTTTTGAATGTTACAGTGGAGTCTTCTGGCTAATTAAAGGGTGATGATGCCAGCACTGAAATGCAGAGCAAAACTATAGCAATTTGTGGCATTTAGACAAAGGCACTTTCAGCCTGCACTCGCCCGGCGTAGTCAATGCGATTGTTGTTGTCTGATTCTTTAACAAGCAGAGCAATTCCTTTGTAAGATTATTGTACAGTTGGACCTGGAATGGATACAGATAGAATGGACTATTAATATGGCTTTTTAAAACATTGGATATAAAAGTTTTCATATGGAAGAACATATAGAATGGGTGAGCCCTGAAAACAAGTTTTCAGTTTGAATACGTCAAACCATGATGGCAGCTTCTAGTTTAGCTAGAAGGATGACTTGTTCTCTCTTGGGTTAATTACAGTGGCCTCTGAGGGGAAAGGGCTTCTTACTAAGGGAAAAACCAGACACAGTGTAGCTGTGACATTTACCATCATGTAATTGGGTTGCCCTGAAGTCCTGCAGCTGCGCTCCAGCCTGCAGGGCAGGTACTCCCGGGAAGACTGATCCCAGGGAAGACATTCAAGTTCAGAGCCTCTCCTCCTCTTCAGAGGGCTTTTCTCCAGCAAAGCAGGCTGTTCGGTGCATAAGGGCATGGGCCCAAGGAGGAGCAGCAAGGCTAAAATTCAGCCATTGCTCTGTGCACTCAGCCTCACCACCTGAGGGTTGGGGACATTTCTGAGATGACCAAGGGCATCCTTTGGGTTAGCCACGACTTTGGCTCATTGAGTATGATCAGGACCCACTGTGTGGCTGCTGGAGCAACTTAAAGGCACAGTTCCCCCTTGTCTTTCTAGTTCTCCCAAGCATCCGCCATCTGCCGTCTATTCTTCCGCCCTGTCTGCTTTCATGTGGCACAGAGAGTGAGGAGGAAAACGACTAGTCACATCTGCACTAAGAACAAAAGGCCATTTGCCCTTGACTCTCGTTTACTATTTCTTTTCTTCAATAACATCTTTCCCTTCCTCTTCCCCTACCTCTCTTAGAATCACCACCAATAGGTTTCCAGCTAGAAACTGCAAATGAGACCTTCAAATGTCCACACCAAAACCCTCTTCTCGCAGCCCAAGTCAATCTGGGCCTTGTGCAAAGTGAAACTGCTTTAACAAGAAAGCAACCCGGATGGTGTTCCTCACCAAAACTGAAAGTACACACTTGGTGAACGTGTTTTTCGTTATAACATTTTATAAAGCAGCTCCATGCTGAATTGTTTAGGTAAATTATCATTAAGATAAGTGTGATGATTTCCAGGAGAAAGCAAGCAGGAATGTTGCCATGAGGAAAAAACACCCATTCTTGATGACAGCTGCTCCCTGCTCCCATCCTAAAAGTTGCCAATACTTGGGAGCCTCTTCAGGTCACTGAGCACTGGCCCAGGGACCCTTTATCTGGGACCCTTTTCCCAGTGGCTCACAGTCACTTTCTCCCACCAGTGTAAGCAGAAGCCCTGAGCTAGAGCAAGATCGCCTGAGAAAACAGAGGCACTCAGTCCTCAAACCCAGTATTTGGAGAAAATGTCTTTGTTTTCTTCATTCCCAATCTCGAGAAAGGATAATGCCATATATTTTTCTAAAGAGCACATAAACAGCATAAGACAAACTTATTTTTTCCAGCTAAGCCTCCTGCTTGGCCCCCCAGCCAACTTTCAGCGGCTCATAAAATGAACACAATTCCCACTCGTCCCCCACCCCGGCTCCAAATCTCTCATTACTTGGCTCTGGACAATGGGCAGGTGGTGCTGCACAACAGGGTTTGGATGAGCTCTTTTTTCCGTCCTGGACGGAAGAAGTAGGATTAACTGGAAATCTTCTCTATTATTGAATGACAAGGCAGACAACTGAGAAGTGAGTATGAATTTCATCCTAGAGAGAAGTATGGATGTGACCACTGCTACTTAGCTCTGTAAGGGCAAATCTGGAGTCTTGCACACTGACCACCATCTCATGCATGGTCCAGGCTGGCTTTGTTAGAGGGAAATCAGCAGCTCTAAAAACGTGGCATGGGAGGATGCGAAGCTGGGGATTTGGAAGGATAATGTGGATGTGTTTGAAAATGGGCCCCTGATCTCATATATGAAGCCCTACTGTGAAGCATTACTTATTTTCAGCATTGTTTCCTGAAAATTTGGAAGATTTCAATGAAGTAATCTCAGGAAAGAGAAAACAGATGCAGCTTTTCTATAAAGTTAATAGAGCTTAAATTTCCCTGCTTGGTCGGGCCTCTGTGAGCACCAAAGGCTGCTGGGAGTTGTAGATAGTTCTATAAGGGAGGTAAAGCCAGGTCACAGTTAGAAAATATTTTTGTACAAATATTTGAAAGCTGCTGAAGCTTTTCTGTATAAGCACAGACTCACATAGATGCCAGGTCTCTGTGTAGCTAACTGGTGATCATGAAGTGGCAGTGTCCAAGGACTGGTCCCATTCCCTGGCATCTGCAGGCCCTGAGGCATCTCTGGAACTGGCAGAGGAACAAAGGATTCTGAAGACTGCTCTGCAGGTCTGTATCAAATCCCAAGCTTCCCAGGGGTTTTTTGGTTGTGCAGGGCCCATATTGCCATGAGAAAGAGTGTCCAGTGCATTTGATTCAGTGATTACCCTGTCAGTTAGGTGACAATGAGTAGTGAGGAGACAATCTACACCTCTCCCTACAAGGACATTACAAATAATCCTGGCTCTGAAAGGCCAAAATCCATGCAGAAGTAGCCTCAAAATCCCTGCTGCCACTATTTCCTGAGACATAGATGAGATGAATCCTAGCCCAGGACAGTGCTTCTGGACAGGGAGTGGTTTTTCTTAGAGGAAATCTACATACAGAATTGCCAAGTTAGAATTTGTGAAGGTCTGAGATTTTCTTTTAATTTCAAGCCAAGAAGTTAACTGTTCAGCTGTATTTATATATGTGTTTATAGATTTACATATATGTGTTCATTGATAAATATATAATATACACACATACACACAAATAAATATATAAACTTATATACACATATATTTAAAAAATGAGACCTCTGGGTCTGTGACGAAGACTATTTCTTACTCTTAGTGAGAGCAGCAGTCACAGCAGTGTCCCCCACAGGCCTCTGCAGTGAGGACCAAATGGAACCCAGACCTGCAGCTGGGTCCATTACTGCAGTACTCCATAATTAGGAAGCTCTTCTCTTACATAGGGCTGCAACTGACCTGCATATTCTCCCCCCATGGAGAGAGAAAAATATCATCTCTACTCAGAAATTTAAACTAACATTCTTTGGGTAAAGAAAGAAGAGGTTTTCACCTTTACTACTCTGGAACATCTCCAGGGAGAGCGACGTCTCCAACCTTTACTATCCTGGAACATCTCCTATGCAAACATTTTTAATTTGGATGTAAATATCTTTGCTCAGAGAGCCCTAACCATGAAGAATTAAGTTAGATACTCGTGGAGAATTGTCTACTAACAAATTCATGCAGTTAAAATGAAAATACCCTTCTCACAACATAAATCCCTTTAGATGTACACAATGCTTTGGGAAGATTTTGGGTATCACTCCATTTAGTGGTATTTTGGAGACTAGAAGTAAGGGCAGTAAGAGAAGTGTGATTATCTCCCCCATTTATTCTTTGGTTATTGACCACATGTGGGACACAACATTCTATTAAGGGACATTACATTCCAGGTGTTCGAGACTGTGACCCATCAGTAACTTGAATGGTGGTCTGAGGAATACCCATTGAGCTCTAACAAAGAATACATTATGTTAAAGAACATTGTTCTCAGTGGAAAGTTCAATGAAAGTCATGAGATAAACCCACTCTTTCTCAAAGTACTGTTTCTTAGAAGAATGAGACTCTTAAATCAGAGGAATATTGTCCTTGAAGTACAAGGGTATACTTGCTTATTCTAAAGTGTGGTTGGTTTTATCTTATTGGACCAGTCCCAATAAGACAAACTCTGGGTCCTGAAAATCTTGACTTTCGGCCACACTCTTTAATCAAAATTATTTTGACTTACCTTTCACTGTTCCTTTGTTAATAGCTATCTCCCTGGGCTTTCTAAAAGGTAGAAGGAAAGACTTATTTCTCTTGGGAGAACTCCACCACAGGAATAAATCTCCTTTTTTTTTTTTTTTTGGGTACCGGGGGTCGACCTCAGGACCTCGCACACCAGCAGGCGCCCATGCCGCTGAGCGATATCACCGGCCCTTTTTTTGTATGTGGGTTCCAGGAGTCGAACTCAGGCCCTCGCACTTGCCAGGCAGGCGCTTACCCCACTGAGCCATCTCACCAGCCCAATAAATTCCTTCTTAATTCTGCAGAAAAACAGTTTTGTAGCACCACTAGTCTAGTCTCAGTAAGGGCTGCTCTGCTGCCTGACCCTGCCAAGCCCCTCCTATTTTCAGGTTTCTTCCAACTTTCCTGTTCCACCCCCACCCCACACCTCTTCTATTCCTTCTTCTACATAAGCAGGAAGTGGGTTCTCTAAATCCCTGTTGCAGGTGGCGGGAGTGGAAGTGATATCATGAAGTGTAAAGATAGGGATGCTCTTAGCATGAATCATATAAAATTCTTTTTTTCTATGTAAAAAATGAAACAGTTAAATATTGGCCATTTCATTTTTTCTGCCTAAGGAGGCAATGTAGGGCACACATCAAATTGCCCAAGTCAACTAGATCATCTTAGCCCATGACTTCAGCTTCAGTCACATGGAGTGATTCGCAAGCCTGCCTCTCTACCTCCAACTTCTCTCCTGACCTAATCTACTGGACGCTCCCATTTGGATGTGAAAAATACATGTCAAATTTGGTGTGTTCAAGATGAAATTACCTTTCCTTTCTTAGATCTGCTCATTCTGTATTCCTTATGGCAAACTGCTTCATTATCTACCTCAAATCACTGAGTTCTTTCCAGGGAAACTTCCTGGCTGTTTTCTCCTTAATCTTCCCCTTCCAGTTACACATGTTAATAAATAGATCCTTAATGATGTTTGGTCTGCAGTATTTCCTACTTCTTTACTGCCCTCTTGTAACTCATAATTTCTTACTTGCATTCTAGCAACAGCCTCATTGTCTTCCCTTCCTTCAATTTTCTCACTCTCCAAATCCTACAGAATCCTTCTACCAGAGGAATATTTCTGAAACACAAATATGAATATGTTGTTCTTCTTCCATTCCTTAGAATAGTTGTGACCCACGAGACTTCATATGTCACAGTTCTCAGAAGAGGGTAGAATCTAACCATTGCATTCCTTTAAGGGACAAGTTTCTTAGTGACCAGGATGTTGCTGATGTTTAGTGGGCAAAGTTCAGGGATGCTGAACACCCCAAGATGGGAGGTGCTGTTCTGTCCAGTGAAAAATTGTCCCAGTCCAAAATATTAATAGACCATGAGTTGAAAAGCACAGGTTGGCTTCTGACCATTACTTTAGTCTAATTTCCAGCTACTCAAACTTTTCCCTTTGTGCTGGAGCCCTCTGGGATTTTGCAGTTCCTAGAGATAGTTTTGCCTCTTTTTGCTTCTCCTCCCCTCTCCTACCAGCCCCACTCACCAACTTCTTACTATGCTCACTTCTTCCTACTTATCCTTATAGACTCAGCTTAGGTGTTGCAGGTCTTGGTTCCCTCCTCTCACCCTCTCTCTCCAGCCTGAATCTTGAGGCTTGATTCTCAAAGCATCCTGCACTTAACTTCTCTAGGACTATGTTTAAAGTGTGTTTCACTTGTAAATATCTGCCATTCCACTGTGAGCCCCTAAGGGCAAGACAGTGGTTGGCTTATGTATTCTTAATACGACTAATTCAAAGTGGCTTCTCAAAACAGTATTTTTAAAACCATAGAATATCTTCAATTTTGGGCCAAGATTTTTAAAATCTGAAAAGTAATACATCTGCTGGGTAAAAATTCAAACAGTACAAGAAGAAAGAATATGCAGCATAATGGATGTGGTCACCTCAGTTTGAAGCCAGGCATCACGGCTTGTCTCCACAATATGCGTCCATTTCCATATCTTCATAGAGGAAGTGATAACCAGAGCCACCACGGCAGAGTAATTCCATGCAAATACTCTAGAAATGGAGCTCAAGTTCCCACTCTGCCATCAATCCCTGTGTGACCTTGGTATATATATCCAGTGATATATTTAAAGGTTTTTAAAAAGAAAATGGAAGCAAATTATACATGTTACTTTTTTTAACATCTTAGAGAACTTTGCCTAATAGCACATGGATCTCTGACTCATTTCATCAGGGGGTTCATTATATGGTATTTCTACAAATTATCTAATAGCTTCTTAATGTTTGAGCAGCTCTGCCCTCATACTGATAATTATTTCTAGTTGTTCACTACTCCAATAAAAATACGTTGTTGAATAAATACATTAATCCCAGATATGACTCTCACCCTTAGCAGAAGGAAGCCACAGCTTACTCTCCAAAACCTCAAGGCTTTGGTCTTCATGTTTCTCGGTGGCCTTTAATGGGGCTGTGTGCATGGAGCAGAGATGTGACTGACCTGGGGCCATCTGGTCCCTGCCTTGATTCTCTTTTGAAGCCATTTCACCAGAACAGTGCTCCAGCACTCATAGTCTTTGTCACCTGCAGGGTCTGCATGTACAGCCTGAGTTCTCACAAGTAAATATTTAAGGTACCTGATTACTACAAAGGGAGAAAGTGTGGTACTCTAAGCCCGGAGAGGGTTACAAGTAGGTAGCATGGGAGACACGCTCGTCCATCTTTCCAGAAGGGGGATGTGATTTATAATTGTCAGTAATCTGATAAGAATTTGACAAGTATACAAAATAAGTTATATAAATCATAAAACATAAGTCATGATTGCATTTTCTCTGTGACAACTAAAAACTGAGTGATTTTCATGAATATAGAAAATAAATACGAATCACTATAATGCACAAGTCATTGTTCCCACACCCTCCCTCCCTTGAAAACGTCAGACACACTCTGTGCCCATGCATGGGATGCAGTACGGGAAGTGGAGGAGACTGGAGGTGGTGGAGGCCAGGAAGAAAGACCCCAGATGGAAGAGGTGGGAAAATGTCAAAGAGAACTGCCTGTCCCAGTTTGCCTGGAGCTGCTTCTGCCTGGAGCTAGCTCCACAAGAGAAGCTATTCAGAAAGAAGACCAAAGAAAAGAAAAGTCCTTTATGAGGCTTTCCAGGGTAGACCTTTCTGAAAAGCTGATTGTATTTTTACCCACTTATGTAGTCTATGGTCCAATCAGCACAGAGCCTGAGACCGTAAATCCACATCACAAACCTTTCTGGGATCCCAGTTTTTTTTTCAGACACAAAGTTGCTTGAAATGATACAGCTCCTTTCTGGACAATTGGTTTAGCATGACCCTATGTTTAACTAACTGTCAACTGGATAAATAAAGGCAGGTGTCAGCACCAGGTTCTTAGAATCTATCTTCTGAGGACAGCATAGACAAAGCCCACATGTGCCCTGGAGGAACAGCTAACCATTCCACTCTGTTTTGTACACAATCAACCATTTTTCAATCAGATGGAGGTTTTCCTATTTTTCTTCATCCTAATGCTCCCTTTTTGCACAGTCAGATTGGCTAGGCAGAAGAGCCAGCCTGCTCATCAGTGTCTAGAAATGCCAGATGTACTTTTTTTTTTAAGCCTGGAAGGCATTTCATTGAACCTGGCCAAGTCTCCATGCAGGCGGCTCTGCCCAGCGAGTGGGCCAGGTGCTGCCCACTCCTCAGGCTGTGAGTAGTCACGATCTTGGGTGGGACAGTAAGGGCAGGCGCTTTCCTCACTGCCTCTCTACCTGCAGCAAGCTAGCAAGGAACAGTGGAAAGACGATCTCTGGCAATACTTCTTACAGCTCTTGTGACTTCATTTCTCATAGTTGCCACTTGGTGCCTGTTAGCTACTATTATTAACATTTATGGGCTGGTGAGATGGCTCAGCGGCGTAAGCGTCTGCCTTGCAAGCGCAAGGGCCCGAGTTCGACTCCCGGAACCCACATACGAAAAAGGGGCCGGTGATATCGCTCAGCGGCACGGGTGCCTGTTGGCACGCGAGGTCCTGAGGTCGTCCCCCCGGTACCCACAAAAAAAAAAAAAAAAACATTTATTAGTGATCAAAAGCCACCAAAATTAAGACATCATTATTCACTAGTGCCATGATACTCACAGTGTGTGCACAGATCAGATCTAATCTGTTAGAAAAGCAGATTACCAGGCCCCAGCCCAGATCCACTGCACCAGAATGTCCGTGCCACCGGAGATTCCCGGTTACACCCACGCTCCTGAGGCACTGCTGTCTACACCGCACTTCCTGGCCCCCTGAGAGGGCCCGCCCACCAACTCAACTTTATTCAAAGGACAGTGTCCCCCAGCGTTCTCCGTGTGGTGAACATTTTCCCTACAACCCAAATCTAGGCACAAGGCCAAATCAAATATGAATTTGCTACAGAAAACAGGATAGGATATTTTTTTTTTTTTGTGGGTACCGGGGGGTCGACCTCAGGACCTCGCGCGCCAACAGGCACCCGTGCCACTGAGCGATATCACTGGCCCCTTTTCCGTATGTGGGATCCGGGAGTCGAACTCGGGCCCTTGCGCTTGCAAGGCAGGCGCTTATGCCGCTGAGCCATCTCACCGGCCCAGGATAGGATATTTGACATTGAGTTTTACTATCACTATGTTTAACTCCTGTTTCATAACCATTTGCTTTCCTACTTCTACAGTGTGGGGAATTACTTCAAAACAGTCCACCTCTCCAGCCCCTTTTATATTGTAATCATGGATGGTGAGGCTGCATGGTGGCTTTTTATGAACTTCTCTGCCAAAACTTTGTCTTTAAGGACAGAAGATTCTCTAGCAGACACTCTGTGGGAATCTGCTCCCTTCCCGCCCTGCTTCTGGGATCAGAAGATGGAGCTGGTCACCGCAACAGCCTGGCTCACCCCCTCGGGGAATGCTGCAGGCCCTGTCTTTTCAGTACCCATTTCTTTCAGCTGCACACGCAGGACACCGGGCCATTTGCAGCAGCGATTTCTGAACTGATCTGCAATGCATACTTGCCACAGGGCAGCAACTTCATCGGGGCTGACTTAATTAGAGGCAGAGACAGCTGCGGTTTTTTAAAGGCTCGTTTTCCTGGTCCCAGGCCTCTGGTTACCACATGTGATGCCAGGGAGATCCTGTTTGGAAACAGCGATGCCTCCTGAACTGTGAGCTTTGACTGCAGATGTTTGTACAGAGAGAGCTCAGCTCACGTTCATTTTTTGTAATGATTTTCTGTCTATCCAACTCTCTATTCTAAACAATATGTCCACCATGTGAATCTTTCAGCAAGAGTGATCATCATTAAGCACGCTTGTGTGGGAGCTGTGCAGTTCATGAGCGCCGTGGGAATCACTCCAGAGACCACTGGAATCAGTGGAGGGACTGGCTGTGGGCTTTGGAAGCAGTATGATGCGTTCGCTGAGATTTAGTCATTGGCAAGCTCAAGAAAGCCACCTCAAACTACTTTAGCTTAGCTTGGTAACTGGAAGGAATGGAGGTGGGGTCAGGGGAGTACTCTGGGCAGAAAAAAAAAGTTGCCGAACCAGGGCTTTAGGAACTATAATGAGGGTCTTTGTACTTCTGGAATTTTCTCTCTCTCTTTCTCTTTATTTCTCTCTCTCCAAATCCATGTATCTATGTATCGATATTACACCATACACACTCACCTGCACCCCCCTATTTTTATGTGTACTGGGACAAGATGATGGTGTGCTGGCTTCCTTTATGCCACCAGAGAAGTCACCTACAAGTAGCACTTGGCCTCGTTTTTCCTGTTGAGTGTACACAAGGGGTTAACAAACTACTGGCCTGGTAGTTGCTTGTTATAGTCCCCCAACTATCCACTTAACAAGTTAGAAAGTGTTTTAAATTTTTATGGGTTAAAAAAAAGCAAGCCAAAAATAAAAGTCTATGAGACAGGACCATTTGTAAATCCTATATACTCTCTAACCTTATACAGCAAATGTCTGCTGGCTCTGGTGAGAGACAGTCCCTCATCTTCTCTACCAAGTCTAACAGAAATGAGTCAAGAAGACATGAATGTCCTCATCAGCGTGGCAAAGGAGACTGGGGGTTCTGGCTAGGCTTGAATCCTGTGACCCCTGAGTACCTGAAGGCAGGACAAGAGCTTTCTCAAGAAAAAGCAGATGATAGCTACCAAAAGAAAAATGAAAAAAATTGATGGACACCCCCAGGAGTTTCCCTGTAGGAAACACATGTTGTTCTTAAAAGAGGATCATTTCCAAAGGCTAGGCAGCACGGAAGGATGGAGAAGAACACTGGGACATGCAACGGGGGAAACTTAGGTCTGAGGCAGTAGGGGAGAAACCCTTAACTAAATCTATAGAAGCCCATGAGAGGGAAGAACACAGAATCTACCCACCTGCAGCCTGGGGTTGGAAAGGAAGCTTAATTTTCCTGTCCTTCCAGTTTCCTGCCAAGGTCTCCCAAACCCAACTGAAAATCAGAGGGCAAGTCCAAGATGGCAGTCTCCAGGCACAGAGCATGTGGAGAAGTGTGCACAGTGCATCAGGAGGAGCAAATGGAAGCACTGCAGACATGATGTCCCCCCAGACAGCAAGGCACACATCCTGACTCTATTCTGGGTGGGCTTCACGGGCCAACAACCTGTACAGTCACAGTGGTCTGAACTTATAAGTTCCCTACATTTGGTTTAATACTCTGCTGTCTCCATCTTGGAATTCTTTTTTTTTTTTTTTTTTTTTTTTTTGTGGGTACCAGGGGGACGACCTCAGGACCTCGCGTGCCAACAGGCACCCGTGCCGCTGAGCGATATCACCGGCCCCTTTTTCGTATGTGGGTTCCGGGAGTCGAACTCGGGCCCTCGCGCTTGCAAGGCAGGCGCTTACGCCGCTGAGCCATCTCACCGGCCCTCCATCTTGGAATTCTTAACAGCGTTTGAACAAGGGGCCCACATTTTTCTTCTGTACTCGGCCCCACAATTTACATAGAGTTTCCTAACTCTATTCTTCAGACTATATACCCTCGAGTAATTATTCTCTCCCCGATGTTCAGTTTCCTCATCTATAAAATGAATTTAATAAAATCTTCCCTCAAAGAGTGAATGTGATTTGTATACTAAAGGTTGGCTACAAGTCATCCACAAAAAAAGGTGTCTTTCCTTCCCCCACCCCTACCTCCAATGCTTATTCTCCCTCTTCTTTAGCGAAGACCTCCAAGCAGCCAAATGAGAAAAGAAGATAATGCACCAAAACTTGGGGAACAAACTGGCTATGCTATCCAATTGAACAGAATCTGGTCCATCACAGGCCACAAGCTGATCAGAAGAAAAGTTAAGGGGAGGGGTAATTGATTGTTTGGGATTCTGGTCTTTAACAGACTGTGAGACAGGACCTTAAGAACCCCCTCTTTCCTTTGTTTGTCTTATGAGGAACTGGAAGTCCATAAATATCAAAAACCTAGGCCAAGGTCATAGATGTGAGGAGTGTAAAGCTTTCCCTCAACCCAGGACCCTGAGGCCTAATCCAGTGGGCTTTGGGCTAATTGCATATTCATTATCACCTTGGAAAGTGGGTGTGGCTTGACTTAATTATAAGGCTTGGGAATTATTATTAGTTTGTTGTGGCACAAATCATCCTTTTTCAATTTTCTTTTCTCTTCTCCCCTCCAAAAAATTCTCTTACACTTTCTTCTTCTGCACTTCCAAATCAAAGAAATCAGGATTTTATTTCCTTGGGGGAACATCCTAGCACAGGCAGGGGTGCTATGTGCTTTAACAGAAGGGTCTCAGATTCCATGATGAAGCTTAGGATCATGATAAGAGCAGAATTCCCTGAACACACCCCAGCACTTAATGAACCAGGTTGGAAATTTTATTTTTCTCCACTTACTGACTGGGCTTTAAAATGCTCAGTGTTCTTTGTGTCTCGTTTAAGTGAAATAACTCCATTGTTATTGACTCAAAGATTTTCTGCCTGCCTATATTGCTAAAGGCTTTTTGCAATTCTCATCAGGGAATTTTTTATTTTTTAGATGCAAAATTGTCTTATATCCCAGGGCAAGCTTTAATCCTGTGAGAACAGTCAGTTTCTCCTGGCAACATTGAGGGTACTAGATGAACAGGGGTCAGCTGGGTAGTTAGAAGAGTAGCCTTGGTAATCCATGAAACAAAGCTGGGAATTCTCTGAAGAGTGTTCAGCAAAGATACTATAGTTTGAAGTGAATAGGAATGGTTTTGTTCACAGGTGCTGCCTTGCTGTTGGATTCAAAGAGTGTTCAGCTCCTTAAAAGAACATCAATGTCTTTCTTGAAAATTAAACACACACAAGTCTTCTTTTCTGCCTGTATTGAGCATGACTTGACTGTAGAAGAGTTCATCGTGCCTGAAAATATGTATTTTTGCCTTTGATCCAAAGCAAGTACTACATAGGAATAAAGATGTCACACTGCCTGTCTTTGGTGAAATAAATTGCCTAGGATTCTGCTTCAGAAAGATCAAAAACAGATCCAAATGCTCTGTAAAGTGAGGCTGGGAGTTGGGGCTGTGGGTTGGAAGGCAAAGGTGCTGTCCCCTTCGCTTCTCAACTTTATCGCTAGCCCACGTTTGTGACCTGAGGCAAGGCATTTAATCTCTTTGTACCTTTACTCCTCCACTTGAAAATCTGGGATAATACTTGATGCCTACCTAACCTCAAAGGGACATGTAAGGATTAGCCAATTAGAGTTTGCCAAATGCTTGGCAATCAATGGAGGGAAAAAATCTATACAAATACAAAGTATTGTTATCAAACTCCCCTGTCTTCCTCTTCTCTCTTCTTTCCACTCCTACTTTTCCCTTCCTCTTTCAAAGGATTGTGGTCCAAGGGCACCCAGTGAGCACTACCTGTGGTTTTACTTTGGGTTGCTATTCTGGAAAATGGCTATCTCCTATTATTAAATGATTTTTTTTAGACTGGTCCTATCTATACCACTAGAGGTTTCCAAATAAACAACCTTGGCTTTCAGTGAGGCACACCGGGAAGGTTTTCCTTTAGCAGCCTGTAGTAAGTAGAATTTGGAAATACTCGTCCATTAGGGATTCAAAGCTAGTGAAGCAGAAAAATAAAGTCAATTTAGAACCCTTGTTACAATCTTTCAGTTAATTCCCCTTTTAGCCAAAGCAATAATAATATTTATATTTCATAAACATTTCCCCTCTGGTTATTATAGCCACCTGTAAAATAAGTATAGCATAACCTTATCACACTACACTCATTTTACAGTTGATAAAATTAAGATACAGAGATGTTCAGTGATTTGCTCCACATAATTTAGTTAATGAGTAGCAAAGCCAGGACTGGACTCCAAATTTCTATGTCTTCTTGCGACAAGGGCAGTGGGTTTTCCCACTACGCCTTGCATCTATCCTATGACTGTGGGCCAAATGTTAAAACTCCAACTGTTGTTGCTTTAGTACCCTTGCCGTTACTGCATAGACCTTTTAGACTTCTGCAGTTTATCTAATTTCTGCATGCAAAACCTCTTGGAAAGCCCAGGACAGACTGTTCTTTCCAAGACCAGTTTCCTTGTTCTTTGGGACAGTTTAATGCCAAATGCTCAGAGCTGCCTCAGGAGAACTGGGAAGTCAGAACTTGGAATAGCAGGACCAGTTTTGTCTCTCAGAATGGCTACTCTAATTTTACCCATGCTGTTGCTCCATTTTTAGAATGGAGGAAACAGCCCATCTATCAGTAATATTTGGTAGGTCCAGATACAGACATCCAAAATCATGTTTCTCTTGTGGGATGTAATGGAGGTTGTGATATGACTAGATCCCTCTTTCAGGACTAAAGCCCTTATTCCCTCAGATTCTGGTAAGTTCTGGCTGATTTCCTTTCTAAGAATTGGCAACAGACAAAGCATTGTTACCCTACCTCCCTGGAAGCAGGATGTTTGATGGGAAGGGAAGGGGCTTACGTCACACACCTTGCCTTGGTAAAGGGCAACTCTGAAAGAACATGCAATCTGCAGAGCTCCTCATAAGCTTTGGATGAGGCTTTTGTTATACATGTAATCGCATTACACTTCAATTTCTTCTTAGGCACAATCTTTTTCTTTCACCTCTTAAGGTTATTGTTTCCAAAAGTATGTTTGCAATAAACATCCTGCACACACATCTAGGGACACCAGAGTCTGTTTCCTAGGGAACGTGACCTGCCACACATGGTGCCAGAAATGTCCTAAGCAAGCAAACTTCAGCCTGCTGGAAATGATGACTCTATTACTCCTGGGAGATGAAGCACTGTCAGCCCGTGGCTTGTATTGGCAATACAATGGTTAAAATTTTACTACTGGTGAAATAGGATGGGATACTGGTAGAAGGGAATGCATCAGCAAGTACACCATTTCTTGCATCTGAGAATTCTGTGGCAGGCAGAATAATAAAGACTTTAGAGTTGGACGGCTATTGCCATTCATACTCTTAGAGACAGTCTAGGGCCTAGAGAAAGTCAGTGAAAAGTCTGAAAGCGACTAACCCCCAATGTTAGCAAAGTGTGAAAGCCAGAAGGCTTCCTTGGCAGTAGACACTCATCTCCACAGCAGGAAGGCAGAAAAAATCTGAAGATTGGGACCAGGAGTTAAGTATAAAAATAGCAGAAAATAGATGCACCTTGAGACCATAATGTTTAGTGAAATAAATCAGACACACAAGCTTAAATATCACATGATTTCTCTTATATAAGAAACCCAAAACACATATAAAGAGTAAATAAAAGATAGCTAATAAGAGGTAGGGAGCTAGGTCTTTCTCAAAGAGCAAGAGGATGGTGGGAAAGGGGAGGAAAGGAAGGGAAAGGGGATAAGAAAAGGAATTAAAATGTGTTATGTGCCGGGCATGGTAGTGCACGCCTGTAATCCCAGCACTCTAAAGGATGAGGCAGGAGGATCGCTGCAAGTTCCAGGCAAGCCTGGGCTACATAGTGAGTTCAAGGCCATCCTGAACTATACAGCAAGATCCTGTCTCAAAAAAAAAAAAAGATGTGTTATGTGCATGTACCAACTCCACACAAGGAATGTAAGCATTATGTACTGCAAACATAATACCAAAAAAAAAGCAAAACAAAAACAAAAAGGAAGAGGATTAAGAGATGGATAGTGGGGGAAGGGAGGGAAGGGAAAGGGAATTTAAGAACAGAATTACCATAGAGAAGTATTAAAATAAATTTACGGGCCGGTGAGATGGCTCAGTGGCTTAAGCGCCTGCCCAGCAAGCGCGAGGGCCCGAGTTTGACTCCCGGAACCCACATACGAGAAAGGGGCCGGTGATATCGCTCAGCGGCAAGGGCGCCTCCTGGCGCACGAGGTCCTGAGGTCGACCCCCTGGTACCCACAAAAAAAAAATAAAAAGAACAGAATTAAAATGTGTTATGTATATGTATCAACTCCCCCAAGGAATGTAAACATCATGTACTAGGAACATGTATTTAAAAAAAAAATACTGTAGCAGAACTGCACGAGGATTGAAATCTCAACTTGATAGGTTGGCTACATAGTGGTCACGGCCCTGTTTGGGAAAAAGTGGGACTCTGAGATCTAAGATTAGAAATAAAAATCCTCAGATTCTTCTGGGATCTCTGGAACCAGGGGGAAAATCTCACTCCTTCCTGTTAAAAGCTAGTGCTTCCTCCTTGCTTGAAAATGTTGTAGAAGCCTCTAATTTGTAAAACAACATGGACCTCTCAGATCTCCACCCTCTTAATCACCAGAGGAATAATTTCGGGCCAAGCCACGATGTAACCCAGCTGGGGTAGTACTGGGACTACAATGCAACACACCTAAGGAGCCAACAGACCAACATTAACTGGCAAAGCCCAGCAGAATATAAATGGGCTAGATTCTGGGACATGCTGGATGAAGAGAAGTGAGAGATAAAGTTGGATAAAAAGTAGTTAATGATCTGATCACTTGTCCTCAATATAGGACTTTAGATCCTGGCAAGAACCTTAAGAAATGTACCAACATTGTTAGGGTAAATGATGGAGGAATGAATCAAAAGTTTCAGGAAAGTAAGCAGACTGTAGTGACAAGATTATGTAATGTCAGAAAATCTGTTAGCTGATTGTGCGTTATGGTTTTTGTCTAGATGTCCCCCAAAGCTTCATGCAGTCACGGGGGGCAAGCTTTTCAGAGGAGGTTGACTCTAGAGTTTGTGATTGATTCATGGTCCAATGCTGGGATTAAGGGTGTGAGTGCTACACCTGCCCTAGGGCGGGTAGCCTGCACACAATATAGGTGACAGAAAGAGCCTTCTCTCTCTCCTCTCTTGTTGCTTTTGCCATCTTCCTCCACCATGAACTGTTGCCCCTCTGCCATGTGCCACCCTGCCTTGCAGCCAGCCAATTATGGACTGAAACCTCTACAAACTGTGAGCTAAATAAACCTTTCCTCCTTTAACTTTGGGTGTTGTGTATTCTGTCTCAGCAATGAGAGAAAAGTAACTAAGACATTATGTTCACTGAGAGAGTTGAAAGAACATTCTATTTACCAAAGCAAAATATAATATGCTGGGGGCACCAGCATTGTTACAAATCTCAGTGGTGGAGCCAGGGATTTAGCTCAGTGGCACAGCACCTGCCTGGTGAGTGTGAGGTCCTGAGTTCAATTCCCGATACAAAAAAAATCTCAGTGGTAGCTGAACTCTAGACCAGAATTGGTTTTAAAAGGTGCTGTGGCAGAACTAGCTCTTAGATACCAAAGCATTGATAGATTCCTGGATTTTAAAAAAGTGGAGGCCAGGTAGTAACCTTTAACTATCAAACCACAATGAGATCAATTATTGTAGAGTGGCCAGGCTAGGGAGGGTGGTATGATTCACACAGTGCTGTGAAGACAGTTACTAGAATAGAGCATTTCGAAGCTCAAATGAAATGAAGAGTCAACAAGGCTATTCCTCAATCCGTACAACAAAAAGAAACAAAGGCTGAGGGCTGGTGCTTCAGTAAAATGTTATGTTCCCTTGAGGATTTTCTGGACCTGAACCTTTTCTGAAAAGGTTGGGTTTCATGAGGAAGAAATCCTGCAAAGTCATCACAAGTATTTATTCTAATAATTCTCCCAGTCTGTCTGCAAAAGAACCTGCTATCATCTCCTCAGTGACCATATACTAGGGTATGGTGTACTTTTCCCCATTTTAAGAACTATGTGTTGACATCTATAGTTGGGGACCTAAAACATTGTTAGGTGTATACCCATACCTCTGTATAAAAGGACACAACTGAGGACCAGTTCATAAATGGCACCCTAGCTAAAAATTGGCTCATAGTATTTCAACTTAGTGTATGGACTCAACCAGTGGTCATGTCTCCAGTCTCTGAATGCACCATTGCAATAAGGAGTTGACCTCTATGTTGGTTTCTTGGTCTGTGGATTAAGAATGATCATAGTGAGAAAGGCCAAATAAAGCCTTCAACAGTTCCCCCTACTCTAGACAAAATATTACATGAAAAACAATTTTGCATCCTGGGGGAAATGACAGATTAGTGTCAGTCTTGAAGACCTAAATGATATAAGGTTGGTGGCCACCACCATGTAATTGACCTTACTGCCACATACATAAGCCAAGTGGATTCTGCAGTATGACTAGGGAACTATCAAAAACTCAACCAAATAGCCCCAATTACAGCTGCTATGTGAAATGTGGTAACTTTGTTAGAACAAATTAGCATGGTGTCTAATATGTGGTGTGAAATAATGAGAAATACATATATTGGTCTCTGCCTCCAGCCCCTGGCACAAACTCTAAAACCCTTGTAATTTCCTGAGCAAAAGGAGTGCTAGAGATAAATTTGGTCTTTGACTACGGTTCCTGACACAGAGCTCCTAATTCCTTGGAATTTCCTGGGTTATAGAGGCATATTCTAATGAGGTGATGCTTGGTGGCCTCTGGGCAGCCTCGGGATTAGGTTCTAGGCCCATCACACATTTTATAATAGCGCTCTGACCATCTGTTATTACTGTGTTCAAATCTTGACTTGAAACAATAATCACTTTATTTACGGTTTCAATGAGGCAGGAATTGAGGAAAGTCTCATCCAGGAGAGTCTGGTTTTGGTTTCCTATGGTTAGACTTAGATAGTGGAGGGGTAGAAGGAAACAGCCAGGGAGCAGTAAGAGCACTATTTTATAAAACCTAACAGCATATTATCTAGACTGCTTGAATCTGTTTTCCCAAGGCTGCAGTCCTAATTAGCCATAAATAAATGTAATTTTCTTTGTTCTTGACTAGGTTGAGTTTATTCTCTGTTGACATTTTTCAGTCAAATTCCTTTGGATGCAAGGAATACTCATTCATGTTACCAAAGTTTGCCAGGGGGGAAAAAAACAAAATAAACTAGAGCGGCAGCTACCCGCCAGGTCACTGAGGTCATGCAGTCTCCCTCCAGCACTCTTGAATCTATCCAATGTGGTTATTCCCTACATTTCCATTCTCATTCTTGCTCCCTATCCGCCTTCTGCTGTCTCTCTGTCCTGTCCTTGTCACCTCCACTCATACATTTTGCTGTCAGAGGGTTTAAAACCAGCATCTTGGCCTTTCCAGCGTCTCTCTATTAGATTAAGACATTTCAATGTCAGCCCTCACCTTTTCCTATTCCTTAGGAATTTCCTGATTCAAATTCCCAGGAAAGGAAAAATTTGCTGGCCTCAGAGTGGATTGTCTGCTTTTTGGTTGGTCACATTCTTTTTCTTACTGGTTTAGCAGCCACTCTTGTGTAAAGAAAAGCTCGGCTCCTAGGAATTCAAGCTGGAAAGAAAAGGCAGGTAGGCCGGTGTGGATGTCGACCTCCAAAGGATTGTGATGTGAATCAATTTCAAAAAAAAGAAAAGTGAAAGACCTTTAAAACATGAAGTGTTTTAAGATGTGATATTGTATTTTTTTATTCAAATGTCTCTGTAGACTCATTTTTAAGAAATCATTATATCAAGTTAATAATTTTGGTAATTAATCTGGCAAACTGATATTTAAAGATTAATGTTTTGCCTCTATAAATGCTTATTTCAACTTTCTTCCTTGCCATTCAGTCACATGCTAGCTATGTCAGGACCTCCAGGAGTTGAGACTGAATCAAGTTTCAAGCAATGAGGCACCCAAATGAATGCTGTGCTGAAATATAGATTTTGGTATTGTATTTTCTTGGATTCTTTTTAAAAGGGGGGAAACTCAGAAATTATTCTTTGTTTGATAATAATAAAGGTTTGAAAATGCATCTGTTTCTAACTGCATGTGGTATCTACTCAAATCCGTATTGGAAAATTACACTGTAAATGCTTCGTAGGCTTTTTTTTTTTTTTACCCACTCATTTTCAGTCTCTCACAGTGTCTCACTTCTTAATCAATTCCTATTTTCTCAACATGGGCTGCATTGCCACCAAGCCATCAAATAATAATTTTTTTAGAACTCAAAGTGAAAAAAAAAAAAAACCCACAAACAACCAAATAAACAAACAAGAATAAAATTCAGGAAGATTTTGCACCTATACCAGTACGCAAGGCATCTTACCACACTGGTGACTGAATTCAGATAGGCATCTGAGATGCCAGTGGAAATTTTATAATTCAAGATTTTTAAGAATATGAAATGAATTTCCTTTCCCTTGTTTTCTGGAAAGCCTGCAAATACCAGATCCAATTACAAGAGAGATATAATTTCCCTTTGGGTCTATGACACAGCACAACAATTATCTGTGGATGCTTAAAAAAAAATTCTTAACATAGAATTCTCTTGGTTCATACCAGATAAAAGTGGCCAGGAAAGGATGCCATGGTTGGCATCATCGGCTGACATTCATGCATGATTCAGCACCTCTAGACAACGATTGGTGGGAGTCTGTTTTTCCTTTACAAGCCAGTCTCTGTCTTATTGCTAGAAACTGAAAGCATCCGAATTCCCAGCTTTTACAGATGGCTACTTCCTGTAACACCCAGCACCCAGAAGCAATCCAGAGAGCCCTGTGGGTGTTTCCGCACATTGTAGAGATGAGGGATCCAGGTGATTGACAAATTCTCACTTGTCCTCTGGCTGCTTTTGCTTCTGTTGATGCATCCTCTGTGTTTATATGGTGATTAGGTTGACAATTGCATCAAAAATAATCCATCTTATTTGACTGTCTTAACATTTTGGCTATTTTAGTTGTTAAGGCAACCAGATCTGATGAAGTATTCACTCATCAATTTGATGTTCAGCAATTGTCTGTCATGATTCTGAAGTTGGAGAAAAAAATAAAAATCAACTGTCAAAACAATCAATCCAAAACAGTCAACCCATTGTGAGTTTCTCCCTGACACCAGCAAGCAGTGCTTTTCCTCCTCCCTCCCCGTTCTTTTTTCTTCCTCCTCCTCTCCTTGGATCTGTCCCCCCACAAATAGTTTCTCTCCTCCAGTGATGCTGATGAGCTGCAAAGGAGGGAGATATTTTAGGTTTGCAATGACTTACATTTTCCTAAAAGGGTTCCCTTTCCTTTGCTTTGATGTTGATTTTTTTTGTTGTTGTTGTTGCTATTGAGAAGTCCTAAATGGATGAATATACTATAGACCTATAAGACCTTTATCTCTGTGGAGAATTTAGGCAGAACCAACCTTTCCTTTCTCTTTCAGGATCCATTTCACTTTTCAGAGCGCACAGTTCCTAAGCCAGCAAGAGGCAGTTGCTTGCAGAATCCCTTCCTGTCCATGAGCTGGCTCCAACCTCCCTGGAACAGCAGAGCTCCAAGTTTGGCCCTGGTGTGGGATGTGGTTGGCTTTCCAAGTTGGGAAATGTGTTAGTAATTACTTTTTACTGCTGTCTCCATTTGAGTTTTCAGACTTATTCCTCCCAGCCTGTGTTTCTCAACCCAGCTTCCTACCTCATCCTAACTGCTGATTTAACCCTGGTTTCCTTCCACCAGAAACATTTGACCTTGTGCAAGAACTTGGCATCAGCTTCTCTCCTCCCACTTCCCCAGAAGGGAAGTGCTGGACTAGGATAATTAGCATGAGCAGGCAGTGCTGCCAGGCTGCCTGCCCATGTGCATGGGGCTCCATCTGGTGCAACAGTAGCCCCCTTTGCTGGACAAAAGGGTGGTGGCCACTGGTTGCCAGGAGACCTTGTCTAACATTTTGCTTCAAGATGGTGTTACCAGGGATGTGGCCTAAGCCAATTAATTCCTTCAGTTGAAAAAAAAAAAATGTATAGGAAAAAGTGT
Source organism: Erethizon dorsatum (assembly GCA_028451465.1). Classification (NCBI taxonomy): domain Eukaryota; kingdom Metazoa; phylum Chordata; class Mammalia; order Rodentia; family Erethizontidae; genus Erethizon; species Erethizon dorsatum. The sequence continues at coordinate 73,694,334 of CM051831.1, forward strand.
AGAAGAAATGAAGCCTCCTCAGTCCACATATTACAGCTTTAGATTTGAAAGGGCGCTGTTGATTTTTTTTTTTTTTTTTTTTTAATGAAGGAAGAGTATTTGGTGCTAATTGAGAATCTGGAAAGGGTTATAAGGAAACTAGAAGTTGTTAACCTGCTTAAGAGACCAAACTTTGCAATCACTTAAAAATGCCCATTTCTTCCTTCTGTTGATAAGCTGATTAGGTATCACTTTTGTCTCCTCATTAATTAAGATGTTCAGGACAAATATAGAGTATAGTCTGGTAAGTGAAATACCATCATATATGTACTTGAAAATAATAGCACTTCAGTTCTTTGAAAATTAGTCCTTGATTTCATATTTCCACTAACCCATTCCTCTCCTTTATTACACTGAATGAGTGGGGGATCACAGTATAGGTCTGCAACTATCTATTCTCAGAGTTTATAGGCTATAACTATCTTTGTAAACTGTCTCAGGCTATATAGAGTTTTGGTACAGAGCTAGAAATTAGTTGGGCATAGATGGCATTATCCATGGTTTATGGGTAGGAACTTTGACGCTAGTCATTTATAATACACATTCAATGTAATACAGACCAGGAAGGGGTCTATGCAGTACACAATTGTGTATTCCATTCTCTCCTGGTATTTATTGGGGAAGAGGAAGGAAAAGATATACAGTAGGTAGCAGCTCTGTGTATTAGGAGATGCATATCCAGAGAAAGTATTTCCTCATATTATTTCAATCTCTAAGATAAATGAAAGTTGGGACTATTTGTCTAATAATGAAGTTTTTTCCCTGCTCCTGCTTTGGAGGACCAGTTCATTAATAAAACAAGTTTTCAGTAATGAATACAGCTGGAAAGAGTGGCAGTGGGAGCAAGGCCTCAGACTCAAGCTAAAGCCCTGGCTTGATTATTGGTTTTGCCATTTATTAACTATAAGCCTGTCAAATTAAAAATTTTAATAAATTAAAAACTGGCAGTTATACAAATATACAAATAGTATATGTCAAATTTTATTTTATCTATTAATAAAGGAAGCTTTAGGATTGTAAAACTAGTTCTAGAATAGGAGAGACAATGTTTATATCTATAGGTAGGTACATGGCTAGATAGGAGGATAGATTAATTGATATGTCTTAGAAATTATGCTTTCTATTGGACAAAAGTCATTTGCATTTTATCAGACAAAAATATACAGGGTAACCATAGTTTCACAGAATCTGGTCCCAATAAGTGACAAAGAGTTGAGCCAAACGAAAGCATATTCCTTTAGAGAATAATAGTCCATGTGGTCCAGTATGCTACTGAAAGAACATATTTCTGCCTTATTTTCAGGTACGGGGTAAGTTTTCTCAAATAGAATTTAGGTCAAATTACATCATCTTTCTGAACCACGTTATTTTTATCAATAAAATGGGAATAACAATATACACCTAAGGGTTGTTGCACGATCTATATGAAATTATACATCTAAAGTATTTCCTACAATACTTCCATAATCTTTCATTCCATATTATCTGACCCTGTGGCAACGGGATCTCTTTCAAGTGGCACTTCCACATATTACCAAAATAATAATTGGTTATGATGATGATCCTGAAATTCTTCACAGCCTTTTGTGTCGTTGCAGATAAAACTATGTGCTCAGCATAGTCTTAATCTGAAGTATAATTTATTGTGTACTATTTCTTCCAACGAAGTAGACTATGAACCTTGGACCTTATGAACAGAATTTGACTCAGTTAAAATATCCAGTTTTTAAAAAAATATTTTCTAGATTATTAAGCATAAGAGAAAATTCTAGCAAGGGTTTTTACCTGTAATACCAACTTGAATTCAGAAGTGCCTATGTTAAGAGATGGATTTGAACAACGTTCTCTAAATTTTCTTCCTATTCTAAGATTTTATGATAAATAAATGGGAAGGGATAACTAAGGAAAAAAATAACATGTGATAGGAGAAAGCCCATGAATTTCAGTCCTCAGAAAATAAGAATTACAGTTTCTATTTAAAATAATGACTATTAAAAATAATGACTATGATATTTTTATTTCCTTAAAGACATGTAATTATGAACAATTTCAAATATATAGACAATAACAAAACTCTCAAGTACTTGCCTCCCAGATTTAACTCTTAATTCTCGTCACATCTCCTTGATATTATTTTTTTAAAGAAAGAAGATAAAACTAAATATCTTTTCCTATCCTCCACCCTCTCCCTGATCTCATCCCCCCAAGGCTATTATGTGAGGTTGATCTATATCCTCATGGCAATATTACATGTCCATAACTATATGTAATATAGTTTGGTGAGATTTTAGACTTTACTCAAGTGGTATCATATGGTATATATACTATTCAACTTATCTAGTTTTCAGCAATGTTTGGTTTTTTAACTTTATCCCTGTGGATATACCTAGCTCTACTTTACCTTGTATTCCAGACTGCAATTATCTCCAATTCATTGAATCATTTCTTTATTGAGTTATTATCACCAATGTTTTGCTGAAACGACTCTGCAAAAAATATTTTTATGTGCATGAAAGATTTTGTGGATTATAGGGTGTGTGGGATTAACTAATGGTCAATTTGTAACACCCAGCTGAACTGAGTCAGTGTGGCTCTGGGTGTGGAAGACCCACCTGAGGATTGTTGCCAATAGCAGAAAAGGAGAACTGGAGGGGAATATGGTGTGCCGTTGATTCTCCTGGAGAGGCCCCGGCTGGTTTTCCTGATAGGAATTTGGCTGTTCTCATCAGAGGAGGATCTCAGGTCCTCACTGTCACTAGGGATGGCTGCTATTCTCTTTGGGGGAGCTCTGGTCTTTGCTTTGAGCATGGCCTCCTGCCTCCAGTGCAGACCCCTCAGCCTTCTGGCACAGAACCTTTATTATAAAATAATCCTATAAATTATGTGTCCTGTACTAAATCTATTCCCTAGCAAATTCTGACAACAACATAGGGGATGTATGTGTTTTGTTAATTCTCATTCCTGAAGTACCATCCAAAGTGACCGTATTGATTTACATGCCTACTAGCATACATGTTTCATATGATTATGGCTATGTGACTTGCCTTTGCAATGAACTGGCTGTTCCTAATCTGAGCCCATTTTCCTATTGGGTTGTTACATTTTTCTATATTAATTTGCAAATATATATACTTTTGTAGTTATATACATTGAAAACATATTGTCTCATGTGTATATGTGTAATATATATATATATATATGTGTGTAATATATATGTTTTCCTTTTATGGTTATATGCACTGAAAATATTTTCTTCTAGTATTTGCATTCTAGTTTTGACTAGTTTATGTAACATGTATTCTCCTAACTTGAATGTAGTTGATTTTCCTCTTTGGGGAGGCAGTAGAGAGCAGTGGCTCTACACCCAGAATGCCTGGGTTGAACTGACACCTCTACCACTTACTATGCAGTTTAAGAAAGCTAACACTCTCCCCAGGTCTCAGTCTTTTATAAAGATTATAATAATAATTGCTTCATGAAGTTTCCATGAGGAGTACGTGAGTTAGTATATATTACGTACTAAAAATATTGTGTAATATATAAAATAACTCAATTAAATACTGGTTTAATACCATTTTACTTTATGGCTTGTATGTCTTCAGTCTCATTGAGGAAATATTCATCTTCCCTGATGAATATAAAAGCAGTCTCTTAAATTTTCTATAGTATTTCAAAATTTTGCTTCTGTATAGATCCAAATGGAGCTTACTTCTAAATGTGTATGTGTAAGAAGTCTATTTGTTCTCACATGGATAGCCATTTTTTAGCAGCATTTTTCTTTGGCTTATCTTCTCTTCACAATGTACCTTTGTCATGGACTCAGTGGGCTCTTGATTCTGTGCCAGTCATCTGTTTGTCAATACCATTCTGCCTTCATTACTGTAGCTTTATAATACATCTACAGATATGGTAATTAAAAGTTTTAAATTTTGCTTCTGTATGAATCCATATGGAATTTATTTTTAAGTGTGGTGTGTGTAGGAAGTCTATTTTTTCTCACATAGATAGCCATTTTTTAGCAGCATTTATTGATAGCTTATCTTTTCCTCACAATGTACCTCTGTTATTCAATGGATTTCCCATTCTGTTCCAATAGTCCATCTGCCAAAACCATACTGCTTTAATTACTATAGCTTTATACTACACCTGAGTATATGGAATTATGAGTCTTACTGCTTTATTCTTTTTCAAAATTACTTTGTCTATGCCTGGCCTTTTGCTATTACACATGAATTTTGGGTCATATTTTAAACTCTGTGAAAAGTCCAATCAGCTCACTTTGAAGTTTCAATTATAAGGCTGGATTGCATCCTAAAAAAGTAATTGTTAAGAAACTAGAAACTTAACATCTAAGAGACTAGATGTTAAGCAATGTGTTATGGGGAAAGAGCCCTGGGCTAAGATTTGAAGATCTGCATTAGACAAGCCCATTTATGACTCAGCTTCAGCTTTCCCAAATGCAGAAGAGGCTGGACCATGTGGAACAGTACTGCTCAGACAACAGTCCCTGGAAGAGCTGCCTCAGCCTCACCTGAGAGTTCGTTAGAACTGGAAACTAGAATCCAAATCTGAGGATGAAGCCGAGTAATCTGTTCCACAAGCTTCTCAGGAGGTTCACGTGGATGGTACGAGAGTTAATCTCATGTTTCAATTTGGCCGGGACACAGTACCTAGACATCTGGTTAAACATTATTCTAGATATTCTGTGAAGGAATTTTTAAAATGTGATTAACATTTAAATCAGTAGACTTTCAGTCAAGCAGATTACTCTCCATAATGTGGGTAGGCCTCATCTAACCAGTTAAAGTCCTTAACAACAATAACAAAAAAGACTGACTTGCTGGGGAAAGAAGGAAGTCTGCCAGCAGAATGCCTCTAGACACAAACTGCAACTCATCCCTGGGTTTCCAGCCTACACTGCAGATTTTGGACCTGCCAGTCTCCACAATCACAAAAACCAATTTCAATTCCTTAAAATAAGTCAGGGTGGGGGGCAAGAGAGAAGCAGAGACCAAGACAGAGAGAGATACACAATCCAATTATTCACTTTCTCTAGAGACTCCTAACACATATGGTAGACTTTGCAAAGCTCACCCACAAATATACCTGACATAACCCCATCGTGCATGACGTTTAAATTCACTCATTTGTTGAATGGCCATGTCCAGAATCTAGGTCACAGGATGCCTGGTTTGAGGTGTTTTCTTATTTAGAAAACACACTGTAAAGAAAATAAACTATTTATATTGATTGAGTAGGTGAGTTAAGGAGAGCAGAAGTTTTATTTTCACAATGAATTAATTTAAGTGTTCCTTTTAAATAAGAAGTTCACCTGGTAATTTATAAATTTCTATACACTTGACAGCAAAAGCATCAGCAGGGAACTGAAATGTTAGCGCTAAATGCCTAGTTAAAGCTGAATCATAAGTGAAAATAGAGTATCTCTGAAATAAAAATGTAAGACAATACCAGCTTCTTTTAGCAAAATATTTGATTTCCCTACATAATTTAAGAAGCCTTTTTCTTTTTCTTTGTTTCTTTTTTTTTTTTTTTTGGTAGAGTAAGGCCATAACTGTAAGTGCAGACAGAAGCTCTGTCATCATTTACTTGGAAACAGAAAGCACTTTGTGGGCAATATTAGGCCTTGGGAGTATGAGACACCCTGCTCTATTGGTCAGGGTCCTCTAGAGAAATAAAGCCAGTAGGATACATGTGGAGAAAGTCATAGAAGAGACTTATCATGGGCATTGACTTAATGCAGTTACAGGGCAGAGGAGTCCCAAGATTTGCCTTGTGCAAGCCAGAGAATCGGGAAAGCCAGTGGAATATGAGTCTGAAGGCAGGAAATGTGGATGGGGTATAAGTCCTGGAATCTCCTTCTGCCCAAGGGCAGGAGAAGATAAATGACCTAGCTCAAGAAAAGTGAGAAAACTAGCCCTTCCTCTGCCATTTTGTTCTATTCAGGCCTCAACAGATTGAATGATGTCTATAATGGTGAGGGTGTTTTTTCTTTACTCAGTCTTCTAATGCAAATGCTAATCTCTTCTGGAAACACTCTCACAGACACACCCAGACAGAAAGTTTTACTGGCTATCTGGGCATCCAATAGCCCAGTCAAGTAGACACGCAAAATTAACCATCACACTCACATCACAATAAGAAGGAAGATAGAATATATGCAACTTCAGGCTTCATGTACTCCATAACCGTAACTGGGACAGTCAACACAAAGAGTCTACAGCTAGAACTAGGAAAAATGTTCATAATGCAAAGTTTTTTTTCCAGTAGTGGGGCTAAAACCCAGCACCTCACACCTGCTAGGCAAATGCTCTATCATTGAGCTACATCCCTAGCCCATGTAAGTATTTTGAGATAATAAAATATACTCTAGGTAACCTGGATGTAAATTTCCACCCAACAAGCCAAAGATTTTGTGATCCCTACTAGTTCTAACATTTTATGTTCCTAAGTGTACAAACAGAGTACTATCGGAGAGATTTTGCTACTTGGACTCAGTAATGGATTGGGCCTTAGCAAGTAACTGGTGGATTTAGAAAAAGGAAAGTAAAAAACATCTTTCTAATTGGCAGATCCATTTTCTCACTGTGTGAAGCACAAAACACACAAAACCATGACTACTTGTAACAACTGGGAGAGTTTGCAGACAGAGAAAGCTAATCCTCTCGTGTGGAATATAAGCTTGGACACACAGACACGTATAACCTTTTATCTTGATTAGAAAGTGCTTGGTGTTTTCAAATGGCACTAGGTGTCTCAGGCTGGCCAGGCCTTAGGAGATATTTAGCAGCTCCTCCAACACCAACTCTCCCGCCAGGCTGGGGAGTCTGCACTGACTCAGTGCAGGAGGCACTGGAACATAGCATGAATATTTATAAGTGAAAATGCATTAGAAAAGCTTAAAGAACCTCTTTCCCCAGCCCTCCATGAGACAAAAGAAATGTCCAAGGGAGACAGCCTGCTAGAAGTTTTTAAGCTTCCAATATTTTAAAATCTATTATTTTTAAATGGCACCTCTCCCCCACACATCTGAACTGGGAGTTTCAAATACACACTGCCCCATCCCCTGCCTTTATCAGTTGTCCTCTTAGGGATCCTGTTGAGAAACTTTCTTTTGAGTTTATCAGACCTGACTCTCCAAAGGGAGGTCAACAAAGCTGTCGTGTTTCAGAAATGCATACGCTGTCATTCAAATAGCTGTCCATTCTCCCAGAGTGCCTCCCATAGAAGCATTTTAATTCTCTAACCAAAATGTAGTTCAGCCTTTATTCCACAAAGCCAATTTGTTTATGTGTCCAAGTTCAATCACAATCTATTTGTAAAACCTACTTAGAATCAGAGTCACATAGCCAGAAATGATCATGCTCTAATTTCCTTATTAGAAAGATTCTCATTGCAGCTGGCAGCTTGATTTGACTGCTCCCAGAGTCTGGAGCGACATGTTCTTAACCTCTTTTTCTGATTTCGTTCTTCATTTCTTTGGGTTTCTCTCCCCACCCCTCAACATACAAATATCAAGACAGAGAGGAGCAGCAGTTCCTGACGTTGTTGCTAAGATAGAAGTAAGGAAGAGGCTGCCACCTCTTTGCCTATCAAGAAAAGAACCAAATCAGGCTACTCATAACATCTGAGAAGAAGAAAATGTTCCCAAAACACACCATGACCAGAAAGATCCTTTTAGGATTCAGGTAGAAGGTCAATTATTTCCAAGGACTTGAAAGAATGGAGTTTTCTGAATAACTGAATCAAAATTAAAGCAGAACATCAAAGCAGCATTTAAGAAAAGTTCTCTTCTCTCCTTTTGGGGGGCAAATTTTTCTTTCTGAAACAGGTGAGTCAATCTTTCTGACACAGTAAGGTACCTCTTTTCAAGGTAATTTGAAAGTTCTATAATGATAGAGGGTCTTGAAGTATTTCAGTGTCTGCATAAACTGGTGAAGACTTACTCATCCTTTGAGCCTGGTTCAAATATTTTATGATGCTTTTCTCTGTGTCTCACTATTTTCCTGATATAACACAGCTATTTGTTTTATGCAGTATTATAGATTTTACTACTCTAAGTAGAAGATGCTATGAAAACTGCAACGATGCTGCCATTTTGCTTTAGTGTGGTTAAAGGTCACCCCGGTAATAGTTTTTCAATTGCCCAGAGATCTCGCCTACTATCTCTCTCAAATTAAACTATTTGTAAAAGCAACATGGTCTACTAATAAGAGTCAAAATAAATGTGACAGTTGTCACTCAACATAAAACTTGTTCTCCAAAAGAGTCTGGGGTACAGAAGATCAGACAAAATGACATGTTTCAGATCTCATAAAGCTTTAATTTGTATTGGGCAATTCTACCCCTCCTTGCAGACATATAATGGTTTTCATGAGCTTCCAATGTACTGCAATTCCTTTGCTCATGCTTCCAAATCCCTTTGGGATTCCTCTATCCTTTACCCATTCTTTCTCTTACTCTTTTTCATTCATTCCTCTCTTGAAATGTCATCTCCTCCACAAATACCTTTGAAACATACATTTCTAATTGCTCACTCAATATTTACTCATTTGTCCCTTTATTCCTTACCTATTTATTCAATGTACATGTGTCTAATTTAAAATAGCTTTTCAGACTTCAGCAATCAGAAGTAGCTATACAACAGTCTTGGTCAAGCAGATGAAAATGGAATTTACTGGATAGAAATTAAAGGAGGCATCTCTGGCCATTCAAGAAATGCAAATTAAAATAACACTGAGATTCCATTTCCCAAAAGAATGGCTATCTTTAAGAAATCAAATAATAAGTATCAAATGCTGGCAAGGCTTCCATGGGAAAAAATGAACCTTCTTTATTGTTGGTGGAAGTGTAAACTGATACAACCACTATGGAAATCAGTATTGAGATTTCTCAAAATCTAAGAATAGAAATTCCATTGGACCCAGTTATTCCCCTTCAAAGTATCTTTCCCAAAGAGCTAAAGACATCATATCACAGGATGTATGCAAATCCACATTTATAGCTGCACAATTCATAATAGCTAAATCTTGGAACCAGCCTGTATGTCCATCAACAGATGAATCAATAAAGAAAATGAGGTATTTATACATAATGGATCACCATACTCCCATAAAGAAGAACAAACTTGAGTCATTTGTAGGAAAATACATGTTAAGTGAAGTAAATCAGACACACCAGCTTAAAAATCACATGATTTTTCTTATATGAGAAACCAAATATATGAATGAAATGCAAAATAAAAACTAGATAATCAGAAGTAAGAAGATAGATCTTTTTCAAATGGGAGGGAGATCAAGAGATGGAGGGAGCAGAGGGAAAGGGGGTAAAAAAAATTAAGATGTGTTATGTATATGTACCAATCCCCATGAGGAATGTAATCATTGTGTATTGCAAAATGTACTAATAAAAAAATTGAAAAAAATGTGGAGTATTTGGAATCCTGTGCAGAGTTAGTAAGAAGCTAAAATGGCCAGATATTGTGGAAAACTGTATGACTATTTCTCAAAAAAAATTTAAAAATAGACTTACCATTAAAAAAGAACTTACAGGATGTTTTCTTTTTTAAAACAATTTATCTGATATGCTCAATTGCCCCTTAATCTCGGTCTTAGTCTTTGCTGTTCCCCTTCTTCTTTTTTTTTTTTTTTTTTTTTTTTTTTAAGAGTCACTACTTTAATGCTTTTATTGGCAGTAAGCTGAACTTTTTTTGTTTTGTTTTGTTTTGTTTCCCTTCTTCTTATTGAGGTCTTCGATCTGGCATTTGGACATATAGCAGGCATTTCACAATGTTAAGAGCTATGCATTAAGGATGATGAAATAGTAAGATTAAAGGAATCTGGTGACATTCTGATTTACCTTGCTAGTCTTGGACCAACTCTGATCTTCCACAACATGAGACCAGTAAACTCTTCTTACTTCAGGAATCTTTTGTTAGGTTTTGTTGCTTGCAGGTGTAAATAAACTATTTACACTATTGTCAATACACCCTTCTTAACCAATAGAGAGACTCATAGTAAATTTGTCTGAGATCTTCTCTGTTTAATCCTACAACTCCAACAACTCCTATCTCACTCACCACTTGTATTATGTTCTCCAGTGAAACAGAATAATTTTTAAAGTATTTGGGTCATGCAGTTATGAAGGCTGAGAAGTCTCAAGATCTGCAGTCAAAAAGCTACAGACTTGCGGGGGGATTAGTCATGTACTTCCAGTAAATTCCAATGATGTGAAGAGATGCAGAACCAGGAGAGCTGATGGTGCAAGTTCCAGCCTGAAAATAGGAAAAGACTGATGCCCCAGCTCAAGGAGTTGGGTAGTTCTCTCTTACTCAGCCCTTTTGTCTATCTAGGTCTTCAGTTGATTGGATGAAGGGAAGGCAATCTGCAATACCCAATCTACCAGTGCAAATGTCAACCTCATCCAGAAATATCCTCACAGATATACCCAGAATAATGTTTGTCCACATGTCTGGGAATGCCATGGCCCAGGATGACATAAAACTAACCATCATGACCACCTTCCTCAACATTCATGCTTGGTAGGCATTGGCAGCAGTCCACAAAAATGAAATTTCCAGAAATTATCAAAACCCTCTTATTTAAAATTATTTTTAGACTTGCCAGATAAATATTTTCATTTACTAAATCTAGCAAGCTACCATTTTGTTTGGAGAGCACCTAAAATGTTTTATGTGTGTTCCAGATATCTTTAACATTTTGTAATTTCAGTATTTTCTGCATGTTTCTGTGATTACTATATTGTGCTTTCTATACAATGATTTTTATTGATATTTACTGATGTGTTTTCCCTCTATTAAATGGTTCCAATCTGAAATGTTTTTGGAGTACATATGAATATATGGATATATGGACATGCACACACATATTTTCCTCCTTGCCAGCTGCCACTACTTTACTGTCCAAATGCCTTACCATAGCATCTTGACCTCTTATCTATCCAATTTGCTTATCCTAATCTGTTTTTGATGTGGCTATATTAGAATTTTGTCCAAAATAAATAGTTCTAAATAATGATTTGATGAACTAATGTATCAGTAAAACTGATGAATGTTGTAACCTATATTTTGACTTCTTAGAGAAACATTGCTAGTCTTCTGGTTCTTGATTATGTTTTGTTCCAATATCTACATATTCAAGTGATCTCTCAATAAGAGAGGTGCCAATGTACAGTGCTGTCTCTTTAAATATTGCCCATCTTGTTTGTGTACGTGCAGACAGGCACATATATATACACACACGCATTCAGTAGTCATTTGGTAGCATTTGTAGCCTTAAAATTTTTTCTGAGCATTGTCTGTGCTGGTATTTAAGCTCCCAGATGTCAGAGAAAAATTTTATTGAAGTCATTTGATACTTAAGCATGACTTATCATGGCCTTAACCAATCGTCTCTGTTGTTGTTAATCCCTTATATATTCTTGCTATTCAACCAAGAACCTAAGGACCAGAAGCACAGGCCTTGCCAGGGAGCTTGTTAGAAGTGCAAATCAGAAAGCCTGTCCCTAGATCTAGAGAATCAAAATTTTCATTTTAATAAGAACCCCAAATGATATTCCTGTGCACACAGAAATTTAGGGAACACTGATCCAGTGTTTTCAAACTTCAGTGTTCATCGGAATCACCTGGAGAGCTTGTTAAAACGCAGTGCTGGGCCCAGCCCCAGAATGTCTGATCTGGCAGACAGGGGTAGAGTCTGATAATTTGCATTTCTAACAAGTTCCCATATCATGCAGGTCTTTGGACCACACTTTTGAGAACTTCTGCTCTAAAAACAAAAGCTCTAAAGCACATAATATAAAAATTGGTAAAAATTCAGTGGCTTAATAACAGAGGTGTGGGGATTTAGCTTTTATTCTTCAAGCTATGTGACCTTGAAGGGCTTTTTTTGTCTTTTTCTCCTCGGTAAATGAGACAACGTGAGGATCAAGCTGAACATAGCACTCATCTTCTCAGCCACTGTTTATGTGTCTCCTCTCCCTCCTGCACTGTCAGCTCCTTGAAACCAGGAACCATATTTTAATTATCATTTTATCCCCAAGGAGACCATAGAAGTCTCTTGGTTGAATGAGTCAAGAAATGAGCAAATAAAGAAATGAATCCAAGACATGAGATAATGGTTGTTAAAGTATTTTTTATTTATTTATTTTTTTTGTGGGTACCGGGGGGTCGACCTCAGGACCTCGCGCGCCAACAGGCATCCGTGCCACTGAGCGATATCACCGGCCCCTTTTTCGTATGTGGGTTCCGGGAGTCGAACTCGGGCCCTCGCGCTTGCAAGGCAGGCGCTTACGCCGCTGAGCCATCTCACCGGCCCTAAAGTATTTTTAAATGAAAGGCCTTTTTATTATTGGTGTATGGCATATGATAGCTAGTCCTTTAAGATTGCTGATAATCTACAGTTTTAAGAACACTTATCAGTTACCACAACAATAGCAACAACTAACACTCATATGTAATGATATTAGGCTAGATGCAAAAATGTAATAATAGTGAAGAAAACATACCAAAATATTAAATCCAGTATTCATGGAAACTGTGATGTCAGGGGCAGGATTTGATGTGTCAGGGGAATAGAAGATTAGAACACAACCAGAGTTAATGCCAGTGAAAAATTCCAGCAAAGTGTCAGTCAACTTTGGTGGAAAGAGTGGTGTTACGGCTTGAATGAGTCAGAAAGCTTCAGGACAAGGAACTCTGTAGTTTCAAACTGTTATGGTTTGGATCTAAAATATCCCCCGAAAGACTGACATGTTCGGAGGTGGGCTTTGGAAGGTGATTGGATCATGGGGGCTTTCGGTGCATCAGCGAGTTAATCTATTGATGGAGTCATAGTTTGAGGGCATTATTGAGAGGTAATGTAAATGAAGCTGAAGCCTAGTTGAAGGGAGCGGGTCATGGAGGTGTGACTTTGGGGGTTATATCTTGTCCCCAGCCCCTTCCTCTCTGGATTTTGACCTCTCTCTCCTTCCTGGCTTCCATGAGGTGAGCTTTCCTCTGCCACAACTTTCCACCATGATGTTTTACGTCATCACTGGCATAATAAGCTAAAATAAATCTTTCCTCCTTTAAGTTATTACTCTCAGGTGTTCTGTCACAGTGATGAAAAGCTGACTAAAACACAAGCTTAGCACTTTAAGCATCATTTTGAAGGGAGAGGTTTTGGAAGGGTGAGAGGTAACAGGAAGGTCAGGGAGAGTACAGGTTTCCCTGCATCCCAGCCCCCATCTGTGCTTGCATGACCTCAAGGTACAATTAATTCCAAGCTCCAAGCCAGGCCTGGGCTCTCTTTCATTTCACACATCCTGCTACTTCCAGGGGACTCAACCCTGCTTAGAATCTTTCAATATCTAGGGAACCAAGTGCACAAGTTAGGACCCCAGGAAAAGTTCTAATTTCGTTATCATCTTGGAAAGCTTTGCTGTAGACCACAACCTTACTATGTCTAATGGTAATAAAAGCAAGAAGCAAATGTTTCTGCCCATGCTGGTATACAGCTTGTAAGAGGATAATCTGATCAACAGCTCTGTACGTAAGAATATGAGCAGCAGAACGTGATCAGGAACTAGCAACATCATTTGATTAAGAGGGAGTAGATGTCCTTTGTACTTGAGAACTCAAATCTGTTTCCGTAAGAAACAGATTCCGTTTTCATTTTCCCTGCCTTGTACATCTGTCACCTCTTTATTTGCATTGATTCTTTTCTTTGAAAGAAAAAAAATTCAGTGTAGGCCTAGGCTGTACTGTGGTGGGATTTAATTAATGTTTGGGAAATAGTTTGAATTTCTCTGATGAAAGGTTGGCTGCCACTCAGTTTTACAGCACAATTTTCCTAGTGTTTGTGGTGTTTGTTAAGGTTCTAAAGTGAGATAAAATTCAGCTGGATCTGAAACACTGCTGATGGGTGAGTTTTTACTAAACAAGTTAAAGAAAATAGCTTATTAGAATCACTGAAGCACGAGTATATATGTAATATTGTACTATACCTTAAAGTACCTGTAGAAAGAAAAAAGGTTATAAAGCCCAGAAAAGTGGGTACCAGCTCCCTACCAACAGATAATTGTAATGGGAGTTGTGGATTCCTGCAAGGCATTCCAATTAAATTACCAGGAATCAGTACCTGGTGTTTTAGGTAATTTACGTTGGAAAGTTGAATACAGCTACTATTTGAATTTGCATTTGAGATCAGCAAATCTAAGGAACGGAACAGTTAAGCAGAGCCAAATGTGGGTGTAGCAGACATAAACATCTCTGTACTTATGTATACAAATTAGTATAAACATTTGATAGGCTTCAAATTATTTTGAATGGCTTTTCCTCCTCTCTGATGACACTGAAATGTCACAATCTCCAGGCCAAAAGCTGCTCTGAGAGCTGCTGAAGCACTTCCTCAGGCATACTTACTTTTATTTTCAGCACAACTCCAACATGCTTGGTTGGCTGATTTCTAAATCCATGGCATTTTGGAAGCAAGAAATTAGATAATGGAATGAGGCTGCTACAGACAGATGCCCTAATATCATGAAGAGTGACACAGACATGCTTGCCAGGTATTTTGCTCAGCAGTCAATTCGCTCAACGTTCACCCACAGACAGTGCCTGTCCAGGCTGGGCAGGTGGCCAGTGAGCCATCCAGCCAATCAGTAAGTCAAATCCTTCTTATTTGCCTGAGTTCTGTTTAAGCCACTGCACTGAATTTTCATTCGGTTTGTAAGCCTACTGGGTAAAGACACATCTTACCACATTGCAGCCTTGGTACTACAGGTTATGAATGCTCCAGAGAACTGACAGCAATTGTTGGACAACCGTATTTCAAGGACATACCAGATGTGGCTGTAAGTCCTACAGTTCAGCACACTGATTGGTTGTGCAGGATCTGGGTTCAAACCCCCAGACCACTGCTAGTTAGAGAGCCCTGACCCAGTTATCCATGCAGCTGTAAGAAGTCTTGGCCATGAACTTACCTGCATACCTCATTTTTAAAATGAGGAAAGTGAGTGCCAGAGTGGTTACATGTAAAAGCCAAATATTGTCAGAACAGGAAATTTGATGGGAGGAAAAACCAGCATACCTGGTCTGTACCAGTAACATCACATCTACCACTCCTTTTGACCACCAAAAAGTTCTATGAGATATTATTATCTCTGTTCTAAGGAAGAAGAATGCTTGGAGAGGTTCATTAAGTGCATAAGGCCACATAGTTAGTGCATGATAGAACTGGGGTACAAACCCAGGTCTGCCTGACTCCAAAACCTGTGCCATTCACTCCATCTCCACATAGGAGGCAGGTCTCCTATTTCTTATTTAATTTACTTTATATTGAGCATAAAAGGCTTAAAACAAATTAGGACACTCTAGAGCTATTATTACAGGGGAGACTTAATTGTATCATAGAGGCGCCCATGGGACACTCATGTTTTAGCTGAAATTCCAATATTAAAATGCTTCTTTCTAGTAAAAGCAGGGAAATATGACTTTTCACAGCCATAATGTGGCAGAGAATGCTAATAGAGGAGAAAAACACAGACAGGGCATGGAGGGCAGAGTTCTGAGCAGACAGAGTCAAAGTGTCATGTAAACAAACCCAGAGAGAGGCATTTCTTGGCAATTAGAGGCAGGTATTTTGTGGAAAGTATTGGGGGAGCCAATCTCCATAGAAATCAACAAACGAAGGCTGTATTTAAAGAGAAATGTGAGAAATTACATTAACAGAGATGGAGAATAATCTCCAGGCACAAGCAGCTATCACCATTCCAGCGAAGGCTGCCCCCTAGCAAAAAAGGTGTGGTGTCCACAACAAGGATGAGCAGAAACTGCCAGCAGAGAAGTCCTGCCCCCACATAAGGCACAATTCCTTTAATCACAGAAGGAACTAGATACTTTACTGGTCAATGTTCACCACATATTCTTTGTAGTTATTGCTTATCACCATGTTTTCTTTGTGGTTGTAGTTTATCGAATGAATTTGAAATCGGGCCTCTGGATCTGAATTCCAGCTTCACCAGTTCCCAATAGTATGGCCTCAGGCAAATTCCCTAATCTGTTTCCTAATTTGTAAAATGGGCTAAAAAATTGTGTCCTATGTTGACTGGGAGCATTTAATAAGGTAAGTTAATGTCAGGTGGTGGTTGGAATGATTCCTGGCACATAGTGAGAGCTCAATACATCTTAGTTGTTCTTATGACCACATAAGTTTACTTAGATGATAAGATAGGATTCGTGTCTGGTATATGGTAAGCACTTGCTAAATGTTCACTGTTATACTTGCTGTACGTATCATTCACAGTCTTGGTGGACATTTATATATAGTCTTAGGTTAACCCATCCAGGTATAGTTGTAAACAGATAGTTGGCCAGTTAGGCCCCATTTAACTTTGTCAACAAAATTCTAGTACATAGAATAGGTACCTGGGTAAGTACTACCACCACCTCTACCCACCTTGGAGAAAGCTGTCCTCAAAAGAGATTTCTATCAGGTGCCCACAGTGTTATCCATACATATGAGATTGTGGAAGAGTTTCTTTTTCTACTAACATTAATAATCGAAGGACCTCAAATATAAATCAAGATTCAGCATTTTCTACTGAGAAATATATCACCAGATCTCCTGTGAGCCTCTTCCAAAATCTCCCGCAGAGAATGAGCACTGACCTACAGCTTCGTGAGGTGAGGAGTCCTAAGAAGATCAACTAAACACGCTTTATTTTAAAGAATCATAACTGATCCCTAAGAATATCAACAGAACATATTTTATTTTAAAGAATCATAACTGACGCTATTGGGCAAAAGCTAAAAAAAGTGAGAGTGGTGAAAAAATAGCAGGAACATAGACTGACCATCTCCGCAGCAGTCAGTTGAGATTCAGAATTAATTCCCCCCACAGGCCACCCTCAGACTGGTGATTTACATGGTCTGTGTTAAGTAATAAAACAGCCACAGGGAAAAATCCACTAACAAAAATATTGTTTCCTCTGCTGCCTGGTTGCAAGTGAAGAATACGAGAAGCTGTGTGCTCCCGAGAGACCGCAGGACAGAGTAATGTACACGTGGAGGGGTCCAGAATCACAGTCAAGTCAAAATGGCTCCACCTTAATCCGAAAGGTATTGAAATGATCAAGAGATGAAGGCTTGGACATCCTGAGGACTGTGATAAATAAAGCAATTTACAACTGGTTGGGTGACAAAGAAAATACCAGAAGATGTTTCCAGCCATCTCTTCATATTGACGGAATCATCCACCCAGAGGTAAAGTATTCATGGTACTAAATAACCGGGTTTTAAGATATCCAGTGTGAGGTTTGCTTGCTAGCTTATTTTAAAGAAGCTGCTTTGTATTCTCTAGCTATGTTTATATGCCTATGCAACTGCTTTGGCTATTCTGAGTGACACAGTCAGTCAGTGCAATTGAACCAAATCAAATAAGAAAGGTCCTTGGCCAAAGAACTTGTTGTCTTTGAGTTGTGCACTTCATTTGGAACCATTAGCACGCAGGTAGAGAGAGGCAGAGCCAGCCAGCTGGGCATCTGTCCATCATTCAGTCAGCTATCTGTGGCTCTTCAGAAGAGTCTGCAAGCACAGTCTGGCTCCCGTGGAAACCTAATTTAAAGTGGTTACCAGACGACCAGCCTAGAGTCACTCCATATATCCAAACACAAAGAACCCGGGGGCTGTGTGACTTCAGTTTGATAGGACTATTAGCCACTTTGATTCTTCCCGGCAGGAAAAGTAAAAGTGAAATTTGTGCATATCCTCCTTTTGACATAATGAAGCATTCCATAAGCTGAAAACCTCAGGACCCAATTATAACGGCCAAATTGCTATTTTATTCTCTATAAGATAAATAGCTATGGTCTCATCGATCTTGCCCTTTGTAATTTACCTTATCTCATGGATTCTTCACAATAAAGAAAGTATTTGTTCTACTTAAGGATTTGTTGTTTGCAAGTAACAGAAGCTCAGTTT
This sequence comes from Erethizon dorsatum, assembly GCA_028451465.1. Lineage (NCBI taxonomy): Eukaryota > Metazoa > Chordata > Mammalia > Rodentia > Erethizontidae > Erethizon > Erethizon dorsatum. The sequence goes on from CM051831.1 coordinate 73,712,371, forward strand.
AGCCCAAGAAGACAGGAGGAGCAGGGGTTGAGGGGATTGCTGTAAAGTCATAGCGCAGTCTCGCTGGAATATAGGAAAAGTGGAACAATCGGCCTTCAGGACAGACAAAACTGACAGGGCTCTGGGATCTGTCACCATCCCCTCTTAGGTCAAGTGTCCACCCTTGTCTGAAAAGCCCCTATTTGGAACACAGAGGTGCCCAATTAATAGAGGCTAAGATTAGAGCACAGAGGTGACTAATTATAAAAGGTTAAAGTGAGGGTTAGATTGCTGGAGAAAAGGGTACAAGCAAAGTATTAACCCCCAAAATTTGAGTACAGCATTATTATTATCATCTGTCACATAAAGAAATAGAGGGACATGAAATAGGAACGTTTATTCATATAGCTGGCAAGTGGCTTTAGGCCTTTGGACAGGACAAGTGTGAGGTTCAGACAGATTTAACTTTAAATCCTATAGCCCACTTGCTGTTGGATCGTAGACCATGTGTTTAATCTTTGTACTCCAATTTTCTCATCATCAAAACAGGCTCGTGTCAAAGGTTTGTTTTTAGGATTAAATTATGAGATAATTTATTTAACCCATCTAATTTAGTTCCCAGGATATAGCAGGATACACAAAAAGATAATAGCTTTTTTCTCACTTCAGAGACCACATTTTAACCTGCATTACAGTTTTAGCACTGAATTACATGGCCTTTTGCTTTTCTTCTTCCATGTCTATGGGCAGCCACTCCCAAAGACTGTCAGTTCCTTGGAGACCATGTCTCATTTCTCTTGCATCCTACCCTGGGCTGGCTGAGCACATTGGCTGTGTCTTCAAATTCTTGTGGAATTAAACTGGCTGAGTCAGCTCACATGTCACTTTTCTTTTTAGAAAACCCCGCAAGACCTGCACCATCATTGTGTTTCATTGTGTCTTTCTCAGGCCATGTGTTTCTCTGGGGGTACCAACCTGGTTTTTCCTTTCTTCTCTTTCACACAGCTCCACCTGGAAGCCAGTGGCTTGAGTTTGCCAATGCCCAGTTTATCACAGAATAGTGTCCCCGTTCGAGGTGCGCTATTCAACTCCCCGTGGCTCCAAATGAAGAGGATGCATCCTAAATTCTAGTTCCTAGGCATATTATCCTGGATGTTTTTGTTGGTGGTGGGAGATGAGGTGGAGAGCAGAAAATCTTCATACCAAATGGGAAAACTGGATAGTGTTGAAAGCTGAAGAATACTTCCAAATAAGTATTAAACATGAGGAGGTATCAAGTAGGAAGTGGATAATTGCTTGTCTAAAGACCTCCTACCATTTGTGTTCTCGCAACCTTCCCTGAGTTACATGAAGCCTCACATCAACAAGGTGGTCAAAAATCTATCCCACTTGCTAACTTCGAAGATATACCACAGGGTGCAGTAATGATAGGAAAAGGAGAAGGGGATTCATATTTCATGAAGCTATTATGTGTCTGCATTAAACTAAGCACTTTACATACAGTATTTCATTTCCCCAGCTAGCATACAAGAATTGGTAATATTGTTCCAATTTTATAGATGAGAATTACCAGTCAATTACCTTAGGCTATGTAATTAGTAAAAGGATCTGTGGGAACCCAGCAAAGGGACAGATACCTGATCAGTCTTGCTGCTGCCCAAAACTATTCACTCCCTTTTTCAATGCACCTTGACTACCACTGATGGAGAGAGAAGACTGGTCCCCAAGGTGACCAGCTCAATGAAAAGAAAGGAGTTATTGTTTAGAAACCAAGTCATCAGGTCAACCATCGCTGCAACAGAATCATTTGCACACTGCCTTGGAGCTCTTGAAAGACCATCCTGATAAATGCAAAACTAATTACCACCTAGGCTTTTAGAACAGACTAACTGGGGCTCCACCCTTTATTATATGTGCCTGCGCAAATTGCTTGACCTTGGTTGGTCTCAATTTTCTTCCTTGTTACAAAGAAGAATAACATTATTTCCTAACTCACAGAATTATTGTAAAGATTAAATAAGCATAAAGTGTTCCTTGCTTAGGAGTATGCCTGGCTGATAGTAAGTACTGCAAAATGCTAGCTATCATCAATAGTGGATAATTTTAAAGAAATGGGGATTTTTTAATCAGTGAAATTGCTATAAAGATGATAAATAGACACCCTTCCCTAATAAAAAGATGTGATTCATTTACAAATAGCAGCACATATTTGCATGTAGACAATAATGTGATAATATCCTTAAATACAGTTTGTTCTTCTAAGCAGAACATAAGCGCATACTGCTTCCCATTGATTCTAAACACCACCCCTTACTTGTTTACATTGTTAAATCGCTTAGCAACCTCTTTTCTAGCCTGAGTAGTCATGAAATTTCAATCAAAAACAGGACAAAATACCACAAATCTTAAATGAATATGCTACTCTCATGTTGAAGACTGAACATAAAATTACATTTATTTTAAAGTACCTTCTCATGATTTTTACTTTCTGCAAATTCAAATGTTTTTCCTCGTGCAAGGTAAAGGGTGACGGCTGTAGGTGTGGCATTTCGGTAAAGGGGCGAGGAGCACCTTGGGGAAGGTGGGTTACTGTTTCATGGTCCTGTCTCATCAGTAGTCTCACACTTTCTCTCTCTCTCTTTTTTTTTTTTACACTCTGGATTAGTTCAACAATCACAGAGGGGAGGGAAGTGTTAGTGATAAACTCAATATAGGAAAGAATAAAACATTTTCTTTTATATCTTCAAAAGGACATGGGCCCAGTCTTTGTCTTAGTTCCTCTGTTGAGTAATTCATAAACCTACAACACCTACTACGTCAAATTCCATCAGCTGTGAATATCTCCCTGCTAAGGGGAATCATCTCGGATTTCCGTTAGTCTTCGCTACTTTCCGCATTACCACCCTATTGCCTCATCTGTAACCTTCCTCAAGTTAGATCTTATCACTGGTGATCCATTTTAAATCCCGTTTTCAATCAAGGTAGGAGAAAATAATAAGCAAGCATTCTTTTTAATGACTGAAGCTCAGGCTTAGTTTTTCATAGGTCAGTTGGACTTACAGCAAGGACTCCAGAATTGATCTCTGTATCAGGTGGAGTTCTTTCTACAATGTACTCTGCCTCCTTCTCTCCTTCTTCTCCCCTTAAAGACTGCATTTGAATCAGAAGACCAACCTCATGCTCTACCTCAGATCGTTTCTAGCCTTAATTAGTTTTTGACCTTGAATGTAACACTGTACAATTTTGAACACAATTTTCTATTTGTCCATTGAGGTAGCTATACTAAGTAAACTTCAGAATCTGTTTCAACAACAAAGTTTCTAAGCCCTTATACATTTGAGAGTGCCTTTCACTTTTAGTTAGGATGTAGATGGTCACAGCTGGCTAACACCCACAGTGTAGCAAAAAAGAAAAAAGAAGCAAATTGCAAATATCACTAAAGACATGAAGGATCTATGGAAGCAAAGAGAATTAGATAAACACAAATTCCTAAATAAGCTTATGATCACCAACTGTTTACTTCTCAGGGAGCATTTGCTTACTCTAGGTAAGTACAGGCTGAAGATTAGATTTGGGCCAAGCAGAAGGATTCAGTTGGAAGGAAGAGACACCAACAAGACTTTTGATGTGTAGAAGTAACACAATGGATTGGAAAATGGAAGAGTAAAAAATTTAAGGCTCGTTCCCATTTTCGAAGTGGTAAGGAAGGCTTACGGGCTCTGAACCAGAAAGAGAATAAAATTTCCTGTAGTCTGTAGTGTTTAAAAGGCAAAGTCCTACTAGAAAAAAACTGGGTTTGCAATAAATGCACACAGTTCTTATTCTTAAACCATTTCCTGATTTTGAACTCCTATGGAGTGAATATCTATAATGTAAGCTCAAAACTTCTGAAGATCATAATCTTCAGAACAGAGGAAACAGAACACTACTAGCCTCCCTTCAAAAGACCAAAGTGACCTCTGCAAAAATAGGGACAAACCAGAGGTGAATTGAGACTTGCTAAAAACTGTTAACACAACCTCATATCTAGTACAGTCTCTGCCTGGTCACCAGAGAAAAGGAGAAACCCTTGCTTGTAGAGATTCATCTGAGCATTTTGGAGACTTTTTGATTATTTGTTTGGAATTGTTTTAATATCCAATGTCTATAATACAACTCAAAATTACTAACATGAAAAGAAAATTTAAGGTGTGATCTATAATCAAGAGAAAAAAATATTGAGCAATAGTAGCAGACCCACAGATATTTCAAATACAAGAATTAGCAGAAAATCTTTTTAAAATAATTCAAATTATTATATTAAAAAAGCACTGAATATGGATTAACAGATTCAGGGTTTCAAAAGAGAATTGAAGTGGCTAAAAAATCTATATGGGCAACTTAGAATCGGAAAATATGTTATCTAAAATTAAGAACTCATTTGGATGAATTTATTAGCATGTAGAACACAGCATATTCAATGTAAAGACAAGATCAGTGTTTTAAAATCCCAAAACTAAAACTCAACAGAGAGAAAAAAAGATGGAAAGAACAGAACCGAATAGAATAGACGTGGATACATCGTCAAAAGATCTAATACATGTATAATTGACATTTCAGAGGAAAAAAAGGGATATGAAGAAGAAATAATGATAGTGATAAAAACTAAAAATTTTCCACAACTGATAATAATGCTGCCACTGATCCAAGAACAGGGATGTATTGTCACTTTCCCATCACTGTGACAAAATACGTGATACCCACAATTTAAAGGAGGAGAGGTTTATTTCTGGCTCATGGTTTTAAGGGATTCAGTCCATAATCAGTTAGCTTCAAGGCAAAAACATCATGGTGGAAGGGCGTGCAGAGGAAAGCTGCTCTATCCATGGCAGGCAGGAAGCAGAGAGAAAAGGGAGGAGCCAGGAACAGGAATACACCCTCCCATGTCATGACCCTACGACCCTACAACCAGTCCCCACTTCCTAATGGCACATTCAGCCATGAAGTCATCAATAGATTAATCCACTGATGAGTATAGCACCACCATGATCCACCACCTTCCATAAGCCCCACTTATATGTGAGGCTTTTAGGGAACATTTTAGATCTAAACATAAAAGAGAATACCCAGAAAGATAAAAACATTAAAACCACATCTAGGGCTGGTGAGATAGATCAGCAGCATAGGCACCTGCCCGTCAAGTGCGAGGTCCTGAGTTCAACTCCCAGTACCCACATAAAGGAAAAAAAGGGCCAGTGATAGCATTCAGTGGCACAAGCGCTTGCTGGCAAGCGCGAGGTCCTGAGGTCAACTTCCGGTACCCACATTAAAAAAAAAAAAAAAACATCTAAACACACCATATTCAAAGTACAGGAAATTAAAATGAAGGGGGAAAGGGAAAGGCACATTATTTTTAAGGTAACAAGGCTGACAGTAGACTTTTCAATAGACAATTTTCAATAGAATCCAAGACAATGATGTAACATCTTTAAAGAGCTGGAAGGAAATTTTTATGTTAAGTGAAAAACATTCAAAATTTGAGTCAAAGTAAATATATTTTCAAATAAATAAATCCTGAGAAAATTTGTCTCAAGAAAATGACACTATAAGACATAAAAGGAGGGCCGGTGAGATGGCTCAGCCGCGTAAGCGCCTGCCCGGCAAGCGCGAGGGCCCGAGTTCGACTCCCGGAACCCACATACGAAAAAGGGGCCAGTGATATTGCTCAGTGGCACAGGCGCCTGCTGGCGCGCGAGGTCCTGAGGTCGACCCCCTGGTACCCACCAAAAAAAAAAAAAGACATAAAAGGAAAATTTTCAGACCAAAGGAAAAATAAATCCCAAAAAGAAATATTCAACTTTGGAAGAAATAAAGACCATGATAAAGGGCAAATATATACATAAGTATTAGGTGAGATTTACTTTTTGAAACAAAAATAGAGACTTGGGGAATAATATAAAGTAAAATTGTGATAACAAAGAACTGAAAGCTCTTAAAATGAGTTTAAACTGTTGTTAAGTTCTTTGCATTACTTGTGAAGTGGTAAAAGTACCAACTTAAGCTGGGGAGGAATACTGATTTTTCAGGGTAAGAGCTAAAAATGTCAAGAATGTATAAGAGACAAGCAAGTAGGAAAGGAGTGATGTGTTAGTGAGTTTTTTATTGCTGAAACAAAATACCTGACATACACAGCTTAAAGAAGAAAATGGTTATTTTGGTTCATGGTTTCAGGTGTTTCAGGCCATGGTCAGCTGGCTCCAAGGCAGATCATGGAAGAAAGGCATGGTGAAGCAAAGCTGCTCATTTTATGTCAGCCAGCAAGCAGAGATAGAAAGAGCCAGAGATAAAAGGACCAGAGACCAGATACAGTCTCCAAAGTTATGCCTCCATGACCCACCCAGACACACCTGGAAGTATGGCTCACTAATCTTCTCAAACCAATCACACTGAAAATCAAAATTAACAACACAATGAGTAAAAGGACACAGGAAAGATGCAACAAATAGAGCAAATAGCAAGTAGGTAAAAATAAACCATTTCAGTAATTATATGTTAGTGCACTAAGCAATCAAAAAGGAATGGATTTTTTTAAAAACACATGGCTCATGTGTTTTACAGGTACTTTGTAAAAAGTGTATTTTGAAGTGTGATATGTTTTTCTGAGAGACAATAGGCATGGACAAACACTTCAGGTTTGAATTTTAACTTCTAATTATTAATTATTTGAATTAGATTAGTTTGATACCTCTGTGAGTCTTAGTTTCCTCATTGGTAATAAAAGGGCAGTTGTACCTATCTGATAGTGTTGGTGTTAAAAGTGAAATAAAATTCATGAAAAAGTTTAAGGCAGTGACAAGTAGACCCTCAATACGTGATGGATATTATTGTTGCTCTCATCACCCCACCCCAGGCTCTCTCGGGGAGCCACTCTAAAACAGCTAATTCCAACTCCATCCACTGTTAGCCGTGCAACCTTGAAAAGCTCCTCAAACTCTCTACACCTCAGTTTTCTCACCGGTGAATTGAGAACTGTGGGGTAAAATGAGGTTATCTTTATACACTTAGCACATTGTCTGGAGTATGATGAGTACACTCGACAACAGTGACAGTCACTGTTAACACATAAATCAGATTATGTCAATCATTTGCTCGAAAGTTTCCAATGCCTTCCCACCTACTTAGAGGAAAATCCAAATTATTTATAATCACCAACAGGGTCTCTCAACATCTATGACCTTTGTGAACTCATGACTTTGTTACTCCCTTCCCCTCTGCTGACTCTAGGCACACTGTCCTCCTTGCGCTTTCTCAAATTGACAAGTGAGTCATGCTGCTGCCTCAGAGCCACTGCCCTTGTAAAACCCACCCTCTGAGATCTCTTCCCCTGCAGTCACCTACACCACCTCTTAGATCAGCACAGTGGCTCCTTTGTCACTGTTTGGTCTTGCTCCAATGTATTGTTCAACGAAGACACACAGGTCTACTGCACATAAAATTGTGCCTCGGCGCCACGGCCAGCCCAACCTCCTTATCTTACTTCCTTATTTTCCTCCTTAGCAGAAATAAACATTTAGCTTTATTTTCTACTATACGATATACGTACTTATTGTATTGACTTTCTCTATGATAAGTATGGACAAGGATTTTTGTCTATGCTCATTACTTTAGCCCCTAGACAACTACCTGGCACATTGTAAGCACTTGCAAATATTTATTAAATAAAAGAACTTAAAAGTCACTACTATCATTCACTTATTTGACCATGTCTCCTTCCTTTCCCCTCTTTAGTAAGCATTAGCAGTTTGAACCACATCTGAACTCAAGATATTGCTCCTCACTTCCCCCAAAATATTCTCCCCTGAATTCTCTAGTCTACGTCATTTCCTCCTGTTTTATCTGCTCACAGCATTGATCTTTGTTCCATTAGATTCATATCATCATAGACCTCATCTATTTTTGCTTGCTGTTTTTTTTCCCAGTCTTAGGACAATACTTGTCACATAAAATATAATCAATGAATGTGATGATTAATCTTGATTGTCAACTCAATTCGATTGAGACACACCTAGATTAGTACAGCACATCCCTGGGGGTGTCTGCAAGGGTGTTTCCAGACACCATTGGCCTGTGGGACAGCACACCGAGGAGGGAGACCTACCCTGCATCTAGGAGGTGGGAGGCACTATCCAATAAGCTGGGCACCTGGGTAGAACAAAAGAAAAAGGAGGAATACCACAACTCTTTCTCTCTCCCTCCCTCTCTCTCTCTCTCTCTTCCTTTTTCCCTCCCTCCCTCCATCCCTCATCATCATCATTTAAGCTATTTTGCCCCACCACATGCCCCCTGTCATAATGTTCTGGCCTGGAAGCAATGGGGCCAAGTTACCATGAACTGAAGTCTCTGGAACCATGAACCAAAATAAACCCTTCCTCCTTTAAGCTATTTTTGTCAATTTTTTTGTCACGCTGACACAAAGCTGACTAACAGAATGGATGAATGATCAGAATAAATTTCTAATTTGTTTTGTCTATAGTGAAACTAGTTTTGTACATTATTTGTCCTCTCTTGCTGTGCTATGTTTAGCGAACTTTGGTATTGTATGTGCCATTTCTTTACTGACACTGCGCTGTATGACTCAGTCTGATATATTAGCCACCAGGTATTCGTGTTTTTCTCATTGGCTTGTATTCGGAGTAAAGGTTAAAAGCAATAGGTTGCCAGTTAGCAAAAATCCATTTAATACTGCTCAAATCTATGAAAATATCCAATTAATATTATGCATTAAAATTCCACAATAAAGAGGATCCTGGAGATGAGTCGAGCAAAGAGAAGAACAGAGTGAAGATAAAAGCATTCTTTGTAAGGAGGGAAAGATTACAGCAACAGTGGTATGACAAAGAGGAAGGAATAGTCATTTATTGGGAGACTAACAAATGCCAGCCCCCATTCATAGTACTTTGGATTTGTGATCTCATTTGAACTAAATGAAAAATATGGTTGAGTAGAAAGGATACTGGCAAATGTGGGAAGGTATGGAAGTGTGCTTTTATGTGTGCATATTTGTGGGCATTTTAAATTAGCGGGTCCTAGCCCTGTCTCTGCTTCATATTAGTTGTGCAAGTTTGAGCAGGTCAGTAATGTCCCTGAGCTTCTGTTCCTACATACCAACTGGCATGAAGATCAATGAAATGGCAGATATGAACATTCATTTAAATTATGTGTGTTTGTGTGTGTGTGTGTGTGTGTGTTAGCTTTCCTATTGCCGGACACAGTACCTGACACTCACTTCAAGGAAGAAAGTTTTAATCTATCTCGCAGTTGGGTGAAATTCAGCTGGCTCCAAGGCTTAAACCTCATGGTGGAAAGATGCAGCTAAGCAAATCCGCTTAGTTCATGAAGACCAAGAAGCAAAATAGGGTACAGTACCAGAGAGCAAAGGCAAGAAACCGTATGTAGTACCTAATGCCACGCCTCCATGACCTACCCAGGCACACCCAGGAGTGTGCTCTACTAACCTGCCCGGTGTTTCTTAATCTAATGATGTTGACACATCAGGAATAACAGTTTTGTGTGTGTGTGTGTGTGTGTGTGTATGTGTGTGTGTGTGTGTGTGTGTGTGATGATCAAAGCAACAAGCTATGACTTCAGATGTTATATTTTTTCATTTTGCCAAGTGAAATATTAGACCTGGGGTACAGTCACTTAGTATCCATTCACTTATTTTGAAATTTAGTCCAACAAATATATTAAACATCTGTAGTGTGCCAGACTCCATGGGGTGATGGAAAATAAAATGAGGAACTAAATATGATCCTACCTCAAAGTTCACACTTGAGAGGAAGAAATATATGATCATAAAAATAACCTTAAAATTCAAGGCAGAATATGCAGAATGCTATTAGTGTCATCTATAAATCATATACTAGGAAATCATGCTCAATAATTTATTCAATAAATATTTATTGAATGCCAACTATGAACCAAGTACTACTGTAGGACCAAAAGAGATAGTTGTAAACAAAAAAGAAAAGTAGCCTGTTTTCATGGAGTTTACGTTCTAGTGTATGAAAGTAGAGAACACACTGGTATTCCAATGGATAAATACACTTTTTATTTAATTGCTGTGGTGAAATAAAGTATTATAATAAGGAGTTTTAGAGAGGCAGAAGGTCTCTCATATTTCAGCCGAGACTAAGGTGATAAGAACGAGGCTGATTTGAGTTCTTCTGAAAGAGAGGGTCTTCCACACACAGAGAATGGCAAGGGCTAAGTTGGGAGGTGAGAAAAAGCTGGTGGGTTTGAGGATCAGAAAGAATGAGTTAAGTGAAAACATGTTGCATTAGTCAGATTCCCCCTGGCAAGACACAGTATTGGACACCCCCAATTTAGAGGAGGAGAAGTTTAATTGGAGTCCCATTGTAAGGAGATTCAGTCCATGGTCAGCTGGCTCCGAGGCAGAAACGTCATGGTGGAGTGGCGGAGTACGGCAAAGCTTGGTCCATGGTAGCCAGGAAGCAGAGGAGGAGAAGAGAATCAGAGACAAAGGGGCCAAAGACCTGATATAATTCCCAAAGTCACACACCCATGGCTCACCCAGACACACCCAGAACTGTGATTTACTAATTCCCTAGGTGGCTCCCAAGCCAATCAAGTCAACATCCCCCCGTAACTGCCACATGTGCTATGACAAATAGTGAGAAAGTCATATTCTATGAGGAGAAAAGAGCAAGGGTCAGGAGGAGCCAGACAGCACCCCACATTTTGGCTCTGGTGAAGAACCTGGTGTCTAATTGAGATGCCATGAAGAGCCACAGGTTTTAAAAAGAGATAGGATCTAATTTACATTTTAAAAGAGCAATCTAGCTGATACAGTGCAGTGAGAACTGCAGAGGGGAGAAAGTGGATCCAGAAAACCCAAACGAGATGATATTTAGATGATATTTTCGGAATCCAGGTGAAGGATAATGAATGGTGACTGGTAACTAAGCAAGGAGCGGTGTAGATGGGGAGAAAGGGACAGATGCGGAATATGCTTTGGAGGGAAGCCAACAAGAATTGAGGAGAAAGGTTACTTGTAAATAAAGACGGCTTTGGTTTCTATCTTTAGTTCAAAAGCCTTTTATGTCAAATGATAAAGCCGCTAATAAATTGATTCCAAAAATACATATAAAGTACATTTAGGCAAATACTAAAATTTTTCAGTATTAAAGTTCTCTGTGGCAAAAATAGCATATATTTATTAAAGATAGTTGTCAAATATAGAAAAAAGTCTAAATATAAGTACATATAATATAAAATATGCTATTTATGTATCTAAGATGGGAAAGCCTCTTTTCCTTAGAGATATGATTTGATCTTGTGTTGGGGGCTGCTATATCAGGTTTTACCTTTCTTGACAGCGTCCTTCAAAATCTGAAAACAATTTAACAATGTTAACACAAATGCTAGATGTGGATGTTCTTCGTGTGTCAGAGGTGACTTCTGTCCTGGGGGCAGCGGGGCCTGGCATTGTCCTGAAGTCCCATTATGTCAGAGGCTGATGGACTGCAAGTCTAACTCGCCAGGGCCTCAAGTATTCGCAGAGTCCCTGCTGCACATCCATTCCCACCCGTGTTTTGACAGGGGAGGAGGAGAACCGCAGCTATTTACAGCAACAATTGTCTGAGCTAGGATGAGTACAGCAGTTCCTCGGGGAAGCTAGGTGGAAAACCTTTGTTAAAAGGCTGCCAAGTCTGCTACTAGAACTGTGGCCCTGTAACGGCAGGAGGCCCACGGGCTGTTTTAATTCACTTTTTTTTTTTTTTTTTCCTTAAAGACCAAGGATTCCCAGGAAGGTAAGGACCCGGAGGGAGGACGCCTCAGGGGGTGCCCGGGCCCAGCCGCAGATCTGGAGCCTCCGCGGCTGGGATGTGGCAGCGCCAGTTCGGGCAACATCCTCTCCCCTGCCGCGCGCAGTAATGGATCTCTGCGTCCTAAAAGAGGAAGATAAGGCCGTGTTTGGCTTATAAATAGATGGTTGCATGCGCTCCCTGCGCAGCATTGATTCAGACAGCCGGGCGGACTATCGATCTAATTTTAACGTTTTAGCCCGCGCGCTCCCCGCCTAGCCGCCGAGCGCACCGTCTCGTGCTGCCGCCAGAGGGCGAGCACTCGTCCTCCTGGCTCCCCGCGCTTCTGGCCTCTGTTTACACAGACCTACAATGCGGGCCTTTATTGGGGTTGAAGTTTGATTTTTCTGCGCCGGGATGACCTCATCATTCATGCAAGTCAGAGGAAAGCGGAGAATTGATGACAGGCAGCAGGGAAAATAACGCTTGCATTTCACCTCCGCCCACGCCACCACCTACACAGAGCACTGCGGAGGTGCTTCTTTCCGGCTGCTGGGAGCGGGCAGGGCGGGGAAGTAGAACGTTCAATTCTCCCCGGTGCCTGGGCGCTCCGCGTGGGCTGCTGCTGTTTGCAAGGTTGTATCACCTACTCGCTGCCTACAAGGGCTCTCCATGAGCTGGCGCTAGTGCCATGGGCCGCACCGTCCAGGAAAGAATGGCTTCACTTTCAAATGTTATGAGCTGTTCCTGGACCTACTTCACGGTGTCAATGTTTAAATAATGGTCATCAGCAATTTTGTATTACTTGGCTTGTAAATTTTGGATGGACTATGGCTTCAAATGAGTAGAGTGGGGAAGTAAAGTCTGTCACATTTTTTGTTCACTACCTTTTGTGGGGTTTTTTTGTTTTTGTTTGTTTTTCTATGTGGGTACCCGGAGTTGAACTCAGGACCTCGAGCTTGGCAGGCAGGCGCTTACCCCACTGAGCCATCTCACCGTCCCTGTTTACTACCTTTTGGGACCATGAAGTATAGAATAGAGTATATGTCAGGGGAGATAGAAGACAGATAAACACGCTCTCCCAAAACTCCCCAGCCCTAGAATCAGCATCTTGATTTCAGGAGTTGAACAAAATATAGTGGTAGTAGCTAATATTTATCAATCTTTATGTGTCAGGCATTATACCAACCATTTTATATTCATTATCTCATTAGATTCTCAAGACAGTACTTAAATTCCATTATTACCTCCACATTAGAGCTGAAGAAACTGAGTCTGGTTTTTTTTTGCCCAAAGTCAAATACCAGAATGGGACAGACCCAAGATTTAAATCTCAGTTGTGATTCCTTGCTGTGGTCTACCATGTCAAGTGTCCTAAAGACATGCCCACACAGGGCAAAATCTTAAGCTCGCTTCATCCCTACGCAAAAGAAAGCATATGTAAAGAGACAAGGCGGCTGCTTTCCATTAAAGCCTGCCCAGGCCAAAACTGAAAAGTTCCTCTCTTACAAATGTGAAAAATTTAAAAAGAAATTATCATCTGTAGTGTTTCTCCTGATAATAGCATTATAACATGGAAATACCAAGAGAAGGGAACTTGCTCTAAATGGCCCTCACTTGTCCATTCAATCAACAAATAATTGTTTTCAGTGGACTGGCCATTGTGGTGGGCTTTGGAATACTGCAATGAAGAAGACAGAAGTGTCCATCCCTTCAGGGAATCTTAAGAAGAAAAGGGGTTATAAATGAGTCAACAACCAAGCACATCATTTTTGAGGATCATAAAGGGACTTGATTTGGGTGGGAGACAAGAGAACCCTGTCCAAGGGACTGACATTCAAGCAGAAAGCTTCAGGAAGGGATTCAACATGGTTGAATAAAGGAGGACTCACACTGGAGTTTCTCAGAGGAAATCAACTAAAAACACAGGTAACTGGAAGAAAGGGAGGGACATACATCCTGATACCAAAATTAACCTGAAATAGGAGACTTATAGATCAAGCAGAAAGCTTCGGCATGAGTAGGAGTTAGTCAGGTCAGGCTGGAACAGAGCCCATTGTGGAGAGAGATGGGAAATCTCAAGGAGGCAGCGGTGTTGGGAAAACAGTGAATGAGTGGGAGAAGAGGCTGGAGAGCTCAAGGGGGCTGTTACAAATCAGAGCAAAGATGAGCATCTTAAACACAATGGGACACACCTTTAGGGATTAAGTACGGAAGGGTGGAGTTTAACGTGATGGCTTTGGGATTACTCTGGGGACTGGTGGAGCACTGTTCTGGATGTGTCTGGGCTCATGAGGGTGTGGCCTTGGGTCTGTCTCCCACTCCTCTCTGACACTGTTCCCATGCTCTGTTTCTCCACCCATGAACCAGTTTTGCTCCACCACTCCCTTCTACCATGAAGTTTCTGCCTTGCAACCTTCCAACCATGGACTGAATCCCCTACTTACATTGAAATCCTCCAAAAACATGTCTAACTAGGGGAGTAGAGTCAGGGTGAGGGTGGTGGTGGTGGAGAATGATTAAAGTATGTCACATGAGGGCACCTCATCCAGTTAAAAAAAAAAAGATACCATTTTTAGAAATGAACCCAACTAAACAGCTCTTCCTTCCATCTGTGGATGTCCAGTACTGTTTCCAGCAATGGAAAAGCTAATATAAGAATGAAGTGATCCAATTCACCTTTTAAAAGGATTGCTTTGTCTGTGATGGGGAGAAGGGATGGGAGGCGGGGCAGGGAGAGCCTTTCAGGAAGTTAGTGCAGTAGCTCAGGGAGAGGAGGGCCCTGGACAAGGCCTGGCATATTGGAGATAGAAGAGGGTGGTCTTTTCGCTGGGTTTGGTGATGGATTGAGCAAGATGACTGACAGAGGGCTCAGGGGTCTCTCCTGGTTTCTGGCTGGAGGCACTGGACTGAGTGAGACATCACTTACTAATCCAGATGACATAAAAAGAGGAATAAATTGGGTACTCTTCCCATTTGAAACGTGAAGACTGCTGACCACCTAGACAGGAGAATTCAATAGTAAGTGCGGAATGATTTGTCATTTCTTCACTGAGATATTATAGCCTCCACAGTCATAAAGGCAACCATCAGTATTGTTTGTGTAAAACACAATACGAAAAGAAAGAGGCAGTGATATATTTACTTGATTTTGGGATCTATTAACTCTGAAAGAACAGGAAGAAACTAACAAGGGACAAATGTCTACTCATAGGACTCAGGGCCAGTGGGCGGCACTGTAGTTTGAAGTCCCCCGTACAAGAACCACAGACTGTTAAGAGTTGAAAAGGGTCTCATTATATCTATTAGAAAACTCAAACACAGAGGTGTAAAGTGGTTTGCCCAAGGTCGTACAGCAAAATTATAAATGACTAAGGGCAAAATCTAGATATCTGGTTCTTTTCTCTGTGGCTATGCCTCTCAAGGGCTAAGGCCTTCTCTCTTAGATACATAAGCCTTCTTCAAAAGGAGAGGTGGCCGGGTTACTATTAAACCTGAATCTTCTCTCCTCTAAATGCTGAGAAATACAAGCCTCCGGGCATTACACTCTCCCTCCATTCTGCAATTCTCTAGGCAAGAAGCTCAATTTCCTTCAGCAAATCTGGCCTCTGGCCAGGAGGTGCTGCCGAAGGTCATCTAGTTCCTGTAAACAGAGCATTCTTTCCCTAGGCAGAGGGAGTGGCAGAACTTTTTCCCTTCCCTTAGTAGTATGTATCCTTTCCCAAGTCTGAAGTTCCCAATTATAAAGAATTCAGGGCCGGTGAGATGGCTCAGCGGCGCAAGCACCTGCCTCACAAGCGCAAGGTCCTGAGTTCGACTTCCGGAACCCACATAAAGGAAAAAAAGGGCCGGTGATATCGCTCAGTGGTACAAGTACCTGCTGGCAAGTGTGAGGTCCTGAGGTCGACTCCCGGTATACACATTAAAAAAAAAAAGAAAGAATTCATCACCTGCTATGCACCAGACTTTCTACCACCTGAATTCTGTTGAATTAATGAATAAAGACTAGCTGATCCTGGTCTTCTTCCTCATCCCATTTTCTTGCTTTACTTTCTTTGAACATTTTAGAATTGGACTAGAACTGAAAATCGGCATCCTTCCTAATGTATGTAAAAATATGAGATGGAATCAACTCCTCACTGCTGCTTTCTTAAAAGTGGAAAAGCACCAGGTCCAGTTAGCAGGTATGTAATCCCAGATAGTTGGGAAGCTGAGGCAGGAGGATTACAAGTGCAAGGCCAGTCTGGGCAAGTTAATGAGATCCTGTCTCAAAGTAAAAAATAAAAACTAGTTGTAGCTCAGTGGTGGAGCACTTACCTAACATGCATAAGGCCCTGAGTTCAACCTCAATACTGAAAAAAAAAAAGTAGAAATGAGACTAAATTTTGACAGTAACAATGTAAAGCAAGATAGATGAAAATGGTTTAAATCATACCATTTTTATCAATCACACCATTTTGAAAGAAGATTTTCTGTAGCTATGATTTGTGAGCATTATAGATCTTAGGTATAAATAATCCTATTTGCTCAAATTCATTAATTTCTTTCTATCTCTTCAAGTGGTAAATACTATTGCCTTTATACATAGTTCTTTTGAAGTATTTCATTTCTAGAATATCATTATCTTTTTTTTCTATTACAAGGATAGTAACATCAATGGCAGTAGTATCCTAGAGAAGGTTACATTTTACACTATGATTTATAGAAAAACATCTGATGACATTTCTCAGTAGAGACTGGCATTTATGCAACAGAAAACAGCTGTGTGATTTTTCTCTATAAAAAACTAGATAAAAACAATGGCATAGAGAGATAGTTATGAATCATTCCTACAGGGTAGAATTTAACCACTGGGGTCTACCCATAGTTTAATCAAATTACCTAAGTGCTAAAAGCTGCCTTATCATTTGAATAGTTCCTTTAAAAATTCTCCCCACATTGACTAAAGGAAGTTTATTTCTATTTTTCTGCATTTTCAGTGGTTTCTACAATGCAAATATGTGAATTTTTTTTTTTAATGAAGGTGCCGGGAGTCGAACTCAGGACCTCGTGTTTGCCAGGCAGGCACTTATGCCACTGAGCTATATCACCGGCCCTAAATATGTGAATTTTATAAAGAGAAAGATAACAGACAAAAATCATCCACATTGAAAAGACCAATCAAAATTCAGAGGTGTGTTGTATAAATTTAGGCAGGAAGCTCCTTGATATTAATCTCCAATAAAAGTCATTTGTGGTTAACATGCCTGGAAAAGCAGGAAGGACCTGCCATAAAAATAGGAAGCATGTAACAGTTGGACATACTATTGATTAGGTTACCTTTAAAGAGAAAAAAATGATTGTTCTTTGATACTGTAGAATAACCAGGATTGCATACACCAAGGTACACACTGAAATGATGCTGCTTTGAGTTGTTTCTCGAGTGAAGGGCAGGCTCGTGGCTGGCCCTGAACCTAGGCATTCAGTTTTGGAGACTGTCTCTCTAGAACTAGCATCCAGTTTGTAACATGACACACAGTGATTTAACTATCCTAATTAGGCTTAAATAGCAGACAGTGATCCAAACTGCTCACCAACAAGCAAGAACATTAATAACCTGAGATATACAGATTTAGGAAAGAAAAGGACAGTTTACCACTGTAGGAGATGGTGGAATTTTCCCAACCAGTCAGTGGGAGAGGGATGGCAATTTACTTCTGAAAACTAAGCAGATAAATTATTAAGAACTCTGAATAAATACGTAAGAGCATTATTTCTGCTTTTCATGTGCTTATCTAGCCTTAGCAAGCTGTTCATTGATGAGAGAAGATTTCTTTAACAACAAAGATTTTGGAGGTCCCGTTCTTTTCCTGGCCATCTTGATAGCCTTTGACATACTGTGGCATAAATGGGATGCTTTCCCCTTCTCTCTCTGATGGGCACAAACAACTTCTCTGTTGTTGTTGTTGTTGTTGTTGTTGCTGCTGCTGCTGTTGTCATTGGCTTCTTGGTGCTAATTAGGGAAAGAAGACTGGGAATGAAAATATCTAATCCTTTTTTCAGTTGTGCTGAAGCAAACATGCCTTGTCCACCCTCCAGTCATTGTAAGTGTTTTATCTCCTTTTATCCCTGCATTTTTGGGTTTTTTTATCCCTGCATTTTGACTTGTAGGCCACTGCTTTTCCTGAAAAGAGCCACTGCCTTGCAGAAGCCAACCCTCCCCTGGTGCAGAGACAAGATGGGCCGCAGGCTGTCTGCCTTCTCTGTACTTCCCTGAGGCTGCACCAGCTTTGTCCCACACCAGAGCCTATGGAGTGAGGTGACCTTAGCAGAAAGATAATCCTACATCTACTACAATTTGCATGAAAAGTGGCCCATTTGCGAACTTCAGGAACTTTATTACCTATAACAAAATCGTTTGTGGCAAACTCCACAACTGACTGGGAGAGTTTGCCACAACACTGTGCTTTGGAATTAGACGTGTGATATATTCCCATTTTTAAGATGAAATGAGGGACAGGATCTGTAGGATTTTTTCACAGAGGGTTCTCAGACCAACAAAGCACAATATTTCATATTCAGAGCAGAAGTTTCTATATGAGTTGTTGGTTCATCTGTATGAGAGAAAATTAATTCTTTAAGACTCTAGGCAAATAAAAAGGAATATAATGTGCAAAAATACAGAAACAACCCAGGTTATGATGATACATATTAAAATAGAAAAACCACATACATCAAGGCATTTACCATTTTTGTGATATAGTTTCTTCTGCTTTAAAATGGAAACAATAATGACACTGACCCCTCAGAATTGTTAATATCTATAAAACATTGTAAATACTGCCTGCCACATAATAAGCTCTCTGTAAAGGTTACGTCCACTACTACAACTGTCATTACCTGGACAAGGCCATTTCTGTGGTTAAACTGAGAATAAACTCTAACACTGTCAGTGTTGCTAATTTTACTAGCTCTGAATTCACCCTAACTATAACATAATAATGAAAGGGATTTGGATTTATGACCTTCCTTTTAGCAACCTCAATTCAATGTTGAGCCAGAATGGAGGTGTAGGTAGATAATTAGCCTTTAAAGATTATTGATTTCTAGTGGAAGTTTAAATTAGTACACACCTTCCAAACAATGTTAACGACCTTAAAACACAAACACCCTCTCTCCCAGCAAGTCCTTAACCGTGAATTATCTTATGGGGAATAATCATAGATGTATGAAAAAGATGTATGTGTAAGATGCTTCATCAGACTTACAATACTGAAAAAAATGCACAAGACAATCTTCAAGAATAAGCTACCAGTTAAGTAAAATACACACAGTCACATGATGGAATGTTGTATAGATATCCAATATTGTGTTTTATAAGATGATATATTGATATGCACAAATGTACACAATATATAAGCCAGTGTTTCTAGTTATGAAACAGTATATCATAAAAATACTATAAATGTAACAGTTGGGTTGAGCTATATCAATGCAAATATTTTTAAATGAAGCTTGCCATATTCTCAAAACTTCTTGAAGTTTCCAGTCCATCCAGAGCGTACATCTCATTTTTTATCCTATTCTTTCTTAAACCTTAGTGTAGACCACTGATTTTCATTATTCAATCTGGTTATTAAAGTCTTAGGCTCTCTGTGTTGAACATTCTGTCAAAATGCAATATTATTAGTGTCCACTCTTCATAGTTGAAGCTTCCTTTCCTGAACTAATACTGTCTACCCCTTCCTTTGGTAACTCCCACCACAGCAAGCAAGAGAAAGAAATCTTTCTGTGTCTGGGATCACGAGTACTAGGGAGGTGACCCGGCCCTGACCTGATGTCACTTCGTTTCCATGATACCTGATGCTATGGCTAGCAGCAGAGGCCATATTAGCTCAGAAGAGCCCCCTAACACAGCACTTCTTTCCTGCAGAGGGGCACCTGTCTGTCTCTTTGGTCCTCATGCAGCATGCTGTACCTGCTAGCTCTCTCTTGGTCTCTGTGCTCCCAGTAGTCGCCGGGGTCCTCTCCTGTGCCCTCCAAGAGTCATGGAGATTGGGGGCAGACAGGTCTCCCCCTGCCTCTGTATTCTAGGCACACTGCAGGAGGCCCCCACTAACATAACTTAGTCCGTGGAGCTTCCTGCATTCTGAAGGAAGCCTCGACTTTAAAGAGTCACGTATCAAACGGCTCTGGCTCCCAGAGTAGTGATGGGAGTAGTAGGGATGGGGTGGATGGTGAAGGCCAAGAGGCACAAGAGGGCAATTTGTCACCCTCAGGAATCTGAGAGAACCATCTTCAGAATCACCAAGGACTCCTTGCATTTCAACAAATCAATTTTATGAAAGTATATTTATGGAAGATAAAATGCACCATTATAAATGTATATTTGATAATTATTAACAAATGCATGCACCCATATAATCATCACAGTCAAGATGTAGAACATTTTCATCTGCCCAAGAAGCCCCTTCTTGCCCCTCCGAATTTAATAGCTGCTCTCATGACTAAGCATTACTACTGCTCTGCTTTCCGTTGCTTGAGGTACAGTCCACGTTTGCTAACATTGTTTTCGTTTAAGTGGTGTAATACCATGTGCTCTTTCTTGTGGCCGGCTAAGCATAGCATCTCTGAGAGTCACCCATGGTGTTGCCGTGGTTTGTTTCCTCTCACTGTTAAGCAGAATTCTGACACATTGATATATCACAATTTGCTTTATCCATACACATGTTGATGGATGTCTGGGTTGTCTTTTCCGGAGGGAGTGGGTGTTACAAAGGAAACTATTATAAACATCCACATCCAAGTCCTTATGTGGATGCGTACTCTCATTTCTCTTGGGTAAATACCTAGAGTAGAATAACTGGATCATATGTCAGTGTATCTATAACTTTATGGAACTGCCAAACTGTCCAAGAAATTGTACCACTCTTCATCCCCACTGATAATGTACAAAAATTTCAGTTCCTCCGTGTCTTTTCCAGCATGTTTCATCAATCTATAATATTAGTATCTCATTGTGGTTTTTACTTGCATTTTCCTACTGACAAATAATGCTGTACAACTTTTCATGTGCTTATTTATCATTTATCTGTCTTTATGGGTGAGCCATCTGGTAGAATCTGTTTTTTTATTTTTTGAATAAACTTTATCTTTCAGAATAACTTTGACTTCCAGAAAAGTTGCAAGGATTTTACAAAGAGGCCCTATATATCATACATCCAGTTTCCCATTTGTCATAACTAATAAGCTAATATTGACACATTATTAAGTTAATGCTGTATCCTGATTTCCTCCCTTTGTACCTTATATCATTACCCACCTCACCCCCCTGGGACCCCATCTAAGATATTACATAAATATAGTTGTCACATTTCCTAGGTTTCTTTAGACTATCAGTTTCTCAGACTTCTTGTTTTTGATGCCTTAACAGTTTTGAAGAATACTGAGAAGGTCTTGTACATAGTGTACCTCACTTGGAATTTGCTTGATATCTTTCACATGACTAGACTGGGAGTGTGGGTTTTGTGGAGGAAGACCATGCCATGTGAGACCACCTGCTACCAATATGACATCACTGTTGACATTGATCTTGACTACGTGGCTACAGCCACGTTTGTCAAGTCTTCCCAACTCTAAAACTTCTGTTTTCTTCTTTTCCATACCATGCTCTTTGGAAGGAATGATGTCACACTTCATGGATGAGGACTAATTCCTCCTCAAGGCAGAGTATTAGAGTAAATTTATTTTAATACTTCTCTATGGTAGATTTGTCTATTTGCTCATTGATTTATTTATTCAATCATTTCTTTATATCATTATGGACGGTATGTACTCAGTATTTATTTCACACTTTGGGTTATAAACCAGTACTTCATTATTTATTTTGTTGCTCATATTATTTCAGCGTTTGTCATAAGGAGCTTTTTTTAAGCTCCTTAGCTCCTGTGTACACTTGATATATTCTCTCATTGTATTTTTTTTTTTTTTTCACTTCCTTACATTCTGGAATTACAGGATGAGCCAGGTTGCTCTAGAACAATCCTTGCCCCACCTCTAGAACCATCTGTTTCTCTGATGGCCCCGATTTCTTTCACTGGAGAACATAATGAAAAGCCAATATAGAGGCTCTGGGTGTATTTGGTGTCACTGGCATGTATTTCAAAAATAAGTTGTTTGTCTTCTTATGGTTGAACTACAAGAGGAGTTTTTGGGTGGGTGTTTGTTTGAATATAAGTTCTCTATCCAATATGTAAGTGTAGAAAAATGGTTTTAATTAGTAGGGTGAGGCTAATCCAGAAATTATAGAAGCCTTTTAAAAAGTCTTTATGCTCACTTCCTAATCCTCAGGCTGCTATGTTGGTGTATAGTTTTGCCTTGATGTTCAACAGGCTTTGAGGAGGAAACTGCTCCGGGCATTTGCTATTTCTCCACAGGTGAGCAACAGTGTGGGAAGAATGGCTGTGAAACACTTCGAGAAATGCTGAATTCAAAAGTGAATCCACAAAGGGTTTAAGCATATAGTGACTTCAATAAAACCTATGAAGAGAGAATGATTATTTTATATGACATTGAAAACAACTCAAGGTCAAATCTGGCTGCTGCTTTAGAGTAAAAGCAGAAAAGAGTTCCTGTCTGGTGATAGGTGTGTATTGGCCCACAGCCCAGGGTTGATATTAAAGCTCTGGCAGTTTAAGTCCCTTCTTACAACTGAAATTTTAGCTGCACTTCCTCAAAATATAGTAGTAAGCCAAAATATTCATTCCAACACCAATTACAGGTAAGCAAGCAATTACAGAAGAAAAAAACATGAAAAAGTAATTCTCTTTTCCTGTGAGTTTATGTTTTGGGACAATGATTTTTTAATTTTTAAATTGTACATCTATATAAATGATTATTTGGTGTCCAAATATCCAATTATGTACACGTAATATTTATAAATGAATCAAATTTGTGCTATATTTCACATAAAATATGTATGAATGTAAAAATTTTAATAGAATGAGATAAAGAGGAATATAAATAGTTATAATATTTTCTCTGCAATCCAGTAAATCATCCTACTCATTACCTGGGCTATTTGCTTTCCTTTGAGATCTTCTGCTCAATCTTCTGCTCTATTGGCAGCAAAGAAAGGTGTGTGTGTGTGTGTGTATGTGTGTGTGCACGCATGGTGTATCTGTGTGCATGTATGTATGTGTATACCTGCAAAAAAAAAAGTTTAAAAATAAAGAATGGACATATTACAACCAAATAAAAAACAGAAATGAACTCAATTTATTTATTTTTTTTTAAGAATAAGCAATTTAAGATTTTGAGCTTTAGGAAAATGCTGACACCTGAATTCTTCCAAAGTCATTTTCATCATTTCCTGGTTTGTATATCTGCAATCTTATTTCAAGGAAAGAAAAGAACCTCCAAAATCCCAGACAGTGCTCACAGCACTGGCTCAGGGATCATATTTTTAGAATCACTGATCTAGACCAGAGTCTCATTCCTAGCTCATACATTAGAACACTGCTACAGTCTGAACTTTTATGGCTACCAGAATTGTGTATTGAAACCTAATCCTAAGTGCAATAGTAGCAGGAGGGGGGCCTTTGGGAGGTGATTAGGTCATGACAGCTTTGTCTTCATGAATGGGATTAATGCCTGTTATCTTTTGGATATGATGTCTCCCCCAAAAGGCTCATTGTATTGAAGGCTTGGTTGCTCATGGGCTTTGGAGAAGGTGATTGGGTCATGAGGACTCTAACTTCATCAGGTTGATTAATTCATTAATAAGATCATGATTTGATGGCATTATTGGGAGATGATAGAAACAGGAGTTGGGGCCTAGTTAAAGGGAGTGGATCATAAGGGCATAACCCTGGGGACTACATCTGATCCCCAACCCTTCCTATCTGACTTTCCCTTTTTATATGCTTCCTAATTGCCATGAGGTGAGCAGCTTTCTTCTACCACAACTTTCTGCCATAATGCTTCTGCCTCCCCCAGGCCTAAAACAACTGAAACAAGTGACCATGGACTGACATCTCTGAAAGCATGAGCCAAAATCAATCTTTCTTCCTTTAACTTGTTATTATCAAGAGTTTGGTCACAATGACAAAAACCTGACTAACACAGTGCCCTCATAAAAAAAGGTCTGTAGGCTCTTGTTTGCTCTTTCTCCTTTGTGAAAACACAGCTAGAGGACAAGATCTTTAAAACAGAGAGCAAGTTCTTCCCAGATACCAAATCTACTAGCAACTTGACCTTGGACTTCCCAGCCTCCAGAACTGTAAGTAACAAATTTCTATTATTTGAAAATTACCCAGTCTAATGGACTTTGTTATAGTAGTCCCAAAGGACTAATACAAACCCCTGGGAGACTCTGATGCAACTGACCTGGGCTGGGCTGTAGACACTCATGTTTGTTTAATAGCTTCCCAGAAGATACTAAACTGTCACTGCTGGAGTTGTGGTAATCTTCCTAAGTTTGTACATTTCCCTGTAAAAGTAAGACTTCAGTCAGTCCTGCCCTGTCTATAGCTGTAACCTCCCAAATTGCAGAACTAGGTCCTTCCCTTCCCTGAATATAAATTCATGTGTTTGCCCACAAAGAACTTTGAAAGAGTCCTATGGCCTAACATTTAGACAACAATGTACCATAGAAAATGCCTTTACCTCCATCTTTCAGATGCCTCTGGCTGTTAACAATGACAGCAAAAACAACATGAGACAGGATATGACCCAATCCTAGAAGGTAAGTCCAGTACATATAATCCCAGTACTTGGGAGGCTGAGGCAAGAGGATCACTGAGAGTCCCAAGGCCACCCTGGGCTATACAGTGAGTTCAAGGTCAGCCCAAAATACACAAAAATACCCTGTATCAAGAAAACAGCCACAACAAAATTGATAAAAAGCAGAGTATATTAGAATCAGTTCAATAATTATGTCAACTGACTATAATTATTTTGCAAGCTCAGCTTTATGAAAAATGTCAAGTGAGATGAAAGCAAGTTGCTTTAGGACTTACCTTTAAAAAATGATCATGTTGCACTACAACTTTGGCAAAAAGTTCCCTGAAATATAAATAATAAGAATTACTATTTATACTGTGCTTCTGTTCTAAGGTAATCTACTGTTTTATCAAAGAAAATGCAATTTTTTTCAATTTTTCTCTTCTACTAAGGTATACAAACTTTTGGACCAGACATGTTTCATACTCATATGTTTTCAGATTTTAAAAAGGTAATATAATGCATGAATAGCATATTACATAACTCCCCAAGCAGGGTCTGGGGCAGACCCCAGAGTCAAACTCATTAATATCTCTAAGTGAATATTTGAATATAGATGATATGCAGAAAAGCTATAAATAATCTTGTGTAGAACCAGTTAGGTTTTACTACCCAATGAATTTGGCACAAAATGTATTTTTCACAAAGGAAACTTTTTTCCCAGAGACTTGGAGAGTTTGAAATTACAAGTGTGAGGTTGTCAAACAGAGGTAAGCTTGAAATAATTTTTAACTAGAAGAAAGAAACAAAAGGGAATTTGGGGCCATCTCTTAATTAATCCAAACAACCAAAACAACCTTTATTTCCACGAGAGATAATGACTTGAGACACAATGATTAGGCACAAACTGAATGTTTCTGGAGACTGGAGCAAGAGTCAAATGGAGATCTGCTACTATATACAAACAAACTGTTCAATAAACGTATTCTATCTCCCTACCTTTAAAAGTACAGCTTCTGTAATGAAAAATTTGAAAAATATGACATTTGATTATTTTTATATATGATTGGCAACTATCAATGGATGAGTAATAAAATCAAGACATATATAACTCACAAGTCATCATTTACTTGATTCATAAAATTGAATAACAATGTAGAAAAATACAAATTGTGTTGTAAGTGAATTGACAGTTAATTGATAGCAATTGGCAATGGGTTAAAACTCTGAATATATATTCACAAAAATATAAAAATTTCATGTGAAATATTGGCAAATCAAAAGTTTTATGTGCATTCCAAAAAATTTATCTTTCCTCAAACACATTGAAAAATATCCATTAAAATTAAAAGGCAGACTATGAATTATACAATATACAACACATTTTAAATAAAAACATGTATATGGAACAAAAATTATTTGATTTCAAAAATGTAATGATCTTTTGTCAAATGCGTTTAGAATAAAATATTCACAATTCTGATGTTTGCTGTCTAATTGCCAATGTGAATCAGTGTCATGATTCTTGCATATTATGTCTAGACCTACATATATACATTTATACTTATCTACACATTTAAGTGTTATTAGAACCATTTAACATTGCAAAGTGTTTCTAAGTCACCATGTGCAAATGCTGTGGATGTCGCATTATTCATAAGCCTGCTGGATCATAGATCAGGTGGAACACAGAGAGAAGCAGGAAACTGGACATTCAGCTCTACTGGCAGAGGATTCTTTGTTCGAGAATCTATCGCATTTTTGCTATCTGAGAGAAAAGATGTGATGAGTTAAATTCATTTTCATTTGTCATACCAAAGCACTTGTAGGGCTCAGATCCTCCTACTCTCTATGGTCACATCTCTCACAGCAGTCAGAGGCAACCTTTGGTTTAGAAGACAGGGAAAAACCTGATGAGAATTATTTCCCTGGGGTTTGAATGATGTGCAAAGGAAAGAGATTTTGGTGACTGCTAGCCATGTAACAGTACTCAGCATAAGATCCTATCCTGCATGTCAGAAGTACCACTGTTTCCTGTAAGAACTGCTGTATGTAGCGCAGAGCTTTCCGAATTAAAGCTATACCAATGGTAAAAGTGGAAGTGTGGAAGCTAAGCCAAATAGGTAGCAGCCTATTCTGTTTTTAAAAGCCTCCAGCAATGAAGCATCTCAGCCAACTATTCCAATGTTTAACTAACTTTATCCCCTGGATACTTGCTGTGGCTTGGATGTGATTTGAGTATGGCCCCAAAAATTCATGTGTTAGAAGCTTGGTTCTCCAGTGTCCTGATACTAAGTGATGCTGGGATTTGTAAGAGATGGAGCCTAGGAGGAAATCATTAGGGTCTCTGCCCTCAGAATGAGGTGAGTAGTTTTCATGGGATTCCAGTTAGTTCTTGAGACGGGTCCCTCTCCAGTCTCTCTCTAGCTTCTTGCTTGTCAAGTGATCCCTCGCTCTTGCATGTGCTCCTCCCACTGTGATGTTATCTAACATAAGGTCTTCACTAGTGCTCACCCAATGCCAGTGCCATGCCCTTGAATCTCCAAAACTGCAAGCTAAATAAATCTCTTTTCTTCGTATTTCATCCAGTCTCAGGTGTTTTATTGTAGCAAGGGATAACTGATGAATACAATGCTCTATACAGTCAACAAAACATAGCCTACAGACTGAGTCCAACCCACTGACTATTTTTGCAAATAAGGTTTTAGTGGAACACAGCTAACATAGCACCCATTCATTTGTGCATTGTCTATGCCTGTTTTTCTGCTAAAATGACAGAGCTGAGCAGTTGCAAAGGCTGGAATATTTACTCTCTGGCCCTTTACAAAAAACGTTGCTGACCACTGCTCTGTTTTATGACTAGCTGAAGTTATGCACAACAATTTTCAGTTATAGCTTCAGAGGAAATAGAAAACCGCCTGTCATTACCATCTCTACAACTGACCTTCATGTGAAAAGTTTTAAATACTTACTCTTAAAATTAAGTGAGGGGTCAGGCATGTATCTCAGGAGCAACATGCAAGGCAAGCATGATGCTCTGTGTTCAATCCCCAGTACTGAAAAAAAATTAAATATCATTTTTATCTATTTCCCTTGGTTTAACCTTCTTTCTCTCATCTGAGCTAAAATTTACAATTCCCACACATGCTTAATTGCTAAACAACCTCACAGTTTAGGAATACATACTCAAAATCTAAAATCTTGATCACATATTATTCACAAATTTAGGCACAATACAAACTTTTTTCTTAACCAGAGATCCTTAACTATTTAAAGAAGTGAGATGCACCTAGGTACTTCATGGTGAGACAGGAAGATAAGGTGTGGCTAAAGTGTGGCTAAAACTAGCTGGAAAAGGAGGCATGGCAAGATCCTGGGACACAGCAGAGAATACTCAGAACCCTGCATGTGGCCATCTCATGAGAACTGAAGCAAGTTTTTGATAGGATGACCTAGACATGATGCCAGGGCAGGAAATATGAAAAAGAGACCATCGTCATTCAGCACTGCCTCTTCACAACAGCCCACTCTACACTGCAGGATGTATCTTTATTTTGATTTTTTCCTTTGCCCA
The DNA here is from genome assembly GCA_028451465.1 of Erethizon dorsatum. Lineage (NCBI taxonomy): Eukaryota > Metazoa > Chordata > Mammalia > Rodentia > Erethizontidae > Erethizon > Erethizon dorsatum. Next base: position 73,740,433 of record CM051831.1, read on the forward strand.
ACACTTACTCTGCAGAGCCTGTATTTCCATTACTCTTTTGTGTTTTTTTTCCCTACCTTTAATAAATGTGAAAATTTGCCACCATTTATTCTTGTTTTCTTCAGTTCTTTGTCCAGAACAGAAAAGACCTAGAAATCACCTCTAAAAAGAGATGCCAGCACCCCCAACCATGATAACAATGGGCTTTGGACCATTGTCACCTCACTACTCACTAAATTCTAAATATTGTTGATCTTTGGAAATGCTTTAGGCAAGAATATTACAGGGATAGCAAGGGCTTTTGAAATAAAATGCAAATTGAGTTTTAATGAAATGCAACTACCAAAAACTCATGAAGTAATGTGCAAACTTTCTGTTGTTTCTGCTTTATTTTCTTCTGTGTACACATTTCTCCACAAAAAATGCAGAGACTACATAAAATGGCTATGAGAGATACAAAGAGAGGTCTAAGCCTCGGGATGGCTAGCTACCCTAACTCAAACAGACTCTGATTACCAAAGAATCTTGTGTCACAAGCCTAGCTGAAAACGTATTTGTCGTCGTGGACAAGTGGTTTGTGTCTAGTGGAAATGCGCTCATGTCTGGCCTTGGTTGCCTGTTCAGCATCCAGTTTGGAGAACTTGAACAAACTCTTTAGTCTCTCTGAGCCTAACCTAGTTACTGTGAGGATACAAAACAATAGATCTACAGTGTATGGTATTTTTTAGATGATAGTTTTCCTGGCTTTTATGATCACTTCCAGGACATTCTACAGTATAGTGTCATGTTCCTAGAGGAAGCACGTCAGAGAATGGAGTGGGATGAGACAGACCACAGGAATTGGGGAACAATCACTGCAGCCACCTCCTCTCCTCCAGGATCCTCCTTGAATGTGGTGACATTTGGGGAGCCTGCCCACCATATACATTCCATTCCATTTCCTCCTCGCTCTCTGCATGGATAGCAAGGACCTCATGATGTTGTTCAGACCACTGGAGGAAATTCAGACTCCAAGGCAATAAAGACCCAGACCACAATGAATTGGCAGGGATGCAGAACCCTGCTTGAGCCCTACCTCTAGCCAAAATGTCCATTTTCTTTATCTCCAGAGAAGCACAATTTAGGATTGAGGTTGGAGCTTTTCTTAGTTTCTCTTCTGCTTCAGCACACAGATTTTGGGCCCTTGGTCTAATCCTGAAGGTGCCTAAATATGTCCACATCATGTTTGTTTTTCTCTGAAAAATCAGGACGCAACCCAGGCATGATGCAGAAAAGAAGATAACCCCATTGCCAACTCCACAGCAAGGCCAGCATTGAGCAGGAGTGGAAGAGGTGACTACCTGTACTTTATGACTTGGAAGGCAGGATTGAAGAGGGGACTTGGGGAGAGGACCTTAGGTTGCTAGAGCTGCCACAACAAAGTACTCCAAACTAGATGGCTTATGTATTGTCTCCTAGCTCTCCAAGCTGAAAGTCCAAAATCAAGGTGTTAACAGAGTCTTGTCCGTCTAGCAGCTCTCCATTCTCTGCCTCTGACATCACATGACTCTTCTCACGTGTCTTTACATCGTCTTCCCTCTGTATGTAGTCTCTTCTCATAAAGGACACCACCCATGTTGGATCAGGGCTCACTATCTGATGCAACCTCATCTTAACTTGATTGTATCTGCAAAGATCCTATTTGCAAATAAAGTCATAGTCACAGGGTCCTGGGGTTAGGATTTCAACATATATTTTGGGGGGACATTAAGCCACAACAAGTCATGAGAGAAGGGGAGACAGTGGACCCTGAGAGGCCTAACTCTTACAGTTTCCACAACCATATCCACCTCCCTGCAGTTATATCTTTAGTGCTTCCTATCTTTAACTTTCTGGTGGATTTTCCCAGGATGACCACCAGCACTACAATCCCCTGTGAGATGATGGTCACCATATAGATACATGGTGTGTGCATGGTGGGGGGTGCAACCTCAGAAACTGCATTTTTTTAGCCAGTAGGAATCACAGCCTTCAGTGAAAAGCCAAGAGGCTTCACCTATCACCAGCCATTTTCACTAAATGGTGAATAGATCTCAGATCCTTTTCTGGAGTTCAGATATGGAAAAAGTAAAGGGAAAGAAGAGGTTTATGGAGCTTGGTGTAGGATTAAGGGAAAAAAGGATTAGAAGAAGATATGGGGAAAAACTTCCTACTACTACTTTGCCAACAATTGGCTCTCAATACAGCCTTAATGCATGGAAGCCAAGAGAAAAATTATTACACTGGGTTACATAAATTGGACTGCAGTGTAGGCTCCATCCTTGCCATACAACATGGCAGAGCAGAGGCTGGTAGCATAGGCAATAAAAGAATGTATCGAGATAAAAGTAAAGCATAGAAAAGAAAGTCCAATGAGTATACTGTAAAGCAGTGGGGAGACACAAAGAAGTTTTGCACATGGAGCAGGGACACTGCTATTTTTAAAGTGGAAAGTGTGGGTTGGAAGGAGGGGATGGCTTGGACCCAAGGACATGTGAAGGAATGTTAGGCAGAACAAGGTAAGGCCGTGTGTCCTTTCTCTCCTTCAGGCTTGTGGTGTAGTCATTCTTATGATAAGTTATGGCACATGGAATGTGGGGTAATGCAACAGTCACACTTGTACGGGAAGGAGTGTCCATGGCTGGTTTGCTGCAGGTTTCTGAAACAGCTCATTTTGAAGCAGAGTAAATGACTCTGGTATGAAATCACATAGACAGGCTCTCCCTGTTGCTCAGCACAAAATGATTCCCACACCAATATTAAGTTAGAGGTTCAGAAGACCATGACCCGGGTTCTCCATTTTCCCATGAAACAATCTGATCTCCTCAATCAGAACACCATTCCCTGAGCAGATCTTATTTCTTGCTGATGTGAAGATGTGAAAGCAGTTAAAAATGAGTAATAGGGCCTGTCCTGCCCTACTTTGCCATATGTAGAGTAAGTGATAGACACGTGGGGCTCTTCACTAGGAAAGCACCTTGTCTAGCTTCCCTCCAGGGAACAGGGTGCTACTGTTTACCATCTCTGCACACTCTGGGATGTAGAATTTTCATTACAAGCAAGAATCAGTGAAGGGGGCAGTAGAGGAAGGGGTGATCTACGCAACTCTCCCTTATTGTAGCTGAAGACAACTTTTCCTGAAACTCAATCAAAACAGAAAAAAAAATAAAAATAAAAAAAGGAAAGCTGAGAGTGACTGAATCAGTACAATGAAATGAATTGTCCCCGATTCACTAAGTGCATGATGGGTTATAAATAACACAGAGTTAGCTCTTTTGTAGTACTTCCCATGCATCCTGTGAGATCTTGACCTTCCAAATACTTGGAGGAGAGCCTGGTTTCCTCTTCTTCAGCTTCTTTTCAATATTGCTTAAGGATTCAGCCACTGGAAGGCTGGTGGCCATTCAGTACAGGAGAAAGATAAAGAAATACATTCAAGAAACAATCACTGGTCTTGAGTGAAATTGAAAAGAGAGGCTATCCCAGGAGGAGCTGATGAAAGGGCAGACTAGATTCCTCGTTCCAGGAGGAAGAGTAATGTTAAAGTTCCAAGTAAGTAGGCACAGATGCCTCACAGAGGAAATGGCACAAGGAATTGAATACAGTAGCATTGCTACAACCAGCAGAAACACCAAAACAACACCCACGATCTGGAGGCAGATTTATTTATGTCAAAGGGCACTGATCAGGATCATTCCCAGAATATCAGGCCCTGATCTCCTTTGGTCTAAGGCTTATATGAGATAAGCAAGCAGGAAGTACAGAGGCAGAATGGCTTGTTGACTGGGGATTGGTTTATACAATGTGCATCATAGTAACCAGCTATGCATCACACTGACCAGCTGTTTCTAAGAGACAGGAGCAACCAAAACTGGAACAGGAACTATTACCTGGGCAACTAAGAAACTGAAGTATACTGGCCGGGGGGGCATGTTGTGTTACATTTCCCCCCCTCCTTTGGTTTCCCCAGCAAATCTTTGCTGGGACTATTATATGTGATCCTTTCAGACAAGGCCCAACTAGAAACAGTAACATTGGGTTTGTCAGTGATCCTAGGATGGGCCCTAACCAAGCTCCCCAAGATTGTCTTACTACAAAGTTATTTCCTAAATTGTTTTTAGGAAGAGACATAATTTAGGCCTATCTGGTTTTTTTTTTGTTTTGTTTTGTTTTTTGTTTTTTTGTGTGTGAGTACCAGGGGTCGACCTCAGGACCACACGCGCCAGCAGGCGCCCATGCTGCTGAGCGATATCACCGGCCCCTTTTTTCATATGTGGGTTCTGGGAGTCGAACTTGGGCCCTCATGCTTGCCAGGCAGGTGCTTACACCACTGAGCCATCTCACCGGCCCAGGCCTATCTGTTTTGTAACATTACTCTGGCCAGGTAGTGAGGAAGTTAATCTGATATAGAAGCAAATCTTGGTCAAGTGTTTGATTAATTGTTCTATTTTCTTGGGGCAACAGTCCATAGAGTTTAAAACAAAAAAATACAGCTAGCAGGGGACAGGGAAGAAAGGACTGGGGTAAGCAGACCTGGGTTATATGTGTGTGTAAGAATGTCTACAGATATAGGATATAGCTGGTCTTTTAACTGGTTACAAGCTGTTTCTGTAGGGTTATGTTTTATTTCTGTGTAATCTATCTATATATCTTTAAATGGGGAGAGTCCACTATAATGCATGATGTAGGGCCAGTGACACAGATGCTGAAGCCTGAGCTGGCTGCAGGGGTACAGGTGCCAGCACTGCAGCTTGAACTTGCAGAACAAATGGTGGCAGCAGGTCTGGTGTGATCATCCAGGAATACTGGGTAAAGTTTTTCTGGCTGGGGTTGATGTTTCAGTCAGTCAGATCCTTGGAGGAGGCTTAGGCCTCAAGACCAGATTATTTTGTGTCATTGGTGGTAGGTTTCCAAACAGCATCAGGAAGCAGTTTGCTGTGCAGATCATCCTTGCAGGAGAGCTTTGGCCGAAATAGTTTTGTCCAAGGTGACCACAGCATATCTAGCCTGTCAGACTTTATTCCTAACAGAGCTACTTCCATCCATAAACAAGGTGTACTCAGCATCTGTCAGGGGGTCCATTTTTAGAACAGATCATCCCAGTACAGCATGTGGCACCTGGACAGTTAGGTCTCAGTCTAAGCTTGTCAGCTTTCTTGATCAGAAGGACAATGGCTGTTAGAGCTCAGAGGCAAAGGGGAGAGGCAGCCCTTAGGGGCCACTGGGTGTTCCCAGGGACTGACAGTCAGAGTAAGCATATTGAAGCCAGCAGCTCCAAGAAATTTGTGGAGCTTTTTTCTTATAACCAGTTTCATCCAGATACTGCAGCAGAGCTTTTGTATCTTTCCAGCAGGCAGCTTGTGTGTCATTAGTCAGAAGTGTTTTTTCAAAAAGGAAACAAGATTTTGAACCTCTGGGAAGTTGAGTCCAGGTCAGTTGGCTTTTGAGTCCAGAACTGGGGTCTTTCCATTTAAAGGCAAAGAGGGGCTGGCTGACAGGAGCCAATCGAAGGCAGAAGAAAGCATTTTTTAGGTCCAGGAAGGTGTACCAGCAGGCTGCAGGTGGCAGAAGACTGAGGTAATGTATATGGAGGGCAATCACGGCAGCACTGGCAGCTTGGAGATCTTGAACTGGCTTTACAGGCAGAAGAGGTGTATTTCAGCAGTTTGACAGTCTATACTGTTTGCTCAGGAGACTGTGACAGAGGTGGAAGGGACAGAAACCTCAGAGAAAAGGTGTTGATGGCTTGGCCAAATCTGTTGTTAGAGCCTCCCCAAAAATAATGTGAGAGTCCTTAACCCTTTGTGGTAATTGAGTCCAAGTGAGGCGGCCTTTTATCTCAGGATCTTCCAGTTAAAGGGGCTTATGGGGAGCAACTTGCAAGCAGAGGAAGGCATTTTTAAAATCCAGAACAGTCCAAAAAGGATGTGTGGGTCAGGAACCACAGAATGCAAGGTAATGGCTGTGTTACTGGTGGCACAGAGATCTTGCCCAAGGTGATTAACAGTCTATCAGGCTGATGTGTGGCTGGATGCCTATTTGTGCTTCCTGTGACATCTGACAACAATGGGGGGCATGGGTCATGGTGAGGCGGCCTGGTTGATGGCCAGGCCTGGAGGCGAATCCTTAGTTCATACCTCTGGGAGGAGAGTTTTCAGAACTTCAGGATTGCAGTTATCTGTCTCAGGCTGATGCAGGCATCATCTTCCTCTCAGGGAACAGTCAAAGTTGGAAGTACAGGGTTAAATGAGAGGGAGGCCGACTGGCTTGATGCAAAGGAGACAGTCACTTTTAACTTGAAGAGGAGGTCTCTTCCCAGAAGCAGTATGGGGACTGGCTTATACAGGAATTCATGTTTGGTGAGATGTTCTCCCAGGCTGTAAGTCTGCACCTGGCAGAAGGGGCAAGAGGCAAGAGTTCCATTGTTTACCAGGAAAGTCACTGGTTTGTCCCCAACTTTTGCAATGACAGTGGGTTCTTGGGGGCCCAATTTGATAGAGCTCAGTCTGTCCTATCTATTCAGGCCCAACAGGGCACAACTCATTTGTCAGGGCTGATGGTCCAATTTTTCCTCAATCAAAATGTGGAACTCAGAAGGAATTGCTGACAGTCACCTCAGAAGGGTATTAGATGATGCCATCTGACCAGGATAGGCACAGTCATGAAGCAGAAGGTTCGGGGGAGGGCCTCTGCGGTGGAATGCAGGCAATGGCCAGCTAGAACCAGTTTAATTGGCTGGAAGTAGATGAGTTGGGAGGTGCCAATGTGGAATTCTCAGGAAGAATGAGATTCTTTTTTCTTTTTTCTTTTTTTTTTTGAGCAGTTTGTTTTCATTTTTAACTCTGTAAAAGCCCTTTTTACTGCAGTTAGAGACTATGGGTTTGACAAATTAATTTCCATCTCTGACTTCCTACGTGTGTTGTGTACCCTTGAATGATGATGCAACAGACAAAGGGTGGGTAACCCTCAGAGAGAGAGACCATTCAGATGCCCACCTGGCACCTGGTCACACCCCTTGAGGGGACTTAGTTGTGACTTAGCTAAGGAGGGTGCAAGGCCTCCATTATACTGTATGTTGATCACCACAGAAACGCAGGTGAGGGCCCAATTAGCCACTGTGACCAGTTCTTCCCAGTACACGGATGGAGCAGCCTATTGCTTATGCTGTCCATTCCACTCATTCACACATTCATTCAGCAGGCACTCAGAGGTTAAACATTCCAATCCCCTCCCCTTGAGGGTGGCCTTAACTAACAAGAGTTGATCAAGCCCTTCTGCTTGAACTGAACAGGACTGACAGACTAACAGGGGTATCCCCGGAGGTCTTACCAGAGTCAGGCATGCAGGCAGACAGACAGACAGACTGTGTCCTCCTCCCTTTGGTGTCTGATGTGAGCAGCTAAAGCAGGGAGCCAGGAATGCTCCTTCAGACCTCAGAGGGGACTCGAGAAGTCTCAAGGGCATGCCTTCCTGTTGGGACCTGGAGAGGTCCTTGCTCCATCTGTGAAGGCCACAACCAGTGGCCAAACAGGTCAGCATGGTTGGTCTTTCCGGCCGACACACCAGATGCTACAGCAAGCAAAAACACCAAAAAAACACCCAAGATTTGGAGGCAGATTTATTTATGTCAAAGGGCACTGATCAGGATCATTCCCAGAATATCAGGCCCTGATCTCTTGTGGTCTAAAGCTTATATGAGATAAGCAAGCAGGAAGTACAGAGGCAGAATGGCTTGTTGATTGGGGATTGGTTTATACAATGTGCATCATAGTAACCAGATGTGCGTCACAGTGACCAGCTGTTTCTAAGAGACAGAAGCAACTGGAACTGGAACAGGAACTATTGCCTGGGCAACTAAGAAACTGAAGTATACTGGCGGGGGGGCATTTTCTGTTACAGCATGACTACTTGTCTATGCTTTATATTAAGTGTGATTTGATGAGTGCACATGGCTGTATGTAATCCCAAACATCCATTGTTTCAACTTTTCCCAAACTCTGAAATTTCCATGACTAAATTCTTTCCCCTGACTTAATGTGTTTCTCCCAAAGACTCCTTGTACAAATACAAATATTTTCCCTAGGCGAGTTAACTCATTGGCAAAGTCCTCATGGTTTGTTAGATTCCTTTTTGATGGAACATGGCAGCAGGGCCCCACAGGCACCAAATTTGCCTATGAAGGAAAGGCGTGATGTGATAAGATGAAAAATCTTTCTGCCCAGCAGGCTCCCTGCATCCCAGGAAGGTGGCTGCAGAGGGGCTGGCAATGGACAATGGGATCATGGAAGTATTGAGACATCAGATGGGGAGTCAGACTGTCTCAAAGGGTGAAAAGGGAAACACAAAGATAAATTCAACTTGCTGCCAAAGGGCTTTCAAAAGATACACTATTTAGTCTGGGTTTTAATTTCTAAAAAGTCTGTTTTATGTGTTTTGGGGACTTTGTATTTATTTTTATAACTTGGGAGAACATGTTTTCATGAAAGAATACTATGCCAAAGATGACCTTCCTCAGGATATTAAAGTTGATGACATTGCCTTGAAAAGGGCGTATTTTAGTCCCCCTGTGTGCTTTTAGAATTCCTGATATAGGCAGAGCCCTGGGGCCTGAGGGTTTCCTTTCTTGCTGGAATTTAATTCTTTTCTCATTATTCTTTCCTCCCTGTTACGTTCACTGGACTTGGGATCCAATCCCTTCTGCCAGAGGACGCTTAGAAAGCTGGTTCTCTGTATCTTTCCTCATAAGACTGTTTAACTTCAAGTTTTATTACCATGCATTTTGAATTCTACTTTTATGAGAATGAAGCCAAGAACAAAAGAACTAGTTTATAGGGCTAATGTGAAATACACAGAATGAGATGCAATCCCTTCTTAAATCTTGTAGAAAATTTTACAGATCTCTGCTTTAGGGTAATTTGAGATTTCCCCCCTTCTTTTCTTTTTAATGAAGGCAAAGGGACACAGTGGGGAAAACTAGTTCTTGTAAGGATTAGACATAATTCTTAAATCCTAAGGCTGCTTTGAAGGCTAAAAAGTTCATGTATGTCAAGTAATTAGCAAAATAACTGACCCTCAGCAAAAGCTCTATAAATACCATGTGTTCCAATTAATATTATTAGTAAAAGTTAAGCTCTAAGGAAGAAAACTAGACAGGGAAAACTTTTCTTATTAAACTAGTCAGGGAACACAGAAGATGCATTAAGCAGGGAGTAGTATTCTTTTCCACTATGAGTTAAGGTCTTGATGTTCATGACTCTGGGCACCTGCAGTGGGAGAAAGATGAGGGTAAACAAAGGCAGGGCAGGTGCAGCAGGAAGAAAAATGACAGAGAAGAAGAGAGCACACAGACTTTCTGGCAGCTCCAGTGCCACAGCATTTGGTAATAGCCTCAAATTGGGAGGTGGCTTATCATAAAAGCATATATACAAGGAAGAGGAGGAGTAGTCACTGTCTTAAAGTCACTCAGTCAAAACCATTTATATTTTTGTTTGACTATGAAAATGGTATATGTTCATATTGAAAATTTGGAGTATATGCAAAGACTAAAATGAAAATAATCTGTAACAGGATCATTCATCATCTAGGGTTATTAGTTCTTGTTGTCTTATCCATATAATTTACATTTCTTTTCTTCTACAAATTTGGGCCTATTTTGTAGAAGTTGCATACCTATCTTTTCGTGTAGCTGTATAATGTGAACACTATTCCATGTGACTTAATGTTCTTCTAGTGCATCTTTTATTTTATTTTGTGTGTGTGTGTGTGTGTGTGGGTACTGGGGGTTGAACTCAGGATCTCGCATGCCAGCAGGAGCCCATGCTGCCAGGTGATATCACCGGCCCTTTTTTCGTATGTGGGTACCGGAAGTCAAACTCAGGACCTCGTGCTTGCCAGGCAGGTGCTTATGCCGCTGAGCTATCTCACCAGCCCCTCTAGTGCACCTTTTAAAAAAGCTATTATTAAGTATTTCAAACATATAAAAATAAAGACTAGAATAATGAATCTCACATGGTCACTACTCAGATTCAACAATTATCAACTCATGGGCAATTCTCTTTCACCTATACTCTGTCCACTTCTCTCACCTAACTCCTTGGATTGTTTTGAAGCAAATTCCAGGTACCATGAAATTGTATCTATAATATTTCACTTTATATTTATCTCTATATGATGTGGGATTCTTCTCAGGAATATAGTTGTAATAATACAAGATGTGATTGACCTAAATAGTGAATGTTCAAATTTTTGAACATTCACTGCAGTAAAAGACCAGACTGTTATGGCTTGTGTCTAGATGTCCCCACAAAGCCTCATGCACTCATAGTTGGGGCTTTTTCAGAGGTGGTTGGATCTAGAGTGTGTGATGCTGGGATTGATTCATGGTGCAATGCTAGGATCAAGGGCACTAGGACTAAGGGTGTGAGTGCTACCTGCCCTGAGTAGTTTGAATAAGGTATAGAGGATAGAAAAGCTGTGGTCATCCCTTGTTACTTTGCTACCTTCTGCCTACCATGAACTGTTTCTCCTCTGCATTGCTTGTCTGCCCTGCCACCCTGGAGCCAGCCGATTATGGACTGAAACCTCTATAAACTGTGAGCTAAATAAAGCTTTTCTCCCTTGATTTGTCAGTATTGGGTGTTTTGTCTCAGCAAGGAGAAAAGTAACTAAGACAGACACATTGCCATTAATCCCCCTCACTTTGAACACATTCCATCATTGTTGCCACTTTCTGTAGTAGTTCTAAAAGTCCTCTTTCAGTCTTTATGAGGTGTGACCAAAAAAAAAAAAAAAAAAAAAGACAAAGAAACAAAAACAAAACAAGCAAAAAAACTAAAACAGCACCAGAGAGCCATCCAATGGGAAGGCAGATTTGTAAAAGCATTATGGTATGTCCTAATTCACTTTATTCACCAATTCTGGCACTGTGCAACTTCTGGCTCTTCCCCAAAGTCAAAATGACCATGAAAGGTAAATTTTTAAAAATTAATTCAGGACATTCGAAGCAGCCACAGCAGCACAACTAAAGACACTTGTGAAAGAGGACTTGCAGAACTGTTTTGGGAAATGGTAGGAATGATGGGATAAGTGTGTTTGAAGTGAGGAGGAGTATTTTAAGGGAGGTAAATGATAATGTCTTTTACTGTAATATTTTTTTAAATTTTAAATATTCACCATATAATACAATCATACCTTGTATTATCACCTCTGAAAAATTATTAATAATTCAGTAATATTATCAAATATGCAGTCACTGTTTATCTTTCCCAGGTTATCTGTGGGAATTTTTTTAGCTGTGGGAATTAAGATCACAATTTTGATGTGTGAGAGATTAGGCAGAAACTCTGAGTTTAACTTGGAATTATTAATATTAACTCAATTAATATGAACTCATAAAGTAATTGATATGAACTTAGTTTTATCCAAAACAAAGATAAAACACTCTTTTTAAGCTCTGTACACTGAAAAGGCCTAGAAACAAGGATTAGCGTAGTAGCAAACAACACATTTTCAGTCAATATTATATACTCAAGACCACATTCCAGTATGAAGACATAGGGCTTTATGGAGAAATGTCAAGTTCTATATTTGGGGCAAGAAATAAACAAGATAAACCTGGAACATCTTATACCAAGAAGCAAAAGCAAAGTGTTCAAGAACATTTCAAAAGATTCAAGAATCTGAGTTTGTTCCCATTCATCAAAATGTGGTCATTTAACATCAAAAAGGATAACTTCAGTGGATTAAAATACATCAAATACGTGTAAATCCATGTGTTCACAATAACTTCCACACACACTTCAAAGTGCTTGTGTGTCACTTCAAAAGAATAAAATTACTATTTTGGTAACAAGCAATTAGGGAGAAAGTATCAAGTACTCATCTTGGCTTTCCTTCATAAACTGTGTCTTAAGATACAAATAGTTAATACAGCAAAGATTCTCTTTATTTAATGTTCCAGCTTGGAAAAGTAGAAAAACGGTAGAATTAGGACACCATTTTGCAGCCCAAGAACAAAAAAGAAGAAAATAAACTCCCCAGTATGGTTTTGCTCGTACTTATTCAGCTCTTCTCCAGCTCTGCTGTGCTTTCTTGGCCTGCTCCACCGACTCCGAACATGGCTGTAAGATGACCTCTGAGTAATGGAATGTGAGCAAGCCTGGCGTATGCCGCTTTCGAAGAAAAGCTTTAAACGTAGCTATGTGATTTGGCTCTGCCCTCCTTCAGTTTTTGCCCTTGATTGAGAAGTGTCTGCTTCCTCACACTCAGCCCCGCATTGAGAGGACATGTCGAGAAGACCTGAGCATATCCCAAAGCCTCCAGCAGACCAGAGCTGAGCTGCCGATCTCATGAGCAAGAAATAGCACTGGGTGCAGTAGGCCACTGAGATTTGGGGAGCTCAGTCATGAAGTATATAGTCTTGCCAAAAATACCAATACTGTTCTGAGTGAGTCTCCATAACCACCAGTCACAGGAAATACAGGGACAGAGGAACATGTTAAATGACACAGGGATTCACTCAGCAAAACCCAGACTCTGAGAAATTTTGATACAAACATTCCATTTTCTTTGCAAAACAAACAACAACAGGTATTTAAAAATGAGATGGAGGAGGAAACTATAGATGAAAAGGACTTACGAGACATTCAACCAATAAGAGACATTCAACCAATCATATTGTATATTACAATTTTATTCTAGCTCCTCTGATAAATACTTACATTGGTCCCAACTTGCCATTTTAACAAGTAATACGATAACAAATACCTTGTTATACACGCATATCTTTGCACAATCTATGATCTTTTTCCCTAGGAGAAATTTCTAGAAACTAAATTTTTTGTTATGAAGTATGCCCACTTTTAAAGCTTTATAAAATATTGTTTTAATTTATTTTTGATTTAACAAATATTCATTTATTATTATCTACCATGTGAGTCTATTAGGCTCTATGGGATAAACAAACAAGTGACAGCACCCCTCCTTGGCAATTCAATTAGAGGTACAAAAAGAGAATTTTAAAATGTGTCAAATTAGCAGGATGGATCAGTTTGGAGAAAGGACAATGCAGCCAGGCATGGTGGTACACACCTGTGATCCCAGCGCTCAGAGACTGGGGCAGGAGGATCGTGAGTTGTAGGCCAGCTTGGGTTGCACAGTGGGACCTGTGTCAATAAAACAAGAGGTAGAGGGAGGTAAGAAGGAAGGGAAAGATGGGAAGGAGGAGAAGTAAGAAGAAGAGGAAGAGGTGGAGGAGAAGGAGAAGGAAGAAAAGGAGGAGGAAAAGGAGTATGGGTTGGGGTGACCCAGGAAGGTTTCACAGGTAGTAAAATCTGAGTCTCTGCTTGAAGAAAGTGAAGATTCACATAGCCACAGAAGTGGGCGGAGACCAACCTAAACTAACACATACGCAGACCAAACTGAAACTACAATGGAGCTTGATTTTTGACAGCAGTTTTTATTTTAATTAGTTGTCACTACTGCAGATTTAAGAGTTTCATATGAAAAACTCTATATTTCTAAGTTAAATAAAAGATTCAATAAGACTGATACACATTCATGCCACCAGGTACCTTCCCTTGTTCTGATTTTGATCTAAAATGGCCACCCAGGGCCGGTGAGATGGTTCAGCGATGTAAGCGCCTCCCGGAACCCACATATGAAAAAAGGGCCGGTGATAAAGCTCAGTGGCACTGGCACCTGCTGGTGCGCAAGGTCCTGAGGTCGACCCCCAGTACCCACAAAAAAATAAAATAAAATAAAATAAAATAAAGTGGCCGCCCAAACCTCATGTGCTTGGAAGGTGATTAAGTTATGGAAGCATTATAACTGCTGTTAGGAGATGGTCAGAAGAGGTGGGTCACTGGGGTGTGACCTGGAAGTGTATATCTCCCTTCCTGGCTCCTGGCTTCATTCTCTCTATTCCTATCCTCCATGATGTGAGGAGGTCTGCTCCATCCAGGCCCTTCCACCATACTGTTTCTGTATTTAAGCCTGCCAAACTTGGACCAATACTTCCAAAATGTAAGCCAAACTAAATCTCTCCTCCTTTAAGTTGTGGGTGTTGGATATTTTGTCCCAGTGACAAGGAAAGTTACTAAGACATCCCTAATCCCGAGAATAGTCAAGAGGTAACTGTTTGGAAGTGGAGGCTAGATGGTTATGGACAAAGTTGTTTATAAACTGGATGTTTACACATATTCCTACTTGGGTCCTTGTAATGGGATGGCACTGAAGGTGAGAAGAGGGGTGAGCCAGAGACCTTAATTGTACTTTTACTGAAATAAAATAATAAGGGTTGCCCTGATTGGTCTAGAGAGTTTCCAGGACAGTATTCCATAGGCGATTGGGAGCCAGGGAAGGGCTTTCAAGCATGGCTGTGCTATGGTGAGACTGAGGTTTAAGAAGGTTTTCTTAGCAGCCCTATACAGGGTGGGTTGATTGGGATGAGGAGGAAGTCAGGCAAGTCAGTTCAGAGGCTCTTGCACTGATATAAATAAAAGATGATGAATCCACTGGAATGAGGATGGAAATAGAAATTCAGGATCAAATACCATTAAATTGCATGGTCACATACTTTACTTCTATAAAAATTACAGTACTACTCAAACATTTCTAGGTCCTTTTCTACCTAATAGTTCTATCAGCAACTCTCAGGAAGCCAGAGTTATTAATGATGATGGTGACTCTATTCAAGAATCAGTTAATTTTTTTTGATTTTGTACATACATATGAAAGGAAGAAAGGTTGGTGGAAATGAAGTGTTCATTTAGGAGAAAGGACACTGTGAGACGGCTACAACAGAGAATGCTTTAATAATTAGATGTACCAGAAGTTGGTAGGAGAAAGCTAACTGTAAAATTATGATGATGGAACAAAAGAAATTTCAGCAAGGAAGATGGAAGGCGGAGGGGAGGTACTGTGAAATTAAAGAAGAAGGCAGGTAGTTATTCATAGCTATTCTTCTGTTATAACTCTGAAATATGTGTGCTTAAAGAATGAATAGAAAGTAATTGATTTGAAATAGAAAAGCATTAAAGCTTGGAAATAAGGAAACATGAGAAATGACCCTGAATTAAATGTGTGAAATAGTTTTTGAGACTTTCTTTGGTTCATGTATGTCATCTTAACAAAATATTTTAATAAAACATTTTGAAAAAAATAGTCACAGGTGTTTTTGGAAGAAAATATCAAGGCACATTGTATGGCTAAAACTTATGAAATGGTTATAGGGCTCCAGAAGGCAGCTCTTGCCTCATTGTGGGTGCTGATTTTGTTCCACACAGTGTACATTGTCAACATCAGAGCT
Organism: Erethizon dorsatum; assembly: GCA_028451465.1. Classification (NCBI taxonomy): domain Eukaryota; kingdom Metazoa; phylum Chordata; class Mammalia; order Rodentia; family Erethizontidae; genus Erethizon; species Erethizon dorsatum. The sequence goes on from CM051831.1 coordinate 73,755,737, forward strand.
CCCTATGTGTCCTGAGTCTGGTTTTCTAGGTGCAGACTCCAAGATGGGTGATATGGCCAAAGGCAGTTCCTTAGAGGAGACTAGATGTGGTTCTTAGCACTGCAGATGTGGAGGACAGGTGCACCCACTGCTAAGGCAGATCTTAGATGGGGGGCATTGAAAGCATCACCGTACCTTCTAGTTACCCTCAGTCTGGGGACACATCACACAAAGACAAAATAACCAGCTCTCATCAGAAGCAAAATTGAAAGACCAGTGAGGAAGCTTAGTGGGGGAGAAAAGACTTCTGCTGACAGAGGTACTATACCTGGAAACAGTTATATGTATCACCAAAGCCATGAGATTTAGGGCAAGTCACCAAGTCCCTCTAAGTTTGTTTCCTCACAGAAAAAATTAAAGTCTCTAGGTTGACAGCCATAGCAAAAAATATATATGATATACAAGTGAATCATACACTCACTTTTTATATTAATAGCGAAAAGGTCTGGAATGCTATCCACTAAGGTGAACTGTAGGTTAACCCTACATGAGGGGTATTGTAGATAGCTGGGAGAGAAATAACACAATGCGGCAAACAGCAGACTATGAAGCCAGACTGGTTTTGGACCTTTGTCAAGTTATCTAACCTCTCTGTGCCTCAGTTTCCTCACCAGTAAAATGAAGGTAGGTAACAACCTACCTCCTAACAGTGCTCTGAAAATTAAATGACTGAACATATGGAATCATTTATGCCAGCGCCCAGTATGCAGCAGAAGCAATATAAATGTTAGATATTTATATTCTTTTATTTTGCTTATTCCTGCTTTGTAATTTTTTCTACTGTGAATATACATTAATTTTACAGTAAGATAACTCTATAAAACCAAAGAAGGTTCTTTGTAATACCTAAATGGTTAATAACTGGCACAAATTTTCATTAATTTCTATTCTAAGTAGAAATAAAATAACTGAAACTGTTAAAGCAACACATCAGAGAACAATGGCCATAAGCTTTCTACTGCTCCATTCAGAAACACAGTTTCTTTGGATTGAGGTTTATATATTTGCATGAGGTTTTGCTGCTATTATTTTTATCTCTCTATTTGCATGGCAGTGGGGTCCCAAAGTCCTGTCTTCATACTGCTTTGTTCACAGTCAACTCTGTAAATGCAACATCAGTTTCAGCTTTCAGTGGTGTGCGTGATCTTGTGGGGTTCTCCAACCTGAGCATTGTGGTTTTTTTTAAAGGGTATAAGAAGATAGTGGCTGCAGCCTCACTCACCTTAGAGGAATTAATGCCAAATGACGGAATCTGCAGCTGCTCCTGTCAGACTCTCAACCCCTCTCCTAAGACAGGTCCTGCGCTGGCGTGGCCACTTGCAAACTCAGCATGTTCTCCGCAGACCAGGGGTCTCTCGCCTAGGGTGTGAGCTCAAGGTGGTCAAGCTGGTCAAGGCCAATGGCTTTTTTGTCAAGAGTATTCACCTGGTTGAACAAAGCCAATACTGAAGAAATTTATAATGTGAATTGTTCAAATCCTGGGAATTCTCCTTTTACTGCTTAGGAGGAATGAGGAAATGCTGCTGTGTGTGTGTGCGTGTGAAAGAGAGAGACACACACCACACCACACACACATACACACATAATTCTTTAGGTCAAATTATCATCAAGGAGCCTGGGCTCCTGCAATCATGCTTTCAATCCAGCCACTACACTTGGCAGGTAATTGCAAGCCAGGGGCAAGATACAACTACCATTAAATACAGACATTATCGTTCCTGATGCCCACAAGCGCCATCATAATAATGAACCACCAATATGCTCAGATCCCCTGATCACATGGACGATGTATTTCACAAGAATTTTGAAAGTTCAGACTAATGGAAGAATTCTCTAGGCTACAAGATTTCTTTGGAGACTAGATGAATTCTGAAAGATAAAGTTAATTGAGGTAAAACAAAAATGGTAATTGACATACTCTAAATTTAGAGTGCAGAAAGGTTTGCCTTTTTTCCTTCAGCTCTTTCCCTTCAAAATTCTTTCTGCCTTTTTCCTAGGGAGTCCATTAGCATGATTCTCCAGACCTAATTGGCAAATGGAAATAAATAAATCATGGACACCCCTCCAAGCATTTTGAGGGAATTTATATCTGGAATTGTGTACATATTGACTAAAACGGGCATCCTGCCACAGTCTATGAGGTCCCTGGCAGACAGACCTCAGAAAACTGAGCAAATTATAATACCATAAACTGTAGAATCGCTAAACATTTCAGCACATATCACAAATACAACATTACAATTTCTATAAGAGGAGATTATTCCTGATAGAGCCACCACACTTCTTGGATGGAGGGGGTGGTTGTAAAATTATGAAACTACAAGGAACTCACCTTATTTCCATTTTTTAAAAACCTTCAACAAAATTCTACTTCAATGGAAATATTAAACATTATCAACCTGGGTTGGGGTGGGAATTAATTGAGGGAAATATTTCATTAAGTGATAATGATTTTGAGAAAGTCAAAGTTTAGGGGCAAATAAGTGCTTTTCTGGGCAAATATTCATAAGCAGCACAGTCTTCAGAAAAAAGTGCCACTTAACATATTTTCTAAGTGGTGGGAAGAGGGAATACAAAAAAAAAAAAAAAGAAAGAAAGAAATACCTTTTGGTTTGCAAAGACATTAGACATCTCTAGGTAGTTTTATGGTATACTGAGGCAAACAATTGAGTCTGTGTGGGACATGTGACATTTGAGCTTCAGGATAGATAATGCAGGGAAATGCACTGAAAGAAAAAAGAACAAATATTGCCTACACATTTGTAGCCTCTGGCATGATTTGTCAAACTAACAAATATTTGGTGTCATTTATGTGCAAAGTACATGTACGCAAATTCTGGAGAAGGATGACGCCGCATTGTAAAGTATCCCGAAGACGTACAGGTAATGTGTTGCTGAAATCAAAAGGGAAAATAAGTTCTGGTTATCATTAAAATGATAACTAGAAACAAAATGGGAAATATTTTTCAACCTTTGCACAAAATCATGTTGTGTGTACATCTGGAAAACTGCTTCAATTTTGAAAAAATGCAGTGAAGCAATCGAATAGGGAAGTAAGAGCGGCAGACAGAAGGCCTGATTCACACATAAGGAGAGACAAATCTGGAACGTTAGGCTAAGAGGAATTCAACATTTCTTCAATGAAATTCCAAGGGATACTGAAAGGATCCATATGGCCTTAATCTCCTTCCCTTTTTGTGCAAATTCCTTGGCAAAATATGTTTCCCATTTCCAATTTTGATTTTCTTACCTCCAGTTCATTCTTTAATCATTTAATCAAATATCTACACAGTACTGAAATAATTCTTTCTATGAAGATTAATGATTTCCTAATTCCAAATCACAAAGAGAATTTTTCATCTCATTTACTTGCTCTTTCTCCATCAGCCATTCCCTTCTTGAAATTCTCTCCTCCCTGTGTTGCTATCCTCCCTGGTTTTCTTTTTGTTTTGGGATATTTCTTTCTACTCCACTGGCCCCTCTCCCTTTCCTGTCCTCTTCAGTCAACGGTGACGAACGTACAGCATGTGTGTTATTTGTTTTACTTTTAATACAAAAGATGTTCATTTTTTTTCCAAACTAAAACCTCAGTATTCAGGTTTAATTGTAGTGTTGGCACTTTGCGATAGATAAGTGGGTTTTGGATTGCAGTTTGGGCACTCTCCTCTAAAATGTTTGCCATCACTGAGTTAGGTTATCCTTGCCTCTTATTCTACACGCCCACCTCCATGACCTTAACCACATCAATAACTTCAATTATCACCTATTCTCTGATTATTGCTGTAATTCTTCTCTCTTCCTGCCATCCTTCTCCTGAGGTCTAGATCCATGTTCCCCATGGTCAACTTGCTTTTCCAGCCAATGTCCCTCAGAAATGCAAAGATAACATGCCTAAAATAAAACCCCAAATTCTCCCAACATCCCAGCCCACTCCTCCTTGTCTCCATCCCAGTGGTACCTGCTGTGCCTTAGGTGAATGACAGAAAGGCTACACTTCCCTAGGCTGTCAGCCCTATAGAAGAGTGGACAAGAGCACTCAAGGAAGACTCTAGTCCTCTGTGGGAGTCTTTGTGTAGTGTACACACTAAACAACAGCCTGGGTAAACTAGCAACTTTGTGAGAATCTGTCTGAAAATAACAAAAGAGCTGGGAATGTAGCTCAGTGGGAAGACTCTGGGCTCAATCCCCATTTGTATAGGTAACTGATTGTGTCAATTTGAGTAAGAAACACCCAAATAAATAGGATTAACATAGTGCTGGGTGTGGCTGAAGGGATTTACTGAAGACAGTAGACCCACTCTGGGTGTGAGTGGCACCAATTTATAAGCTTGAAGCCTTAATGGAATAAAAGGAAAACAAGGAAGGCTCGCTTCTGTTTCTTTAGAGGAGCTCTGGTCTTCACTTTCACTTTGCACACTGTCTCCTGGCTTCCAGCACAGACTCTTCAGCCTCCTGATTCAGACTCTCACAGGACACTACAGCGAGCTCCAGGCCTTTTACCTTTGACTGGATCCTTCAGATCTCCAGCACACAGTCATCCCTTTTGCACTCTTCCATACCTGACTCTGTGGGTGGTCATTGTAAGCCTATCTTGTAAATCCTCATACATTTATATATCTTGCATTAAATCTGTTTCTCTAATAGGCACTGACTGAAACAGACTTTGGTACCAAGAGTGGGGCAAAGTTCTTCAAAAGACTGCACATGCTTTGAATCAGCATCCACTATATGGTACTGTATCTCCCATAGCCAGGATTCATGGGTCCAGGAATCAAGGGGTGGAAGTGGGAATGGTACCACTCATCATTACTCCTAGTGACCCAATAGCAAATTTTTTGTTTCCTGTTCCTGCAACCTTATGTTCTGCTGGCCTAGAAGTCTTAGTTCCAGAATGGGAAAGGCTTGTACCGAAAACACAACAATAATTCCATTGCACTGGAAGCTAAGACCTCCCTCTGGTCATTTTGGTCTCCTCATGCCTCTGAGTAAACAAGCTAAAAAAGGGAAAGGAACTGTTGCTGCCACTGCAGCTTACTGCCTTCCTCCTGCCACCCCATGAAGTGTTTCTCCTCTGTGATGCCTCTCTGCCATGCCGCCCTGCCTCAGAGCCAGCTGACTATAGACTGAAACCTCTACAAACTGTGAGTCAAAATAAACCTTTCCTCATTTAACTTGTGGGTGTCAGGTACTTTGTCCCAGCAATGAGAAAGTAACTAAGACACCATTACTTGGGTGGGGGATATTTCAACACTTTTGTACCTTCTCAGGCAACAAGTTCTGTCTATTTTATCTTAGAAGTGAGACAAAGGAGAAATATCTGACTTGCATTTTTCCCTGTGCTTACTGGAAGGAGGAACATGATTTTCCCTGGCTAGTGCACCCCTCCCCCTTGCCTCTCTTTGCCCCACACCATGGACTGGGACAACTTGCTTCAATATTCTCCCTGCCTACCAAACTGCCATTTTCCAATTCCACATGAGTGCAGTCAGATAGGCAGTGAGCTGCCCCTCCCCCACTCCCCCTACCTCAGCCCGTACTGTTGCCTTTTTGAAGAAGGGAAGGGGGACCTGAAATGGCTAGGATCAGGAAGTGAGGGATCTGGGCCCCTTAACTGCATACCCCACATTCACAGCAAGCTTTCAGCCCTGCCCCTTACAGAAACAGGCCTGCAGCTGCTACATGAGCAGCCCTCCCCAGTACTTCTTGGAGTTTTAGTGTAGCAGGGCTCACTCCTCCTGCAGTGTAGCCAAACCCCTGTGCTACAGCACAGGTCCTGTTAAAATAAAGACTCACTTTGTCATTCCTGTAAACCTGTTTATGATTTATTTTTCAGGTAGTACGAGCCCCGCAAGTCCTGTAAATCTATTTGGGATTTTTATCTTGCGTAGTATGGAGGGAGTGGTCATTTCAAAAGAACATAAACACTGCGAGGTGTTAACCCCGAAGAGCTCCAGAGATAGCAGCCCATGAAGACCAGCAAGCCAGCATAGGACGGTGATGGCAGGAGCTGGCCATGTCAACTGTCGTCAGCCAGCACTACCTGATGACATCAGGGCTGCTACAGAGCTGCACTTTGCCGATTCACAATTTTCATCTGAATCAATCAGAAGAACCCTAGGCTGATTGGCAATGGTGGGATCTGTACTGCATTTCCAAATGGGAATATCTATCAGAAGGAAAGCTTTTGCCTGGCACACTAACCCTCAATAATGTGATACACATAGCGAAACGTCATTGCTTTCTTAAATGTTGACAAAGAGTCAAGAGACGTTCTCACATTTTCCTCCTTCCACCTCATACATAACTATTCAGGGTAGTTTTTTTTTTAATCCTACTTTGGACACTTCTGGTAATAAAGTCCAAATTCCATGATGCACAAGACCTTTTATCACTGGCAATGCAATGCCTTTCCAGCCCCACATCTCATTCCTCCATGCTCGCTCCTTCGAGGACACAGGGTTTGGTGTTTCTTGGATGGACATACAAGGTTCCAGATCTCTGCATCCTTATACACACCACAGCTCTCTGGGGCCTCCTTAACCTTCCTCTCCCTATGACACTCTTTCTTAGCTTTCAACACTCAACTTAAGGATTATACAGTCATATTTCCTCTGATCCTTTTCTCCCCTCTCTCTGCAGCTGCCACCCAAGGAAGAGTTGCTACCTCCCCCTCCTGTGTCCCCACAGAGCCTTCTAAATGAAGTAGGCACAACTCTCTCATGCTAGTCAGTGATTTCTTTTTACATGATTCCCCCCATCCAAAATTAGATTCTACTCTTTCTGAAATAGAAATCATGTCATTTTCATCTCTATACACCAAAGACTTAGGATTGCTTGACACGTTGTAGGTGCTTTGTGAATGTTCAGTGAGTGAATAAATATGAATAAATATGCTTAGAGATTTCTTCAAACAGAATATACTGGGTTGCTCCAGGAAGCAGAACGATTTCCTTCTCTGTGTCCAAGAAGAGGTTGGTGGAAGGAATTCAAATGTTGACTACATGTGTTGTCTAAAACTGCTTTCACAGGAACATGTGTTTGCCAACGAGACCCTTCCAAACTTCAAAAGGTCATGTTACAATCCCACCACCACTACACACACCCTGTGAGACACCTTCAGTGTCTACAGAGAAGTAGAAAAGTCCTGTAAGTTTGCTGCTGCTTCTTGATTCTCAAGGCACTAAGTGTGCTAAAAATGATTCTATCCCTCAATTCTACCTTTTCTTACAGTAATTTATAATATGCACACAAATTCTTTAGTAGTCCTCCCTTTAAAAGGTAACCCTTAATCTCTCTCTCTCTTTCCTTGAATGTGTGTTAGAATTTGTGACTTGCTCCTAAAAGTTAAATAAAGTAGAGGTGCTGATATAAGACTTTGCTGTTTAGAAGTTTAGCTCCTGGGCCGGTGAGATGGCTCAGCGGCTTAAGCACCTGCCCGGCAAGCATGAGGGCCCGAGTTCGACTCCCGGAACCCACATACGAAAAGGGGGCCGGTGATATCGCTCAGTGGCACGGGCGCCTGCTGGTGCGCGAGGTCCTGAGGTCGACCCCCCGGTACCCACAAAAAAAAAAAAAAAAAAGAAGTTTAGCTCCTAAAAGTCGCTGTGGTTTCCTCCTCATTTGCTTGGTCTCTGGGTGATTGCTGGCTGCCTTCTGTGTCTGAGGTGGATTCACATTCCTCTCACAGAGGCCCATGTGGTGAAGAACTGGTGCCCCACCAGTGGCCACATGAGTGAGCCACCGTGGAATCATGTCCTGCAGCTTGGTCAAGCCTGCAGATGACTGCAGCACCTAGAACATTTTGACTGAAAATTGATGAGAAACCTGAGCTAAATCCATCTAAGGAGTTACTGGGTTCTCGACCCTGAGAAATCCTGTGAAGTAACAAAAGATAACCATTAAGTGCATTGACTTCAGCTTCCAGCATACTAGAAATAGGCCCCCTTCCTTTCTGCAATCCTCTAGACAATTATTTTTTATTTTAAAGAGAAGAAAAAACAAAACAAATCAAAAAAAAGAACAAATTTTCAAAACAACATAATATGAGGGTAACAATGGTCAATGCATTATGTATTATTATCTTTAAGTTAGTTATTCAGGATACCAGACATTAGCATTCAATTGTCCAAACATTATTGGCTCAAACCTTACTCTTCAATGAACTAAGTAAAATTGGTAGTGTATCTATCTTAACCATCTTACATATATATACAAATTTTTTCCCTTTCTCTTCTTTCTTTTCCCTATTCCAGTCTCTCTTTCCTATTGACCAGTTTCTTTTTGATTCACCGTGTCTATTGTACATTTTGGATCTTATTTACTCTTTCAGTTTCTCATACTAGAGAGACAATACGATGCTTACACATGTGCGTCCGGTTTATTTCACTTATGAGTATTTTCTCGAGTTGCATCCATTTACCTATAAAAGTCTCCAGTTTATCCTTCTTTATGGCTGAATAGTACTCCATTGTATAAAAATACCACATCTTTCTTATCCATTCCTCAGTTGATGGGCATTTGGGTTGTTTCCAAGATCTGGCTATTACAAATTGTGCTGCTATAAACATGGGTGCACATATATCGCTGTGGTACGATGTTTTTAATTCTTCTGGGAAGATGCCCAGAAGGGGAGTAGCTGGGTCAAATGGGACCTCCAACCCTAGTTTTTTGAGGAATCTCCACACTGATTTCCACAGTGGCTGTACCAGTCGACACTCCCACCAACAGTGAAGAAGGGTTCCTTTTTCCCCACAGCCCCTCCAGCATTTGTTATTAGTTGATTTCTTTATAGTAGCCATTCTTTCTGGGGTGAGATGGTATCTCAGTGTTGTTTTAATTTGCATCTCTCGAATGACTAGTGATGTTGCACATTTTTTTGTATATTTATTTGCCATTTGTATTTCTTCATCTGAGAAATGTGTATTCATCTCAGATGCCCATTTTTGGAGTGGGTCTTTAAATTTGGGAGGTCTGATTTTTTTGAGTTCTTTCTATGTTCTCGATAGTAATCCTTTGTCTGAGGAACAGCTGGCAAACATTTTTTCCCACATTGTGGGTTGTCTCTTCACTCTGTTGGTGGTTTCTCTTGCTGTGCAAAAGTTTTTAATAAGATGAGATCCCAGTTGTTGATTCTTTGGGATAGTTCCCGTGCAGTTGAGTTTTTATTCATAAAGTCTTTGCCTATACCAATGTCTCCAAGGGTTTTACCTATCCTACCTTCCAGCAGATTTAATGTTTCTGTTTTAATATTTAGATCTCTGATCCATTTTGAATTTAGTTTAGTGCATGGTGAAAGATATGGGTCTAGTTTTAATCTTCGGCATGTGTAGAGCCAGTTTTTCCAGCACCATTTATTAAAGAGGCTATCTTTCTTCCAGCGAATGTGTTTGGCACCTTTGTCAAAGATAAGGTGGCTTAGTATGTCTGGGGTTGTTTCAGCATCTTCTAATCTGTTCCATTGATCTTCAGGTCTGTTTTTTTGCCAGTACCACACTGTTTTTATCACAGTAGCTTTATAGTATAATTTCAAGTCAGGGATTGTGATGCCCCCTGCCTTGCGTTTGTTGCCCAGAATTGCCTTTGCTATTCTAGGTCTCTTCTGATTCCAAATGAATTTTAGGATTGTTTTCTCTAATTCTGTGAGATATGCTGTTGGAATTTTGATTGGAATTGCATTAAATCTGTATAACAATTTTGGAAGTATGGCCATTTTCACTATATTGGTTCTTCCTATCCAGGACGAGGGATATCTTTCCATTTTCTGATATCCTCTTCAATCTCCTTTTTCAGAGTACTGTAGTTTTCAGTGTATAGGTCTTTTACATCCTTTGTGAGGTTGATTCCTAGGTATTTCATTTTTTTGGATGTTATTGTGGAAGGTATTGTTTCCCTAATTTCTCTTTCAGTAAGTTTGTTATTTGTGTACCGGAAGGCTATTGACTTTTGAGTATTGACTTTGTATCCAGCTACACTACTGAATTTGCTTATTAAATCTCGCAGTTTTGGGGCCGGTGAGATGGCTCAGCGGCGTAAGCGCCTGCCTTGCAAGTGCGATGGCCCGAGTTCGACTCCCGGATCCCACATACGATAAAGGGGCCGGTGATATCGCTCAGTGGCACGGGTGCCTGTTGCTGCGCGAGGTCCTGAGGTCGACTCCCTGGTATCCACACAAAAAAAAAAATATAGCAGTTTTTTAGTAGAGTTTTTGGGGTCTTCTGTGTAGAGTATCATGTCATCTACAAATAATGATAATTTAACTTCTTCCTTTCCAATCATTATTGCCTTTATTTCTTTCTCTTGTCTAATTGTTCTGGCTAAAATTTCCAGAACTATGTTGAATAAGAGTGGGGACAGTGGACATCCTTGTCTTGTTCCTGATTTTAGAGGGAAGGCTTTCAGTTTTTGGCCATTTAGTATAATATTGGCTGTTGGTTTGTCATAGATAGCTTTTACCAGGTTGAGATAAAGACCCTCTATTCCAATTTTCTGTAGGGTTTTTATCATGAAAAGGTGCTGGACTTTGTCAAAAGCTTTTTCTGCATCTATTGAGATGATCATGTGATTTTTGTCTTTGGTTCTGTTAATATGGTGTATTACATTTATTGATTTACGTATGTTGAACCATCCCTGCATCCCAGGGATGAATCCAACTTGGTCATGGTTTATAATCTTCTTGATGATTTGTTGGATTCTGTTTGCCAGTATCTTATTAAGGATTTTTGCATCTATGTTCATTAGGGAGATTGGCCTGTAGTTCTCTTTCTTAGTTGGGTCCTTCTCTGGTTTTGGTATCAGGGTAATGCTTGCTTCCAGGAATGAATTTGGGAGTATTGCTTCCCTTTCAATTTCATTAAAAAGTTTGAGAAGTAGTGGCGTTAGGTCTTCTCTAAATTTCTTGTAGAATTTGGCAGTGAATCCATCAGGGCCTGGGCTTTTCTTTGTTGGGAGGTTTTTAATTACATCTTCAATTTCATTGGTTGATATTGGTTTATTTAGGATTTTTAAATCTTCTTGATTCAGCTTTGATAATTCATATGAATCTAGGAATCTGTCCATTTCTTCTGCATTTTCCATCTTAGTAGAATATAGATTTTTAAAATAGGTATAGATGATCTTCTGGTTTTCTGCAGGGTCCGTCGTGATATCACCCTTTTCATTTTCAATTGCATGCATTTGAGTCTTTTCTTTTCTTTTTTAAATAAGGTTGGATAAGGGTTTGTCAATCTTATTTATTCTTTCAAAGAACCAACTTTTTGCTTCATTGATTCTTTGTATTGTTTTTTTAGTCTTCAATACATTAATTTCTGCTCTGATCTTTATAATTTCCTCCCTTGTACGGGCTTTTGGCTTAACCTGCTCTTCTTTTTCTAGAAGTTTGAGGTTCGCCATTAAGTTGTTTATTTGCACTTGTTCTATTTTCCTAATATAAGTATTTAATGCTATAAATTTCCCTCTTAGGACTGCTTTCATTGTATCCCATAAGTTCCGGTATGTTGTACTGTCATTATCATTCAGTTGTAGAAATTGTCTAATTTCTTCTTTAATTTCATCTGTGACCCATTGGTTGTTCAGGAGGGTGCTATTTAATTTCCATGTGTTTAGGGAGTTTTTGTGATTTCTTTTGCCATTGATTTCCAATTTCATTGCACTATGGTCTGATAATATGCATGGGATAATTTCAATTCCTTTGCATTTACTTAAGCAGGTTTTATGAACTAGTATGTGGTCTATTTTGGAGAACGTCCCATGTGCAACTGAGAAGAATGTGTATTCTGATGTGGGGTGGAACACTCTGTAGACATCTACTAAGTCCATTTGTTCCAAAGTTTGGTTCAGTTCTATTATTTCCTTATTGATTTTCTGTCTAGTTGATCTGTCTTTTTGTGACAGTGGAGTATTGAGATCTCCCAATATAATTGTATTAGTGCTTATTTGATTTTTCATGTCCTTTAGTACTTGTTTTATATAGCTGGGTGCACTGGTATTTGATGCATATATATTTATGATCATTATCTCTTCCTCTTGGATTGTTCCCTTTACAAGGATGTAATGACAGTCTATATCTCTCTGAATCATTCTTGGCTTGAAATTCACTTTGTCTGCAAAAAGAATAGCTACCCCTGCTTTTTTCTGGGTTCCTGTTGCATGGAGTATTGTTTTCCCTCCTTTGACTTTCAGTCTATGAATTTCTTTCTGAATTAAATGTGTTTCTTTTATACAGCATATTGCTGGATCCTGCTTCTTGATCATTTTGCCAGTCTGTGCCTTTTGATTGGTGAATTGAGACCGTTAACATTGATGGTTAAAACTGATATGTATTGACTTATACTTGTCATGATATTTTCCTGTTGTTGGTTCCCACTCTTTGTTTGTTTTTCCCCTTTCCCGCTATTTAATTATCTGCCCTGCCTGGTGGATCCCTTCTGTTGGGGTTCCTATCTCTTTCTAGAATGTCCTTCAGAACATTTTGGAGTGCTGGTTTGGTGGTCATAAATTTTCTCAGATGTTCTTTGTCATGAAAGTATTTTATTTCTCCATCAATTTTGAAAGATAGTTTTGTGGGGTACATCAATCTGGGTTGAAAATTATTTTCCTTTAGAGCTTGAAATACGTCATTCCAAGCTCTTCTTGACTTGAGGGTTTGTGCTGACAAGTCAGCTGTGATTCTGATGGGTTTTCCTTTATAGGTGATTTGTCTCTTCTCCCTAACAGCTCTTAAGATTCTGCCCTTCTGTTGAATTTCTGGGATTTTGACTATGATATGTCTGGCTGAAGTTTTTTTTTGATCATGTCTAGTTGGTGTTCTAAAAGCTTCCTTTATGTTGGGGTCAAATTCTTTTTCTCTTCCAGGAAAGTTCTCTGTAATAATGTCTTTGAACAAGGTTTTAATGTCATTGATGCTATCTTCTGCTTTTTCATTTATTCCAATTATTCTTAAGTTGTTTATCTTTGAGTCATCTAGCAGCTGCTGAATTGATTTTCCATGGTCCCTTGCTGTTTTTAAGAATTCTTTCTTTTCATGATCACTAATTGCAAGCCTGTCTTCTATATCTGATATCCTGTCCTCACATTGGCTTAATCTGCTACAAATACTTTCAATGGAATTTTTGTTCTCTTGGATATCTGCTTGTATCTGCCTTATGGATTCCATTTCTTTCCTATGCTGAGCATTCATGGTTTCTATAGTTTTCTTAAGCTCATCTATTTTTTTTGTCTGTATCAGCTATAGTGTCCTTAAGCATGGTCTTCATTGTGGACATTATCGCTGCAGGTATCTGTGAAATTATTTCTGTTTTAATTTTTTCCAGAGCCTCATTCAGTTGTTTTGTTGTTACCCCTTCAGATAGGCCAGGTGGGTGGCTTTTGGATTGTCCCACCTCGTTGCCCCCTAGGTTTGCCTTTGCTGAATTGGATGTGTGGGGTTGCATCTTGTTTAAGTGTCGTCTCATATTTTCTTTCTTTAATTTAATTCCTGGGGTGATGTTTATAAATTACCTATGATAGGTTACTTTATTGCTAGTGTTCAAGATCTTTAGAAGATGATTACTTCTCTGCAGTATCTTCCAAGTGGAGCTTGCTTCTGGGTTTTGAGCTTTCTGCCAGATCCTACCTCTTCAATTCATTTGATGTGAGAAGTTGCTACCTGTTTGGCCCAGTCCTTGATTCTTTGGTACTCTGCCACTGTATTTCTGTGTCCCTTAGTCAATATCAATCATGAAATATCAGGAAGGAAAGCTGTTTAGAACAATTATTTCACATTTGGCTATAATGGTAACTGAAGCATCAAACACAGCCTAGAAAATGACAGACTGAGCTAACCAGTTATTTACCACTTTTAGCTGTATAAAGTAGAGTTGCGGTTATATACCAAAATCTAAAACACACCAGAAAAATTATATGCAGTTTACAAGTCCTTAGTATGTCAATTTTTCCCCTCAGGAGTTTAAATTTAAAATGAGTTAAGGAGGAAATAGAGTATTGGGAGAAGAGGAAGGAATTAGATGTAAGGTTAGAGGACCAAGAGGGATCCCACTAACATTGGGACACTGGTGCAGAGGACTGGTGGGAAAAAGAGAAGGAAGGGATAAAAGGAGGAACAGATCACAACCACAATCACAAAGAGGTTAGAGGCGCTGTTTACACTCATATAAAAACCAGAGAGAATAATGAAGGAAAGAGCAAATAGACAAACAGAAACAAAAATGAAGACAAAAACAACAAAGCAAAAAGACAAAACAAAAATAAGCCCCACAAAAGAAAAAAATAAAAAAATAAAAAAATAAAAATAAAAAAATAAAAAAATAAAAATAAAAAAATAAAAAAATAAAACTAAAAACCCTTCACCAGAACAAAAAACTAATTAGAGAGAGAAAAAAAAAAAATAAAATAAAATAAAATAAATAAAAAGAATCAGTTCCAGGTGTTGACTCTGCTGTAGGCAGGCACCGTGTGATGACAGAGTCCTGTTCCGTGCAGGTCTGTCCCAGAGAGCCAAGAGCGGCCCTGTGGCGGGGCAGTGAGCAGAGCGTGGACTTTCAGGTGGAGACCGGTCTCCATCGCCTGCCGCCGTCAGTGCACTGCTATCGCACCGCTCTGATTTTTGCCATGCCCCCCACAATGGCACCGGGCCAGTCGCTCTCTGGCGCGGGACAGGTGTGGCTGAGAGACCAGTCTGTTCACCTGCTGCCCTCAGCGCACTTTCGTGGGGCTGAGAGGCACTGTGCTGCCCTGTCCAGAGCACAAGTTCCCAGGGCTGTTTACGCGCCGCTCTGATTTTCGCCGCACCCCCCACAATGGCGCCCGGCCAGTCGCTCTCTGGCACAGGACAGCTGTGGCTGAGAGACACTCACTGCTGGCCAGCGCCATTCTCCATCACTCCCCTGCCCCACGGCTGTCTCCCGATCCTCCGTGGGGGCTCCCTGGGCGCTAGCTGTCACCGTGTGTCCTCAGCTTTGAGCTTCTGTCGCGCGGTGATTCCTGGGATCGTAGAAGGTGCGTGCGCGCGGGGTCTGCTCCTTCTTTGTTGAAAAGTACCCTTCACTGGTGCCGGGGGTCCCAAGCTGCGCTTCAGAACTTTTCTGGGTCCCGGGAAGGCATCTCCCCCCCTCCTGCGCTCTCTCGGTCACTATATTCCCGTAGCCCAATGGCAACTTTTAGAGAGAGTTTCGCTGAGTGCTTCTTACTCATCCGCCATCTTTTTTCCCTCTCCTCTAGACAATTTTAATGCAAAAAGTGAGGAAATAATATTTCCAGTGCAGGAAATAAATTTATGATACTCATATTAACACATAGTATAAAAGATTGAATATATTTCTAGGCTTTAGAAGGGCTCAACTACATTTGTGGACGATATTCATTTATTCACTCATTCATAAATCACTCTAAGACACCTATGTTATGTCAGTCATTGTGCCTGATGACAGTATGCTACTTGGTCACTAAGGGAAATGGCATATGTTTGAGGAGACATCTGCAGCCCTCAAGAACATAATGAGAGACATCCATGCCCTCCTTCAAACACACCAGAGTGGTCCCTCTGGGAGAGGAGCTGGGCTGTGAAGTAAAGACTAGGAGAGTAAAAATAATGGCCTTGAACTTCAGATGTGTGAGTTGGTCCCTCACTGACTTCTAAATAATAAACCTATCACTTTATATCTCTATAGTATCAAGTGAGCTCTTTTAATAAGTGTGCCCTCTCCACATACCGCTCCAGACATAAAAATGAAATGTGCATATCACAGAACATCAGTGCAGCTGAAAAGTTAGAGTCTTACTATGCTTTTTACATCCAGGAATTTTTAGACACTTTAACAGGAAACTTGTAGCACAGATGGAAAATGAATTGCATCTGGGTAAGCAGGGTAAATGAGAAAGAGCTGGAAACCTTCTTGTGTAAGAGATACCCAAAGGACCTACGTTATAAAAATGCTTGTAAGCTACAAGTGTTTTCATACAATGTCATTAAGGAACCTGCAATTAAGGTGTTGGAGATTTTTCTTAAACACATGCACTCACAGAGAAATCAATCTCCTTTTACAACAACTAAAAAGTGGGAGTTGTACAGAGCTGTTTCTATGCCCCAGGAAGGCACAGCACATCTTGTGGAAATGCAGTCCCCCCTCAAGTCGAGTCAATCTAGCCTGTGGAAATATGTAATTTGTTGCATCTATGAGAGCTCATAGACAGCAAGGCCTCCCTAGGCGCCTGCCACGTCTCCTACAAACCCCAAACAAAGGTGTGTGGAAAAGCCCTACCGCTGTGTAAGGGAAACATGTTTTCTTATCTAAGAGCTAAGGAGGGGATTTATGTGACACTCCTGTCATCCCCTAACTGAGAACACAAACATGCCACACACCTGCAGCCTCTGTAGAATGAAGCCTTTGCGTCTTGGTTTATCCAGGTTTCCTAAAGGGGACAAATGGAGTCCTTAAGTTTGTCAGTGTCAATGTCAATGGAGCCAACGTCATTTCCAGTGCTGTTTACCAGTGCCAACTCCCAATAAAAAGCATCTTAAAAGCAGTCCACATTACATAGTACTTCAGTAAATGAAAATTAACCAGAAGAGTGTGATATGTATAGAGCCAGAATTTCATACCATTTCCTTAACATGGTAGTTCTCAAAGCGTGGTCCTTGGACCAGTAGCATGGGCATTAAATGGGACCTTCTAAGAAAGATTTTCAAGTACATGTGTTTCAAAACAACATGCTGCATACAACATATCCATACAATTTTATTTGTCAATTTTTTAAAGAGTGGGAAACAGTAAGGAAATAAAAATTCTCAGGCCCCCACTCTAGATGTCCTAAATGAGAAACTCTGGAGTTGTATTCAGACATACGTATTTGAACAAGCTTTCCAGGTAATTCTGATGTACGTTAAAGTTTGAGAACTAATGCCTTAGAGATACGAGTAATGCATGATCTCACCCTGTTGGCTAGTTATAGAATAAAATGAACAGTCAAGGAGAACTTGGTTATTTCAAAGGTTATAAAGAAAATATGCACCTACACTTTCATATGAAAATCTTTGGCACCCTGTCTTATCCAACTTATGTCGGGACTCATGGTTAAAATCCTAAAGAACATCTACCCTTAAATGTTAGGGTAACTGTGCTGTGATATTTGTACAACTGTATCTATTAAACTTTCTGGAGGTGCATTATGATTGACTCTAGTTTATCACATTTCATTAATGCTTTTTTAGAGGTGAAGGGCAAACAGGCACTGCTGTTTGTGTGTTGATAACAGTAACTGTGTTTGGCTGTGAAAGTAAACCAGTGCCCATATAGAGGGACGTGGCCGTTCAGCAACACACGCCTCTGTCCGGGCATTGCAGAATAGCATGAGAGTCAAGACAAAGACAGGTAGAGGACCATATTGTTACAGCATCATTCCATCCTGCATTCCATCTAAGCAAATTTTTTGGTTAGAAAGTATAAGCTTCTTTCAGAATTAAAGAGGAGGAGAACCAATAATGCCCACTTACATAAAGTAACCTCTCAACCCAAGGCTTTCACAGCTATTAAAATAATGTTAGTTCAGTGCTTCTGACTTACAAAGAGCAAAATAACTGCATGTGCAGTCAGTCTTATTATAAACAACAGGAAGGGAAAATGTCCAGGCACCAAAAATCCCCACATATCAAATATCTCATTGTTCGTCTTGACATGGTTATTTTGCTCCACAGATGTCATTAATCCCAGGAACTGACTTGTAATGTCTTTAATCATAACCACTCAATTATAGCTCCATAGTTAAAAGTTTTTTTTTCTTTTAACGTTTAGCAAAAGTGATTTTTACAGTCACATTCCTTGCTGGTAGTCAAACAAATAGTAGGAAACAAAAATATTGTCATGCCCGGAGGGAAAGGCCATCGCAGAGCACCAGGTCCTAACCCCCAGTTCTGAGAACTCTGGGTGCAGCAGCACCACCCCTCAGTTCCAGAAAGTGCGAGCACATCCACGCGGCCACCCATTCGGAGGAGCCAAACCTCACTGTCTCTTCCCACAGACTGCTCCAGGCAGCGCCTCAGACCAACACCGGGCAGCCACCCGCAGAGCCTGCCAACCACTTTCCCCTTTGCTCTCCCAACTTGCCGCTGGCTCTCTTGTCAGACTCATCCCGCTTGCACCCCTGTGAAATAAACAGCCTCATTGCTGGCACAAAGCCTGCCTGGGTGGCCTCTCTGCTCTCCCTCTGCCTCCGATACAATATGGTTCTAAGATCTTTTGAGATGTCATGTAATTGATTACATAATTGTCATTGTGTTTTTCACTGTGTTATTTTTTCCCAAGAGAAGATTCCAGAATTTCTTGTAGGGGTAATTATGATGAGCCTATAGATATATTTGTTGAGCAGTAAGTTCATAGAGGTGGGGGAGAGGAAGCCAGACGGATTATGAAACTCCCAGGAGACATTCAAGCCTTGTTCTACAAAAGGCTCTTAACCATATCAAATTGTTATCATCCCCATTATTTTGGCACAAGCCCGGAAGACAAAACAGTATTTAAAACTCTTTGCCTGTCTCTCCCAACAGCATTATGATTTCTGCTAATTCTGGTGCCATAATGTCCAAAACTTAAGGCAACAAAGCTACCTTGGCATCTATGTCTATTCTGTTAGACCAGATGTCCAACAATTTCTAAAGAGTCTTTATTTCTGTCCTGTTCTCATTTAGTCAGTATCACATTTGTTTGACTAATGCAAGTTACTCTGATCTCCCAGTTTCCCACGCCTACTTTCTACTATAAGGGCTGAAAAAGCAGGATTATTTTCTTTCTTAGGTTTTCTTTCAGGTAGTGTCTTAGTTACTTTTCTTGTTACTGAGACGAAATACCTGATGCTCAAAATTAAGGGGGGAGGTTTATTTAGCTCACAGTTTGTAAAGGTTTCAGTCCATAATCGGCTGGCTCCAAGGCATGATGGCACATGGCAGAGGGGCAACAGTTCATGGCAGCAGAAGACAGCAAAAGCAAGGGGAAAGGGAGGGGGAGGGGGAGAGGGGAGGAAGAGGGAGACAAGACTCTTCCTGTTCCTTATATTGTACCCAGTCTACCTGCCCTAGGGTGGGTGTAGCACTCACACCCTTAATCCCAGCACTAGACTGTGAATCAATCATGAACTCTAGATTCAGCCACCTCCAGAAAAGCCCACCTCCATGACCTCATGAGACTTTGTGGGTACATCCAGACACAAACCATAAAAGGTAGGGATAATCAAGTAACATATCTAGTTAATGAGCTAAAAAGAAAAGTTTTCTAGAAAGTTTTTTTTTCCCCAGAGTATAAAAGAGAAAAAGTCGTTCGCTTCTGCACATTTCTTCTTGCTTAAACATGCTAGTTTGGGGACCTTATACCCAGATAATGTGGCAATCCTGTGACCTACGCCTGACAAATTGAGGGCAAAATGAGATTATGTTATTGATAAAGTGAAAGGATAGGAAGAATCTCTAATGCTGTCACTGAGTCTCTAGATCAAACTTGGAACTATCTGCCTCCAACTCAGTGATATCTAAAATAATTGATTATTTATTGATTAAGTTATTGCTAGGTTGGGTTCCTATTATTTGCCACCCAAGTCATTCAAAATAGCAATAGATATCATAGGTCAGAAATTGTGTTTTAGCTTTTGGTTTAGAAAACATCAGAGCTAGGGGCAGGGGGAGGTGTAGCTCATTGGTAGAGCACCTGCCTGGTACAAGGCCCTGGGTTCAATTCCCAGCAGCCCCCCTGTGATAGTTGATTGTGTCAACTTGAGTAAATAACACTCAACTAAATTGGCTCAGCATAGTTCCGGGTGTGGAAGACCCACCCTAGGGAGGATTGTTGTCCGAATGCTGTAAGGGGGAAATGAAGAAGGAAGGTTTGCTTCTGACTCCTTTAGAAGAGCTCCAATCTTTGCTTTCACCTTGGACATCATCTCCTGGCTTCCAGCGCAGACCTTTCGGCCTCCTGATACAGACTTGCGCCAGGCCTTACACAAAACTCCAGGCCTTCGACTGGATCCTTTGGGTCTCCAGTGCACAGACAGACCTTTTGCACTGTTCCACACCTGACTCTGTGGGCAGCCATTGTAAGCTAATTTGTACATTCTTATATATTAGTATATCTTGTATTATATCTGTTTCTGTATTAAACACTGACTGATACACCACCCAAAAATAAAAGAAAATATCAATATACCCTGGTAAGCAATAACATTTGAAATGGCTTTCCTACATATTCCTTTCACTCCACTTATGTGGGTCACACAACCTGTTTGGCTTACTGATCTAATTGCTATTAATTTTTATTTAGAGACATTATGGACAACAAATAAGGCAAGAACACATTTGTTACTCAATCTGTGTTATCAGGAGGTTTGGTTCAACTTCTCCCTAAATATAACAGTTGTATTACTGTTTTATTATAGTAATAATACCAATTTTTATTGCTACAGATGAGGAACTTGAAGTCCAGAAATGTAAAGAAATATTATGTCCAAAGTCTCTTTAATGAGGTCAGTGCCAGGATGAGCCCTGTGATTTGTCTTAAGGTGATGACTCCACTCTTTCCTCCTCTCTCCCAAGCCTTCCCTCTTTGACATACTTAAGAACTTGGTTTGTTTTGTTTATGAAATTATATATTGTCTTTTAATAGACAGTTGTATATAAGAAAGGTGTGTTCATAATCATTGGTAATACAATGACTATACAGACTTTCTCAGTTTGAGCCATTGAAGGAAGAGACTGTGGACCTGAGAAATCATTTCTGTACACTGAGGTACCAACACATTGAGTTCCTGATGCTTGAAGAGAGACTTAAATTCCTATTAGGAAAAGTGTATGGTTACAACCTGTACTCTCTTAGGGATTTTATAAAAAAAAAGGTATTAAAATAAATATTGATAGGAACTTTAATTTTAAACATTATGAAGTAAGCCCAATGTGATGGTACATACCTGTAATCCCAGTCCCTGGGAGGCTGAAGCAGGAGGCTCATGAGCTTGAAGCCAGCCTGGGCTATATAGTGAGGCCCTGTCTAAGAAAACAAATTATGAAATCAAATTTAGTGGGTGACAAAGTTAAAATGTTGGGGGAATAAAATATTTTGGAAAATTATGTTCTCACCATTAAACATGATAAACTATAGAATACAATGTTTCTAAATAAGATTGTAAGTAAAAATTAGCCACGTTACAGACTCTGTAAATTCTTGGTATATTAAGGACATCTCACAGATGTAAATTGCTACCACTCGTATAAATACCAGTGATGAGATCATCAGACATATTGTTCAATATAAATCCTAGTTTAATAAATGGAGGCTAATACACACACATGCATACACATACACACACTTACAATGATCAGGCATAAATAAGGCAAAGGCTCAAATTATACTTTATTTCTTTTCTTAAAAAATTACTGGTATCATTTTAGATAGACAAACATAAGAAAGAGGAAAAAACAATAATCTCAACTTGAAGACTGGTACATTTTAAAAACCATCTAGCCCTTGTTCTAACTGCCTAAAAATAAAAATGATTTAGGAGCAAGAAGGTTTGAAACAATCTTTAAGTCAAGTAGTACATAAAAGCAATTATAGGGGGTAACACATTCTATGCTGTATGAGGAAAAGTATATAAAAATGTCAAAATAATAGCAATAAAAAGACTATAAACTTCATCTTCATGACCAGTCAGGAAAGGAAAGATTGTCGTACCGACTGTGCTTCGAAAAAGTTAAAGTGCTCTATGAGTTAAAGACATTGTAGGTCATTATTATTTCCCAGAAAGGATAAAGGGGAAAAAGTATATACAACATAAAAGTGGTTGTTTTAGAACTTTCTTTCCATTTCTTTGTACGTGAGCTTTCATGGGGAAAAATAAAAGGCAGGTAGGGTTTGTTCTCATGCTTCTTTCAACGTTAAGCACAAAGTGATAGTGTGGTCACACATTCTTGTCCTCATTTATCTTGATTCCCGCGTGTATACTTCCCTGTAGTGTTGATCCCTTTCATATGCATGGTTCCATCATAGTCCTCACCTACCCCTGCCTCCCAAAGAACACCTGGTTGTCTTTACCTTCTCTTTTCCTGTCTTTCCATATTGGCATTTACTTGCTCTGAACTCCGTCCTCTCAGCGTCTTACTGTATGTCAACTGGATAAATCATCTAATCTAAAAACATCTTTCATGGAGAATAGCAAAATGTGTTATCCAACCTAGAATGCATCTCATTTTAATGCTTTATGCCAAAACAGAGAACGGCATAGACATTTCCACCAAGGCCTATAGAGGAAAACAATAGACTTTGGAAATTTCTCTAATTAAGCCTTCTGGCACAGATTCCTAAGCCCTTCTTAAATCAACCAAGTCCTGATCTTCCTGTTTCATCAACTAGTTCATCCAGAAAACACTAGATCTTAGAATCTGAGGTTTTCCATCTTAAAGGTGCTCTCATGCATAAAAATGTATACGTTACTTAACATTCAATGAAGCTGAGTTTGCAGGCTGGTAGAAAGTGTATTTATGTGATTGCATTTGTTTTCTATTGCTGCATTGAAAATTAGCACAAATGAGCAACTTAAAACAATCCCCACTTATTAGCTCACAATACTATAAATCAAAAGTCTTGGAAGGACTGTATTAAGATAAACTGATTAGTAACCTTACTTACATCTGGAAAAAGTAATATAATTTTATGAATAACACCAGGGAGTGAAGTTCATAGAGATCATCTTAGAATTCTAACCACTGTAATGATCTTACAGAGAGATGTGCTTACAATAATCCATAGTAGTCTTCATTTTTGCCTTTTCTTTTTTTTTTTTTTTTTTTTTTTCATTTTTGCCTTTTCTTATAGATGGTTTATGTACAAAGCTTAGCTAATTCTAATAGAAAACTGTCTAAGAACAGACATACTTTTTTTCTCAATACATTACTTTGGTATATAGCTCAGAAGAATGAGAAAGTAAAACATAGAGAAGGTGCTAAATTAATTATACCAAATCAGGCAGCAAAGATATAAGTTGCAATTTAGGCAAGAGATTTAGAATTCTGTCAGTGAAAATCAAGTATTACAGAGTTGAAATTTGGTTAAGAGAGAAACTTGAAAGGCACACAAAGAGACACATGATGTGTTGAGTTGTGAAAACAAACTTTGTCCCAGTTGAAAATTACAAGCTAGGAGTCTGCTGAGGATGAAGGAGCTAAAACCCAATTATGAAAGAGGCCTGGGAGGTTGCTACTCTGGCTCCGGGAGTGGAATCGTCTTTTATATTGCACGTAGGTACTGTTCCTAGGTGACATTCCTTACCATAAGCCGAATTAGTCACCTTCTCATATATAGTCCCAAGTGCTTGACCAAGTAACTACAGCAGGTTTTCAACGGTGGCCTGCTCCGCTAAGGTGGGTAACTGACGCGCAACCCTAGGAAGATACAAATCAAAATAGAGTTGATCTTTACAAAAACTTTTATAATTAATGTTGCTTCATATATGCTCTATCTATTTTAAAATATTTGAAATGGATAAGAGAATCTGCTTTATTAAATTTGTAAGTGATTTATTAAATTTTTAAGAGTTTCATAAAGATTGCAAATATCTTGCATGTTAGATTTATAAGTTTGAAATAGTTGGTGTTTGAAATATTCGAAAGAATCAAGTTATTAAACTGGTAATTATGGTTTGAAATGTCCAAGAAAATCTAGTGAATAAAGTTTCTACATAGTGTTAATGGTTAAGGGATTTAATCCATCAAATTTATAAGCTAATTGAGCATTAATTAAATAACAAATGAAGTGTTTAAAATTGTAACACAAAATTATTAGATTTGCAAACATAGTAACAAGATTTGTGAGTGAAAGGAAAGGCTTATAAAACTAGGTTATAAAATTTATATCTCTCATCAGTTGAATTTTAACACAAACTATAAATATTATCTTCTGTTCAAAAAAAAAAGCGCAGCACCTTACAGACACTAAAAACTCAATTACCATTAATAAATGCTGAAGAGCTATGATGGAACTAAATCATAATAGCTACCACTTATTCTGTACCAACTACATGTCGGTCCTGTGATGTGTGCTGAGTTTGTTTTTTGAAGATAAGAGATAATGTAGGGCCGGTGAGACGGCTCAGCGGCTTAAGCGCCTGCCTTGCAAGCGCGAGGGCCCGAGTTCGACTCCCGGATCCCACATACGAAAAAGGGGCCGGTGATATCGCTCAGAGGCACGGGTGCCTGTTGGTGCGCGAGGTCCTGGGGTCGACCCCCCGGTACCCACAAAAAAAAAAAAAAAAAAAAAAAAGAGATAATGTAACTGAAGAATCTTGCTCACTGTGTGTTGAACTGAATTAATAATCTTTGCAAAAATCTAAAAGTATTACTTCAGATACTAGTCAAATTCCTTCCATCACAAGTAACAGAAACCTGAAGTCAAATTATGTTAGTAGTTGTAGTAACAACAAAACTGACAATAATAAATGAATTTGGTGGTTCGAGTAATTTAAGCAGTCCAGAGATAAGACAGGTGCACCGCTTGGGTCTTCCTTCAGGAAAGAATGCGCTGTCCAGCTGTGAGAAGTGCAGACAACTGACGGCCACCGGCCTCTAGGCATTCAGGCTCCCCACGGTGTTGATCTGGGACACTGTTGCGCTTTCAAGACAGCCCTGGCTGCGGAGCACAGCAGGAGTACTAGCATGTGAGCATTTCTGCCCAGTGTAAGACTCCTCCAGCCAGCAGTGCTCCTGGAGCTGGAGCTCCCTTTGGGGTCAGCTAAGACTGCAAACTCTGGCAGTCTGAGCCTCTCCCTGCTCAGTCCTGCTTCCTCTGTCTTTGTTTTCATGGGTGTCAGATCTGCCTCAAGGTCTAAAAGCATTCACCGCCCTTGAGCTTCCTCATTTCATGGGCCTGATACCAATGAAAAGTGGACCCTGGTAATCCCATCGCTGTTTCTGCTCACCGCAGGACCTGCATGAACACCTGGGCAAAGCCTGGTCCACAGTTCAGTGATGTTCCAGGGCCCCCTTTCCTTCTGTGTCTCTACTCAGCCCTTTCCAGCAGCAGGTAAGCCCTACGGCTGTCAGGCTTCATGATAACAACATGGTCACAAGACCAACAGGAGCTATTGCTTCTTTATTCACAACCAAGAGGAGGGAGCATGTTTTTATAGCATTCATGAAAGAGGGGGCAATTTTCTTCCTCAGATGATCCCCATCAGTAAACTCTGCTCCATCAGATACATCACAGTGCTATCCCCACCACCAGGTCTAGGGACCCCAGCTGCTGTGGGATCAGCTCCAACCAGTCTGCATGAGGGACCAAAGAGAATGAGTGTTGGGATTCATACAACCCATACATTTCCACATGAAGCTCACTTTAATACATTTTCCCTTAAGAAAATGAAATAGCATATACTTCCACAGAGAGGAAAAACAAATTTTTTTTTTTTTTGGTACAGGGAATCAAACTCATGACCTCGTGCTTGCCAGGCAGGCGCTGTGCCACTGAGCTATATCCCCAGCCCGAGGGTAAAAATTTGAAATTAAGTCTCATTGCACTCTACTGCTTTATGCAGTTGACCTAATGTAAGAACATACCTGAGACTGGCTGTGCAAAATTCTTTACTTACTTCCATGAACTCCACCTATGTATTTTACAATCAATGGGGGAAATGACCCTTTTGCACTTTGGGGAGGGGGTACCTAGAGAGTGAACCTAGGACATTCTCACTGAGCTACACCCCAGCTTTTTTGTTTTTGAGAAAAGGTCTGGCAAAACTGCCCAGGCTGGGTTTGGATTTGTGATCTTCCTGTCTCAGCCTCCTGGAGTGCTGGGATTACAGGAGTGTACCACCACACCCAGTTTCTTTTGCACTATTAACACCAAATTTTTTCCCTTTTTTCCCACTGATTCTAGCCCAACATATCATCTATCCTTATCTGTCATTATCCTATGTTCTTCAGAAATAACCAGTATGCCTCAGTTTACTTTATTTCTCAAGAATATTTTGTGTGTGTTGGCTATTTCTAGTTATTTTATTAAAATGCTCACCTATCAGTTATGGCTCTTAGTTCCAGATTAAAAGGGTAAGCGTCCTTGAACAACATCCATCATAACACATAAAATTGTTCCCTTGAAGACACCCCCGCTGCTAACAATGTATGTAGAGACTGGCACATATACTGCTAATCATTCAGGCAACAGAGGCCAGAAGATGCCTTTGGAACTTAGCCATTGCAATTTCTGGAAGCTGGATGTTCTCTGGCCTCTGCTCTAGACTTACCAGAGAAGATTCTATAGAGTTCTTCCTTTTCGAAGTCACCAAGTTCTATTTCAAACGGCCGAGTGCATCCTGGAGGCAGAGCCTATGTCCTGGGTCAATGCTCTGGCTTGCAGAGAAGTAGGAGAGAGTTTCATATGCCATTGCATCTCCAGGCTGGGAGGTGAGCTCTGCCCCATAAGGTGGAAGATTCCAAATGCTGGATTTTTTTTTTTTTTTTTTTGCATTCGCTTTTGTTCTGCTTGAGTCTCCTGTGAATTATCATCAAAAGGACTTTATGAGAATTTTCTCTTTTTTTTTCCCAGTGCTGGGAATTGAACTCAGGTCCTAGCATGTGCTAAGCACATGGTTTACCACTGAGCTGTAACTCCAGCCCTCAGTACCCGAATTCTGTGAGAAAGGAATACACTAGTGTTCAAGGGATGTGTATCAGTTACAGCTGTCAATAGTCCCTCTCAGCTTGGACCTCCTTGAAGAAACTGGTTACCATGATAGTCACATTTATATAACTTTTTAGTTCTGTTAGGAAGACAAAAATATATTGTCTTTATTAATGCTAAACCCATAGAATTTATACAGAGTAGTTGCCACAATGATCTTACTATTCCTATAAGCATTTATCTTGGAAAGATTAAATTCAACACAACAAATATTTATTCAGTACATAATAAATGCAAGTCCTTGCACTAGGCACTGGGGGATGACAAATTTGTCTTAAATTGTCACTGAGATGACTTTTCATTTTTATTTTAATTCCTACATCACAGAAGAATTGGATATTAACTATTCATGATCCACTTTTATACTTCATTGTCAAGTTTCCATTATTTCCAATTCTATGGAAGAGCTCCAGAATCTCCACAATATATTTTAGAGGTTAATCTTTGCTACAATTTCTCTTTTGTTCATATTATGAATATCATTTTGGATTCCAGGACAATATATTCTTGAATAGAAAATGCAACTGTTAAAGATGTTAATTATTCATATACTAAAGTTATTACTATTATTATTGTGACAAAGGAGTGTTAGAAATTCACAAATGTACATATGCGTTTGAGGGGATATATTGTTTATGATGGGTTTGGTGGGAACATGATTTTTAGTATGCGTGAACAGCAGAGGAGCCTTATGAGAAAACATCTATCAGAGCTGTTTCAATGCTACACTATACTATTTGAACTGGATAAAAAGGTAAAGATCAGAACTCATCTTTGTAATGCGTTTTGAATCGCTTTGCATTGTCTTCTTTGTGATCCACTCCAATTTACCCAAATTAATTTTATAAAGATGTTCATGGTATACTCTAAACTATTTATTTCTCCTTTGGAAACCAAGTCTTTATCACATTTTATCGCAAGGGTGATGAAGTCACAGGTTTTACTTTGTTTTCCAATATGGGTCCATTTGCTGGGGCTGAGTTAGCTGTAGCTATGGAAGAAGAGCTGAGACCTCAGTCTCTGCAGTAGGATAGCCCGGATTTGTCCCCACTGGCCATGCAATGCTAGGCAATGACATAACCTCTATTGGTCTTAGCGTTCATCTCTAAAAGAAACTAACAGTAATACTGTCCACAAAGGATTGCTTGTAAGGATTAAGTGCCACAATATATTGAAAATTCTTTGTCAGAGACCCTGGGAATGTCACTTTAGATATTTACCCAAGAGAAATGAAGAAGTCTGCCATTCAAAACCTATACACAATTTTTTGCAGCTTTCTTCATTATTGCCCAAAACTAGAAATAGTCCAAATATCCACCAGCTGTTGAATGGCTAAACAAAATGGGACATATCCACACTATGAAATCCTATTCAGCAATAAAAAGGAATAAACTGATACATACAGTAACATGGATAAACGTAATGGAAAGCATTGTGGTCCATTAAAGAAACTGAGTTCAAAAGGTTACATACTATATGATTCTGTTTAGTCTGGAAAAGGCAAAAACTGTAATGACCCAAAACAGTTCCGTGGTTGTCACAGTCTAGAGGTGGGGCCAGAAGACTAACCACAAAGGGCCACAAGCGAACTTTAGGGAATGACGAAAATATTCTATATTTTGAATGGGTGGTGATTACAGGGCTATATACATTAGTCAAACTCAGGAACTCCACATTTAAGGTTGGGTATGGTGGTGCACCCCTGGAAGCCCACCTACTTGGCTGAGGCAGGAGGATCACAAGTGTTGTGGTTTGGGTCTGGAACATCCCCTGAAGCCTCATGTACTCAGAGGCAGAGCTGTGGAAGGCGGGGATTCATGGGGGTGCTACAGCTGACTTGCTTTAGTAGGTGGGCCCTGCTTAGAGGCGGGTCACTGGGGCATACCCTGGAAGGGCGTATCTCTCTCCTTGCCTCCTTCCTTCTCCTTCGGCCTCCTGGCTGCCCTGGGGTGAGCAGCCTTCCTGCACCTAGGTCCTTCCACCATGCCATTTCGCCTTGGAGCCAGCTGACCAGAGATCGTCACCAGGAACCAAAATAAATCTCCCTCCTTTAAGTTGTAGGTCTCAGGTATTGTGTCTCAGCGCCAAAGAAAGTGATGAAAACAGCAAGTTCCAGGCTAGCCTGGGCAATTTAGTGAGATTCTGCCTCTAAATAAAAAACAAATATAAAGGGCTGGGGATGTAGCCCAGCACCGTCTGCGTTCAATCCTCAGTATCCAAAAATTTTTAAAACTGCACACTTAAGTGTGAATTTTACTATCTGAGGTAAATTCTACCTCAATAACCTGACTTTAAAAAAATCACAAGTGATACTATTATATATTGATTAAATTTTTAAAAACTCTTGAACAGTGTGTCTCGCCCTAAATGAGCACATAATGTTAGTTATTGCTCTTGCTACTATCAATTAAGTTGACAAAACTAAGGAGAAACTAAAAAGTTAGCATCAGATCCTCCATTAAATTTCCAAAAATTAGGAACAATTCTACATATTATAGAACACAAGGTAGAATTTACTGTAAGAGTTCAGAATTTTTATTTTTTCTGTAGAGTCAATATTTTCATTCTGTAAACTGAAAATTCTTTCTTTGGTGCTCAACAGCAGTGGTCATTACAAATAGCAATTTTGATGATCAAATGAGAGTTGAATACTTAAAGAATTATGTGTAAAGCCAACTCTGAGGGAGGCCAGAGTAGAAAAACCTTCCAGAAGTTATCTGAGTCCTATTCTATTTGTCAGATGGAGTATCTAGGAATTCAGTTTGTATGAGTGTACTCCGAGGTGATCAGGTTATAGAAGACTGATTTACATTAATATCAGAAGGCACTGATACTTACACCTTAATTATAGCATATCACTCAACAGAATTATAACTACCAATAATGATTATTAGTAATCGGCACGCCTCTGTGGGCTGAGCTGGTCATCATGCTTTCTCATGTTTGGCAGATCTAAAGGGGCAACCAGAACAAATCCCCTTCCTCAGTGGACAGGGGCTCAGAGGAGGTGAGAGCACTTAGTCCTATAAAATACATCATCTGGGGCATCATAAAAGCCACATAAAGCTTTCCTGTTCTCATAATTCACCGGATTCAAAAACTTATCACTAGGAAAACAATAGAAAATATAATTAAATATCCATATTGAAGCATATTATTTTTATATTATTACTTAATTCTCCTTTTCTTGTTAATAAATTTAGTGTTGCATTGGTTTTGCTCACAGAATTAGAAATCATTGATTTCTTAAGTGTACAATTCAATGATTTGTAGTATATTCACAGAGTTTTGCAGCCATCACCACAATCAATTTTCTTACATTTTTATTATCCCCAAAATAGATTACCCCCCAAATGGATATTAGACTGCTAATATCCATTAGCAGTCACTCTTCATTTCTCCCCACCCCATTCTCAGCTCCAGGCAGCCACTAACCTACTTTCTGTTTCTATAGATTCTCCTATGCCAGACATTTCATAAAAATGGAATCGTACAATATGTGATCTTTATCACTTCTCAGCCTTTTGGTTAAGATCAAGTGGAATCTGTGATCTTTTATGACTGGCTTCCTTGAGCTAACATAATGTTTTCAAGTCATAATCATATGGCAGCCCACATCAGTGCTTCATTCTTCTCTATTTTCAAACACAATTCTATTGTATGGGACACAGCACATTTTGTTTACCCATTCATTAGCTGATGAACATTTGGATCGTTTCTACCCTTTAGCTATTGTGAAGGATGTTGTTATAAACATTCATGTAGAAGATTTTGTGTGGATGTATGTGTTTATGCCTCTGAGGTACACACTCAGGAGTAGAATTGCTAGGTCATGTGTTAAACCTGTGTTTAACTTTTCTAGAAACTGTCAGACTGTTTCCAAAGTGGGTCCTACAGCCTTCTCAACTGGCCCTATCCTGGGATGGAAAAGTAGAAAAGCCTTACGTCCCAGGGAAGAGTGGTACAGACACAATGGGGGTCATGGGTACCTATTTTATGTCAATATAATATGGGATTAAAAGCTTGATAGTGGCAGAAATTTTCTATTTGCCTCATCCACACTGGGTTTTAAATAAGTATCAGTTGAATTGAATTCCATTAGCCCACCAAGATCCAATTTAAAGGCAATGAAACTCTGGCCTGCTTAATTCAGCCTGCATCTCACCACTTACAAGAACTATTTATGTTAGAAATCACGGTGCAAGGACAGAGTATTTTTATCCTATTGATGTCAACAGGCAAAAGTACACCATTCCTCTACCCCTATGCAGGCCTGTATTGTAGAGGCATTTGAAGCACGGCAAAAAGTTCAAAGATTTAAAACCTTTCTATGTGGCCACTAAATTTTCTCTAATCTTTGAAACTGAGCTTTTGTCAGTCCACTTTCACCGGGTTTTCGGGCCAGGTTGTGGAGTTGAGCTGCAGAGATGTGGCGATTTGAGGCAAGGCTACCTCCGCTTTTCCTCCTAACTATTCCTACTGTACTGCAGTGGTAGCAACAACTACTTGACAAGTCCCAGAGCAGGGCTGCACAGGAGGCTGCTCAATTGGGTCCCCCGGTACACATCAAAGAGAGGAGACCCCATGAATAAGTGAAAATGTACTAAACTGCAAGGTCTGTCCTTCCTTGGTGCTCTGCTAAAATGAAAGCTGCCCTCCAGCAAATTACATAGTCATTCCACAGTTAAGCAGCAAGCTCAGAGAGCAGGGCTGATTCCTGAATAAATGACCTCCCCTCTTAGCAACGCTTAGTTTTTCCTCTTGATTCCATTCTTCTCACCCACCAAGACTGCGGGGTGTTCAGACAGGATAATGTCACATGGCTGCCCAGGCCAGACTCCCGCCACAGAGGGGGCATTCACACTCCTGAACTCACACGGCAAATGTAACTGCATTTGAATTGGTCTCTGCTGTGTAAATTCACAGTTGCTTTTGAGTAGGACATGTTTACAGCAAGAGAAGAATCTAAGCGATTCCACAAAGGAAGATATCTATTATTCACACATGTTTGAAAAATTAAATATACTCTCAGAATTATTCACAAACTCATACTCCAGCAAAGCCAGTTTTTCCCACGCTGGTGCTTAGCAGTTACAATACAAAGACAGGAAGGGAAATACACACATTGTAGCTTTATTTTAATGACTTGGGAATTTTCTCATAGGTAACATTTATATACATTCCCATTTAGCCCTAATTTAAGTTACACATTTATAAATATAAGGGGAAAATTTAAAAAGAAGAATAAAAGCCTTTTTTCAGGGTAGCCAAGAGGACTGTCCCACTTAAAATACTAGTTTGGAAAGGAAACAAAAACTTTCATTCCTTTACTTATTTATTAATGGATTCAAAACATATTTGTTGAACTCTCATATGCTATTGATGGAAGAGAAAATTGGCACAACCACTTTGGAAATCTGGTGATTTTTATGAAAGCTGAAAATATATGAAACCAGTAATACAGTATATCAGTTTTCATCTTAGAAATGTGAATATATGTGCACCAAAATACACTGTTAAAATAACTGAAAAGTCACATAGCTGAGATGGTTCCCATAACTTGGATTCCCAAATAAGCAAACCAAGACCCAATCTAATGTAAACAATGAAATGAAACTTAAGCTTAATCAAAGAAAAATCACCAAACTAACCTCTAACTAGAGGCTTTTGACTTTGACCAAATCACATATATTCTCTTTGCTTCATTTTGGAGAGCAAAGATAAATGTTTTCTCCTTGAGCCTTCTCAGAGCAGTCTGGAGCTGCCTAATTCATGACTTGTTGTCTGTTCTAATAAACTCTTTAAAAATGTGGTATGGTGGTACAGGCCTATAATTCCAGCACTCTGGGAAGCTGAGGCAGGAAGACCGTAAGTTTGAGCCTGGCCTGAGCAATTTCACAACTTAGCAAGATCCTGTCTCAAATTAAAAGTAACAGCTGGGAATGTAGCTCAGTGAGAAGGCCCTGAATTCTGTTCCCTGTATCAGAAAAAAACAAAATTAATGGACCTGACTTCATTTGTTAATTGTACTGTGTAAGAAAGCTCATCTTGTAAGAGAAATTTTCCCTTCTGAGAATACACAGTCTATACTGTCCCCCTCCTCCCAATGTTCCGGGAATTGAGCTGTTACAAAGCTACCTAAAGTAGATAAAAACAAAACAAAGCTGACCACAGACCAGGGAACTGGGCTGCAAGATAACGACTGACCCTGGGCTAAGAAATTTGCAAGGATTGCAGATTGTGCTGTTCCAGACCACCTGCTGCCCATATTAGAAAACATCCTCCCCGCTCGGGCGGCCAGCCTAAAAACTCCCATATGAGTGTCTTCTCCCAATGAATGTAAAAAGCTGTTTAAACTAACCAATGCTATCTGCTTCTGTAACCGCGCTTGCAAAGACCCCTCCTCCCTTTGTTCTATAGACATATAAGCCCTGCACAGACAAACCTCGGGGCCCACTGTTCCTGCGTGTTCAGTGAGCCCCATGCATGCTTGGATAATAAAACCCCTTGCCCTTTGCATGAGAGAACGCTTCTTGGAGTCTTCCTTCACGCGGCGGGCGTCCCGACCCTAACATTTTGGAGGCCCCAGCGAGATCGGGGATTGCCCCCTGCGTCGAAAGACGACCCCAACAGCTGCCTCTTGGGGTGAGTACGGCCGTTCTTGTTTCTTGTTCTTTGTTCTCTTGTTCTTTGTTATGCTTGGATCCTAGCTTCTTGTGCCTCAGTGTGGTCGGTTTCAGGAAGCGTGAGCTTCTTGATCCACGTGGCTTGCACCTAAGGACGTGAGTCCTTAGGTGAATGCCATAGGCATCCTTTTTGAGCCACAGGCCACTTTCCTTGGGGGACGCCCCAGGGCACTCTCGGTCTAGCAGACCGGTTAGCGGTGGGGTCACCGATTTGGATTCTGTCTCAGAATTTTTGTTTTTGGTGCGGCCACCATTCGCCGCCCATCAGATTCAGTTTACTTCCTCTTCTGGGGAAGTCGTGTACGCCGGCATTTGTTTGTTGTACTAGTCTTAGTGTTTGTTTGTCTTTGTTTTGCGCCACTAACCTCTTTTGTTCCACAGCACCCACCATGGGCAATAAGGAGGGGGCCTCGATGCCTCCTTGCCTGGCAGCTAACCCTTGGGGGGCCAAGGCGCCAAAAAGCTGATCTTCAGCTGGCCCCCCCAGATCAGCTGCAAGGCAAGATACAAGGCTACCAGACAGAGACAACTAAATTCCCGCCTCCCAACCAAGATAAGCGCGCTTGTAATTGGGTTTCTGGTTTGGCAATTTGCCCAAGGCTCATCCAGGTATCTGTTCTGTGCTAGCGTCTGTTCTGTTTAAACCTGTGAGAGCTAGGCCACCAGATATGGTGTTTTGCCGTCTGTCAGAGGTCGTCCTCTGAATCTGTTCTAAATTTGAGGTCGAGAGCGGTGTGGTTATTGTTCCCGGGATTGTCTGTTTTGGTGTGTGTGTGCGTGTTCCTCCCCTGTGTTGCATCTGTTATCCCCCCTGCGCCTGCGCTTCCAAGTCACTGTTACCAGAGGAATTCAACCTGCTGGCAGGAGACCATTTGTTAGTCTCAAAATTTTGTTTACAATTCAGATTAAGTGGAGGGGACAGGACTTGCTTAGATAAATTGTAATTGTGGGTTACTGTGTTGTCCAAGTCATTGACATAATGGGTTCTGCTGGTAGTAAGTCAACTCTTTTAAAATGTATGCTTAGCAATTTTGATAAGTTCAAAGTGGATTATAGAGTTAAGATAAAAAGTAAAGCTCCAAAACTTCTGTGAGCTTGAGTGGCCCACATTCAATGTGGGATGATTAGCTAAAGGGTTGCTCGACCCCCAGATAATATTGTCACCAGAAAGCCTGAACACCCAAATTAGTTTCCATATATAAACTCCTGGTTGTATGTGGTGCAAATGCTGCCCCAATGGCCAGCCTGGACGTCACCAGCCTGGCGCTGCCTGCAAGCATCTAGGAAAGTTTTACAGGAGAAATCTAATTACAAATTTTGAGTAATTGGCACTTATACTTTTGGTTTTCAGTTTAAACTGATGTACATAAAACATTTCTTGTACACTACAAACTCCTGAGTGACGATTAATCAAAATTACTATCTAAAAAAAAAATATAAATGCCTGCTTTGTCAAAACATCGAGTAAGCTGAGTAAGCCACAATGGGAAACACAAGCTGGGTGCCCTGGCTCAAAACACCTGGGACAAAAACCTTATCCTGAAGCACGCTTTTCTCTTTCTCTGCACACAAAGAGGGTCTCTGCTCTTAAATCACAAATGGCTGCAGCATTTGCAGCTAGCGGAAAACTGGGCGTAATTGTAACAACCCAGGAACAAGGGGTCAAAATAAGTTTTGACAAAGATATATCAAGAAAATTTATATAAATGATATTCTTACAGAGAGAATGCTAAGAGAGTAAAAAAAAAGGTTTAAATATGTGACAGAGGGTATGAAGATGACTGAGCTGGAAGCTACATAGAAAAAAAAACATAAAAGTTGTCAGTATTTTTATAAAGAAATTTATTTTTTGTTTCTTCCAAACTCTTATGAGAGATCTCTGCTATTGACCTATAAATAATTCTGACTAGTCTGTTTGTAATTACAAACTTCTAAAATTATAAAAGTTACTATAATTTAATTTGACCAATATATATATGAGTGCACTCTGATTTTTTTAAATTTGTCTGTATGTTTTGTTTTTCTGTGTGCCCAACCTGTAAACAGCTGTTTTATTTGAGCTCAACAAATTTTCTTTTTGCATTTTTGGATTTTTAAAACGTTTGTCTGGTATGCTTCCACCAAAAGTTGCCAGCTGGCCAAAATGATGTTAAAATTGGTTCTATAAATGTAATACATGTTTTGTTTATTGTTTATTGTTTATTGTTGTATTATAATTTGAGAGTTTCTTGTTGTTCAAAATAATGTGTTAAGTGATCTGGTTTTCATAAGTCATCAAAAATTGTTAGACAAAATGTATTATTGTGATATGTTTACATTGGTCATCATCAACAGGTTAAATTTTCTAAAACAGGACAATGAGGTTTTCTGATTTAAAGATGTTCTGGTACAAAACTAAATTAAAAAACAAAAGTTTTTATATGACAATGACAATTCAGTGTTGCTGATCTCATAGTATATTAAGTGTATTCATACCTTCCAGATGTACAGGTCTTCTGAAATATAAAAACTGGGATTGTTTACAGAGATAACATTTTCTTTCTTTCTTTCAGATTCAGACACCTGCCTTTGCTTGTGCTCCAGATATTTATGATAAGAGGTTCATACTAATATAAGGTCACCAGTCAAATGATAATTTTAAAAAGACCTATGTGATGTATATGCTATATATGCCACAATACTGAGAGATGCCTAGATATTAAACAGTCCAGATAATGTCATAAAATTTCTTCAATGATGTCCTATTAAAAAACAAATTAGATAAAAACATCCTATGTACTAGATAAAGATAATTGACTAAAAAGCTCAAATTTGTGTGCAGACTGCTAAGTTTCTAGGATTTATATTAAAGGATGAAACACGCTCTCTGCCAATCTCATACACTCAGGCCATTCAGGGTCTCCAAGTGCCGGTGACCAGAAAGGAGTTGAGGGAATTTCTGGGAACCATTGGGTACTGTCGCCTTTGGGTAATGTCGCCTTTGGGTCCCTAATTTTGCAGCAATAGCGAAGCCCCTCTATGAGGCTTTAAAAGGAGGAAATAGCCCTCTGTTGGAGTAAAATCCTAAACGACAGGCTGCTTTTGAGGATTTGAAAGACAGACTGGTAAGCGCCCCGCCTTGACACTACCTGACATCACGAAATTCTTCCAGCTGTTTGTCCATAAAAAGGACGACATTGCTCGGGGTGTTCTTACACAAACACTGGGACCCTGAAAATGCCCCGTGGCATATTTAGCTAAGAGACTGGACTCCATGGCAGCAGGATGGCCTTCCTGCCTGCGTTCGACTGCCACCACAGCCATTCTAGTAAAAAAAGCTGACAAATTGACTTTGGGACAAAAGCTAAGTGTGTTTGTGCCCCATACAATAGAGACTTTATTGAGAGGACCTAAAAGTAAATGGATCTCAGGAACCAGGTTGGCCCAGTACCAAGGGACCTTGTTAAAAGACCCTAAGTTAATTATCAAGACTGTGCAAGCTATTAATCCTGCCTCTCTTTTGCCCACTTCCCTGGAGCCACCTAAACATGACTGTGCTGAAGCCATTGAGATGGTGTACTCAGCCCGACCAGACTTGCAGGATGTGCCCCTTCAGGACCCGGACCTGACCCTCTTTTCAGATGGCAGCAGCATGGTAATCAATGGGGTTTGGAGGGTGAGAACAACGGTTGTCACCTTAGAGCGAACCATCCAGACAGAGGCTCTGCTTCCTGAGACAGTTTGTGATATGGACCTGATGTGCTTCGGTGACTGAGAGGGGCACTAACTGAGCCCACAACAACCCTGTCTCCTGGCAACACAACGACTAGGTGTCCAGAGACAAGGAACTGTGCCATCTAAAGATGTTAAAGTGGATTTTACTAAAATTAAACCCACCAACGTAAATAAGAGATACTTAGTAGTTTTGATTTGTACCTATTCAGGATAGATGGAGGCCTCCCCTCTAAGACTGAAACATCGAGAGAGGTGATAAAAGCTTTGATGGAGCTGATCATTCTATGGTATGGGCTCCCCATAACGGTAGGTTCAGATAATGGACCTGCTTTTGTGGGTAAAATGGTCAAAGGCCTTACAACAGTGCTGGGGCTAAAATAAAAACTCCATACTATATATTGGCCACAAAGCTAAAGCCGAGTAAAAAGACAAAACTGTACTTTAAAAACCACCCTGACAAAGTTGTGCCAAGAGACTGGGGCTAACTGGGTTACTGTGCTCCCCGTCGGCCCTCTTGCAGTTGCGGTGTACACTGTACTGAGGTGGACTAACTCCATTTGAGATAATGTTTGAGAGCCTCCCCCACTGATACCTGTTTTGAATAGATTATAGGAGATGGGAACTTTAAACTTGCACCAACAGATAAAGGTGCTGCACCAGATGCTTCAAAAACTTCAGCAGACTGTTATGGAGACATCTGATCCCCATGCCCATGCCAGTCCACTCCTTCAAATCCGGGAGACCAAGTCCTGATTACAGCCTAAAAGAGGAGCCTCTCCAACCAAAGTGGGAGGGACCGAACGAGGTGATCCTAACCGCTCCCACTGCTCTTAAAGTTACAGGCTGTGCTCCATGGATTCAATGCTCCCAAATCAAGACATGGACACATGAGCTTACAGAAGTGTGACCTTCTGCCCCAGAGACCTTCAGACCTCGATACACCAAGAGACTTCAGCAAAAGCTGCTGCAGCTAAACACCAACATGACTCTGGTCACCGCCTTGACCCTGTGTAGCCTCCTCCCCTTTGCTCTCCTCCGGGCCAGATACACTCCCTATGTATCGGAAATTTCCCCTTTGAAGCCATGTTTGGCTGACCTACCCCTCCGTTACCTATACTAGAGATTACAAATCTTACTAATCAGGATCTCGTTAAGTCCCTTCAGGCTCTACAGCCCGTGCTCTCCTCCATCCATCGGGTGTTCCGCCAAAAACACCCACCACCTGACCCACTGACCACAGAACCTGCTCAAGCGGTGGAGCCAAGTACCCAGGTACTCTTCAGGCGATTTCTGGAAAGACTGCCTGGATCCACCATAGCCACTTCAAAGTGCTGCCGACCTCAGTCTCTCCACCCACAGAACCAGATAAGTAAACGATAAAAAGGGGAACCAACACCCTAAAGATTAAGCTAAAAAATGTTCTGCTTGACCACGTATGTGTTAATGTCACTGATGTTATTAATATTGCTGCCCCCACCTGTGATGAGTGGCCTGAAAGCCAAAAATCTGGCTTTCACTCTCCTTCCTGTAAACTGGACTGGGTTATGTGTCTTAACTTCTCTTTTGCCTGATTTAGACATTATTTCAGGAGATAAACCCATACCTATTCCTAGCTTCAAATATATAACCAGATTGACAATGTAAAACTAATGCTCATTAGACAACAATATGCAGCTCTAGATGATCCTAAAAATAGACACTCCAATCTCTAAGATTAGAGATTCACAAAAACAAAAAGGGGGGAATGTAAGAGAAATTTTCCCTTCTGAGAATACACAGTCTATACTGTCCCCCTCCTCCCAATGTTCCGGGAATTGAGCTGTTACAAAGCTACCTAAAGTAGATAAAAACAAAACAAAGCTGACCACAGACCAGGGAACTGGGCTGCAAGATAACGACTGACCCTGGGCTAAGAAATTTGCAAGGATTGCAGATTGTGCTGTTCCAGACCACCTGCTGCCCATATTAGAAAACATCCTCCCCGCTCGGGCGGCCAGCCTAAAAACTCCCATATGAGTGTCTTCTCCCAATGAATGTAAAAAGCTGTTTAAACTAACCAATGCTATCTGCTTCTGTAACCGCGCTTGCAAAGACCCCTCCTCCCTTTGTTCTATAGACATATAAGCCCTGCACAGACAAACCTCGGGGCCCACTGTTCCTGCGTGTTCAGTGAGCCCCATGCATGCTTGGATAATAAAACCCCTTGCCCTTTGCATGAGAGAACGCTTCTTGGAGTCTTCCTTCACGCGGCGGGCGTCCCGACCCTAACAATCTCAGCACTATTCATCATGTACTTTGTGTAAGAAAGCTTATCTCAGCCCCAAATTGAAAACCTAAGTGCCCAACAAGATTGGATTGAACAAACTGTGGTATATTTATATAACAGAATGCTATCAAGCTAGAAAATTAACTACAGTGCCATATCCAAAAATACTTCGGTATTTTGCAAACATAATGCTTTACCAAAGAAACAAACGAAAAGAATGCAGATTGTATTATTCCATTTATATAAAGTCCAAAAACAGGCAACACTAATTCTCAGCAGTAGAAGTCAGGATTGGTGTTAGTTTTGGGGAGAGGCATGATTGAGGAACACAAAGGTAGGGTTTTGGGGTCCTGACAGT
This sequence comes from Erethizon dorsatum, assembly GCA_028451465.1. Lineage (NCBI taxonomy): Eukaryota > Metazoa > Chordata > Mammalia > Rodentia > Erethizontidae > Erethizon > Erethizon dorsatum. The sequence goes on from CM051831.1 coordinate 73,795,499, forward strand.
GTTCCATTCTTGGTCTGAGTTCTGGTTACATGGCTGTGTTCACTGTTAGAAAATTAATTCAACTGTACAAGTATGACTCATGTACATTTCTATAATACATAGTGCTTAATAAAACTGCATAAAAACTCAATTCATTGTGTTTTTAATTTTATTTATAATAGAAAAGAATATTGTACTAAGACAAAGTTTTTGCTCTCTAAGAACTTATAGCCTTGAAGGGGAGATGAGCTTTCAAGGACGTGATTTTAAGTGATACTGAATGAGAGAAAGTGAAAGAGAGAGAGAGAAGAGAGAAAGAGAGAGAGAAACTCCAGAACAGGGGCCTTGAAGTGGGCAACAGGAGTAGGGAAAGAAAAGCCAAGGTAAATTCCTTAAGAAGGTGAAGTCCTTCTGATGCTGAATGGATGGCCAAGAATTAGATCGTCTAATAAAGAAGGTAGAGTAGCTGTACAGGGTCCCCAGGAGACCACTGAAAATGAAGCATATGGAAGAGCCTGTGAGGTCTCAGATAGGAGGTTGAAAGGTACGTTTTCCTTACAATGAAATCTCAAAAGTTTCTGCCAAAGATTTAAAACCACCTATGTCAACACAACTTAACTGTCAACTTCAGGAAACAAGTCATTCACTTGTCACAGGATACGGTCTCCACGTAGTCTTGAGCACTCAGTTTCTAAATGAATCTATTTTGAAAGGTGCAATGGAGGAAGTGGTACAAACAAGAAGGCTTTTGTTTCCCATTGATACTAGAAAGAAGAACTGACGACTTTCTGTTTTCATGGGTTTAAAGAAATGCTCTTCTCTCCAGAGTTTAGTCAAGTTGAAAGTTTGACACTGAGAGCTTGTATGGGATGTGACATCATATTTGAATGGTTTTCACTTTCCCTACTAAAGAATTGCTTTTCTCCTTATCACTAACCACTCTACCATGTTCACATAGAAATATACACTTAGGAACTTGAGACTTGCAAGATTTCTTGAAGCTGGCTTGCTTAAGCCCTTCTAAAGGAAAAATGATTCCCCATTATGAGATCTTAGGAACTTGCAGCACTGCTGTTGCTTTGCAGTTTGATTTGTAATTGAATTAACCAGCCTCCTGTATGGGTGACCTTAGCTCCACCTCAGTGAGCTCAAAGGACTCTTTGATGAGCAGCTCCTTGCGAGAGGCCAGCAACCACACCACCCATGGTGCTTACTAAGGGACTTTGACCTGAAGCCCAAAAATTAAAGTTTTAATATTCTTATCTCAAGAGAAAGGAGATACTCAAAAAATAAAATGTTTTTTTAAAATACTCAGCTATTAGGCCTCTGTATTCCAACACACAAGGTTTTGTCCTCAAGAGTTGTAGGAAGACATGCCCATCCATTCCTTCTTCCAGTGACTAAATGCAATAAACTAGAAAACTTGATGAAATCCTTTCATTCTTCATAGGCACTTTCTCTCCGCCATAAAGTCTTAGGGTGCCTGGGATTGACTATTTGGGTATCCCATAGTTCTTCAAAGTAATTATGCTGATTTAATTCAATGTGTCTCTGGGTCAAAGCTGTCATTAAAAAAGAGCAAACTATACACCAAGAAGGAGATAGGATTTGTGAAATCCCTTCTCCGGAGGAAAAGTCATAAACTGGAGGCTTAGGATAAGGCAGGGGAGGAGGCATGAGGTGGGGGAAGCTGATCTGACACAGTCAAAATCTAGCCCCACTTTGCTTAGGATGGAGTTGACAAGTGCAACAGGAAGAGCCCGAACGAAATCCAGAAGTGAAGGTTGTGGTCTTCAGAACAGAAGTGTTATCCAGGTCACACACAGGAGAAGATTGGGTGAAGAGCTTGTGAAATCTGTCGGAAGCTCTACACCACTGTTGTCTTCCTGTGGGCCCCATGACTTGACTGATGCCGAGGGGATCTTTGTGTTCACCCCAATGTGGCAGTCAGGGCAGAGCAGCAAGCACTTTGCCTGGGCCAGTGACATCTCAGGAGTCATGGTCTGACCTAAAACTTTAATTTCTGGGTTTCAGCTTGAACTCTCTTATTTCAATGAAAAATTGACAGGGACTAGTTTTGGCAATATTACAGACTGAATAATCTACAGCTACAAAACACCCGGAAAAGCCAGGTGAACATAAATGCATATACTTACAAACTTAAAGCTGAGAATACTTGAAAGCAAAGAAAATTCCTACAGGACAAAAACAAAAACTGAAACCTGGAAGTGTGTATATGAAGTGATTCTGGGGCAGCTGTGAAAACGGAATAGGGCCTGTCTCCATTCCCCAGGGATGCTTCTTACACAGGAATTCAGGATTTCTGAAAGGGACAATGAAACATCTGGGTCAAGACTGTCTTTCTCTTCTGACATGTAAAGAGCTTGACAAGCCAAAACCAGGTGAACTAAAAGCCAATGAAGTGTCTTGGACCCACCACAGACCCGAGCTTACAGGGTAAAGCACTGCCTTCAATATGGGGAGGCAGGTGCATCTATAGCATTGTAGCTGAGGTTTGATGACCTGCAGCAGAACATGCTGTGAGAAATACTTAAATGGTGATTTTGAGGAATTGCTGAAGCTGTGTGTGAAGTCTTCTGAAGGTGAGGAACTCCTAGGGCACACAGTCTGGGGTCAGGGGCAGCGCACATCTTCATAATCTTTACCTCCAGGAACTCTACCAATGAAGATCCAAGAGATTCCCTTATGGTTCTGGCAGGGGAGAACACGAGGAATCATTGTGAAATACACTCAAAGAGCTCCTCTCCAAAGTGAAGACTTTGCCAGAGCTTTATCCCAGCTATGGAAAGGAGATTCCTTCAACTCTGGCCTCCCTTAATCTTCCTGACTTATGTAAGAGGGGAGCAAGAAATGTAGTCAATAGAAGTCAGAGCTTTGAGGAATTAAACTGGAAATATTGCAGCCAGGAAGAGGAGTAGGGGAGAGAGGAGAAAAGCTCTACCACTGGTGAAATTCTTCTGAAGGTAAAAGACATGGGATATGGGCTCAAAACTGGACTGAGATTTAATTTAATTGGAAAGTTATGGAATGCTTTCCCTCCCACACACTTCAGCACCACACCACAGAGCTCCAGCATAACACTGGGTACTGCTAAATGTGCTGCAAGACACAGACAGTCCTTGAGGAGTACTAGCAGAAGCCCAAAGGTGGGAGAGAAAAATAAGGGCACTAGAGGAACTTGAAGCCCATGGCTACAGAAAATATTAAATACAATTTGCCTTAGTCTCTTCAGAAGGCTATAACAAGCTATTTTAGGCTAAGTAATTTATAAACAATAGAAATTTATTGCTCACAGCCCTGGGGCCTGAGAAATCAAGGTATCAGTAAATTCGGTGTCTGGGAAAGGGTAGCTCTCTGCTTCAAAGATGGTAACTTCTAGTTGTGCGGTGGAATAGAGGAATGAGGACTCCTGGGCCTCTTTCATAAGGGCACTAATCCCATTCATGAGGGCTCAGCTCAATGATCCAATCACCTCCTGAAGACCTAATTTCAATGCTACTGTGTTGGAGATTAGGAGTAGGGGTACATAAACATTCAAACCATAATGCAGCCCATTCCTAAGCCAAATTCACATAAATCCTCATGCAGGCCTATTACTTGAACTCATATTATCAGACATATTGCCACCTTTCAGAAAAGATTATGAGTATGCCAAAAGACAAATAAAGCAAGAGGAATCTGAACAGACAAATCAATCATCAGAACCGGAACCAGATTCAGAGATGAAATGATGTTGGACTTGTAAGACAGGGAATTGAAAAGAACTATGATTAATATGCTAAAAGCTCTAATGGAAAGAGTAGACTGCATGCAAAAACAGACACCAAGTTAAGCAGAGACATAGAAATTTTAAGAAAGAACTAGAAGAAAATGATAGAAGTCCAAATTTCCATAATAGGAATTAAGAATACCTTTGATTTGCTCAGCAGTAAACATGATAAGACTAAGGGGAAAAAAAATGAGTCTGAACACAGGCAAATAGAAACTTCCTGAATTGAAGTGCAAAGAGAAAAAGAATTTTAAAACAATGGAACATCAAAAAGTAATCGTGGAAGACTGCAAAGGGCATAAATATGTGTAAATGAAATACCAGAAAGAAAGGAAGAAGACAGGAAGAAGAAACAGCTGAAGTAATAATAGCTAAGAATTCTTTTAAAGCCACCAAATCACAAATTCTAGATGCTAACAGAGCACCAAGCATAATAAATAGTAAAAACGGTAAGTAAAAATAACCTAGGCATATCATTCAAACTGCAAAAAAACAAAAACAAAGAGAAAAACATTAAAAGCCAGAAAGAGGTCTTACCTACGGAGGAACAAGGATAAAAATGGTAAAAGACTTCTGACTGAACACTGGGCAAATAGAAAGAGTGGAGTAAAAAGATTTAAATTAGAGTATTGAAAAGAAAATGCCACCAACCTTGAATTCCTTATCCAGTAAAACCAGCTTTGAGAATTGAGACAGAAATAAATACTTCTCTGAAAAAATAAATACTTCTCTGAGGGAATCCATTGCATGACCCACAAAAAGAGTTAAAAAATTCTTCAGACAGAAAGAAAATGATATAGGTCAGAAATTTGGGTCTTTAGGGAAAGAGCAAGAGCATCAGAATATCAGAGTAGATAAAAATAAGCTAAAATATTTTATCATATTCTTAATTGATCTAAGACCTATGTGACAGTTAAGCTTACTTGCAATTGGACTGGATTAGGAAGATTCTACAGAGGTTATTGGTTCATGGGAATACTATGCTCACCAGTGAACTAACCCAAGACACTTATAGCCCAATATGCTGTTAGGAAATAGGGCCCAGTTGGAGGTGGGTCACTGGGGCATGCCTCTGGAGGGTGTATCTCTTTTTGGCACTTTTCCCCTGCTCTGTTTCCTGCCCACTATGAAGTGAGCAGCTTCGTTCTACCATGCCCATCTACCACAATGTTCCTGTGTTGGAGCCACCTGACCATGGACTAAACACTCTGAAACTGTAAGCCAAATTAAACTTCTTTAAGTTCCATCTGTCAAAAATTTTGTACCAGCAACAGAAAGCTGACTAACACAATGAACTGTTTAAAAAAATAATAGTACCAGTATACAGTCAGCCCTCTGTATCTGTGGATTCCACCAACCATGGATGAAAAATATTTGGGGGAAAATGTGTCAGTACTAAACTTGTACAGATTTCTTTTCTTGTTATTATTTCTTCAACAATGTGTATAACCACTTACATAGCATTTACATTTACATTGTATTTGGTAGTATAAGTGATCTAGCAATGATTTAAATTATAAAGGAGGTTATGTATAGGTATATGCAAAACCAATGCCATTTTATATAGCTTGAGCATTTGCAGATTTTTATATTCATGGAGTCCTGGAACCAATTCCCCTTGGATTCTAAGGGATAACAATATTAGGTAACTATAGAAATCAATAATTGAAATCAATAACAGCAATTTCATAAAGAGGTAGGAGAAAGTGTTAATATTTTTATAAAGTCCTTGTACTATTCATGAAATGATATAGTGCTATTTGAAAATAGATTTGAATTAGCTATAAATGTATGCTGCAAATTCAAGAGAAATCACTAAAAAATGGGTTTCTAAAAAGTACAATTGATATGCTGAGAGAAAATGGAATCATATAAAATATTCAATTAAAACCAGAGAAGGAAGAAAAATAAGTAGGAAAAGAATAAATGTAAAAAAAAATAGAATAAACACAACAGACAGAAAACTTTACAAATATTATACCTAAATTCAATAATATCAATCCATTAATATTTAAATATAATTATATAAATGAGTAATTAAAAGATAGATTGCCAAAGTAAATTAACTAAAATCTCCAACTACATAATGCAATGAGAAAACTACTTTCAATATAAAGACTAAGTTAAAAGTAAAACAATAAGGAAAAATATACCATGCTAATGCTAATCAAAAGAAAACTGAAGAGTTGTATTAATTTCAGATAACGCAGACTTCAGCACAAAAATATGCATATATACTTGTATTTATTTTAAAGGGGAAGAAAATACCAGAAGAAATAGATAAAATAATGGGAAATGGTTGTCTCAGAAATTGGACGATGAAGCAGATACCAAGTGCTTTCCATTATAATACTAGATGTATAATTTGATTCTGATTTTTTAAAGTACATGACAAAATTTAGCATCTTTTCTTGATAAAAACTCTTAGCAAAATAAGAAGACAACTTTCTAAACTTACAAGAGACTCTCGCATAAAAATCTATAGCAAACATACTCCTTAAAACATTAGAAGTATTTTCTTTGTAGTCAGAGAGATGCTAAGGTTTTCTCTAACAGATTTTATTAAATATGCTGGAGGTTCTAAACATACAGTAAGATAAAGGAAAGACATAACATTTATACGGATCAAAAAGAAAACTATTTACAGGTGATGTGATTGACTCCAAATGAGATCTAAGAGAACCTATACAAAAATCTCCTAAAGCTAATAAGAAAATTCAGCAAGGTGGTTGGAAGGAAAATCAACCCAGTGACACTAATTTTATTCTTATGAACTAACGACAAACAAAACATATGATATAAGGACATCCCTTACAATAGTAGAAAATTTTGGATATTTAGGAATAAAGCCAACACAAGACATGAAAGATCTTTACCAAAATGTAAAAAGAATCACCTAAATAGATGAAGAAATGAATCAAATTTATAAATAGGAAGCCACATTATCAGTATCTACCAATAAGAAGGTGAACTAATAATGTGGCTAGGTTTACTTATAAGTTGAATATAAAAAGTTAAAATGAACAAACTACAGCTACATACATCAATATGTGTGAAACTCAAAGGTAATGTTAAATATAAAAGACAAGTTATAGAACACACACAGTATTATATAATTTCTATATTTTTAAAACATGCAAAACTATATTGTGTATGAATACATATGTAGTAAAAACATAAACATCAAATATAGTACGGCAATTACTTTGGAGTAGAAGATAGGGCAGTGTTTTTCAAACTCTACACGTTGTAAGAATTACCTGGAGAGTTTAAAAAATACTAATGGGTGCCTCTGCAGACCTCCTGATTTAATTAGTATGAGATGAGCCCCAGGCAATGGGAGTTTTAAACCTCTCGGTTATTCTATTCTAGCGTGGAGCCTGAGAAGCGCTCAACAGAGAGTACGGTTAAAGGCAGGGTCATTACATAGGTAGCTTCAACTCTATTTGGGAAATGTCTATTTCTTAAAATAAATACTGGATCAACTATTGAAAAAGTGTGAAGATTCGATCATGCTAAGTGAAGGTATATGGATATTTATGATATGATTTTCTACTTTTGTTTTTTTTGCTTCCTTGAATGTTTGGAAAGGGAAAGAGGAGGGGGAGGGGCAGGGAAAGGAGGCTGGGGGAAGGAGGAAGTGGGCAGGGTCTGTTTCCTCTAACGTAGTAGCTCAAACCGGTGCTGTCTCCGGCTGTACAGAAAAGGTAGAATCCGTTCCTTTATTCAACTGTCGCTTGTTTACCAACTTAGTAGCCGCTTAACTGGAGCCAAAAGATGACAAGAAAAAGACACTGGAATGCTGACCTTGTTAACTGACCTTGGTCTTACAGTAACGCAAACACCCAGCTCAGAGTGTGTGGCATGCAGCAGCAACGGAGGGTTCACACATTTTGAAACACAAGTAGAATTATGTCTAGATCCTGCTGTGCAGCAATTCATTCTTTGGAAACTACTGAGTGCAAGGCACAATAACAGGTGCCATACTGTCTCCCCCAAAAATCACACGTGTGGGCCAAATATACTGTAACACTTGTGTATCCATCTCAGCTCTGTAAGTTGTGCCCAATCTGTATTTGAGCATTTACAGGTTTACTAAAATAAGCCACCTTCGTTAAGTGAGATTGCTCTTCTTGATGACAGATAGAAGTTAGTAGAGTTAAATGATGAAGTAAAATAGTTTGAGAGTCACAGTAATGATTACTTGGTGAGTATCAAGGTGAAGGTGTTGTTTTATTAGGAACATGGAAAGAATACAATAGTCTTCATAAACCCTAGTTCTCCTGGGCAAAACTTTGTTTACTTGTAGAAAGACAAGAGATGCTGCCCCCACTCATTTCTACTTAAAAAGAGATCGATGCATTTAGGCTAAACAGTAGAAACCAACCCTAGCTGCAAGTTAAGATCCTCTATGGATATTTTTCTTTAAATATCAAGGTCTCCCACGAAGTCATTGAACCTGACTGGGGATATAAGCTGGCAGCAAAGGCTGAGAAACATAGGTCTTAAGTAAATAGAACATTTAGGATGGTCTAATTTGGTGATTTTCGAAATATTTACAGTATTTATATTGTTGGAGCCTTTTCTTCAAACCTAATTAAAGCAAAGCTATTAAGTATGTAAAAATTGTGCTGTGCTGGCTTAACCGAGGTTTCAAAGGGAGTGTTAGGGCTGGGGAGAGAGAGAGTCAGGTCCGCACCTGCTCACGTTTGCACTTTTCTGTTTTTCAAGACCTTGAGTGGTTCTGGATGACTTGGAGCCAAATTTGAAACCTTCTTATCTGAAAGTTTCAAATGTCTCACTTGAAAAATTAGGAAGCAAAAACTCAGCTGCTGTTCATTAGTGCCTCAGAGATTAACAGTCTTTTTAGATATCTATAAAGAAAAAAGAAAAGAAAAGGAAAGGCACATGGACGAGTGCAGGCCCAAGAAAAACTATAAAACATCTTCCTAAGAGGTATACAGTGAGGAGGTTCTGTCCACATCGGTTTAAATATGAAGGCAGTGGAGGGGACCAAACTACCTGGCTCCCTTTTCACATCCAACGTTTTACCAACGGGCTGCTCTTAGAACCACGTTTACTTGGTAGAGAAGCACTAAGGCTACTGGCTTGTTTAGTTTTGTTTTTTTAAAGATATTAGCTTAAGCTGTTTATTACTGTTGCTGTTTGATGATTCATTTATGATAATTAATGTATTAATTCTTTGTACATGTGCCCTCAAGCAATTCTGTGAAGGATATAATTTTAAAAATTCAACAAATATAAATAGTAAGCCGCAACTGTCCAAGCAATATTATTTAAGTGCTATTTCATGAATTATAATATTTCAATTCCATTAACTTAAAAGGATTAGCTTCTAAGGGATTGTTGTCTTCTGATCCTATTTCATGTTAATTACTCCTGCTATGCTAATAACATCAGAGTTCGCACAGCATCTACCACTGAGGCTTCATTCATATTGAAATTCAGTGTGTGAAAAAGAGTAATGGGAATACTCCAGTTCAATCAAATCCAATTACAGTATTTATGGAATGCCTCCTACATGTTAAATATAGAGATAGATACAAAGATGTCAGTGGTCCCAGGCAGGTAATAGGCTCCACGAGATCACAGGTCCGATTTATTGAACACCTATAATGTACAATGTGTGTTATATTTAATCTTCATGACAATGGTACAAGGTAGAAATCACAATCACAATCCCATAGATAAGGAAAGATTAGGAGCGTTAAATGACTTGCCCACAGGCACCCAGCTAATATCTGACAGACCCAGGATTTGATCCCTGGCATGACTTGGTGGGAGATCCTGCCTTTTCCTAAAAGACTATGTGAACAGAAGATGCCAAATAAAACGATGGTAACATTCATCTCTGGTCTCCCTGCCACACTTCATGTGATACCATTTTTCTGTGAGAGCTCTTCCCCTCCCCTCCCTCTTTTCTGGTGCTTTCTTCACTATTTTCTGGATTTCAGGTACAACACAGAGTCCATTTAGGCCTGATTTCTCCGTTAAGTCCTCTATGCTGTAGACCAGAGCTGTGCAGTAAGAGAAGAGTTCTGCATCTGCACTGTCCAATGTGGTAGTCACTGGATGCCAAGCCCTCGAAGTGTGTCCAGGGTGACTGAGGAACGAAGTTATTTTATTTTATTTTATTTTAATTAATTGAACTTTAAGCAGCCACAAAGGACCTGTGTCCATCATATTGGATAGCACAGCTCTGAAATGTTCTCAACTCACTCTGGGTTTAAACATTCTTTCTCCATGTTTTAATTTTTTCAGATCCTGTCCTGCTAGGACACAGAGTCACTTGCTGCATCGAATAGGTCGATGGTGATTAATTTGTACATGTACCTCTCAGGAAAGATGGCTGCATCTGAGTTGAGTCCTTCTGGACATAAAAATGTAAATTTTTCAGATGTGATGACAGGTCAATAGGGGAGACTTTCTTTCTTTCTTTTTTTCTTTTTAATCAAAACGGCCTTTAAATCTAATTAATTCCATAACATGTGAACAGCTAGATGTTGGTCGCACATAATTTTTTCTGTCACAATCACCCTTTATGATAATAAAGCAATTTGTATCACATACCTTGATATGTTTTCAAGTTATTTTTTTCAAAGTACTTTCCCCAGAGCACATTTTATTCTGCTTTTTTTCTTTAGACTAACACCACCTGTTGTGCCAGGCTTCCTGAAATGTATTGCCGCCAGGGGCCTAAAAGGAATAACCCCAACCTATCCCACACCTGTAGCAGTTACCTGGGCCACACTGCAGCAGCCACAGCAGGCTCTCCACCCCAGGGATACTGCATTTTCCCCCAGTTATAAAATTGAAGGCTTTTAGAGTTATAAAATTGAAGCCTTTCAGAGTACAAAATTGAGGAGGAACAAAGTGTATAGCTGAGACACAAAAGCAGACAGTTTGGGCTGACCTCACCCAATCACTGGACTTGGAAAGAAAAAAGAAGAGAGAGATTCATAGGTCTAGAGGAAAGGTGATTCAAGGATCAAAGCAGAAGGGGAAACCCTGGGCATCAAATAAGACAGCTCCACATTGTGCCCTGGTGGAAGGCCAGCTCCAAGGTTCCTGCGAGATAATGCAGGGCCTCCAAGTTGATTTTGAGGCGCTGTTGGTCTGAGAGTGCCTTTGTCTTCTGGTAGTTCACCTGGCCTGCTAGTATTGTACACAGCCAAGTTAGTTATAAATATTACAGGCAGTTAGACAGGGCTGGACCCTCAGCACAGAAGACAATTGTGGCAAGGCACATTCAATGAAAGCCAGGCTTCAAGGAAAAGAAGACTGACTACACCCACTAATATTCTAGTATTCTACACCCACCCATACTTTAAATAGCCATCAATCACCTTGGGTGAGGGACCAAATCTTCTCTAGCTCATTCCTTCCCGGAAAATCCTTGTTCATTCCTTGTACACTTGCTACATGACTTGCTTCCCCATTTGATCCCCACTTAATCAATATTATCTAAGCAACTATAGTTGTCGTAACCTTATTGGTTGACCATGGTTTTGTCCCACCTCACACCCACCTTGTGACTTCTCTTTGGATCAATACTACCTAAGCAACTCTACTTGTAATCTTATTAGTTGACTATAGTTTTGTCCCACCTTGAACCCACCTCATCTCACGGCTTTGCTCAATAAAACACCCTTGAGAAGCAGAGTCGGCTGGTCACCCACTTGGGACCCCCTTCCATCCCTCTTAGATGGAAGCTTTCTTTCCCTCAATAAATACTTCCTACTCTTAACTTCTATTATTCCTAGAACTCATTCTTTGATTTTAGAGAACATGAACTTGGCATATCAGACATCTGGTAGGTTGGGAGTTGTATTTCCCTTATGTTATTTGGATTATTTGGAGGTCCTATATCATCCCTATATCATATGCCCTATATCATTAGGATGATCTGGGAAGACTTGCTTTGTTCTGATACATTCCTTCTTTTGTCACACACATTTAGTACCAATCCCAAAACTGGCCATATGCTCTTGGCCTTTGACTTCAAGAAACTGACCTGGTAGGGGAAGGAAAGCAGGAATCTATCTACACAAATAACTGAGTAGAATTCTTAAACAAATGCCTTCGAAATATTACTTAAAAACAATTTAAGGAAGATAATCAATGCAGATTTCATTGTGCTTTTGTCTCAGAAATATTTTAATCCTTTCATTTGTGATCCTCAGCACTTCATTCTGGGTTACTCACATAAACGCACCATGCAGCATAGTTCTTATTGAAATTAGAGGGTTACCGTCAGAGAGGAGCAGCAAGGTCTATATTTCTAACCATCAGGTACAGCTCTCAGGTACCTGGAGCCTCTCTTCAGGTACACAAAGCATCACAGCAGTAAGTCAGCAGATGTGAAAGACCATGATTTTGCAATGACAATAATAGTAATTTACGTAAGTAAAATAAAACATCCTTTTAAGAGGGTTCACAACTATTAATTTTCTGTCTTTAGAAGATATTGTTGTGCAGTGTTTTCAGTGGCTGGTGCATGCCTTGCATTTAAGACTGGGAATGAGAGGATTTGCAATCTTTATGCCAAGGCTGTTTCTCAAAATGAACCACTGCTGCACCGTGGAAAAGGTGACTTGTTGCCTTGCTCTAACTCTTCAGGTTTTTCTCTGCTTACATATTAAAAGGAGCTTATTCTCCCTAACAGAGCCTTTCTGATTTGATAGAACAGTGTAAGATATATTCACTCAAGTGAGGAAAAAGGAAATTGAGGTCTGTTTGTATTTCCTTTAGGCCGTAAGCTTCTTAAGCAGAGACTGTCACGTTTTTCCTCTTTCGTAGACTGTAACAATAGCATAATGTTCGGCATCTAATTAGTCGTTACATTAATTTTATTGGAGCCACTGTGGTGATCACTGTTATAGTTCAAATGCTTTGCCCTGGGCTTCCAGCGTTAAAGATAATCCCTTGTAGTGCAAAGGCAGAGATGCACTCAGCAAAAGACATGATCATCAGTGGTGCCTGCACTACGGTCCCTGCTTCACGTTTCTCGTTTCCTTCACGGGCAGTCCTGCGGCAGCTCCCCACAGGGACTGCGGACAAGCCGGGTGCCCACGACCTAAAGGAGAGCAAGGAGGGGAAAGTGTCCACTGTGCTGTCATTCGTGGTTTCTCGATGTTGCGTGTCAGATTACTCAGTGGATGATTGTTTTAAAATCATGAAATATTTGAATATAGACGTGTATATGTATGTCCATATTTGTATATGTGTGTATGTATACTTTTAAATTAAAAGACATTATTGTCATTAAATTAAAAGACATTACTGTCAGAAAAGGTGGTGATTGCTTAAGAACCTCCATTAAATTTGTAATCTCCATAATACAGAGTATTCAAATCAGTGCCTCCCCTCCACCACACACTTTTTAGCTCATTTTTCAAGCTCTTCCAAGAGTGCTCATGATGAGCTATGGCCAACACCCAGCAGAGTGCCCCTGTTGTTTCCAGGTCCATCAGCATCCCCAAACTGAAAACAGAAGGAAATTTCCTTTTCACACCTCAGAGAGTTTATTTTGCTGTTTTCAGAAGCCAGTTCCTGCCCCTAGTTTTCTTATAACAATAAGGTGATTTAACAAAGAACAAATGGTTAAGCAGAAAGATTTAGTTGTGCTCATGTTGGCATGGCTTTATATTCACTGTTTAATTTTTCCAGTGCAAAGTACAATTAACATTTGAGTCTGTCTGGCTGTGAAGAAATAGAGATTATTGTTATTACTGAAAATAATTCATTTCGGTGTCTTCTCACATCCTGGGAGCCTAATCCTTCCAAGTTCATCTGAAGATCCCCCTCTCCGTGACTACACATCTAACATGGATATCTTCCTGTTCTGGTGTTCTATAATATATAAGTACAGGCTCACTTGCTGCTTCGTATAGTTTTGGCAAAAGGAAAAAAATTCATGTAGGATAGGGACTGAATTACATACAGTATTTCTTCTCATTCAGTATCTAAAACACGGGGAGCCCTCCATAAATATTTGTTAAATTGAAGCTCAAAGCAAAGGTTAAGTCAAGCTCAAATCCATGAATCATGGTGGCTATTAATAATCTTTTAGCAAGATTTCAAATGATGTTACAAGTCTTGCCTTAAATCAGCAATACCCTGTATTAGTCTGTCTCCCTTTTCTGGGACCAATACCCCAAACCCACAACTTAAAAGAGGAAATAGTTTATTTGGCTCACAGTTTCAGAGGTTTCAGTCCATGGTTGGCTAGCTTCAAGGCAGAAACATCACAGAAGAAAAGTGTGGTGGAGTAAAGCTACTCAGTTCATGGCAGCCATGAAGCAGAGCAGAGGAACAGCGCCAGAGAGGAAGAGGCCAGGGACCAGATATAGTACCCAAAGTCATGCCCCCATGACCCACCCAGACACACACAGAAATAGGCTTTTCTATTCTTCTAGGCAGCTCTCAAGCCAATCAAATTGATAGTTAAGCTTAACTGTCACAGACTCCATATATCTAACTCTGGCATATATCTGACTTTCTATTCAACCATAAAATTTTCAAATAGTTTTTTATATAAACCAAAATATCTGGGATTTGAAAGAGATTATATCATGTACTTCTAGATCAGTTAAATAGTAGGGTTTTTTTAGCTGTAGATATTTTTAAATTAAAATGTTCAAATTTTTCCCATTTGGAAACAATGGGGTGCTTCTCCATGCAACAAATTCATTTGTGCAGGGAGAAAGTAAAATAAGTGACTGCTGACTAGTAGGTCATTCTGGAAGAGAAAATTTTTATTTATCTGTGCTCTATTTTTACTGGCAGATTCCTGGTCAAGTCAGTAAGCTTCTCCTGGTACCATCTTATGCCTTCTGCACCGTGACCAAATGGAAATACATTCCTACGTTTATTCTTCTTTAACACCCCATACACACATTGAGCTATCGCTTTCATCTGTATACTTCAGCTCTCTGTTATTTCACATACTTTATCTCAGTTCCCAATACAATTTAATAAGTAGTCATATTTATATACTTTTTAGACATGAGATATCTTGTGAAAGAATGATTTAATTCTTTGATTCAAAGAACTAAAAATACGTAGTGTAATTTTCTTCTCCTATCAATTCTCATTTTCCCAGCCCCTATACCACTTGTCAGTTTCTGAATATCCTCCCAGAGTTCATTTAGCATAAAAAGTAAAAAGTATCTATATATGTCTTATCCCTACCTCCACCTCCCATTTATTTTAAGAAAATGAAAAAGAGTTAGAATGTTACCATTTAATTTGTGCATTCCCAGGGAGAATTTGAAGGCAATTTGGTCAGATTTCAGAGTTTCAAGGTTTCCCCACACTTCAAAAATTTCTTCTTAAGTAGGGAGAAGCCAGAAAAGAAAACAAACCTTAGCTATTGGCTCATATTCCCACCCAAGGGCCCTGCCCCAGCTCTGCTATGTCCACGAGGCTACAGCACTGATGATGAGTTCAGAAGCCCTGAGAGGATCAGATGAAATCATTTGAATTTTACCTTGCTAGTTTCGAGGTTTGCGCTGTATGTGAGCAGGAAAAGATCCAAGATCCAGAATATTTTCGGACCATGCTCTCTTCCAGCCAGCTGTTTTTCATCGTTAAATAAGATCAAAATCTGTTTCTTCCTATCAAGTAGCAGCACATGTCCCCTGTTGGAGGACATCTGAGGTGAGCACTGAGGACCTGGCATGGGTTGTTCCTAGCAGCTGGGGGTTGGAGAGCAGAAAAAGCAGACACAAGTCCTGTCAAACACCTGGTGGACGAGGAACCCAAAGGGAGTTACTTAAAATGCAAGTGGCTCATACTAAACTCTTAAAATCAAGCAATAGCTCCCCAGTACCTTTAGAGAAAAAAACCAAACTCCGCCCTGGGAAATGTAGCCTTGATTTCTTTCCAGCTTTGTGTCTCATGGCTCTTTGACACCACGACAAGCTCCATGCATAAAGTTAAAGGGGCCTTCTTGGTTTACACTGCTCTTTGATTTCCTTTCTCTGATTAATCCCCATTTATTCTTCGAGACCCAGGGTAGGCCTCGACATCTCCAGAAAGCCTCTGCAGACACCCCTGTCCTGGACGAGGTGCCTTTCTAGATGCGCCTGCCGGAAAGTTGCTCAGCTGTGCCACCTGTCTCATTATACTCTCATTTCTGCTTTCCACAGCCTTAAAATTTAGAATGTGGTTTTCATAAAGCTTTTTCCTTCATCTATTTTTGGTGATTTAATAGAATACCAAATAGACCAAGAGTTACAAACAGCAAACATTTCTTTCTTTTTTTTTTTTTTTGTGGGTACGGGGGGTCGACCTCAGGACCTCACGCGCCAGCAGGCGCCCGTGACGCTGAGCAATATCACCAGCCCTTTTATCATATGTGGGTTCCAGGAGTCGAACTCAGGCCCTCGTGCTTGCCAGGCAGGGGCTTATGCCGCTGAGCCATCTCACCGGCCCCAAACATTTATTTCTTGAAGTTCTAGAGGCTGGGAAGTCCAATGTCAAGGTGGCAGCAGACTGGGTGTGTAGCGAGGGTCGTCTTCCTAGTTCTCCTCTGCAGCCTCAGATGGTGGGAGGGGCAAGGGAACTCTCTGGCTGCTTTCATAAGGGCACTAATTCCACTCATGAGGGGTCCACCCTCATAATCTAATCAACTCCTAAAGCCACACCTCCTAGTACCATTACACTGGAGATTGGGTTTCAACCTGTAAATTTTAGGAGACACAAATGTGGTCTTTTGTGATTTTATAGTGGTATAGGACATAAGCCCTGAAGTAAAATTTCCTAGGTTAGTGTTTTATTCTTGTCACTCACAGACTTTGATACGTTGGGTAGAGTTATTTACCCTCTTTACCCTTCATTTTACTCATTTATAACATTAAATGAAGGAGTACTCACATGAGTTGTTTTGATAATTAAAAGATATAGTACAATTCAATGCTTAGCATAGTGCAGAGAGTATTACTTGCTCACTTTTTATTTTTTTTTTCCTCTCTGGAATATAAACTCTGGAAGAACATGAGATTTGTCCCCTTTTCACAGCTGTATCCTCCACCTGGGACCCAATGCATATTTGTACACTGTATCTGGAGTGAATGCATCAATAGACAACATGTGAGTTAGCTGTAGTGTGTTCAAGCCACTGCAGACCAGCCAGTATTCTGCAGAAGTGGAAGAACCCCATCTTCAAGCACTGTTCTTAAACATAGCAGAAACTCAGCAAGCATTGGTGTCTGTCCTTCCTGTTGTCGGCCACAATCTCTTGCATGAGAATGAGATTCTTTGGCAATATCCACTCTGGAGTTTGGTGACAAGGACAAATATGAGTACAAATATCAGCAAGTGCAATCTCTCCTTCAGACATGCATATATACAGACTTGCTGTGAACAATGGCAGTCATAACAACTATTTTAAAACAACTCACAAAAAGCAACTTTGTAGTTACCACTCATATCTCCACGGATATTGGAATCCAAATCTTTGTAGAGTTTATATCCTCAACCAGAAATTTGTATTTTATAGTCACTTACATCATCATGTAACAAATAGGAATTTGACATTTTAAATATGAAAAATTTACTGTGACTACTTTTCTTCTGTAGAAGCAAAATTTTAAAGCATTTCAAGGAAGGCGAGCATTATATGCCAAAAGACAAAAAAAATTGTTTTGGCTTAAAGGCTATTTTTCATAAGTGGGGCTTAGTGGATGTTGTTAAATTCATCAAAGTTTAAACTTATTTTTTTTCTCTCAAACTAACTGATACAGTGTTTAGGAAAGAACATTTGACAGGAAATAAAAAAACACATTTTAATACCACTCACCTTGTGGCCTTGAAAAATGACTACGTTTCTCACTATAGTTAGAGAGGGGTGCTAGCAAGTGGTCTCCAAACTCTTCTTGGCCCTATTTTGTGGGTATTTTCAGCCTAGGTTGCCCTAACAACTTTGCAATGGATGCGCCAATCAGAATGCACTCCATGACTGCACTCCATGCAGAACACAAGAAAGAATGAATAAGAGATGAACTTTGCCCCTAACAAGCTTACTAATGCAGGCAAGGCATGGTGGTGCATGCCTGTAATCCAAGCACCAGGGAGGCTGAGGCAGGGGATCACTATGCATTCAAGGACACCTTGGGCTACCTAGTGAGTTCCACACTAAACTACACAGCAAGACTCTGTCTCAAAACAGAAAAGCTTACTAATGCAGAAATATTTAAGAACAACAGGGGTACTGGGACAGACCTTAAAAGCAAAGCAGTTCTTTGTTCCATTGATTTCTTTCTTTTTGAATACACTACTTTGTTTTAAAAGATTGAGGATAAAGTTGCTAGAAGAAGATGGTGACAGGATGGATTGAAAAGGTTGAGAAGCACTGGTCCAGTGAGATTGGAGGTGTCAACTGTGTGATATTGAGTAAGACCTTTAGTGTCTCTCAGCCTGCTTGCCAGCACCCTCATCTATGTTCCAGGGATAAACCCTTTTTTGTCTATCACACACACACTTTTGGAGAAGATTTATTTTTTTTCAAACTTTATGGAAATGCTTTGAAATGGTTACTAAAGCTAAGAAGTCGTTTACTATTGGTAAAGAGTTGACCCTGCCCACTGCTAAGGACATTTGTCATGAACTTTTAGGAAGGATGCAGTTCAAAAGCTAGTACATGTTCATCTTTTGGCTAGCATTATAAGTAGACCAATGGATGCAATAGCAGAGGATACTGAGGCACAGTTGTTAGAGGGGACTAACAACCCAGGTTGACAAGTCTACTTACGTTGACAATGCAACAATGCTTGTTTTTTATGCAATATACTTTTAGGAGGATGTGCAAGAACTTCTGTTGCCAGCCAATACCACAGCTGTAGACATATTCACCTCTTGAATTATCACCTATCAGGAAAGCTGAAGTGGCTCATTTGATACTGGTATATGCACAGATGGAATGGCTCCCTGATTGGTCAGCTTTCCAGTTTCACTACTCAGGTCAAGGAGGTCACTTCTGAATGTGAGTCTATGCACCGTGTCATCCACAGAGAAACGTTAGCTAGCCCAAAAATGTCACCTGAACTTAACATTGTCCTTCAGGGTGTCATTAAAATTATCAACCACATTAAAGTATATGCCCTTAACTCACGTCTGTTTGCACAGTTCCATGAGGAGATGAACACGGAGCACACAGGTCTTCTTTTATACATACAAGTGAGCTGACTTTCCAAATGTAGATCACTGGCCAGGGGTTTGAGCTATGAGAACTACTCCAGAGATTTCTTTTAGAAAAACAATCACCACTGACAGCATATTTCAGTGACACAGAATGGGTCACAAAACCCATTGCTTACTCATGTGACATATCCATCTTGCTCAATGAAGTCAATCTGTCACTTCAGGGGTGAGTGAAAACTCTGTTCAAGTCAGCAGATAAAGTGGCTGCATTCAAAGCCAAACTGGAATTATGGGGGCCTTGAGTTAACATTGGAATTTTTGACATATTTCAAACATTAGCAGAACGTTTTTAAAGAAACAGAGCAAGGGCCATTCTTCTCCCAGCTGGTGCATGACCACCTTTCTCAGTTTTCAAAAGAGTTTGAGCACTATTTCCCAACCACAAAAGACCCCTGAACTGGGATGGGATGAATCTGCAACTGATTCAGGAATAAGCCATGTGAATCAACTTTGTCTGTGCAAGAAAAGGGTCAGCTACTTGAGATTACAAATGATGGTGACTTTAAAAGCATGTTTGAGAAAACTTCAACTCTCCATACAGTCTGGTTAAAGCCAAGGCAGAATATCCTGAGATTGCCACAAAAGCACTGAAAAGCCTCCTTCCATTTCCAATATCTTTCCTTTTCTGCAATAGCAGCAACCAAAACAAGATTAGAGTAGACATAAGCAACACATCTTAGGTGTCACTGTCTCCCGTCACTTCCAGATAGGACTGTCTACCTCCAGAAAATCGACCTCAGAAGTTCCACTGATTCTTCAGTATGGTGAGTTGTATAATTATATCATTATATAATACACTGTAAAATAATAAAAGTAAAGTGCACAATAAATGAAATGTGCTTAAGTCATTCCCAAACTGCCACTGTGGAAAAATTGTCTTCCACAAAACTGGTCAGAACGTGTGGGGACTGCTACAATAGGAAACATAAATCTTGTTCACAATTCAGATGTATAAAAACATATTTTCTTTTTTACCAGTAACCTTAATGTATATTTCAAGCCTAGAAATTCAATCTGTCACTCTGTTTCATCCCTATAGAATTCTGGGGATTCACAGAGCACCAATATGTGGGTATGGTAGGCATAGGGGTGCCTAGCTACAACAGATGTTGTTCCATGCAGGTGTCTCCTGGGCATCCACTTGTCCTCAGCTGTCAACCCACATGAGTGGCCAGTGACATTTCTTTCTGCCCAACTGGTACCTGTGGACTCCATGCCTCTCCCTGCTGTTTCTGTGCCTCATTGAAGAAATGGGATTTTTTTTCTTTTGGTGAGACTATCTAAGGCACCTCTTCCTACATTTACTAAGAACTCCCTCTCTTTTGTCTTCCTGTCCCTGGGTTCAATCAGCTTTTCTCATCTGTCACTTGATTCTAAGATGCTGTTGCAGGCTAACTGGTTACTAATGGGAAGGAAACACCTGTTTTCTGCTCTCTGCTCTCCTTACCCAGTCTGGGGACATCCCTCCCAATTCCCAGAGAAGCCCTGGTTTCCTTATAATCCCTTATCACATCCTTCTTCCCCTAAATTTTATTTTTCCTCAAAGCCCTCATCCTTCCCCTGAGGCCTTGAGTTCAGCTTGCTCAGGCTCTCACTTCCCCGCCTCCACTGTCACATCCTCCCTTGAGATAATGAGCACAGAATTGCCTAGGTACCTAAAGGGACAGAGATAGCAGAAGGAAATGCTGACAGAGAGGTGGAAGGCTCAGTTAATATTTCATAAGGGTTAATATTTTAAAATCCTGCTACTTCTACCAATAATAAGTATGGATATATGGAAGTAGATCAGGAATGGTTGAGCTTGAAACAGTCCACATACAAAAGATAAAATGAATTTCAGGTAATGAGGAAAGAAAAAGAATAGTAGATGGTCTCTGTGATATGCTTGTTTTTGAACCTTGTATTCATGGCAAGCAGCAGAGTTTTGTCACGTGATTCTCCTGCCGCTCGCCCACATCCGAATCCTTCTCCGAGGTTGAAATGCTGGAAGAACACACCTGTCTTCTGTCCTCCAGCCTTCAGGTAGCCCTGGGTCAGCATCTTTAGTGCTGGAGTTTGATGGTCCTGCTGGAATGGCCGAGGAGCAAGCAGCCACCCTCATCCCTGCCATCTCTGCCTCCCGGGCTCTGCCACTCCTGCTAACCCGTCAGCCTGCATTTTCAATTACTGTCTTTGAAAAATGCCCAGGTGGGCCTATTAAATCAATAAAAGCAATGAGCTGAACACAAGGCAATGGCAATTCTGGGGCATCCCTTGGGATAACTGGGGAGAACACGGGGTGCTGCTGAAAATCCAAGCCTGAAAGTCGTTGCTTTGAAGAAAGGGAGGACAACAACTGAACCACTTCTTCCATTAAAATGCATGAAATTTAAATAATGTCCCTGTTCTTCTCTGTGCCCATCAATCTTTATCTTTTTATGCACTGAAAGACTAAGTATTTATTAACTTCAATTTATAGAATTTATTATAGTCACAGTCAGCCAAGGACAATAAGCATTTTAAAAATGAGTAGCACATTTAAAATAGCATCATTTAAAATAATTAGCAAATAACTGCACTTTTATTTTAACGACATAAGGTACTACTTTACTTAATAAAGTAATGCCAAATCTCCACACTCAACAGGTTTACACTGGTTTGATCAGCTGTTTGATCATTGTTTCATGCAGAAAAGCATTTGTTCACATCTGGGGACTCGCCAGCTGAACTGATTTAACTGGCCAGCATTCTCAGTGGGAGGGAAGGGTTTTTCAGAAAATCTGTTCTGGCCCAGTCCATTCTGCTGGCTTTGCTCAACAGTGAGGTCAGAAAGCTGCTTTTGTACTATTATACAAAGAGGTATGAGCCCAGCCCAGACTCCTGTCACTGGGCAGGTCACCTAGGCACCATCTTTTAGGGTAGCTAGAGAAGATGGCAGGGATTGGTGGCAATGGGAGGGGCTAAGCTGTGGCTATAATCTTTATCAGAGACTCTCCCTCACTTTTAATAGATAGATAACTGGAATTGATGCTGCTATGAAACAGCCTGTTTCTTTCAATGGATTCCTACATACATGTTATGCAACTGCTTCTTTGCTAGCATTCATTAATGGAAACTTTTCATAAAAACTGCAAGTGACTATGAAGATGTTCTATCTTTTGTCCCTGTCTCCTTCATCATCATGCTTGTTACTCAACCAGCATAATTTTTGGAGATTTATTGGGAAAAAAACCAACAAAGGAACATAATTGGAAATTCTGCCATCCAGAGAAAACCACTTTTCTTAGGGAATATAGGGCTCTGCCAATTTATGCAATCATCTGGTTTTCAAAAGTCATGAGCAAATCACATTTCATATACATTGAAATGCTGCAGATTTGCTTCTGTTGCTTTTGTATCACTATTTACCATATTAACATTCCTTTTAATGTGATTTAAGAAAAAAAGAAAAAAGACAAGATCTTTAAAGCTATTCAACCACCCATGACGAGCACGAACTTTGTACTAGGAATGCTGTATATTTCCTTTGACACCTTCAAGTAGACTGCTAGCTTCTGTCCTTATCACCACTTTCCAGTCACAATTAGAACACAGCAAAGGGGAACGACACAGATGACACAGAATTAGCGTGGCTGACGCACTGAAATCATAGCTGCTAACAGAAGCGGAGGGAAACAGTGAACCAGTTGGGCTCTGACTGGCACTGCCCACCGTTTACTCTTGCACTCGGCTGTGTTCCGCACAGGATGGGAAAATGTCCCTATCTCTAAAATTATATTGTGTGCCTTATGATGTGATTTGCATAAGCAACTTTGTCCCATAACCTGGAGAAAAGCTCTACATTTACAGGATTTTTTTAAACAAAAATACTCTCATAGTGTAAATACTGCTTTGTAACCTGCTTTTTATGCCTCTTTATGTCCATAAATAAATACACAGTTGTTATGAGTACAGGTATTCTGTTGTATAACTAGGTAACAATTTACTAACATAGTTTTCAATCAGTGTGTCTTCAGGGAGTTATCAATTTGGGATGCCCTGAATGCCTCTGATCCCCAGGAACACCTCAGCCCACCTCTGGTTTCAGCGACAGCTGCAATGGAAAGCATCATGAGAGGTCTGGCTTGCCTGGTGCCACCAGCCCATCTCAAACTTTCTGCGAGGGGAACTAGTGAGCATGTTTGCATGTGTGATTTACACAAATGGATATGCGATTATTTTTTAAAGTAGGAAAACTATTCATAAATCCTAGTCATTCAAAGAGGCAATGCTAAAAGGCTTCAAAGCCAAGAAGACAGAGTGTTATCTTCTGGCCTCTGAGCACCTTCAACCATTGGAAAACAGAACTGGGGAATAAATTCTCCAGCTTCCTGTCCTTCCAGAAGGAAACTTCTGGAGGCCTTCAAGGGATGCTCAGGAAGGTGCCACAGAGTGAGCCCAGCAGCCCAAAGCCTCAGCCTCCCTCTTCTCTCCATCCTGCATCCAGAGATCATCTTGGACATAAACTATTTGCATGCAGGCAAGTCTTGCTCTCTCAGGCTTTCAAGCAAAATAGGGACTATGGTCAATAAGGCCGCAGAAGCTGTCCTTGAATGTGCATCTCTGCCACGTCTGAAGGTCCTAGGATACATCCCTAGAAATGTACATTGCTGAGTCAAAGGGCATGGGCCTTTAAAAAGAAGCCCCCTGAAAGTTCTCTGTTTAACAGTGCTCCCTACTGTAAGAACATTAATTTTATTTTATTTGCCTTTGCCTGTTCAATCCCAGAGCTATCATGAACTGAAACAAAGCATGGATAAGGATACTGACTTCCTGTAGTCTTTTAAGCCACCCTCTCCAGAGGCCCAGGAAATCACCACTTTTTGCTCTTCTGAAATCATGATGAATGGAGTAATTGGAATGCACACCCACTGTCTCCCAAATAGACATGTCATTTTATTGCCTGGTAGTTATTAAGAATGAATACTAATTTTACTGCTGAAAAGACTACTTATGGGGAAAGTAAAAAATAAGAAAAACATTCACTCATAATTTAAGCCACGAGGAAATAAAACCAACCTCAAGATAAAATGTCTGTTTCTCAAACAGCTCAATCTTTGTATCACTCTTACTACAAGAGCTCGTATAGGTAGTAGAGTGTCTAGATTTTAGTTTTTACCCAACATCAGTGGCGAGAGATGTGTAAGTAATTGCACAGAGTAGTGCAAAAGGAGCTCCACAGCACACAGGCTTTGGTGGGATGGCAGTGTGATCTCACTCCGGCGGGGGCACACCAAACTTGGATTAGCCCCAACCTTTCCGCAAGGGGAACTGTTGAGCATATGTTTGCATGTGTGATTTACACAAATGCATATGTGATTATTTTTTAAAGTAGGCTAACTATTCATAAATCCTAGTCATTCAAAGAGGCAATGCACCTTCCTGACATCTTGTAGGAAGTCTATTTTTAAGTGGTACATAAAACATTTCTCCTGGCAAACATTGGCAGGTTCCACCCTCTTGGATGGCTTCCCTAAAAAAGGAAAGAAAAAAATTTTCTTTTAAATCTTCCCTGGCTGTTTGCCACCAACATCAATAGCTGCAGCAAAGGCATTCTGACTGCTATTTATTCTGTCATAATTACTATCACCAAGCTTGCATGATTACAGCATTTGTAATTTTGTTGATTATAAATAGTCCTGATGCTGTAATACATTAGGAAAGACTGGCAGCATTATGAAGATGTGGTTCATTCACACACGGATAGTTATACCTTTGAGGACTGTAATGTAAACACGTCCTGGTGTGTGTATCCTCACATGGCCTCACCTTCCACTTACTCAACAAAGGCTTCCTTTAAACCTTACCACCATTCCCCTGCTGAGTGTTTTTGTGGCCCTCTACAATGTCCTTCATGTAGTCTAGCCTGTGCTTCATATTCAAAAGATAATCCTTTGATAGTATATGGACCTAGTAATGTCCTAGTTTCAAGCATTTGCTAAGAGCAGAGGCATTGGATTGTAAAAGCCCACTAGAGCCATTTCTATTTCTATTTTAACAGTGATATATCTTCCTTTTGGCAAGAATCCTATTGAGGGAATTCTTACAGTCTTGGATCCTTCTCTGTCTTTTCTTTTTTAATATATTTT
Organism: Erethizon dorsatum; assembly: GCA_028451465.1. Classification (NCBI taxonomy): domain Eukaryota; kingdom Metazoa; phylum Chordata; class Mammalia; order Rodentia; family Erethizontidae; genus Erethizon; species Erethizon dorsatum. Next base: position 73,820,600 of record CM051831.1, read on the forward strand.
GTTTTTTGAGGGAGAAGGTTAAAAGGTACAATCAGTCTTTTATTCCAAACACTCCCATATCATGGAGGAAATCTACATTTATTGTGTAATTTTAGTTTTCAGAAATTATTGCAGCATCACCTGGATGGAGAGAATTCCCCTGCAGAACCAAGCATTTCCCCTTCCCCCAACACACTCCCTTTCCGAGGAGTGATGTTTCCACTTAGCATGGTGCATGTTGAATAAAGCTGACATATTTTCTGGGTTTTAAAGATGCCTGCTGGATTCTTGGGAGCACTTTTCTGTTAACATAAACCTTTCTTTATTGATCCAGAACTAGAAAAATATTTAGTGCAGTAGTAACACTTAGTAACAAAGGGAAGAGTGTTTTGGGCAACTCTCTGGTTCATGGCACGAATGCATGAGCCTATACATGTCCATAAAAATTCATTTCATTTATCTTATGGTAGGTTTTATTAAAAAATTATAGTATAGAAATTAATATCTCAATCACTGAGACTACAGTGTGATATTTCATGGTCATTTTTCTGCTCATATCCTTATATAGCAACCCCACAGTCTGAGGTTTTCTAGGATAATCAAAATTCTGTTTGATCATTTTTCTTGATTTCAGGATATAAAAAAAGATGTCATCTTAGGTAAGGAGTGAAGAAAGAATAATTGTAAGGCATAATAAAAAGACATCATCTAAGAAAGACTTATTCTAATCTTTATTTCAAAATATTTATTTTTTATACCAGGAAGAGTTTTGAAGCAAATCAATCTTTTGACTACCCTCTAAATTTATTTCGAGTTAAATTTGTATTATGTCTAATCTCACCCTTCTGAGGCTGTATGTAGACACCAAACACAAGCAAATTATGAAGCATATTCATTAAATAGCTGTCTTGTGTAGATCCAACTTTTAAAAATGGTAGATTTTTAGTAATATGATTTTATTTTAAAAGGCTAAAGAAAATTCAGCCCCATTGTGGAGCTTATTTGTACTATGAATTGAGCTCCTTAACAAATAAAAGTAATTCTAGAGGGAAAAGTCACCCTGGAGGGAATGTAGACCCTCCTAGGTTATTACTTAAAATTTTTGAATGGCAATAACCTTCAAATTTTTGCACTGTTATAAATGTCAAATGGAAATATTCTGATTTTATTTTCTTATAACTATGTTAACTATGTAAAGGCTTCCTATGATGCCCAGAAATTTGGATGAAAATTTCCAGTGGCTCAAGTGGCTGCTTGGGGCTCATGTGGAGGAACACTGGTCCTGAGAGTGACAGATCAATTCCATATTTACTCTAATTAGAGATCTCACGACTTGACATGGGGATTATTACAGTCATCCATCAGTATCTGTAGGGGTTTTGGTTCCAGGATACCTCATGAATACCCAAAGCTACAGATGCTTAAGTCTCTTATATAAAATGGTATGGTATTTCCACATAACCTGTGCAAATCCTCCCATGAACTTTAAATCATCTGTAGATTATTTATAATACTTAATACAATGCAAATGGTTTGCAAGTAGTTGTTATACTATGTGGCTTAAGAATAACAAGGAAAATGTCTGTATATTGTCAGTACAGATGCACTTTTTTTATTAGTTTTGATCTTTAGTTACTGAATCCTTGAATTTAGACACTAGGGATATGGAGGGTCAATTATGTATTAAAATACTTCCAGAATACTTCTATGTCCCTAGAGAGAAAGGGGGAAACTCAGTGAGAGGCACATATTGCTTATGTTTTTGTTTTCTTAATTCAAATAGTTCTTGCTCTACGTAGGGCTTGTCTTCAAATCTGAATGAGCATGAAGAGATTTGGTTATAAATTTAAACACTCCCAAAGACACGGCCCGCCCAGAAAGCAGACAGGTCAGGCTGGTGTTTTTACTGGTTGGATTCAGTCCCTGGTGGCTCAGACATAACTTAGTTTGATTAAACTTTAGAACAAGCTGCCAAGAGGACTGTGAAATCCTCATGCCTAAAGATCCCTAAAATTAGGAGTGACATGCACTCGGCTGTTATGGTTTATGAAAGCGAAGGTTTGAGCAGGATTAGTGATTTCTAAATGAATTCATGTCCCATGCCAGGCTGCTAGGCTTCCACCACTCCTCAGCAAAATGAGAAAAATACAAGCAATAGACATGTTTTTCCATAAGTTAAATTTATTCCATTTTAATTAAATATTACATCTCTAAGGCACCCTTTTGTGTTTGAAATGCCACATTCTTGCTGGTAGCTGGAAATTAATTTTCACAAGTCTTAGCTTGGAAAAATAAAAAGTTAGAAGCCCCATATCAATCCCAATTTCTTTTTTCAAAGTTGTAATGGGCCTCGAAATCCAAAAGTCTGGAAACCATTGGTCTAGATAATCTTCATTCAACAAATGTTCATTCAACTGCCTGTTCTTTGGTCAAATAAAAGAAAAATAATGTTTTCCCACAAGATAACAAAACTAAGAAAATGAACTAAAATTTATTGTATGCTAACTGCTTTAAGTACAAAAATCATTTCATTTAATTCTGGCCATAATCATCAGACAAAACATTTAACTAAAAGTAGACAAGATGGGATTACCCTTCTGGCACGCGATCCCATAACTAATTTTTGTCCTTTTTTTTTTTTTTTTTACCCTCCTAAGAAAACAAAATATTAATGTTGTTTCCAGGAAGGTGTGATGGAACCAGAGCAGTATTTCAAGGTTTTAAATGCATGTTATCTTTTTTTCCCATGACACCGACGCTAGAGTAGTGGAATGACTGGGGTGTGGTGATGAAAACAAAGTGCAAGTTAGAAGCACCAGTGAAATTTTTTGATGTACAGAACACCTCCAATCAGTCAGTATTCAGAGTTATTCAGAGACCACTTGTCCAGATGGCCCAATCTTCCTGGCTCAACAATCCAATCATTTCCCCCTGCATTTCACATGGTATCTGTTTTCTGCTGCCTGGTTCATGTAAGCAATTCTGCATATGCCAAAGAACTCAGTGGTGTTGTGAACAGGAATTAGTATCCAGCTAGTGGCGATGGCTAAATTGTAGAGTGGGAAAAATAATACTTTGCTTTTGATTGAGCCAATTTAACCCTAATTTTGAATTCAAAATCAAAGATAAAAGTATAGCTGTGTAGCAAGGTACTGGAACTAGTCTTTAAATCACTGAGCCCTAAACTAGGTAAGTTAAAACATCATTTTGATGCTATTTTTCAGAGGTAACACAGAGGTAGGGTAAAAGATAATCAGTTAGCTTTTGCTATGGACTGAACTATGTCCCTCTCAAAATTTATATGTCGGATCTGTAATCCCCAGTGTGATGGCATTTAGAGATAGGATCTTTAGGAAACAATTAGATTTAGATGAAATCATAAGGGTGGGGCCCTTGCTACAGGATTAGTGTCTTTATAAGAAAAGAAAGAAACATTAGAGTCAGCAATTAGTTTGCCTCTCTCTCTCTATCTCTCTCTGTCTCTCTCTGTCTCTCTGTCTCTCTGTCTCTCTGTCTCTCTCTCTCTCTCTCTCTCTCACACACACACACACACAGAAGACATATGTGTAAGTCAGGGAGATAATTCTCTTCAGGAACCCAGGCATACTGGCACCCTCACCTTGAACTTCCAGCCTCTAAAACCAGAAGAGAATAAACCTATATCATGTAAACCACCTAGTATTTTGTTATGGGAGCCCAGGCTGATTAATATAGCTGCCCTTTAGCCCATGAACAGATAGCTCAAGTGGGATGGAAAGGAGTTATACCAGCACTTTTGCTTGAGGTATGGAAAAGAAAAACTAACCAGATCCCAAGATATCTGAGTCTTTGGGGAGTGGAGAAGAGAATGGTCTGCATCCATTCAAAAACAGATAGCTGGATTCTGACCCAGGGCATATAGAAAGCGACAGTTTCAGCAAGTAAAGCAAGCAGTGTCTTCTCTGGCCACCCTGACACTGAGAAAGTATCTCAGAAAGATGGATACTGAGCCAGAGATGGCTCAGCTGAGTTTGAGTGGCCTATGGGCCAGATTTCCACAGAGTCAGCTGGCAGCAGCAAAAGGCAGGGGCAGTAATGATAGTGGAAGACTCCAGGGCACTTTACAATTAGTTGTGGCCAATTCTTTTCATGTCCTGTGTAGCCTGCAGCATGGGACAATTCAGTGGTAGAAGAGAAATCAAAAGGGAGATGGATTTGCTGCTCATTGGGCAGAGAGGGTCCTAAGCTGGTTTGTGTTTTTTAATTACAGAGAAAGAGAAATACTTGTGTGAACCTGGATTTGTAACCATGGCATATCTAGTTGTTTTAATAGATAAAAATAAAGACACATGTGTTCTTTTTATATGAAAATGATCAACTCTGAATTGGTGAAGTTCCCTTAGAGAGGACATTTTGCATGGTGCTTAAAAACATGGGCCTGTTACCTGGTCACCTGGCTGGAAGGCAGCCCTGCCACTTCACCAGTTGTTATGGCTTAGATGTTCCCCAAAGCCTCTCGAGCTCATAGAAGGGGCTTTGGGGAGTGTCTGGATCATGGATGTGTGACACTGGATCATGGGTGTGGAATACTGGATTAGTCCACTGGTTGGTTTAGCATAGTTCTGGCTGTGTCTGAATGGATTTATTGAAGAGGAAAGACCCACAGTGGGCATGAGTGGCACCAACCAATAGGCTTGGAGCATGGATGGAATAAAAAGGGAAAGAAGAAGGAAGGCTGCTTTTCCTGCCTGCCTTGCCATGAGCTCTTTCTCCTCTGTAATTCCCCTTGACCATGCTGCCTGCCTTGGAGACAGTCAACTATGGACTGAAACCTCAACAAACCATGGGCTAAAATAAACCTCTCCTTTAACTTGTACATGTTGGTTATTTTGTCCCAGCAATGAAAAAATAACTAAGATAGATTTTGGTACCAAAGAAGTAGGGTCAGTGCTGAGACTGTACTGGACCGTGTGGCTCCGTAGCCTTTTGAACTGGCTTGTGGGAAGATTTTGGATAGGTTTAGAGATGCCGGAGCAGCTGTAGAATACTGTAAGCCAAGCTTGATAAGGGATTCTAGTCAGAGCTCAGAAGACCAGAATGCTGACTGCATTGGCAATTGGACTGCAGGGGCCTGTTAAATGGATATAATAATAAAAATGCCTTCTTTCAGGAGTGATAGTACTAATCAGAAAGCATTTAGAATTGTGGCTTGAACCAAATACCTTCATATTACTGTCAGTTCCAGTCCCAATATTTTACAGAATAGCTTACCACTTGGAAGTAAATTTTCCAAAGTCACAACAGAATTTAAGAACATTACTATCAAGAAGTATGTCAGAGTTTCTGACAGATCCAGTTTTACCAGTACTATCCCAGTTTTAGCATTGAAAGTTCTGCATGCAGGGAAACCTGGGATGGTTGGTGATGAGGATAAAGGCACATGAAGTGGATTCAGCAGAATGAGATCCTTGTCATGGAACAGGTGTTCTTTTGGAAGGGGGCAGTGTTCCTTCTGGAGATAGGACTCCAAATGCAAGCACTAGGGGTGTTAGCCTCTGATAACAGGTAAGAAAGCACCTGTCAGGTTGGTATGAGTATAGAAAGCAAAAGGCCCTCTAGTACTGTGTTAGTGTTCTGGTCAGGAATTTTCCAGACATGCTTCCCCACCCTCTGGGGGAATTTCAAGTGCTCAGATGTGGTCTGTATGAACCTGGTCTCATAAGCCGGTCTGTCTTGATATTTACAGACAGAAATTCTGAATAATCATCTAAGATTGCATTTGTAGAGGGTTTATCTCAAAGGAGTGTGATGTTCTTGGCAGTCATTATTTAATTAATCCTCGCACCATCTCTGTGCAACATGGAGCAGGCAGGTGTAATTATCTCTGTTTTGCAGATTACAGGAGTTGCACTTATGCCTGGTTAGAAGGTGCCTTGGAAAGAGATGTTCCACTCTGATAATGGGTTAGATTTGGGTTTCTCTTCTTTCCAGTGAATCTTACACTTGACGTGTCTCTAGGGAATCCTAAATGAGCATTATAAATTATATTCTCCATCCTGATAGTCCATCTTTCTTTACTGTCATATGGTATATTTGGTGACCTCACTGAACTTGTGTCCAGCAGACCAAAAACTCAGCCCTCATACTGATCATTAGGTTAGGCCACCAGAGATCAGAATTAGCACTCATTCCTTCCCTGTATTAACAATGCCATTTTGTAAACTGCAGAGATATCTACTGACTGATTAAATGATGAATTAACAAATGAGAAATCCCTTAAAAGTCAATCCATGCCTTGGCCTCAAGAGTTTCAAATCCAAATAGGTAGGGGAATAAAAAGAGAGAATAGAAGCTGATTTCTGCATTGGAAAAGATCAACTGATAGAGATGGTAACAAGAATAACAAAACAACAAGAATAACCAACATGCATTGAAACTTTAGGGCAACTGAGCCCCATTCTAAGTGTCTTATATCTATCAATTCATTGAATCTTAACCAACGAAGCAGTAATTCATTTTTCAGATAAGGACACTGAGGCACAAAGAAATTAAACAATTTGCTAGAGATTAGAAAAATAACAAATGTCAGAGATGGAATTTGAACCCAGATATGTTGGCTTGAACTTAACCACTATGCTGTAGGAAATGTAAAAACAAAGCACTTAACTCTTCAGCAATTTCACATCTGTGGATATACCCAAAGGAAATGAAGTTAGTATCCAGAAAAGACATCTAAATTCTCACATTCATTGTTACATTGTTCATAATAGCCAAGATATGGATACAAGCTAAATGTCCATCCATAAAGAATGGGTGAAGAAAACGTGGTCTATATGTACAATGGAGTACTATTCAGTCTTTCAAAAATTCCTTTCATTTGAGACAACATGGATGAACCTGGAGGACATTATTCTAAGTGAAATAAGCTAGATATAGACATATTGCATAATCTTGCTTATATGTGGAATAAGAAAGTCAAACTCATAGAAGCAGATAGTTGTCAAGGGCTGGGCAGACAGGGATGGGCAGATGTGGGTGAAAGATTACAAAATTTCAGTTAGGCAGAATGAACATTTCCAGACAGGTGAGATAGTCCATGCCTGTAATCCCAGCTACTGGGGAAGCTGAGGCAGAAAAATCAAAAGCTTGAGCCCAACCTGGGCAACGTAATGAGACCCTTTCTCAAAATAAAAATAAAAAAGGGCCAGGCATGTAGCTTGGTGCTAGAGTGTCCCTTGTTTCAGTCCCCAATATAAAAGTAAAAGAAAAAAGAAAAAAAGAACAAATTCTAGAAATCTAATATGCAGATTTAATACATTTTTCACTATAGTCAATAATGCTGCATTGTGTGCTTGAACTTTGACCAGAGTAGATCTTTAATGTTCTCACTTCACATACAGATGCACCTAAACACACACACACACACACACACACACACACACACACACACACACACACACAGGCAACTATGTGACATGATGGATGATGTTGACTAGCTTGATTTTGGCAATCATTTCACAATGTGTACCTATACTGAAACATCACACTGTACAACCTAAATATACATAATTAGTATTTGTTAATTATACCTCAATAAAGCTGAAAAAGTTGACACACTTAAGAAAATAATTTCCTCCTTATTAAATGAAACTCACATTCGGCCCAAATGATAAACCCGGTGGTCTCTTGTCTTCGATGGATCCTCACCTGCACTCATTGGTGCCGGTGTAACCAGTGAAGTAAAATTTTTATCTATCTAACCTGAGACAAGGAAGGGTAAAAACGCTGAGCATAGTAGCAGGTTTGGCAGGGTTCAAAGGCTTTAACTAACTTATCAACATGACTTTCAGGCTAATTGGAAATTACCTTAATTTTTCTATGTATAATGCCCCCAAACATATCAAGATTTGCTCAAGGGACACAAGCGATCATTTACTGAGATCACACCACAGCACTGAGGTTTGTCCGTTATGTAAGTCAGAGAAGGCAGTGGGGATCCAGAGCTGGGGAAAGATTGTGGAGGTACTCAGATCGGGAGAAAAAGCTGTTTCATTTTGAAACATTTTGCAAATGGTTCCAAAGGACCAGCACTGTCACCCATGGGTTTGAGGCAACTCCAGGGGTCAGATAGTCCATTCAAACATTTGTAGCCATGGGTGCAGGGCCTCATGAGCACAGGGCACTTACAGGTAATAAGAAATACATTAGCAAAAACTAGTTTATGGCAATCCTAAAACATTACAGGGTGGCCTCATTAGTGGGGTGTTAAATCTAGTCCCATAGACAATTATGGTCAGTGGATTTTTTTTTGTGAAACTTTTTTCTTTCACATGGAAGTTTTTAGTTGTATTAATCCTCTCATGAAAAATTTGCAAAGTCACTACAGATAAGCATTGCAGAAGCTTTACTCCTTTGGCTTTTTACCAGCACCAACACTGACCTTTGCAGTCCCTTGACTTTCTTTGTTCTGCTCTTGTGTTTCTTTCACTGTTTTCTTGAGGTCTTTTTTCTTCTCATACAGGCCATAAGACACGGCCATAAGACATGCAAGTCTATGTTTGGGTTCATTTTTCTTTGCATAATCCAAGGAATCATAAATCATGCCAAAACCAGTTGTCTCGCCACCACCAAAATGGGTTGTGAATCCAAATAAAAAAATGACATCTGGTGCGTCTTGTACATTTTGGAGAGTTTTTCCCAAACTTCTGCCTTAGGTATTGTTGCTTTCCTGGGGTGAAAGACATCAGTGACCACTTGTTTCCTTTGAAGCCGCTGGTTGATCGCAAACTTCTTGGTCTGCTTGGTTACTGTGTCATTCATGATGGCAGAAGATCCTCAGCCAGAGAGGAAAAGAAAAAGCTTTTGTGAAATTTTGAAGTTGCTTCCACTCTGCCTTGGTGAGAACAATTCAGCACTTTTTCATTTCAGTTAAACCTTTGGAACACAAGCCAACTTAGAATGACATATCACTTGCCAATTTGGACATTGCCCTTAGGTAATTAAAAAATTTTGATTGTCATCAACCTCCAACCTAATTTAAGCTGCCTTCACCTGCCTCAGGTTCCCTAGTGATTCCCCCATCTGCAGCCTGCTTCCTGTCTCCCAGTTCCCAGACAGCTTGAAGAAGGATTTAAACATGCAGCATAAAAACCAATCTTGCCCTTGCTGCAAATCTCTCCCAAGACACAGGGCTCCTTATTCCAGGACACGGAACTCCTCTCCTTCTGGACCAGTCTCTGAGCCTCAGTCATAGAAATGAGTTCCTTCCGAGCTTGCACACAACCTTGTGAGTCTAGCGATTCCTCTGGGAACCTCAGGACCCTGCCTTTCCCAGGTCTGGAGGGAGCCACTCGTTTAGCACATACTTAATGTGCCAGGCACTTTTGTAGGAGTTGGAATAAATCGGATGGACAAAATCCTTGCCTCTTATGGGAAAAAGGGAGAATGTCTTATTTTGTGTTATGCTTATATTACAGAATACCACAGGCAGGTTAATTTAGAGGATCATAAATGTATTTGGCTCATGGTTCTGGAAGCTGAAAGCCAAGATCAAGACTACTCCTGGTGGGGCCTTTGTGCTGTATCATCCCATGGCAGAAGGGATCATGAGCGAGAGGGAGAGGGAAGTGGGCAGACTTATCCCGTCGTCTTGAATTCACTCCTGGAGTAATGGTGTTAGGCCATGCACAAGGTCAAAGCCCTCATAGCTAACCTCCTCTGAAGGGTCCCACATCCCAACACAGTTGCTTTGGGGCTTAAGTTTCCAACACATGAACTGTGGGGCACACATTCAAACCACAAGCACACAATAAACACTGTAATCTCAGGGAGAGGAGACATCAAGCAGAGTAAGGATGGTGGAGGTCGTGGAGTGAGGTGGAGTTCTGCTCTGACCCTAAGCTACTGGTGAAGGGGTCCCATTCCCTGAGAAGAAATATTGCCATTCCCTTCCTCCCTCAGGCCCTATTTTTCAGGATTGGCCCAGTGAAAAATGAAAAATCCCCTTATTAAAGAATTACTAAGAATTTCACGATGGCGACAGTGGATGTTAAACAAGCTCAGGGCCCTGCATGCCTGCACAGCCCCCACTCCCTTGAAGCTCTTCCTGCTGCACCTGCTTGCCTTTGAAGGACCTGCCTGAATTCCTGCTGGTGGGCTCAGCTTGTCCATGAGGATGCCCTGCTACTTCAGTTTGCTCCCGCGGACTCTACGGCTGAGACTTGCATAGGCCCTTGGACTCTGTGCCTGAGCCATCCTGCTGGCCCTCCTCCCCACTCTCACTTCCCAAACCCCTATGGCACCCAGCCCCACTCCCAGCCCCTGTTCCACACAGTGGCAGGTCCATGGGCAGGTCTAGAATTGGCCCTCCTCATTCCCACCAGGTCCTCTTAATTCCCACCTGCTGCTTTTCAGTCTTGCTATCTGCAGCAGGCTGAGATGAACTGATAACGTGATGTTGGCCTGTGTTCAGAATCTCTGGGGCATATTCTTCTAAGCATAGTCTTAAGGAGAATGCTCAGAGCTCTGCCCACACTGAGAATATGGCTGCAGGGAAACAGCCAGCCTGTGTGTTCAAGAAACAGCAGTTATTCACCAGATACTCATTTATCAAAACATAACTGTCACAAAGACGCAGATACCCGAATACCTAGTGGGCTCTTTAAGACGCACGCAAGGCACTGCAGCACAAAGTCCAAATGCCACCTTCATCCCAGCTCCACTCCTGCTGCTGTGTGAAATGACGGGGAGGGCATAACTGAATATGCGGTGGTTAAATCAGTGTCTGTGACAAGAGAGATAACAAATGTGACTCAGAAGAGGGAAGCGATAGGTCTGGCGAATAGGAATCAGCATCAGACTTTTTTCTGCAGGTGGAACTTGGAGCTGGGCACGTGGTGCAGGTCGGGCTTGGTAAGCTGCTTAGAGCATGGGAAAGAGGATGGATGATAAGGAGTTGCGCCTGGGACTCATTACTGTACATCTGCAAGGAGGAGAAGTGATACCCTTTCTAGTTTAGTAATGAAGGGGATTAAAAATGTGCTTTCAGGACTACATGGGCTCTTTTTATTATTTTCTAAAGCAGTAGGAAAGGATATAAATGAACGTAGGTCGTCTTCTTATCACTTAAAACTGTGGGGAAAAAGATTTCTTAATTTTATGACTTGATGTGATTTAAATATATAAAAATAATCTGAATCGATGGCCTGTTATTGTGATATAAGAAAACATTAAAGAATGGAACAGACACCTACTTAAAAGAAACCCGTTATCCAACCACAGTCACACTCACCAAATGAAGACAAGAGCCCGTGGGAAAGCTTAAGCTTGGTAGTGTGACACGGATTCCTCCAAACTAAGATGTCGAGCATGATGTTAGACATGTCACAGGAAGGAGGGATGCAGGGAGCCGCAGCGACCATGGCATCTGGCCCGGCCACCCGCAGCTGGGTCCCCAGCGCTCAGCTGTCTGAGATGCCCTTATTCTACGTTCTCTCCTTCTCCCAGTCTTCTTGTTTAGTCTTGTTCTGTTTCATTTTTTATTTCTGTGTCTTGACTGCTTTTGTCTATGTTGTCCTTCATCTTGAATCTCCGTGTCCAGTGTCACCTCTCTGGCTTTAGACTCCTTTTTGGATGATGACATAGGGATTCTGCCCTGGTTCTGTATTGGCTTGGGCGCTGTCATCTGCAGCCTCTGGATCCATCAACTCTGGAGTTGAGCATCCCAGGCAGCTGCGCCCAGGGCAGGAGACTTCCACTCACACCTTGGTGGCAAACAGCTCTATCCCTCGCCCTTCCTCCCCTTCTATTAATCCCTGCTGCTTGTGGCTCCCCACCGCCTTGGATTCAGCTGCTACCAAAACACCTTATTCATGGAAAAATGAGACTGAACAAAAGCAAGCAAAGTATTTTCTACTTTCTCAGGATGGTTTTTAAAAAAGGTAATGTTTTAAAATGAAGCTTGGATCCTGTGAGTAATACTTGCAGAAATGGTTTGAACACTGAAAAGTACTGTAAGCATTCGCTGTTACCCTCTGCCAAAACCCATTTGCAGTCACAGGTAGATAAAAAGCTTTCACAAGGGGAATATCTATTCACATTATGTTTTTGTTTTTCAAAAATATTCTTAAAATTCAAATGCCATTTGCAGGGCATGGTGATGCATGCCTCTAATCCCAGCACTCAGGAGGCTGAGGTAGGAGGTGGGAGGATCACTGAGAGTTTGAGGTCAGCCTGGGCTACATAGTGAGCTCAAGGCCAGCCGGGGCTACTTAGTGAGACCCTGTCTCAAAAAAAAAAAAAAAAAAAATTGAATGCCATTTATTTTTTGAAGATTTTCCTTATTCATAATTCTAACCATATCTGTCTTAACTCCATTAAGAGTGCACATCTATTGTATGAAATCATAAATTAGTCACCCTGGAGTCTTTATAATCCCTGGCAGGCAAGATTATGTGCTAACTAGAACTCTTGGCATGCTGATAGGAACTTTCTAGGGGTGCAGATGCAGCTCAGTAGTAGAGTGCTTGCCTGGCACACACAAGGCTCTGGGTTCTATCCCCAGCACCAAGAAAAAAGGAAAAATTTCTTCCCTAGGATTACGTCCACTAGAGAATTTTGTTATACCCAAAGGCAGCTCTGACCCAGGGTTCTAGTATGCAGCAACACACTGATGCACCTTTAAAGACACCTACCCAACACTTTATTTCAGTGGCTTATTAGTTTTAAAAATTGTCCAAATCTTTGTGTTTATTCTGTCATTATTGATCTTGTGTGATACGAGATAACAGCAGATGGTCTAATTTTGAATCAAAGTTTTATAAGCTCTTGCAGGACGGCATTAATTTAAAATGAGCTATCTTGTCCAAAAGGTTTTGTATTCCTCCATGTTAGAGTCAATAACACATTTGTTTGCTTAGCTTCTCCATGTTTGTTCAACACTGTGAGTTTCTTATGAGTATCTTAATGAGGTCTGAGTAGAACAAATCAAAAAATAATGGCGAGTTCAATGAGTCTATCTGTTATTTTTTAAGTAGTCAGTGAGAATTATTTTAAGGAGATAGTCATCACCTTACAAGCACTGTATGTGCTAATAACTCCAGTTGTTGTTGGAGTAAGAGTTAAGTCAATACAGGCATTCAAAATTAGATCACTAAACGTGCAGTGGTTAGTGTTTTGCTGCCTTTGCAGTTGGATAAGATTTCTCACATTACTTAGCCTTAATATAAAAATAAAGATCCATGTTTTTAAGAGTGAAGTCCATTAGATTTAATAGTCATTCTCCACCCTAATTACACATTAGGATCACCTGGGGTACTTTTAAAACTACAAACACCCAGGCCCCATGTAAGACCAACTACAGTTGCTCCTCCATACCCACAGATTCTACATTCTTGGAGTAAATCAATCTCAGATTGTAAATATTTTTAATTGCATCTACAATGAATATGAAAAAACTTTATGTTTTTGTCGCTATTCCCTAAACAATTGTAGGACAAGTATTCACACTGCACTTACATTGAGTGAGGCACTTCAGGTAATCTAGAAATAATTTAGAGTGTATGTGTAAATTCTATGGAAATACTATGCCATTTTATATAAGCCACTTGGACACTGCAGATTTTGGTGTCCTGGGAGAGTGGGCATTTCTGGAACAAATTCCTTATAATTACTGGGAGCTAGCTGTACTTCCAGTTCAGTAAGTCTGCGTTTCTCAAAGTGTGGTCCTTGGACAATGCGACAGTCAATCTTTATTTTCAACGTGACTGAATGAAAGGATTCCTGAAGAGTTGGTTGGATCTTGGGAGCCCTCTACTTCTCAGTGGGTTGTTCCACTGATGTTCATAGATGAACATGCTGTTAGGAGAGGGCTCACCGGGGTGTGCCTTTGGGGAGCACAACTTTTGTGGGCACCACAAAGTGAGCAGCATTGCTCTGTCAAGTATGCCATGGCATACTTGTCTTGAAGCCAGCAGACCACGGACTGAAACTTTGAGCCAAATCAAACCTTCCCTCCTTTACATGGTGGATGTCAAGTATTTTCCCCAGCAACATGAAAGCTGACTAATACCAGGAACTTCAGTATTCCTTGGGAACTTGCTAAAAATGCAAAGAGTCAGGCCCTCTACCAGGTCTTCTGAATCATCCCTCTGGGAAGAGGCCTGGCCCTGTGTGTTTTACTTTCCAGGTTGAGCTCTGAGCACCACTGCTCTCAATCCCTGCACTTGTATTTGTTAAAACTTTCAGACATTGAAATATGCATCCAGGGTTTGGAGTCACTAGGGTAGTATTTCAGAGACATTAAAAAGAAGAAGAAATTGCTGGAACAGAAAACCACATAAAACACCCTTTTATAGTGGAGCTGCCTCCTACAGCTCAAATGCACCTCTGTGGAGAAAATCAGTCAGGGTAGCTGGCTGAGGTCACGCTAGGCTGATGTGGCCATTCTCTCTGAGGGACACTGCCCAAGTGATAAGAAGGACCAATCAGAACATTCGCACATAGAAAGCTCTGCCTCTACTGAGAGTTTTTAAGATCAAATAGGTAAATTTGGGATTTCATGGACATAATATTTTATATGACCCTTTACCTAATAAGTTTCATTGGAATAAACATCCCAAAAGATTATCTCTAAGAGAACTCAGTTTGTTAGGTTCAGTGTGACACGGGCCTGTAATCCCAGCTACTTGGGAGGGGGAGGCAGGAGGTTCTGCCAATTCAAGGCCAGCCTGAGCAACTTAATGAGACTTTGTCCCCAAAATATTAAAAAATAAATAAATGAATAAAAGTTGGGTGTGGTGGTACATGCCTGTAATCCCAGCACTCAAGAGGCTGAGGCAGGAGGGTCACAAGTTCAAGACCAACCTGGGACACCTTGATATATACATAATTATGACAAAGCCACAAATGCTTTCACTTCATCAAACATACAGATTGAATAGAATACATTATTTTAAGCAATTATTTCAAAAGCTACTGCCTCAAGAGTGGTCCTTAAGAGAATGATAAGAGGCATGTGGAAAAAAACTGATTTGAGTCAGTTTGATAGCTTAAATTACCTACAATTGATAACTCTTGCTATATTTTTTATAGTTAAATATATTAACAAATAAAAGACCTATTCAATTTTCCTTATAGTTCAGTTGTTATAATAACTAAAAGTTTGAGATCTCTAAAAATAAATGAATGAACAAATATATTCATACATATTTTTATCTGTATATACATAGATAAATAAATAGGTACGTATCTACATCTATCAATCAATCTCCTTGTCTATCTATCCATTCCTAGAGGTCAAGACACATTTATTTTAAAATTATTTAGTATTCTTAATCTTACCTTTGGCACTAAAGGGCTAAATAATTTTTCACCACAATCCTTTCCTTCAGAAAGGAGGTCTTATATGTATTTGCACCCAATAAAATATATATCAAGAGTTATTTAAAATAGATTTGTCTCAGAAAAGAGTAAAAAAAAATGGTATTGGGCCGTTGAGATAGCTCAGCGGCATAAGCACCTGCCTGGCAAGCGCGAGGTCAACTCCTGGAACCCACATACGAAAAAGGGGCCGGTGATATCGCTCAGCGGCACAGGCGCCTGCTGGCGCGCGAGGTCCTGAGGTCGACCCCCGGTACCCACAAAAAAAAAAACAAACACAAAAACAAAAAGGTATTAGATGCAGTGTCAGTTCACTGCAGCGAAAGCTGCCTAAATAGAAATCTTCTCATTAGCTCTCATGGCATGTGGATGAGATTTTATTTAGTGCCATTTTAAATTCCACTTTGCGTCTGGAAAAGGTATCGGATGCTTGCATTCTCTCAACTGTGTCCCTCTTCAGTTGTCTTCAGCCTGTGACTAATCACCTCTGGTGACATGAAACCACCCCTCCTGGTGCCAAGGATGTATTCTATTTTTGTCCTGAAAGTTAGAAAATTACTTTTTCATATTGACCCTTTATCAATCTTTCTACAGCCCGTATCTGTCTTGCTTCTCGCCCCTGGCCACACAGACCATGTCTAATCCCTCCACAAGCACGGGAACCTTTCACATATTTGAAAATTGCTACCAAAATGAAGTTTTACTGAGACAAATATAAAGTTTTCTATACTGGGACCAAAGAAGCAAGCTGTAGAAGTACTCGGCCCACATATTTTAGCTCCTTATAGAAGAGGAAGTTGAAAATGAAAACCCCAAATTAGCCCAGAGTTGGCAATGCCAATCCTTGATGGGAATTAAGGCTTGAGCCTGATACCAAATCTATTCTCTTTCCACTTCTCTCTAATGCCACATGCTTATGAGATCTTTTAGGATTTCCATTTTAATGTCTAATTTATAGTCTTTCCATGCTGGTTCTTTCTATATGGTGAATTGTTCACCTGTCTTCCCTTGCATTCCTTACTAGGATATTTGATTTAGATGAAAATTTCCTATAGTAAGGAGCATACATAACAGTACTGAGATTTGCAAAAAGTTGTTATTCAAGTGAGATAGGCTAAATATCATTCTGTTAAGCACTTACTGCCTACAAAAGCAACAAAGGTGAACATAAGAAGAAGGAAAATTGTCTCAATCTAGAAATGTAATTCCTGAACTAAGAGTGGTAGAGTGCTCAGTGGTAGAGTGCTTGCCTAGCTTGCATAAGGCCCTAGGTTAAATTCCCAGCATTGCATAAAAGGAGAAGAAAAGGAATGTAATTTCTTTCAAATCTATGGTCTTATTTAGCATACAGTTGCGGGTGCCAAAGATACATCTTAGCTAGTTAAGAAAACTTTGCATCACTTATATTTTCTTTCTAAAGACATGAATACTTTAAGAACAATTCCAACAAATGTCTAAATATTTTACATTTGTCTACTTCTTTGATTAAGCATGTTTCCTGACCATGGTTCTCTGTTTCCAATCTTTCTTTCTCTCAAATCTGTTTACAAACTGTTTCTGTACTCCTCTTCTGCATAATGAATGAGTTTCTGGAGCCTCCAGTCAATTGCACAGGGTTGGGGCTGCATCATCTCACCCACGTGTCTCACTTGGCACCCTTTGTAGGCTCCTCTGCACCCAGCCAGCCCGAGCCAAGCTCTCTTTTCCAAACCCACACCAAATTATCCTGCCTGGTGTCTGCCACTGGATAGCTCTCTCTACTCTCCAGTACTACAATGAAATTTTAGCCGTTCCTTATATGACAAGATTTAAAGACTCGACACGGTTTAACCAGGGTAATGATGACCTGAAAAACAGGTGGGCTGTGCTGAGGACCACCTGTTCATATTTGCTTATTGAATTCATTCTTTAGAATAGATTAGCTTCGTGTGGTTTTGAAACTATTAAAAAGTTGCCAAAAGACAATCTTCCAACAATAGACTCATCCGATTCTTCATATGAATATAAATCCTGAGAGGAAAACATTTTGATTTCTGATGATTCCTCACCTAGGGAGAGCACCAGCACAGGAACCGCTGAGTCTCATCCATTCGTCCCGGGTTGAACCTCATCAGCTGCCACTGGGAACCATCTCCTGACTAGGATTCTCACAAACATCTGGTTCCATCCTTGAGCCAAATGGTGATGTTGAGGAACAAAGAGAGGGATCGTGCTAGCTGACTTTACTGAGAGCTTAGTGCACGCCAGGCCCCGTTCTAAGTTCTGCACATGTACATTCTGATTCAACTCCCTCTACAATCCTGTGTGATGGTGCAGTCTTTCTGAGAAGACAGGCTCAAAGAGGTTAACTTTCCCACGGTCACAGAGCTAGTGAGTGGTGGAACAGTATGAAATTCAAGTAGTTTGAACTAACATAAAGCGTTGCCTCCCTCAGCCTCAAGGCTGCAAATTTTCCATTAGTACCAGATCTAATCTCAGAGCTGAAGGACACTGGGCTGCCTCCCACATTTGCGAGCACAGAAGTCAATTCTGATAGAGCTCAGATTTCCCTATAATTCCTAGAGCTGAATATATTTTAGAACTACTTAGTGTGCTCTTTTAGCTGCTTTTGCAAAACAGAGATGCCCAACCCTGGAGATTTTGATTAAGTTGTCCTGAGGAGAGGTTCCAATATCAGTGGTTTTTAAAAGTGAGAGATTCTGATGAGAACCACTGTGAGGTCCAGGTTGCCACAAATCAGTGGACTGACTGGACTTTATTTCCATTGAAGAGGAGCCACAAAGAGTACAGAGAGGCACCGGGATGCTCCAATCTCACCTCCCAGCCACAGTTCACAACTAGGAATCAGAGCTCCAGTTTAGAGGTTCAGAAGTGCAAAGAGAAGCCTGCAGTGGTGGCAGTCAGCCTCCAGCCAGGGTCCAAGTCCCTGATGCACCCAAGGCCCTGGCAAGGGCCCAAAAGGCGGGTGTAATCAGAATTTCCTGGGGGACATTCAGAGCAGATCCCTCAGCAAGCACAGCTTCTAAATTTGTCCTCAAGAATGATTAATCTGTTTAAGCAAATTCCTAGAGCATAATTAAGATGCTCTAATCAAGGAAGGAGATGATTATGCAGCAGCCTCAGGCACTGATGTGGTGGAAGGAGCTCGTGACCAAAAGGCCTTGGTAACCTACTGGGAATGTGAAGGTGACAGGGTGGGCTTAGCCAGGGACGCAGGACGAGTCCACCTTATGGGAGGTCAGGGTGGTTAATGGAAAAGAAAGTTGTTAAGGTAGAGGGGTCAACTGCTGAAACAGCAGCGTGTCAAGAGCGGTGACCTTGAGGTCACAACTCTGCCTTTGTGGGGGTCTGGTTAACAGGCATTAGGAACAGCAGTGTTGATGGAAGTGGATGTTCTAAAAGAAACAGATCAGGGAGATGAGATTGGCTTCTTGGGTCTCTAGAGGCTTCTGAGGCTAGGAAGCGGTGTCAGAGTCCCTTGGAGGGTAGTCAAGAAATGTTGGGTGGCCCACGGCTGTTTACCAGTGATTGGCTGGGACATGTCTGTGTCTCTCCTCTAGCCAATCACACCTCTTCTCTGGACGATAGTTAGGTAAGGTGTCCAGATCACATCTCAGGGCTCCAGTGAGTGACAGGAACATAACCTCCCAAAACAATCAAGTCCAAGCAATGCAGTGGCATTTGCCTCATTCCCATTTTGGCTGGACACGGGGACCGTGTCATGCACATATTCTTGAAGGAACACACCGACCTCCCCACGGGTCCCAGGTATGAAAGTGCACTGTCAGTTTCCTTCCTTCCCCAGCACAAAGCAGTGCAGTCTGTTGCCCCCAGGTTCTGGTTTGGGTGGGAGGGGAGGGCATTGGGATTTCAGGAAGCACAGTGGGTATGTGTAATATTGGTGCCATCTGTCTCACCACCCCAACTCTAAACCCTTGCTGCCATCATGGGTCACCCTGAGCTTCTCAGAGATACAAATGTTCCAGGTCGGGCCTAGTCACTGATGAAAACCTACAGCTCTCAGTTGGTTCTCTAATTTCCTTCTTAACCCACATGAGGTCGATTAAATTAAGGACTCGAAACTTGAGCTCTTAGAACAGAAAGGGCGCATGGGGCTATGCAGTCAGAATGGAAAAGATGGAGAATTAATTCCTTTCTTCTGTTAGTTCTGATGATTGTAGCTGCTAACATATGGGACAGGCTGGCACACAGGACCCCTGTGATACAAATAAGAGATGGGGACACGACAGATACAGAGGCACACCTGGGACACAAAGGGAGCATCACTGCAGTCACACTGCACCCTCTTTCACCCGCTCTATAGCACAGGTCCCTGCTGACCACCACCTGGTTTCTGGATTTAGGGGGTAGGCTGAGCATAAGGAAGTGGAATCAAGTGTGGGAGGACAGGGTCAAGAAATTAGAGATGGGTTTTCTCGGAATGCAAGGTAGAACAGCTGGCAGGGAGAGGGAGAGCATCACTGTGGAGAAAAACCAGCAGCAGAGTTTATGTCCCGTACCAAGGGCAAATGTGTGCTCTCCATATTGAAATAAGCATCAACAAGAGCAGCAGCCATCCTTTCCCTAAGATCTTTGCCTCCATCTATATCACCGCTGGAGTTAATCTCCATTTTCTAATTCAAGGGCCCTTTAGTAGCTTACACAGTCCTGATTCACATTAAAATGTTTTTGAAGGTTTGTTGACTAATATTGAAGACAGATTCCAACTCCCTAAAGAGTACAGCTATGGAACAATGTCAACAGCATTAATGCTCTGCAAACACAAGATACGTTTAACTCAAATATTTAAATACAAATGGTGTGTTTTGGTAGCGAGTACAGATGAAAGTGCTTTGCTGCTTGTCACTGCTGAGAGCTAGTGAGAGATATCAACAGTATTAAATAACACAAACATTTTCCCCTGGAAAACTCCACTGGGGTCCTGCGTACTGACCTTGATTATTTTTTAAATTGGCTGTGTGTTTTCCTCCTCTCTTCTCTCTGGTGGGATGGCTTGCCTCTTAAAGTGTGCAGATCTCCAATCCTGACAGGTTGCAGTCTTTCACCATCACTGGACAGACCCAAAGTGGGGAGTTGCTGGTGGCAGCGCCAATATGTGTCAGGGTCAGCAGGTTACAGCTCTACCCTGCTCTTCCCTGAAAGACAGCAGCAGAGCCCCTCTCAAGGTCAAAGCCCAGTGTTCTAAGGCTGAGCAAAATGTATGATCCATCCTGGTAGCCTTGAATAATCTGGGATGGAGCTGACTGATGTGCACCGAATTGTAACACCCTTATTGTAAGTCAGACAAACCCAATGAGGAGGCATGGGGGGAATCTGTCCCTGCATCTCTCCCACTATACAGGTCCAAAATATCTCCAGGCTACTTTGGTGCCATCAAGGAATGCATTCTATGCTGGATATCTTCTGATGGCCATCCTGTCCTGGTCTCCACCTCTCCCCATCCTGCTTTGAGTCTGAGGAGGCTGAATGAACAGACTGTTTCAGCAAGTTCTCTTGCTCTCTGGCTTCCAGCTGGGTTGGGGCAGTAGGAGCCAGAGGGAGGGAGGAAAATGAGGTCAGTGTAACCATGAGCTATGTCTGTTACCTGCACTGTGCACCTAGCTTTGAGTTTCTTAGGACCCAGACCTTTCAGGCCTGGGGGTGACACGACCCACTGTTAGGAGGATGCTGCATTCTCTTTTATAGTTTCCTGCTATACCTTGGTAGTTCCTTTATCAAATTTTCCCAGTTTGATTGTGCCATCTATTTCCTGCTGACTTAACTAATACAATGATGATGGGGTTCAGGACACAACACCCCAAATATGGCATCTTGGCATAGTGAATATTTTAAACTGAAGGAATTTGAGAAAATTGTAGAAGGAGGAATGTCACTGTCGCCTTCCCTTGTCGTGAAACAGGTCATAACACCCTCATGTGAAATGAGCCCTTCCTATACCTGGAGAGAGGGAACATCCTTAGCTCTGAGGATGAAGAGTCGCAGAAAGGAATCTGCACCATAAGCCTTGTCATCACTTGATATCCTTTCCGACCTATCATACGTTCCCATGATTGTCCACTTGTCCTCAAATGCACCATAAAACCCCACAGGTTTATGTCTTCAGGTCTGCATTTCCTCATGAAGGTGCCATGTAAAAATACTAAATAAATTTGTATGCTTTTCTTTTGATAATCTGTCCTTTCTTATTAGGGGCCTCAGCCAGAAATGAGGATGGGTAGTAAAAAAAAAAACTTTTTCCTGCTCTGCAATATCAAGTATCAAATTACATTGTTTCAAAAATGTTTCCTTTGATGGCCCAGCTTTGTTGATGCCTTAAGAATATGCTGAGCTTTTCCTTGGGTATCCAGTGCCTCAAATAAGGACCAGTTTGTCTGGCAAACCAGGCTTCAGATTTTCCAGGCAACAGCATCTGCTTGGGATCATTAAACCAGTGTTGAAAACCCTGAGTTCAGTTGGCCATTGACAACCAATGCAGGAGCCCAGGATGGGGATGTGAAAAAACAAAACCATTGGTAATATTTAAAAATAAAAATTCAAAGACTAATTACAATTTCTAATTTAGTATTAATGAAGATTACAAATAATTTTATTACAAAAATCTAATTAAATACAAGTGATTTGGATTTCAGCATTGCCAGCTGTAACATTGCATAAAACAGCCTAAAATATTGTAAAGAAAATGTGATTAAATTATCAAGTATTGTAGCATCTGTGCTTATTTGGAAATCCACCCATGCCTTTTCTCTCTCTCTGTGTCAGGGTCTCTCTGCTGCCTATAGAAGAGAAATGGGCTGCCTTGGTCCAGCAGTGACCAAGTGACTTGGTCTGCAATCTACCTCCTGATTCCCTGGGTACCAGGTAGTTTTTAAATAATTCCTAATTACAGGCTAATTAGTCCCCTCCTCTGGGAGGCCTTCCTGGCTCCCTGAGGCAAAGGGAGCAGCTCCCTTCACTGTACTCCAAAGGCATTGGAACCATTATTATTTTACATTGTAATAGTCAGATTTCTCATCTTTCTTACCTTCCAACAGTTTTCAGGAAACTCAGTACCTATTTGCTGAGGGCATGGATAAATGAATGGGTGTGAGAGTGAAGGTGTAGATTCCTGCTTCTCAGAACCTCTCCCACCCAGGCCCTAATCAATATCATATTACTGGCAAATCTGATATGCAATGGGTGTCACAATGGGGCAAAGTTAGTACTGTAAGTCATTTTCTCCAAACACTACAAGGCACAACCAGCTGCTCTTTGAATCTCATCTAGACTTCGTGATGATTATACTCTATAGAATATTATTTCATACCCGGAGCAAAGCTAGAGTGCCTTGGTAAACTGTGACAGCTGTCTTCCAAAGAGGTTAACTTTCTTTCTAATGTCATTTAGCTACATTGTTTTCAATTCTTTTGTATTTGGACCAATTCAGGAAAAGAAAAAGTTTATCACTTATTTTTTTTTTTCTGTTCAAAACAGAAAACAAAATTAGCCTTGTTGAGTTCACTTAGTTTACACGCTTTTTTTTTATTAAATAGAAAAGTATCATGAGAAAATTAATCTGGGTTTTTAGCCACTAAATTATTCCTCTTTGGTGATGTTTGAGTAGTAATTTTGTTTAATTAATAGACTTAATTTTTATGGGTTTTATGATTACAAAAAAAAAATGTGCCAAATACAAAGAATACCCACATATCGCTGTTCCTTTCACCTTTCCCCTGCCCCTACAGTCATCCCTATCACTAACACCTTGTATTAGTGTGGTGCACTTGTTACATCGGGTGACCCAGTATTATTATCACTCACTAAAGTCTATAGTTTACATGAGAATTCGCTTTCTGTTGCACATTTTATGGCTTTTAGCATGTATCCACTACTACACGGCCATACAAAATTGTTTTGCTCCTCT
This sequence comes from Erethizon dorsatum, assembly GCA_028451465.1. Taxonomy (NCBI): domain Eukaryota; kingdom Metazoa; phylum Chordata; class Mammalia; order Rodentia; family Erethizontidae; genus Erethizon; species Erethizon dorsatum. Next base: position 73,843,857 of record CM051831.1, read on the forward strand.
AAAATCCTCTGTGCTTCACCTATTCACCCTTTCTTCAACCCAAACCTTTGCCAAACACTGATTATTTTACTCCCTCTCTAGTTTTGCCTTGCCTAGAATGTCATACAGTTGTAATAACACGGATTGGCTAGTAATATGCATTTAAAATTTCTCCAAGTCTTCTTGTGGCTTGATCGCTCATTTCAGTACTGAGTAATATTCCACTGTCTGGGTATATCAGTGTTTGCTTATCTATTTGCTTACTGAAGGATATCTTCTTTGCTTCCAGTTTTTGACAATTATGAATAAATCAGTTATGAAGATGTGCAGATTTTCTTGTGTGGACATATGTTTTAGTTCACTTGGGTGCACATCTAAGGGGCAATTACTATGTCATACAGTAAGTCTATGTTTAGATTTGGAAGAAACTGCCAAACTCTTGCAAAGCGGCAGTGCCATTTTTTATTCCTACCAGCAATGAGTAAGAGTTCCAGTTGCTCCATACCCTCTCCAGCACCTGGCATTTCACAGTGTGCCAATTTGTAAGTTCCTGACATTTGATGTTGACTATCTTTTCATATCCTTATTTGTCACCAGCAGGTCCTTTTTCATGATGTGTCTGTTCAGGACTTTCACCCACTTTTTAATTGTATTTTTTCTAATTATTGAGTATTTTGAGTTTTTGTATATTTTGGACACACGTCCACTATCAGATATGTGTCTTGCATATATTTTAGTCCATGGCTTGCCTTTTCATTTTCTTAAAAATTTTAACCATTACATTGTATACAGCATTTTAAAGTTTACAAAATTTGATCAAATACACTATCTCAAAATGACCTGTGAAGGTAGATATAACCATGCACGCATTAGACATATGAAAACAAAGAGGAAAGATGATTTGATTCTGGTAACACAAATGGTTCTCCAAGTGCGAACAAGGCTTGCCTCAAAGAGTGGGGCTCTTTTTGGTCACTTGTTGCACACTGGCACTGTGCTACATCAGTACAGTAGAGCTAAACAGATGTCTCCCCTTTCTAATTTGGCTCTCAGACCCTGGGGAATGCACCTGGTCTTCCTGTGCTGTGCTAAGGATTTCTCTTGATTTTCCAAGAGCCCACATCTGGCCATCCTCACCCCATGTCCCTCATATGGGGTGAACCCCTCCAACACTTCTCAGCTGCCATCCTGGGGTGCTATGGTCTGGGTCTCACCGGGGAGTAGATATCTTGAGAAGAGGAATAATTATGCTTGGCGATGACTAATGGTGTGTTTCAAAATAGCTGGTAGAACTCTGGGAAGCTGACATAGGACGATCATGAGTTTAAGCCAACATAGTGATTTATTAAGACTGTCTCAAAATAAAAAATAAAAATGGCTGGGGATGTAGCTCAAGATGAAGGCCCTGAGTTCAATCGCCCATACTGCTCCCTATCCAAAGCTAGTAAGCTATTAGAGGATTAGACAATTGTGTGTTCACAATATGAAGAAATGATAAAAAATGTTTAAGGTGATGACTATGACTATGCCAGTTACCCCATATATATAGGTACTGAAAGCCCCATAAATACGTAAAATTTTGATGTGTCAATTAAAAATGAGAGTACTAAACAAATCACAAATTAAAAAAAAAATGGTGTTTTTTTCAGTCTGAGGTGATTGTCCTAGAAACTCTTTTGGCAAATATAAAACAAACAGAAATGAAAGAAAAATACCCAAACAAAAGCGAAGCCCTTGCTATAAAGTGACATTCTGCATCTTGGCTCAGTTGTGAACACGCTTACCGAGAGCCGGTGATCACCACCTTCAGATTCTGGAGAGGAGGGCACACGCCTGAACACGCATGCGTGCTGGGAAGTTATGCAGACTCCTTCCACACCGCCTCTACCCACCTGGATGCACAGGTTCCACCTGCCCAAGACACCACTAAGGTTTGGCAGCTTTCCAGAGCCCAGAGATGTGTCTTCTAGTTCTTGCTGAATTAGATGAATCAGACAGCATTAGCAATCCAAGGACTACCAGAGTGGTTAATGGTGTGGGTGACATCACTGGAACTTAGCAGCATCTGCTGAGGATAATCTGAGAGGAACAGTCAAGAGCTGATAACCCTTCTTTCAGAAAGCAAAATTGCTTGGTTCTGGTGATACCAGTTGTTATTGGCTTCCCTGCTTGCAAAATGTCACAGTAATTCCAATGGAGTTGTTTACGCAAGTGGAAGAATGTGACTTGATAATATGTTTCAGTTGCAAACTGCTTTAATGCCACTCGAAGCCGTCCAGTAAAATTTCCTCCCAACTTAGAGAAGTTATCTGTGAACAGTGCCCTTCTTCAGTAAGGTTATGTTCATTGGGCTAATGGTTTTTGTCCAGTAATACATTTAAATTGCTTTCCATTTTAGAGTTAAGCTTCACTCACATTTTAGAATGTTGCTTTCTTCCCCTTCTGTGCAGCCTGCAATTTCCTCAAGTATGTGATGAGAGCATCGTCCTTTCGAAGTCATTTGAAATAGCCCTGGTCTCAGCCATCTCTGGAGAATATTCTCTGGCTGATAATCATAGCCAAGTGGAATGCACAAATGAACTGAAGCCAACAGGATCTGCTTCCTCTCTAGTTCTCTTGAGGCCTCGTTGCAGGGCAACAGTGCACCTATTGATCTGGAAGGAAGCCAGAAATGCAGCTCTACAGTACAGGAGAAACAGTCCTCCTCAGCGGTATAAGAAGTGCAAGGAAGCTGAGCAGAGACAAGCTTTTCAAATGATTCATAAACTGAGTCAACACTTGCATGGCTATCCAAAAAAAGAGGCTCTGTAGAAGTGAACATAATTAGGTTTATACAACCTTGTAGCAGTGATTGCTCAGTAATCGTGGCAGCTTATGGACAAGTGTGGAAAAAGAAACATTTTAAAACTGGAAAATGTGGATAAGATTGTTACGTGAATTTGAGGCACATATAATTCTATTTAAATATCTTGGGTAATCAGTGCAACATAAATGCTTTAAAATGCTAGCTTTATGTTTTTTTCAAAAAACAGGTAAGGAGCGAGGGAAAAATACTCATTTCTTAGCCTTTACTTTGTGTATGTGTATATGTTCCACCATGTTCCACAGTTGCCTGAAAGGATGGCTAATACTGAACCCTCAGATATACTTTATTTTTTCCTATATATATGATAAAGCTTTTTAGGCACAGAGATTAACAACAATAGGATGACTATATTATAATGAAGTATATTTAATACTTGTAAATTATTTCTGAAATTTTCTAATTAATATTTTAGATGCCAGCTAGCCTTGGGTAACTGAAATTGTAGGAAGCTAACTTGCAGATAAGGGAGGATTACCATACTGAGGACACAGGGAGGTCAGTAGTTCTATGAAAATGGATTTCTTTTCTGCCTGATTTTTCAACCCAGAACCGTGCATGTAGTTTAGAAGGTACAATAGTAAAGAATAGCTCAGAGAAAGCTAACAAATTAAAGTTTTAACCTCAAAATAAAATAGACAGGAAAAGAAAAAGGGGGTCTGTGAGGTGTGGATTGTTAGCTCAATGGCCTCAGTGTAATTGTGGAAACCTCAGCTCTGTTCCAAACCCTGGAGGCTGTGAGGACAGCCAGTGCTCCTTTGCAGGGCAAGGGGACCTCTCCGAGGGAAATGCTGTTTGCTGAGTGGGTAACTTTCAGGATCCTGCCTGCCGTGGAATCTTGCCTCTTGGTTGGTCCTGCCTTACCTTTGAATGCAGGCGAAGTCCTGCTACTCCCCAGGAGAGATTATTCATCTGCTAATTTATGACTTAGTTCATCTTGCCACCACCAATTACTGCTCCTTGCAGTAGGCTCGAAAGCTGGGGCAGATTTCATCTAAAATAGATCTTTGGATGAAGAGCAGGCGGTGGTGGTGGCAGGCTAGAATGTCACACAAAACTCAGAAAAGGAAAAGTGCACACTCAGACCAGAAACCATTTGTTTTTTAAAAGAAGGCATATGGAATATTGGATGTGTGGGTAGGAGTGAAAGAGGAACCCAAAAAAGTAATTCACATGGATAAATGCCCATGTACAGAGAAAAAAAAAATGTTGATCCAATTCCAATTTCCAACTGTCCTATGGAGGAATGTAGCATAATTAAAAGAGCCAAGCACGGTACTTGCTGGGTAGAACTTTAGGGGCCAGATCAAGGATGCTGGTTAGAGGTATTTTAAGACATTTACCTGTTGCTTTGCCACAGTTCTCTGCACACAAGAGATCACCAGGAAGTTTTGCTCCAAATTGTCATTTGAAGTCAGATCTTTGGGAAATGGAGGAGAGGAAGCCCGTATGAAAGCTTTTGGCAACACAAATTTTATTTACTGAGTCCTTGGGGAGCCACGGACAGGTGCCACGGACAGTTCATTTGATGAACTTCAAATTAAATCCTTAAAATTTCTAAAACCTTTATGAATTCATACATATTACAGTGCAGTTTGCATATCTGAGATCCTGCTTCTCAAAGCAGATGTTTTTGGAGTTAAAAAGAAAGAACTCCTTAACTATCGACACCCAAAGAAGGGATTTTGAGGTGCTCATACTGAGGTGAATACTTAAGAAGCAGATGTTAAGTCTTCAACAATCCCAACAATGCCAATCCGCAGCATCCTAGAAGAATAGGTACATTCTGTAGCAAAAAGTTCTTTAAGGGTATTAGCAAAGGAAAGCTCACATGCCCAACTCAGACCCAAATGACCTGGGACAGCACACATCGTGGAGACTGTGCCGTGGCAGTTTCCTTTTGCTCCAGAATCCACTTAGGGGAAAGGATTTCTTGAGCCATTCACCCAGCCGTAAAACACAGTATTCTCAGTGGAGAAAAAGGTAAAAAAGAAGGGGCAGTCTAAAATAGCGTTTTGAGGAGTGCCAGTGCTGAAAAGAAAGCCAGTGATTAAATTTCAGCAACATGCAAGAGTTGGGACAAAAATGAGAAAATAAGGGTAAGGCAAAGGGAGAAGGAAAAGACAGGGAATCATCCCTTCTGGCTACTAGAATGACCTCTTTAATTCCAAGGTAAATTCTTAAGCTGTACTAAGTCTTGACCTTCGGTTTCCAATATTTCTAGGGCCACCCTGGTGTAGCATCTAACCTCCAATAACCTGCCTAAAATCAACAGCTGCGAGGCTCCAGGCACTAGGACACACACACAAAGGGACAATCTGCATCATGGGTCTTCCCCAAAGATTTTCATCACATATTTGTCAGTTTAGCTCTGTGGCCTTGCTTGGTACCTCCTTCTCTTTTGCCAAGATCTCTCCTGTGAGAAACAGCATTAAAAATGATTCTTTTACAGTGTAACACTAACACATACTCTTTTTTTTTTTGGTACCAGGGATCGAACTCATGACCTTGCGCTTGCCAGGCAGGCGCTTGTGCCACTGAGCTACATCCCAGCCCCACATGCTCATTTTTTGTCTTCAAAATGCAGTTTTTTTCCCATGAGCCCGTATCACTTCTTCCTGAGTCTGAATTCACCCATAATCTTATCTGTACTGCATTTCCACAGCCTCTAACTTCTAAACACTCCCAGGTGACTGTCTGGTTGGTATTTCCGAATGTAGATTTGCTGAATGGATTCTCATTATGGGAGTATGAAACACCAATTTGATGGACACGAGCTGTGGGTAAGAGAACTCTAGACAAAAACAATGTGAGTTCAAACAATTTTCCATGAGCTTTTAGTGGAATGAACAGTTTTTGAGTGACATATATGCAGGTTTTAATGCAGGTAAGGCTAGCATCAACGTGCTAAATACTCCATTTTATTGTTTTAGACATTCAAAGAATCATGTGCAGATAGTGATCAAATATATTTTTAATACACTGTCAAATACCCAATCTAAGATATGATGTGGGAGAATTTAAATTATTGTATAAGGGAAAATTGTTGAATGGAAAATTCTATCACTTTTTTAATAACTGTTTCAATAAAAGCTTCAAAGTATGTGGCAAATCATTACCTATTTTTGTATCTACTGTTATTTTTACTGTTTGTATATATTTGTCAGTGCTTTCCTATGCTCACTTGTCATGATTCTCAGGAAGATGTGAATTGTATTTGCTCAACTGATCTTTCATAAGCACCACCGATAATGACTGATAGAAAAGATCAGGAATAAAACAAATATACTTGAGCATGTTTCTTGGTCATATTTCATGTTGGCTTTAAAACCGTTTTAATTTTGAACATAAAACATCTAAGATTTACATGAGCTCTGCTTTCTCCCCTTTCACCTTCCATCATCAAGACTTTCTCCATCTTCACTCCTGACTGTCCTACATACAACCCTGCAACAAAATTTTTGCAGAACTCCCCAAAGAATCTCCGACTAGGGTAAGTCATGAGCTGTATCATTCTCTCTCTTCCAGCAAGACTTCATTTCATGAAAGTTTTAATTTCTGGCCAGATAAGATTTCAGATTTTTAAATTCTTTGCCAATTTGTCTCCCAGAGGTCATGGAAAATTTTATTTCTATGCCTTCTACAGATTTTCTCTTGGAAGCCTAGGGGAAATACAAAATGCAGTAGGAACAGGGTTGGGATAAAAGTGTTAAGGATATACTGATAACACATAGACAAATTTTATTTTTAGCCCATGGGCCTTTTAAGTTATTAAATCTGGAAAAAAGTAAAAGATCATAGAAAATGAAGGGGGAAAAAGACATTTTAAGAAAAGGGCTCTCTTTGATCAAGTAAGTAAAATCTTTTTTGGAAATTATGGATTAAGAAGGCAAATACAGCAATGTCCAATCTGAGCAAATGTTTTTTATTTCCAAACTTCATTCCAGCACTTCTGTTTGGGTTCATAGATTTCTTTTGCTTTGAAAAACAAACATTTTTGTAATCATGAGGAGGAAATACACAAAAAATGAAAATTTGTGTATGCCTAGGCACAGATAAAACTGGCATTGGGAAAACATTGATATTTGTTGAAGCCATGTGATGGATACCTGGGTTTGAAACACTAATCTCTAGTTTTTGCATTTATCTGAAAATTTCCATAATTCTAAAAAGGTAGAGAGATTTATGATAAATTATAAATTTGCTTCTCAAAGTAAAAATTTTTGTAATATGTACTGAATGGAGTAAAATTAGTTTTAGCTGTTGGCAAGAGATTTCATGTTCTACTTAAAAGGATAACACAATTATAAATACATGTAGGACCATATAATCACACGTGTCCTGTCACTTTTAACAGGTTTTTTTACTAATATGGATGCCCCTCCCAGTTTTATTCTCAGTAATGGGAGTATTCTCATATAAAAGCTTGAGCTAAATGATATAAGATTTAACCTATTCTGAGTTTTCTAACCCATCAAATCTCCTGAAACAGGTTACCGCTAATGTTTCAGGCCCTTTCAAGTTTATTTTGAAAAGTTATACTCAGCCTTTCTTTTGAGTATGCTTAAGAAACAAGCTGTTTGTAGTTGGAATACAAAATATAATCAATAATTAGCATTTAATGAGCATTTATATTACAGGCCCTGCTTTCTTCCTGTGCTTTCTCCTTTCAACTCCATGTGGCAATAGTGCAAGGAAGTTCCACCACCATTATTGACATAAGCGTGGTTCAGGGAGGTTAAAAACTCAACGGCAGGGCTGGGGATATAGCTCAGAGGCACAGTGCCTGCCTGCCAAGAGCAAGGATGTGAGGTCGATTCCTGGCACAAAAAACAAAAACCAAAAACATACACACACAAAACAAAAAACTCAATGATAAAATGGGTGGAGCCAGAACTTGGAGCCAAGTCTGTTTGAATGCAAACCAGCTTGACAGTAATTATATTGTGTGCGTTTGTAGTTTTCAAAGGATTAAAAAAAAAAAAAAAAAAAAAAAAGAACTTTATCTAAGGATCAGGAACACTGTTCAGCAAATTTGAGGTCAGAGTTCTGGTTATGGTTTTAGTGATATAATTTCCATAGTTTTGTTATAGCTCAGGGAAAGATGGTACATTCAGATCTCTTTTCCCCAAGTGGCATTCCAAAGGCTCTCCTCCCAAGAGGCAGACTGAAGCCTACACTGTATTTTCTTTCTTCTGTTGGATTCAATGCTACACTACAGTTAGGGAAGAGTAACCAAAGCTTAATGGACCATGGTGAATTTCAGGCAAACACAGTTTAGGGGGACACCATCCTTTGGTGTTCTGAAATAGTTGAGATAGCTTACCTTTATTATTTTTCCTACTCTTTTTAATGCATACAGGACATTGAAGGCACATACTCTATGGTTGATAGTTTGAACATAAACAAATGTATTTGAATAATATCTTTAAAATATTTCAAATTTTTATTAAATATTTTTATTCAGTTTTTTAAGATCACAGTTAAAGTACTTTAGCATGTTATACACATGACTTACATGTGCAATTTTTAGAGATATCAAATTAGGTATAAGATTTTGAAGAAAGAAATGATATAAATGTGTATATTGACTTTTACTACACATACATCTAAGAAAGCAATATTCTGTTGTACCATAAGTGGAAATCATTTATTACATGGCATGTTTACACCAACTCTAAAGAGAACCAAGCCAATTTCCAAAAGGAAAAAAAAAAAAAAGAGCGATTCAGTCATGCTGAAACTGTCAACAGACTTAAGACCTGGTGGTCAAATGAAACTATGGTTAATTTATGACATCTGAGTAAGCAATTCAAACCTAGGAGAAGAGTTCATAATCTAGTGCGTGGAATCTCAGGTGTTTTTTTTTTTTTTTTTTTTTTTGTTGACAAATTCCTGAGAGCAAGAGACTTGTTGATAATGAAATGAAAAAAATGTTGTCAAGCAAGTTACTGAGCTCTAGATTGCAAACCTTCCCTACCCTCGGTTCTGCTGCTCTTCCAGCCGAGGCACTAATGTGAAGGGACTTGAGCCTACCCCTGGTGGGCCACAAAGAGAATCAGTGATAATCCATGAAACATGCTTATCTCTGTGATTTAGGTTAGAGCTTGTGAGGTAAGATTTGCATTGCGGGTAGAAGGGTTTAGAGGCATTTATTAGATCCTTGTTACTCAGTAACCGTTCTGGCCCAAGTTATCAGGAAATCTTTGGAAGGAGGAGTAATGTTCAGGATAACTAGTTCTGTGTAGAAAAATCAGTTTCAGGGTATGATCAGTTTTGACCACTGACTGACAAAAAACAACAACAAAGAAAACCAGTGGCCACAGAACTTTTAACTACAAGGTTCCTTCTCTCAACTTATTAGTATAAATAACACCACCAGAGATAAAATTTGGCTGGAAAAAGAATTTTTTAAAAAAGAAAATGTATATTTATATATTTGAAGGAAGCGTAATACAGACAGGTGGGGATACGTAAGTCAAACGTATATGTCTTGTTATTCACTCTTGTTCTTCTTTGTTCTGAAATGTCCCAAGATAATGTCCCGCATGAAAAGGACAAAGCCATTTAATATGGAGTATAATAAACTTGATCACTTCCAAATTAAAGAAAAGCAGTCCATCAAACCCTGAATACTTCACCAGACACATCTGGTAAGATGAAATTAAAAACTGCTTTTTTTCATTATATATATGCTGTTAGTAAATCTAAATAAAGTAGTTTATAAAACCCCCAAACTCACTCAAATACAACAAAATTCAAATCTAATTCTTTGGGAATGCTTGTATAGACAAAAGCAATATCTAATTAACAATTAGTACACTTTGTATAAGGTGCAAAACAAGGACCTATGTGGAGAAAAGCTAAATTTTAATTTCCACCTAGCAGTTACTCTGAATACTTTATAGGTCAAATGTAATAACAGCATTTGCTTCTACTGCCCATTTTCAGCAATACACTGTTCTCTCTGGAGAAAGTGGTGTGTAAAGTCAAAACACTGCAGTGGAAAATAGTGGCACTGAAGTAGAAGCAAAAAAAAAAAAAAAGACAAAGTTTTGAAACAGGACTTACTGAAATTAACTTTGAAAGCCGAGGTAGCCCATTGGGATTGGCCTTACATGAGGGCTCTGTGGAGCAGTGCAATCAAAGTGAATCTCCTCAACAACATCATGTACACCCCAATATTCCCTTCACAAATGATAACTCCTGGCCTTCCCGATTTCCTTCCTTGTCTCCGATGCAGCGATGATGCTTCTCCTTGTTGTGTGGACGCTGTCTTCCAGCCTCCAGCTGCTGGTCTTCGGAACACTTAAGATTCATACAGTAGTTTAGCAGGCAGCATGGTTCCACTGCTTCACATTAATGCCAAATGCCAAGCTTGGAACAGAGCTATTTAGTATTCCCCAACCCACCCCAGCCCACCCCATAAACAAAACATGTCATTCAGTTTTCTGCTAACTCCTTCCTGTCTGTAGCAATTTATAATTTGCTTGAGAGTTTACATAGGTGGAAACACTTCCATATAATGGCCAAAGACTGCAGAGTGCAAATAAATTTTTTATGACTTAGAATAGCATCTGACTTAATAAGAAAATGACAGGGATTGAAAATGTCGGATTCTAAACAAGCAGACCACTTCAGATGCACATTTTTGTTCATAGTGTTCCATCACTATTTTTTTCCTCCAGCAGTTGTAAATGGCAGGAACTAGATGGGAGGAACTAGATGGGAATTATTTCAGCATGGCTTTGGGAACTCATGTAATAGAATTTATGAATAATTTCTCATTTTATGGGAAAAACACTGTCAGAAATTCAATGGTATAATTTATCCTTCAAAAAAGGTTTAGTCATTTGAGAGTTTTGGTCTGAATCTGGGAACTTAGCTAATTTTGGGACAAGAACCTGCATATCCAATGTGGCTGTGGGCCATTTTTTCTTCTGTGGCTGTGGGCCATTTTTTCTTCTGTGGCTGTGGGCCATTTTTTCTTCTGTGGTTGTGGGGCATTTTTCTTTTCCCAGTATCATATACAGTACCCAAACAAACAAAAACTTCAAGGATGTCTTACAGTATTTTTTTCTTTCACTCAGCTTCTTAGAACTGCAGTTTCAGTTATTATAATATACTCTACACACTTCAAAATTACATAGGAAATACCCAGAATAACTAAATAAATAAAAAAGGCTAAAGAAAACTGGAACAATACTACGTCTCCATCTGAGACGAAATCTTCCACTTCTAGCATTGCAGAGAAGGGCTAGGACAATTTTTTTCAAAAGATTTATATACAGGTTTGAATCCAGAAATTAAGGTTAAAAGCATAAATATTGATAATTTCAACTAAATTCAGAATGGTTTCAGAAAGATATGATACAACAATTTAGAATAAAACAAAGCAGAAGAGCATCGTATTTTGGTTTGCTTGAGATATACATAAGGTGCAACATTTTTCTTGAGGGTGCCGTGGGACAAATGTTAGTGTAGATGATGTTTGCTGGCAGATTAAATACACACCATAGCAATATGATTTTCCAAAATAAGAAAGAATGAGAAAAATGAAATGAAAATGATAATTGGGGGAGTGCTATATATTGGTCTGAAATATTTGTACTAACAAATGTTGTTACCTGAAAATACCAACACCCCCTTCTCCAGCAGATTCAGGGCATGAGAAGCACTATTACTGAAATAAAGACCACTCAGAGAAACGACAGGGCGTGTGCCTAAAGAACTATAAAGCTTTGCAGGATTTCTGCTACTCTCAGTGCCTAACCGCTTAAAAATTAAGCATTTCTACAAAAAGGTTTGTTTTAAAATATCTGAAAACAGTCATATTCAGGAAGTTGCCCTCCCACCCGCACCCCTGCCTAAGGGAAAAGCCACTGAGGTTTAGGAAAAGCAGATCAAGTAAGATATTAATCACATAGAAAAAAGTAATTTTTTGTTTTGCTTCTTTTTAAAAAAAGGTCCCATGAATGTACAGCAATCTCATAAGGGACTCTATTGAAATGTAGTCGGAGGACTGAAGTAGGGAGCTCTGGCAGAAATAGATCTATTCTAACGTGTTCTCTAGAGTAACAAGTTAGTACCATTGTCAAGATGCATGTTCTGCACCATACAATTTTTGTTGTTGGTTGTTTCTGGTTTTTAAAAGATTATTAATTATAATTTTAAAATCACTGCTAGCAAGTGGTCCAAAACTCCAACAGCCACCAACATCAGGACGCAGCAATTTTCAAACATTCACTTTTTTGTTTTGGAATTTAGAAAATATTAATAAAACAGCATCATAGTAAAAGTATGCTAAAATCTGGGGCTGTTCACTTGGTTTATTTCTATGTGAATGGGATTAAGCTATAACCACTGATTAGCCTTTTACTAATTCCTACTTCCTCCATCCTCATAATGAATATGCATTTTTGAGGACATTGCTTTGCTGCCCTCTTTTACCTGCTTTTGGGGAAAAAAAAAAAACCTTCTCTGTATTTTTCAATCTTGTTAGTATGTTGTACATATTTTCCAGCACCGAAACTGAAGTAATATCTACAACCATGAGAAGCTAAACCTAGTCAGTATTAATAGAGTCATTTTTTATATGGCTATTAGGTCAAATTACAATTAGAAAAAAAATCATCATTACAATTCAGTCAAGTATAAATAAGAAAGCTAGATAAAACCATGTAAACTGTCACCCTTTAGAGATCTAATTCAAAAGCTTCAAACTTGAACTAGCACTATCAAAACTCTGCCAGTTTGAAAACCTTTAAAAAATTATTGCTGGAATCTAATAATTAAAATTTGGTAGTTTGTGCTGTGATGCAAGAGTGGGGAAATACTTTGTGCTATGGAACAAATACCCTGTAAAATCTGTAGCCTCAGATTAATTTTGATTTATCACTTTGCATCTGTTGCTAGGAAACAAGACACTGTGAACGTCAGGTGGTTTAAGTCAATATGTTGAATGTTCTAAGCCAGTTAATCCACTTGGCACTGGCATATGTATGGTTGATTTTATGTTTAAAAGCAACAAACACAAAAAGGAAACAGAACCTTGCAGATGGATCTGCAACTGAGAGGCCCACCTCAGGCACACCTCCCTCGTCATTTACTCTATACCTCGTACTCAACACGAACTTGAAATGGCTCTAAAAACCTCCAGTGCCAACTAGGCTGTGCATAGCAATTGCAACCCGTCCAGTCTGTCTGTGGTGGATGTAAAAGGTCTGTAGCTCCAAGTCCACAAGAAGTGAGTGTCTTCCATGTGTTTAGAATAGTGAAGTAATACTAAGGTCACTTCTGAATAATATTTTTGTCTCTTTTGTTTGTTTGTATGAACGATCCATTGGTCACTTAGACCATTGTGTAAAAATAAAAGAATCCTCAAGGCATGAAAGCATCAGTAATCTGTAATCTGCAAGACTCTTCCCGTCTGGGAAAATATTTGCCACAATTTGCCCCAAGCAAATTCTTCTTGGTCACTCATGGCTAAGAAAAAAAATTCAGATTGTAAGAATTGTAAGTTTCTCTCTCTCTTTCTCGCTGTCTCTGTCTCTCTCTCTCTTTTTTTGCCAGCAAACTACCACTCTGGTGGCAAATATAAAAGTGCAGAATATATGGACCACGAGGCCGAGCATACACCGCTAACAATGGTACATCTGCCTGCCCACGCTGCTTGAGAGTCTCTGGAACAGGCTTTTTAATATTTATTCTACAATATAAATGTAGGTATAACCTATAATATAAACCATCTTAGAACTTAAATCTCCATGTACAAAAAAGACTAAGAATATCTAATAATAACTAGTGCAGTGCGTCAGTTTTTTTTTTGTTTGTTTTGTTTTGAAAGAATAACTAGGCAATATATGAAACTAGTTTCACACTCTCTAGTTGGTAAAAGAGATGCTGGATGAGCTACAGTAAAGGCAGTCTTTTACCAAGTTACCACCGTTTACCGTCAAAAGCCTTCAATGGAAAGCAAAGCTCCAGACTCATTCTGTTTCTGCTCAGTATCAGAAAGATGACAACACCCTCAAAGATTCTGGGTTCCGAAAGAACAGACTGGCCCAGGATGCTAACTTCTGCTTCAAGTGAATCTGGGCCGCGCTGGGCAACAAGCACTTGTGTGCAGTCTGTATTTTCCACCAATTGGACTCACAGGCATCGCTTGGTAAAGACAAGGCTAGGGTAGTAGGTAAAGCACAATGTTTTACAATTAAAGGGCGCTTCACTGGTCAGCGCAAGAAATAAGTACGGGAGCCTGCGGCATTTCTTTTGGCTGTCCATCATGGGTGAGTGGAGTTGACCTCTGACCTCTGTAAAACAAGAGGGGATAAAAATCACTTAATCAGGGTATATTAGAGATAGAAGATGATGACAGAAGCCTTTCCAATATCTCATTTAACAGCTATTGTTACTTATGTTGTTTAATTACACTGGATTTGTCCTTAAAATTTTTCTTTTTTTCCCCTTCCCATTTTTCCTAAGATTTTTTTTTTCATTTCAGTTCCCCTCATACAGTTCAACAGCATGCTCTTTGGCCCCGAACAACCAATCACTTCCATTTTTAGAGATGAAATCTGAAGCATCCACAGATTTGGGGAAACTTCCTAAGAAATGGAAAACTTTCAATCAAGAACTAAGATCCTGGGACAACCTTCTTCTTGATCCACTGTTATTAAAAACAACAGAGTCCTTTCCTTGCCTTGCCCAAAAAGAAAATCTCCCTATAATGATTGGTAATCCCTAACCTTATTTCTTAAAATATATAATGCACCCAATTTAAAATTTAAGGCCAGCCAGGGATGGTGGTGTTCGTCTATAATCCTAGCTACTGAGGAGGCTGAGAAAGGAGGATTGCAAGTCTGAAGCCAGCCTCGGCAACTTAGCAAGAGCCTGTTTCAAAATAAAAATGTAAATGGGGCTGGGAATATAGCTCAAAGATGGGGCATTTGCCTAGCCTGTGTGAGGTCTTGGGTTTAATCCCAGTACTGCAAAAAACCAACCAACCAACCAAGACCAAAACTGAAAACTACAGGTCAACAAAAGAAATGTCTCCTTTTGTATAATTAGTAATAAATAATACAATTTACTTCACAGTTATGAGAAAACTGTTCAAAATCCTTGGCAATTACTACAAAGACAGGCCTGGGCACCTCCCTGACATGTGCCTACTAAGCCTCACCAATGCACACTCAGTGCTCTGTCCCTACACTGGTCTGTGGTACACTTGTGTGGAAAAGAGGTGAAATAGCAGCAATGTTTCATTGTTTTGGCCTTTCAATACAGTATTCTCCAGAGTTCACAGAACAAAAGGGATTAAAGGGTCAGGTAATATCTGCCCCATAACTATACCCAAGTGTCTCTTGATGTACAAAAAGAAAAACAATTGGATAAATTAATAGTCACTGAATAGTGCAAGATATTTAGGATTCTAGAAAAATAAAACAGGTTAGAATCAAACCTCTGGATTAATCTGTTCATTCATGTGTATCTGCTGCAAGCACCAACTGTTCAATATTCAGGAAAGGTGAAATGCTATTTTATACCTTTATGATTATTTTATATTAAAAGATACAAAAGAATTTAATAAGTATTAGAAAAGAAAAACAGTGAAAAATGAAAAGTATAATGTGAAAGAAAAAACAAGAGGTGGACAGAAATTGGGGTGAAAGTCCAGCTTAAAAAATGGACAAAGGAGAGGAGTTACAAGTGTGACAGCGAGCAACTAATGGACAAATCTAGTCCTAGATGAAGGTCAGTGGGGTTCTTCATGACCTGCATTACCAGCGCCTGCTTAGGCTCGAGTTCAAAGACCTCAGTTCAAATCCTGTCTCAGGCAAAGATTAGCTGTCTGCTCTTGACAACTTAATCAATCATCTGTGCCATCATTTAAACAGGACTAAAAAGACCCACCTGAGAGAGCTAAAGGATTATACTTAATGAATGTTCTTTCTTAAAAACTGCTAGCACATAAAGCTTTTTTTTTTGAATTTTTTTTTTATGTGGGTACTGGGAGTCGACCTCAGGACCTCACACTTGCCAGCAAGTGCTTGTGCCACTGAGTGATATCACCGGCCCTTTTTTTTCCTTTATGTGGGTACCGGAAGTCAAACTCAGGACCTCCTGCTTGCCAGGCAGGCACTTATGCCGCTGAGCTATCTCACCAGCCCCATAAAGCTCCTCTTAACAAAGATTTGTTCCAACTTCCTATTTCCTGCATTTGTAAAACTGTCTCCAGAATCTCGACATAGATTTAGATTAGATCTTATGTTAGATTTTCCAAATACATTACTTGCACTCTTGCACCTAGTTACTCTTAATTCCACAGGTTACCCTCTAAATCAACAACCTAGGTGATGCTTATATAATGATTAAATGGGGTACAATTGAGGTACAACTGCATTAAGCCCAGTAGGTCTGCTTTAACGAGTAAGGGCTACATTTACAATGAAAGCTCCCCAGAGTGATCTGTGGTACTAGATAGTAAGAATACTAACCATTTGTTAGATTGATGGGAAAATTCTAGTTTCAATATTGTCTGTCCAATGGGAAATAAAGAAAGTAATCTTTTCATACATCATTTTTTCTATGCCTGTTACCTAACTTAGGTAGTCACACTTCAAGAACTATTTTATTTCTTCACTTACTTCACTCATTCTTTTGTTCCTGTTTCATCTTATTCACTGATTTAACAGGCACTGTGTAAGCAAGCTGGGACATGAAGAATAAAACCACTGCTTTACTTTCAAAATACACAGGAAAGAGACAGATGCATCAACAAATAATTACTGCCCAGTGTGGCAGCTGGTCTCAGAGAAGTTAAGTACACACAGCCTGGGGCAGCAGGAGGAGCAAGACTGAGAAAAGAGGACCAGGCCTCAGGGCTGGGAGGAGCAGCAGCAGTTCACCTGAGAAGATGACGCATAAAGGCAAGAACTTCATCTGGAGAGGACTGTGTGCTTGTGCAGGACTGAGGGCTAGGGAAGTGTGGAGGGGCAGCAAGCAAGGAGATGGGAATGGAAAGGCTTGCTTCTGTTTTCTGCTGTTGCAAACTGGGAGTCAAGGAAGGCTGATTACCAGAACGAAGATGTGACCACAGTCACGTTTACAGAATGCAAGGGGGCAGTGAGAGGCACTCTGTGGTGGCCTTTCAGAGCCTGTATTAAGATCCTCCTCTGAATTCTTACACTACCTCTTATTTCCACAATTCACAGTAACATTCAAGGAGCTATTCTAAATTTTCTTTTCATGTCATGTGTTTGTCTTCTACACTCTACCGTAAAAAACGCCACAAGTGGAGAAGTACTTGTGTATTATCTTCCTCAGAGGCTCTGGCAGACTTTAACAATGTCTGTCAGCATTCACTTGCTCATAGGAACTTGCAGGGTACACGTGAAAAGGAATTTGACTTCTTGGGATATCTAGAGGGTATTTGTGAGGAAGCGCTGGAACTGTAACATGACGAGTAACAAGCAAGAAATAAAGCTCACACTGAGGCCTCTAGGTTACCTGTGAGAAAGGAGCAGGAAGCCCTACAGGTGGCTCATGAGTTGTGCAAGGCTTCATGTGCTTTTACATGAGTAGAGTCTAAGAAAGTCACTCCTAGGCAATCCACTTTGAATAAAAATATAAAATACCCAAATTTACAAATGGCCCATTTTGCTTCCCAAGGGATCCATCATATAGCAGAACATCCAATTATATACTTAGAACTTAATATACTTTCTGTGGGGCTTCACTGAGTTCAAAGAGTTTTCACAACTATGATCTCATCTGATCCTTACAACTTTGTGACTTTTTAGGGATATCGTTATGCTTAATGGAAGATGAGAAAACTGAGGTACAGAGAAATAAATTACTTTGCAACATATCACAGAGAATTGATGGAAAAAAAAAAAAATCCAGGCCTTCTGCCTGCCATGAGTCAGATATCAAGAAACTTCTTCCCCTGAACCACACTGTTCTGACAGCTGGTGCCACCATGCCACAAGCACCATCCTCAGTTGGATGCGTTCCTCACACGTGAGCACTGGGATGTCACAGTCATCCCACATAACATCTCTATGAAATGAGTGCCACCTACTTTTTTTATAAAAGAAAAAGCTGAGGGTAGAGAAGTTAATGACACTGCTCAAGATATTTGATTTTCAGGTGATCTAGGAGTTAAACCCATCTGATATCACACTTAATGGTTAGAGAATGGTGCCTCATTACTATCAGGTGTTTTTTTTTTAATGAAAATCAAGATTAGCCGTAAGATAATATATTAAAAAAAATAAGTACAATAAAAGACCTAGCTGGCTATATTCCCTTAAATTTTCCCACACTGTTAAATCAGCATTTAAACTTTTATAACATCTCATATAAATAATAACCCTGAACAAAGTCTGAGCCCCAATACATTAAGAAAAATGCCAAAAGTCATGTCAGAAAGATTGGTATGATTTCTGCATTGCTTTCACCATCCATGTTCCGCCACTAACCTGTGCACATTTTCCATGGCTGCCACTTCGGCCAGTGCAGCGAGGCTAAAGAATGCAGATACAGCAGGCATTTCTGGAGTACTGCTCCGCATTTCCTCCACCTCAGTGGTGTGTGCACATTCTTCACTGCAGTCCGTCTCGCTCGCTTTAGGGAGACTCCTCTGCATTTGCTCCTTTGGTTTGTCATCTTTAACAGAAGAGAAATCCATCACAAGAGGATCACCCTGCTCTCCAGGGAAGGAATGCTGAGAAAACCCTATGTCAGACAATGTGAAAAGAGCTAGCATTCTTCACTGTGCTCTTCTGCTGTCCATCAAATACTAAGGCTTTTACAGAAAGTCTTCTTCTATAATAACAAAGCATTTTTACTAAGCTCAATTGCAACCTGCAACCATGGTCAGCAGTGTGCCCTGGAGCTGAGCCAAGGAGAAGCTGCGTGTTATCCAAGGTCAAAGAAAAGGTCAGTCTTGGAGGAAGAAGTAAAAATAAGCCTTGGCCAAAATAAAACCCAAGGTACTTCTGCAGGTGGGCCCTCACAAACCCAAATGACATTTCTCATGAATTTTTATGAAGCTGTGGCAGGCCCTACTATAGCAACATGGACATGTTGTATTCTGTGATACGAACATGTGGGATGGGCTGGTCATCAGATTACCGAAGCTTAATGTAATCCCATGTTGTTTTGTTCTGAAGATCTACTTGGCAAGAAGACAAAGGGCCCTCTGGTATTTATGAAGAGGTGAATGAAATGCTACGTAAATATACCTGCTGGAAATGAGAATACTTTCTTTGCTATTCAGACATTAAGTGAAGGGAGAATTCTTATCATGGGTTTTAAAATATTTTAAATATAGAAAACAAGTGATAAAAGATGTGAACGTCATATATTGGGACATAAAAGTGGTACAGTGCTTTCCTACATAGAATGAATATTTTCTAGAATATTTAATTCTTACTGCAAGTGGACATGAATGAGAATATAAATGAACAAGGATATGACAGTCTACAAAATGAAAATTAAAGAACAGAATCCAGATTGGAAAGGAAAGGAGGGAGGGGCCTGCTGAATTAAACAAAAGGACATCAAGATTTGAGTCCTCATGCTACTTCTACTTAGTTGAACTGTACCCAGACACAAAATTCCTCTTGAGTTTCATCTCTTATATAATGGTACAATTCAGGGTCTTTAATATGTTTTATGGTTCTAGCTACATATGCAAAATACGAGAAAAAGTACACAAAATTAACTGTCTTCTAACTCGGCAAACAACCATCTCCTATGAACATTTGAATTAACCTAAATCATATAAAATTAAATGCTGGAGGTGCTGAAAGGTAACAGCTAATGCCCATCTGGTATAGCACCCCAAGATGTTTTTGGGGGAATGCTTAGTATCACTCACCGCCCAATCTCTTACATAGGGTTCTTAGGGTAATTCTGTCATGAAGAAAGCCCACTGGAAACAATAAGCAGGCTACAACTCATGACTGAAAATGGAGAAATTTACTTTTTGGTTAAATTAGAGCAGAGAACTCAAGAATTCAGACACATTCTTGGGCTCCCAAGGTAGCAGTTTGTATCAGCTTTGTAAAAAGTGCTGGATGCATTTTAAGGTTCCTTAATCCGCTGCTCTCAATACCTGATCATCTAGTTTATAATGGCATGAACAGCAAACCATGGAGTAACAAATCTATCAAGCATCTTTAAAAGTCTGGGCTCTTCTGGAAATGAACTTAATCAAGACTGTTTTGTGCATACTGAGAAAAAGAAGCTGAGGATTCTAAAATTATATTTCCTTTCTAGAAATTCAGATATGCTCTTCGAAAAATATCCATGATTTTAAAACATGGAAGAAACCATGTTTGGAAGTCTCTAGAAAGCTACAGAACAGACCCACTGTTGAATGAGGAACACAGTCAGCTTGCAATCATTCACTGGTCAACATGGCCATGATGGTCACCTGCTTGCTCTGGTGATCTCTGCCTAAGGCTCCCTCTTCTTACCCAAAGTACCTCCTGCTGGTGATACCCGGCCATCTGCTGTCCTGACAAGGTGTGTGATCTTGGTTTTCCTCGCTTTTCTCTTTTGGCTGCCCACCAAAGGTTCTTGCGTTGTTGGTTCTGGAGTGTTGGGAATGGATAGGGCATTTTTAACCTTATAAGCAGGCTCTGTGGTGTTTTTGTCTTCTGAAAATATGGCTGAAATAGGACAAACCATATATAATTACACACAAAAACACAGGTACCAACATTGCTTTTGGAAGGAAACATTTCTATATGACCCATGTGAATGGATAATATACATTCAGAATTTTCAAAATATTGATGGAAATGTGAAATGAAATGTTCCCATAATTTTCTAACTACTTATCTGTATTTGCTTTGGTAAATTATGTACAGAGGATTAATATTCTCTCTCTCTTTCAACATTTCCTGTCTTTGGATATTGTGGGTTGGTGGGGAGAATAATGAACATAAATTTGAGTGAACTACTATATACCCCAACAGACCACACAAGTCCTCGTTGCAACCAGGGTCCTTGTCTAAGAACTTTTTGGCCAGTCAATCTGGTCAATCTGGACAGGATGGTAAAAAGAAGCTTCTTTTCTTCTAGAATACTGAGATTAAATACTGCTTCTTAAATTTACATTGCTTATAGGGACATCTGCTTTCAAGCACCAGACTGGACTGATCAGAAAGGAAATTATGAGGCCTGACTTTCTTGTATGCATTATGACTGCTCAGTAAGGACAGACCCAACATTGGTGAAGTCAGCACACACATGAAACTCCCATTCACTGAATTCTGGAACAAGGTAAATGTGCTTAGTGAGAGAACTTAATGAAGTTTTACATGTTGGCATGACTCACAGATAAAGTAGTTTTATGTAGCCTAATTACAAAACCAATCAATTATTTAATAGCATACTTTTTTTTTTTTTTGGGTTTTTTGAGACAGGGTTTTGCTATGCAGTTCAGTCTGGCCTTGAAATCATGGTGATCCTCCTGCCTCAGCCTCCCGAATGCTAGGATTACAGGAGTGTACCACCACACCTGGCCAATAGCACACTCTTTTATCCTGAGTTACTTCATCAAGAGTAAGGTACTTGCCATTAATAGTTTTATGTCTGGTTTAAATATAGTGGGAATGTTTCTGTCTTATATACTTATTTCCTTAGGATTTCATCCTCTCACCTCTTTAATTTAAAAGTAAGAAAACTACATAGTTATGAGTTTAATATACATTCATAAGGATATACATGTAGTCAACTTTCATGATAGAGACCCCCCTCCCCCAACTGGCCGAAGGGTTTTAGGCAGGGAAAAGAAGCATTTTTATATATTTTTTTCATTCTTTTAGGACAGGC
The DNA here is from genome assembly GCA_028451465.1 of Erethizon dorsatum. Lineage (NCBI taxonomy): Eukaryota > Metazoa > Chordata > Mammalia > Rodentia > Erethizontidae > Erethizon > Erethizon dorsatum. Next base: position 73,865,548 of record CM051831.1, read on the forward strand.
ATAGAAATTATTTTTGACAAAGAAGAGGGGCATGTAGATAGGAAAATCAAAGTCTGACACGACAAACTCCAAGCAAACTAAACCTGAAGGATAACTGAAGATACTTATCTCAAGGTGGATCTGAAGGTAGACACTGGCTATACATATAAAGCTAAAACAAGACGAGAACAAAACAGAGCAACAATAACTAAGGGTGTGAAAAATATGGCTTTTGGTATAAATACTTGTGTATGCCTCATTTGAAATTTCTAATCTCTTTAATGGGCTTAGGTGTGTACACAGGAAAGAAGGGCTATGAATTAATATTTTGCTCTGGAAATCATGGCACCATGTCTTTGAAAGATCCCTGAAAAGAAAAGGTTGGTTACAGACTTCACATCCTAAAATAAGTGGGAAACAATTTCAATTTTATAAAAAGAAAGTATGGAATACAGAAATCACACCATGATTTGTGGCTTAGCTTTATCTCAGTATTGCATAACAGATGGTTGTGTGGAGACAGACTTAAGATAATAATTATTTAAAAAAAAAACCCTACTATTTGGCAATGTGTCTAGATATCATTTTTAAGTAAGTAATCAAAATCAGGAAAAAGACTTGCTTTACGTTATAGATTTATGTCCAGGTCAGACAGATCTACCACAATGATGAAGTAATTTTGGTAATGTCATTTACTTAGTCTTACAACATTTATTGTTTGATATTTAGCTTAACACAGGCCAGAGGTAGCATATATTAAATTTTTTAAAATTTGAAATTCAATATTAAAGCTTCAAGTAAAATAAAAGACAATTTGGTTAGGAACATTCCAAAGAAATTTCACAACTCTATTAGCCTTAAAATTCAAAGCGTCCTACAAACCTAAAGGAGTCAAAATCTGAATTTATGATGAGTATTAAATAACTTTTATTGCATATTCAGAAGCTTCAACATTTCTAGTTTCTTTTCCAGATCAAACAGTTGTCTCCTCTGATTACAGAGGCAGTCTTGTTAAGTACCTGAGTATGGTTACTGTACATATTATAGATCCCTATTCCAAAAAGAATATTAACCTTTCCTCTTTTCTGTTTCCTTTTCCCAGAAGAGTCCACAACAGTGGAGGAAGAGTATAGCAGGGTTCTGAAGCTGAAGGGTATTACATCAAAAAAATTATTTTATGGAAAAAACAGACAAGGAAGTAAAAGAAAAGGCATGAATACCAGAAAAGGCAAAGCAGGTTGGGAAAGATGCCTATTTCTACACAGGGACTATGGGGTAATGAAAATAACAGTTATGGAGAGACTGGGATTCTACTCTTAACTTTACAATTTATTAACTTTAGGACTACAGGTCTCAATTTCTTCATGTAAAAATGGAGATTGAATTAATTAGCTCTAACGGCATCATTCAGCCCCCAAAAGTCAGTTTTGCCACATAAGTCAATCCTCCTGGCCAGGGAAAAGCAAGCCTCCAGTCAGGTCCAGAGTCCCGTGGCTGGGGAACGTTATTCCCTTAACCAGCACTGTGTTTGTTTTGTTTTAATTGGTGAGCTTTCAAATAATTTCATTTCTATTCAGTGTTTGTTCCTGTTCTAGTTTATTCCTGATGAAATGGTAAAGACACAATAAGAAAACCGCAGCACAGCAGAGAAGGATGTAAACGGCAGGTACATTTCAGACCCAGAGGCAGCCTCGGACTCGGGAAAACTCATCAGCAGACAAGGTGCCAGGCGCCAGGTGCCAGGACAGAAGATATAAATACAACCAAGTCAAAGACATCGGTATGTTGGGACTCAATAAAGGACAGAATCAGGTTGCAGGCCACATGGAAGAGACAAAAAAGAATACACTGGAAGTACTCATAAGTCATCCCAAGAGAGGTGATGCCACTTACCCAAAGGAAGTCTCATCTAACCTAGTATGATTCACATTTGAAAAAGGTAAGAAATATGACCCTGCTAGAGTATGGAAAAAGAGCTAAGGGTCCTGCTCCATGCTTTGCCCCAGAAGTTAACCCCAGAGCTCACTGTCTTATTAGGTGGCCTAGGACAGTCTCTAGGGTCAGTCCCCAGGAGGAACCTTCTAAAACTAAGAACTGGGGTAGGCACGTCAGGCTGAGTTGTCTTGTGGGAAAGCCGCTGTCTGTGACAAAGCAGCAGATCTGAGTGTAACGGCAATGCCAAAGCAAACAGAAGGCTAGGTGGTGTGAGACAGGAGGTGAAAAACCTCTCTCTCAATGGAAATGTGAGAAAAGTTTTGTCATCCAAAAGCTAATTAGTCATTTCTCTTTTGCCTTTAAATTGAACACACAAAACTACCCAAGCACTGTGCAACGAGCCCACGGGGCTACTTTTTACATTCAACAATCACCATAACACATTTGGAGCCTATCACCTGAGGGTGATAATGTGTGCTCACTCCCGGAGCTACATTAGGAATGTGGCAATGAGAGACTGACTTGTTTTCCAAACTCTACTCCCAGAACGTAGAGTAAATTTTGGTAAGGGAAGCAGCAGTGCACTTAGAATGTACCCTAGGAGGCCACTAGAATCATGACTTTACTTTTTAACTGGGGGGGTTCAAACGTGCACTGAAATTGTTACAGCCAGATCTGAAATCTCACTGCCTTTGATTGGTCTCTCACGAGCTAAAACAGCCAGCGGTCAGATGCTAAACAGAACAAAGGAAAAGGAATCAAAATGAGCCTTATCTATGGTCCTGGGACATTTTGCTGAAGTTATAAACCAATTATTTCAAACTTGAGAAGAGACCAAGCTAGACTGGGCACTATGGATCATGTTTGAAAATCAAACATATAAATCAGTCTCCCAGTCAGCCTCCATGATCACATTTATATATTGAAACAAACAAACAAAAATTATTTAATGGAGATGCCTACTCTGAGGTTTTTAGCCTTTTTTTTTGGTAAGATACCATTTATATTTTCAACATTTAAACCAAATGAAAGCGAAAAATCTGAGAGATTTGAAAACTGTATCGACCAAAGAGATTCAGTGGTGAGAATTTTGTTTTCTTCCCTTTTGCTTGTATTGATCAGGCTTCAATTCCTTTCCATGTGTTTGGGGTTAGTAAGTGCTCCTTAATTCAACAGGGCTCACATTAGGATGAAATTAAAACACACATATACACACAAACATACATATATATGAAAGCCTTTTTTGTAAACTGTAAAATGATATTAAATATTATCATGACATCATCATTAATAATGTGATTAGAAACACTTAGCTTAAACATGAGCATATGATACCATATCACACATATCAGCTTAGCAGAAAAAGTTTTACCTTTAATCCTAGGCCATAGGGAATCTTAAAGTTTTAGGAAGTGGTTTCACCATTTTGAATTTTGAAAGCACAGGGAAAAACGTTTGAAACAAATAAAAAGCTTAGAATTTAAACTTCAGATGTATTGCTAAACATCTAAAGATTTCTGATACTTTTGGGGAAAAAAGAAATGCAAAGTCATTTATAGACAGGGCGTTGTAGGGAAGGCATGGTGAACTTTAAATCATCCACTTTAACAGAAGTAGGAATAGCTGCACAGTCTCGGTTTAATCAACATTTCTATTACAAACAATAGCTACAAACAATTCCTATCTAACCTTTGTGAAGGACTGCTTATACATGTTAAAATTATTCTGTATTATGTTTCATTTTCTGTCCCTGTGGATTTATACTCTCCAGGCAAAGTTTTCATAAGCAGTAATATGGCCACGGGTGAGAAAGAGGATGCAGTGAGCAGCCTAGTGAGCAGCCTAGATAATTTACTGAATGTACAGTTACCACCTGAACAAGTAAATGTTGGGGATGGTAAGAAAATAAATAAAGGAGGTCACTTTAAATTACTAGTAATTTTCTGATACTCATATTGATTCCTTTTTATCTTGGCCACCTAAAATGAGTTTATACTCTAAATAAAGGCCATGCATTTTCCAGTACATCTTCTCCAAAGTTTTGTTCCAGATGCATTAATAATAGTTGTAATTAAATATCACCAATAATAATTCTATTTCTATTAAACTTCTAGGACTACCTTTAAGACGCAAACATGATTTACTTTTCTTCTGCCCAAAGGCAGAGAATTTGGGCTGCAGAATATGGTGTTCCTAGTAGTACATAACCCGCTCAAAGTTACCACAGTAACAACATCGTCAAGTGCTAGCGGGGAAATGGAATTTTCGATTTATGTATTATTCCAACTCATCATTCAATCAATCCCTGAACAAATGAGCCACACATGCACTTATCACAAATGTGGAGAGTAAATCCTAGTGAGGTTAAACAATTTATCCCACTGAAAAATGCTAATTAGTGGCAGATCTGAGAACCCAGATCTTCTAATTCGTAGGTAAGTGCTCTTTCTATCACACTGCACATGTTCTGGCTTTCAGTGTTTAAAAACCAAAAAGTATTTAGAGTGATGTCATTTCAAGTAGGTGATGTGGTCTTAAGTCCCTTTAGATTTCTCTGACAATTCATCAGTTATCAAACCTGTGCAGAGTGTGTTTTTAAAATACACAAGTGCTAATATTTCAATTTGGGAGTGTTAGGATTTAATGTTGGGAACACCACAATTCAAATTTTGTTTTTCTTGCACTTAGGCAGAAATAATATGCCACAGAGGTTGTGAATGTGAAATAGCAGGTTGGAAAACAGACATACTCTTTGGCATTTTCTGTAAAAGTAAAAACATACTGCTGGTATTTTCTGTAAAAATAAAACCATGTAAACATAGATGTGGCTGATATGAACTGTGCCACATATGATTAATATTAATTTAAAACTATTTTTGATAACTGTCATAAAAATATGTATATTTCTGATAAGTAACTTGGACCAAATGTATACTTTTTTTTCCTTCTTTCCAGTAAAGAAAGAAGAGTGTATTTGAGAGACAAAAGATGTGGAATTGGTCATTAAGTTTTCTTTCTGGTTGTAAGTAAATCAAGGGGGTCCAAACCGGATGAATGCTAAGATCGCTTTTAGTTTTCAAATGAAGTACCTTCCGATTAAGCGCTATGAAAATGTTCAAGTCTTTTAAGATATCTACAATGAAAAAGAAGGAATCAATGGGAAGAAAGGAAGGAAGGCCCCTTAACTCTCAGAGAAGGTAGCACTCACTATGGTTAAATGTTTAATAGTAATTAAAGCCACAAATAAATATGGCTATGGAAAACCTCAAAATAAAATCTGCTTTCAAACCTTAAACATAACTGGTTAATATGGATTTTTCTTTTGCTTTAAGTATGTCTGAAGGGCCCTCAATTTTAACATAGAGGTACTGAGAAATGGGCAGCAGAAAACACTGAGGTCAGAAATCACCTCTGCAGGCCTGCCTGGGCCCAGCAGATCAGTGGACCTCTGTGTACCCTCTCCAACTCGCACGAACGGAGGCATCTGCTTGGGACAATGCAACTGCGATGCTAAGACATGTTTAGTTATGAAAAACTTAAATATATCACTAATGTGATTCAAGGGTTAATATGTATCTTCCTTCAACAAATTAAAATCAATGTGGCACTCTATCTCACCTGTGGCAGGAGCCCTCAAAACACTAGTTTTGATTGGATCAAAAACAACCTAATTATGAACACACAATTTTAATACTATTGATTGACCCTACATAAATTTTGCCTTTTATAAACAATAAATATATTGCTCCTTTTTACCTTCTGTAGGGTGAATGGCATCCAAGAACAGTTGCCTGTTTGACCATTTATCCCCACTTCCTAAAAATAATGACAGAAAAGGAAAGTGAAACTCTGTAAGTGTAGACACAAAAACAAGATAATATACAAAATAATTTAAATGTGAAATATCATATAAATAAAACAATTTTATTTCAATTATTTTATTCTCAAAATTGCATTTGCCAACCAAAGTAAAGATGCTATACAGGAAATGGAAAAAAATAAATTTTTGTCTTTTATAAAATATTCTGTTGGGATAATTTCTGTGACTTTAGTCAAGATAATTTGTTTTTGTTTTGTCTTTTCTTGAGACATTGTTTCACTATGCAGTTCAGGCTGGCCTTAAACTCACTTTGTAGCCCAGGCTGGCCTCGAACTCGTAGTGATCCTCCTGCCTCAGCCTCCCGAGTGCTGGGATTACAGGTGTGTGCCACCACACCTGGTTTTAGTCAAGACAATTTGAAGATCAGTAAAAAGGAAATGACAAAAGCTAACATTTTACCTAAAGAATAATGCTCCTTTACTTGAAATAGAGGAAAAAATAATATTGACATATTAAAAAAGAAGCTAAAGTGGAGGTGAAAGCCCAAATTAAAGGTTACATACAAGAACACACAGACACATACGCCTACATATAGAAAGCAGTTACATTTAAAGCCTCATTCAAGAAACATGAACTGTTTTATATCTGGCCATGCAAGTAGGATGCAAATGGGCATCAAATGAATAGGTTTATGGTAGTCGCGACACTGACATGCAAGGAGACGCTAAAGAAAGCTCAACCTCCAGGACACATGGCTATACTAGCAAGATTTCTTTTTTATGTGAAAGAATAGGAGTCCTGAACTATGAGAAGAAAGAGACCTTAAGATGAGCCCCAAAGAGGTTCAACACCCATCAAGATCGTAACAATGAGAGATGCTCAGAGTAAAGGAGGGGTAGAGTGCAAAAGATTCGAATGCCCACTGAAAATACCAGTTATGTGACGAGAGAAGGTAGGCAGGAGAGTCCAACCAACAATGAAGTATACAGATGGGTGGAAAAGAGGTGAGTTACAACTCAGTAGAACAAAAAAGTCCATAAGAATCCCCAAGTGTCAAAGAAAGTACAGAAATGGTGGGACTTTCACATGAATATGAAACTGGTAAGATTTCAGGAAGTTGAAAAATGTAGCCATGATATGAAGGGCTGCAAAATATGAGAAAAACAAGAATAGCCAAAGAAAATAAATGCATAAAAGGTCCAGAAGATTAAATTACAAAATGCATGAAAATGTAGATAAGAAGCCATTATAGGGTTCGTATGGAACTCTGGACACGTGTGGGTTTGAGTAGGAATCCAAGTGAAGGAGATTTGCAGTTAGCTGCAGAGTCCAGAAAGGATGAAACTGCTCACATCAAGAGCTGATGGCACTGAAGCAAGCACAGGCGAGGAAAAGGCAAAGGCAGTGCATGGAAGCGTCACTCAAAGACGAGTTCGCAATGGAGGTGACCAAGAAACCTTAATGGAGGATGGAAGGCACCAATACCTTTTTCTGGAACATTAGGCTTCTCCTTTTTGTGCTTATATTTGCTGACAATTTTGTGGAATAAGTTCTTTTTCTGAGACGGGAAAGGACCTACAGACAATATTAATATAAATATTTTAAATTTCCAATGTTTCACAAAATAATGTGTTTTTAAGCAATTACACTCTCCTCCCTCCTGGGAATAAGTAAATATTGAATTGCAAGGAATGTCATCTTGCATCTTCACTCATCTAGCTGGTGCTCAGCCCCTTTCTTTAAGCTATTTTAAATCCAAGAATATTCTCCTTGGAAATGTATTGGGTAGAGGCCTCATTAGGACTGGGACTCCTTGGCAGAAACTGCAGTTTTAGTGAGTAAAAACAGACCGCAACCAATAACGGCAGAGTGGCAATCGTGTGTAATGGACAAAAGGTTTCACTTTAGACTCCTAAATACCATGAAGCAATGGATGGCAATGTGCACTTTATCTCTCCTAAGACTGTGACTTTCACAGCAAGAACAGCACTTTCAGGATGACCGCTGACCTGACGGCATAGTTTTCTGGCCTTTTCTGAGGCTACTGTAGGTAGATAAAAGTGATTTTTAAAACAGAAAAACAGTCGCTAAAAAACTTTTTTTTCGGGTAGGAGGGGTAGACATCTCAGATTCTATCTCACTTGTCTGAAATGAAAACACAATAGAGGTTTTTCAGTTAATCAGAAATACCCACAATAGTGTTTACCTCCCCAAAGCAGGTTGCTTCCTACACTTTGTGGATATTCCTATGTGAATAATGTTACGTTGTAGAGTGTTTCCTCATCTGTAAATGGGGATCACCGCAGTGCCTAACTCACAGGGCTGGTGTGGCAATTACAAGTTAGGCACAACACACTGTGTCCTGCTGCACCTCCTATCTACCAGCCTCAGCACTGTAGTTGGCCTTGTGGCAATGAGCTGGCCCCACCCTCCTCTCTAGTGAGCTGTTCCATCCATGTTACAAACATATTATTTCTCCCAAATTCAAAGAAAAGCTTCTGTGCAAACTTCCCTCGTCAGTCACTGCCCCAATTTTTTGTTTCCCCCATAGCAACTCTCCTTACAAGGGTTGCCTATACTCACTGTCCATGATTTCTTTCCTTCCACCCAACCACCCAAGAAAACCTGCTCTTCTGATCAGACTTGATGCTGGGAAGGCCAGTGGTGGAGCCTCCCTCTGCTGGGCTGTATCCGCAGCTTCTGACAGGGCTGTCTACTTCAGCCACACCATCTACCTTGAATGCTTCGTAAACTGGGATTGTAGAACGTTGTCTTGTTTCTTCTCTTCCCTCACTGATCTTTCCCTCTCTGTCTTCTCTGCTTCCTCCTCTTCCCCGATGTCTTAATTTTGTAACGCCCTGGACTCAGTGGTTGTCTTCTTTTCACTTCTCTGGTGATTACTCCTAATCTCAAAGTTTAAATAACAGCTATGAACTGATGGCTCCAAGTTCATCACATCATCCAGACCCCTTCTAATCCATATTTGAAAAGAGAGCAAAATAAAAGACAGAAAATGGGCAATAGGGAGCTAGAACTTTTGCAAAAGGGGACCAAAAGATGCGGGGGGGATACAGAAAGAATTAAGATGCTTTATATACATGTTTCTACTCCCCACAATGAATGTCACCATTATGTACTACAAACGTGTACTAATAAATCATTAAAAAAAAAAAAGCCAGCAAGTTTACAATATCTTACAAGGGCCTCTATGATTCAGTCCCATTATGACTGAACTTCATTGCCTTCTTCACTTCTCTCTAGCTGCTCTGGCCTCCTGGCTGTGCCCAGCACATACAGCCTCACTCCTGCTTTAGGACCTCCATGTCTGCTGTGCCCTCTGCACAATGTTCTTCCCATCTCCCAACAGCTTCGGGGCTAACTGCCTCAACTCCTTTGAGGCTTTCCTCAAGTGTCTCCAGAGCATGCTATGAGCGCTGCAGCTCAACCCCATGTCTATCACTTGTCATCTCCCTATTTCTTACAACCTATTATTTTAACTGATTAGAAAGTTTTTACATTCAGGGATATCTGCAATAATCACTAATTTTTAGAACATTTCATCACCTCAAAAAATACATTCCACACCTTTTAGTTACTACCACTATTATACCTGTTGCATTCCTCCTGTCCCTAAACAATCACGAATCCACTATCTCTATAGATTTGCCCATTAAGGACATTTCATGTAAGTGAAACCATATAAGTGGTTTTTGACTTTCTTGATTTAGCATGTTTTCAAGGCCTATCCATGCTGTGTAGTATACAGCACGATATACAGTATTTTACTATAAGGATGTAACACATTTTGTTTATCCACTCAACAGCTGATGGACATTTGGATTGCTTCCACTTTTTGGCTATTACAAATAATGCTTTTATCAACATTCAAATACAGGCTTTTGTGCGGATGTATGTGTTCCCCTGAAGAATATGGTACCTCTTATGTTTAACCTTATGAAGAATAATCAGACTACTTAATAAAGCAGCACCTTCTTACAATCTTACATTGTTATGTTCTTACTAACAATGTATAAGGGTTTCAGTTTCTCCACATCCTCACTAACATTTGTCATTACCTCTTTGATTACTGCCATTTGAAGGATGTGAAACTGTGTCTTTCTCACTGGAGTTTTGATCTGCATTTCTCTGACAGCTGATGATGTCAAGCATCTTTTTAATGTATTTATTGGCTCTTCATGTATCTTCTTTGGAGAAAATGCTTACTGAGATCACTTGTGCATTTAAAATTTTTTTACTATTGAATTGTTAAGAGTTCTTTATATATTACAGATATAAATTCCTTACTGGGTATGTGATTTGCAAATATTTTATCCCTGTGTGGAGGATTAATGGTCAACTTGAGTGGGAACGCCCAGCTAAACTGAGTCAGCGTGGTTCTGGGCAGGGAAAGATCTACCCGAGGAATGTTGACAGAAAGACATAAAACAAGAACGGGAGGGGAAGACTGCATGCTGTCAATTTTCCTGCAGAAGCTTGCCACGGCTGGTTTTCCTGATACGAACTTGGCTTTTCTCATTGGAGGAGGAGCTCAGGTCCTCGCTGTTGCCAGGGATGGCTGCTGCTCTCTTTGGGGGTGCTCTGATTTGCAATCGAGTGTCACTTATGGGCTCCAGTGCAGATCCCTCACTCAGCCTTCTGACACAGATCCTTCACGCCACTGGCGCAGACTTTCTAGCTTCCACCACTGTACCACCGGCCCCTGGGCCTTCCTGGCACAGATCTTTGATATGGATTTGCATGAGACATTGCTGTGGGCTCTAGGCCTCCAGCTGGACTTGTGTGGGACATTGTCATGGGATCCAGGCCCTCGGCTGGATTCTTCAGGTCTCTAGCGCATGCACAGATCTCTTGCACTCTTCTGCATTTGACTTTTTGGGCGAATATTATAAAGTGATCCTATAAATTATGCATCCTGTATTAAATTTATTCCCTTGGAAAACACTGACTACAACACCCATTCTGTGAGATATTTTTTCACTTTCTTGGCCATGTCCTTTGACGCACAAAAGGTTTTAATTTTGATTTCATCCTATTTATCTATTTTGTCTCTTGGTGCTTGAGCTTTTGATGTTATATCTAAGGACCTGCTGCCAATGTGAGGTCACAAAGATGCATCCCTATATTTTCTTTTAAAAGTTTTATGACTTACATTGAAGTCTTTGATCCATTTAAAGTTGAATTTAGTATACTGGGTGAAGTAAAGAAGAGCCCAACCTCATTCTTTTGCTTGTAGATATCCAGCTATTTTGCAGCACCATTTTTTTTTTTTTTTTTGAAAAGACTACGTTTTTCCTATTGAATATTGTTCGCTATTGTTGAAAATCAGCTGACCGAAAATGTTTGGGTTTATTTGCGGACACTCAATTCTGTTCCACTGATCAAATAGGTCTATTTTTATGCCAGTACAACACTGTCTTCATTACTATGGTTTCATAGTTTTGAAATCAACTATTAGTTTTTTTTTTTTTTTTAAGATTGCATTAGTTATTCTGAATTGCTTACCATTCCACATTAATCTTAGGTTCATTTGTTAATTTCCAAAAAGAAATCAGCTAAGATTCTGAGAGGCACTGGGTTGAATTTATGGATAAGTTTAGGGAAAAGTATTTCCATTTGAACAGTGTTAAATCCTCCAATCCGCAAACATGGGATATTTTTCCATTTATTTCTATTACTCTTTGAACAATGTTTTGCAGCTTTCATTATGTTACACTTTTTTTTCCTGGTATTGGGGATTGAATCCAGGGCTTTCATATTGATCTACATCCATAACCCTGTTTTAATTTATTATTTTGAGACAGGGTCTTGCTAGTTGCCCAGGCTGGGCTTGAACTTGCAATTCTCCTGCCTCAGCCTCTTAAGAGTGCTGGGACTATTAAGTATGCACCACCACACCTGATTTATGTTGCACTTCTTTTGTTAAATTTATTCCTAAGTACTTTTTTTTGGGGGGGGTGCCATTGGAAAAGGAATTGCTTTCTTCATTTCAGTTCTAGATTGTTCATTTCAAGTATACAGAAATACAATAAATTTTTTTTGTTTTTGTACCAGGAATCGAACTCAGGACCTTGCTCTTGCCAGGCAGGCGCCTGTGCCACTGAGCTATATCCCCGGCCCCACAATTAATTTTTGTATTGCTGTATCTTGCATCCCTACTGAAATCATTTATTAGCTAGAAGTTTTTTAGTGGATGTCTTAGGATTTTCTACATGTGCATGAGTCTTCTAGGGGCCAGGGATGGAATACTGTGTTTTATATCTAGATGTCTCTCCAAAGTCTCAGGTAGTCATAGATGGATGGGGCTTTTGGAAGGTGAATGGATATGGGGGAGTGCAGCTGACTTGCTGTTAGGAAAGCAGGTCTGGATTACTAGGGGCCTGCCCTGGAGGGTTTAATTTCCCCCCGTGGTTCCTGCTGCTCTAATTCCTTTCCACAATGCCGGTTTCACTTCTCCTATGCACCTCTGCCATGCAGTCCTGCCTTGGATCCAGTGGACTACAGACAGAAACCTCTACAAACTGTGAGCCAAAATAAACTTCTCCTCCCTTAAGTTGTGGATGTTGGGTACTGTGTTCCAGAACGAGGAAAGTGATAAGACAATCGTCACATGAGAATAGATTTAGTTTTACTTCTTCCTTTCCAATCTCAATGCCTTTTGCTTCTTCCTCTTGTCTAACAGAATGATGAACAGAAGTGGCAGGAGTAGACATCCTTGTCTAGTTCCTGTGCTTACAGGGAAAACATCTAATCTTTTACCATGAAGTATAATATTAGTTGTGTATTTATTGTAGATGCTCTATCAGGTTTAGGTAATGCCTTTCTACTCTTAAGTTTGTTGATTACCTTTATCATAAAAGAGGGCTGGAGTTTGTCAAACGTTTTCTCTACATCTACCAAGATGATCATGTGGTTTTGAGTTATATTACATTAATTGATTTTTGGATGTTAAGCCAAACTTATAATTCTGGGGTAAAATCCCACTTAATTATGGTGTATAATAGTTATATTTTGCTAATTTGGTTTGGTGGTATTTGAGGATTTTTGTGTCCATATTTACATGCAACACCAGTCTGTTTTCACTTATTCGCCTAGTTTGACATTAGAATGTTCTGGATTCATTTGTGAACCACTGGCATAATTCTTTAAATGTTTCTGTAGAGTCCAATGGTGAAGCCATCTGGGCCTGCTTTTTTTTTTTTTTTTTCCTGCCCCTGGGCAAAGTTTGGTTGCTATTCAATCTCTTTACTATTTACAGGCCTGTTCAGATTGTCTTTCTTAAGCTGAGTTTGTCTTTTTCACGAAGTGTTCATTTTATCTAGCATATCTAATTCATTGCTACATAGTTCATAGTATTCCCTTATAATCTTTTGTCATTTCTGTAGAGTTGATAGTAATGTCTTCTATTTCATTTCTGATTCTAGTAATTTGAACCTTTTTTACCTCTTGATCACAATCTAGCTAACCATTTCTAAATCAATCTGTTTGAAGAATAGCTTCTGATATCATTGCTCTTCTCTGTTTTTCTATTGTTATTTAATTAATTTCATTTTAGTAATTTCCCCTGTAATCTCTATTATTTCCTTTCTTAAACCTTTGGGTTTATTTTTATTTATTTATTTATTTATTTATTTATTTATTTATTTATTTATTTTTTTTTTTTACCACTGTCTTAGGGTGAAAGGCTAAGTAGGTAACTGATTTGAGATCCTTCTTTTTTAGTATAGGCATTTAAAGCTATAAATTTCTCTCTGAGCACTGCTTTAGTTGCATCTCTTAAAATTTATATGCTGTTTCTTTATTTTTATCTGCTCAAAGTTCTCTACGATTTTCCTTTGATCTCTTTTTGGAGATCATTTTCCTGTGTATGTGTTGTTCTACTTCCACATATTTGTGAATTTCCCAAGTTTTTTCCTATTACTGATTTTTAACTTCATTCCTCTATAGCCAGAAAACATACTTTGTATTTTAACCCTTTTAAATTTATCAGTTTGTTCTTGTTACTCAGGATTGCTTTTGTTAATGTGGGTCTCTTCTGGTTCCATATGAATTTTAGGATTATTTTCTTTAGTTCTGTGAGGAATGCTGCTGCTATTTTGATTGGGATCGTGTATCAGTTCTGGAAGTATGGCTGCTTTGACAATATTGGTTCTGCTTGTCCAGGAACAAGGGATATCTTTCCATTTTCTGATGTCTTCTTCAATCTATTTTTTCAGGGGTACTATAATTTTTGTTGTAGAGGTCTTTCACTTACTTGGTTAGCAATTCCTAAGCATTTAATTTTTCTTGATGCTACTGCGATTGGTATTGTTTTCCTAATTTCTTTCTCAGTGAGTTATTATTGGTGTATAGGAATGCTATTGATTTTTGTGTGTTAATTTTTGCATCCTGCTACATTGCTGAATTTGGTTATTCATTCTAGAAGTCTTTTGGTGGGATCTTTTGTGTCTTCTATATAGAAGATGATATCATCTGCAAATAATAGCAATTTGACTTCTGCCTTTTCTCTATATATCTCTTTTATTTCTTTCTCTCGCCTGATTGCTCTGGCTAATATTTCGAGTACTATATTGAGCAGAAGTGGTTATAGTGGACATTCTTGTTTTGCTCCTGATTTTACAGGGAAAGCTTTTGGTTTTTCCCTATTTAACATGATGTCAGTAGGTCTCTCATATAGGTTTTATTTTTTTATCATATTGAGATAAGTCCTTCCATACTTATTTACTTCAGGTTTTTTTTTTTTTATCATGAATGGATGCTGGATTTTGTCAAATGCTTTTCAGCATCTATTGAGATGATCATAAGGAGGCATCACAATCTCAGATATTAAGATTTACTACAAAGCTACAGTGATAAAAACAGTGTGGTGCTGGCACAAAAACAGATATGTCGATCAATGGAACAGAACAAAGGATGTAGAACAACCCCAGATGCATTGAAATATCTGATTATTGATAAAGGGGTTAAAAACATACTGGTGGAAAGATAGCCTCTTTAATAAATGGTGCTGGGAAAAATGGCTATTCACATGCAGAAGACTGAATCTAAACCCATATTTCTCACAATGTACTAAAGTCAAAATGGATCAAAGATCCCAATGGTAAAACAGAAACAATCTGCTGGAAGATAAAAATAGGTACAATTTTTGGAGACATAGGAGTAGGCAAGGATTTTCTGAATAGAACTCTAACTGCACAAGAAATACTAACAGGAATCAAGAAGTGGGATTATATCCAATTAAAAAGCTTCTGCACAGCAAAGGAAACAACCAACAGAGCGAATATACAATGGGAAAAACAGTTTGCTAGCCCTTCTTTAGACTGAAGACTAATATCTAGTATAAAGAACCTGAAAAAATTAGACTTCCCAAAATAAAGGACCCAATCAAAAAATGGGTAACTGAAATGACTAGATATTTCTCAGAAGAGGTACAAATGGCTAATAAATACATCAAAAAATGTTCGACATATCTGGTCATTAGAAAAATGCAAATTAAAACAAAACTAAGATTCCATCCTATTCCAGGAAAAAATGGCAATCATCAAGAAATAAAATAATAACAAATGCTGGCAAGGCTGTGGGGAAAAAGCAACCCTTATACACTGTTGGTGGGAGTGTAAACTAGTGCACCTATGATGGAAATCAGAATGGAAATTCCTCAAAAAATTAAAACTAGAAATTCCATTCGACCCAGCTATTCCCCTTCTTGGTGTCTCACCAAAAGAATTAAAGACATTATATTACAGTGATATATGCATGCCCATGTTTATAGCAGCACAATTCACAATACCTAATCTTGGGAGCAGCCTATACGTCCATCAGATGAATGGCTAAAGAAAATGTGGTATTTATATACAACAAAGTACTACTCTGCCATATAGAATAAATCTGAGTCATGTGTAGGAAAACAGATGCACCTAGAAACTATAATATTAAGTGAAATAAATCAGACACACAAGCTTAAATATTGTATGGTGTTTCTCTTATATGAGAAACTCAAAATATAAATAAAGCACAAAAGAAAGGATATAGCCAGGCATGGTGGCACCTATCAGTAATCCTAGCACTTACGAGGCTGAGGCAGAAGAACTGCTATGAGTTTAAGGCCAGCCTCGGCTACACAGCAAGATCTTGTCTCAAAACACCAAAAAAAAAAAAAAAAAAAAAAAAAAAAAAAAAAAAAAAAGAAAAAGAAAAAGAAAAAAGGATAGATAATAGAAAACAGGGAGATCAATCTTTTGCAAATGGGAAGGGGACCAAGAGATGGAGGAAGGGAGGGGACCAAAACAAGAACTAAGATATGTTATGTACATGACATAACATAACTCCCCATGAGGAATGTGATCATTATGTACTATAAACATGTAATAATAAAAAATAAAAATTAAACAAAAAATTATCACTTTATTTTATTGTGCAGCAATAGCCATTTTTGGACACTTCCACGTGTACCTGAAAAGGATGCACATTCTGCTATTATTGGGCAGAGTGTTTTATATACACGGGCTAGTTCTAGTTGGTGTATAGTGTTCCTTAAATCTTCTCTTTCCTTGTTGATCTTTTGCCTAGGTGTTCTAAACCATTCTTTTTTACACAGCACATCTCCCCTTTGAGGATATAATATGCTTTCCTTATTTTAGGCTTATTTATTGACTTGTACCCCTGATATAATGTAACCTCCACAGCAGAAGACTTCTTTGCTTTCATTCACAGATACAATCTAAGTGCCTACAGTAGTGCTTAGTATGTGACAGGTTCTGAATTTTGTTTCATGAATAAGTAAAGTTCATAAAAAAACTACTTGGCACAAAGTATGCAAAAATGACATTTGCTATTATTATTGATATCATAAAGCTATGTAAATGTTTTTAGATGACTACACTAAGGCATCCTTCTAAAATAACCAATAGCAAACGCCTCTGAATTAGCTGGCGGTACATTGAAATATAAAATGCCTCCTTGCTTGCTTCTTTGGTAAAAAGAGAACAAGAGAAAAGAAAATACATTTAACAAGTGCAAAGAAAACGTCATGTGTTCATACTACATGAATATTATAGGTGTTCTCTATATTTTTGGTTTGCAATCAATACCTCACGTATTTTACGAAACCCAAGTGGGGAACCAAAACGATGCACTGGCAATCATGGAAAACAGAAGCAGGAAGAAAAAAAAATTCTGAAACTTCTCAGGATCATAGAGATCATAGTGATTAACATGTAGGAAAATAATTTAATAATTCAATGGTTCACAGAGAGAATAATAAAGTAGTTCACAGAAACAAATTGATTTGATGTATGGAAAAGGTAAGGAAAAAGGAAAAGGATATATTTTTTCAGACCCAAATATACTCAGAAAAATCTAAAAAGTACCCATTAAGAACAAAGCGAAAGACAGAACTTTTATTATTAATATAAAAAAAAAAAAAAAAAAGGAACTCCAGAGTGGTTTTGTACATGGAAGAGCTTCAACAGAATTAATTTTTTAAATTCTTTGCTCCAATCACCTCCTAAAGTACAGCTATAAAATAAGCAAATGACAACTCTTTCAAAGAAAGTGAAAAACTTGAAAAGAAAGTAGTTAAGATCTAATTCTGGTTACTGAAAAGTAGCAATTTGGGAGTCAAAGAAGTGAACACTTTAATTTCTGCTCACAGACAACACTTAACACGTTTTCTAAAGAAAATAGAAGTCATATTTGTACTACATGGCAAATGTAAGGAAATGTACTATCTTTTTTCTTAGTTATTTGTTATATAAACACAGAAGTGTTCACAGGAGAGGGGAAAGGTAGGAAGTGAAAAGCAGAGAAAAGAGTTTTAGAAGGAATCATTTAGAAAACAAAATCAACAGTTGCACAAAGAATCAATAATTGTTCTTCACTCTTTATTAGTGGTGGTGAACCTATGGCATGTGTGCTGCAGTGGGCTGTTTGTTCTCATTGAAAGCTCTACAAGGTTCACTGTCACTGCTCTATCCCAAGATTCCATCCCATCTCTTTCCTTACCAAATTTCTTGACAGAATATTTGCACCAACTTTAGCTTCTTTATGACCAGTAGTCACTCAGGGATGGTGCACATAAGTGTCTTAGACCTCCAGTGAAGATTTTGGGCAGGATGGCCTATATTTTGAAGGTAACAATCTCTTTGTACTCCAATTCACAGTTGTGCAGAAAATAAAAGGGGGCCAAACACAAGCCAAGAGGATACCAGGGTTGCCACAGAGCCAAGTATGGTGGTACATGCCTGTAATTCCACACACTTGGGAGGCTGAGGCAGAAGCATACTGGCAGCCTGGGCCACTTAGCCAGACCCTGCATCAAAATTTAAATAATGGCAGGGTGGTGGGGATGTGGCTCTATGATAGAGTGCTATGGAGTTTGATCCCCAGTACCACACCAAAAAAAAAAAAAAAAAAAAAAAAAGACTGAGTTTCTATAGAGATGTTAGCAATAACCTTTCTAAAAATTCAAGGGTTGCTTAAAAAATGGACATTTTTAGGATAAAAAGCTACAGTGACACAAAAGCCATTTTAGTATTAGCCTGGTATAACAATTTTTCAAGGTCAACAGGTGAATTAAGTGAAGACCCTCTCTAAAACCACTGTTGGAAACAAAATGTCAAGCATAACTCCAATGGTAGTGGCTTTTCACCAGACTCTACAGTTTTGTATTTTTTTTTTTAATGTGGGTACTGGGAGTCGAACTCAGGACCTCGCGCTTGGTTGGCAGGCGCTTGTGCCGCTGAGCAATATCACTGGCCCTTTTTTCCTTTTTATGTGGGTACCAGGAGTCAAACTCAGGACCTCGCACTTGCCAGGCAGGTGCTTGTGCCACTGAGCTATACCACCGGCCCCAGTTTTGTATTTTTAAGCTAAAAAAAAAAAAATCAAAGGTTTAGTCTTATGAATAGGCTGGCATTTTTGTAACAGATACATAAGTATGAATAACTATTATTCCTTGGCAACAATTTATTGCAGAGTGCTCCCGGCTGCTGGGCATGTGGATACGTTGACAAGAGTAAGTGTATCAATAAGTCTATCAGCCACAACCAACTTAAGATTCATTAAGGGGCAGGAGCTTCCTCCTTTGCTGCACAGGCAGGCTTGGTTAAGGAGTTTAAGACTGATTCTATCAGTAAATGTGTTGCAAACAGGTACTCACCATGTTTCTGAAAAGGTTTGGTGGCAAGGAAGATTCTCAAACAATACTAGGGCAAAATACAGCCTTCTGCCTAACCTGGACGCTTCAACTTCCTTACGGGGGCAGGGGCTGGCTGGGCTATCACCCAGGTCTCAGTTTTCTCAGACTGAAAGTATACTCAGGGTGGCTCAACCCCAAACATGTGTCTCTGCTTCAACCTTTAATTCTGTGAACCTACTTTTGTTATCACTGTGATGAGAACCTGAAATCTTGATCATTTTAAATTTCAAACTTAAAATATAGTTGTTAATTAGGAAAAAAAAAAAAGAAATAGCACATTTGTTAAGAGCCAAAAACCTATGTAAACACAGAATAAAAGAGAAGTGAAGACAAGGGCCAAGATGAGGCATAAATAACTCTGTAACACTCTAAATTGAACTCAATTTGCTTTTACTCCAAGACCCTACTTCCATTCAAAGATTACTATTTTGCAGAGAACTCTGACTTTTGCTGCTTTTGTAAATAATGCTTCAAAAACATCAGCAGTATACATAAAATGTGTCAAAACAAATATCTTAAGGCGTTCCAGTTAGACTTATAACTTAAAGCTTTCATTTAAAAGCACAAATAACAGATAATCTGTGGGAAAAAGTCAGATTGGGTTACTTCAGCTGAACTTCACTAAGAGTTAGAAGGATTGTAATTTACCGGATAATTTGTTCTTAAAAGCCAAGGGAAATGCTGTTCCTAAATCATCCTCCTCTGTTCCCTTATAATGTAGCCCGAGTTCAGTTGGTAGAATGCGGCACTTAGTTATTTTCATCTCCTTTATAATATGGTTTTTGACAAAACCCATTACATAAACATAAGGAATAGGGTGAAAGTAATGGAAAGACAATGGGAAAGGAGTAGAGATGATTTGGAAAAACAGGTAAGAAAAGGAGATCAATGGGGAAATAGAGAAATAAAATGAAGCAAGTACTGTGACTCTGAAATATGTAACTGTATGAAGGCATAACCAATCACTGCTTCTAGAAACTACATTTCAGAAAAAAATCTACATGTTTTACATAACCTGAAGTACCTAAAAAGGTGCTAAGTATAAATCAGGAAAAAAAATATAACAAATGTTGAATGGCAACAGATACAGAAGATAAAAACAGACAAATGGCAAATTGTTGGGGGAAAATGAGTTTCCAATGGACACATGCATTTTTACTAATGAACTAATGATCTCATACACAGTGTTTGCTTTGAATGATTCATTATGCAAAGATGCAAAGGGTCTAGAGTCTAAGAAGACAATCTCCTCTATCCCTAAAGATCAGGCAAGTACGGCACAGCTGGTATGATAATTTCATTAATAACTTGTTGTCTAGTACACTGGTGCTGCTAATACCAAATTACAATCAGGCATAAATACTATTTCTTTAGTTTGCTAAATAGAGAATACATTATTTAATTTCTGCATTGTTTCAATTGCATTTTGCTCTATGAAACAATGCAGAGCAAAATTTAAACTGTGAGACTCCCCACATATGTAATATGTAATTATTGACATACTGTATAAGAACCAGTGACTTTGTGGCTTTAGAGGCATAATCAGAGAGTTAAGATATCCAGCCACCTTCAGAGCTATAAAATAAAAGTATTAAACTGTGAGAAGTGGGATAAGAAATGCATCCTGTACATCAGTCAATTAAAGTTCCTTTTTACTGACTTGTCGGGGATTTATCAGCAATTTTATAACCAAGAATTATGGGAACTCAAGAGAGCTGGCATGGATGGGCTCATGGACTGTTCTGCCTATTCTTAAATATCTCCAGGACTTGAAGACTGTTATTGCATTTAGTTTGGTAAACCATTCTGGTACTCAGCTACCTGTCAATGAGTCTATTTTATTTCTTCCCATATCCATCTTAGAAGATCTTTACACAACACTACTTTTTTTTCCTAGATGAGCAAACCTGGTGATGCAGCATTTTTTTTTTTAATTCTTTATTCATTAGTTTTATTAACCACAGAGAAAAACACTTAATTCTAAAATGACTTTTATGTACCATTAATCACTAAAGGGTAAATTTTCATCTGCTTTTCAATGATGTTCCAAGACACAGCTCTCAAAGGGACCCTCTGGCTGCAGCAGTTCCAGTGTACAAAGGGCTAGTCTCGAGGAGGAGCAGTTTAATTTTTCCTAATCTACATACTTTAAATATTCCCTCAAAATCCATGAAACTGTGTCTTTCCATTAATATTCGTATCTGATCCAAACTACACACAAGAAGGAAAGTAATCTGATTTGACACGAACCAGGGAACGGGCAGCTACTTTTACCAGATACTTCCAAGAACCTTTTGATAAAGTCTTGATCCTGAAAGCAACTACAGCTCAGCATGCCGGTTCTTCTTTTTGCCATGTCCTGTCCCTAAAGAACAGCTAGTCCTTCATATCTGTGAGGAACAAGAGGAATCCTTCCCCAACAATCTTTAGAACTAAAGTAAAATTGGAAGACAATGTTCTCAACGACATCAATATTGTCAGTATTGGAGGTCAATCACTCCTTGTGCTTAAATGTCATGAATAGGATGGTCCGCATGAGCATTTCAGCCTCTGCTCCAGAAAATGGTGTTCCCAGTTGTTGAGATCAGTAAAAATGCCCCCTACGCTTTTACACCCCTTGTGGATGGGACGATTGCCCCTGATGAGTGCTGAGATCCACCCAAGGCATGTTGATAGTTTTAAGAGATTCCCTGAGATATGTTGGGAGAAGCTGATAGTTTTGAAAATAAATATGGTAAACAAAGCATTTTCCTAAAATTTAAGAGAATCAATAAAAATGTATTGCTGGAGTATTATAGGTATATTTATTTTCATTCAGTCCACACTATTAATAAAGAATAGTGTCTGCTTATCAGGCAAATGGAATGATTTCACTCCTAGAGTGAATCCATGGCAGACTCAAGGAACAGAAGAATTGGACTCAGCAGTTTCTGCTCAAGAAATGCCCAACACCCCAAATTAGAGCAGAAGGTCAAAGACCATGTGTAACACTTTTGAAAAAGCTTTACTACATCTTTAAGACCAAATGCACATTCTGAGATGCCAAAGGTCAGAGGCTAAGGAGAATTCAGAAGGAAAAAAGGGAGAAGGGAGGCAGGAACCAAGATAATCTTGGGAAACAACCTGAAATTCTTATTCCTTACTGCCTCACTTTTAAATTCAACTACTGACTTATCTAATGGGAGCTTTAAAAGCATAGCCAAGGGGTTAGTTGAGATTCTGACCACACTGCAAGAAGGCACAGGTCACACCTAACCTTTGCTGGTTTTAGTCAGTTCTGAGGACACATTTCCAGTCTTCTTCTTTTTTCTTGGGACAGGTACACATTTCCGGTCAAAAGTAACAGGACTATACTGAGGAAGGCTGTTGAATTTCTTTTCAAATTCTTCATCCAGCTTTGCTGAGCTATTAAAAGTGGAGAGGGGAATCAATCAGCACATGACCAAATATCTGAACAGGAAATAATTTAAGATATATTTTTAAGATATTTCATTTGAAAACAGGGCCCCTGGAAATTAGGGCATTTTAAGTAAGTTCTGTGCAAGGAAAAACACCTTTGCAGAACTGCTTAAGAAGACTTACCAACACAATTTTCTTAGTAAACTCAAATGACAAATTATGTTATTATCTTAGAGAAGTTGAAACATCATTTAAAATATTAGAATATTATCTTAAGTGGGGAATTTGCCATTCAATTGGCATGAGAACTTTTCATAAAGTTTAGTACAAAGCATACTCTATTCAGGCAGTTCCTCATTCTAAAGACTATATACATGAATATGCATTGGCAAGCTTATTGGTAAAATGTTATGTTGGTACATGGATGTTTTAAAAAACTGGTGCTTAACTAAAACATACACAAATAAAATGCACACAAAATTTAGATATTAGAAAAAAAATTCTGGAGAGTTGGCCAGATGAGGATAAAACCGCCAATGAGCAAAGTAAAGCCAGCGTTCAATGACCACTGGCAGTGAGGCAAGATCACTTTAACTTCAACCAAAACGCCACCGGCAAAGCTGAGAAGTCTTGAGCTCACTCTGACTGTCTGCAACCCCCAACCCCAGCAATGGCAGGATACCTGCTGGATTGTAGGTGGCTACTTGCTTTCATTTAATTCCATTTAATAAGACTTACTAACTAATGTACACTCCAGACAGATGAGGGAAGCTGTAGAACTGCTGTACCTGCTGGATGAGAAGTAGAAGGTATGTGGGGAAGAAGAGAGTAGATTTGGTGTAGTTTAGAGAAGCTGATGTATTAGGCTTCTAGCTACAAGATGTACTTGAGATATTTCCACCTTAAGCCGTTCTCAGTTTTGGAGGAATACACAGTAAAAGAGTTAGGAGACAGTTAAAAGGGTCAGATGACCATCTGAAGAGTCGAAACAAGATGGCCATTACTAGGTTCCATCAAAGAGTGATGCTCCTCCTCTAATAAAATCATCTTTTCTCAGCGAAAAAAAAAGTTAAAACTATAGAAAACCTGATGCTAAACAGAAACTATCAAAGAGCTTTAGATAATATACACAAATAAAAATGTTTCGCGTTTTTCAGGTACACTGAATATTCAAAAGAAAACCTGTGAAAGTGCAAGATGAACTCTTAAGGTTCCTTGACATTGTTTCAAATTGTTGTTTGTTTTTAAAGAGATAATGAAAATCATCTATGTGTTAATTGAAGAAGTATATACAATTAGAACTGCCAATACTGAAGTGAATTTTCTTGGCTACACCAATTAAGTAGTACATTTTCTAAGATTAAAATGTTTTAAAATTCTCATCTACAAATGTCAGAGCAGACCGACAGGAACCAGCATTTCCCACTGCTCAGGCACTATACTGGCTGTTCTAAATGAGGCAAACCCAGTCTATCTCAGTGATTGTGAACATTTTATTTCATTCTATTCTATTCTATTGTACTCTATTCTGTTCTATTTTTTTATCTTTCTGAGACAGGGTCTCGCTATGTAGTTCAGGCTGGCTTTGAACTCACTTTGTAGTCCAGGCTGGCCTCAAACTCACAGCAATCCTCCTGCCTCAGCCTCCCAAGTGCTGGGATTACAGGCATGTGCCACCACACCTGGCCTGGTGAACCTTTTAGAGCTTTCAATGATAATGAACAGTCAGCTGCGTGGCATGTGTGCCGTAGGTTTGTCACCACTGGTGTATCTGATCCTGAATCCTGACAGGTCAGTATTTAAAGAGGTAAAGGAAGAAAGAACACTGAAGTTTACTACTGATTTAAACCACACTCCCAACTTTCACATGTGGCTTCCTCAGAAATGAGTAAAACACATACATGTAACCCTCACCAATCTCAGGGACAGATTTTCAAAAGACTGTGGCACTTATTCTGCTGTTCAAAGATGGGTGAAAATACCTGTCTTGCAACTTACCGGTTTCTAATGGTTTCTGATGAAATCTAATGGCATGATTTTCATATCATTATTTAAGCATAATGTAAGTAAACCTAATTTGAAGTACTTTGAATTTTTAAGGGGATTAAGAGGAGGGGAGGGGAAAGGGATGAAAAAGGAATTGAGATGTGTTTTGAACATGTACCAACACCTCACAAGGAATGTAATCATTACGTACTGCAAATGTGTACTAATAAAAAATAAAAACTGAAAAAACATATTAGAAATAAAATATACAAAGTTAAAAATATATTATTTCAATATAAATAAATTTGAGGAGCCAGCACCATGAGAAATAACTTCTATCTCACTTGATGATGACCTAGAATTGTAGAATTAACTAGACTTTAAAGCACTGTGATTTCCAAGGAAAAATATTACATTATTCCACAAATAGAAATGCAAATAATATGAATAAAACAACTACAATACACCCAGTGCATAAAATCTGCATACCTTTAAACACACTTACGAAAAAAATACGGGAAATTATTTTCATTCAATGTATTCTTTTTAAATTTGGTCTAATGAGAAATCTCACAGGATTTTCAAAACAGTATAACTGAATATGCAGATACTTTTCTCATCAACATAAAATATTATATCTCCTAGCTTATTAGCAAAATGTTTCATATTAAGATTGTTAAGAGTCTGTATAACATTAAATATGAAGTAATTCTTAATGATTTTATCTTGCTGTATGCCACTACTTAATTTATACTACATTTCAATGCATAGTTAATGTATTCAATGTTCTCTGTACGATATTCAACATATTTTTATCTTTCAGCAATAGAAGATAGTTTAAACAAATCAAGGTTAGAGGTAGAAGCATAATTTTATTTACCTCACATATTCCAGCTCCCATATTATTTTATAAACACATATACAATTAGAAATATTAAGTGAATATAAATGTACTATAAATATGAATATAGTACATAAAGTGTGCAAAATTTGATCTACTAATAATTTCCATCCTAAGTTTCAGATGGGAAAATTGGTCCTAGCAATATTAAAGGATTTACAAGATCACAACATGCTGCTTGGTGGACCTCAATTCAAACTCAGCCTGCAGTTGAAAATCTATATAATTTCCACTCTACCTAAAATGTGAATGATATTATCACTCACTTGACTGTTAACTGCAGGAATCATGTGACACACTTGATTTGTGTTTACTAGGGAGCTTTCTAGACTGTAGTTAAGTGTTAAATGAAAAGTCAAGAGTAAGTGCTCAGTGGTTTATGTTAACCTTGGAAACCCTACCACAGCGGGCTCTCCGCAGTGCAGGTGCACGTGCTCATGGGCACTTACCCAAGGAGGCCGTCTTCTTTCGGCTTGGTTTTCTTGAACTTCTTGTTCCCACTGGTCCCACACTGGTTAAATGTCCAGCTTTCTTCACCCCAACACCCTTCATGATCAGAGGAGTTTCCTTTTCCCGAGCTTCGTTTACCTAATGGAGTTCAGGAAAAGGATGTGCTCAGTGTACTGGGGTTTGGAAAGAGTACCTTACTTGCTTCACAAGTGGCCTCTTGCCTCCCTAGGTTACAGAGTCCTTGAACTAATGCATGCTGGACTATCCTTAGTAACAGAACATGTGAAAAAGTGACTTAAAACCTCTGAGTTGGTCTTGTCATAATTTAATAGGTACCACAGGACTTAAGAGACAAACAACTACTCCTATGTTTTCCATTTGAGAACCACTAAAGCATGGGAGCCCACTGCTGATAGATACTATTAATTCAAATTTCTCCAAGGCTCCCTGGGATGACATCCTCGGAGAACTATACACTCTCCATTATCATCATTCAGGGCTTATTCAGCCTAAGATTCATACATCTCTTGCTGGAATATAGCTTGTGGCAGCATCCCCTAGCGAGATGCTATATTTTAAAATAGAGAAATTTATATAAAATACCCCATGGAGTAAAGGTATACACACTGAATAGTCTGTGGATGCTGTCATGTTTTTTTTTTTTTTTTTTTTTTTATGTGGGTACCCGGAGTAGAACTCAGGACCTCGTGCTTGCCAGGCAGGCACTTAGGCTGCTGAGCCGTATCACCGGCCCTGTCGTGTTTTAAAGAACACTTCAATTACAGTTCTGACTACCTAATGGAGAGAGTTACATAGGATATTTATTTCTGGAGCCTTCAGGTCAAGACTGCTAAAGGTATCTGCCTCATTCAGGAAATTCCGTTAGTTTTAAAGACCAAACCGAAAGTTCCATTTAGTACTGATCCTCAAAACAAGGAGCTAAGCCAAACCAGCAAAACAAAATGTTCAGTTACTTTGAACACTTATAATCTGAGAAGTAGCCACTAAATGATACAAACTCCTTAAAGGTGCTAGAAAACATATAGGCAAAATCACGAATGGCTATGATGTATAAACCACAAGGAACCGTGCAAATGTGAGACATTATGTTGGCGCCACATTGTTCTTTATAGAGGTTCTTTTCAATAGGCCTGAGGGAAAGATTCTGCTTGGTCTCTGTATTCTTTTGAGGTCTGTGCAAGCCACTCACCTCTGTCAACATTAGCTCGCAGAGAGGTGAGCATGCCCTCGGACACCAGGGTTTTATAAAGAGCACCTTTGCAAGACCTCTCAGATTTCCTGGAGCCACAGGTTTCTATTTTTCTGTGACAGTCACTGTCCTCAGGCTTGGTCTGTCCTGATAGGCTGGGTGGTAGCGCATCCTCTGTGGGGGTCAGGGGTTCTGCTTTTAAACCCTCTGGCACCTCACCAGAAATGTTCTTGCTGGCAGAAATACTAATGAAATCTGGAGGTCTTGACTCTTTGGTAATGTCTGAGGACTTCTCCTTTGACATTTTCTTCTCTCTTGATTTCACTTTTTTCTTTGGTGGCTTGGCATCCAAAAGGCTTCCCTTGCCACTTGAAGATGTGCGGATCTTCTTTCGAGGTGTTTCTCCAAGTTTGTCAACACCCCAGTCTCCTTTTGCGACAGCTTCAATGGTGTATATGACACTTTCGATGTCAGATTCTGAAGACTGCCTCTTTTTGCACGTCTTCTTGGGTGTGGACTTATCATTTCCATGTCGATCCATTTTGCTTTTCTTTTTCTTCTTTTTTAGTTTTTCTGGTTTGTTTAATGCAGTGGGATCCTCAATGATCATAATTCCATGAGGATGGCACATGTGATCCTTTCGACTGGGAACATCACTGATTATTATCTTGCTACTAGCAGAGTAAGAAAAATCAGGGAAATGACTGTATTTTTGATCTTCCTCTAATTCTTCCTTTCTAATTTCTTTGGAGTCTTCCATTTGTATAGCCATTACATCATCCATTTGCAGCTCCTCAAAATTTCTTAATTCTTTAGACTCTCTTACATTTTCCTTGGCTGGTTTTTCAAATTCTTCCTCTTCCTGCAACCCAGCTGCATCTGTTTTCTCCACTTTTATTTCTCTTTCTTCCTTTCCCTTCTCCAACTCTTTAATTCTTCCACTATCTGACTCTTTTGCCTTTATTAGCTTTGTTTCTTCCATTTTCACCCCCTCTGATGCCAGGCACATCTAAATATTTAAAATATAAATGGAAAAACAACATGAAATATCTTTATTATTACATAAGTAAAATTAAACTTCAATTTTATCACTTCTAAAAATAATCAGAATGAATGTCAAAGTTTATAATTAGTTTACTTCTGCTAAATTTAAATGATTCAAATTAGTAAAAAGCTGTATGCAATGGGACATATTCATTAAACTCTAGACAAACATATCTGAGACACAATTTTTCAGCTTCATCAGAAGCTTTTCCTATGAAAACATGATTTAATAGAAGGAAGATGGGATCTGGGGTTGAAAGACCCAAGTCTGATTGTTGGTTGTGCTACTTAATAACTTTGTAGCACAGAATAAGCCACCTTGCTCCTCACTTCCCTGTGACCTTTATGAAATGGAAATGATCCAATCTCAGATAATTTTGTGAGGACTAAGTGAGATGATGTACTTATGGTCATGCTTAATCATCTGAACTCTGTTCAGATCCCCCACTGCCCCAGGGGCAGGGAATGAAGAAAACAGTAGTAACTTCTGCTTTAACCACTTGAAAACAGAAATGGTAAAGATGACTCATTAAACAACTACAGACAAAACATTATAGATCTACAAATACTGACAACCGTAAAACCACAAAAGCTCTAAAAACAAAGAGGCTTTTGTTCATGTCTTATTTTTGTTCTGTATTTTGTTTTTCAATTAATTAAGTTTATTGGTACATTTTAGATATACATAATTCATCATAGGGAATTTGTACCTGTACATGATATATCTTGATTCTTCTCTTGTTCCCATTCCCTTCCCCTCCGTTTTAACCTCTTCCCCTCCTTATTTACAAAGCTTTGTTTCCATTTTATCCTTCTTTTCTCATCTCCTTCCCATTTGGACATTTTCTTCATATATCACAATATCTATTATACATTTTGGCCCTTATTTACACTCTTGGTATTCTCACAGTTATATCTACCCATGTGTGTCTGAGTTATTTCACTTAAGAGTATAGTCTCAAGGTGCATCATTTACCTAGAAATGTCTCTAGTTTATTCTTCTTTATGGCTGAGTAGTACACCATGGTATAAAAAAATCATAAAGGACTAATATCTAGAATACATAAAGAACTCAAAAAAAATCATAACCCCCCCAAAATTTAAAGACCCAATCCAAAAAAGGGCATCTGAAATGAACAGACGCTTCTCACGTGAAGAAGTACAAACAGAAAATAAATATATGAAAAAATGTTCAACATCACTGGTCATTTGAAAGATGCAAATTAACACAACGTTGAGATTCCATCTCACACCAGAAAGAATGGCTATTATCAAGAAATCAACCAATAACAAATGCTGGCAGGGCTATGGGGATAAAGGAATCCTTCTCCATTGTTCCTGGGAGTATAGACCGGGGCAACCACTGTGGAAATCAGTGTGGAGATTCCTCAAAAAACTAGGACTAGAGATTCCATTTGACCCAGCTACTCCCCCCATTTTTGGTATCTTCCTGAAAGAATTAAAAGCATCATATCACATCAATATATGCATACTCATGTTTATAGCAGATTATTTTGCAACAGGTAAATTTTGTTGTTTTTAACTCATTGGTGGCAAATTTGATCTGATCTGAACTTACTTAATTTCAGAGTCTAACCTGAACTGACATGAAAGTGTTTAACTTTACCTCAGTGACTATTTATATGCTTTTGCTATCAGAATATTCACGTATTTGAATATATAGCGGGAAAATTACATAGAGTAATATGTATGTAGTGTTTCATTTTTCCAGAATCTGAAAAATTCTGAATACAGAAACACATCTGGTCCCAATATGGTTAAGTTTTTAAATTCATCAAAACTCTCCAAATTTAACATATAGGACATTCAAGAGGAAAGCTGCCATCTTCTTCTCCACCTTCCAGGTACCTTAAAATTTCAATCTAAGGCTATTTTCTGAGAGGGAAAACTGCAGTTTATTGTAAAATGAATTTTGCAATACCTAGGTTTTCATTCATAAACACTCAATTGCAAGTTCCCAAATGCCAGGCCCATGGAGCACAACTAAAGATACATAAATCAATAGGGCCAGGTTTCTAACTTTGAGCAATTTATCAGAGGCTGATGATGCTGATTTGGTCAAGAGCAGCACAGGAAGTCTTCACTATGACTTCCTTTATTTACTCTGCATTAACAACTCAGACGGGAAAACGTATTGGGGCTTGCTGAGACTGTATAAAATCAAGCACATGAGCAGGAAACTAATATGCTTTTTAAAATCATGATCCTACCAAACGGCAAGCTGTCAGGATTGTTAACATTTACAAAATTCATTTTTAAAATGGGTAATACATTGAATTAAATATCAGATGCCTTTTTGTCTCACTTTTTTCTTAGTACTTTCAATGCATCACAAACCTTTCCGGGAGAATTATGTTATGATTAGTGAGACTGGGAAAAAAATGGAGAAGGGGTAAGGGAGGCAATAACTGCAAGTTTTAAAAGATGAACATGAGCAGAGTGCCCAGTCCTTCAAATCATTCATACGAAAGATTCACAATACTGAGGTTTCACAACATAGCTACCTTTTTCAGGAACCCACGTGAGCAAGAGGCTATGAAGAATGAGAAGTTGCCTTTATTAAACCTAACCAGAAATAAACTTAAAGTTAAAATGTTATCTGAAGCTAATCCTAAAACACTGACATATTTCATCTCCTCTGCATGTTTTAATCTTTTGGGAGAATTTGCTGTTTCTGTATCAATTCTGAAATAATTTTTATTTTCCCTCTTCGACTATCCTACCCTTTCATGAATAACTATTCCATGTGGGCAGAGACTACTATATTAGTTCTAGAAAGAAGGCCAGAAAGGTATCTTCCACGTAAATCTCATGATTTTTCAACCACTGTCACTCTGGTGGCCTTTAATAGGTCATTTCAAGGACCTTTTATCATCTAGGCACTGGTTTTTACAGCAGTATGCCAACAGCTTGATATGTAAAGGTTCAACTTAGCAAACCTAATAATACTTTTCAAACTCTATTCTCTGCTTCAATATATTTCAAAATGATTCTTCTCATCGCCCCTGATAGGATTTCATAGCTAGGAATGAAATGGAATACACGCAAATATTCACTCTGGGGACATATTCTGGGAAATAGCATAATATTTCTTCTGTAGGTAATTACACCGAACACTAGTCATGCTTTACCTCCTCGTTTCAGGCTCTTAAAAGTTTTTTCACAAATAGAGTATGATAATTCTAAATTATAAGAAAAACAATTATATTGCTGAGATAAAGTTATAAAAGTAAAGCAAATATGTCTGAATTAAAAACTACAAATCACAAATCTATTCACTAATCAAAAATCAAATCAGTCTCTGAGCTGGGTATCTGTTACTCTGGAGGAAGTCTGATGTAACCTTCTTCCCCACACAGGAATTTGCTCTATTACAGTGTTCGGGAGAGTTAGTTAATCAGCTTTTGCACTGTGAACATATTACTTTATTATTATTTTTTTTTGGTACCGGGAATCAAACTCAGAACCTCATGCTTGCCAGGTAGGTGCTTGTGCCACTGAGCTATATCCCCGACCCCATATTACTCTTTTAGAAGGCAGTTCTGTTTTAGTTTTTTTAAATATTGAGCAAAAACTTGATCACTCTATATTAGTCTGAGTTCTGGAGGTGAGAAGAGCTTGACTAATACCGCACAGTGAGCTATAAACCTTGAGTCCAGAGGAGGAAACCAAGGCTGAGAAATGGGATAACAGTACAACCTCCACTGGGTTTTTTTGAGGCAAGGTGAACAAACATCTGCAAGCATAAGTTGTAAATGATGTGAGGCTTTACAAGAGCTGGGGAAAACCGATGCTTTTTTTTTTTTTTTTTGTGGGTACTGGGGGTTGAACTCAGGACCTCGTGCTTGTGAGCAGGTGCTTATGCCGCTGAGCTATCTCTCCAGCCCACTGATGCTTTAATGCAGCAATATCTTTCTTAAATTATATTCCTAGCCCTCTTGTAATATACCAGATGAGAAACAGTTGAACTACCTGAAGGGATGTTAGGTATGTTTTAATGGGACACAGAGATGAATAATTATGCTTTTTAAAAAAACACATCACACTTGCAGCTTGTATTGGGGTTGTAATCAATTAAAATTTCAGATTTTTTTACCCACATAATATGGTGGGAAGCTTGGCTTCTCCAAGTTTATATTTTTATAATTCATTTAAACTCACAGGGCAAGACTTTCCATTTTTCCTTACAAAGTTTATCTTTCAAATTTGAATTAAGTTCTCTTCCAGCTTTGTCAGATAAACATATACACATTTAATAGAGCTACTTTTTATGTCTTTGTCTAAGTCTTTGGTAGTCTGTTGAGTAGGACATGGCCAAGGAGAGAGTCTTTTGGAAAACTTCTAGGTCCCTTTCACCAGGCAGTTTTTGAACATTAATACATTTCAGCAATCTAGGACTGCTTTATAATCCAGTCTACATTCTTCCATTCTGTTCACAGACATTATAAGATTATCTACCAAAAGTCTTGCTAGAATGTAGATGTGGTATGCTGGTAGCATTCTCTTAGCCTATTTTATAGCCAATCGCACTACACCAAAGAGAAAATGAGGCTGGCTTGTATACCAGTCAGGGCCCAAGTCAGCAAAGAGAAACAACTTACAACATAACTAGCACAGGAGTTTAATGTCACGAGCAGATTTCCTGCACAGGTCATGAACAACTAAATGGGAAGTGGGGAGGCAATGCAGGGATTAGCAACAGCATGAAGCAAACGGGTAAAGAACATTATTGAAGCCCAGGGGCCACATCCCCAGGAGAAGATGGAGGCATGGTGGGGCTTTCTGCAAGGAGCTGGAACACAGAAGAGTTGCTGTCTTTGCTTTACCCTGATACCTCCTCACCTCTTCTCGACACACCCTCACCTCTTTTTCTGCCATCCCCTAATCTCACCCGTGTCTCCCACTGGCTGAATGCAGTGGATTCTGGAAACACAGGAGCAGAGGAAAAGCAGTCTGCAGCCATTTGGGATATAAGGCAGTAAGCAGGGCAAATGGATTCTGGAACAGCATGTATAACAATGGCCTTCATCAGGGAAACTGGTAATTCCCTGTTTTCATCTTTTCCATAGTTCAAACATTATTAGAATAATTTCAAATGTTTCTAGGAATTAATAGTCTACATTTTGGGAATAATGCTTATTCTTTTTGAAAATGAGAATGATTTTCCCTTTTTGTTCTTACTGATTTCTTCTATTTCCCACAACTTTTCAAAGATTACCAAAGGTGAGACAAATCTCATTTGCAAGGTCTTGCAGTATCCTACAATCTGACTTTTCTGCTGTAGAAAACCTGAATTAATATATAAAGACCATGTTACCCTACCTTTTTCCAACTGATTAACATATACTTGCTTTTTTTTCATTTATACTTGCTGGTTTGAACATAATTTTTCTTACCCTTACCCCATAATGGTGGCAAACAATGACAATGATAATACAGTTTTGCCTTCTGTTTTGTTTTTGTAAGCCTTACTAGTTCTAATCTAGACATAGCCAATTTTCTTCTATCTTTAATTTTAAATAGTTAAAAAATAGCCTTAAGATTTTTTGTTTGGTTTTGCTAAGCACAGTTCATACTGGATTTTAGAACACTCTTCCTGTTAATTGATACCGCTATTTCACATTCCTACTTAGTTATTTGTAATACAAGAGTCACATTCTTTTACAAATGATTATATTAGTATACAAGTTAGCACGATTTGAAAATATTTTCTCTATTTTTCTACTGAGGAATGTGTGTGTGTGTGTGTGTGTGTGTGTGTGTGTGTGTGTAAGAAGAGAGAGAGAGAGATTGATTGAGATCTTAGGCCTTATTTTAGGGTCTCTACATGTGTAGTTCCCAAATTTGAATCTCACTTTTCCTTAAGTCTAAAGAATATATTCAACTCCAAGCTTTCTCATTCTAATGTATTCTCATTCTGAGCATCTTCTTACAAGCATTACAGTTTTCTGTCCATCACAACAAAAAACACTGAAGATAATCTCCATGATTTCTGTTTCTGGTATTTATTCCCTGGGCCACAGTAAGCATTTTCACATGACAGAAACAGAACCTGGGAACAGCTATGGGAGCAGTAACTCTAATAAGATGCCTTACTCTTGGAAGTAAGCAAATTCTATATTGGGAGGCAGTTTCAAAAGGCAGTGATGCCAGATTGTATAGAACCGAAGACGGGCCCTGCCACTGTCTGGTTATTTCGACTGGAACAGTCACTGCCAACTAATATTATTTATGGGATTTCCCTAAACCTTTCTGTGCCTCAGTTTCCCAATCTATAAAACAGGGATGCTTATATTTTTTTTTTATTGTGAAGTATAATGAGTGTACATGAATAGGACTTGATATAGTGCCTAGTACAGAGCAAAAATAACATACTGTGATAATCACCCCGCTGGGGTCTTGAGGCAAAAGAATAAATGTTAGAATAATGTCAGTATGAATATTCTTTTGTTTTTTTGAGACAGGGTCTTTCTATGTAATTTAGGCTGGCCTTGAACTCACTAGGTAGCATAGGCTGGCGTCGAACTCATAGTGATCCTCCTGCCTCAGCCTCACGAGTACTGGGATTACAGGAGTATGATTATTCTTAGTATCAATAGTCATATTAGTATTATCAGACAACACACCATATGCTTGGTAGACTGCTTTGCTGTAATTTTTCTAGGGTTAAATGATTCTACAGTGGCAAAAACAAAAAACAAAAACAAAAAACACACAGTCAGCAAAATTACATTCAGAAAGATCTCAAATCAAAAACACACAAGTAAGCTTATTCCCACTTCTGAGTACAAGCATATTATTTACATCTATTTTGGGTGCATATACCCACAATTCAGTGGAACTTAAGAATGTGCAAACAAACTACATTATCCACACATACATGGACACGTGCAAAGACAATCACACAACAGATATAAAAGGACACAAATCAATGTCAGCTCAATGGAATAAAAGTGCATTGTGGGAAATGCGGAATTAATTTTAGTCAAGATGCCCTTTAATAGAAGATTGTTGATAATCAGGCCTTAAAATAGCGTGTGACATACTAAATAACAATTCATTCTTCTATTATTATTTTAAATTGAAAAATAAACTTCTTTAAAAGTGAGAGCAGAAAATCATCAGGACACCTTCCATGGATGGAATTTCCATGGCTTTTATTCAAATTAGTTAAGATGTAAATGTTTTAAATCAAATCATGAGCATAAATATTTGATACTTATTGTCTATTCCCTCAGCTACTCTATTTTTATAATTAACTGAGAAGGCATAAAATGTATTCTGTTCACCTTTGTATTCTTCTCCAAGAATATCCTCATACCTTTTAAAAAGAAGGCATTCAACAGATAATTGTGTTAAATTGAATGGTTCATTAGTTCTCAGGTAATTGATGAATTTAAAAATGTATTTCCGATTCAAATCAGGGAAGAGTTATTTCATGGGTCTATAAAAACAATGGTAATTAAGACCAGGTTACTGTCAGACCTAGAACAGCAGTCATAGTGTCCTTAGCTATGCCTCCCAAGAGCACCGGCGAAAATTAATCACAAATACCTTGATTTTACCTCTGTGACAGAAACCACACTGAGATTTCTCACTCTTTTGTGTAGCCAGAAAGGCCTGATGGTGATGTGCTGGAAAAATATGTGACTTACTCTTAAAATGAGACTGTGGCATAGTCTTAAAGGTATATGTATTAGATCAACGTATAAAACGTTATCTTCCAATCTATTACAAAGCAAAAACAGGAATACTGCGGGGGTGAGGCAGAATGTGCAGCAGGGGGATTCTATTTCCACAAGCCCAGGTGCAGAGAGGCTGCCAAATTTAGTTCAGGTCAGACCACACCTTAGGCTCAGGGTTTGTAAATGGGGCTCCCTTTAAAGACATGAAAAACTTGTGCTATATCATGCTTTTATCTCCTTGAGTCAGAGACAGTCTAAATGTATTCCTTTTAACAAATGTTAAGATATTGACTCATTTCTTTAATGTGTCCTGCTTTATAAGACTTAGAAAAACGGGAAGTGAAAATAATCATGTATACTATGTAAGAAATAATACCACAGCAGAAGCCATTTAACTGGTATTAAGAAATGAGAAATAGTTCCAAAATGTACCATATTATTTTGCTATTAATTATACTTTGTCTTTCACCGTCTATTATAAAGGCGTCACCTAGGTTAAAAATAAGGCAGTATGAAAACAGACCTACGGACATTAATCTAGGAAGTTTCAGTGCCAAAATCTCTGCTTTTTAATACAAAACAAATGTTTTGCAGCCAAGGTATATTCACAATCACTTTGTACTGGCTTATTATCTGCCAAAACAGTGTAGACATAACCCTAGAACGGCATTTAGCAATGTTTTCCAAGATGTGCTTTTCTTCTATAATTAAATAAAACCAGAATGTTTTGCTATAAAAATACACGCTGGTTGACAGTTTCTGAGACTAAACGATAGTGTTGCTGCTAAGAAAATTAAATTATCTTTATGATAAAAGATAACTGGTCACAAAACAGTGGTCTAAGCATCTCTCAACACTAAAATCTGGACATGCTGAGTAATTTCCTACTTGGTTTGCTCAAACAGTTGGGCCAGGTGAGATGGTGGCTGAAGCATTTCTCTTTACTTACTATTTCTTTAGAAATCACATAATTTCTAAAGATTCTAGATGGGGTGGTCGTTGATCCATAGGGCCACCTGCTAATTCTCCCCTAGAGATGTTACATCAGTCATTAAATGTACTTTTATGTTTCAGTTCCTCCAAAAAAAAGTTGGTGCAATTGGGAAAGGGATAAAAAGTTTTAGGAGTTTTCTAAAAATGACCCACAAACTTCGCATAAGAAGATATAAACAACTTTCAAATAAAAAGGTCCCCTTCCATGTGTTTTAGGTATTATAATTAATTTGGATGATGACAGTGTAGGAGGAACTGAGGTGAGATCTTCAGGTTTACGCTCTTGATTGAGGTGGCTGGGGATTAATACACATCAATAATATATAAAGATACAACTGAAAACTTAAAATAAGTCATATTTCAATCACATACTACCAATACTTGGAGGGAAATGTTAAAGTGAGTGGAGGCATCACAGCCAAGTAAGGTTATCTCTGGGATTTTCTACTGATTCAATATTGTATGTAACTTCTGTAATTTTAATTTAGCTTTTCTTAAGTGATTCATAATTTCCATACAATTTAATTTTTGTAGATATTAGAATAAATTTATCTTTATCCATCTATTTGATTTTAAATGGTTTTATCAAGTGAGAATATAATGACAGCTTTTCTGATTCCCCAGAAGTCACCAGACCCGTAATTTTGCCTTTTTATAAATGAGTATATCTGGAGAAATCCAGCATCCTCTTTCTTCAACAGCCAGGTTGATAAATTGAGGTAGAGATAAATATAATACAGACAGAGAAAACCATAGACCACACTTAGCATCCCTACAGTGACTGTTCTCTTTTCTTCTGTGCTCAGAGACAGGTGTGTATCCGCTCTCCTAACTCAACCACTCAGCCAGCCATTTCCTCTCTTTTTGACTCTTTGGTATGAGATTTCCTCAGCTGTAGCCCCTCAGCATCTCCCATCTCTTCTTTTCTCCTACCAGGGTTTGCAAACACCTGGGCTTCCTAATGTAGGGTTCCAAGAGCAGGGTCAAAATTCTGGAAGCCATCCTTTCCTAAACACTCGTTCAGGTTCAGAAGGAGTTCAGCCCTGACTCCTTTTTCTTTGTCTCTCATACCAACTAAATCATCAAATTATTCAAATCTTCCAAAACCTCTCCAGTAGAGAGACTGCTTCTGCTTCTGCCTTCCATTCTGACTGTCAGATTCTCTGATCCTGGTTCTTATCTTCTCACATGTGATCTCCACAGAGGGCTTCCACTCCACCCCATGCACGGGTACCAACAGCATCTCTCCATGTGCCCCAAGTCTTCAACGGTTCCTTCTCACTTGCAAGTACAAGTTTCTTTGCTCTGCACTAAACACTCTCCCCATCTGACTCAAAGGTGCACTCTATCTGTATCTTTCACAAATCTCTTAGCACAGACCTCTATCCCTTCCAACTTGATTTACTCACAGCATCTACCTATCTTTGCTGCTTGCTTTGTCTTTTTTGCTTTATCTTTCTCATCTCTCCATTTCATTACGCATAAGTCACAATCTCTACCGTAGATGGATGGGGAGGTATGAAGGAGAAAAGGAGCTAAGTGCATGTTGGTGATGGCAGTGATTGATGGCCTCAGAGTCAGGGCTCGGCACAGAAAAAGAGAACAGTGTCACTTGGAGAGCAAATACCTAAGAGGGGAGCCACTAATCAGCTCCGGCCAATTATCTGCACAGCGAATGGCTGACCCAGAGTATCCACAATCTCTAAATTTTCAGGAGCAGTTATAATGCTACCTTTATTTGAAATCTAGTTTTAAAATATTGGGCACTAATTGAAATGTAAAATATGATATAGAAAAACAAAATGTGGGCCAAATAAAGTACCTCTCCAGCTGGGAGGTGGCCCTAAGTTTGCTAGTATCCAACTCTGATTATTCCTGAACAACTCCATCAATGCTTTTCCATGCTCTCCACCCTGTATTTGGTCCCAGAACATTTCTGCTAATGTGAATTTCTCCCTTTCTTAGTTTTATACATTCACTTTGTGTATCATTCTTCACACAAGTGGAGTTTCATCATTTCATTGGATGATTCCTCATTAAAATCACCTGCACTATTTTTCTTTCATATTTCTTAACCTTTAATATCTGATGTCTTTGTAACTAGAGAGTCAGCTCCTTGAGGACAAGAGTTGTATTCCATAATTTCTTATAACCCTTATACTATCTTCCCAAGCACATTTATGAATAGGCATTTTTATGAGCGTAAGATGTATCTTGGCAGTTTCAAAAGTATAGATATTTTCTAAAAAGGAAATATAAGCTCTCCTTCTTTGACAGCACTCTTGAACATCTGTCATCTTATTCAGCCACACACGTATGTGTAGGAGTAAGCTGTCTTCCATAAGACTTCTATAATACTCACATGCCTATAACGAGAAACGCGCAGTCTTTTATATACATCTAAAACAAGATGATAGAACAGCCCAGAAGTTTTAAGAGCACAACCTACAGAGACAGACTGTCTTGGTTCCTACCTAAGCTCTAACACTTACTATCCACATGACCTGAAGTTACCTAACTTTTTCGTCCTTTAGTTTCCTAATGTGTAAACACGAATGATAACATTACTGGCCTCAGAAGACAGCTGTATGAATTAAATTAGCATATAAACAGCACTTAAAATTGTGCCTAACACACAGTAGATTCTCAAGTATCAGTCATTATTATCCTAAGTTAGATACTAAAACTTACTTGCATAAAAAACAATTACATTTTAAAATCTACCTTAAAGAATATTAGAAATTATTTCAGGAAAACTACAGGTAGACCTAAGAACAGTACTGTCAGATGTGTGCTCAGCCCCTAGTGATAATCCAAAACACCAACACTGGAGGTAAGGTATTCTTATACCACTGATCTTGGGTAGTTTGTACGTTTAGTTCTCATTGTACAAAAAATGTGTGCAGCCCCACTGTTACTGGCATGGAGTACACATTTAATAATTAATGTCTGTTATAATAAATGAATAAACTGCTCTACTTGTTAATTAAACAATGTTGGTACTAGAAATCTTCAAGTGTAGAAGTGTACAGATACTCTCTGAAGTGTACAGATAAAGCTACATCTGACTCCTCTTCAGGGTATCCTACTACAGCAAGTATAATACACAATGATCACTTCAGGAAGCATGCTTTGTTGTTCTTTGTATGACCTGACCTAGTTAATCTCAAAATGAATGGAAACACAACACATTACAGTACTTGCACAACTGAAGTGACTAACTGAACAGTATACACCTCACTAAAGTTCAAACCAAAAAGCATTGTATTTTTCTCAATTCCCTGACATCAGCAGAAGTCTCCCTTCCTGGCTAGAGAGAACCTTTACAAATACCTGGAACAAATCCCAGAATTTCAGGTCACTTCTCAGCTACTAGAAGTCTACACATTAAAATGCCAAGTGTATGCCTGAATCAGGGTCTTCCCCAGGGCATTCCCTGGCTCCAAGGCCACAGGAAGAGAGGAAGGATCTTACAATACCAAAACTAAGACAGCAGGCCAATCCAAACCTGTTTGTTCCTACTGCCAACTTCCTCCATTTTTTCTTTTTT
The DNA here is from genome assembly GCA_028451465.1 of Erethizon dorsatum. Lineage (NCBI taxonomy): Eukaryota > Metazoa > Chordata > Mammalia > Rodentia > Erethizontidae > Erethizon > Erethizon dorsatum. Next base: position 73,905,737 of record CM051831.1, read on the forward strand.
CTTGTGGGTGTCTTTGCCTGTTTAGGTAGGTACACAGAACAGTGGTAAATAGGTATATGCCTAAAATATTTCTTGCTTCTCACCAAGAAGGCATTTCTTGCAAGAAACAACACTATTTGGGGGAGATCTACTCATTCACCCCTCCCACTCCAGCCCACAGGACCAGGCTGGCGAGGGGCAAATGCTTAATTTGGGGGCTGGTTCCTGGCCCTTCATAAGGCCTAGAGTCTCTGGTTTAGACACAGAAGATAGATGATGGAGGTAAAACTAATAGCCCATGGTTATGCCTTTTTTTTTGTTGGTTCCTAATCTACAAGACAGTCAATGACATTCTCAGGGGATGCCACAGGCAGGAGCGGTATTAAAGTACTGTATATAAGAGGATGAGGTGCCAACCGATCCGAAGGGATGTGGTCTCAGGGCAGGAACAGGTAGCCCTGTAGGTCTCCTGCTGTGCCCCACAGTTGGAGGAAGGATTCTGAGAGCTTAGGGATGCTGGCACAATTGCTACAACATATTCAGGAGGTTGAGTCACAAGATTTTTACTAATAGTAGGCAGCATTTCAGTGTGCTCCGATAAAGGCAGGTATACTGGTGTCAACCAGCTGAGTGTCACTCCTACCCATGGGAGGGCATCTCCATTGTATTTCCTGACAGAAGAGACTGACTGTCCAGGTCTGCCCTCTGTTCACATTACTGTCTAGGGACCTCTTGCCTGATCAAACTGATCTACTTCCTATTTGTTCACTTGGCCCTTGGGAAACACATACACATACTTACAATGGCCAAAACTTAGAAGGTAGCAGGCCAGTGCAAGTCTCTCGCTGTTGCCCACTTTCTTCAGTTCTCTTTATGCTTGGTCAGATTAAGTGAAGGATGCTGCAATAAATTTATGTCCAAAATATTCCCTGCTTTTTATCAAAGAACAAGAAGATAATTCTCCCATGTTCCTTTCTCAATCCATAATAGTGGTTCTCTTAGTGCTGCCTCTACATCCCTTGATGGGACGGGGGTAAAGAATGGAAAGTACTTTTATCCTTCCTCTCCAGGACTGAGAGGCAAGATGTTCCTGATGGCCCATGATAGCTTCCCAGCTACGATGATTTGGGGGCCTGGGTAGGGATAACATGCTTCCTGAAGTTCATATAGGAGGTAACAGTTGTATTATAAATCCCAAGGGAAGGGTCTAACCCAAATTAGAAGTACTTTCTAACCCAAATTAAAAGTGGCTTTCCCTTTAGATTGTGTACATTTAAAGCTGTCTCTTCAGGTTCGACTATAGTATTAGTTCTAGGCAACGGGAAAGATTTTCAGTAGTCTGTTATATTTATTCATTTTTTAAAAGAGGTATCAGAAATATTCTACTCTCTTAAAGAAAAATGAGCATCAAAATATACAAGAGATAAAAGAAATTAATGAAACATTTATTTACTGGTGATATTTGGTGACGTCAGTTAATCCACTGTGCACATATTTATACTTAATTAAAAATTCAGAAGAGCCAACCGTGGTGCCACATGCCTATACAGTGAGGCAGGAGGATCCCAAGTTAGAGTTCAGCCTGGGCTTCATAGTGAGTTTAGGACCGCCTGAACGATATACAGAGATCCTGTTCTCAAAAAAATAACAAAACAAAACAAAAACTGGGAAGCCTTTAGGGTATTATTCTGGAACACATTCTATTGATGTTATGATATACAAATAATAATGGGAGAAAATTTTCTTGGCAAATTACTTTTTAGCAGCCCTGATTCATCAAAACATATATTTTTACTCAAATGTTATAATAAACTAAGTCTGAGTATAAGCTGATTTGCAATAATTGGAATAGGCTTATTTCTATCATTTTACCCCCTTAAAATTATGATACCAACATTCAAACATCTGTTAAATCATAGCATCTGTTTCATATTTGGGATACATCCCTACAAATTAGAAGAATGTTCTTGTTAATGAGCTCCAATTTAATAAGGAATCCTTTCTTTAATGACTGAAAGAAAATGAGAAGACAAATTTATCTCTTTCATACCCCCTACACCAAAATATCCCAAAGGTTCATACATCTCTAAAAAAAAGGTTTAATAAAGATAAATACTCCATAGTGAAAGTTAGTTTTATAATTTAGTGTTGTTTCATATTTAAGTAACCATATGTACATTTGTATATGTGTACACATGCATGTGTACACACAAATTCCATAACCAGAAAATGCAGAGGGCCCATACATCCTTATTATTCAAGAAAAAGTTGCTTCTTTGAAACCAATCAGCTTACAGTCTATACATCCTAGAAGATTCTTGACATTGACCTGTTTACTAAGATTTCTTTCCAAAGGCGCTGTCAGATCACCACGGCTTCAGTCTGAAGTAGTAGTTCACACTGACTCATGCCGTTCTTTTTGGAGCTACTCCTTGCTGTCTTCCTAAGTTTTTCTTAGAGTTCTTCAGTTATGTGTAGCCTTCCATTTGGATCTGAATTTGCCTTACATGAGAAGTGTGTCAGCTTAGTGTCAGACAACAACGGGTTAGTTTGTCCCACTGTGTATGTACATTACTATTTCAGGCTTCTTTATTTTTTATATTTCTAATTTAGATCTGACTTGGTTTTAAAAGGCTAAAGAGAGCAAATATTTAAAAGTCCCAAATCTTTAAGATACAAACCATCATAAAATTTAGAAATTTTAGCAATCAGCAGGTCATCTCATTAAACTCGATAAATTACAAAGAATTTATTAAAGGACAGTATCACTCACAGAAGAACTGAGGAAACTCATTGGCAGACAAGCCAGAAAAATGAGAAAATAGAAAGTTCAGTATAAGAGCTTTTGAATCCTTCTCTTTATATTTCCTCATTTACTATATCCGTTGAGAAAACCGCTCCTGTGGTGTCCCGGTTCTGAGGACTTTCCTTCCATACATTCCCCTGAGGCAATCACAGCCTGGCAGAGAAAGCCACAGCTCACGCCACCTCAGCAGTGGCTGCTTCAGGCACCTTCCTCCCGAATTCACCCCCACCCACGTAGGGTGAAACAGCAGCACTTAATATCCAGGTCACATCAAAAGTACAACTGATTAAAGCCATAAAACCAATGTTAGAGCATCTCATGTGAGCTCACTAAAAAAAAAAAAAAAAAAAAAAAAGAATAAATAAAAAATAAAACATCAACCCCGATTTAAAAGCAATGCCTTCTAGAGATTTACAGATGGTTTGAGGATCAGCAAAGAGGAAAATGACCTAGGCTATTCTTCTGGGCTCAGGCTGGACTTACTTAACCAATCTGAGACTAAAATGGACCTTATTTTAAAATACTACCTGTGAAAAAGATTTTGCAATTTCATTGGGTAACCTTTTTCAATGCTTAATGATGTTTAGTAGCAAAATTTCTTTTTCTTAAAATAAAGGTTAACCCTCTCATTTTTGAAAATTAGATATTACATATTTTATGGTCAAAGGTGAAACGGTACAGTTTAAGGAACACTTATAATTATTTTCTGACTTCCGCCTCTGTAGATCTTATCTCCATATATTCGTAGTAACTTGCCTCTGCCAGTTGGAAGAGTGCAGACTTCCCACAGCGTTTTACAGGCTCGGCACCACCCAACTTCGAAGTGTTTGAAGAGATCTATATTGAAAACAATTCACATGAAGAATATTAATTTGCAATACCGGACTCTTTTATCGTTCATACATATTTAGGAATTCTCCTTAGTTTGTGAGAATATCATTGCTTCCAAGGACCAAATAACTTTAAACATGTCATACTTGGGATGATCACTTTGAGAATCATTTTCTGCAGCTAAAAAAAAAAAAAAAAAGAAAAAGAAAAGAAAGAAAGAAAGAAAAGAGAAGAAAAGAAAAGAAAGAAAAACAGGTGTGGCCTGGATAGCTTATTCTAGGCTTTAAATTTAGGTCTATAACCTTAAACCAAGATGAATATTTCCATTCCTATTTGAGTACTAGTTCATCAACTGAACTAGATTAGAGTAAAAAAGATTTAGAGTCATTTTGCATGAGATCTCTCTGGAAGGATAACAAGAAGTCCATACAGATTTTATTTTTTTGAGAGTCCTTTATGTGTGTGTTACTCAATATGACAGAAGCTGGGGAAACTAAGAGGTTGTATATGAAACACTGACCCTGACTTTGAGAATATGCTCTAAAGTATACTCAAAGATTGACAATGAAGACAACAAATGTAAATTGTACAGGTAAGGACCTATGCTTTATTGTGGTACATTGCACACAGGCATATATTGCACACTCTTCTGCAAATATGGATAAACATTGGGCACTGATAAAATGAATAGCACTATTCTTTCTCATTTTTGAATGGAAGATCCTTTTTCAATTTCTAGCCTCAGTAACAGCTGAGAAGGACATCTCCTCTATTTTGTTTTGTTTTTTGAGACAGGGTTTTGCTATGTATTAATCTTCCTACCTGAGCCTATGAAGTGCTGAGATTGTAGATGAGCAGTTCCATGCCCAGCAGGACATACACTCTTAAAGATATTTAAGAGCCCTAGAGAAGGTTCTGTCATCATTAGAGTAGCTATTTTCTAAGTTTTTAATGGTCTTTGTGCTTCTGAATTCTTCCTCAGTTTTGACAGAGCTATTTCTCAACTTGGTTTAGGAGGCAACCTTGCCTGGTGACTGTTTCTTTACAGGTGACCCCCCAGATCCCACAGGCATTTTATGGCATTATCAGCTCCAGGAGCAACTGGGTGCTCTCTCCTAGAGGGAATTCTCCCCAGAATGCCTGCTGAATAAGAGGCCTTTATATAAGCATATATTTAATAAGCTACAGAGGCCATCATAAAGGGTCTATAATAAGGAAGTTATGAGGACTCTCTCATTGTAAGTGCTATCAGTTTTAACAGAATCTCTTCACGTTCATTCCAATCACTATTTTTTTCCTTAGATGACAACTTATGGAGCTAAATCTTTCTGAAGTTTGGAACATTTTCCCCTAGTTGAATTTTCACTGATAAATGCCACTTCTACTTTTTCTAGACAAGTTGAATTCAATTACTCACCTTATCACTAGAATAAGAGAAAACAAACACATTAATATCACTGACTCAGTAACTTAAGGAATGAAATACTGAACATAAACGCCAGTCCCTTAAATTGAGGTTGTATTGTATATTAGAAGAGAAATGGCCTTTTTGCCAGACAAACATTACTTCAGTACTTTGTGCTATGTGGACTTACACAAATAATCAAGACTTTGATCTCATTTACTTTATCTGTAAAATACAAACAATACATGCCTCATAGTACCTCATGAAGATTAGGTTTCATGTTAATGAGTAGCACAGTGCTGAGGTCATATTATGCTTTCAGTGTATGGTACAATTATTAGTACTAATGACTTATCAATACTAATAAACATAATGCCTTTTAACAGAATTCCTACAACATTGAAATGAACAGAATTAAAAACTAAAATATCTGAGGATAATATTTATTAAATTCAGTGCTTCGTAGACACTAAATTTGTTGCATACTAAGGAATTATTTAAGGACAGCAACTGGATGGTACTGTAGTATACACCCCCTGCTGTTTTTCTAGTTCTTCCACTGGCTCCCTCTGCTGTTGTTTTTGAGATGTAGGCTTCTGCTTCTTGATTCTGTGTTTGCTCACTACCATATTATCTTGTATCTAATGCAGTGCATGGGATCCAAGAGGCTCAGTGAACAACTACGGACAACACAGATGTGTTATCTACCTCCTGGTTAATGCACAGCTGCCTGCGTGGAGGCTCAAAATGGTTTCTAGGCTTTCAAGAAGAACCCCTATGTTCAGTAAGAACAATTTTCCTCATTGCCTCTGGGAGGATTTTTACCTATTTATAGGTGTAAGCAGTGCAGGCTTTTCAATGCTCAAGATTGCTGGAAGCCTGATTTCCAGAGAGGCAAGTGTGGGGGAGGTTCAACATATTTTAGCAGTCCAACATTCCAGAATCTTCTAACAATAACATTTTCGTGGAATGACTTGGTGGTGAGATGTTTCCTAAAAATGTCTTTTGACTTCTTAGATTTTTTTTTAGGGTGGGGCAATTGGTAGAAAATTGGGCACATGTTAATTCTGATGCTCCAATTCTCATCTGGATTTCTCTGTAGCATCTGACATGGCTAATCTTTCTTTTAGGAAACTCTTTCCTGTGCTTCTATTATTGCAGGGCCCTACTTCTCAGGTCACTCTTGTCACTCTCTTTTGCTAGCTGTTCTTTCTGTAGTGTTCTCTTAAATGTTCATTCATGGCTATGTGTTTTTCATTTTCTTCCAACTGGATGGTGCTTAGCAATCTGTTAACTTCACTATGGTCTCTATTTTGGGAATTATGCAATGTTCATATAAACAGTATTCACTCATACAGGTCAGCAAAAGGGTGAGTGAAACAGTACACGAGTCACAGCAAAAGTGCTAAGAAAAATTATCACCTTGGATGTGAAGTGCTAACTTTAAGGCTGCCTAAGGGAGATGAACACACCAAGGAAACAGGTGGTATAAACCAGAATCAACTTAGGTAATGGTGGGAGTCTTTTGCAATTATGAGGGGTATTATAAACATTGCAGCCTGGGAGAAAATGACCCATAATTGTTGAATTAATAAAATAATCAAAGAACACATGAACAATATAAGGATGTCTGATCTTACTTTTAAAGAAGTATTAATGCTGCCAATAAAACATATATTGTAATATGTTCACTGATTAGTTGCCATATAAGTATATGGTGTTTTTATCAAGTGTAATATTCCATAACATATTGAGCATTCCATCACAAAAATGAATGCTTTAATTTGGACTTATTGCTCTTATTCGATTGTGACAAAACCTTAAATTTTTTAAGATTATGTTTGTACTTACATTGCCAAGGTAAATAAATATCTCCTAAGGAACATTTTAATGTCCAATTCTATTTATCTAAATTATCTAGATTAACTGTGTCTTTAAAGTAAATATGTAATGTTCAACACACAGATATACTCTAGGTTTAAGAGTCAGCCACACAACAGAGAAAGGAATGTGTGGTTTGGTCATGGCCCTTAGACCTGAGAAGTAATGGGAAACAATAGCGCCCTTCTGGCATTATATTTGGTCATCAGTTTTCAGTGAACTAGATCTAAAAAGTGACTGATGTGTCACTCTACCTGTAAACAACAAAAGATGCAGATAGGAAACTCATTCTGACTAACTTAATGAATCAGAACTTGGGAACATAGAGTGACAGCAAACTGGAGGTCCCAGTTATATCTGGATGAAATATGATTGTCAATAAGAAACGGGAGACAGGCTGAAATGAGGCGGGAGGCAGTCTCTGCATTATATTTCCTTCCAGATCCTATAAAGCAGATATATTATTTTCTTCCCTTTAATGTAAACATTCATAAGGAACCCATCAACAAAATGTGCTTTATTGAGTTTCATGGTTCCACACAGGTTAACTTGAATGGACTTTAAGATGATAAGATTTGGTTAGAAGAAAAAAATAACCTCCTCAGCTTGCACAGACAGAGACACAGGGCTTTATATGAAAGAAAAAAAAAATTAACTTAAGGAAATGCTCAGGCCTTATTATTTTTTAAAAAGTGTATTTCTTGGATAAATGTATTACACAATAAATGACCTATTTCTAAGGGAAGATATAACTAAGTTTCTTCCTAGAGTTTGTAAATAAAATTAGCAGAAATGGTTTCTAAGAATTTTGCAAGCCTAGTCTTTAAAAATGATATTATAAAACTAAACACATTTGAAAAAGTGAACTGTTTCCTAAATAACAAGCTCACTTCCCTCTAAATAGGTGACAATAGGACCAGGACCACCCCCCTCTTAAAAGGGATAGGGACGTGCAGCAGTCCACTGGGTAATTTTCAAGGATATACCCACCTCTTCCTCTCTTCTAACCTTTCCCCTTGAGGCCAAAGAGATACAAGAAAGTAACAACAATAATAATTTAATAATATGTGGGTTAAAAATAACTTTAAGAACATTAGGTTTTGTTTGTTTGTTTGTTTTGCTTTGTTTTATGAGACAGGGTCTCACTATGTAATCTGAGCTCACTATGTATCCCAGGCTGCCCTTGAACTCATGGGCAATCCTCCTGCCTCAGCCTTCCAAGTGCTGGGATTACAGGAGTGCACCGCCATGCCAACTCCAGAGCATTGGTCTTAAACTGTGGTTCCCTAAAAGAAAACTTGTTGTAAATACAAATTCTGAGGCCCAACTTCAGGCTTAATAAATCAAATTCTGGGAGCAGGACCCAGAAATCTGTGTTTGAACAAACTTTTTTTTTTTGGGTACCGGCAATCGAACTCAGGACCTTGCACTTGCCAGGCAGGCGCTTGTGCCACTGAGCTATATCCCCGGCCCCTGAACAAACTTTTTAGGTGACTCTGATGTGTTTTAAAGTTTGAGAACCTTTGCTATGGACTAATTATAAAAAAAATTTCATGAGTCTTTGTTTTCTCAAAGGTGATGATGTTTTATGAACTAATTTTAAGAGATTTAGGGATATCATCTCAATAATTATAGCCTATTTTATTTCTACTGCAATATATATGCTTTTGCAGACTTCAGTAGATAATTTTATTTGTTCATCTAGTTAGCTCTTGTTAGCCTTATGTAAACCAGCCCAGTATTGGGCTGACAATATGGTCAGATAATAAGATGTTAGATATTAAGACTCAGGGTTCTGTCTGTCATATGAGAAAAATGACTACACTATATATCTTTAGAGAACTATAAACTTCTCAATTATAAGACACATAAAATTCACAATTAAATAATAATGCTCTGCCTTAATTTGCTTAGAAATTATGCAAAATATACCTATGAAAAGCAATATCCTGAGAGTTGGAGGGAGAAGATTGCACTGAATTCCAGGGCATAATAAATTACACTTTTTTACATTATCACTTTATTTTGGTATTTCATCATGCATGCCTATGTTACAATCCACTGAAACAACTCCTAATAGTTTTCATATTAACGATATTAAACTTCCTCAAATCCTACATACACTTCATGTCAAAAACCAAAAGTCCCTAAGGATAAGTGCTGTTGCGCAGTGGGACAACATCTGGAGCATCTGGAGATGCCTCCGATTATGAGTCTCTCCAAGTAGGAAGTTCTTTTCTTCCTTAGGAGAAAAAAGCTTAGTAAAATTAAGAGACAAGGACCAAACCTCCTCCTTTGAGGAGTCTACTGAGCATCAAGAACAAACTATTTTGTTTAAGAGAGGCACAGAATCTCATTCTGCAGATAGCAGCTATTACATCATCAAACTGGTCCCTCCGAGATGCCCCAGGGCTCCTGGGCCTTCTAATGCATCTGATCATGGTATCTCTTAAATAACACTTAATCACGCTGATAGACATGCACCAACTCCAGCTGAAATGTTCCACACTGACATTTTACATTAGGTTGAATACTCTTAGTAGTTAATACATATGCAAATATAAGGTGTGTCAAAGATGAGCCATTATACCTTTCTAATATTCATGGTATACAGTGAAGAATTTAATCCAACAGAATATAGGCAAATAAATTCTGTTTCAAAGGAAATGTTTTTGCAAAGTTGGATGGCCCTGGCTCAGATATCAACATTAAAAATAATCAACACACCAAAATTCTTTTTTAAACTCTTGAAAAACTTACTAGCATCAAATAAATTGGTGTCAACACTGGAGAAAAACAAAAGGTGTTATGTAAAACTGTTTTCCCAGACAGTGAAAATAACAGCCTGTTTATCAGAATGGAAGATTATGATAAAATCTTAATTTATTCAGATTCATCAAGCAACTTATTCTTTACAAAATGATAACATTATGTATTTTTCTTACCAGTTTAAAATAAAGGCCCTCAGCAGTTAAAGCAAATACTGTGACAGAGATGCCTAATTCACAAGCAGGTCAACTGATGGTGCAAAGTCAGTGGCTGACACAAGTGTCCCAAAAGGAAGTAGAATTATTATTTTTATTTTTTATATTTTTGATGTAAGGGCCGAAAGTAATTTTTTCTCATTTTCAAAGTAAGATGCTATGTTTTCTCCTACCAAAAGGACGTCATTTTAATTACATTTATGCAGCACTCTTTATTCAAATGAATCAAAGTGATTCAAACATCAATATTAAACAGAGCAGTCCTGCCTGTCATTTTCTCTCAATCTTATAAAATGCTGCTTGGTTTCTGATATGTATTTTTGGTTGGAATTAATAAAAAGGAAAAAGGGGAAAGACCTAAAGCAGGTGGCATTTTCATAAACTGTATACATTTTGTTATTTGTCATGTAGTGCTCATTCGGAATGAGCATATGGTTGAGGCCAGGGATTTTGTGGCAAAATCAAGCATAACAGGTTTGCATCCTCAGCAATCAACCAAAAGAATGCTCTGTAATGTGTGTGTGCTCTCTGGCTGGCAAGGCAAAGCAAAGAAATCCGAGATCCAGCAAGAGCTGACTGGACCTAAAGCTGGGATTAGACGCTGATAAAAACACTGGCTGCAGCTACATGACACTGAAAGCTAAGTGCTGATGATTTAACGGATCTTATTCACCACTGCATTTGCTTTGAGAGTTATTCATGAATTACCGCATCTAATTTTGGTACTGGAAACATTTAATAAATTAAAATCCTCTGTTTCTCATGTTAACAGTAGTTTTTCCAAGTTTTTAAATTAAAAACAAGGTAAGTTGAAATAAATTATTGGTGTCTATTCTGAATGAAACCTTAATGAATGCTTATAAAATGGGTATAAAATCTAGAGCTGATTTGATTATGATTACACCAAAGTCAGCAAAAAGCCATGAATATTCTGGGTATTAAGTCAGTAATGGCAAGAGTCATGCCTGAAGTTCACTGCAGATCATTTAAAACTCCATTTCAGGGCCGGTGAGATGGCTCAGTGGTGTAAGTGCCTGCCTGGCAAGCGTGAGGTCCTGAGTTCGACTCCCGGAACCCACATACGAAAAAGGGGCCGGTGATATTGCTCAGCGGCACGGGTGCCTGCTGGCGCGTGAGATCCTGAGGTCGACCCCCGGTACCCACAAAAAAAAAAAAAAAAAAAAAAAAAAAAAAAAAAAACCTCCCAAAAAACTCCATTTCAGTATTTCTTGAGCTCAAGTCTGAGACCAATAAGCATTAAAGGCAGGTGTGGGGGTGTTTACCTCTGCAAACTGAAACAAGGCTGATGCTTGACACTGTTTTGCAGGAGCATCAGGGTGGGATGTACTTGAAGATATCTGAAAGGAAACAAGTAATTTTTAATGTTCAAGGACATTTTCCTTATCAGGCTACTAGATTCTGCCATGTTTCTACTGTAGAAACCGATAAAGATTAAGACATGAGTCATCACCCTCAATCCCTTTTAGAAGGAAGTATAAATGATAAAGCAAGACAAAGGCCCTGTCTAACACAAGGTTAGAAAGAATAAAAAGAGTTTGGCTTATCTGCCATGACCCTTGTAAGGGGATCAGGTATATATCAAACAGCAGTTAAGGAGACCTGTTAAAATGAATTTTCTTCTTTCAATTACTTTTTAAAAATATATATTATTTAAAGCTGGAGGCTGAAAGTAAGGTCAGTCATTCTCTCCTCTAACTCCCTCCAAGCTGTTCTCTGCCTAGAGGCAGCTGTGAAACAATATAGGAGAAGCATATCGATGTGGGTACTAGTATATGAGATTGTATCTTAGCTCTGTTCACCAGCTACCTGACCTTGGACAGCTCAGCCAAACATTTTGAGACTTATTTTTCCCAATTGTAAATTGATGATAATTCTCATTTTATAAAATTATGGTGAGAAAAAAATAAGCCTACTAGGCAATAAATGCACCTTAATCCTAACACTAAAATTACAAAAGTCACTTTTCACAAAAGTGACTTTTGGAAAAATCAGAAAAACTATGGACCATGTAGTAATATGGTATCAGAGCGATGTTTATGGATGACAAAGAATTATTAGAAATACTGAATTATTGATCTTATTTACTGTTGAAGCCATTAGGAAAATTTTAATTCTATGTGTCTTTTGAATTAGACAAATAATCATTCTTAGAATAGCAAACTAGATATAAACAAATCATCATGAATAGATACAATTTGACCTAGTGTTTTGAAGATATTCAAGAGTGAAATTAAAGCTGGGGACGGGGGAGTGTGCCTGTGATGCTAGCACTCTGGGCAGAGGATCACAATTTTAAGCCCGGCCTGATAACTCAATGACTTAGGAAGACTGTGTCAAAATAAAAATTTTAAAAAGGGGGATGGGGAAGGGATGTAGCTCAGTGCAAAGGCTCTGGTTTCAATTCCCAGTACCACAAATTAAAAAAGGAAAAAAAAAAAAAAAAAAAAAGAGTGGAAGTCTACTTGTTCAAATGACATACACAGTAATTTCCAGTTAATATCATGTGCAAATATGAAAGACCAAACATATGCACCCGTGGGGATTTTCCTGAAGTACTGGGAAGTATAAACTCAGTAGGTCTTACTTCAGATATTACTTTTCATTCCCACTAATCCTCCACAAAAGAAAAAATAAAATGAATGATGTAAAAAGAAATTGCATTTCATGGCTGTTCTCACACCGAGCCAGAAAGAGGTAGATTATGAATACCGTGAATAAATATATACTGTAAGATTTTGGTGCTATCACCAAGGCATTTAGAAATACTGTAAACAGTCTCAAAGGACTGGCCTAATGTGCCAGTACCAAAAAAATCTAGTACTAAAAGCATGGTCCCCCTTATAAAACTGAAAGATGGGCAAGTGCTAAGGAGGCAGAGAGGGAGAGAGAATGTCTAACGAGAAACAGTTCAAATGAGCAAAGGGAGACCAGGTGGTCTAAGCTTTAAGAAAAAAGTCATGAGAGCTCATATAGAGTTCCAGGATAAGTGAAGATATTTTGGAAAGTTTTAACCTCTAGACTTGACATCAAGGATAATGTGCTCAACTACATTATCTCTTTGAACCAGTTCTCAGAGGCATACTGAGAACAGGTCTGCCCATGCCAAAAGACTTCACAACTGCTACCTCATGCTACAGTCTCAAGAAAGAGAGGAGGAAAATGTACTTTTCATAAAAAGAAATGAATAGGCAACAGCCATGTGCTGATTCTGTCTCCCTGTTTATCAAATTAATACATAATAAATAAGTTCTAATCATTCGTTTTTTTTTTTTTTTTTTGGTATCATTTGTATTCTTAACCTTACTATACATGAATAAAAGTTACTGACGAGGTTTAAGTGGAGAGATATTTAGTATAATTGAACAACAAGGTTTCATAAACACAGTTATTCCTTAGTTAAGAACTTTGGAATTCCAAATAATCTTTTCTAAGATTTGATTCTATTTTCTGATTTATGGTTAACTGAGCTAAGTCAAGTTCATTGTTCTGCCATCAGCCCAAGTTTAAGCCTGCTTTACAATTTCCTCATGATTAGGTATAAATTGCAATACTTACCTCAGCAAACTGAAACAATGGTGACTTCTGACGTAATTCAGGAGATTCGGAAACATCAGGCCTGCAAGCACCAGAGGATATCTGAAACAGAGAAAGGTGGCATGAGGCATCCCAGGAATAGCTTCTGGAAGGCAGCAGAAGACAAATGCCACCTAAAACATTTTTATCTTAACAAAAGAATGACCTTATTGTCTCTAGGTTGAAGCAACACTGTAACAAAAAAGTAGTTATTGTGTAAAGTTTTATACAAGTGACCATTCAACTGCTAAATAATGCAAAAAAAAAAGGAGATGGATAGCGCCTTCCTTAAAGAAATGCCTACGAAGATGCAGTTTTATCATTTGGCTTCCTGCCATCACACCCAAAGAATACCCACTTATTTTCTGTCCTGTGTTTCCTCAATATTTCCTATCAACCTGGCTACATGAAAACACAGGTGAGACCTGACAGTCCTCTTCTGAGAAAATAAAACTAAAGTCAAATTCTTGTTTTCCAGGGCTTTCATGTACTTATAACATAAGGCCTAATTTCAAGAAGGTTGGCATTTACTTAAAAGCACTTTCTCTTGTATTATGTATTTTCTATTATTTACTATTTATAAATCTTGTTTACTATTAGGTAAACATTTAGCTTCCTATCTTAATTATTGACAACAGTCATTGAAACAGCACTTTAAAAAATTCTACAGGCTGGTGAGATAGCTCAGCAGTACAAGCGCCTGCCTGGCAAGTGCGAGGTCCTGAGTTCGACTTTCGGTACCCGCATATAAAAAAAAATTCTATTAATCAAGTATTCTTCTCAGGATATAAACTTCCTCTTTTATCTCCACACTAGACCTGGTCCATTTCTACATTTGGATTACATTATCGCTTGGTTAACTGTAATGCAAAAGTCACAGGAGTCACAAAATATTAGAGAGGCAAAGATTTAATCACTTCTCTGATCCAACAGCCTTTCATTTTACAGATGAAGGAACTTAGGACCAGAGAGCCCCCCTACTATTCAACAGCCCCCTTATTTTTTATTTAACACTTACTACCACAAACATAAATATTTGTTTATGGTACATCCCTTCCAGTTTTGTTTAATGTATTATTTCCAACACTCTCTGGGTACAATGTAGATATTTGCTGAATGAACTAATCAAAGTGGACAACAGGTTTTCTAAATCCCAAATCAGTATGTTCTTTCCCCACTTTCCTGAATGATGAAGTTAGACTGTCTATGGTTGTCAACATAGTTGTCTTTCATTTTGTTAAAAATACATCTTAATAACTTGTTTTCTGACTAAAAATATCCATATAACTGACTAAAAATATCCATATAAGCACTTGAATAAGAGAAGAAATACCTCTACAATGTTACCTACCAAACGTAAGCACTGCTAATATTCTATATATCTATATATATATCTATCTATATATATATCTATCTATATATATATCTATATATCTATATATCTATATATATTCTCAGTTGTCTATGTAGATAGTTTTCATGAAAATAAATACTGCAGTAGTTAAAAATGCTCATTTTCAAGACTTTTAATTTTAATAGCTATATGTGATTTTATTAGATGGCTGAATTCTATGGGAAGAGTTGCCAGTTATGCTCCTGAAAACAGTTCTCAGTGAACTTTCATTAGACACTGGGGATGTGTTTTTCTAGCAGTGTCACAGGCCACTGAACAGGAGCAAGCATTTAAAATTTTAATTGTCACCTCTGGATTTTTAGAGTAATGACCAGCTTTTCATAGTGACAAGCATCACAGAGAAGGTATAGAATCTTTAATTAATTTACTATCTGAGGTTTGGCTGCAAAACTTGACTCCCTTATTGTCCCTTGACTATTTGGTGTATTATGCCAAATACCCCAGCATGGACACACAAAAAGCACTCAAAAGAACGTTAACTGAAATTAGTAGACATGAAGGTTTGGAAATTCCTTTATTGGAAAAAAATCTTTATAATTTAGGGATAAAAAAAAAAAACAAAAAACACTTCCCTGGTTTATAAAGAAATCCTATGTGTTTGGCCTCTAGATATTTTGGTAAATAGTCAAAACTTGACTTATAATCCAGGCTGGAACTGAGTGAAAATTATAAAATGTCTTTATAAAAATTTAATAAAAGAGGTTGTATATGTAACAAATCTATGCTAGATATCTGGAATGAAATATTATTTAAGGTACATGCACTGCGTAAGTGCTCTGTAACATGTATAGTTACGCATTGCTTTACAACAGGGCCGTGTTCTAAGAACTGCACTGTTAGGTGATCTCACCATTATGCAGACACCATAGAGCACACTTACACAGACTAGGGTGGCTACGACCTCATGGGATCACAGTACATGAGCAGTCTGCTGCTGCTTGTGATGTTATTAGATCACTGTGCAGTGCATGACTGTATTCCTATTTCAGATCTCACTAAGTGTGAGAAGTAACTACCATTTGTGATGAAGTAAATTGCCCCATGTCTAAGAGTTCCTATTAACAACAAGGAGAAAATTCAACTTTAAATGTAATTTATACGTTATTTGGCCACAATAATGTATCAAGTCATGAAATTGGAATGAAAGAATCAGATGTAAGTAATTCCCAAGGCATCTCTAATCCTGCCCATGAAAGAAGTCTGTGCGTGTGTCTGTGCTCACCAGGCACCTGCGAGAGTAGAGGAATATCTGCTGACAGACTTGATTCTCCCCGTGTGTGTATGAATACAAAGAGGCGCAGTGATCTGGCCGAGAAGTACAAGGGCTGTCCAATGGCTTAAGTAGCACGTATGGAATCACTAAAGTTTTTGACTCCGGTGGACTGTGTTCTCCCTCAAAATCGGGCTGCACTTACTTTAAAGCAGTGTAGACTTAGCAAGTATCTTCAGTGTAGTAGGATGATAACAGCACAGAATTAGAGCCAGGAGGGACAGGGATCTACTAAACTATATAGTTACCTGACTTGGTTACCTGATTCTCTAGTTCATAGCACAACAGAAGTAGCAAATCAGGAGGGGCCAAAAGTGGGAAAAATAATAAAGAAGAAGGTTGTAGCTGGGCGTGGTGGTATACGCCAGTAATCACAGCATTGGGGAGGCTGAGGCAGGAGGATCACTATGAGTTGGAGGCCAAACTGGGCTACATAGTGAGTTCAAGGCCACCTTGAACTACATGGCAAGACTCTTTCTCAAAAAAAAAAAAAAAAAAAAAAAAAAGAGGGTTGTAAAGGGAACAAACAATGTGAGTAGCAGGACTAGATAAGACAGAGGAAAAAGATACAAAAAGTATAAAGAACATATACAAATGTTTCATAAAGCATAGTAGTTTATCTAAACAAATTAAGGTAGGGCAAAGAGCCCCAAAATTTCTCCTAGAGGCATCCATTCAATGCAGAAATTATTTGTAACTGATTCTAAACTGTCAAGAATAACCATGCTATATATCTTTATGAAGAAGGCAGAAATGAGTTTGAAACAGGATAGATATACTTCTGTCTAAAAATCTGAAAATGTAAAAATGGTTCAGTGACATAGCAAATTTAAAATAGAGAGATTTCATTCGAGGGCTTAATAAATAAGCCACTCCATAAAGGTATGCATATTTGTGCATACAACAATGTACGCATTTAATAAGAAATATAGAATTCTATCTGTATGAAACAAGAATGTTTTTTCCACAAAAGGTGCCTATCTCAGTACTTCCATTAGTCAGAGGGTCCTAGACTTTGTGAAATGTATAAAATATTGTGCTGTGCTATGCCACCTTGCTGTCTGTGTTCAAAATACATTAAACTACTTATTTTTATAAGGTGGGGCATACACCAATTTCTCAACATCCATTCCTATGTTAGGGGCAGCTTACTTTCCAAAAATAACACAACATAGCAAGTCAACCATAGTTGTTCCTTAATTGAGGAAGATATTAAATACCCAGTGGTTAAATAAAGGGGGGGAAAACCCAAGAAGCTATTTCTAGAAATAGTCTGTGAAATAATGCATAGAGCCACTAGGTGTTGCTATATGCCCAAAAATGAAAATAGCTAAAGGGATTTCTGCTAACATGTTAGACTTCCTTTAAAGTCAATATTCCTTTTGATTTAGGTATAATTTTCAATAGCCAAGGAAGGGAAACGATTAGTATCATTAAGAATTATGATGAAGTAATTTTTTCACATAGGAGCAATTCATATTGTGAAAATTATAGACACAGAAAATTGATCCCAGCCTCTTGATATAAAACAAGATCAAGCCGGTTATGTACCCTAAGTGATATGTGAAGATACGGATTATCAAGGGCCTATTCCTACTTGCAAGGCTCAAGACTCACAGCCACACAGTCACAAATGGGGCGTGCACTCATTGTGGCTCAGTCATATACTTACACTCTTGCTAATTCAAACACATTTGTTACTATTTGCTCATTCAATAAACACTGATTAGGTACCAGCCATGAAGACTGCTACTGTTAAGAAGCTTAAATTCTACACCTATCCAGTATACGCTGGGAAATAAAATGATGATACAGGGAATGTGCCAGACCCTTAGGCTCCTTGCAATTCAAATGCAGATGACAGCTACACTATGTAAATGCTAACTAACAGTGGAATATTATAGGGTCCACAGGAGAACAGAGAAACAATTGTCATTTTGTGGGTGGAAGAAGATAAGGTAATATCTGAGATATCCCTAGGAGGAAAGCCAGAATAAGTGTGAAAATGACAAAGTAGTAGCGGGTGCTAAAATATGGAGGCAAATATGTAGCCTGTGTTTTTGAGAAACTGACTTTACCAGTGTGGGTAAAGAATAAGATACAATGACAGTGTTGTGGGAAAGGAATCAGACTGACAGGAATTGGAATTCTATGTTAAGAAGTCTGGAAATTAGGCTGGAGGGAATGGGGAGCCAGCCAAGATTTCTAGTCAGAGGAATAGCATGATGAGAGATGCGTAGTTAGATAAGTATGTCAGAGGTGTGCAGGATGACCTTGGCTGGGGAGTGACTGGAGATAGACCAATTAGAAGGTTGAGGAAATAAAGCAGCAGAGAAGCCAGGTCCCAATTAAATCAGAGATAGTACTTGCTAGCCCTTGGTAATTGTCTGAAAGGATGTTAGAGCAGAGGGGGAAGGGTCAGACAAAGCCACTGTCTCTGTAGTAAGTCACAGCTGAAAGGGGATCTGAGAGAAGGAAGGAGGTTTGGTCTGGGGGAGGGAGTGTCTTTCAGGAGAAGAGATAGTTTGGGGGTAAGGGATATAATCTGAGGGTTACAGGAGAACCTGAGACCCAAACACTACTCCTGGGTATCTGACACTGCAGTACACTACATTTAGAAAGGGTCTTGGGCCACCGTGGGGAGCAAATAGAATAGCACCTAGAGATCACTCTCTCTTAAATTAGAATATGCGTGTCTTAGTTGCTTTTCTTGTTGCTGAGACAAAATACCTGATGCCCACTAGTTAAAGCAGGAAAGGTTATTTTGGCTCACAGTTTGTAAACGTTTCAGTCCCTAGTCGAATGGCTCTAAGGCAGAGGGGCATCACAGAGGAGAAACAGTCCATGGCAGGGAGGCTGAAGGCGGCGGTGGTGGCAGCGGCGGCGGCGGCAGCAGCAGCAGCAGCAGCGGCAGCAGCGGCGGCAGCAGCGGCGGCAGCAGCAGCAGCACTCTGCCTTCCATCTTTCCCTTTTTCCCATCCAGACTACAAATCTTTTGAGTGATGTCACCCACACCCAGGTTGGGGCTTCTGTTTTCAGTAAATCCATTCTGCCACACCCAGAATTTGCTAATTCCAATAAATGGACTACTTTAGTACCATACACCCTTAATCCCAGTACCACACACCCTAGATCCACCTAGCTCTAAAGAGCCCCACTTATGAGTGCATGAGGCTTTGGGGGACATCTAGATTGAACCATAACAATGTGTTAAGCCATCTAGCTAAACGAAGAATAGACCTTGGTTTTACTCAGAGCATCAGGCCTACCAGAGTATTGATTTCACTCCATGGGTGAAGTTTTCCTACTATTATAATCACGAGGGAAAGCAGTAGTAAGGGAGTCCAGACAGGCTCCTAGCCAGTTCTACAAATGAGTGCAGACAACTGACAGCATCTTTCTGCTTCAGTTCTTCATCTGTTAAGTAGGATGCAATGCTACTCTGCCTTCTTGTCATCTTCACAGGACAATGTGAGAAAAGAAATAGCGAAGTATATATGAACATTCAACACAGAAATCAGCAACAATAACTCTTTCTCTTGGCAGTTGACACTTCATTCACCCTCTTTGTCTACTTCCTCTTCTTATCCCAGCACTGTTGCTGCTCACTTTCCACAGTGCCCATTCCCATCACCTCTGAGAGATCGAGGACAGGCGTATCAGTGCAGCCTGGGAACTCATGAAGGATTTATGACTGTTAATCAGGCTGGGTAAATGTATGGAATACTCTGGCCTTTAAGCCCCACTGCCGAGAGAAGGAAGAGGCTAGGCTCTGTGGGTACAGAGGCAGTTTCAGCTAAAAGGGGCAATGAGCAGTGACATAAGAGGGGGAAGCCTTTAAATGCCTAGGAAGAGAAGAGTGCAGAGTACCCTTTTCAATGTAGAATTCAGTGTATTTCTTCACAAAGTGTGTTTAAAAGCTATAAATTTGTGAGAAGGAAATAAAAGTTTTGATGGGGACAGGGCTATGAGTCTAAAGTAGGGGGGCTGGGAATCTATGGATTTAAGTATTCTAGAGTAGTCAAATGTAGTGGCCTAAGATAGGCACGTACCCAACTAAATTGCACCGGGGCAGGAAAATTCTTCTCATTTCACTGATGTCAGAAATCTTAATAAAAAAGGTAAACTAAAGGTAAATTATAATAAAAAGGTAAAAATTATAATTTTTACTTTATTATAGAGTCCACCTAAGTCAATATTTATTTTAAATTTAAAACTGTATTTAAATGGTGTATGTAATCATTCATTCAACAAATACTAATACAATCAACTGTTCTATCACTGGTCTGCAGAGTAATTATTACAACTATCTCATCAGATTTTGTCTATCTATTTAGTGGAAAACATGTGGATTTAAATCCCAGTATTAGGACTTCTCTGCTCTATGGCCTTGGAGAATGAGGACATAATAAACCATAAACCGACAACACAGGGTCCTTGGGAAGGAGAATGAGATAATCAACGAGCACAGTGCCTAGCCCTGAAAGCACTCATGAAATGTGCCTGTGCTGCCTGTTTGTAGCTTCAGCACAGGTAAGCCGGCAAAGGACATCACAGTGGTGACCAGAACTGAGCGGGGAGCAGGACTGAAGCACAAAGCCCCTGGATGCTACATGAAGACTGGGCTCAAATCTCGATTTTGCCACTTTGTAGCTGCACCATCATAGGTAGTTTACTTAACCCTACTCTGTCTGTTTCCTTACTTGATGATTTAATATTTACTTATAGGGTAGAAAAGATTTAACTCATACCTCATTGTTAGGAGGAGTAAGTTACTCTTACATAATGCACTTAAAAACAGCACTTTGAACAGAAGCAGCGCTGGAGAAAGGTTAATTGTAATAACTACTCTGCAGGCACGTGAGGAACACTGCACGATTTAAATCCTGTCTTTGTTCCTGATCTCAAGTTGCTTACAGTCTCCTAGCGTTTGGACTTACACTTAGTACAATGAAAAACATTTTAAAGTATAAGACTTTTATCACAGTGTTCATACAATATAAAACTAAATATAATCAAGTGCTATAATGTATTAATACTGATAGAGTTATAAAGGATTGGGAGGAAGAGGAATCTAATTTAGCTCAAGAAGTCATGAAGGCCTTTCTGAATGAGGTGAAAGGTATTATAAACTTATGAAACTACATTATTTTCAAATTTCAATCACATGGAAAGTTGGACATAAGACATTTTTTTTTTTACTTTTAACTAAGCAAATAGTGGCCAAAAAATGAAAATCAATGTAATTCCCCTTGAAGCTAAAAGTTCATGTGAAAAATATGCTATCTCTAAAAACTTGAACTGCAAGACAATGTCTGCTGCATGGAGGCAGAGAACTTGTGACTGATTTGTTCCCTGATATGCCTCACTCGTAGAAAGGATTTGATAAAATACTCCACATATTCAATTTTTATATAACATGACCTTATTCCAGAGAGGTCCACAAAGGAGGTGTGCCGTCATCGGCTAGCACCTTCTTCACTAATGTTCATGCTAATTCAGCTACTCTGCTGAAGTGCTGCAGCTGTACTTCCTATATTCCTATCTCCCAGATATTAAAAAGTTGTCTCCTTCTTAAGCACCTAGTGACAAAAAGAATTACAACTATAAATTCTTACAAGGTTTCCATGGACAAGGAGCCATGCATGCATGTGTGTGTGTGTGTACGTGTGTATGAGCATGCCATGGACATGCTGCCAGTGAGGCATATTACAGTCTGTGGATGCAGCACCTAATATAATGTAAGCTTCGAAGTTAAGTACGAAAAGCTTAGAATAACTTATGGTAATAATACTATACCTACAAGAATTCTTTCCAGGAGAGTTAAAAATGCCTTACAGATTTTATTTAATTAATCTTTATAGTGGTGTTGGGAGTTATATGAGAGCAAATATTATTAGCTCCAATTTCACAGGATAGAAGACAAAGCAAAAAGGTGCTTGATCAAAATTTTAATATTTTACCTGTTCATCCAAACACAAGGCATTCTAAAAATTGATAACTCAAATCTGTGGCACTTCCAATACATTGGAAAGTTTGGCTTCAGTCACTCATCTGAACAGATACCGATCCCTCAAAACTTCATCAGCAGCTATGATTACTCCATCTAACTTCTCTTATTTTCCATTTCTCCCGAACCATCCTTCCGTTTAGCCAAGATCACTTTCTGTTGCTCACTGCTTAAATTCATTGTATCAAAACTATGTCTTAAAAGGCAGTAGGAGAACTTCCTACTGAAAAGAGCCCAACAGGCAAAACTTTAAGCAAAGGGAAAAACAAAGGAAGAAAAAAAGCATTCTCCTTTCTTTTACATGACATCCAGAAGTTCTATAGATGCTGATTTGTTACATAATTATACTGGAAAGTTAAAAAGAATCGTGAAAGATGTTGGGTATGAAACATCATTACAATCTAATCTGTCAGGAGCTGCAGTGCCAACTTTCACAGTACAATGCATTCTTGGAAATCACATGAGTTAGACTGTTGAAAGGCTAAGTGTGTGTTATTATTCCAACATTTACCTTTGGAACCTGCTTAGGATACTCTAAACTCAAGTGAGTTAATCTGATTGTCATTAGGCAGCAACATGCATTAGAAAGTGAAATGATGCCTGACAATGCTATTGTGTTAGGAAATACAAACACACTAAATAATGAGAATGCAATGGAACAAAGTGACATGTATATTTTTTCAGTTAAAGATTAGTCAACAACTGTGGACCCCAGACATAAACTATAAATAATAAAAGCCTTGTATAATATAAATAGCCTATACCTCTGAATAGGCTTTAACTCTAAGCTGTAAAGCATACTAGCAATTTTTCAAAAAAAGTAAAAAATATAGATCTGCAATAAAATTGAGTTGTATCTCTCCCTAAACAGCTATTCTAGTTGAGGATTAAAAATTTTCATATCAAAGAACTGAGTGTGGTAAAATAATACGATCGTTAATATGGTTAACATGACTGGCCTCTGTTAAGTGAGTCTAGAAAACAGAAGATTCTACAAATGCGAACAAGCTACCTGTGGTTAGCTCCCCAACAAAGTCGCCTAAAAATGTTTAGTAATAGCAGTCCAATAACTAGATTATGAAACCAAGGTCTTAAGGGTCCAAGTCTCTTTCCTTTTACATTTTAAAGAATAAAATAATCTTGCAATGCCACATCTCCAGATTTTCAAAACAGGAGTTTAGAATTATTCGGATACTAGAAACCAATAGTTTCAAGTTCTTACTATCATCTTCCCCCCTAGAAAATTTAAATGGGAACATCATAAAAGCAGCAAATGTTTTGAATAAAGTGAATGAATTAGAAGACACAATCTACGTACCCATGACATGGTCATGGCAAATATTAATTTCTGTACATTGCATTCCCTACTCCTAGGTTCAGAGAAGCTCGAAATCTGTACTGGATTTGTGTTTGTGTCCTCTTGGGCTTGTTTACAAAATTTCTGTTACCCTCAACACACCAAACGCAAAGACGGACCATGATGGAAATAACTGTAAGTAAAGTTTGTTCATGAGCTATGAGCAGTGGAGCTGCAGAAATAATACTGGGAACAGAATACAAGTGTCCGCATTCTGAAGCCCAGCATGAGGAGGTGGAGAGGAGTGAGAGATTGGCTTACCTCTGGTGTGCCAAGAGCATGTTCTCCAGCTAACAGCAGCATGCTCAGGCCTCCCATTTGAGTAGGATCTAAACAAGTCAAAAATACATGAATCACCAACTTACAAGCATATGAAGTATGCATAATCCACAAAAAGCCAAAAAATATTCTTAAGGACAGAAAACCAACAGAACCACATGTAACTTTAATGGAAAACTTTCAAAAATCTTTATATAACAATACACTGGCATAGATGTGGCTAGTGCTCATACTTCTGTGAGCTTTGCAACACCACTGTTGTCCCATTATTCCAACAGAGCACTTTCTTCAGTGCCACAGCTGTCTATAACCTGAAAGATCTCCGAACCTGGGGTTTCTTTCTGTGCATGCAGTTTAGATTGCTTTAAGCAAAAGGATACTTATGTTTGTCTTCCAAGAAGCATGAGATTGTTATTCTCAAATTGTTATTTCTGTCATATGAAATGAAGACTAATAAAGAGAACCAGGCTAAGAGAACTAGGGAAGAGAGAGAAATTTTCCAAACTGGCTTATGAAATCCAGTAGGTTTTTTCAATATCTTTTTAAATTTTTCAAAATAAATTTAAATGAACTGATGTATTTCAGACATTTTAAATCTTAGGGGTAGTCAGACTCTTGTTCAAAATAACTTCAAGATTTAAAATTAATTTTTTTCATGTTAGCTAAGATCTTTGTTCTCATTCTTTCAATAATCAATAGAAAGACAAAAACAGGAAAGTGGTAGATTTATAAGCCAGGTATGTTTATATCTAAACAAAGAAAGTATTACGGCTAATGGGACATTTATATTCTTTAAAGTTTGTTAATAAATGAAAATTCAGTACTATAATGAAAGAACATATGCAAAAATGCCTAACTCAGTGTCTGTCCCAGTGTACACAGGACAATAAATGCGTATTTAATTTAAGGAGTCTCTTTACAATTGCAAATAAGAATCAGTCAATTGTAATGTTGTCTGAAAACAAACTAAAGGTATGACCTTAAGTATGTCTCTCTATACAACCTGTTTTAAGAATTAATGAAGCAAATTTGATCATATTTTATATATACATTTTGAAGAATTTCAAAAAGGTTCTGAGGCAGAAGGTAAACATAAAGAAAGAAATGGATGGATGGAGGTTTGAGTTCGCTAAAGACAAAGATATATCACCAAATGATTAGTTGTACAAGTAGTTCAATGTTGGAAGACAATGAATTAGGAAGACACACAGACTACAAGCAATCACAGGTTGATTTAATGAAACAACACTCTTGGGCATTAAGATTCCAATTTTAATTAAGCATTAAGTTTAAGAACTACTGTGACTGCTAAACATATACTAAACCTATTTAAAAAATAGAAATGAGGGGGAAATGAATTTAGCAGAAACTTAAAGTTTAGTTTTGAACTTTGACAGTGATTTGTAACTATCATCCTAGAAACCAAAAGGACTGGATAAGAGCTTTCTAAAGATGTGTGTTAGTTCAAAATAGAAGTATGATTATATAATTTAAGTTATATATCAATGTGACTATAAAAAGCTTGATATCTATATATCTATATATCTATATATCTATATATATTCCAAGAAATTACCATTGTCTTAGAACTATCAAAAATATATTCACATTATTAGAGAGTTTCTACTATATTAAAATCTACACAGCTTTCCTTTCTTGGAAATCATACATTTGACAACTGTGGGGTTATTCTGAACTGCAAAATGTCAAGTGACAAGGACCATAGAGCAAACAAAACAAAACACAAAACAAAACAGATTGCATGTTGAGGAAAACTTAAAACAGACCTTTACAATACCTCTGGTATCCCTTAGATTTAAGACAGCTAAGCACCAATTTTTAACTAAAGGCAATTTAATTCACTTTCACCTGTCGAAAAAGGACTAACTAGAAATACCAGACCAGTATTACCTCCACTATACACAATCTGAACAAGAGGTCTGATTACTAATTTCCAAAATATGACAGAAAACATTATATAATGACTTAAGTTCCAGGAAGATGTTTTTCTTCTTTCCTGTATTTTGCTTTAAAGAGCACTGCTTTAAAAACATCTTGGTTGAAGTCTAGGTTCTACTTTCATTTTATAGATAAAATGCAGATTAATAAAGTGTGAGAAGCAACATTACAAAAAAGACATTTTTATAGCCTTCAGTAGTTTACCTATAATTATTATTTGGTGTGCAAATAACTGTATGCAAAAATATCCTACATATACTAACCTAGACTTAGAATTGAGAGAAACAAAGTAACAGATACCAAATGATGATCAAAAAAGAATTCAGTTTAAAAGTTGGTCATCTGTATACCACTTTTTGGTGGTGATAATAAAAAGTTTTAAAAAATTCTCTGAATGAAGCAATCTTGGAAGTCCAGAGAGATCACTAAGTCTACCTAATAAATCTGGGTTGAAGCTAAAACTGTCTAAAGTGACAGCTAAAACAAGAGCAGAACTCTATGCTTTGATTCTTTGGGAGCTCACCTGGAATTACACTACATACACCCACAGAACAATCACCTCAACATTCTGTACCCCCAGGATGCTAGCAATGCTTTAGAGCTTAATTTTTTACCATTTATATAAAACACTGACATACTTTTTATACTACATATCACACACTGAACTATTAAGTCTTGCTAGGTCTACTGGCTATTCGAAAAAATATGTGTCATCACAGTATTGGACAACCTCCTTTCCTGATTTTTGCAAATGATTTAACATGCTGATTTTAAAGAAAACTTGCCCAAAATATGAAAGAGGAACCCTAAGGTTCAATACCAACTTCACTGATTCTATCCTGCCCAGTCTCCCAATTTCATCCTGGCAAAGTCCTCTTTTTGGGGCACCAAGGTACATTCTCAGCTCATTTTTTTATTTTGAGACAAGGTCCTGCTGAGTTGCCCAGGATAGCCATGAACTTGCTATCCTCTTGCCTCAGCCTCCTGAGTAGCTGGCATTACAGACACATGTCATCACACCCAGACAAATTCCTCTTCTGATTACTGTACTACAAAAGCTAGAGAAGATATAGGGTGAATATAAATATTTTATTTCATGGTAATAAATGAGTTAACATTTCATACCACCCAAAGCATATTTAAGGTCCCATATTAAATGGGGCCATCTAGAATTTTAAATTAGTTTGGCCCATACAGGAATCTGGATGGGAAGAGGGGACAGGAATGCTCTGTAAGATACAACTTTCAGATCCACTCAGATGTATGATGGAGTTGTTTATATTTTTGTACTCAAAAGATACTCAAACAATCTACATGGCCATTTAAACATCCATGATAACTAAGGTGCTTTCTGAGACAGCTTAACAGTTTGTATAAGCTATTTTGTTCATATTACAAAATTCCCTATGCTCCTGACAGTCTCCATACTGCTGCCTTCTTTTCCATACTGTCAATATCAGAAATTCTCATGTATATATAACTTGGTCTGTATCTCCTTTCTCTAATTATCAATCTTCTGTATGTCATCCTCCACTGCTTTAAAATATGCTACATACTTGCAATTGCTTTATATTGGTCATAAATTTGCTCCCCAACTCTGTATTATTTATTAAAAATACAGACTAAATGTATTGCTCTGTACTTAAAGAACCAGTAGAAACAGTTTCTAAACTCACCAGCCATGCCAAAGTTAAGCTGAGGCATTTCTTCAGTCTTTGCTTTCTTGGGGCTTGGTAAGTCTCTTGAGGAGTCAGAGGGGAAGGCCCACAATTTCTTTCTTGAATTGACAGTGGGTGTTGGTGATTTCACAGGCTTGTTTGTGGTAGGACACCATTTGTAGCCAGGATTTGCCTTCATAAATGCATCTTTATACTATAAATAAAAGAACAGATTTTAATTAACATACAGACTGAAAAAAGTTGTAATAGCATTCATCCTATTCCTCCATTTAGATAATGAGTAAGAAAAATACTTTCAATGACTTTTGTGGCTTTCCTTATAGAAAAATGACAATATCACCACAGGGGAATCAAGACATGACATGGAGTTATTAACTACAAAGTTCATCTCTGCAATGAGGGTACAAACGAAGCATACTTTGTATCTCTTAATCATCCATTTCTTTTGCAGTGTCAAAACACTGTCTGATACTGGTGGGAAATGGAGTTATAATGGTAGGAGCTGAGAGCTCTGCAGCCATAAAACCTGCCACTTCCACCCTAGGCTATGGTAACCACAGGAAGAGAAAGTGACATCTCTGCGCTTCAACCTGGATCACAAAAACAGAACAATAACACCCATGCCTGGGTTATTGTCAACAGTGTGCACAGCACAGCACTTGTTTCAAAGTGAGCTTCGGGTACACGTTACAGAGTGTGAGTTAACACCAGCACAGGTACCAGATTCTGCTTGCTAATTAATTTGCAAAATATAGTAATAAAAAGATTAAATATATGCTTTGATGTACAAGTAAGACAAATGCAGACAAACTTAGAGCAAAATACTCAATTATGGGATAAAGGAACCAAGATCAAGAGTAGGAAAAGGGTAACGGTTAAGCCAACTGACACACAGCTTTTCAGTTACTTAAGACACAGGGCCATGTAGAGAAAAGAGTGCTGGAAACAGATTTTAACAGCCTGGCTTCAAAAGCCACCTCTGCTTTAGTGAGCTGTGGACCTTACGTTGTCTACCCTTCTTCAGTCTCAATTTCTCCATCTAGAGAGTGCAACAGCACCTGCCTGTGTTTTGTAATGAGCACACGTGACTGGATACATGAACAAGCTGTGAGAGCTTTGACGGGTAATACTGCAATTAACCCATTACCAACTTCAAGTCTTAGAGGTTTCAACCTCCACTGACATCTTTCTTTCTCCTTCGTTCCTCTGTGGCTTTTTCCTATCGCTCTTTCTCCCAACCCTGTTACCTCTTTCTATCATGAGAGTAACATTAAATGAACTACATTATTCATGTTCATTATATGTTGCCAAGTTATGTTATCTGGAAAACATGTATTTTGCATGTTCTTCAATTATATGTTATAACAATTGAATACTTTATTAAATTTATTCATTTCTTTCAATCTTATAAGGTTGTCTGTTAAAATGGTCACTGGATATGTGACATTAACTTATTTAGTATAAGTTCCAAAATAGCTTTTAACTGAATTCAATAGGAAAAAAAAAAAAGACCCTACTAACCTTGATGTAAGGAAAGAATATATAATCTAAATAAAGTTTTTCCCATTACTTCATATATATGAAAACTGTAATGTAGATAATTGCACAATGTTAATAGACAATGGTGTAGACAAAATCACCCCAAAGTTAACTCAAATTTTCTGAATGATTTTCCTCTGTACCTGTAGGATATAAATTAACCTCTCGATACATGGAAGGTAAACACACACACAAAAAAAATCCAAGATACAATCCCACTTTTCTTACTAAAATAATTAAAATGGGACACAAGGCCAGAACCGAACTAGAATTTATTATTGCATAACAGAATGTATTTGGTGGCATCAAATGTGACACAAGAGATACACCACCACAGCACATTCACATGCAGGGGAGATTTACGTATTAGGCTGAGGCAGACAAATAGCCTTGCCTGCTGTCTGCAGGTGGAAAGTGACAAATGGCAGCATGAGGTGAAAATGGAAGTAGCAGACATATGCATCATTATCGTGTCCCAGTAAAAGGCACATGGGCTGGATTTGTCAAATGAATAGTCGTTCAGACAAAGGTCACTATTTTATAAAGTGACAGAAGACGTTCAAACAAACTTATTAACACATTTGTCATTAGAAATAAAATTATCCTTTTTGTCAGTTTAAATGTTTAAAGAAAGTTACAGTTGTGAGGGATGCTAGATGGTGTCACTAGCACTCAAATTTCTTGTTTCTGAGATGTCCCTTTTCCTCCTCTCATGTTCATTTGCCAGATAGGCTCTTTCCCAGTCAGACCTGCTAAGAATCATTTGGTAATCATGTATTAATTCATTTCAGTGAAAATCAGTAAGAGTAATGGAAATGATAAGACTGTCATCCTTGTAAATGAATTATTGTCAGCATAAATTTTTTTCCCTGGAGATTGGGAGTTTGAACTTTGTGAATGCTAGGCAAGCACTACACTACTGAGCTACATCTCCAGCCCGGTAGCAACTATTTTTAGAGCATAGCTGATGATACTAATAAAGAGCAACCAGCTTATACAATTTATGATGGGGCGCTCATACTGAAGACCACAAGAGTAGTTACAATTACCACACCACAGTCACGTCTTTTTCTTTTGTACATATTCTACCCACTCTCTGAAAATACCCTATGGGCACTGACTAGATAATAGGTACTTATTAGATATTGAGGACAGAAAAGAGCATGAATTAGAGTCCCTGCCTTCATATTGGCTACAATCCACAATTAACTATACGTTATTATTATTATTTTTTTTTACATACAGTCTTTAAGCCTTGCCTTGACTGAGGTTTTGCAATGGTCTATAAAGGAAAGCTATCTATGAGTGCAATAACAGAGGGCAAGAAAAGGTCCTGGAATACAGAGGGATTTACAGAAAATGGTAATTGGGAACTTACAATGTGGGCCGATACTCTGGAACTATTATCATAATATCAATCTTGCATATCTTCAACTCAATATAAACTCAAAATAAATTATAAAACTTCAATATAAACCAAATGTTTGTTCAATCAAGTATGTGTATGTGCATGCAAGTTTGTGCTGGAGATTGAGTTCATGGCCTCAAACATACTACGCAAGCACTATACTACTGAACTACACCCATGGGCCCTCAAACAAGGACACACTGAGCAGAAGCGTTAAGAATACCTGTCCTTAAGGAGTTTAAAGCTCAAAGGAGATGCCATAAATTCATGTGAAAACTTACAGGAAGGCAGGAAGGCAGAAGCAGGAAGAGCCCCAGGATACGTGGATGCCTCTCTGTCCTTGGAACTGGGTACCTCATCAATCACTGCCTCTCATTTAGTTGTAAGAGTCAATAGAAAGACTCAACCACTTGTGATGAGGTTATTAGGAAAGGGATTGCAGAGAAGGCTGAGTAAGGGAGAAATGGGGAGACTGTACGTAGTCTGAAGCAAACAGCCAGAGAAATTACTGGCATGCAGGTCAACCTCGTGGGCAAAATGTATCATTACAGAACTGCAAGGGGTAAAGAGATTCACCTTACCTAAGCAGATACCCGGGGCCAGGCTGCTCATGCCGGAGATGAGAGGGGAAGCTCACATTCCCTCTGAGAACATCAGTCCAGGCTACCGGCCCTGGGACTTCCATAAAGGACTCTTAAACTCTTGCTAAAATACTGATTTTCAAAATTGTCCCATTAAAAAAAAAAAAATAATTCACCTCATGGCCTCTAACCTCATTCTGCAAATTTCCAACCAATTAGGCAGCCTACATGAAATCAGCTTTGCAGACACCATTCCTGACTTGTATGGGACATTTGGTAATGCTAGTTCCCTTCTTTGGAACCGCAAACATTTGTGGCTAGCTACTTCATTAGCGATAGTAATAACCCAGTAATTCAGTTAATGATTCTTTTGTTATTCAATACTGGTATTAAATATATACCCTATTGTTATAGTTACTTGCTTCCTTTATATTTGACAATGACATTATTATAACACAAAAGACAATAAGCTATTACAACACTCCTTTAAAAATGAGGTCTCAACATTAAATGCTTCCCCAAATCATTTACATAAATGAAAATTTGATCTACAAAGTACCTTAAACTTACCCACTGTCTTCCAACTATGTGTTTTTAATTGAGGGTAGTAGGGTGTTAAACTGATAAAATCTACTAACATTTCTAGTTATTATTATAGTTTAATTATTATTAGTTTATATCTTATCAACAAAGTGACAGAGAAATGGCAACCCCTGGGAAATTCAGTAACAAGGAATGTTGACAATGTCTGTAGAATTAAAGATAGATAACTCTAATGTAAATATGTGAAATATTATCATGAAATAAAATCTACCCAAGTTCTAAGAAATTAGACAGGAAATTACCTGATTTTTTTTAAAAAAAAGCTATAACATGTATTTTATAGCCATAATACTCTACAGGGGGTAAATGAATCTCTAGCACAAGTTTGGAGACAACTGCAAATGCTCCCATGGACAAACAGAAATCATAGTAAACAGGAGGGGATGAGGATTGGGAAATATTTGAGAAGTGGCATTAATCAGCACTTCCTTAGTTTGATAATCTTTCCTTCAAAAACATTTAAAAATCACCATTAGGCTAATAAAACTCAATACACTATTTGACATGAGTTATGCTTGCTATTTGTATTTAATTGTTGTTTTTATTTTTCTGAGACAAGGTCTTGCTCTGTAGAGTTCAGGCTGGCTTTGAACTCACTATAACTTAAACTTGCAGCAATCTTCCTGCCTCAGCCTCCTGATTGTTGGGATTACAGCTGTGTGCCACAACACCTAGCAGGTAGCTATTTTTAACAAAAAGAAAATTAGACTTTCACATGATAGGTCACTGAATTAAGTTTATGGTTTTGACTGAATAAAAACATTTTAAGTCATACACTAACCTGGAAAACTCTTATGATAAAGCTACTGCAACAGAGATTTACACTTGCAAAAGTGAGCTGAACATTGTGACCAAGGAATTATTTGTTTGTTCTACTGTGGGAAAAAAAAGAAACAGTGGAAATAAGGCAGTTGGCTATAGATACGTCTACTTAAATTATATAAAGGTGAGGATCACTGCAACTTGCTTTTACATAAAATGTTTTTAGAGTATAATTTTACTCTCTAGTTTTGATAATTAGGGAAAAAGTAAGTTTAATAATTTTGTATTAATTTAAAACATCAAAATTTCCTTAAAAACTGGAGTATAAGTTCCATTTGACCCAGCCATCCCCCTTCTTGG
This sequence comes from Erethizon dorsatum, assembly GCA_028451465.1. Lineage (NCBI taxonomy): Eukaryota > Metazoa > Chordata > Mammalia > Rodentia > Erethizontidae > Erethizon > Erethizon dorsatum. The sequence goes on from CM051831.1 coordinate 73,938,438, forward strand.
TATCTTCCCAAAAGAATTTAAAGCATCATACCACAGTGATACATGCATACCCATGTTTATAGTGGCAGTTTGTAATAGCTAAATCTTGGAAACAGCCCAAATGCCCATCAACTGGTGAATGGATAAAGAAGATGTGGTTTTTTTTTACACAATGGAGTACTAGTCTGCCGTAAAGAAGAATAAGCTTGAGACATTTCTAGCTAAATGGATACACCTTGAGCAATACCCTTAAGTGAAATTAATCACAAACACATGTGTAAATACCACGTTGTTTCTCTGGTGTGAAAAACTGAAAGTGTAAATAAGGACCAAGGGCCGGTGAGATGGCTCAGCGGTGTAAGCACCTGCTCGGCAAGCGCAAGGTCCTGAGTTTGACTCCCAGTACCCACATAAAAGAAAAAAAGGGCTGGTGATATTGCTCAGTGGTAGTAGTGCCTGCTGGCAAGCGCGAGGTCCTGAGTTCGACCCCTGGTACCCACATTAAAAAAAAAAATGCAGACCAAAATGTATAATAGATATTGTGAAATAGGAAGAAAATGGTCAAATAGGGAGGATAACAAGGAAGGGGGGGAGGGAAAGGAAAGAAGGGAAAAAAAAGAAAATGAGAAAAAAACTGAAACAAAGCTTTTGTAAATGGGGAGGAGGGGTTGAAGGGAGGGAAGGAGAATGGGAAAAAAAAGAATCAAGTTATATCAGGTACAGGTACAAATTCTCTATGATGAATATGATCATTATATATACCTAAAATGTACCAACAAAATTTGATGGGAAGGGGAAAAAAACATCAAAATTTAAGAATTTCTTTGAAATTTAAATTTTGGTATGTTTTTTAAAATGGGGATTTCCGTGAGAAAACATTAGCAAAGGTTCTTTCTGAAAATGTATTAAAAGATATCTAATTCATAGTTGACTAATTTGGGAACTATGGCAATAAAATTGTAAACAATTGGCAAATGAATTAATGTTCCTAACTCAAATAGTTAACTTAATTCAACATCTATCTCATGAGAGGCCATCAATCATACTGGATATGAACTGTCAAGCTGGGCAAATGATACATTTAGTTTTACTGATTTTTGTTCATTTTATGTTTCAAATACTAATTTTGCATTTTATTAGCCTTTCAATGTATTAAAAGTTTATAATGAAAATAGCAGTTAATCATTAGGTAGGGAAGTATCAAACAGAAACAAAGTCGTTTACCAGGTAATACTCTAAAACTAATATTTATATAGAGCAGTGATGGCAAACCTTTTAGAGCTCTCAATGTTACCAAAAGTCCACTGCAGCACGCATGCCATAGGTTTGCCACCAATGGTATAGAATATTAAACATAATGCTTGTATGTACATTTCTTTATTTGTACTTTATATCTACCCTGGCAGGGCAGGCATCTTTAGTGTCATTTTACAGATGTGAAAATCCAAAAAAATTTGAGAAGGGAGAAGTCAAATATGAGAATCTGAGCTCCAGTACTTGCTTAGAAAGTCAGCTTTTCTGGGTTTCATCTTTAGCTTTTATAAAATATCTAATTCATGGAACTGTTTTGAAGATTAAATTAGATAAGCAAAAATAATTCTGGCCATGATAAAACAATATTCAAATACTTATATTATCATTTAAAATAACACCTGAATGTTATTATAAACATTATCATTATTACAGTGCTGGAGGATCAAACCCAGGACCTGTTGCATGCTAGGAAAGCACTCTACCACTGAGCTACGCACCTAAGCCTGGAATATTTTTTAAAATACAGTAACGATGTTATGCTATCTGGACAAGAATAAAAAAATAAATAAATAAATAAAAAACTCAAGGAAACAAGGAATGTTGTTGTCTTAGTTTTCTCTTGTTGCTGAGACAAAATACCCGCTGCCCAAAATTAAGGAAGGAAAGGTTTATTTAGCTCACAGCTTGTGGAGGTTTCAGTCTGTAATTGGCTGGCTCCAAGGCAGGGTGGTGTGGCAGAGGGGCAGCAGTTCATGGTGGCGGAGACAGCAAAAGCAGAAACCGCAAAAAGGGAGGAGTGAGAAGAGAAGACTCCTTCTGTCCCTTGTATTGTATGTAGGCTACCAACCCTAGGGTGGGTATAGCACTCACACCCATAATCCCAGCATTGGATCATGAATCAGTCACAAACTCTAGAAGCCTGCCTCCAGGACCACATGAGGCTTTGGGGGACATCCAGACACAAACCATAACAGTTGATCTTACTACCCACTTGCCCTAAAGTGGTGGGGTCCCCATTAAGCTACACTCAGAAAGGCCCATACAGAATAAGAGATTTGATTAGAGGAAGCCAAAGAAGCTGACAACTGATATGATGAACCCAAAAGAAAAACCCAAGGCAAAGCAAAGAGAGGAAATTCAAAAGAAGCAAAAATAGTTGAGAATTATTTACAGATAAAAATATGAAGGTAACTCAATTATTCACAAAGGTCTCCCCAAATTAGATTATAATATAATTCCCATTGGGAAATAATGGTTAACGTTTTTAGAAAATCCAAAAGATGTTCGGAATACTTTAAGAAAGTATATAAACAAATTTTAAATAAAATGTTCAAGGTAAATAGATAAAATTATATAAAAAGGATTTTTTTTAAAGGAATACTGAAGTTCCACCTGTCTGGAAATCACTTACATGTAGCATTTGTTTCTCAAGGATGCTGGATAAATAAGGTACTACTCTAATAGAATGCAAAGTATTGTAGCATGCTGGCAAGAACAAAAATTCTATTTGCTAAGCATGATACATCTAACATCTTTGGGAGTAGAGTCCACTTTTGATGACAAAACAAAGAAATAAAAGATCTTATTATTCATTCTCTTAGTCACAAATAAATAATAAAAAGTTAATTTTGCCCTGAAGAAATATGGCGGCAGAACTAATCATGAAAACTTCATTGAGTTTTATGGTGATAACAATCTTTCCTAGAATATTGACAACAATAGATACCGGCATTTACAAAGGATCAGTATGGTTACCTTCGAGCTTCATTTTATTGCATTTAATTGCATAACTGTTATACTGGCATGGAACTGAACTACCAAGCTTTTCAGTTTTTCTTATGTACTTTTACATCATCATCTCCTGTGATTCTCCTACACCTAAATAAACTAGGCTCCCCGTAAAACAAACTTGCAGATTCCTAAAACTGATCTCACTCAGTTTTCTACATAGCCTTGTCTTTCTCTCTGAGTCTTACACCCAAACCAAGAACTTTATAATAATCCTTTCCCAATCCATTCTTACCTCCCTCCTTAGCACAAGAAGAGTTTTCTTATAAGACTCAGGACATTTTCATTAAATGTTCCTGTAATATCAAAACCCACTTATCTTTTAAGCATCTGAAGTAGGTAGGATAATGATACATTAAAAGGGCACTAAAGTCACATGCAAAGAAATGTTCCAGCTCTACCGTTTGTTCACTGAACATATTCATGATACTAACTCCTTTACCCTTAGGTTTCTGCTTTGAAGAAAGGAGAGAATCATAACAGATTTTATATGTTTTTTCTTACTTAAAACACTGAACAAGGAATGAACCAACCAATCAATAAATGAATGTATTCTGCCTTATGCCTCTGACCCTAAAAAAAGGTGGTGGGGCTTAGTAAAATTCACTTAAATTGTCTAAGCTTTCCAGATCCTCCTCTCCTCTTTGCACTGCATTCTAGGTGAAAGCCAAGATGTTTGATCCTTTAAATTTATTGTCAATTGATTAATTATGATCACTAGTTGAAGTAACAAGTGGAAGGTTCCAGCAATATCCTTACAACCAATTATTCCAGCAACATTCTTACATCCAAGATTACTTATAATCAATTATTGCTTTAATGACATTCATCAGAAGACATGAATCTCTTATTCAACCAGCCACCCCCGCCCCTGCCAACAACGCAAATTAGAACTGAGCAACAGTTCAAGAAAATGGCAAATCCTGGAATGGGCATTTCATCTTACCAAATGCACCAATGTAACAAAAATCAGAAAGAAGTAAAGAGTCAGAGGAAATTTTCATTGACTAACAGGTTAAAAAAAGAATCCCTCCATTAATTATTACTCACTCTAGTTTTCAAAATACTCTTCTTTTAAAATCAAAAAGAGAAATGAATTGCATAACACTGTTTTGGTCAATTATGGACCGCATATACAATAGTAGTCCCATAAGATCATTAGCGCTTAGCAGTATCATAAATGTCTTAGGGTTAAGTACACTGTGATGTTTGCAGAATTACCAAGGTGCCTAATGACACATTTCTTGGAATGTTTCCCTGCTGTTAAGCAATTCTTAACATGTATGATTATAATTTTTCACTCAACTAATAATGGCAGGATAGACATTGGTGAACACATGTAAGCATTCACAGTTACACATGCACTATGCTAAAAGAGTATGTCTTACATCTAATAAAGAATATTCAAAACTGAGGGTTTAACATTAAAAGTTTACACCTCTAAAATAGAGTTTTAAAAGTGATGGGAAGCGGCTGAGTAACAGAGACCATATCTATCACTGGCTTTGTATCATTAACGATCCCACAAAACCTGGTATACTGAAGCCACTGAAGTATTTGTTGATTACACTAACATTACGATTAAAGTTGCAATAATAAAACACGCCAAAACAATTACACACTTCAGCTGTGAAATCATTTAGTAATTTGAAAGAAGTATGAAGCCTGACTAGAGACCAATTGTGCAATAATTTCAAGTAGCTGAATGGTCTACACTGTGTGGTAGAAGTGAGGCAACTTTTCATAAGAACAGCCATAAACAAGGTAAGCTGTAATGTGTGACATTATGGTCTCCACTTCTAGATTGCAGGGGGTCCCCTTAACAGATTTCATTATAATACCACAATGGCAAATATTGTGAACCTAATTAAGTAACTAGCAAGGGATTTCCTACACAAAAATAATACTTCCTCCTCTTAAAAGTGGCCACCTATTGGGTTTGTAAATTAGCAGTATTTAAGAAAAGGCAAACAATATACTGGGGGATATGCTGCATGTTATCTAAAAACAGCCATCTAAAAACAAACTCAAGTGTTTAATTATAGGAAGCTTATGCAGTTCCCTGTCAGGTTGCAGATAATTGTTTATTTTACTATATAAGCATGACTTTATTTTACTATATAAGCATGACTATGAAAGCATATAAGGCTATTTAATGAGAAAGTTTTACTGAAATCTATTGAAACATTTAAAATCACAGAGGTTGCTACAATTGATTTTAAATTTTCCAGATGGCCTACATAGTTAAAATTCTATCTTTAACAGTAGCTAATTCCTGGAGCCTTGTATGATCATTAGTTACAGAGCGACTATACTAATCATTTACTCTGGATTCAAATTTCCCTGAACATTTCGTAAGAAATTTTTATGTTCTGTGTTAGCTTATTAGACAACTCAATAGCACCACAGCAACTGAAAGTATTATTTTTCCACATACTGAGATGTCTAATAAAATATCTTGAAGCTACATATTTTATTCTCTGCTGGTTCATTTTTCACAAATGTTAATCAAATGTTTGGGTGGCAGGGGTTTTCATGAATCAAGATCTTTTCGAAGTTGCAACTGAAAAATGTTAAAATTATTCCTTTCAGGTTTAACCATGATGATACAGCTTTGCCTCTATATCTTACTTGGGAATAAATCCACTCATAGTATATTTAAATGTACAATAGTCTCACAATAATTCCAGATTACCTTAGAAACAGAACCAGTATAACTTCTGAAGGAATTCAGTAACTGCCACCATTTCAGAATTAATGCCACACCTCTGAATAGCATTCCTGTATGAAAATGTTTCTCATCAACTACAGCTTAGTGTTTACATGCATGCACATATCACAGTACATCCCATTCTACTGCCATTCATTTATTGGTTTTAAATATTCATGCTGTACCATCTTCAGAACAGAAACGAGTCAAAGCATATCTCTTGATAATTATGTTCATTATAAAATCAGAAATGTTAGAGCCAGTAGGCATATAAATCTTTGTCCAACTTCCTCATTTTAGTAACATTAAAAACAAAAGCTGAGATCCAGAAATTCAAACACACACACACACACACACACACACACGCACACACAAACATGGTCACAGAACATTTATCATCACAATGAGATCAAGACTTTTCCATGATAGAACTAGAGTAACCTAAGATTGTCATCTTCACCATGGGCATTTTCTGACAGCAAAAGCTGAGTTCCTAGAAAAATTTAAAGGAAAAATCACCAGTCATAATAAATAAATCACCATTTATAGTAAATCATTTAATCCCCTATCACAAAAGAAAATGAAGGAACACTTCTAGGTAATAAGTTACACTTGGCATCTTCACCAGCATTTTCGAAGTGGACTTGAAGCCCTTTGGAAGAGGAAAAAAACAGTTCTTATATTTTTACTTAACACCAGAGATTCAGGATTCATCTTGTCATTGCCAGACCTTCAACAGGTGCTCCATATTTGTTGAATGGGACTTTAAGACTGGCTGCTCATAGTCACCTTAACACCTTGTGATTGTAACCTACCTCCTTGGCCATGTCTGTATACTTCTGTTTTTCCTTTGGATCGAGAACAGCCCACCAATCAGCTAGTATCTTGGTAGCACCTCGGTTATCAAGTCTGGGGTGTTCTTGACGGACAAGGGAGCGATGGCGTTTGCAAAATAAAAGAAATGCATTCATTGGTCTACGGGCTCGCTGTTCTGGTGATTCATCATCCTCTGCCTCACCAACATCTTGTTCTAGGCCATCGGCCCCAAGAAGTTGAACCTATTACCAAACAAAAGCCAAACATTTAACAGACCTAGAAGAATTTTGATTTAACGATTAGTTTTGGTTTGCATATTGTATTTTTTTCTTAGATACATTTATACATCTAATGAATTGAAAAACATTTTTTTTTAAATCATCAACCACTGTTGGTGGTTGGTAACTTACTTATGATGCGTCCTGCTTAGTTTCTATAGCAACCTGTGCATATTTCTACAGCATTTCCATTACATTGTGTTGGAATTGCTTATATTCTCTAAGTAGTGAGATCTTTGAGGACAAAAATTCCTTGATTTACCTTTATAACCACAAAACATAACTTGTATGTTGTAACATTAATAACTAATTGGTGAATTAATAAACTTATTTTGTGATTTATGGGTCTCAAAACTATCCATATAAAATACAACAATATTAGGTTTTTCTCTTTAGAAAATGCTTTTCTACAGCAAATAATACAAGGATGTCTAATATAAAAGTAGATTATAAAAAGCTAATATCGAATACTCAGTGTTTTTGTACACATCACAAGTGGAATTGCCTCATAAAATATCAAACTAAACATAAAACATGATTATTTGAGAGAAGAATTACACAGCACATCTTTAAGTCTGTAAATATCAGGCTGTCTTGTCTAGTGAAATGCTATCTATCATGATAGGAATAAATTCCTCTAGGCTTAAACCTTCAAAATTAGTTTTGAATTTTCCCTTTTCCTAAGCATTTTGTTGAAACATTGTTCAAGGTCTTCAAGGACTTCTATAAACCTCTGGATCTATGTAATTCTCCTTGCCACTAGTCTAGTACCACTTTGGCCTATGGTCTAATCTTTCTGTTTTTAATCTTTTCTACACCACTTGCTGCTTATAGCTGCCAGATTAAATTTCTTAAAGCACATCTCTGATCACAGAATCTCAGAAAATACAGTATTAGGATTATAAAATATCTTCTAAAGCTAAAATATGATTCTATGATTTTTTTGGAAATGATGAAACCATGAGCAGAAATTCAGAATGCTTACCAAGACTATTTCTTTAATTTCTTGTTCTATAGTTAAAATCAAGAAGGATTAGGGCCGGTGAGATGGCTCAGCGGCATAAGCGCCTGCCTTGCAAGCGCGAGGGCCCGAGTTCGACTCCCGGATCCCACATACGAAAAAGGGGCCGGTGATATCGCTCAGCGGCACGGGTGCCTGTTGGCGCGCGAGGTCCTGAGGTCGTCCCCCCGGTACCCACAAAAAAAAAAAAAAAAAAAAAAAAATCAAGAAGGATTAAAGTAGTCATTAGTCTGCATTATACAGCAGGGATGTAGTTCTTAAACTTGAGTGTGCTTGAGAATCCCTGAAGATCTGGTTAAAACAGTTTGCTAGGTTCTAGTCTCAGAGTTTCTGATTTTGTAGGTCTGGAGTGAGTTCTCAGAATTTGTATTTCTAACTAGTTCCCAGGGAGTGTCGATGCTGCTGGTGCAAGGGTCACATCTTTGAGAACCACAATTATAAGGCAACCATGTTCCATTCATACAATGTTTATGAGGCAACTGTTACAAGCAGACACTCTACAGCCGTGTCCAACCTGCAGCACGCCAGCTGCTTGTGCTCTCTCTTGCTCTTTTAAATTATGGCAAACAGGAAAAATTTAAAAAATTACACATACATAGTAACTATATCATATATTTTATATGTGGCCCAAGACAATTTATTTTCAATCAGTATGTACCACGCAAGCCAAAAGGTTGGACACACCTACTCTAAAACAAATCACTTGTTTAATCCAATTTGGTATTTTTAAAAAAGTATTTAAAGAAATATTGCAAATACAATCAATTAGTCATCAATTATCTTCAAATAAACAGAAAAATCTTAAAGTTATAGCTGTTTGATGGGATTATTATTGGGAGATTTCTCTCCCTCACTATGTATATAAGCATAAATAATGATTTACATTTTCAAGGCTGAAACTAAGAAGCTAAGAAAATATTAGAAAGTAATTATATTTTCCCTTAGGAAAAGAATAACTTGATTCAGTTACTAAATTATAAAAGTCAGGGGCTGGTGAGATAGCTCAGTGGCACAAAGTGCCTGCCTGGCAAGCGCGAGGTCCTGAGTTTGACTCCCAGTACCCACATATGAAAAAAGGGCCAGTGATATCGCTCAGTGGCATGGCCACCTGCTGGCGCGTGAGGTCTTGAGTTCGACTCCCCATACCCACCAAAAAAAAAAAAAAAAGGCAAGCTAAAAGCTGGAAAAAAGAGCTCACTGTTTTGGGAAAGCTGAAGTACATATAAACAAGTATGTTAAAAAGGATGTGAAGATTCCAACAAAGAACCAGTGAGATACTGAAGTACTAGTGGATGGGTAGAAGCACAAGAAACTCTTCCTACAAAAGGCATTGTCAGAGCTAAATTTTCAAAGATGAGTTGGAGTGTGTCAGATGGTCAGTGGAAGGATACAGAGAACTAGCAGGGACTAAAGCTTGAAGGTTTATTTGTACATCAATATGAAGTTCCACAACATTGGTATATAAAAGATAAAAATAGGATTTAGGAAATAAGGTTGTAGAAAATACGAGCCATTTCATAAAGAATGTGCTCTGTCATGCAAAGAGTCACTCATTTAATCCTGCAGACCAGTGGTTTCAGATTATACAGATCAATAAAAAATATTTAGTTTGACTTAGACTGTCAACTTTTAATTTTGCTAAGTATGGATATTGAAAAAAGTATAAGCTACTATCTAGTGTTATTTCATTAAATTAACTGAAAAATTAGTGAATAAACAGAAATAAGTAACAAAATAAAGATGAAAACAATTTGGGTTTCACTTTCATCAAGGGCTCATTAAAACTTAAGAAATCAATACTATTACCTACAGCTGGAGTGCTTTCTTTTCTTTGTACAACAAAGACATTATTAGAGTTGTATACCCAAAATTATTTTCTAGTTTGAAGTTTATTCCAGCTGTCCAAGCAAAAAAAGAGAGCTAAAATTCAAGCAACAGTAATCGGAATGGAGATACAAGAACAGGTTGGTTGGTATCTAATTGAATTTGAAGGTTCAAAAAATAAGCGCTACTAACTTGTATGGCAAGTTTCTTCATATACAATAGAGAATTTTTTTTTTGTATCAGAAATCGAACTCAGGGCCTTGCGTTTGCTAGGCAAGTGCTGTACTGCCGAGCTACCTCCCCAGCCCTCAGAGAATTCTTTTTGTCAAATAAGAGAAATGAGTTCTGTGAAGAACAGAAAGAACAGTGCTGGTAAGTTGCATTTTTAAGAGGCTATGCCATGGGGTGTGCTCCATGGTTACCCAAGTCCAAGATGACTATCTGAATACCAGTATAAAGAAGGGAGTAATATTAAAGGTGTGGATGAGATCGCTGAACATGGAGTGAAAAGAGAGAATCTGCTGACTTCAATCTTTCACTCAACGCCTTTTACTGAGCACATGCTTTTCCAGGTGATGCAGATAGAGCAGTGAGTACACAAGTCCCCATCCGTGTGAAGCAGAGAAGCAAAGGGCCAGCCTCACATTCGGCAAATATTCCTCTGGCTGCTTTGCCAAGAGTAGCTATGGAAAGGCGAAGTAGAGCATAAAATCTGTGCTAGAAATGGCTTGCACTAAGGTGGTGAGAAATAATAGGGTGGGGTCAAACTGAGAAAATATTTTGAAGGTATAGCTAAGGATTTAACTGATGGCTATGAGGCTTGAGTAAAATAAACATGTTTAGTATGAGCAGCAATGTTTTGGATTTGACAGACTGGACTTTTGCAGTTGCTACTGAAGGTACAGGAGAAACACTGAAGGAGAAAAACAAAAGCTTTAGTTTTGAACACATTGAAAATGAGATTCCTAGTTTACATGTAAGTGGCTATGTCAAGTAGATAGTTTGAAATACGAGTTCAGATTAAGGAGAAGAAAAGGAATCCTTCTCCACAGCTGGTGGGAGCGTAGACTGGTGCAACCACTGTGGACATCAGTGTGGAGATTCTTCAAAAAACTAAGACTAGACGTTCATTTGACCCAGCTATTGCTATTCTAGTTACCTTCCCAAAATAATTAAAAGCATTATACTACAGCGATATATGTGCACCCATGTTTATAGCAGCACAATTTGTAACAGGTAAATCTTGGAAACAGCCCAAATGCCCATCAACTGATGAATGGATAAAGATGTGTTTTTTTTTTTTTAATACAATGGAGTACTACTCTGCCATGAAGGATAAGCTTGAGACATTCTAGGTAAATGGAGGCACCTTGAGCCATACACTTAAGTGAAATTAATTAGAACTTAATTAGGAATGTGTAAATTAATTAGAAATGTGTAAATACCACATTGTTTCTCTGGTGTGAGAAACCGAAAGTGTAAATAAGGACCAAAATGTATAACAGATATTGTGAAATAGGAAGAAAATGTTCAAATGGGAAGGGGAACTAGAGCAGGGAAGGGAGAAAGGAAGGAAGGGAAAAGAAAAAAAATAATGAGAAAGGAAAGAAAAAATTGAAACAAAGCTTTTGTAAATAAGGAGGGGAAGAGGGGTTGAAGGGAGGGTAGGGGAAAGGGAAAAAAAGAAGCAAGTTATATCATGTACAGGTACAAATTCCCTATAATGAATCTGATCATTATATATACCTAAAATGTACCAATAAACTTAACTAAAAAAAGAAAAGATGCGTTCAGCTAGATTTTTCTTGGCTTCACACGTACACTTCCTCTTCATGTGATGCCTTCCACTGTGTTATGATGCAGCTAGAGGCTCTCAGCAGTTGTGGCCCTTTGTTCTTGGTCCTCCCAACTTCCAGACTGAGCCAAATAAACGTCCAGTGTTTATAATTTACTCAGTCTGTGATATTCTGTTATAGCAGCAGAAAAGACTCGGATGAGAACAAACAGAGCCTGTTTCTTGCAGGAGAGGAAGAGAGAGTACAGAGATGAGTGCATAGGCACGTGGAGGAAGCTGAAGCGGTAATTTCTTGTAGCCTCCCTTGTCTCTATAGAAACGTTCTAGTAAAGAGACTAAAGGTATCCAGGGATGATGACTAAGAAACCGGAAAACTATTCTTAATTCCTGCTGAGATGGGGCGAGGGAGTTGACCAGCCTGAACAGATACTGAAGGCCTAAAAAACATTGAAAACATCTGTAAAATATGCAAAGTGACACAAAATATGAACTAATTTATTCTCCCACTCAGCACACACCCATTCAATATTATATAGCAGGCACCATGTTTGCTTCTGAGGAAAGAGGAGAGGACAAGACAGGCAAACCCCCTCTGGTCTGAGAAGACAAACATAAACAAGTGCACAGCTAAACACAGGGCACATGGTAATCAGTGCTTTGAAGGAAATCCTCTGACCTAGGACGAGCTGGGTGGAAGAGATACCTGGAGATGATTAGGCTCTGTGTCTGTCAGGAGGTACTACTTCTACTAAAACCTGAGGGGTGACAAGAAGCCAGTGATGCTAGGACCTGGAGGGATGTATGACTTTGGGTCACCTGAATTGTGTGACTTTCTAAACAAATGCCAACTGCTCATACATGCCAGGTGCTGAGGGAGCACATTAAGTTTTATAAACATCCCCATAGCACTGCATTTCACTAGTATTTACAAAACACTAGTTGACAGAGATACTAAAGAGCAATCAAGTGAAACTGTAAACCAAGTAGGTAAATAGGATTCAAGTTATACAGATTTTTAGAATCATCTTTCATACTGCGCATGCTCATAAGAGTTTCTAGAGGAGTATGAGTGCTCATATATAGAATTTCTATACTGCATTGAAGACTTACTTTATCAATATCCTCCTCCTCTTCTTCCTCTTCCTCCTCTTCTGAAAAGTCAAGAAGTTTCTTTGCTAGCAATGGATGCCACTGAAGACACTTTCTTTTTGGTCGTTTTCCAGCCCCTTCTCCTTCTGCTGAATGATCTTTATTTCTATTACTGCCTTTCATTACTGTGCCCTGTAATAAGAAAAGAGAGAGAAAGCAAAATAAATTTGATTAAAATTATTTATTTTGCTCTCTTCACTTTAATTGGATTATAATTTTAATGACTATTCTACCAGCTCAGGCATTTACATACTAGATTCAGTGAGAATCCAAATACACAATCCAGCATTCATTGTCAATAAACTGAGCTAATATTTGCCTTTTATGAAACTTCCTTCCTTCCACTCCGTAATTTCAAAACTCAAAACCCAAATAAGTTTTAGGATGATTATCAGTTACCCTCACCTGGCCATATTTAATCAGGCTAGTGTTTCTGGTTTCTCATCACGGGAACAGTGAGAGGGCCAAGTAAGAGGCAAGGGGGCTCACAGAGGTGGACCACCAGGCTCTCCCGATCTCACTGCAGCACTCATCACGAATTCTGCATTCTATGAAATAAACTGTGCTTGTACTATGATGACATAAAATAAGTAATTTCTAAGAATAAAATGGTTGGGATTTGAAATAAAACCGTGTCACAAGATGTTGCAGTTTCCAAAAAATGTGCTATCTCCGAGTGCTCACTACATGAGCACCCTGTAGGTCACAGAGCAGGATGAGCACTCTCTGTGCCCACCTATGACACAAAGCGGAGCAAAACTAGCTTTATGCCTTTCCACTATATACATACTATTAGCAAACTGGTAAAAAAAAAAAAAAATGGTGCTTGTGGGATTTTTTTTTTTAAAAGGGTGATTGGATGAAACAGCTAAGAAAGAACTATGCTATAATTGTGACAAAGCCTCCTAGAAGCCCGAAATTCTAAATTACTTTTGAATGACTTAAGTTATTCTTGATTATAAAATCAATGCATATTTATATAATGTAGGTAATAACACAAAATGAGGTTTGCCCTTTCCGTCATGCCTAGAATTACATGTCAATGCTTTCTCACTTTTCTGATTTGTTACTTCTCATTCATTAATTGAGGTAAAATAAATATACAAATTACTATTTATATGTGCTTACACAAAAATTCAAACAACAGAGTTAAATGACATCAATGGTTCATGGATAGATGCCGACAATTACAAACACATGCAATTGCTGATATCACTGGGTAGTTTGTTCAATGTATGCATGTGCTAGTCCATGCAAAGTAATACCTGCAAAGTAATACTATTGAATTGTTAATGCCATATTAAAACCAAAACTAGGGCCCATGAACATACAGCATCAAGATTCATTCACTTCTCAAGCCTTCTAAACATTTTCCTTAGTTGTTTCTATGCTAGGGGTAATTTCTTACTCACTTCAAAACAAAACAAAACAAAAAATCACTAATATTTTCTCCTGTACCTGCAAGACTTCATCTTAAATATTTAATTTGGAATCATTTTGATATGAAGAGCCAAGGATTTAGCTTATTCTTTTTTCCCCAACAGCTGGCCAAACCTACCAACACCATTTCTTAAATAATCCAGCTTTCCACTATTCCTTTGGAATGCCACTTTTATACTATACTAAATAACCATACGTATGAGTCTATCTCTGATTCTCTTCTGTTAATAATCATTCCCCTCTAACTGCTTGTCTATCCTTTAACCAATCTTAGGAAGAACTATGTCATTATCCTAAAATATGCAAATACATTAGTAAACAGTCATTTAAATTTTTTTAGTTGTATATGTCACACTTCTCTCTAGGTCAATATACCATGATCATTTTCATTTTTTAGTAACTTCATAAAATATTACAAAATATAAATGTATCACAGCTTAATCAGTTCACCATTGATGGACATTCAGATTATTTCTTTTATTGAGGGCTGCAATTAAAAAAACCTTTGTTTGAATAAAATCATTTAAGCAATCTTCATTTTGATAAAATCCTCATTAATTTATTAGAAGCCATGTCTAGATAGGTCCCCCCAAAAAACGCCAGAGAAAAAAGAAAAAGTGGAAAAAGGAAACTACGTTCTTACAGCTTTTTAAAGAAACTTCTGCTGAATATTGAAGCAATTATATGACTTGTGTGGCTGCCTCAAGAGTACAAGAAGTTATTGAAAACTCTAAATGGAACTAGTTATCTGGTGTGCTCTTAATAAAGGAACAAAGATTTCTTGTAAATTGACAGACTGTTTAACAATTTCCATTCTATCTGCAAATAAACTTGGCACAGGCAACCCAGTTTCCAAAAATACCAAGGCTATACAGAGAGGGGAGAAAATGGTTATATTTGTGATTTATTGGCACTTCAGGATATGTTGTTTGAGTGGTAATTAAACCTATATTGGCAACCCAATATTTTCGTAAATCACACAATTTTTAACTACTATAAAAAATCAATGGTAAACTGTAAGGCAGCGTTTATTAAGTGGAGAGGGTAAAGTGATTGCCAATGCCTAAAGGAAAATACAGTTTTTGCCCCAAGATTTTACAATTAAATTATGCTATTTAATTTTATGTGTATTATGCTATTTAATTTACACTCACTCATGTGGGCGCGCACACACACACATACACACACACAATTTATCGCTTTTGGGGGGTTTGGCTTCGAGGTCCCTTGTGGATACCAAAATCCTAGGATGCCCAGGTCCCTTATAAAATGATGTAGTACTTGTATATAACTGACTGTTAATAGGATCTTGAATGTCTCCCAAAGGCCTATGTGTTGAAGCCTTGGGCACTACCTGATGGCACTGCTGGGAGGTCGGGGAGCCTTTAGCAGGTAGGATCTAGTAGAAGGAAGTTAAGTCACTGGAGACAGGGGATACTGGGGTCCCAGTCCTTTCCTTCCTCTCTCTTTGCTTTCTGGCTGCCACAAGATGAGCATTTTCCTTTACTGCAAGCTCTGTGCCATGATGTACTGTGCTGCCAAAATAATAGGCCAAGCAATCATGCACTGAAACCTGTGATACAACGAATCAAGATAAATCTTTCCTCTTCATAACTTGCTTATCTATGGCATCTGATCACAGCAACAGAATGCTAACATATCTATGCAGCTTTCCACATACTTTAAATCATTCATAAATTACCTGTAACATCTCATACAATGTAAATGCTATGTGAACAGTTGTTATGCTCTATTGTTTAGGGGCTAATGATAGGGGAAAGAAGTCTGCATGGATGCAATTTTTTCCCTGAATATTTTCTATTCAAGGCTGGTCCACCTGGATACAGAGGGCCCATGGTATATGTGTTCCTTTGCATATATAATTTCAACATTTAAAGAGAAAACAGCATCTCAAGAATCAAATTAATGGGTAATATATATGGCTATGCAGTTCACATTTATTCCTGACCTGCATTCTCTGCTCTAATTCTTTCCACCTACTCCACTTGCCACCTTAGCTACAGTATTTCTGATACTCCAGAAATTAATCTCCCTTACCCAGAAATACACTAGAAAGACTTTGTATTGCCAATGTCACTTACCACATTTCCCTTGAATTATAATTATTTGAGTGCATCCAATCTCTATAGTCAGGTCTTTTTCTTTATTATGATCCAGGACTATCTTACCATGCTTAGCAGTATCCTGGCACACTATGATAATGACTTCCTGTTTTGTTCATTTGGATGGCTTCAAAATTTACCACCATCTTGCTTACTGCCTGGATTCAGATATTCTTTCTTGATCATTTAAAATGATCAAGACAAGTATAATCTATGAAATACTTTAATCTGTAAATTTGACACTTAATAACTTGTAGTTTTCTGATCTAAGTAGTTTTTAATTTCCCATGGGTCTATTTTCAAACTGTGTTAAAAAAAAAAAAAAAGTAAAACAGTTGGGGAGGCAGGATGATGTTCCTGATTAGAATTCAGAAGTAATGAGAAAGCAAGAAAGAAGAATGAAAGAAAGATGAAAAGAGAAAATGGGAAAGAAAGGCAAAGAAAGCAGAATTTTATGACAACACTCATTCATCAATAGTGAGAAGCAGGGAAATTCGTTAACTTTGACAATGACAAATGATAAATCTTGTAATTATTTTGCCACTAAGAAATCCATATATTTTAAAGTTTGGTTTCTTCTTGAACAAGAGCAAATTAAGCTAACAATCTAATGTAATAAATGAAGCAATTGGTGGATTTTATTCAAAAGGAGTCATTCTTCCATTCTACACAACTCTATGATAACTTAAACTGGTTTATTTAACTATCAATGGACTCTGTACTTGAAAGACTCAATAATATTAAATTATGCTACTGAGACTGTCAAATAATGATATGAAGACCCCTATTCAAAACACTGAATATTCATTTATCTTGCAAAAACAAAGCAACCAGTGTATGTCCCTTTCTATACCAGTATGTGTGTCACTAAATAGATATTCACTGCACTGAATTCAATGTCAATCACCTTGATAAACTGGGAAAAACCTCAACTTCATTTAACTATATTCTTCAAATGTAGTTAGCCCATTCATTAAGACGTTTCCCATGGTCAAACTCCATGAGAAATTTAAAGAAAGAAGATAGAAGAAAACAGCACAAAGCAAACATTATATTTAGTGTAAGAAAATAAAAATGGGCATCAGAACCCAACAGGCCTTGATTAGAATGTTCTCTCTATCACTACTTGTTGAAAAGTTATTCAGCACTGACCTTACGTTATGTTAAAACTAAATAATAGTAGCTCTATTATGAGAACATATATAATGCCCAGCACAGTGCATAGACGGTTTTCCCTCAGTGTTAGCAATAGCCACCCCCCTTTACTCACAAACCTTTTGCAGCAAGCATGGTTTTAACAAGCAGTGTGGTTTGCTTGCGCATAGTCTAAGAAGCCACAGTAGGGAGGAACACATGTCTCCCATTTACCAGTGGTCTAAAAGCTTCCTAGATGATATCATCTCCAGCCTTAGAAACTGAAAAAAGACAGATTTTCCCTTTCTTTGAGTAATGTACATCAAAGATAGTGCCTTGGCTTAGTCATAAATTTTGTGAATAAAACCCTCTCCGTCTTTCTATCATCTTTTCTTACAACTTAGTCTATCAGTACATCTCAGTATTTAAAATATTAGTATAACTTTAACTCTGTGGCACTGGAGTACTTTGGAGTCTAAGCTGTTTCCTAAATGTCCAACGAAATCCCATTCAAATTCTGGGAATGGAAATTCAGACTCACTGAAACAGGGAAGGTAAGGGAGGCCCATGAGCTATCTCTGTTATCCACTCTCACTGTAAGAAAGGCCCTCCCAGGCCTAGCCAGGACTGCGCAGATTCACAGCTTCTCCAGGGTCCATAAAAGGCGGAAAGACTGGCTTATGAAAAAGTGGCACCTCCAGTACTACTTCCACACAAACTGGGCTAAACTGCTTTCAAGCTTTCAAATGAGTCCTGTTGCCACAGAGGCCAGCAAATACTCCAACTTTCAGGACTTGCTTCTTCATACACTAAAACTCTAGGTTCTGTCGAAGTGGTTGCTTAGCTTTGAAGGCACAGGTCAACTATCTTTTCCTCTCTAATGCCTTCTGTGTATGCTTTGAACCAAAATCTACCACTTTCTGCTCTGAGCTTTGGTTTTACAGCAGTCTCTTCTTTTCAATGCTTTCAGATACCCATGGTCAATCACTGTCTGAAACATGATGGAAAATTCCAGAAATAATTCTTAAATTTTAAGCACAAGTTTCATGTCATTCCTTTTCTATTGTATCCACATTGTATACACTACCTGCTTATTTGTCACCGTAGCTATCTCAGTCATCAGATAGTCTCAGTACCTCAGTGCTTGTGCTCAACTGACACTTACTTCATTTATTAATGGCTACACAAAGTACAAGAGTGGTAATGCTGGCAATTCAAGTATGCCAAGGATGTGCCAAAGAGAGGCCATAAAAGACTTCCTTTAAGTGAAAAGGTGAGAAGCCTCAACTTAGGGTAAAAAATAAATTACATGCAGAGGTAGCTGAGATCTATGCTAACAACAAATCTGACAAAGAAACTCTGAAGATGATAAAAGAAATTCATGCTAGTTTTGCTGTTGCATATCAAACTGCAAAAATTACAGCTGCAGTATATGATAAGCACTTAGTTCAGACAGAAAAGCCATTAAACATGTGGGTGGAAGATATGAACGGAAAACATATTCCAAATGATGGAAGTAACTTGTTGCACCAGAAAGTACAGAGCCTACAGAAGACTTCAGCAATGGAAACCCTGAAGCAAGTGACATCAATGGATGGTTACACAGGTTCAGGAATAAGTTTGAACTGAAAAATATGAAAATTACTGGAGAAGCTGCATCTGCCAATAAAGAAACTGCTGCATCTTTAGATCATCTTTTGATGCATTTATATTGCATCTAAAAACATCTTTTAACAGTGTATTAAAACACTCATTACTTTCATAATTATATATTTTTACATAATCATTTTATTATTTATTATTAATCTCTTACTGTGCCTAATTTATAGGTTAAACTTTATCATATGTATGTATCAGAAAAAAAAAACCCACAGTATATATATATGAATTTGGTATTATCCATGGTTTCAGGCACTAAAACTGGTGTTCTGAAACATATTCCCCAGCGAAAAAAAGGACTACTGTACTTGACCTTGTCAGGTCAAATACCACAGTGTTTTACAACAACACCCCCCCCCCCCGCCATGCACTGCCTGAGGTGGTAACCTTTGAGGGCAAATGCCATAGTTTCCTTTTCTGTCCCAATGTCTAGTCCTGACCCTGGCACACAGCAGTCCCCAGAAAGATATTAATGGTTTATAATTTCCTCATTAACACTTAACCACCTACAACTATGCAGAATGTCAAGCTCCCAATGATTTTTAAATAATACACAACTAACATTTATTAAATACTGTACTCAAATTTAATTGCAACACTTAATTGCTACATGAAAGATATTCACCATCTCACTTAATCCTCACAGGAATCCTTTGAGGCAGACACTTCTATGAATCCCAGTTGAAGGCAGAAGGTTAAATAACTTGCCCAGGGTTACACAGTTAGCAAGTGGAGGGGCTGGTATGGAACCAGGAAGCCTAACTCAAGAGCACAAATACTTATCCAGGAAAAGAAGCTCTAACATAAAGCCTTTCCACTTGTCAACTCTGAGCATTTCCTCTAGAAGAAAGCTTATGGGTCATGGAAATACTGAAAGAGAACTCCAAGGGGCCCATAGGCAACATATGTAGGGATTCATGACAGAAAGGCAAGTATATATTTCTGGTGACTCCAAGAGAAAATCAGATGAAAACTCTTTGGAGATAAAACCTTACAAGTGCTAATCATTGTTATTTATTGTAATTCTAATGACAATTCCAAATTGTAGACAGGTTAGGCAAAAAATCTCATTCAATAAAGTAACATTCTCATTTTAGAAGCAATTCAGTCAACATTCATAAGATGGTGTCTTGAAATATGCTCTTAATGAAAAACAGTAAGCAGCTCTTTGAGTTGAAATGGAAATTGTCAAGATGCTATCTATATGCTCTTCATGAATACGAATAAGGCACCTACTATTCAGAGATGTCTGGCCCTTCCGGTCTCTCTGTCCATGCCTCATGAAGGAATATGTATTTTTAAGGTCTCTTAGTACTTGTGCTGGATGACATTTAGCCTTGGGACAGTTTAACATGGTCCTCAAAATAAAATGCTGCTCTAAGCTACACAGAGAGACAACAGCTACCTTGAATGAGATAAGGCACTGAGAGAAGTGGCTTAGGGAGGAAAAACTATTTGCAGAGATTTCCATAACAGGATAGGACATAATCCCCACTGTACCCCCTAAAAATGTAACCTTTTTTTCTGTAATTTTGTAAATGTGTTTACATTCTTAATCAGGTGTCAACAAATCCCTACTCTTCAACAGGCCTACGAAAAAAGTATTTGTCTCTTTTAGTTTATAAATTAACAAAGGTTTTTATTACAGGCATTTATTACCTGGCTAGGGCATAATTTTATTTCACTGACAAGATGAAGCCCAAGAAACGAAGCTCATGGGAGTCCCTCCTCTGTCATCATCCCTGCAGTTGGACACATATATAGACTGATCATGTGGTGGGCGACATACCATGGAAAGTAAGCGTCCTCTCACCTGCTCTCCTGCCAGGCTGGTATCTGCCTTATTCCCCACCAGCCAGGTGCTTCTGCACTGTCTTCTGCTCTCCCAGTCTTGCATACCACGCCCCACACTCCTATTTTCACCTCTATTCAAGGCCTCTCTGAATCCCCTTTTTTAATACGCTGTATTTGCTGTAGGTTATGCTGCTTTCCTTTCTGGTCACCTTTTCTGACCAACTACAACACCTAATGGCTCTGCTGTATTTTTTGACAACTGATGTCATGACAATTATCATTTTCCTGGAGTTCTCTCACAGAGACCTTTGAGGGTAATGAACATGCTAGATGTGTTTTTTTTTTTTTTTTTTGTGGGGGAGGGGTCTATTAGAGCAAAGATTTCTGTGAAGACAGGGAGTAGATGCTCAATGAGTATACGCAAAGTAAGCATAGGAACAATACTTGTCTGGTTTTTATTTTATTATGCTTTTATGCTGTTATGCCAGAAGGCAGAAGAGACACAGGCGTGAAAAAAAAAATATGGCGAAAAGGAAAATAAGAAGCCTGGAAGGGTTATTTGGGAAGAGAAGGTAGAAAGAAAACAAGTTGACAAGACAATGTAATAAGTACAATAACAAAGTTACTTCTCTAGCTGTTAATACTAGTCTGAAAAACATGTTCCAGTAGCTTTGTTCCCTTCTCTGGTTATTGTCGATGACTTTCATTATTCTCTGAATAGCACCATAGTACCTCCAGCTCACTGGCTCTCTCTTCTTTTGATAGCTGACCTGTTAACGAGCCCCAACTCTACTCCTTTAGGTCAGTCATGAAGTTTCAGGCTATTCCTGTGCTCTGACAATACCATAAAAATTTCCACTCCTGGGATGGTCTTCAGTGCTTGTCAGCCACCTATTTTACTTGTCTTGTTCAGTCACATACCAATCCCACAAGGTCCATATGAATTGTTTCTCAACTCTTACTAATGATGAGTAGGGCTATTAATAATGATGATAATGATAGCTAATCAAATGTGTGCTTCCTATGTGATAGACACTAGTAGCTCATGCTTAACTCTTTGAACTCACAAGTCTAAGAGACAGGCACTATTATGACCCTCTTTTTACAGATGAGAAAACTGCGGCACAGACTGCATCCATTTCGCACTTTTTAGTTTACAAGTTAAAGGATTTTGCTGTATGCATTTGTCATGTGGGTGAGACACAAATGTCACAATGACAAGAAAAGGAGATATGAGAGGACAAGCTCACAGGGTCTCATTTATTGTCAATACAGTTGAATACATATTTACTGATTACTTGGTGAGTTGCGAATGTTGTTTATAAATCATGCCACTAGCATGGATCCAATAACTGGTGGATCTAATTTTTGAACATAGGGGGTGGTCTGGCTTCAAAAATCTGGTTCTTGACTATTCTACAGTATTGCTTCATAATAACAACAAACTTGGGCCGGTGAGATGGCTCAGCGGCATAAGCACCTGCCTGACAAGCGCGAGGTCCTGCGTTCGACTCCTGGTACCCACATAAAAAAAAAAAAACAAATAACAACAACAAATTTTATTGAACATTTGCTACATGCTAAACACTACATGAATTAATTTCTTTAATCCTCAATATTAGACTTGGAAAAAAGTACTATGACGATCACATTTAAAGCATAAAGTAACTTAAGATGATGGCGCCTGAGCAACATACCCAAGGTCTCTCTGCCAGCACGTGATGGGACCAAGACTAAAGCAAGGTCTCTGGCCCGACAGCCGGAGCTTCAGCACTGCGCTTTCCACCACGATCTGAGCTGTCCTAAAACACAGCTCTGTGTCCTTGTTAACCAGTGGCATTAGCCTTCCTGAGCCTCCCAAATTCTTACCTGTACCAATTTAAAAACCTATTTCTTTTTTACATCTGTCTTTTCTCAAAGACAGAGATTCAAGGTCTACTCCTCCTCTCACCCCCAATCAGTCAGCGCTTCCTTTTTTTGCTACCCTCACCCATTAGTCTTTGTTTCTTTGATAAATTGCCAACAGTTCCTTCTACACTAATATCCTCTCCTATAGTCTACACACAGTGTCAGCATATGCCTACTCTGATCCCTAACCTGCTTTTGCTAGTCCTCCCTTGGTGCACAAACTGGTTCTCCAGCCGTCAGACCAGGGAACTGCTCAACCCCAAGCCATGCAGCTAGCACCCAAGAACTGGCTTGTCTACTATTGTTATTTGTTCATAGCTCCCACCTTGCATTTCACTAACATGTTTCCTAATTTTGGTTTTAAACCCCAGGATTAATTTCCTAGAGAGTATGTATACCTTGTTCTAGCTGTACCTCACAGGCTCTGACTTCTCTACTTCCCTATGATTCACACTTATATCTTTGCTTTCTAGATTCTCAGAGAAAATGGTATGTCTAGGCCAGGCCTCTGACCCTACCACATCCATGGAGAGTTATGCCAGAGCCAATGAACAGGAATAGACATTCCTTACCTTCACATGAATATTCAGAAAGAATGTTCACACACATGGAAAATAGGTATCTGTTCTGCATTCTCTCCACAAACTCAAATAATTGCAACTGGCTGCTTGCTCCAACATCTCATCTCTCACCAAGGTCTGTCCCGAGTACTTCTTACATGTTTCACTGCTTTCCAATCCCTGTACACTTGCTCAGCAGTCTTGTCTTCTTAGCCATTGCTGTGCAGACGTGAATTCTGCACACTACAAATATCTCCTCATGTCCTTCTCCTATATGGGGCTGTGTGTGTGTGTGTGCGCGTGCATGTGTGTGTGTCTGAAGATTGAAGCCAAGGAGCACTGAAGTACACCATAACCATTTTTTTTTAAATTTATTTTATTTTATTTCAAGACAGTGCCTAAGTTGCTAAGGCCTGGAACTTGCAATCCTCCTGCCTTAGCTTCCTGAGTAGCTGGGATTACAGGTGTGTACCACCAAGGAACCTCCTTAATAATCCCTCAATTAAAAAAAAAAAAGTTTAAACTCTGTCCTTCACGTAGCATACAAGAGACTCTTCTTGAACGATAGTCCCTGCTAGTTCTTACAGCTTATGTTTCTTCCCTCAGTTCTCACTTTCAAAGCTGTACCCCATGGGAGCCACATGCCATTACCTGGAACTTGTCATGTGCTCTGGCCTCTTGACATCTGCCCTACTGTTTCTGTCCATCCCTGCTTTACGGTTTAGCTTGGATCTCACCCCGAGCTTCCACAGCACCTTTCTAATCTGAGAAAGATACTTCTTCTCTGTCTTCCCAGCATCCTACACTCACAGATCACATTGGAACGGTCTGCTTCCTTCTTTCCATCACACACCTGGACTGTGACAGAAAGCAAGGGCTTGCCCATAGTTATTACGGTGTTGCCAGACATGTGGCTTGACACAGAGCCAGGCACACTGTAGGCAAACATGACCAAATGACTGAGTTCCTGGACTGTTCCCTGCACTCCATTCCCATTGCTCTCATTTTTTCTTCTCATTTACTTTTGCTGCTTTGCTAACCCAACCTCATCATGCACTGCTTTCTGACTCTCCCTGTCAGAAATTCCTAGCATCTACTCAAACTACAAAACTAAAACACCTGGTGATTTTACTTACTTGAAAATAGTTTTAATGCAGCAGATGTGATGAGAAAGATTCTTAATGAATAATTTTGACTTCATAAAAGAAATAATTATGCACTCCTTCTTCTCCCATACCCATCAATGAACACTGATTATTTAATCTTCTACATTCCAACTTACATGTAACCCTTTGAATTTTAAGTGTGATCATTAACTGGCAGGTGCAGCAGCACATGCTTGTAATCATAGCTACTTAGGAGGCTGAGGCAGGAGGATGAAAAGTTTGTGGGCAGTTGGAGCAACTTTGTGAGATTCTGTCTCAAAAAATAGAGGGTTGAGGACATAGCTTAGTGTGAAGATCCTGGGTTCAATCTTCAGTACTGGGAAAAGTGATTACACTTATTTTTCAAAAAGCGGATATATTAAAACTTCACCTAAAATGGCCAATGCTTAAAAGAATCATTTTTCTTTTATATGAGTTACTTGCTGTTTTTCAAGTTTAAAAGTATTTTCAAAAATCTATGTTTTCCCATCACCCTGATCTCCAATTATAACTTAAACAGAAAGAAACAATACTTCAGTTAAGAATCCACAATCTGTATCAACAAGGAATCTTTTACCTAAGCTACTGTTCTTTACTCTAAAAAAGTGGCAAATAATTTACAGTTAAACTTACTTCATTTTATAAAGCAAAACTTCTTAACCTTAATGCTTGCAAAACACATTTTTTCCAAGTGTAAAGAAATTGCTATTTCTTTTTTTAGTGGTACAGTTTTTATTAAAGGAATTTATCTTAAAATTCTGCAATACTCACCTGCTTTATACTCTGACACAATAAAATTAATTCATCTTTTACCAGACTTAAAATTGTACGAAGGTAAAGGGTAGCTTATCTTTATATTCCCAAATACTTGGAATATTGCCCTGAATATAATATATAGGCATTTCTTTCTAAATGATGCTTGAAATACATGAATTTAACAATTTCACATCGGCCTGTACATTTATGAGGGAAATTAGGATGCATAGCACACTATGGTTCCTTTACATTTTAATTAGAGTTAAGTAGGAAACCATTTATACTTGCTTCAACCTGGTGTGAAAACTTTTTCCTTAAATATATTTCAACTTCCTGATTTAATATAATGACACAATATGTATTCAATATACGTGACACAATATATAAGCACTTATTCATGATTCACAGTCTTGACAGTGTCCTGTTCATTAATAATTCCTTTGATACATCTTTCAGGTGTTAACATTTCTTCTAGGTGTTTGGGCTGAATGAATGTGCTTGAACTCCAGGTCCAAGTACTAAAAGTTTGTTTTAATTTACTAAATTTATTAAATTTATGCCATTTGTTTAAAACAGATCCTTTACTTCATGGAATTAACAGAAAAACAGTTCCTATTTGGTATTTGCTTACCTTTTCTCTTGTTTAAAAACTACCAAAGTGAGAATATAAGCAGCTACAAATTTTAATAGGGCCCAAAATTCATTCTTTCCGTTTTTCTCTCAGTGCATGGTGTGAGAATGTTGCAACGTTCTAAGGTACAGGTTTACTGGCATTTTGGTGGTATGTATTTTTCTTACAGCCCAATTTACATAAATTTGCTCCCTCTGCTGGTCAAATTTTTATGTTCTGGCATCCTATTAAATACAAAGGTAAGGCTTTCTAATACAAAGCTCCTCTATAAAACAATTATAAACCATATAAATCTGGAAAAACTCTTAAGAGGCTCTTCTGCATTATGAAGGTGTGGTGTTAACTGATTTTAGGGAGAAGCAATCATCCATGTATTGAGTTAAATCCAGGAATTTTCAAATTTAATACCATTCCTCCCCTAAGCAAGATTCTTAATTCTATTAAGACCATTTCTCATTAATTCAGTTCCTCTCTACCTAGCATCTCCACAATACTTTGTAAGTGGTGTCTAACCAAGCCTTTCCACATTTCCCTGATGGCGTTCTGTCCTGGAGACCAGTGCAGGGTGTGCTCTCACTCAGACACTGATTTCTCAAGGCCACAAGCATGAACAGCAGAATACATAACTGACAGCAGGGACTATGGTACTACCAGTGAGCTCCGACTGTCCTTTACCTCACTTTCTTTTTGAAAAGCGGATTATAATATAGTAATAAATCATTTTTCTGACATATCTAAGAAATTCCATGCTTTACTTTTAATAAAGTACTTTAGAATTTGGTTACATTTCATTAAGATCCACATACATTCTAATACCAAAAAAATAGCACTGCTGATAAAATCCCCAGTGTTACTTGTTACTTTCCCATTATACAATCCTATGATAAAATCTTTATTGCACATATTTATGTGTACCATATTATACAATTCTGTGAAGTGGGTAACATGCCTATTTTACAGTTTAGCAAGAGGGGCCTCAGAAAGACTTATATAATCTTTCCAACGGCACTAAGTGTCCCTACTAAGGACACAGCCTAAGTGCTCTGGACTTCAAACCCCAAATACAGGCCCATTCTTCCATCTAATTGTGACAATGACTTGAATTTTTAAACAATAATTTACTTTAGGAGGAAAAGTAACTCCATTTTACAAGCCTTTTTTGGGATGTCATTAGTGTCTGTCAGTATTTATTTTAGAGAATTCTCATATTTCTATTCACATCTCAAAACAGTCCTTCATAAAGTTTGGCCATACTAAATACTCTGCAGAAGGGAAGGAATTGGGAAACAGAACATGTATCTGCGACTCTCTGTACTTTTCTTCACTTTTGCATTTTGTGAATATTGATATCACTGCTTGTAAAATACTCTCAGAAGTGGTTATGACTGACAGTTCACAAGTACTGCACCTTTCAAAACAAATATGCTTTATTGATGGAGGGCACATACATCTCCACCTAATTTTTCTGAGAGTCAGGAATGGAACAAGCAGTGTGAGTTCTCAACACTTTAATTAAATTCATCATCCTACATTGAACACGTCAAGCATGTTAGTTTAACAGATATCATGAAACCTTGTCATTTCCGTAACAACATAGTACCCAACTGAAGGGCACTCTATAAACCTGCCATATAATCCCACAGCAATCTGCAATTTCCTGTGTTTACTGAAAATATTTTTAAGTATAAGAAAGAATTCAGAACATACTTTGTGAAATAAAGAAAAAAAAAAAAAAAAAAAAAAAAAAGGTCTTCACGTACGCCCAAGTATTTGCTGGGTTTAAAAATATGTACTAAAATATTGCTTAAGAATAAGTTTGTGTCAAGATTTGAAGAAGAACCAAGTAGAGCATTAAAAAATATACTTAACCATCCTGATTCTAGGAAAAAAATAAATAAAACCTGCCACTGTCTGTCATGTATTCAAAAATTGCAATCTAACAGCAAATGTCAGACACATTTTATATCATATTATAGCTTTTCTCAAAGTGGAAGGTAAGGCTCGATGAGGAGTCAAATGAGAATTCTCCTTCCTGACCTTTCCCAGCTGTTCAGCCTTGGTGACTGTCAAATCTGTACTTAAGAGGTGAGCAAACTCCTTCTGCAGTTCTTATACAGCTTCTCTAGGAAGAACTCCTGATCCCAGATCAACCTTCTGAGGACCTACTAATTTAATGGGCTTGCACTAAGAGAGATGGCACTGATTGTGAAAGATGAGTTGGACCAATAAAGGACTTGTTGGTAAGATAAATCCTATACAATAATGAAACCGTTTGGGAACTAGACAGCATGTAATAGAGTGCAACGAATGTGGTCCAAACCATTAGGGAACAGGTAGCATATAATGCACTACAGTACATTCTTGGCATCCGCCGTATCCAGATATTTGGCAATTACAAAAGCCATTGGAGAATACACACGATTCTCTTTATTCCCTTTGACAACCCCAATTTAGCCACTATCAACCCTTTAGCTAATGGCTAAACTTATCCACACTGCTGAAGGCAAATCAGGGGCAAACCCAGGTTGCAGGAGCTTCCTGATACTTCAAAACTTCACCATCTCTGACCTAGCTTCTTTTACTGTGGGCACCAGCAAAAATAACTCTGAAAAGAACTGTTCGGGTCCTTGCTGTGTTACTTAACAGTGGAGTAGATTCTGCAACTTTCCAAGATTTGAGATAACTGGCAGGGAGTCAGGTGGCTGGCCATTCCTGAAATCTCAGCTTTGACTTAAGAAATGGCTCTGTGAGCTGGGCATGATAGTGCATGCCTATAATTCCTGCACTCCAGGGGGCTGAGGGAGGAAGATCTCAAGTTCAAGTGCAGCCTGACCAACTTAGCCAGACCCTGTCTCCAAAAAAAAAAAAAAAAAAAAAATGCTGCTGGGGACTTAGTATGAAGGCCCTAGGTTTAATCCCCAATACTGTACCCTCAAGAAGAAAAAAAGGGGAAGGAAAAAAACAGGAGAGGAGAAGAGGAAGTGGGCAGGCGTTCATAATGGAAGGGCTAAGGGGATTATAGGTGCCCCCATACATGAATGGCAGACCAAGAGGTCTGTCCTTTGCCCCTGAAAAGTGCTAAAGCACCGATAATACTAAAGCTATAAAAAGTACTGTTGCTTCCTTTAATAACTATTTTTCAAATAGTTTAAAAAACTTTTCTACTGAGAATCACAAAAGGTTTATGGTATTAGAGATTTTTCAGTCATAATATATTTGAATATTATACCTAGTATTGAGGATTTACAAAATCAAAAAAGAATCCTATGTAACAAAAACTAGCATTCATTTCAGAACTTTTAACACTTCTAACATTTTCAACTTATTAAACTATATTTTCAACGGAAATAAGGGAAAAACTTGTATTTCAAAACTGAAATTCAAATCCTTGTGTATGACAAAGAATAATGGTGCTAGGTAGGCCTCTTTTTCCTTTTCCTTTCTTTTCTTGAGTTAGCCATATACACGGTAGTACTCTAATTCTTTACAGTCACTAATTCATTTAATCCTCAAAACAGCACTATAAAGTAGGAACCATAATGGGCCACACTTTACAGATAAGGAGACTGAAGCACAGAGAGAACCTGCCTCAGGGTAACACAGCTGGGAAAGCTGGAACACAGGATAAGCTGGTTTCGGACCCAGGTGGTCCATCCGTAATGCTCACTGATGTTTAATACTTGTCCACATGTAAGTGGCTTTAGAAACATTTGCGAGAACTGTAACCTTGGCAATCATTGTGATAATTAAACAAACAGACAAAACACAGGAGTAAACAACAAAGATTTCCATTAAATTCCCTAAAGATTGGGGGCTGAGGGGAAACACACAATTGGCATTTTTAATTTGTGATTTTTCTTTGTCAAGTGATGGGCACCATGTATGGCTATTGTGACTCAGTATAGTTTAACTGACTTCAGTTACCATTCTGAGCTTGAACTACAATAAAATCATTGTTGTAAACTGGTTAGGCATTTAGAAAGGTTGCATAATTAAATAACCTTTAAGTTTACTTAATGACTTTTATATAACAAGTAAATATTAGCAGAATCTTGATATTTTTGTTGGATGAGTTTCTCATGCCTTGGCTTATAAATAAAATTAATGTAAGTATATAAAACTAGCATAAAAAATAAAGTATTTCACTGCTAAGATTTGTTTTATTTATTCTTCAAATATCCTGGTGTCAATGCTATACCTACTTTTAAAAATTCTGAGATTCATCTTGGCCCTATCACTACTACCAAATAGCTATATTGAAACCTAAACTCCAATTTCTTCTCTGCTACTACTACAAATCTCGCATATTGGGTGGGATGAAGAAGAAACATATGATGGGGTAAGGCACAAAAGGGAAGAGTGGGAATGGGGAGGGAGATGTAGGAGTGATAACTACCTTACTCATAAAGGACCTCAGCCACTACCATTAGTTAGCTCAAGACCTGTTTGGAATGCCCCCTAGAATATTACAGTCAGAAATTATTGGTCAGTTGCCTAACACCAAGAAACACTGAATTTCTCTGAAAACATTAAAAAAGAAAAATGAAACAAATAGCTATTCTTGTCTTAAAATAAGAATCTACTACTGCCTAAATAGAGGAAAGCCGAAAAGTTACTCCCATGGTTATTTCCAGATTTTGGCTTCTATGAAATATATATTTGGGTTTGCAAATAAAACTGCACAACCTAAGAATTGAACGAGACCTTAGAAATCATAGTATAAACGTCACCAATTTAAATATCTCTAAAACTTGGTCACAAGACATTAAGTCATAAACATTCCTACTCTCTGCACTGGCATGAAGTCTGGGTCCCTTCTGAGCAAATAGTTTGTTTTATATACACACATTCTTATCTTACTAAATTACAAACCTGAGTTCACTGTGAATCTGTGCTACCAGTAAGACACAAATGGGTAAACTGCTGTTTTTAAAAGTCAAATTGCCATGTTTATTCACCATAAGATGACAGAAAGAACTCTTCTTCACTTGCAGGCTTTAAAATGAAATGGATCAATACGGGAAAAGCTTCTAAAGGCAATTTTATTCTATCATCCTAATGAGAAAAGTCACAGCAGAATGCAGCAGACACGGAATTATCTACTTGAGGGTAATTTACAATTCTCAAGCTTTCTTACTATATGACTGAATATCTCGAAGAACAGATACATACTAACAAGAAAATCTGTGGTTACAAAATGTAGAAGTAAAAGCCAGCACAGACAATTTTAACTGAAAATTAATAAAGACAAAAATCAGAAAAGCTGAATGAAAGAATCTGTGGTTACTGGGGCTTTTGCCCATACAGAATATTAGTCAAAATGCCTTAGGACACAGGGAGAATGTCTGTGAGGCATTACTTACAGCAGCTAGTAAGCAATCAGAGAAATGGGAACCAGGGTCCATTACTCATGGCAGAAAAACCTGCATTATCCTCTTACAGATGCATCACTGGCAAGAGCTGATGAAGAAAAATGAAGGCAGAAAAAGAAAGGGAATGGTGCATCTTTTACATGCAATTTTCAGCAAACTTTTTTTTTTTTTTTTTTGTGGGTACCGGGGGGTCGACCTCAGGACCTCGCGCGCCAGCAGGCACCCGTGCCGCTGAGCGATATCACCGGCCCCTTTTTCGTATGTGGGTTCCGGGAGTCGAACTCGGGCCCTCGCGCTTGCCGGGCAGGCGCTTAAGCTGCTGAGCCATCTCACCGGCAATTTTCAGTAAACTTTGATGAGTTTCAATTGTGGCTGAGTTTTCCCCTTCTTCCCTTCCTTAATTTCACTTAGAAAAATCACCTTGGTTAGGTTGTTCAAATGTGACTTTGCAACTAGCCTCATGTTAGACAAAATTACTGCCCTCAACATTCCTTACAGAAAGTACCTGATTCAACACCCTCAGGTTAGGTGGATCAAGGTAGCTTTATGTTAGTTCCAAGAACAAGAACCTGTCAACCTGACAAATCGGTGTTTTCACGCTGTCAGATACTGTCTCCTGTTGGATGGGTTTCCTATTTCCTTAAAACCTGCTTCTTGACTCTGGCAGCCTCCTGTCAGTCTATACAACACTGTGCTTCTTAGAGCTTATAAATTCTTATTTTCTATTCTCCAGTTTCTCTACAGATTACACTGCTGACCTCTGCTACTGATTTGGCAGAAGTCTTATGGAAGCCATTTGTAGTGACCTTACCAAAAATTTAGAACTGCAATTCCATGAAAGACAACTTTACTCCCTTAAACACCTAATTCAGTTGTCCATGTTTTTAAAAACTCATAAACAAGGGATTGCTACTTCTATGGTGTTGCTCCCTCCATCCCATCTATAATCAGAAAGGAAAAAAAAAAATAGAGATGAAAGGCAGAAAGAGGCTTAACTGTCAACGAGCAGTTCTCCTTTGAAGACATAACAAAATACTGCAGTTAAAAGGGTATTTGTAATTGCAAAGTTACTCTTCTTCGACAAAATGCAAATACAATATCTGTCTTTGATCTCAGAAAAGCATTTTTCTCACTGTTCCTTACTGATATTGGTGGTTCAGGTAGCATCCTACTCCCAACTATGGGACAAATGTTCCCTGAAATTCAATCATGTGAGTTACTAGGTTTTTAGGTGTCAGGCTAGAAGTAACTGCTCTGCCAATGCTGCTTCCTGGGATGTTTCTGCCAGCTATGGTGACACAAGACCTTGCCAGAGTAAGAGCACCCATCTGACTACATTGGAGACCTGTGTCTAGAAGACCTAGTCTTCTGGGTGAGGTCTCTCCTGGAACAGAGACTGTCATCTCAGTAAAAATATCACAACTGTAAGAAAAGTTTTGAGAATCTTAAACCTAAACAGAGTTTAAATTTCATATTTAAAAATAGAATCTATTTGTAACATTTCATACTTTCTATTGAAGCTGAAGTCCAATGACGATATGTAGCTTCAGTAATAAAACAAGCTTACTTAAAACAGTAAAAATATTTCTGGCATCTATATGGTACACTTTAAACAATTAGAGAAGATAAATAAATTTTTTATTCAAAAATATTTTCTTACCTGCAGCAGCTATTACTTTTAAGAATTCCATAGGACGGTTTTCCATTGCAGAGGGGGAACAGTCTTTAAACACAAGGAGGAATTATGAAACAACAGACACGGGCATAGCAAAATAACGGAATGCTCTTACTTTTGTTAATTAACAATCCTTAAAGTTCAGTTTGTAGAGAGAGAGTAGGATCTAACTGAGCAGTCAGGATAATTTGTAATCCTCGGTTGAAAGTTCCTATTAGTTCAGTAGAATCTTTCTGCATAAACAGAAGAAGCATACCTTCCATGGAAAAGAATGGTTTTTTCTTTTTTTGGGTTTATTTTTGTGGGTACCGGGGGGTCGACCTCAGGACCTCGCGCGCCAGCAGGCGCCCGTGCTGCTGTGCGATATCACTGGCCCCTTTTTCGTATGTGGGTTCCGGGAGTCGAACTCGGGCCCTCGCGCTTGCCGGGCAGGCGCTTAAGCCGCTGAGCCATCTCACCGGCCCCAAGAATGGTATTTTTAAGGTTAACGTGTATACATGTACACGCGCACATGCACACACATATGCACTTATGAAATGCAGAGCTGACAGATCGACAGCCACTGTAAAACTGATAACTGTACTGGAATGGTAAGGTATTATTGGCTCTCATAAAATAGGGTTTTGTTTGAACATGATCCTACAACAGCCAAGTCTAACTTTAGAGATTCATCCATAGTTCACACTCAGTATATTCTTGAATGATTCAATGGCTCATGCACTAAACATGAACACACAGTGATTCAAGAGCGTATGCACCAAACTTCTAGAAATCAGAATTAATGATCATCAAAAGAAGTAATGTGCATGTCACCGGATCTAACAGCATCCAGGTAAATTATGATCATACATAAATCATTATGAGACTCTTAAGATTTTCTTCTCAAACAAAATAGCCATTTTCTTTCTTCCAAAAAAGAAGTGTCTCCCATCCTTATTAAAATGATAGTGATCTTACAGATATATAGGAACATATGAGGAGGTATCTACTTCCTAAATGTACAAGTTCACATCACATCACAACCTTAATCCCACTATCTTTGTGAAATACAAATAAAACACTAGAACAGGAAGAAAACTCTTAACAAGAAAGGGCATAGCAATTTGAGGTCAAAATCAATAAGTAAAGCATTTTTCCCTAAATGCATTACATTAACATGATTATAATTAAACAGGAAGTAAACTGCAAAAGTGTAACACTAGAAAAAATATCAGAAGGATAAACACTAAAGTGCTCACAATTGATATGGGGAAGGTAATACCTATTTTTTAGTGATACCTGCTTTTTCAGTGTTAATCTCATTTGACATTATTTTATAAGCAAAAAAGAAAGTCAGTAAGTATCTAAAAATCAAATATTTTAAATATAATTGTTTTGGTGGTGCTCAGGATCAGACCCAGGGCCTTTTGCATGACAGATAGGCAAGTACTCTACCACTGAAGTATATATATCCCAGCCTTTAACATAAATTAACAGAGGACAAAGTGTCAGGCTTCTGAGGTACCAAATCAATAGGCTGCAATGGAAAGTCACTTTGTCTTCAGGATCCCTTCTGTGACCAGGTGACATTTTTTTCACACTTGCTCAAAACTAAAGGCTTTCACTTCCTAATTACTGCAACTACAGCAATGGGCATTTCTGTCTGTAATTCAACTCCCATGAAAGGCTTTACAGTTTGAGTATTATGAAGTAAAAGCCACTTATTTGACTATATACATAGAAATAAAAAAGAACATATCATATCCTAACTGATAATGTATTTTTAAATTCTATTCTGTGTTTACACCAGTCATCCTAGCTTATCAGCTCTGTGATCTACTGGGAAAGTACAAATACTGTTCTTTCTCATAGCCAGGTAACTTAAGTGATCTCCACAGTATGATTAGAGACCAGAGCCAGTCTGTGAGAGTAAGTTCCCTTGGGCCCACAGTATTACATTCACACAGCTACTATGATATTATCACTCCAGATAGAAATTTTTTTGTTTACAGGTTTGTCTTCCACACTTAATAGAAGCACACCTATTTATAAAGAATGCAGTCATTAAGGGAAGAATAAATTAACTATCTCAGAAAATAACTAAATGGGAAAAATGATCAAAAATGGCTCAAGAGGGCCGGTGAGATAGCTCAGCGGCATAAACGCCTGCCTGGCAAGTGCGAGGTCCTGAGTTCAACTCCCAGTACCCACATAAAGGAAAGAAAGGGCCGATGATACTGCTCAGCGGCACAAGCGCTTGCTGGCAAGTGCACGGTACTGAGGTCGACTCCTGGTACCCACATTAAAAAAAAAAAAAAGGTTCAAGAAATCAGAGTGAATTATATGTAATCTTAATAACACAGAAAAAGAAAACCACCAAATGTTCCTTCCTGAAGAAAGGTTTCCAGCAACTTAAGCCTTCTTTCCTTCCTCCAGCCTCAGTCACCCACCCATTTCTAACATTTTCATGAATTTATTCAGTCTCTTAAAGAGGAACAAAATTAGGTTTAAGTGTAGTACACTTACACAGCCTGATTTTTCCTATGAATTATCCTCTGCATTTCATTATGTTGCACTGTTACGAACAATGCTGAATGTGTCATCATTTTATGTCATTTTCGACTGCAGTGTCAGCATTATACACAGCTGCAGAGAACAAAAAGGGTGCAGTTATAGGTGCAGCCTCCTCCATGATCTGGATGGATTTGTATGACTGGCAGACATTACATTCGGGGGATTTCTATCTACTTTCTCCCATTGTTAGTTTGAGACTGACATGAAGAAGTAAAATTTACCCTTAATTAGGCAACTGAATGAAAGTATCCAAAGATTATTTACCTTCGTGTAAATAATGTCCCACAAATTTATTAACACTCTTTGGGGGGTGGTAGAAGCCCTAGCTGAGAATCACTGCTCCAAATGAACCTACTATATTAAAAATTCCAATTCTGAAAATAAAGACACTCCTTAAAAAAAAAAAAAATCAAGCTTCATAGAGCCTTTTCCTCAATGACATTTAACTAAACCTTCCCCAACTTTTCTCATCTACTCTATCAGCGGTGGCGAACTGTGGCTCATGTGCTGCAGCAGAACACAGAGCCCTCTGTCGGCTCATGAGCCACGATGCCCCAGTCAAGCTTTGACAAATTATCAGCATGCACACAACAGCAAAGATCACCTTAACTGTGCAAAAGCACGCCAAATGCAAACTTTTACCTTTCAATAAAAAGCAGTTTGTATCACTGAAAGCTCTGTTACTGTGTTTTTTTTAAAGACAAAAGATGTTAATGTATGAGTTGTTTTTTCTAAACTAAAAACAGTATTCAGGTTTAACTGCAATGTTGGCACTTTGTGATAAATAAGTGGGTTTTGGGCTGCAATTTTGGTATTCAACTCTGAAAGGTTCACCATCACTGTACTATATTGTTAAGGCATCCTTGACAGGCCTAAATATTTTCTGAGTATCCTCTGATTGCTTACCACCCTGATGTCATGAAACGTCTGTTAGAGTATATTTATTTGTGCTAATTACTTATCAGCTATCCAAACTGATCTGACCTTGTTAAAACAGGTTTCTAAAACATTACTGTCAGGGCTTCTGCTTTTCAGGTATCAAGTTAAAAAGCATTATAGGAAGTAAATGAATCACTACTCTTCCCATGCTAGGCCACTACAGTACACAGCACAGAGGAAATGCTATTTTCACTAAGTTCAGGGTCTCTGGTCAGCAAAGCAATGAAAAACTGATGAGTCATTTCGAAAACATGAAGTACCATTCTATCTTGTAAAAGAGCAACAAAGATCGAACTTTTTCAATTAATGAAAAGTTATCTGCAGTTGTAAATCTGTACTTTTTTAATTATAAGAATTTTATAATCCCTTAGTGTGAAAGTTGAAACTTGAGAGCTTTCCTTATCTACATGCACAGCATGCCTTAACAGACCTGTCAACAACTCAAGAGGCTTTTGAAAACCTGGCATGGCAAGACCTAGTCATTCAAAAGAATCACAAATGGTCCCCTCTAAATATTATATAAATAGTAGTTTTAGTGGTTTGTCACTTAAAAACCTGCCCTCTTTCTGCTCCTTCCAACAGTGTTATTATACTGTCAGGTACAGTAAGTCCTAATGTCTTCGTAATCAGCTCTGTCACCAATTTCAGCCCAATTAACATTTTAATTTTATTTGGAAAACCATTTCACTATGTCTACTACCACTTGTACTCACTGAACTCTTTTTAGAAATCTTGGACTTCTGGATTTTGGAATACTCTGCTTTGGGAAGAGGCATCATCAGAGATGGTGAATGAGTACCCAGAAGTAGCTTTAAGTAAAACAGGGAAGCCCACTTTTTATGCCACCCTTCACCTCTGCTTTTCGAATAGCTTTTCCAGATCTTCCTAAAGAACCCAACAGTCCTACGTGGCCAGTGAAGGTTTGGCCTCTTTATTTCCCCATCATCCAAAAATAGGACTCCCTTGTCAGTGTCTGACCACCTTCTGGTCGCAGTAATTCTTACAGGCTAAGCAGAAAGCAACTGAAATCTTTAATTTTGTTTCTGCTGTACATTTGTTCCTCCCAGACTTTCCTCATCCCTGGGACTCAGACTACACTTTCTTACTGAAGCTGTTAATTTGCTACCAGAATCTCCGCATTGAAGATGCCAGTTCTGATTCCTCAGGCTGTCATAAGCTTAGCCATCCCAGTGAGATAGGTTCCAAATAATACAACAAATTAATGCTCACTTAAAAATAAGGTTTTAGGGAAAGAGTAATCTTTACCAGTCTTCATGGAGACATTTTAGTCACTGTGACATCAAGTGAGAAGGGCTTTTATGGAGACCCCACAACAAGTTTAGAAGAGAAAGCCTGGACTATATTTATATTGCTTTGTTTTCATTTGCTCATTTGTTTTATTTTCCCTTTTTATAAAGCAACAATGCTAAAGCAAGTAACCAAGCAGTGTAACAGAAGCCCATTGTTTCTGGGATCTTTTTAATAGGTGATTCGATCATGGGTGATTTTAAAATTTTTTGGTAATTTTATTTCCTAACTTTTCTTTAACTTGAAATAATTCTAAAATCAAAAAAGAGGGCCGGTGAGATAGCTCAGTGGCATAAGCGCCTGCTTGGCAAAAGCAAGGTCCTGAGTTCGACTCCCGGTACCCACATACGGAAAAAGGGCCAGTGGTATCGCTCAGCAGCACGGGTGCCTGCTGGTGCGCAAGGTCCTGAGTTCAACCCCCGGTACCCACAAAAAAAAAAAAAAATCAAAAAAGAAAACATCTGGGTATACATAAAGCGTCCATAAACTTACACAGTCTTTAAAATATTAAGAGACTAAACAGAGATTAACCATTTATGAACTTACATCCAGCACTAAAAATAAGACATTTTGGTTTGCTAATAATTATTTGGAAAAGGAACACAAATACTAAGAAAGTTTTCATAGGCTCAGACCAATGAATCATGGAACCATAACTCAAAAACAACTTTGAAATCAAATGAAAATATAACCCGTATCTCTGCTACAAACACAATGTCCTATACTTGGTAGAAGCAAAGATTTTCCTAATAGAAGCCTATTCTGATCAAGTTTTCTAATTTCCAATTTTTATAAAATTAAAAAAATTTAAATGGTTAGGAAAGCAAGCTTTCCAAAATGTTACTAATACAGGTTATGAATCTCATGCTGTGTTCAAGAATACGCCAAGGATACTGCAATAACGTTCCCCATAGTGAGTGAGCAGCGCAACAAATGACTGATAAACTTCTCATCTTTATATGACCTTTAATTTTCTGAGTTCAGATACTATGAACAACCACCTTCTCCAGAAAAGTTTCTGTTTCAATTACCCCTTCTAGTCAAGAATGCTGCAAGCTGATTCTAAACACAATTATAAGGTGCCATCTAGTGGATGTTTTATAAAAGTTTTTACTTCATTTACACTTATAGCTTGATAAAATAACCTTTTAAAAAGCTACTCTGCACAAGCCAATAACTACCTGTAATGCATCTCAGCACTTACTGATCTGAGCTGGCGAGTAAAAAATATTTAAAACACATACACACACTCTTCTGACTGGTGACATCGATTTTTAAGTCTGAAGTTGAACCTATGACAACACCACAAAGAATACAGAATAGACCCGTTATCTCAGAAGAGGTCCAGAAGCTATAAAGCCCTCATAAGCAAGTTCATAGGGAGATCCGATTTAACAAACATGCTCTTACTCAATTCAGCAGCTGCTAATAAAAGATGAGCGTTATTATATCAGGAAGGTAACTACTGTTACTGCTGTTCCCTGCTATAGGAGAACAGATTCCCTTGTCCTAAAGGAGCTACATCTGCTATTTACAACTCAGTCAGGTTTCCAGAAAGACCTTGAAAGAAGTACCATGTTCCAGGAAGTGCACGGTGGTGCGTCCATCCAGGTGGCAGGAACAGAAGTCATGAATAAGTAGAAAGACATGAATGCAAACAATGAACATAGTGTAAGTACATAATCAAGGCAGAATAAAAGGTAGAGATAGTTAACCAAGTGTTTAGCGTATTAATCTGTAATAATGCATGTAAAATATTTTAGATTTTTTTTTTTTTTTTTTTTTTTTTTGTGGGTACCAGGGGGACGACCTCAGGACCTCGCACGCCAACAGGCACCCGTGCCACTGAGCGATATCACCGGCCCCTTTTTCGTATGTGGGTTCCGGGAGTCGAACTCGGGCCCTCGCGCTTGCAAGGCAGGCGCTTATGCCGCTGAGCCATCTCACCGGCCCATATTTTAGATTTTTGATAGGTAAAAATCCTTACCTATCAAAATTATTCTAGTTATCAACTCACTATTGTTTGGCTTTGAAAATAGATCTATATATTTTCTTAAAGCTTTTAATTTTCTAGGTATTTCCGGCCTCTCACATTGTGAAAACAAAAAATATCAATTTACTTGAAGGGCACTTTATTCACTGATGAAAACTCTTTACTCTGAAAGAGTTGTCTGCAGCAAAGTGGCTTCCTTAGGAAAATTCTGCATTTGTTACTGCTGCTCCTGGCCGTATGTAATGTACAGGATAATTTCTGTAAGGAGCTACTCTTCCAAAAATGAAAGCCTTTATTTTATAAAACTGATATGGACTGCAAATCCAGCTCTTGGGTATCATATTGTCCCCCGATTTATAAACGAGGAAAAGACAATCTACAGGGGTCAGAGGCTAGCTAGCTCAAGTTCATGAAGCCTATTATGGCAGACTTAAGATCAGGTCTCAACCACAAAACTACAACTTTTTCTACTGTATCACATGCCTTCTCCAAACAGAAATGAGATATTTCTATTAGAAATTTTAAGAAATAAGACTTACGATACGACAATTTTATTTTTAATCTATAAGGCTCATAAAGGAACTGCTGTCTAGGTGTGTCCAAAAGGCAAACCAGGCGCACAACTGAGTGCCTCATCATCAGAGAAAACAGTGGGAAAGGAGCAACACAGAGCAGTGGTTTAGATAGGAAGAGTAAGAGACCAGGGAACAAACCAGCTGCTTCCTAAAGTGGGGAAATGTCTTCCCTGAGAGGGCACAAAGAGTGTTTCTTCTTCTACCTGCCCTGTCCTTAAGCTTGCTGGAGCTGAGGGAGCACCAGGATTTCTGCAAAAGACTCAAAAGTGATGGTGGCCAATAACAGAGGTTCACAGGCTAACTCTGGATAGCTGAGAAGAAAAGCTCTGACTTCGCTTGAAAACTGCCTTCTAGTACCTCTCCATCATCTCCCAGAACAACTATAAACACATGACACAGTCTTTCAGCTCTAAGCCAATTCCAAACTCCAGGGATAAAGATTTTATCTGGGTCTATCAGATTTGGGACAGCAAAACGTCGTATTTAACATTTAAATTCTGGTTGAAATGTCTTGTTATTATTTTGCATAATATTTGTTAATATTATTGTGTTTTACTTCTCATAGGACCATATTCTGACACAGCAAATCTGGGTGCAAATACTGACTCTAGGCAGGGGAATCCACTGGCTAAATTACCTACTTCTAAATCTCAGGTTTGCTTCACCCTGGCTCTGGAGATGCCGTTCCAAACTCTAAACTATCCTAAGGTGAAAACACTCTACAACAGATTTCAGCTCAGCAAAACTTATTAGGCCCTTCCTTAACACTACTTTAGCAAAGGCTTTAACAGAAGTCTGAGGAGTGCAGTGACAGGACTGAAACTAAAAGGGGTTCTTTGTAGGTTATATGTGTGAATTGCTTTTGCGAAAGTCTCTGTAGACATCTTTCTTTGGCTCCTCCTCTATACAAAATGCTCTGGGAGCCTAAGAAAAGCAGCTTTGAAATGTGCAAGTACACAGATTTTGTACTGTTGCCACCAGCCTACAACCGCTGCCAGAGGAAAGGGGTGAGTCAAAGAGATTCTACGTCGCACTCCTCAATGTCTTCCCCTTACTTGGCAGCGATACAGTGGGATCAGTCATCCAGTTAAATGTCCAGAGTTCCAAAGTCATTACTAGAGCAAAAGTTTCCTGTCCACAACTTTTAGAGTGACATAAAAGTTTAAAATCAGTGCAAAGGATATCTTTTAATGTAACTATCATATGCTTGGAATAATCTGTGAAAATTTAAAAAGTAGTGAGAAAATGACCTAGGAATTACAGATTTGTGTTAAATATTCAGACATACCTTGCTAGATCAAAGGCATTACTGGCACTTGCTGAAAGAATCAAACAGCTGAGCCTGGTGATGTTCACCTATAATCTCAGCACTTGGGGAGGCTGAGGCATTCTTAACTCTGCTATTGTTTGAATGTGTTAGAAACTTAATTCCCACTGCAAGTGTGAGAGGCGTTAAAAAGAGGCTTTCTCAATGAAGGCTATTCTGTCCAGAATGGGTCAATGTCAGTGACTGCAGGAGTGATTCCTTGAGAGTGAATCTGTTGCAGAGCCCCGTGCAGCCGGCTCTCTCTCGCTCCTCTCAAGCACACATGTTCTTCCACCCCTCCACCTGCTACACTGGGACAACTCAGAGAAGGCCCTTCTTTGCCAGACACCAGCAACTTGACAGCAAGTTTTCCAGCCTCCAGGGACTGTGAGAAATAAATTTCTTTTCTTTATACATTACCTAATCTGGTATTGTTATAGCAACATAAAACAGATTAAAATTCCTATTTTATTCTTGATTGAAAGTCACAGAATCATAAAATTAGAATAAACTTTAGAGATCATTCAATTTAACTCCCTCATTAAAAGAAAAAGAAACTCAGGTCAAAATTAAGAAAATTTACTCAATATCCCAAAATTTGTTCAAAGTGAAAAGTTGGGGCCATTACAGAGTGATCCATGCAGTCACCTTTTCATTTTCATTCATCACTGAGAAAGCTCAAGTGACATTTCTAAAAGCAAGTGAAGTTCAGTATTTTTTAAAGTGAATCATTAACTCTTTTTTTTTTTTTAACGTGGGTACCGGGAGTTGACCTCAGGACCTCACGCTTCCCAGCAAGCGCTTGTGCCACTGAGCGATATCACTGGCCTCTTTTTTTTCCTTTATGTGGGTTCCGGGAGTCGAACTCAGGACCTCGCGGTTGACAGGCAGGCACTTATGCTGCTGAGCTATCTCACCAGCCCAACTCTTTTCACAAAGTATAAAAATTACACTTCATGAAAAGTCACATGAATAAGATGAACTACATTCTTTTAACATTCCAGATAAATGCCCAATCCAGGCACACGAGGGGGAAAAAAGGGCAAAACAATAAATGAGAACTAAAAAGGAATTGGGACCTATGAGAAAATTTATCACAATATCCTAATATTCTCCTGGAAAAGTATAATTAACTTGGTACACTGTACTCTAATGAATTATAACACAATAAAAAGCAGTCCATAGTTTAGTCATTATCTTAGATCTCCTTTAATTTAAAATACTACTTCATATCATGGCTTTAAAAGAGCTGGCCCTACTAATAGGTCAAATCTTCCCAATACTTACTTTCCAGATTATGACTTGAACATAAGAATGATCTTTCTCAAGTAATCTGTGCTACAAGTTTTACATAATATAATTAATGTAAAGTGATTTTACACTTTGGAAGCTAAAGTGAAGAGATCCTTAAGGTCTCACACAAGTGAATTTGAGATATCTGATCTAATTCTCAATTCAACAGTCCAGCCATGAGATTATATCTCACTTGAAAATAATCAAATTTTCCAAGTTTTAATACTGACTTTTATCACTAGTCAGGATTTGGTGTTTAGGACTTTTTCAAGCATATTAATCTTTCTGTAGCTATCACAAGTAAAGGCTTTAAAGATTTTAAGAAGAAAAAGATCTCAGAAGATAATATTTAAAAATTAACCTGCATGGGCCGGTGAGATGGCTCAGTGGCATAAGCGCCTGCCCGGTAAGCGCGAGGTCCTGAGTTCGACTCCCGGAACCCACATACGAAAAAAGAGCCGGTGATATCGCTCAGCGGCACGGGCGCCTGCTGGCGCGCAAGGTCCTGAGGTCGACCCCCGGTACCCACACACACACAAAAAAAATTAACCTGCATTTCTAAGTATAATATTTATTATTTTCTGTAGCTATCACAAGTAAAGGCTTTAAAGATTTCAAGATGAAAAAGATCTCAGAAAATATTTAAAAATCAACCTGCATTTCTAAGTATAATATTTATTATTTTAATCCACTATTTCATTGTGAATATTTAGTTATGCTGGAGATTTAACATTATCATCACTTCCTAAATATTTACAGCAGTGGTCTCTCAAGGAGATGATCAGTCTGCAGTAGTATATGGATCTAATAAGATGTGTGAATAGTTCTATACAATTTCACAGTTCCTAAAAGCCTTTTTGTGCTATCATTCTCAATATGTTTCTGGCCTTGTTCATTTCGTTCTTTGAATTAATTTTCTTTGGTGAACTACAACATTCACTGCTTTTCACCAAACTAAACAAACACACCCATGTGCACACAATTACAATCTTTTTCTTGTCTAGTGAATAATATTGAGATATGTCTCTTGCCAAGTCAATGCTGATATGAAGATCCAATGCTTCTCTCTGAGAATCGAAAAAAGAAAATTCAAAAGAAATACTGAGCTTTGTCACTTAAGATCTCTTTTAAGTTTCAACAATGTTTACGCTCAAATCTGTCCACACTTCAACTTAGGAAATGCACTACACGTGGATTTCAAGACTTCATTTATAGACCAAATCTCTTATTACAGCAGCCAGAATTTAATCTTAATGTTTATTTTGATTTTGTTATACTACCCAAAATCAAATAACTTTTGTTGGGCGACTACACACTCAGCTCAGTCAATGAACATATTTCAGACAGCTGCTTCTTGTTTATGAACCTAAAACTATTTTTGTTGAAGGAAACGAAGGTTGTACAAGAAGAAATAAAAACAAAACAAAAAACTGGATCAAAGATATGTTTAGCCAACTGGAGTCCATTTAACACATTTAATGATGAAACAGTAATTTGAAACTAACATTCCTCAGTTTACCACATTTTCAGGAAATATTTTAGGAAGAAATGCTGGTGTTGGCAGAAGGCAATTCACTGGGTGTTGTATCTACTTCTTCAAATCTCCAACACCTTTAATATAGGATACTGTTAAAAATGCAAAATAGAATGGGTATGGTGGCACACATCTGTAATCCCAGCACTCTGGTAGGCTGTGGCTGGGAGGCAGGAGGATCACAAGTTAGAGCCCACCCAGGCAATTTAGTGACTTAGCAAAACCCTGTCTCTAAATAATAAATAAAAATGGCTGAGGATGTAGTTCAGTGCAAAGGCCCTGGGTTCAATCCCCAGTACCAAAAAAATTGCAAAATAATTGTTAATCATTAAAGGGATACAAAGATCATTGTATCATTAAAAAAATGCTTCACTCTATTTATTAATTCAGTGAAGTATATTAAACATTTTTGTATCGGGAATCCAAATATTAAAATAAATATTTTTAGCAAACTTGGAAATAAGAAAATTAAAGTAATTAAAAGTTTTATTAAACTTTCTAGTTTATTCCACAATTTTTGTTCTTGCAAACTGAGACAATTGTTT
Organism: Erethizon dorsatum; assembly: GCA_028451465.1. NCBI lineage: Eukaryota > Metazoa > Chordata > Mammalia > Rodentia > Erethizontidae > Erethizon > Erethizon dorsatum. Next base: position 73,983,295 of record CM051831.1, read on the forward strand.
CATGTCTTATACAGTAATACTTCCCTATCCTCAGTTCCACTTTCCAGTTTCAATTATCCTAGGTCAGTGATGGCAAACCTTTTAGAGACCAAGTGTCAAACTGTAATCCAAAACCCACTTATTCATCGCAAAGTGCCAACACTGAATACTGAGGTTTTAGTTTAGAAAAAACAACTCATAAATTAACATCTTTTGCCTTAAAAGAAACACAGTAACACACGCCATAGGTTCACCACCACTGTCCTAGGTTAACTGGAGTCTAAAAATATTAAATGGAAAATTCCAGAAATAAACAATTCACGAGTAGTAAATTGCACAGTAACATAGCACGATGAAATCTCACACCATTCTGCCCCATCCAGGATGGAGTGTGACTCACTTGTTTGTCCAGTGTATCCACACTGAATATGCTACCTGCCTGATAGTCACTTAGTAGCCATTTTGGTTAGCAGATTGATTGTTGCGATACTGCAGTTCTTGTATTAAAAAAACTTACTTAATAATGGTCCCAATGCCTAAAATAGTGATGCTAGTAATCTGAATATGCCAAAGAGAAGTTGTACAATGTCTAATTTAAGGGAAAAAATGATAGTTCTCAACCTATAAGGAGCAAAAAAAAATCACATGTTGAATACCTGTGAAATTGTGGAGAAAGAAAAAAAAATTATACTATTTCTCAACTGCATCCCAAAATGCAAAATTCATAAATTAAACTTTATCTTAAGTATGTATGAATAGAAAAAAATCATAGATAAATATAAGGTCTGGTACTATCCACAGTTTCAGGTGTCCACTGAGAATCTTGGAACATATTTTCTGAGAATAAGGGGAAAGACTACTGAATACTAAAATTACTATTTGGGAGACAATATAATCTCTTACCATATGTTTTAAATTGATACAAAATATATCAATGACCAAAATTTTGTTAACTGATATTTTCTTTTAATTACCAGAGAGCATTTTTTAAATGCAGTGATTGAAAAGCTATTAAACTGTAATAGCTAAGATTAAAGCATGTATATAAGAATAAGAACGAATACAATTCTAATTTGGATTCATTTAATAATTCCCAAGAAAATAATAGATGACAAATGATAAAACTTCATCTATTTTCCATGTCCAAAGTCCATAAGTCACAGCAGGGGCATAGAAACTTCGTTATCAAACAAGTCTGAGCTGCCTTTAAGTTTGGACCACTACTACTTGTCTAATTGAGGACCCCAATCCATAAAGGTGGGAAGGTAGCTACTTCACAAGATAGAGAAGATGGAAACAGACAACGTGAAAACCTCTTTTTAGATTGTCTGATTCATTTTGTCTTAAATATTTTCTTTAAAAATACAAATTTTCTTATTTCTTTCAGTACCATTTCACCCCAAAAGATGGTTGCAGTAACCTCGAAGTGAAAACTGTTATTTTGAAGACTCATGTCTTCAGTGCTTGGTCCACAATACAGAAATGTTGAGAGGTGGGGCCCAGAGAGGTGATTGGATCATTAAGGCACTATCCTCATCAATGGATTAATCATAGCTGAATGGGCTACTAGAAGGTGGGCCCTAGTTGAAGAGCATAGGTCACTGGGGAGGTTATATGTTCCACCAGTCCTTTCCTTCCTGGTTGTTTCCCTGTCTCTCTGCTTCCTGGCTGCCAGGAAGTAAACAACTTTCCTCTGCTGTGAGCTTCCATGATGATATTTCTGCCTTAGAGCCAGCCAGCCATGGACTGACACCTCTGAAACCATGAGTCGAATAAATCTTTCCTCTTTTAAATTGTGTATGTCTTGAGCACTTTGTCTCAGCAACAAAACGATAATACACAAGCTAACGATTATCAGATTTATTTACAGTTATTCCTTGAGTTTTTCATTCCCTGAATTCAAACTGTTCAGTAGCCATGTAGTCTACTCCTAGATTTCAATTTCTTAGATTGGTATTCTACATCTTTTTGTGGCTTGTCACTTCACCCTCCAACACACATTCAAAATTTGGCCCCAAATTTTCTTTGCCTTTGCTACACCCCTCCACTTCCTCCACATTTCTTAATTTCCTATACCATGAGCCATAAACTGCTGAGACCCCCTTCTATTACTGCCTCAAATGATTGTGTAAATCAGTGATTTTTAACCTCCTATAGTATCTCTACTCCAGATAATCCAAAACATCATCAGTAGCTGTTCAATTATAGTTATTCTAAGACATCAAGTCCCCACTGTAAGTTAAATTTGTCCATGGATTCTCCTTTCTACAACTGTAACCTCTGAATGCAGGAAAGGGGTGGAGAAGCGTGAATATCACTTATTGGACTTTGAAGTCCCTACAAAAGCACAAAAGAAGAAAACATAGTTCCACCACAATTTCACCAACTGTGCTAAGTACAGAGAATAAAAGCACCAGAACTGCTGCATAGAAACTATCTCAGAAGCCATTTAAAAGCAAATATTTTGAAGCACATCAACCAAAATCTTCAGCTTTTTAAACAAATTTGAAACAAAAACAGACATACTGAAATCAATCCGCTAATAGCAGAAGAAAGGCTGTCTTGATGAGCTTTAATCCCAAAAGAAGAACTGAACGGATAACTGATTCCCTCCTGTGAAAATCAGGTCCATAACTTCCTTGGCACTGAGATTAGACTTTCTCTGACTCAGAGTTCTAGAGCACCAACTGCCCTAAGTCCACACGATTCTTAGCAGTTGGTAGGTTACTAAGTGATGAAAATGCAAGCTCCATGTTTACTGGGCAGCTCAAGGCTCACAGAAAAATATTTCCAACTACACAGTTAGAGCACGCATCTTCAAGGGCTGTCTGACTAATGGTTAAACACCAGAAAATAACTATAAAAATTATGGGAAGCACAGCCAAAATTCCTTTAAGTCGAAACAGAGCTTAACCTAAGGGCAATGATGCCATCATTCAAACAAGATACGGTGCTTGCCAAGCACAAGGAAGGGAAGGGAACTGTCCAATGGCTGAGCACAAAAGAAACACGTATTCGGGGTAAGAGCTGGTAGGAGAAAACAGTTGGGCACATACATAGAAGAAAACCCTATTCAGTCATCTTTTTTTATAATACACTGCTGAGCCTCTTAGGGGGTAAGAATTCCTCAAAACAAATACTGTATCAGTATTAAGGTCCATCTGTTCTACTTTCTGTTCTTCAAAAAAACCTCAGCAACCTAATTTTTAGATTTAATAAAACCTAGTCTTCTAGAAATATCAATTTTATAGCTAAGATGAGTGCAATATATTAGCAAATTAACTTCAGGAAAACAGATTCATTGCTCACTTCTATTTCCTCAGAATTTACAGACCCACTTGAACATTTTACTACTTTCTTATTGATATATGAACTTGACAAAATGAATACTGATTGTCATTGTAGCAACACTTAAATTTGAATTAAGCCATGTGAAACTATTTGAATAAAATGCTTTTTAATAGTATAGACAAATCTATTTTGGTATAATTATTTGACTACATAAACACCAACTTTCAGGTTACTTTCATATTTATCACCAGCTTTGCTGTATAACAGATGCAAACTAAGAGTACAAGTTAAATATATATTCAAAATTTATTCTTAATTTAGCATTTAAAAATGTTTTCCAAGTTAAGCACTTTGAATGAAGAACTTGTCACAATTGCATTTCTAGCTTCCTCAGAAATAAAATTTTGCATCATGTTTATAAATTTTTCTATTATATTTAAAGACACTATACTTTTAGCTTTAATATTTGCTTCATTTAAATCAGAATATATAGGTCACTTTCAGAAAACATTAAAATAAGAATGCTAAGTGAGTGTTGGGGGTTTGGGGAAGCATTTTCAAATGACTAAATTAATAAAATAATAAATTAATACTATAAAGCAACTTTTATCACTGACAATTTTAAAGTACTAATGTGAATACTTACCAAGTCGAGCCTTTTACATTAATCAAAGAGACAATTTTTAGAGTGGTTACAGGAACCATTCTTGTATCACTAAAGTTTTCATGTCAGGTAATTTTTCTCCTTTTCCTCTTATAAAGCATAAAAACGTTTTATTCCTTGCATTCCTGAGGAACAAAAAAAAATCTATTCTTCTTGAGCTAGGATGATACTAACTGCTTCTTTAAAGAACCATGCATTTGGTACAGTACGGTTTCTCAGGGTTTTATCAAGTAAGCAGTCAGGCAGTTTTATGGTTTAGATATGAAATGTCCCCCAAAAGCCTCATGTATTCATAGGTGGGATTTTCTGGAAGGCAATTAGATCAAGAGGGTGCTAACTGCTGACTTTCTGTTACAAGGTGTGGCCTGGTTAGAGGTAGGTGGGTAGGGGCGAGATATGGGAAGGTGTACTGTAATTACTGTCCCCGGCTCCTCCCTTTTCTTTCTGCTTCCTGGCTGCCATGACTCAAGTGAGCAGCTGTCTTCCACCAGGCCCTTCCTGCCTTGAAGCTGGCCAAGTATGAACTGAAACTGCAGGCCAGAATAAACCACTGCGCCTTTAAATTGTTGGTGTCAGTTATTTTGTCCCAGCATGAGAAGGTGACTAAGACAGGAGAGGTGAACTGTCAGTCTGGCTTCTTACTCCTCACAGCTACGCAGCCCAGTGATTCTCAGATGCCTTCAGTGTATGAAGGTTTAGAAGCAGGAGGTTAACAATGAGGCTTTAAATAGTAAGTAATTTATGATTTTAAAAAATTCTAAGCTGACTTAAAATTTCAAATTTGATTTAGAATTAAGTGAATAGTATTAGAAATAAACCCTTCATTAAAGAAGTACCCCCATTTTTTCTCTTTTTTAGCTACAAAATTCTTCTGCACCACTCTCTTCTTAGGCTAAAATTTGTCTGACTTGATTTTCATAAAGCGTATCAATAACATGAGATCAGATCATTTTGAGTCCCTTAATAAAGGTCAGGAAGAATGTACCTGACTTTGGCTAAGGCAAACCCATAGATCTCTGGCTAGGACCCTCAGGAGAGATGGATCTGTGTTTATAATCTAGGGAGTTAAAATACAGTTCTGTGCTCTACCCTTTTGCATCCTGATCTCTGGCACCTTTTTTGCCTTTGGTGCAGAATTCAGAGGCATCCACAAAATGAAGCCTGGACAAGTCATATAGTAGGAAATATGTCATGTTGAGTGAGAATCTGAGGAGTCAACCCTTGAACGTGTGGTAAAGCTATGGTGGGAGTCCTGCAATAACAATGGAAAGACTAAGTGAAGACAGTGGGAAAGGAACTGATCTGGAGACTAGGAGTTCCTAGCAGAGGAACCAGAGAGAAATGGACAGTTCACGTCCAGCACCAGATAAAGCAAATCCCTTGACTTCAAGGAAAAGCCCAACACACAGAAACCAATACTGCCTCTCTAAGATGATACTAGAATATGAGAAAAGACATGGGGTTAAGTTGTAATTCAAACAACAAAGAGTAGGACAAGCTGCTCTGGTCACAACTGTACGGCTGGAGTAGAGAAGGAGAAACAAGAGGCCAGAAGCTAAGCTTTGCACTGAACAATGTCTGGGTTGCCTGATGAATGAATTTGGGAAGCCAAAGTCATTCCTTATGCATTCTTAAAGATGAATGTATTCTTTCTCTAGAACAAATCAACCCTAAATAACAAAGAGAGGAAGCAAAGTTCAATGTATGCCCTATTTGCTATGGTCATGGGAGACAATACTGGCAAGTTGCTGTGATACAATTACAGGCCTGAAATCGATTAAAGTAGATTAAGTCAGGCACTGGGTAGGGATATCCGAATAGTGAGAAACTACTTTTCATTTGATTAAGAAGATAGAACACAAAATATACCACTCTCATTTCACTAAAAAGCAGAGTGAAGCACAAGATATGATCTGTTTATGAATTAATAGAGCCACTCGCTAGTAGAATTATTTGTAATATTCATGACATTTTTGCCCAGTGCTTTCAGGAAAATTACTGTCACTGAGCAGAGGAAGGGCACAACGGGGCTTGTTGCATTTATATCTTTCTGTCTATATTCAATAAACATCTACTAAATAGTTAAGTACTAAGCAATAGGCTAGATCATACTATCTTTCCCTGGAAAACCCCAGAAAATGGATATACTAGATAGTGGCAACAAGCTTGACAACAAACAAAACATTCAGATCTGTCGGTTAAAATTTTGGACCCCCAAAGTAACCATTATGAGGTAAGAAGGAACTTTTCGTATTAAACTTGGAACAAGTATCATCAGATACCGAAAGAACTACTGGCTAAGAAAAAGGTGGGTAAAGGACAGAAAAGGGCAAAGAATGGCAAATACAACTTGACTAATGTATTCAAGCTCTTATAACTTTTGCAGTGCAGAAGAAAACATGGGTTGATCAAATCACTGCAGCTTGCAAACAGTCCTCTGTGGGTCACTCTTTCTCTATCTTAACTTGGATTAAGGAGAAAAAAAGAAAAGAAATCAGTAAAAGATGTGTACATTTCTCTGCCCAAACAGTCTTCTGAAATTAGAGCTGACAATTTTAACTTACCACAAGAGAACACTGTGTTAATATGATACGGTTTTCTGGAGGAAAAAACAGTGAACAAACATATCCAGCTATTGCAGGATGTCTAGACTTAACTGGGTTTGAGAAACAGTGTGAATGATGACTGGAAACTGAGAGAAACAAAAGTAGCTGCTGCAAAGAATAAAACTAACTTTAAAAAAATAAGGGTCATCCAGGTTATTATTGAGATCATATCATATGTACTTTTAAAAATCTTTTCTACTTTTAAATGTCTGCCCAGATATGGTAATATTCACAGAGGATCATTCATAAAGGTATGGTAAATATATTAAACAGAAATCAAATAATTTTAAACAACTTTAGGAGAAAGAGAGAAGGAACACTTTAACACTGCTAATGACAGTATAAAATGTATTATCTTATGGAGTCAGAAGTTGTGCATACTTTTGACCTAGCAGTTCTACTCTTGAGCACATATCCTAGGGAAATAATAAAGAGGGTGTGTAGGACTCTAAGAATTTGTACTCTGAAGCTTATTTTTAATAACACACACACACACACACACACACACACACATACACACAAAAAGCCTGCAAAAGAAAGTAAACTGTGGTGTTTTCATACAATGAAGTACTACAAACAACTTCTATCATAAATGAATTACAAGTACAAGCAGAGATGACTCGACAAATGTGATGTAACAGAAAGAAATCGAGGTTGCAGGAAATCAGGGTTGCAGGAAAAATTATTTATATGAAATTCAATAGTAAGCCAAATTTAATATAGGAAGTAAATAAATGAAAAACTATAAAGAAAAACTTGTAAATAATAAGCTCACAATTCACTAGTGGTGAGGGGGTCAAGAGGTGACAGAATCTGGCATGGGCACACAGTGAGCTACAAAGATACTAAGCTAGGTTGGTACTCAGTTACTCATGTTAATATTCTTTGTACCTTAGCACACGTTATAAATATTCTTTGTATATACAATATTTTCTAAATACTCTGAGGTTGCTTCTATTTTTAAAAGACTGCCAGAAATAACCTTGTATTTAACAAACTATTTCAAAGGTATTTCTAAGTATCTGCAAGTAACAAGTAGCACGTATTCAGAATTTAATAAAATTATTTCTTTTAATTCACACAACTCTTTGAGGTAAACATTTTCATCCTTAGTTTACATATGAGGAAACTCATTCCATGCTGGTAAATAGATTGCTCAATGTTACACAGCTAGAAGCACTGGGATTCCATTCTTAGCAAACTCTGATATCAAACTCTAAAAACTACGGTGGTGGTTTAGTAAAACCTCCAAGGGAGGACTGGTAAAAATACAACAACAAAAATAAATTTCCAACACAAACACTAACCAGACTTGTTATACTATAGTTACTATTCTAAATCATCTTAGCATTTAAAATGTTCTGATACTTTATATTAACTTTGTCATAGTAATTCTACTACTTCACAATCATAATTTACCCTTAAATTCTATAAAATATTCTAAAACTGGCAACAGATACCTATTATGTTTATGGAACATTACAACTTGGCTGTACTTCTCAATAATTTTTCTAAGACTGGAAGCTTAAGGAAAGTTAGGTGCTAAAAAGCTGAAACTTGGCACTGTAATCTCACAATCCTCCTAATTAGGGTTTCATTCAGAGGCAGTCAACAGGCTTGCCAAAGCTCCACAGAAATTACTTCCAACCTCTCTTTCCTCCTCTCTCCTCCAATCATATTCCAAAACCTAATTTTAAACTCTTGCAGGAAACCTATCACTTGGCTTTTTTATACTCCATTAACCCTGATCCCTTCGACATACATACAACACAACTCACTTATATATTTGTCACCTTTAAATTTTTTGTTATTTTCATTTGGATGTTTATCCAGCCTGTAAGAGCCACTGAAAAGAATATACAAGTTTATTTCTTCTGCACTGGGCCTTCTCATTCTTTTGCCTCAAAGTAAACTGTACTCTGTGAACAATAGTCATTTTATAAACGCTGATTGACTTACTACAGTGGAACAATTCGCCTCTGGTATTTCTCAATATCCCAGTGAATCCTCCACATCTACAACATGCTGGAGATGATACGAGGTACCGCTAGAGGCTTGGGGTCTTCCTGTGGGTGCCTGGGACAAGAAAAACACAGAGAGAGACCAAAGACAGTCAGGAGAAACACAGAGAGAGAAAACATGGAAATAACCAGAGGATAGAAATAGAGCTGACAGGAATGCAAGAGTCAGGACTTACAAAGAGATTAAGCAGCCAAGAAAACTCAGAGACAGAGAAGACATCTGCAATCTTGGGTTTCAGTTCTGAAACCACATTTTTGGTACTATTGCACATGTTTTAGATACCCTCAACGTTATTAGATTTATGATATAATCAATCATTCCAATGTGATTGCTCAAGTTTTCCTGAACTTATATCTATTAAAATTTATCTTTACCACGCTTTCTTCTTGAAGATATGTACAAAGACATACACAACTATCAAAACAGCCAGTTGTAAACAAGGACTTTTTATTTCCAATTTCAAAAATGTAAGTCTGGGGCCGATGAGATGGCTCAGCGGCGTAAGCGCCTGCCTGGCAAGCGCGAGGGCCTGAGTTAGACTCCCGGATCCCACATACAAAAAAAGGGCCGGTGATATCGCTCAGCAGCACGGGCGCCTGCTGGCGCGTGAGGTCCTGAGGTCGACCCCCGGTACCCCCCCAAAAAAATGTAAGTCTTAGAAGTAACTTGCTCAAGGTCACAAGCAAAAAAATGGTAACTGGAGCCTCAAATCTTCTGATTCCAAAAGCCATTGCTTTTTCTGGCATCCTATGTTGTCCCTATTAGATATCGACACAATATAAACCTTAACTTTTTATAAATTCAAATTGCCTATAGTTCAGTATAAAATTTTTCTGACCTACTTGTTACTAGAATATTTTAAAATATATAAATAAGTCAGAAAATATATCAGAATGATAGTAAATTTAGAATAGAAATTAAATTAACAGTCACTGGACCAAATATTAACATTTAAAAAAGGAACTAGAGTTTGTTTTTATAACTTCATAATTTCAAAATCTTGATCTAATACGTTTGAGCTGGCCAGAAAAATGAAAAGATCTTCTGCCTTTCAATGAATTCTCAAGAGTTAAGTACCAGTAAAGAACTGGTCTCAAAGTTACTTGCTCTCTCATGTCTCACCTACTGTCTATGTTGCCATCCCATTTTAGTTACTCCATAAAGTAGAAATGATTTAATGCACCACCCTTTGTAAGCATTAGTATTTTCTCTTGAGGGATACTTAACACTCTTGTAAATAATCATGCCCTTTTGGAAGCAATCAATGTAACTGCCAGAAAAGCTCCTTTGATACAAGTATAAAGCATATTATTGGATTTCACAGCAAGACAAGACAGTAAGAATGCAGAGAAATTTCTGTCAATTGTGCATCGATATTTTCCATCATGTTCAGCAATTTTTAAACCAGAAATTTTCAAATATGGCCCGAAGTGCAGTACTACTCTGCCCTCTAGTGACAGCTACATTTTCGTAACTATAATAACTTGGAATTAAAAAAAAAAAAAAAAAAAAAAAAAAAAAATTGCATGAAAAAAACCCCCAAAACAAAAAACTGCATGATGGCAGTGTTTTCATCCTTTGAGAAGTGAAAAAGGAGTCCTGGTCAGCTTACATGGTATGAGTTGTGGTATGAACACTGAACAGGAAAGATACTAGAATTTAATAATTTCTTTTCATTGGCATGGCTTACCTAAATATTACAAACAACAAAAAAAAGTCCCTTCAGGGCCGGTGAGATGGCTCAGCAGCACAAGCGCCTGCCTGGCAAGCGCGAGGTCCTGAGTTTGACTCCTGGTACCCACATAAAGGAAAAAAAGGGCAGGTGATATCGCTCAGTGGCACAAGCGCCTGCTGGCAAGCGTGAGGTCCTGAGTTTGACTCCAGTACCCACATTAAAAAAAAAAAAAAAAAAAAAAAGGGCCCTTTAATCTGTTCCAATCCTTACATATTTATATTCCTTTCTGTTTCTGTGTTATAAATTTCTTAATAAACCCTAAACTTCTTAATAAATCCTAAATTGGTCACTTCTATTATTCTGGAATCTCGGGTATCAATATGAGTGTCACCACATATACTACACATAAGTGAATGCTTTTCTACCAATTAGAATAGAGCAAAAAAATGATTAATCCAAAACTATACTGAATATAATTAACCCTTAATTATTCAAGTGGCATTTTAGAAATTTCCTGAATTTCAGGGTCATCATTAGGAAATTCACTGTCACATTACCAATATGTATGGAAACAATCAAGGATGCCAGTTAAGACATTATATGTTGATTTACTCTAGTACTTCAATGAAGGGAAGTACATCTCCGTCATGATGAAATGTCCCTCTTAATTTCTCCTGCCATAAGCCTCCTGTGAGGAAAGGGCATTTCTAGTACAGTATTTCTACTCTCACTAAACCCAGGATACCACTTCCATGTCTACACATTTACGTTAAACACAGACATTATATTTGTGCATACAAACACGAGAAGATAATCTACAGGCAGTATGAGGTTGTGGTTAGGAACACAAACCTGCAGACAGACTGCCAGTTTGAATTCCAGCGCTGCCATTTATTAGCGATGCAACCTGAAGCAGATTATTTAACCTCTCTACTCTTCAGTTCCCTCATCTAAAAAGGGGAATAAAAAGAGGCACTTGCCAATGTAGTGTGTTACATCTTGACAGGTATTTGGATACACTGGTATACGCATTTACCAAAACTCAGAGAATGTGCTCTTTTAAGATTTCTGCATTTCATGAAATGTAGATTTTACATAAGAAAAAACTTATACATAAATGCCAAACTCCAGTCTATTATATACATGCTGAAGTATTTAAGGAGATGTAGTGATACCTATAATTTATTTTCAACTGCATCAAAACTTAACATGAATTCACAAGGGACAGATAAATGACAGATACATAATAAATACAGTAAAATGTTAATGCCAAATCTAGGTGGTGGGTATATGAGTTTCATAAGAAAATGCTGAAGAAAAATGTACCTACCTCTTATCAGGTTGATGTGAAGATCAAATACAAAGAACAGTGAGTGCTTGACTTAATCAACAACGACATATGGCAATAAGCTTATTTTGGCAAATGCAAAGTAGTGATCTATTCTTCCCAAGATGGTAGAATAGAGCCAGTAATGAGGTACTGAGCTCCCACACTGGGGAGAACACTGCCTAAAGGTATTACAGCTCAAATTTCAAATAAATCATAAAAGTGCATGGGCCATATAAAGAAAGAAAGAGCTGGATTTAAACCCCATCCCATTTTTTTAATTAGTCAAGAAGCTCACACAATTTATTTCAATTGCATACATACATATATAAAGAAAGAGATAAACACATAAAATGCAAACAACTGTGGCAATGTTCATCATAACCATTATTACTACCTAGGCCTGAGTCTTGTATACCCTTCCCACCATTCTGTGCAGATAGAAACAAAAGTGGCTACACCTAAGCTACATTCTTAGCCTAGAAATTGCACATGCTGGTGGCCCAGCTACTCCAAAGAATTTTCTGAATAATTTTTATTAAAAGATAAAGTACACTTATATAAAGAACCACTACACTTAATATAAGAGAAGAGTTGGTCATAAGGAGGATCTCATTACTCATTCCTCTGTAGTGCCAATTATAATAAACATAAGTGCTATGGATGAAGCATTCAGGAAGTATGCTTGCTGATGACATTTTAAAGAAAATCATTTCAGTGCATTTGAGAAATTGGTATTATTGCCTGGATAAGCTTTGATATGAAACAGCTGGAGGTAGCATATTTCAAGAAAAGAATACAGTATTACAACTATATTTATAGATGATAAACCCTATGCTTCCAGGAATGGATTTGTGAATCGTTATAGATTACTCCACGAAGACAGCGACTAAACAAAGAGTTCCAGCTAAAAAGAGAATCAAAAACTTGGCACTGAAAGAAGGAATACTGGAAACAATATATAATATGGTTTCTACCTTGAATATGCTATGAAAACTGTTTTTGTCAAATGGATCACTAACCTGAAGACTTTTTTCAAGGCATTCTGATGTCTCTCAATTTTTCAGCATTATTGATGGTGCAACTCTTCCCTACCTTCCACGGCAATATACATGCGATTTTTCCCACCAGTGCTCTAATTGTTTTTCTTTCCTTCAAATTTTATTTAACAAGTAGGTAGGTATTTGTCAAAAATTATATTCATAGATGTATTATCTTCTCTCACCAATTTTCAATGTTTTGGTTCTACATCTCCCTTAAGCTATATAATTTACATTCAGCCCTAATCTCTTCTACACTCATGTCAAATTTATTACTATATCCTAATCACATGGGTATCTTCTCCAAGATTCAAATCCAGTCCATCCCAAAATTCCCCCCTCTTCAAATCAGCTTCTGCTACTATTGTCTTACTTCTTTATTGTTTGTTTGTTTGTTTTGTTTTTTTGAGACAGGGTCTTGCTATGTAGTTAAGGCTGCCCTTGAACTCACTATGTAGCACAGGCTGTCCTCGAACTCACAGCAATCCTCCTCCTTTAGCCTCCAAAGTGCTGGGATTATAGGCATGTGCCACCACACCCAGCTATTGCCTTACTTCTGATAATAGCATTAGCATTCTTCTGAACACTCACACCTAAATCAAAAGCATATCTTTGATTCCTTTTCAACAACCTTTATTATGTTTCTCTCCTATTGTTCTTTTACACCTCTAAGGTAAGTTCAGTCTACTGCCAAACTCTGTAGATTAGTAGTTTTAAAAGTGGTTCTAGATATCTGAAATCCACATTCTTTGAGAAACACGGTGAAAGCTAAATTTATAATAATTTATGTACAGAGGCTATATAGTAGCAGGCATCAAATGCTTCAGGAACTCTTCATAGAAGTCCTTTAAATATCCATTTATTTTTGCCCTGTGATTGGCAAAGTCCTTATTTGATTTTGTGAGTTGAATACCTCCATCCAAAACATTTTAGTAGCTTTCACATAGTCCCATTTACAACTGTCAACACCCTACCAGAAGAACGAATGTGTTTCTCCTTACCTAGGATAGTGCTAAAGCCCCCTAGACCAACCTTTTCAATGCCTACCTGTTTTCCTTCCCAATCCATCCCATTTGTATCACCTACTCAAAAATACTCAGTAGTTCATCTGTCTTTAGGGAGGGGAAAGAATAAACGCACCCTGATACTTAAGACTCCCTTACACTTGTCTTTTCACCAGTTTCCCAGTTTAACTTCACATAAATCCCATTCAACCCACAGAAGGACTGTATTTCAACTTTCCAGACTTCTACATTTCCTCCTCTTTGTAGTTTTCCTTGATGTCCATAAGTAGGACTTAGATCTTCCTCAGAACTCTTTTTTTTCTTTTTTTTTTTTTTGTGGCGGGGGGGAGCAGTGCTAGGGATAAAACCAAGGGCCTTGAGTATGCTAGGCAAGCACTGTATGTACAGCTCCCTTCTTCTGAAATCTTATCTTTGACCCAGTGATTTAGGTTTAGACATGGGTCCTTTTTTGTTGCTGTTGTTCACTTAAAAAAATATTGCAGTAAAAGACAAAATGCCATTAATCCTCCTCAACCCCCACTTCATGTACACTTAACCCACTGTTCTTGCCATTTTCTTTCTTTAAAAGAATTTTTTATCAGTGTATACTTGCAATGCATAAAGTCATGGGTGCTTCTGACTGTACATGATTTTGAAAGATCACCCTACAGCTCAATCAAAAATTGTTCCATTTAAGTGTGCCTTTTATAAGGAAACCTGTAAGTTTCTGCCTTTCTGATTAATCTCCAGGAAGCAATAGTAAGCATTATGCAGTTGAAAAATCTAAATGCAAATACAAGTATTTACAAGTGTTAGGAAGTAAAACTTCTAAAATATTTTTTCAGAGGCACATTATAAACTCCAATGTATCCTACCTACTACAATGGAAATAATAAGTAAGAAAATTTTACAATTTTGATGATTAAGTAAAAACTTATAAAAAGCAGCAGGACTGGGACACCTTTACTATCAACAAGATACATTATAATAGCCATAGAAGAAAGAGTTATCTTGTGTTCTCTAAAAAGTGAAACTCGAAATGAGTAATAAAGAAAGGCAACACTCATCATTTTAACAGGAGCAACTAAACTATCAAACCTGAAAAACTTTATCATTCATTGTATTCTGCTATCCTTCAAATGTCCTGACAAAATAACTGCTGTAGAAAGGGATTTGGAGTTTATGGAGTTCTGATAGTGGCTGCTGACTTCAAACTTTTCTATATTCGTAGTTTTACAATACACCTGTTTTGATCATTTGGTAACACTAAAAATGCTGAAAACATCACTGATATTCAAAAACTCCAGTGAGAGCAGGGAAAATTTCATGGACGTGTTGTCTGAGTGCTGCTCGGCTGAGAGATGCTGTGTACTACTCTACACATGCACCTCCCATTTTGTAGATTTTACTGTCTCTTAGTCAATTCTTCATTGGACTTTGTGTAGCATAATTTATTAGAACAACATTCACCATACAAATGGTATCTAAGCCCTATACAGAAGTCAGTTCCTGGGCTGAGGATGTAGTTCAGTGGTCAAGTGCTTGCTTACGGTGCATGAGGGCCTGGTTTCAATCCCCAGCACCGAAAGAACCAGTTCCTCTGTATCTGCCCGGCTCTCAGGAAAGCTGTGTGAGTCTAGGTGTCTATGGTAAAGCTGAGTACCCTAAAACTACCTGAAACGGAATACTTCTGCCATGAGGGGACACTTGGCACTAAGTGGCTTTGTAGGAAATGTTAAGGAACAGAGAAACAATTACATAATTCATCTATTTTTTAAGAATAGTAATCAATATAGGCCTACCAGAGGTAGAGCAACTGCTAATTAAACTAAGCAGGTTACAGAAGTCCATACAAAACCAAAATGCAATGTTCTTATCTATCAATTTCATAAATCAAACTGAATACGACGAAAACCTAAAAATACCTCCCAGAATAGAACACCTAAAAGTGGACTTCAGTAAACCCTTCTGGTACATATCAGCTGAATCCAGGTCCAATTTGTCTCTTTAAATCTCGCAACCTTCACATAGGATCCCTGATAAAGCTAGAGAAGCATTTGTTTGAAGGCTAACTAGTTTTAAGAAACACTTGCTGATCAAGTGTACATGAAAAATGAGCCAACGGGTACCCCAAAATTATTTTGCTGTTCATTTTAAATTCTCAGGCCCACTAACATTTATTGAGTATAAGGCTAACTGCAAACTTCAAGGTACAGAGAGACCTTTAATTTTGAACACTCTTCTTCCTGAACTCAACCTGGAAAAAATAATTGTCTCCATATAACCAGAGGATGCTTATTAACACCAAGATCAACATAATAACAGAGTAATGAAATGTGAATTTCTATAATACTAATCCACCTAATGTTTATCCACAAGCCTGACACTGTAAATTTTGGGATTTGTTAGTATAAACTTAAGTTCCTTAGCATCTTGAAGAGGTCCTATGAGAAAGCTATATGTATACATTCATACATACATATACTGACAGGAATATATACAATATCCAGTAAATGCAGTATGTATTTCACACTAAAATGCACACAGATTCTTAGAGATAAATGTTAAGAACAATCTCATTCTTGCTGTAATTTGGATCTGGAATGTCTCTCAAAAGCCCATGTTAAAGGAAGTGGTACAAACCTTAAGAGGTGAGCCCTGGCAAGGAGGTCTTTGAGTCACTTGAGAAGCCAGTCTCTCTGTACCTCCCAAACCAGAGATGAGTAGTTCTGTTCTATCACATGCTCCCTGACACGTGCTCCTACCAGTGCCATATGGTACCTCAATCCTGACCTAAAATCATTAAGTCTGCCTGATAATGGACTACAACTTTTAAAACCACAAGCAAAAATAAACATGCTCTCTTTAAAAGTTGATTATCTCAGATATTTGTCACGGTGATGGGAAGCTGACATACACACGTCCTATTAGAGCCATTTATTTTCCTGCAAAAGTATACTTCTCTATAAAGAGGATCAGAGAGCAGAGACTTCAAAATAAAAATATGCAATTTATTCACCATCTTTCAGAGTGGCATTAAATGCATGGAGAGAAGTCATGCTCAAATATATTTACACTGTCCTTACCTAGTGAACTTTACAATCTGTAAACTGACACTAGTGTTGAGAAGAAATACACTGCTGAAATTCATGTAGGTTTTTGAGTTAGAGTAATTTCAGAAATAGCTTTTAAAAGTGTCTGAATTCAAACGTGGACATGAATTAAAATATCTTTTAATCAATTAAACTGATATCTACAAAACTAGATTACTTATCCTGTAGTCAATAAATACAGAGGTGAAATGATAAATCTGACAAATTTAAGTTTTTACACAAAAGTGTTTAAGTCTCAATGGTTTGTTTTCCTTATATATTCTGTTTTAAAGAGACGCCAAATCATTGGAAACTGAAATTATTTTCTAGTGAAACAGACACACAGACGATCATCCAACGGTAAAACGAAGAAAGTTAATTTGAGCCAACATCAACATCCAACAATTAAATGCCCTATTTACTTATCATTAATCCCAAGGATCCAGCAACTGTCACACTTAATAGAAAAAGTATACTATGTATAAAGTAAAGAAGCACTACACAGATATTCAATGAATTACATTTATACTATATTTGAGAACCTCAATTATTATCTAAATTAAGAACTGATATCAGAGGAGAGAAGGGAAAAAAGAAAGGAAGAAGGAAGATGGAGAAATAAGACAATAAATAGGTAAACATATCAGGTTTATGGCTCCTTGACTTCTGCTGGATTTCAAATACACAATCTTTTTTTTCCCCCAAATCTTAAATATATGCCATTTCAATTCTCAACTGATTCCGAGTAAAAGAATATTATCTTGAATATATGAACTGGTTTGATAAGACGGTAAACAAAAAGTGATGTAATTCCAAAATTAGGTGTCAAATTCCCCAACCTAATTTTCAGATATATTCCATTCCTAATAAACAATGATTACACATGGAAGTCAAATTTTACAATATAATTCTTCCATTACACAAACCACCCGACTTTAAAGTTATTACACTTGATGCCTTTTCTTGTAAAAATATCTTTTTCATATACAGTGACTTCAAAGTGGAAGAAATACAAATCAGTAATTTCAAATGTTTCCCACCTCAATGGTACCATAGATATTTTTGGAATCTTGGACTGGAACAAACCAGATTTCTGATTATACATTAAATGATATAGAGTACACTTTTAAAAAACAACTCCATTTCATTCTTTGGTAGAGAAAAACAACTACCTCTTTTATAGACAGAATTATATTTCCCCAAAATTCACAGGTTGCAGGCCAAATTTCCAATGTGACAAGGTAAAGAGAATCAATAAAGAGGGAATAAAGATTAACTAAGGTCAGAGGATGGGACCTTAAAGCAACAGAACTGGTGTGATTTTGGGATGAGGAAGAGCATGTTTACTCTGCGACGCACAGGGATGGGCCATCTGAGGACACAGCAAGAAGGCAGCATGTACAAGCTAGTAAGGGAGCCTCACCAGAAACTGAAGTTGCCAGCATCTTACTTGTGCCCTTGTAGCCTCCAAAACTGTGATAAAATAAATATACGCTGATGAGGCAACACTGGTTGCAGTATTTTGTTACAGCAGCCTGTGCAGGCTAAAGCAATCTCTAATGATGGAGAGCTTATATTTCTGAAGTAGTTTCACTCTACTGATAATCCAGTTAAATATCTGATAGTAACCAAGATGTCCCTATGAAAAGAGGAGCCTGAAACAATTTGAAGAAAAACCCCCCTCTATCACTTCTATATATATTATCTGTTATCTTAAATTAAGTAAATGAAATTGTCACTTTAGAAAGGGCATAAGACTCTGAATTATAAAATAGTTACTATGTAGTACCTCATTCTGAGAGTACAGTAGGCAATGTCAACAGAGAAGTTCTCTAAGGAGTCCAAATTAATTAAACCTTCATTGAAGAATGGTAACAAAAATCTTGAAACAGAAATGCTAATTCCTTTTGAAATCAAATAGCATCTGCTCTACATGATAAAGACAATTTCACTGGCACTATCTCCTGTTTGTTTTTTACCTTGGCTCAAAATAATATAAAATTTGAATTTTTTTGCAACTTGAGGTTAACTTCATTTTTATTAAGACTGTAGACTACATATCCACCCTTGGCCATCATCCTGTCCTCTGGCTTCTAAATTCTCAGTAGTAGAAGTGAATTACTGAAGAGTGGCTAACATTTTTATAGGATTCCGTCTTCAGTGGTAAGGATAAAGCCACTTTCAATTTCTAGTAAAACTAAATGAATGCATATGTCCTTATACATTCAGGATATTTAAAAAAAATTCTTTGCAAGGGGGGTTGTTTATATATAAATATTGTACACAAACATACTTTAGATGTACATACAGTGGCAGATATCTAACAGGTGTATTTTATGAGTACCAGGATTCTTGAGCTTTGATCACATTTTTAAAATTCTTAATTGACATATAAAAGATTGTATTTATGGGGTACATGTCATGTTTTGATATACACATACATTATGTGATGTTTAAATCAGAGTAATCATACCTAACTCTTCATCTACCATTTATTTGAGATGAAAAAAAATTTACCATTTTCTGAGTGCTTCTGTGTTTTAGCTAGGCACTGCATTGGCACTTGACACAATGACCTCATTTAGTTCTCACAATCTTACAAAATAAAGATCATTATTCTTATATTAAGACAAGAAAACAAAGTTTCAGAGAGGTCAAATAATCACCCAAATTATTCTGATTAAAAAATACTCAAATTAGGACTTCTCTAAATCCAAAAGCTATGCTGTCTTGCATTCTAACCATCATATAATGTATACGTGATTGTCTTTAGTTGCACTATGATGGCTGCCTTTCCACTGCATGGCACTAGGCAGCAGCAGTCACTGTATTTTTTATCACACCTCATAGAGACACTCATGAAAAAGGACTTGGAGAACTGCTCCAGAAAGTGGAGAGAATGATGGGATTAATGTGTTCAAAGTGAAGGAAAGTATTTTGAGGAAGATTAATGGCAATGTGTCTTTCACTGTAATAAAATTTTTAAAAATTTAAACATTAACTACATATTTGATCAAATCTGTGTGACACATACACACAAACATATACACATTTTTAAAAAGAAAAGGTTGTCTAACCATGTTCCTCTCCTTCAATCTTAGGGAACCATAAACTATCAAACAGAGCATTGTTTATACACTGCTGGATCTTTAAATCATTTTACACAGGTCTGGCAGCAATGCTTTTTAAATATCTATTAGGATTAATCAAATCAATACTGCAAGAGGTGTTCCACATACCTAGCAATTTTCTAACAGACTTAGTACATAATAATACAAAGTCACTGTATAGTATTATGACTTTAGGTGGAGTACCTTAGAAAACACCTGGGATACAAATAAGAATCCTACAATGTCTGTATTCTTTACCTCTAGAATGATTCTTAAAATTGAACTTAGGTAGACAAAAGGCATTTGGCTACCATTTTATCAGGTAAAATTATTGTATTACTATAGGAAAAAGCAAAGTATGTATTTCTTATATCAATTAGTATAATAATTTCTTCCCTATTAGAATAAGCTACAGAAATTTGAAATTCTGTAACCTGTTATACATAGAGAATAAACTATTTTGAGTATCATGGCTCCTTGCTCGAACTCTTAACATACTGCAGTGGGGTCCACTATATAGGAATTTTCATTCATTTTAAAAACTACTTATTAAACAATAATGTATGTCTAAAATTTATACTAGAAACTCTTACAAAACATCCAGAAACTTTTGAATTACATCAACTCCTCACTCCTTAAAACTTGTCACAGATAGTATTCCATATAACAGTATCAAAACAATTCATGGTCAAGTAATTTTACATGTTAGGTGGATTCATTTACTGCAGGACTTCTTGGAATCTTTATGTATATTATGTGTACTCTGTCTCTCTAAGAAGCAGTAGATGGTATTCTGCATATATTACAATTAAAATACACATTGTCCCTCCCTATCAGCCTTTCTTTACCCCACCTCTGACTCCAACGCCCTATCCTAAAGCACGAGGGACTCTCTTTGGACTGTGAAATATGAGAAATGGTGACATGTGTCACTTCTAAGCAGCCATTTTAAGATCTATGGTTCCACTATTGCTTTTTTTCCCTTTAAAACATGCATCCCAGAAATGCTGAATGAAGAGGACATGGAGCCCAGTCACAGCTGACTCATCAGGAACAGGAACAAAAATGAGAAACTTCTTCTGACATATACTGTACAACTAAGATTTGGGGACTCTCGTGATAATGGTGTAACTCTGACTAAGCTATCTGATATAACATGTTTCCTAGATTTAATAGACCCTGGCACCTTTTTGTCAAGTAAGGTCTTCCAGGAATTAGTTCCTAAATTACAACTGGTTTTGCAGAGCATCTTTTCCATTTCTTAATATAGCAGTACCTCAGTTCAGGAATGCTTTTGTTTGCAAACAATTTGGTTCACAAACAGAAGTGTTTGGCAAAAATTTTTTTGCAAACTCCGCATCAGGTGACAAACACAACCACAGCCATCCTTCCCACACAAAACAAACGTGACCACCTTTTCCAAAATCATAGAACAAATTAAGTTTGTGAACCGAGGTACCACTATACAGTAGAAGTATGTAGTCTTAACCATCTTCAATTAAGCTTTCACCTTAAAATTTTTCAGCAATTTGAATTTCTCTCAATTTCTACTTATAAGCAATAAAATGAATTTTATTGCAATAATCAGATTAACATTCAGAAATCACAGATCAAATGCCTACTTAGTTGAGATGGATTTCAGATCAATTTACAATTAATTGGAAAGTTAAATTAAGGAATAAGTTCCTTTCCTGAAAACTGCAAGTAAATATTATATAAATTTGTTCATTTTAATTCACACCAAGTCTTCAGTCTTATAAATCACCAGTTCACCATTACAGTATTCATATATCAGTAAACCAATCATACATTTTATTCCGAGACTGGGAAAACTATGCATTTAAGTAACCAGTACTAAAACTAATTTTAAATATTATAGTCACACTTTAAAATAGATAAGGAATTTTTCCTAGAGCAACAATTTTGAAAACAACTGACAAAAAAAGGACAGAATGAGTTCTGGAGTCAAATAATTTGTCACTTGTATATACTTTAAAACCTCAACTTTTTCTTCATTATGCGGTTTTCATTTTGTAAGTGGTTTTAATAATATAGTTACAAACACCTTCATTATTTTTAATAGATTAGAAAAACTTTTTAAAAACAAATGCTTTGATAATGATTCATTTTTCAATTAAAGCCAATGACTGTACAAAAATTGCCTTAGGGAAAACTGACCAGTTAAATATTTTTAAGTAACCTCTACCCAGGACTTTACTAAATTTACCTTCACTAATACACACTGCTATGAAAAAAGAAATCGGAGATTTTGAAAAGTTAATTTTAAAAAGTTCATGATTTTAAAAGAAGATTTAACTTACTTGATGATGAAGATTACAATGTCACTTTAAAAAATAATAATAAAATTGTTGTGAAAAAATATACAAATGTTACACTTCCTTGACCAGTGTGGAAGGTGAATCCATCAAACAGGAAAATGCTGAGGCCAGCTCTGACAGCACAGTTCCTGACTGCCTCACTGCCTCTAGGTAAGTAAGGAGGACGCACCAGCAGTGCTGTTCTTACCGGTCAAGTCAAGACTTTCCATTGTGTTTCAATGGAACCTCAGAACTTCCAGCTTCTGTGATGCAGCAGGATTCTGTGAAAGACCCATAAGAAAGCGGTTATGACGGGGAGCCACAGGCCTTTCAAACAAAATTAAAAAGATAAATACAATTTGAAGAGCCAAAATTAGAAGAGAAGGGTCTACCATTAATTTTGACAGTGTGAGTTTAATTCTTTTGTTTTAAAGATCTGTTGACTCTTTAGTCTGAGAAGTGAGCATATGCTATTTAAGAAATAAAATATACTCATTCCTCCTATGGATGAAGTTCTTTAAGGAGCTCAAAGATATACTCTTACTGATCTTCAGATAGGCTCACAGATTTAGTTCTATAATGGAAAATACATCAAAAAGACCATAATTATACCTCATTTTGATTACTGTTCAGTAATTTATAATCTATGATACAACTATGTGTGCATTAAAGTGGGAAAGCAGACAGACTGACTACACTATGGCCAATATAGGTTTTTAAACTCTCTTAAGAAAACAAAGAAATGATGGTAGATTTAAGAAAAACGGGATCAGCCACAAAGCAGAAGTCACTGTCCATGCTGAAGGTGCTGCCTGAGACAGGCTCCCGTTTGAGTTCACTGATAGCCAAATCTAGAGACTCGAGGTTTTATCTGGCCATTCCAAATGCCTACAAGTAGCTTTAGAAAAGCAATTTCAACGTAAGTTGTTCTGCATTTAAATTACAAGCATTTCACAAAATTTTTGATTTGATGGAATTGGGTTGTTATCTGAGATGTAAGAAGGTCAGCTGGGCAAAACCAACTCCTACGCCACCAACCTGTTGCCCACCTGTGTTCTCAGGGTACTTTCCTGCTCCCCACTCCCCACTGGTTTCCTCTCAATCCTTATCCCAATAGTCTTGGAATCCTGACTCTCCATGATTAGCTTGCTCTATCTCATTAAAACCTTCCCTTTCCCTTTTCAAGGCCCCTGTTTCCCACCCATGACACTTTCCCATAGTCCTGCCCAGCCTGGACCTGGTACAGCTCAGTATTCCCTCTGAGAAATTTCATAATGGGAGGTGGGAAAGCCATCTATTAAAAATATGATTTGCCTGTTATCACAAGTAGGGCATCTGATTTGGCATCTGAAAAACTTCTTAAAGATGTGCCCTAAGCAACCACTAAAATATGTTGAAACAACTGGCTATCTGGCACAGTTCATACACAGCCTCCTTGGGGTGCAATGCTTTGAAAAGCTCATTATAGTGAGGCGTCACTCCTTACAATGAAGTGGACTCCTAACTAGTGTTAATGTCCAGTATTGCATTCAAATGCACATCATGCAAAATCCACTTCTATGCCAAAATTGTGTGTTTTGCATCCTGATGTCACTACCACCTAGTCAGTGCAGAACGGACTCCAAGTAACCACGTACCTATTTACATGGAAGCATATTTAATCTCCATGAATGACTGCTTTTCTGATGTTTTCATCAATTCTCTAGGTAATACATAAAGCTTTAACTAACTCATTTTCATACATACTCTTAATTTGATCAAGCTCAATAAAAGTCATTCTGGACTACAATCATTTGCTAAGGAACAATACATTCAAATGAAAAAAAATTGGTGAGAATAACACAATACATAATATAGACACTTCTTTAAGGTACAAGAACAACAACAAAAATAACCATATTGCTAGTAAATAGATTTTTTTCCTTTTTCTCCTGAAAATAGAAATACTGACGCTTTTACACCTCAATAAAGGGGGAAACCTGAGAAAGCAAATTTTTATATTTTTACTCTCAATGATGTTTATGCTTTGAATGGAGCTGAGTTTCTAACCTGAGTCAGCATGACCTCTGTAAGCCATAGTAAGTCCAGATCAGAGGCTAGGAGTTCTAGTGTCTATAGTTCCATTTGATCTTCCTCTAGCCTCCTCCATTTTCCCAACAATATCTGTGCCAATTTCCCCTTAACAATGCCCGTTTCTTTACAAAGATATTTCCTGTTTTAAAACTTTTTTATGTGAACACAATTCTTACGTTTTCCTTCAACCCATTCTATTATATATGTACTACCTGTTTATACTGTAAATGAACTTAAATGCTAAAGTTTTCTTACAAAGGTATTTCCTGTTTTAAAATTTCTTTATGTGAACTCAATACTTATGTTTCCCTTTAATTCACTTTCTTATATACGTACATGTTTATAAATGAACTGAAATGCAAACTCCAAGCTCTGTCATGTAATCACATTAAAAACACTGTCATGTTTACAGTCACTCCTCAACAGTGCCTTCAGATATATTGTACAATTTTATAGTATTGTAAATGATGCTGTTATACTAGCTGTTCTGCAATTTTAGCCAATGAGTGACATGCCTCAGGTCATTGTGGTCCACCACAGGCCAGGTCCAGAAATGACAATCTGATTTCTAACCAAATTATTTGCTGAAATAAAACACCTTCATGAGATAAAGATCACTCCTGGAATATATATCTGTGTGTGCATGCATGTGCACAATGTGTGTGAAAGTGACAACTTAAAGCATGAATAAAAACAATATTATTTGTTAAAATCACTCACCTGTCTTTTATAGTCAAAGCCTAAACTACAATGATTTCTCAGGTATTTCTGCCCAGGCACCAATGTTTTAACTGAAATTACAAATATCAGCTATACTGAGGATAGAAATCTTTTAAAGTACAATGCGCATCTGAATTACCACTTTGTCACCTTCCCATTCCCACCTTTGCACTTCCTTATGACCCACAGCTTTTCAGTTAAGAATCATTAAATATAATAAAGGTAAACACTGTCTTAGGAGTTCCTTTAATATCTAGCAGTAAAGCAAAGTAAATACTAAATAATGACAGATTTGTCCATTTGTTTAGACCGTCAATTAGGTGTTTGAAAACACTAGATAGCAAAGATAGAAAATTCTAGTATTTATTTTCTCACATTAGTCTCTTAAAATAGCAAGACAAAAGAATTGGAAGTCCCCTCCCTTTTAGTACTCAATATTGTACAATATAAAATTATATTTTTAAAAACTTATCTAACACCTAATAGATACAAACAGAACAGCAATCCAAATGATTTAACCTTTTATTGTTTGAGAAATTAATGTGTTAACACACAACCACAAAAGGTATCATAACAGTATGGTTGCTTTCTTGAAGCTTATGCTCTAGCTGATAATCATTTACAAGAAAAAAATTACTTAACAATAAAGTAATACATAATAATGTTAAAATTATAAGTAAAGGATTTTTAAGTTAGAATGCATAAAGCAAACATTTTGCAGGAAATGAATAAAGCCAGAATTTAAAGCATGGATGATTTAGGGACACACAGGATGGAGGAAGGTGTAAGAGGCACAGACACGGGATGAACGAAGGTCCAACTGGGAACAAGCATCACTTGTGGGAAGTATGCAGAGGCGGAGGAGGGATAGGAGGCTGATCTGGCTGAAGCACAAATGTCACACAGAAAAGGAGCACAAAATATAGGCAAATGAAAAAAACACCATTTGCTCTTTTTTGTCCTCACTCTCATGAAGTGCAGAATAAGGTTAGCAGCATGGGAGTCTAAGCCCACTTGCCTTAGGGGGCACCATCCTGGAATTGTGGGCCAATTCCAAAGCCTCTCTGAGCCTCTATTCATCATTTGCAAAATTGAGTTAACAATCCATACATCTGAAAGGGTTGCCTTAACAGTTATTAGAAGACGATATAAATGTTAAGTGCTTTGCATACAGCAGGTGCTCAATAATGTTAGTAATTTTATTAGAGTTAAAACTAGGTGGTAGAAAAGCACTGAATAAAATTACACTGTGAACACATAGAAGTCTGCCTTGAATATTCTCAGAATTTGGATGCAGAATGAATTGCTAATCTCTCAAATAGTGTTTCACTGTAGATTTTATTTAAATTTAGGCAGCTTTAATATATGTTTAATTCTGGCAGTCTGAGAAACCACTTTTTACTCAATGTACATTAGCTGATTTGATAATATGGGTATCTTATTATAATGATCATTTGCTGTAAGACTGGTGCTTCAAGGACCATGGAAGAACCATGAATTTCAGCCATTTTCATAAGTAGAGGTGGAAAATGAGTAGGCATTAGTCCAGTCAGATGGCTTGGCAGGGAGGCACTGAATGCCTCTTTTATGCTCCCATGAACTATATAAATGTGCTTTTGACCTTCTCAGGCAGAGGAAATTGCACGTTTAAAGCAGAAGGAGTTTCACTCTGAGGAAGAGTATAAAAACATGCTTGCCAGCAGCTATGTCAGGAATAATGACAGGGAACCCCCAGGTACTTTGTGAAGATTCATTAGCTCCATCAAGCCACCAAGCACTAAACTGGAAAATAAAACAGGACGGTCCCAGCCTCGTGGGAGCCCCTCTGAAACCACACACTTTAGGAATTAGCCTGTACCCTCTGGAAGGGATTCTACAAATGAAACCCACTAGAGAAACCTGAAGACCACCTTGTCCTTTGAAGAAAGTCTCTGGCTGCTTTTACATCATCAATAATTTACAATATGTTAAAAAAAAAAAAAAAACTTTCTCTTGAAAAGAATTAGTCCAGAGTCCTATGATAAAAAAGAAGTCAGCAATCAGCAATTTACATTATTTTACATGGGAAATATTCAGTTCCACAAAGTAAAGGACACTGGTCTTTCCTCTTTTTTCCTTAATTACTATATTAAATTGTGCAGTTTAAAGAAATATAAACATAAATATAATTTTGAAGCATATGTTGTTTAATAAAAGTATATTTCTACTAAAAATAATATATATATACACATATACATATATACATATTTTGGGGGGACGGTGCTGGGCATGTAATCAAAGGCCCTTGCAAATGCTAGGCAAGCACTCTACCACTGAGCTACCTCTAGCCTCTTACGTTATTTTATTTATTTATTTTTTATATGCGGGTACCGGGAGTCAAACTCAGGACCTTGTGCTTGCCAGGCAGGCACTTATGCCGCTGAACTATATCACCGGCCCCTCTTAATTATTTTTAAAAGAACAAAAAACTCTACTATCCAGAAAGAATTGCTGTCCTTGTCAGGTGTATCTCAGGTAGTTCAAACAAATAGCTTACTGGCAAAAAGATACTTGCTCGAGATATATTAACTGCAAGTGAACTTCTGACATGCAGACACATGGATTTTGTTCAAAAATGACCTATGATGTGTCAATATGCTACCTTCTGAAGTTATTTATTCACAAATAAGCAATTCCTAGGAAAAGTAATACCACATATACTGATCAGTTATTTTAAATCAGAAAACTCCAAGAAACTTTCCTCAGGGGACATCAGGAAAATCCAAGAACAGCATTTTCATGGCTGAAACCAAGACAGACCCAGGAAGCTTGTGACTGGACAAAAGACATTCAGTTGGTCTGTGACCACACTGAGACTATCCCAGGTCTTTACAGTGCTGTTCTCATTACTCTGTATTGCTGCCCTTGTAGGGACAGATGTTGCTCGCTGTCAGAGTTATAGTGAAATTGTGGAATGACAGACTGTTGGAGGTACCTAAGAGTTAAAAGGTGCTCAGTTTGGCCCCTCCAGCAAAGCAAAGGCAGGAGCAGGCAGAACACAGGTCTCCTGTCACATCCACCGCCTTTGTCCCCATGCCACACCGCTCTTCTGGAGTACTATCAATCAGTCTGATCTGCAGTTTGCCATCCACAGACCACACTGCATCACATCTCCACTCTCCCTGTGGTTCCCTGGAGCAGCAAAGTTGAAATGAGGAAGTACTATTAATCAGGGCTTAGCTTTGCTCTCAGGGATTGGAGAATGTTTCTGGGTTCTAGAACACTTTTCCCTTTGTAATTTGAAAGCATTTTAGCACAGAAGTGAACATGCAAAATATTTATTTTTGTTTCTAAATATTCTTTTTTTTAATTAATTAATTAATTTTTTTTTAAAGACAACAAGTAAACATTCTCCTGTATTAACAAACTCAAGCATTAGAGAATGTACAAATACCTTTTGGAGAGAAACATTACTCAGTAGAGGATTAAGCCATGTAAAAGCTAGGTAAAAACAGAAGACGAAGGAGTGGAATAGTCACAGGGAAATTGCATTTTCATACTAGGGAGACAATACGATTGCTTCTAAATGTTCCCATGAATACCTTGAAGTAGAAAGTCAGCGTCAGTCCTGCATGTGTGGTGACAGGAGGTATATGGACACACACTAATTTCCACTCAACTTTACTGTGAACCTAAAACTGCTATTTAAAAAATTCGACTAAAGAAACGCTAATGCCAATTTACTTCATCCTAACATTAAAACTATGTACTGACTAGGGAATAACAAGCCAATGTCAGCTGAGAATATGTGATCAGTATTTCTCCCTTAAATGCTCACCCCACAAGAAACACCTATTACCAGTTATGTCCACGTTAAAACAAAGTACATTTCATACAATAGTAGCCTCTGTACAGTGTAAATGCTCCATCAGTAATTAATGTTCAAAAAATGCCTTCTGCATTAGTGACTGCTACTCCAATAGCAGTCGATATTTAGGGTAAAATATAGCATTTAGTTCAAATTAAGCTGATTCAAAATATCTAAGAAAACATTTTCTAAGTAGTCCCATATATAGACAAAGATTTATCCCTTGTCACTAATTCCAGTGTAGTGACACACAGAAATCATTGTTAGACAACGCTAGGGGCCACCAATTACAAGGACTACAAGACAAACGAAAAAGGCCTACCTGAAACAGCCTGATGACCTGTAACACCACTGGTTCTTAATAATGCTAACACACCTACTGAAAATTTCATTATTATAATTAAGAAAATCAGATTTTACGTTTTTCAAGTTAAAAGGACAGCTTAAAATAGAGGCCTAGTTTAAACAGGAGAATAACTGGCTACAAAAGTTATTTTCTACACTGGCTTTTCTCAAGCAGAAAATAATAGACATACATGTTTTTGCCTGCCTAGTATACACTGCCCTGTTTTTTGGTAAAATCGCTTTGATTTTTGGGAAAATACTTCGCATGCTTTGAATGTACATGTCTTTTTTAGGAAAAAAAATCTATGTACCTTGAGTGGGACTGACCTAATCCTATCCAAGCTTCTGGGATAGAGTTATCACCCAGCCTCAGCCAATCAGCTTATTCCATCTCTTGGACCCTACAACTGGGTGAGGAACCGTGGCACAGCTTGCAAAATTAATAACAGATACGTTATACTGTATTATTTCCAGTGCCTAAAGACAGGGGAGAAAAGAATGGTTTGTAGTTTTGTTGAAATAAAAGAACATAAAAATAATAAACCAGATACCTCCCTCCTGGCAAAAAAAATGAAAGGGAGTACTAATTTATTTTACTCTATTTCAAATTCTGATTTCAACACATGTATTCAAAGTCTCTGGCACCTCATAATATGCAATAATTCAAGATATTTAGATTTTATATCTCTATTCCTGTTACAGCAACTTATCCTTCAATTTATATTTCCTCTAAGGAAAAGTTTCAGATTTCAACAAAAACACTGAAAATCCAGCAAATATTAATTTGACTTTGAAGGTAATTCCGAGGGCATTTCTAATGTATTGAAATTTGCTATGTTTGGGAGTATACTTAAGTACACAGTGGCATACAATTCATTCTCCAAGCAAAGTTATAGCCCAAAATTATTTTTACTTAGATTTAGGAGAAAAAAAAAAAAACACAACAAAAACATGGAATAGCTAGGAATACAGTGTTTTCTTTTGATAAGAATTACCACATATTACCTCTAAAAAATAGACAAATTTTGAGGGATTAAAATGAAGCAAAGTATATCAACATCAGAACTATTCTGAATGAATTTTTAAAATAGAACACAGCTTGAAAAAGGCACTTACAGTATTTGAGTTACTCTTATACATGTTAATAGTCATAAAGAAACAGTTGGTTAAAGAAACAGTTGATAAAACATATATGAGAACAATTTTCTTCAATAAATACTTTGCATCAGATTTCCTGACCCAGGGCTCTTTCATAAAAGCGAAATACATGTGATGCAGTCACAAATGAACATCCAAACACAACCAAAAAACCAAACTTCAAACCACTGAGCTCTACGGTGACTCAGATTCTAGAGGCAGTGCTTGCTATGATATAAAAGCAATAATACAATTACTTATCTCTTACTTTGGAGATAAGGTAGGCACCAAAAAAAAAAAAAAAAAAAAAAAAAGCAGTATCATTTAATATAATTCAGGCCTAGGATTTATTTCCAAATATGAGCTACATCAATAAGGATTTTACAGTTTCTGAAAATGCCAAACCCTGCTTTGACAACACACTTATAACTAAACTTTAGTTATTGTACTTTGGAAGTGAACAGTAACAGGAATAGTCATGCACCCTGGGTCCCAAACTGGCATGTAGTTCATAACTTTCAGTGAATCTAGTCTGCATCAAAACTTTCATATAATGACTGGGTGTGGAGGCTGAGCCAAGAAGGTTGTAAGTTGAAGTCCAGCCTGGGCAATTAAGGAACTTACCAAGAACTTGTCTCAAAATAAAAAATAAAAAGGTCTCGGGATGTAGTTCGGTGTGAAGGCCCTGGGTTTAATCCCAAGTACCAAAAAGAAAAACAAATCATATAATGAATTTGGAATTTTCGTAATATAGTCTGAGATACAGACCTGATTAAGCTTCAAATTTAATCACTCTAATCAAAAAATAGGCAACTGAAATAAACAGACACTTCTCAGAAGTACAGATGGCAAATAAATATATGAAAAAAAGTTTGACATCACTAGCCATTAGAGAAATGCAAATTAAAAGAACACTGAGATTCCATCTTACTCCATAAAAGTGTCTATCAAGAAATCAAATAATAAATTCCAGTGAGAATGCAGGAAAAAGGAACCCTTGTACATTGTTGGTGGGAATGTAAGCTGGTACAACCACTATAGAAATCAGTATGGCAATGTCTCAAAAAACTAAAACTAGAAATTCCACTTGATCCTGCTATTCCCCTTCTAGGTATCTTCCCAAAAGAGTTAAAGATATTATATTACAGTGATCATGCATATTCACGTTTATAGCAGCACAATTCATAATAGCTAAATCTTGGAAGCAGCCTTGTCTGTCAATAGATGAATGGATAAAGAAGGATAAATTTGAACCATGTGTAGGAAAATGGATCCACTTTGAGACCATACTGTTAAGAGAAATAAATTCAGGCACACGAGCTGAAATATTGCATGTTTTCCCTTATATGAGAAACTGAAAGTCAAAATAAATCAAAAAGCAGGATAAAAGAGAGATAATACTAGAAACAGGGAGATAGGTCTCTTGGAAATGGGAAAGGGACCAAGAGAAGGGAGTGGTGAAAGAGAGGGAGGGTAGGACATACAAAAAAGAATGAAGATGTGCTATGTATATGTATAAACTCCTCACAATGAATGTAATCATTATGTAGCACAAACATGCATACTAATAAAAATTAAAAATAAATGTTATAGCTTGTATCTAGTTGCCTCCACCCCCACCCCAAGCCTCAGGTACCTATAAGTGGGGCTTTTTGGAGCTGGCTGGATCTAGGGTGTGTGATACTAAGATTAAGAGTGTGAGGTAGTAAATTAGTCCACTGAATGGTTTAGCACAGTTCTGGGTGTGGATAATGGGAAGGCCCACCCTGGGTGTGGGTGGCATCAATCAATAGGCTTATAGCCTGGATGGGACACAAAGAGAGAAAGGAAAGGCAGGCTTGCTGCTGCTTTTGCTGCTTGCCGCCTCCTGCCTGCTCTACCATGAATGCCGCCCTGCCCTGGAGCCAGCTGACTATGGATGGAAACCTCTACAAACTGTGAGCTGAAATAAACCTTTCCTCCTTCAACTTGTGGGTGTCAGGTATTTTATGCCAACAATGAAAAAATAACTAAGGCAATAAATACATAAAATAGTAGTTACCACAGGAATGAGCAGAGGAAGGAAACGGGGAAAGGTAGATCAGAAAATACAAAGTAGCAGGTATGTGGGATGAACAAATGTGGAGAGCTAATAATGCACGACATAAACAGTTAATCAAACTGTATTGCATTAGGAAAAAAGTCTAATAGCTTAACATAAAGCCTTCCACACAGTTCAACACTGTTGCTAAAAAAAAGTTAACTGTAATTAACTATTTAATTCTCTTTATCCCATAACCCACTACCATTACCCTTCCTCCCTCCAAAGCAAACCTTTTAATAAGCTTACTGAGTATTTTGCATGTGAGCTAATTTTATACATAACTGAGAATGGTACATCAGAAAACAAAGGTGGAGAAGAGGACAGATGCTATTAACACTAAGTACAAGGTTTCAGGGCCGGTGAGATCGCTCAGCGGCATAAGCGCCTGCCTTGCAAGCGCGAGGGCCCGAGTTCGACTCCCGGACCCCACATACGAAAAAGGGGCCGGTGATATCGCTCAGCGGCACTGGTGCCTGTTGGCACGAGAGGTCCTGAGGTCGACCCCCCGGTACCCACAAAAAAAAAAAAAAAAAGTACAAGGTTTCACTTTCGAAGTTTCAGCATAAGAACTCAAGACATGCTAACAGACACTACACCCAAGTTAAAAATCTTCAGCTGTGGAATAACAAGAGTAGGCCTGGCAAGTGTGAGGTCCTGAGTTCGACTCCCGGTACCCACATAAAGGAAAAAAAGGGCCGGTGATATCGTTCAGTGGCACAAGCGCTTGCTGGCAAGTGCGAGGTCCTGAGGTTGACTCCCGGTACCCGCATAAAAAAGAAAAAAAAAGAAAAGAAAAGAAAAACAGGCTGGTGAGATGGCTCAGTGGCATAAGCGCCTGCCTGGCAAGCGCGAGGGCCCGAGTTCGACTCCAAAAAAAAAAAAGGACCGGTGATATCGCTCAGCGGCACAGGCGCCTGCTGGCGCGCAAGGTCCTGAGGTCGACCCCCCGGTACCCACACACACACACACACAAAAAGAGTAGGTAGCATGTAAGCACACTCAAGGAGTTATAAGCACACTCGCAGATTTATCTTTTATCTGGTAACATTACTGAAAGCTACCATATATAATCTACACTTAGCATCAAATGGAATGAATAAAAGTCATTCCATTAGCAAAAGTAGAGGGTAGGGATGCCTACCTTAACTGAAATGCATGTAAAATGACATAATAAAATGAGTTAGCATTGTGTGGTATCTAAAACCAAACTATAGGTAGCAGAAATACCCTGTGCAGCAAAAAAAAAAAAAAGACAAAAGACCACTCTACATCTGCCTGCATCAGGTAAGAACCAGAAGACACTCTCTAGGACCAGATCATTGAGAGGCTGTGGAGAGGAGCTAAGCAATACTGCTGGGGGGAGAATGGTTGAAGAGTATGAAAATATTACTCTGTAAAAGCAGTTTTCATATCCATTTAAGGTCTCAGAATAAGGAGGGGGCCGGTGAGATGGCTCAGCGGCATAAGCGCCTGCCTTGCAAGCGCGAGGGCCCGAGTTCGACTCCCGGATCCCACATACGAAAAAGGGGCCGGTGATATTGCTCAGAGGCACGGGCGCCTGCTGGTGTGCGAGGTCCTGAGGTCGACCCCCCGGTACCCACAAAAAAAAAAAAAAAAAAGAATAAGGAGGCATCAGACATTAAAATTTTTTTAAGTACAATGATTTCAGAATTTAAAACTGAAATCCACTAGCAGATGTTTACAAAAAGCAGTTTTTGGGGTTTACTATAAGAAAATATATTTTAACAACTGAGTCTGTCCAAAAATGAAGTATGTTCCTCTCAAGTATTTCCTTTCTAAATGGGGGTGCTCAGGAGAAGTGTGAGAGTTTATCATATGGGAATACACACAGGGCACTGAGGCCTTCAAGCTTCTCTACTCTTCAGCAAACAAAGCAAACAGCAGTCAAACCATGAGGCCTAAAACCCACCATGCCTGGCAGTCATGACTGCCGGAGGCCACAGCTCCATCCCCCTGCTCTGTACCAAAGATGCTACTGCACTAATACATCAAAGGAGGGCCGGTGAGATGGCTCAGCGGCATAAGCGCCTGCCTTGCAAGCGCGAGGGCCCAAGTTCGACTCCCGGATCCCACATACGAAAAAGGGGCCGGTGATATCGCTCAGCGGCAAGGGTGCCTGTTGGCGCGCGAGGTCCTGAGGTCGACCCCCCGGTACCCACAAAAAAAAAAAAAAAAAAAAAAAAAATACATCAAAGGATAGCTCAGATTATTTGCATTTTAAATCACAACTAATATTAGCGTTAGTCAAATTATTTAAGAAATTGGAAGCTGACCATATGCTAGTTTCTAATTAAAAGATAGTACTGAACTTCTCATATAATCAAAATATTTAATATTAATATCATTAAGCTTATGCTCATACTGTTACACTGAATTGAAACTGTATTAATGGAATTATTACCTATTTTCACAAAACTGTTCTTTGGAATTCAAAGAAATCTATCAAAAATTATTACAGTGACAAAGAAGGTTTTTTTTTTTCCTTTTTATATATTAAAAAGAACCACCAATAGCTACAGTTACACTCATCAACCATACACATAAAAAATGTCTAGTGTACAGATTATTAGATGGGTAAATCATTCAACCATAAGGTTTCTCTATGTTCAGGAGGTTTTTTACCACAGAGCATCAAATACATGTGATGAAGCACTTTATTTTCTAATTTATACCTTTCATACTTAGGTTCACATTTTTATTTCACTACCTTTTGAACTTTTCCTTTCAGGATATTTTTAGCTGAACTCTCAAAGTACAGAATGCACCCCAGAAGAGAAGAGGTTAACACCTTGGGAGGATTAGCACACCTAATAAATGACTTCCTAAGGGATACTGTCACATTTTCCCCTGCCAAGGAAAATTCCCTTTCATTCAAAATTTCACTGTAAAGATAACCACACTGGTATACAGTGGACTCAACTACACATTTCAACTACACATTTTTATTATACAAACCCTTCTCTGAAAGCCATCCCAAATATCTGGCATAAATGCAAAAAAAAAAAAAAAAAATCCAGCCACAATTCTAATTTTAAAAATCCAATTTCCTCTATAAGAATTAAAAAAATATATATAGGTAGACACACCTAGACACTTCCAAAAGCTGAAAGGCACTAACAAACAAGTAGAAACATGCATTTTTATGATTCCACTAATGGTTACCATCAGGATCTGAAATTGGAACCTAATAACCAGCTCTTGATTGCCACAACTAATGGAAAGGAACTCAATAAAGTATTCTTAAAACCATTTTCAATTCACTTTGTAACACCTTTTCCTCCTAAAAATGAATTTTCTTTTTTTTTTTTTTTTTTTTTTTGTGGGTACTGGGGGTCGACCTCAGGACCTCACGCGCCAGCAGGCGCCCGTGCTGCCGAGCGATATCACCGGCCCTTTTTTCGTATGTGGGTTCTGGGAGTCGCACTCGAGCCCTCGCGCTTGCCAGGCAGGCGCTCACGCTGCTGAGCCATCTCACCGGCCCCAAAATGAATTTTCTTAAAATGATCTAATATATGCCAAAATAACTTGGTAAGTTTTTAAATATATCAAATTTTAAGTAACTACACTTTTTTTATGGTTATGTATTTCTGATATATAACAACAGAAAAGTAGTGACTAGAGAGAAGAGTTTCTGGTAACTAAAAAAAACTGATCTGGGATTGAAGTGTCACCAGCTTATTCTGGATAATCCACAGATACTAAAAAGAATGTATGCACTGTACTTAGATGTAAGATACTCCCTGCACGCGCATACGCACACACACACACACACACACACACACACACACACACAGAAAAAGACAACGTCCTTGAAAACAAAACAGAATCCAAAAATTTGTTAGAAGTTCTTAGTTCTCCTTTTCAGCATCTTTTAAACCCAATCCTAAACAAAGAAAATGGTTTTAACCTAAACATGCAAAATAAAATTATACTATGTACTGTAACAAACACAAAAATAATCTGTTAAAATCTTCTAGTTGTCCAAACCAGAACATTTATTTGAAATTTGGGGATTTTCTTCCCTAACATTATAAGTTCTCCCAACACAGAGATGTTCTATAGTGAATTTCTCCTTTTAATATAAAATTTTATTTTTTTCATCCAAGTGCCTGTTTGGGGCACTTGGTGAACTGTATTTGATTAGGCAACAATCTATGTGCTATATGAAATACAGGACACGCCCAGAGTGAGTCCAAGGGCTCAGAGGCCTGGGCAGACAATGCTAAGGTGATACTATCTTCCTGTGATGAAAAAGCTCAGTGTCCTGCTGGCTAGGAATGAGGAGAGCACTAAAAGGTTTGTTCTAGTCAGCAGGGATGCAGCCTGAGATGTCCTTTACATGGTATTACATGGGATGAACAAGAAAAAAAGCTGAGCGAAGAGCAGGATTTGTGAGTCATCCAAGCACACACAGGTCAAATCTACAGTGCAGAGATGTAACCCAGCATCTTCCTCTAAGGAGAATGGGAAAGCAGGAGCCCAAGGACTGAAATCTCAGAGAACTTCCACAGTCCACCTATGTCAGGCTTTTTTATCATTGTGATAAAAGTAAAGAAATGTGGAAGATCATCATGGCCTTGGAAGATCACCTTGGCCACGACTCATACTGTGGAGTATTTCTAGGAACTGGGATGGCCTGTCGTCAGAGCATGCTAATCCTAAAGTTCTCTCTCCCTTCTGTACACACAACTTTTCCTTCCATTTACAGAATCATGTTTCAAAAGACCTTTACACCTGGAAGCATATTTCACTGGCTGAATCATGTTGCCTTGAACACCTCATATCCTATTTTCTCTTACAATTGGTTTTAAAAATAAAAGACCAGCTGATTGCTTTGATGGGCAACAGAGACGGCAAGCTCATCAGGTTAGAGCAAACTCTATTGGAAAACCCAACGTCAGTTTTTCCACTCCTCATCCCAGCAATGTAAGTAGTTCAGCTAAGATAATTTAGGCAATGTCAGCAACCAGAATAATACCAGACTTTCTTGCTCCCAGTGCCACCCTTACCCCAGGAATATAGCAAGTAGGGAAAGAAAATATAGAGAAGTTGTACTTACTCTGAAACATTTAATCAGAACTCATAGGGGCCTCAAAAATTGGTCACAAAACAATTTCCTTTCCAATTAACCACTTTTGACCTAGACTACAAAATACAATCACAGAAACCACTTTAAACTGCAGATGTCCAGGCCTTTCCTACCCTATACCAATTAAATTAGAATAGTTTCCAAAGTTGGTCTCAGACATTCACAGAATGAAACTAAGGTACAACACCAAGCTTCAGAAGCACTATGGATATACAAGGTAAAAAGACAGGATTTAATTGTTAAAAATAGTAAGTGATGGGCCGGTGAGATGGCTCAGTGGCTTAAGCGCCTGCCCGGCAAGCGCGAGGGCCCGAGATCGACTCCCGGAACCCACATACGGAAAAGGGGCCGGTGATATCGCTCAGCGGCACGGGCGCCTGCTGGCGCGTGAGGTCCTGAGGTTGACCCCCCGGTACCCACAAAAAAAAAAAAAAAAAAAAATAGTAAGTGCTAAAAATCAATAGTGATTGTGGCTGATGAGCTCAGATTAAAACACAGGGTTAAAATGGTCACAGGTAATATTGAAGGAGACCAGTTGGACTTAATTCTTTTTTATGGCAAGACACTCTATCCTGACAGCCATCTCACCAATTTATAGTATACATATGAATAGATCTATGTAGGAAAGGTGTTGAAATAAAGTTTCTCAATACAAGCAATGCAGAGTTATCTTCACATATACAAAACCATAAAAAGGGATGCTGTCAAGTGTCTCAGCCATGCCCTTACTATGTCTTCTCCTATATTTTATAGCTAAATACAACTTCTGCAACATGGCTAACCAGTAAGGAAGCATTCTGTTGCTGCAAGAGAAAGGCAAAATTTGTGTGTCCACTCAGCTGTAACCAGAAATATGCCATGATCACTATTAAATAAATGGAACACATTAGACACTAAACAGTGTTTGTAGAAAGAAAAAATGTACCCTGTGCATAACATGACATTACTATTTCCAACATACTAAGAAGCAGCATGTATGACAGGTAGAAAAAGGTTATATACTTTGTGAGGCTGCCCAATTTATTTAACCGCTTAAAAAGAAAATTTATTCCACAATGCTGTCCAACATCATGTGTATAATCAGTACTAACTTAGGAACTGCTATCTCTCATGATTTTTTGGTATTTTTGTCCTTATTTTAGTTGTTAGCCCTAATATGTAGAAATAAGAAGGCATTTATATATTTATAAATCCTGGGTAGTTTTCAAACAATCGGTATTATTTTTTGTTTGTTTACACCTCAATCACAATTAATTGTCATTTCAGCTTTCTTTTGTGAAGAATTGTTAAGGGACAAAGCTACTGAACAACAGGGAATTTTACTCACATAACCCAAACTACATACCTTCAGCTCTTCGAGCTTAGTACAAAGAGACAAAAATCTAATCAGGGAAAAGAAAAAAAAAATAATAATAATAATATTACCTATCCTAGAAATTGCTGGCTTCCCGGAGCTCAGATCAAACATTTAAAAAGTAAACACTTCACAATTAGAAAGAAATCAAAACACTTTTTTTTTTTTTTTTTTTTTAACAGTTGATCATCAGGTATATTGGGGAGGGGACGTGGAGGCACCTTCATAAGGGCCTCCCATCAGTGGAATCAAAACACTTCTTGCAAGTAGGAAAGATCAAGGAAGTAAAAGTGCTGTTTTTGAGGAACAGGATAGAGTTTCCCATCTACAATTTTTCTAGACAAAAAAACACCTTCTTCAGGTATTAATATATGTTGAGTTTCTAAATCCTTCATCTTTGTGTTCCTATTTTACTTTGATAAAGAAAAGCTCAGGAGGCTAATTTTTAGAGAAAAATAGCATCAACTACACATCTGGCCCAAAGAAATGCTAACATTAAGAATTTAAAAACCCTATAACTCAGAACTTCCACATCTTATTTTTGGTTCTGCTTCAATTTGAAAATGTGTTCTAATATTCTGTGAAGCTTACGGTATTATCATGGTACTGAGATAACTGGAGAGCTTGTTAAATTAGATGGAAATAATAACCTCAATGAACCCTAATTTTAAAAAAAGAAGTTTCCTTTTACAAAAATTGTACATACAGGAAAGATAGGAGGAAAAATATACTCATTTAATCTGTTTCAACTTCTTTCAATACTAAGAAATTTCAAGAGATTGGTTTCATATTTTGACATCCGAATTGAGGGATATTTTACAAAGAAATTAGGTAATAAGTTTTATTTTCATTCCAATAAAAGTGGAAGAAGCAAACGTTTAAATACACTTTATTTGCGCATGCATAATATTTCATTTATAATCAGCAACTATTTAATTCAGTTTCTTTACTCATTAGCATTTTTACTCAACAATATGGAATCTTTTATATCATTCCACATTGTTTAAAATTGTTACAGAGAGCATTTATATGTTTGATGTAATTTCTTAAAATATGGAGCCCTCCGGTGGCCAAATACTTATATATTTCTGTAAGTTATGATAAGTCTACTGACTGCACTGGATACTATTTCTTTATGAACTAGTTTTTATCCTATATTTAGAGGAAAATGCTTCAATTAATTTTGTTCATGTTAGCTACATGTAATCAGATTCCAGGTATTATAAAATGATGGGCACTGTCCAGTGTATTAGTACTCTTATTATTTATTGCTGTAATGAGGAAAATCTCTTCTAAAAATATTTACTATTAAAGTAAGTATTACAAAAAAATTTTATTTAGATAGTAAAGAACAAAGTCATCTAAAGAAAAACTCATGTTAAGAAAATTCATGTTTTCTTTTTACAACAAATAAAACTAACTATTGTATATTCTAATGTATTCTCTAAATAATTTAATAACTATCCTCTTCAAACGTGTCAACGTATATCACTATCGATAGTAAGTACTGTGACAGTCTGGAACTGGAATGTACTCCAAAGGCACGCATGTTAAAGACAGTGCCTGGCTTGGCACTACTGACAGCTGATGGACACTTTACGAGGTAGGGCCCAGCGAGAGGTCTTCAGGTCACTGTGGACGTACCCTCAAAGGGGACTGCACAATTGGGTCTCTTCTGCCTCTCCTTCACCCCTGCCAGGCAGGAGATGAGTAGTTTTGCTTTCATGCATTTCCACAAAGACATGGCATCACAGGCCCCAAAACAGGGCAAACTAATCATGGACAGAACCCCTAAAACCAAACTATGAGCCAAATAAACCTTTTCTAAGTCACTAGCTCAGGTACTTCTGGTTAACACTGGTAGTCTACTTAGAAAGAGAAACAAATTTGAATATTTAACCTCAGAGAAAGTAGAAAAGGCTAAGAACTACTGAATCACGAAATTTAAAAAATGCATGTAACAGACTTGAAATATATCATTCTTTTTCAATTATGTTAAGTGGTAAATCAAATGAGTTCATTATGGGTAAAAATTGTGGCTTATAGCATTTATCAATACTATTGCCTCCAACTCTAATTGCTCTTATCAATATGGATAGTTAAATAGTAACCAACTAAGCTCTGAATAAACTAACAATTATAAAAACAATCTCAAGACTTTCAAAATCTCTTCAGTGATGAGTGTCCCCTCTTCCCCATACAGACACATAAACTTCCTCTGCATTTGGGCAAGCAACCAGAAACTGATTTTTACTGTACAGTACCATGAATAAGAAACATACTAAATAAACAGGTACTGCCTTGGGAATCTACTAGGTTACAGAAGCCTTTA
The DNA here is from genome assembly GCA_028451465.1 of Erethizon dorsatum. Classification (NCBI taxonomy): domain Eukaryota; kingdom Metazoa; phylum Chordata; class Mammalia; order Rodentia; family Erethizontidae; genus Erethizon; species Erethizon dorsatum. The sequence goes on from CM051831.1 coordinate 74,024,424, forward strand.
CTGGACAAATTTCATTCAATTGTTAAAACAATCACGTAAGATAGTAACCAGTATCCAGATGGTCACCACTAATTTCCACCTCCTACACTGAATAAAGCTGACCCAAGTAACCAATAGGATATTACAGAAAAGACAGTGAGAGGTTTGAGGCTGGGTAATAAAAAACAGTGAGCTGGGCATGGGGGCACACACCTATAATTCTAGCACTCTGGGAAGCTGAGGCAGAACTGTCATAATTTTGAACCTAACCTGGGCAATTTAGAGACTTACTGATATCCTGTGGTAAAATTTTTAAAAATGGGCTAAGGATGATGTAGCTCAGTGACAGGGCCCTGGGTTCAATCTGCAGTACCTCAAAAAAAAAAAAAAAAAAAAAAAAACACTTCCTCCTTCATCTCTCTTGGACTGTTTTCTTTGGAGGATGCCTATCATGACGATACCCAAGTTCTGTGGAAAGGTTCATGTGGATGAGGCGCTCATGAGCCTTCCTCCAAGACAGGCACAATTTCTATAAGTCAGACACAATCACCTCAATATGTTCCTTCAGCCCCCGGCAAGGCTTCACAATACAATCACAGCAGATGTCCTGACTCTAACCCCAGGAGACACCTCGAGTCACAATCACAGGGTTAAATGACTCCCAAATTCCTGACCTGAGGAGAGCATGAGATGATAAATGTTCATTATTTTAAGTTTCCAGGTAACTAGTTACACTTCAAGAGATAATTACAGTAGTTAGTCACTCCTTATTCACAGGGGAATATGTCCCAAGACCCTCAGTGGATATTTGAAACCACAGACAGCACTGATCCTTATACATACATAACCTATGGGAACATTTAATTTATAAGAGATTAACAATAACTAATAGTACAGTAAAGCAATTATAATAATGTACTATAATAAAAGTTATATGAATACAATCTTCATCTCTTTCAAAATATCTTATTGCACTTTTACCTTTTCACTTTAAAGAAGCATTTTATAGCCTCTTGTTGGCATATCTAAATTGCCAGGATCACTACTCTTGCATCTTGGGGACATTATTAAGTAAAATAGGGATTACTTGAATTTAAGTGCTGCAATGCCATGACAGCCAACCTGATCACCAAGATGGCTACCAGGTCACAAGTGGGCAGGTAGCATATACATTGTAGATATGCTGGACAAAGGAATTATTTACATGCTAGGCTGGGCAAAGTAGTACAACATGAGATTTTGTTATTACTGAGTACATAAAGCTTATGGAGTATTTATTTCTGAAACATTCCAATTAATATTTTTAGACTGCAGTTGACATTGAGTAAGTGAAACCATGGAAAATGAAATTGTGCAGGAGTGGACCTCATTTTACAGAAGAGCCTGTGACTGTTTTAAGACTTTACTTTGAGAAGAGGAACATTTTTTGTCTATTTAATTTTTCTAGCTCTCTCTGTTCTTTGGCCATTTCACCAAAACATTTAACCTATAATAGTCCAGATTTTCAGATCCCATATAAAATGTTTCTTCTAGCTTTGCTTGTTAAAACAGATTGGTGTTCCTAAACCTCATTTTTTAAAAATTCTTGATAGAAAACAAAGATGCTATTGACTGTATAATTTGTAGCCTATTTTACCAATAATCAGATCTCAACTTGTATTCCAAGTCTATAATATGACCAAAATCTTTAAGTAAATGAAAAATCCTTTCGTCTCATAACCTGTCTTTAGAACTGAAGAAGCAGTGCTAATAAATACAATACATAAAGTTTGAATGAATTTACCTAAGATTATTATTGTTCATGGTGGATAAAAAGCATTTACTATATGCCAGAAGCTATTCTAAATGCTTTACGTTGGCCACTTAAGCCTCACAACGTCATGAGGTGGGTTCTGTTATCCTCATTTTACAGACATATAGAGGTAATGAAAACGTTAAGGAGCTTTCTTAAGGTCACACTAATAATCAACAATGGAGCCACAACTGAACCGTGGCACACTGGCTTCTGAGCCATCAGCATACATTGGTTCTCATGACCTCTAATCTACCTGTATCATTAAGAACTATGGGTAGTTGTGGTGGGTTAACTAATAGTCAACTTGTAACACCCAGCTGAAATGAAGCAGCGTGGTCCTGAGTATAGAAGGTCCAGCTGAGGACTGCTGCCAACAGCATAAAAAGAGAACTAGAGAAGCATGTCATGCTGGTTTTCCTAATACGAACTCTGCTGTTCTCATTGTTGGAGGTGCTCAAGTCCTCGTTGTCACTGAGGATGGCCGCAGTTCTCTGTGGGGGAGCTCTGGTCCTTACCTTGAGCATCACTTCCTGGCTCCAGTGGAGGTCCCCCATCCTGCTGGCACAGATCCTTCATCCCACCGGCGCAGACTTTCTAGCTTCCACCACTGAACTTTGGGCCTTCCCAGTGCAGATCCTTGATACAGACTTGTATGAAACATTGTCACAGGCTCTAGGCCTCCAGCTGGACTCATGAGGACATTGCCATGGCTCTAGGTCTTCAGCTGGACTCATGCAGGACACTGCCATGGGCTCTAGGTCTTCAGCTGGACTCATACAGGACACTGCCACGGAATCCAGGCCCTCAGCTGGATACTTTGGGTCTCTAGTGTGTGGACAGATCTCCCATGCTTTTTTGCATTTGACTCTTTGGGTGAATATTATAAAATAATCCTATAAATTATGTGTCATGTATTAAGTCCTTTCCCTGTAAACCCTGACTACAACAGTAGACATAAGATAATGTATTTTAGTTTAGTACACTTGAGTATTAAAGTACAATTCTCCATTTCTATCTGCATAATCTTACTATTCCAAATCTATTCTTCTCATCAGTAAAATGGGGAGGTACATATGTTGTATTTTGTGATTATGAAAATATGAATAACAAACACCCTTGTGTCTAATCTATAATCAGTATTTATGTTTTACCTTTTTCACAAAAGCAGGTTTATATTCAAACCAATGAAACTTAAGACTTCAGGGTTCTCCAGCCCCTTCCAAACCTGTACTTAATTTAAAATATCCACAACTTTCCTTAAAAAGTCCTCCAAATTGTATGACTTTCAGATCCACACAACCTGGATTTACTTCTGCTCCTCCCATTAATTATTTCAACACTAAAGCAAGCCCAGCAGGCTCCACTTCTGAGTACGAGGGACAAGCACATTTTACCTTGACAGAATGCACATGGCAGCTAAAAGTAGCAGAGAAATGGTATAAAAAAGAAAACCTGAAGTACCATTTCTTCTATTCTTTCATGTGCTGGATCTGAAGTTCTCCTGTGGTGGCAGGAGGAGGCAGCAAAACTAGATACCACAGGAAAGAAACAAAAAATCTGAAGGAGGGGAACCTTCATTTCTGACTGGTGGAACACTTGTCTGAAGAGAGTGGGGCAAACCCCTGTTGCTTTTCTTTCTTTCTTTACTTCTTTCTCCCCATCCCCATTATTTGTCCCTAGACAAGGGCACAATCATGGGAACTGTATGGAAAAGCATGTTAACTAAAGAACCAGCTTTCTAACCAGAGAACCCAAACCAAAGTATTTGGGAGATGGCAGAACAGAAGGAGCTCAGGGAAGTTATTCCTTCAAGTTATTTATAATTCTTACTCTCATCCAAAACTACATAAGTGTGAGTCTGATTCTAAAGGGCATAAAAGTAGTAGGTACTTAGGTATTTGTTGTTAGTTGGTTCTGGTAGGCATGAAGAGTACCAAAATTGATTAATACCAAACAAATTGTTTTGTCTGGAAAGGGTAGTGCATCAAGAGGCAAAGGACACAAAGAAGTTCTAGCTTGCCCAATGAATATCAAAGAGAGTACTGGGACAAAATTTTCAGGTCAAAACACAGCCAGTACCAAACCTGATAACTCTGAAAGCAGTTGACTGCCAACGGATAACTATACAGACAGGGAGACTTGAACAATAGAATAGAGCACTGTCCTATTCCCTAACTGGCCACTGGGTGGCAAGTAAATGGAACAAACCCAAGTAACAGTAAAAAGGCTTTGAAAACTGAACTGACAGGAACCAAAATTCCCAAGGGGCAGGTTGGAATTTGCATCCTGACTTAACTGAATTATCTGCCTACTAAAACTCAAACACAGTATTTTCTATGTGATGTAAGAAAGACTCAGAGTTTCCTAATAATAAAAATGTTCACAACAAAATTCAAAATTAATCAACATATGGGTAGGAAAAATCTCAACTTGCATAGAAAAAGACAATCAATAGACACCAATCTTAAATAACAGATATTAGAACTATCTTGACAAAGATTTTAAAAGATATATAAGAATGTTCTAACAAGTAAGGGCAAACATACTTGAAAAGGATGGAAAAATGGAAAGGACTTACAGGTAAGTAGAAACTGATACAGCTGCTCTAGAAAAGTCTGGATATTCCTTGTATAAACATGCACTCACTAAATAACCATACTATCCCAGGCTTAGATATTAACACCAGAAAAATCAATACATATGTCCACACAAATCTATATAAAAATACTTATAGTGGCATTATTCATAATTATAAGTTAGAAACAACCCAATAGGGAAATACATATATTGTAAAGTGTACATGAATGTGTGCATGAATGAATGGACTACTGTTCAGCACACACACAAAAAAAGAATGGACTATTGTACTGACATAAGCAAAAACTTAGGTAAGTCATAGGCATTATATGAAGTGAAAGAAGCTAGTCTCAAAAGGTTACATACCTTATGATTCCATTTATATGACATACTCCAAAAGATAAAACTATACTAATGAAGAAGAGATATTGGTTATTGGAGGTTGGGGTTTGGAGGAGGGTGTGAGTGCTAAAACAGCATGAGAGAATTTAGGGGGTAATGGAACTTTACTAAAAAAAAAAAAAAAAAAAAACTTTATTTAAATTTTACACAAAATCTATACATTTTTGAATTCACTGAACTATAAATACAAAAAGCCAATTTACTGCCAATTAATCTAGAAATAAAAAATTTTAAGTCTCAAGTATTTTAAAAAACCAGAAGAATACACTGCTGGCATAATTATGAATAAAAGCATTTATAAGGGATGAGCAGTATCAGTTGATGGAAAAGCATTCAGCTCATTGCATTGAAGGATCAACTGAACTGCACCAGGGCTGAAAATGACTTAGATATATGTATCCCTAACCAACATGCTTCCTTTTCTACTGTATATCCAAAATCAAGACCAAAATAGTACATGGAAAGAAAATCAAAGAACACTGTGTCACTCACTGCCTGTCACCAGGCAGCAACTAAGGTCTTCAAGCTGAATGATATCTAAATTACCTAAGATGAGAATCTCTCTGTCTTTGAAAGATTCATTCCAATATTAGTAATTCCACCCAGAATTCTAAGCTACAATCTCTATAACACAATATATACAGTAGTTTTTATTGTCTTTGCCACACTGAAAAGGAGGTAAGGGAATCTCACTCGTGAAAAGATGGACCAGATGTACATGTCATGTTCCTTCACAAAGTACAATTAAAAATGCATTCCATTATAAATAAAACAATCCTAAAAAGACAGAAAGGTAGAAAATAGGCAGATCTGCTAGGAAATTCAGCACCCATGGACCATCACTAGTAAATTTCCTGGGTTCTCTTTTTACCTTTTATGTCCCAGATTTGAAACTGAAGAAGGTGGCCGTCCAGAAATGCCAAGAGGATACAGACAAAAAAAATAACAAAAGCCAGCTCTACTAGGAAAGGGCCAGCACAGCAAGACAGAAAACTTTTAGACAATAACTGCTCTACAAGAACCAAACATCACAGAAGAAAAGTGTGGCCCCATACTTACCATTACTGGCTAAAACCAAGTACAGGATCCAGACTTCCACACTTGACAGGGTGTAAAGATGGTGGTGGCAGAGGACTCTATGCCACTGCTCACATACATGGTCAGTGGAGATCATATAGGGACACAGAACTGCTAGCCACTTATCCAGCAGTAATGTTTCCCTCTCTCTCCCTGCTTGGATAGGGTCACAGGAGGCCTACTGTAGTATCAGGATGCTGCCCACTGTCCAGTAGTAAGGCCACCCTCTTTCTGTACCCTCTGCCAGGTGTATCAGAGGAGGCCATTAAGAAATGTAATGAAGGGCCAGTGAGATGGCTCAGCGGCATAAGCGCCTGCCCGGCAAGCGTGAGGGCCCGAGTTCGACTCCCAGATCCCACATACGAAAAAGGGGCCGGTGATATCGCTCAGCGGCACGGGTGCCTGCTGGCGCGCGAGGTCCTGAGGTCGACCCACCGGTACCCACAAAAAAAAAAAAAAAAAGAAATGTAATGAAGCACTATCATCCCTTCTAATTAGAGTGGTGTCCGCAGAAGCCTAGTTGGGACAGGAACTCATGCTCTGTCCAGTAATAAGTCCCTTTCCCCCTCAGATGTCAGTGGAGGCCAGATGGTAAATAAGATTTCTCATCTTGCAGTAATAAAATGAAGCTATCTCTTCATGCCCTTAGAGCAGTGTCAAAGAATGCAGCTAAAACAGAAGATTTAAATAAGATTCATAGTCTCATAACATAATAGCCAAAATATCCAGGTTTCAATCAAAAGTAACTTCTCATATCAAAACCAGGAATATCTCCACTTGAATGAATAAAAGCAATCAAAAGTTGACAAAACAAAGATGTGAAAATTATTTGACAAAGATTTTAAAGCAACCATCACAGAAACGTCTCAATGAGCAACTGTGAAAATGGCTGAAACAAATGAGAACATGAAATATCTCAGTAAAGAAACAATTTTATAAAGAAAAACGAAACTACTCTGAAGATAACAATACGCAATGTATTAATTATAGTTACTCTCCTATCTATAATCTTGTTTTGAAATTCTGGGTTTTTTTTCTTCTTCTTCTTAAAATTAAAAAATAAAATGGAAATTTTGGAACTGCAAAACACAATAACCAAAATATACAAATGAACAGGCTCAACAGTAGAAAAGTAGATAAAACAATAGAAATTATCCAAGAAAACAAACTGAAAAAATGAAGCAAAGCCTCACTGGGCTAGTGGAACAATAATAAAAGATTTGAAAACCATGTAACTGCGATCCAGAAAGAAGTGGACACTGGCAGGGCTCAAAATGTACTCAGATAATGGCTGAAAACGTCTATAATTTGACAACACACCGTACACCAAAATATATCTCAAGTCAAACCTCCGAAAATCATCTTCCTTTCCTCTCAAATATCAAAAGCGGGAAAAGAAAACAAACATGGGAATAACATACATTTACATAGGAATCTACAAAGGAATAATAATTCAAATGACGGCAAACTTCTCATCAGAAACCAAAGGCCAGAGGAATGGTGCATTTCAAGTACTGGAAAAAAAAAAAAAAAAAAAAAAAAAAAAAGAACTGCAAACCTAGCATCCCATACCTACCAAAAATATCATTCAGGAAAGAAGAGGAAATAAAGACACTCTCAGAAGAGGAGGAACTCAGAATTTTCAGCAGTAGACCCACCCAAAAAGACTACTGAAGAAATCCAATGAACAGAAAACAAACAAACAAACAAAAAAAAACCTTTAAAACATGAAAAATTTAAAAAAAGATGGTAAACATAAAGACCTGAGGGCTTGATCCCCAAGGCAGCCATTTTTTGAGGTGGGGGCTGCGGAGGTGACTGGATCATCAGGATGGTAATTTCATCAATGGATTAACATGCTGATGAGCACATAGCTGACTGGGCTGTTAGGAAGTGGGGCCTAGTTGGAAGAAGTACATCACTAGGATGTGCCTTTGAAGAGTTCATCTTGTCCTTGGGTTCCTTTCTCCCAGGCTCTCTTTCTGCTCTTTCCATCTCCCATCTACCATGAGGTGAGCTACTCTGCTCCACCCACTGCAGGCTCCCCATCATGACTTGCTGCCTCACCACAGGCTCAGAAGCAATGGGGCCAAGTGATCGTGGACTGAAACCTCTGAAACTGTGAACCAAAATAAACCCTTCCTTCTTTAAATTGATTTTCTCAGGTATTTGTCACAGCAACAAAAAGTTAACACAACTGCTGCATTAGCCAGAAAATAACTAGAAACAAACAGGGACATTACATCATGATTTAAGGGCCATAACACCTAGAAGGTACGTCAATCTGAGATGTGCTTATACCAATAATAGAGCTACAAGATATACAAGGTAAGAATGCATAGAACCAAAAGGAATAATAGACAAATCCATAATCACAGTGAGAAACAACAATACCTTTCTCTCAGCAACTGACAGAGCATTTAAGTAGAAAATCAGAAAGGCTATAGAAGAAAACAATATCATCAATACTGACATTTATAGAACACTGAACTAACAATAGCAAAGTAGACACAAGTGCCAAAGGAATAGATATGAAGAAAGACTATGCTAGGTTATAAAACGAATTATTTAAACAATTCAAAAGAATTCAAAAGAATTGAAATCATACAGAATGTATTCTCTGATCAGAATAAAAAAAATTAGAAATCAATAACATAAAGTTATAGAAAAACTCCTTAACACTTGGAAATAAAAAATATTTATAAATAATCCATGGGTCACATACTCAAAGGGAGATAAAAATGCTGAACTGAATGAAAACGTAGCGTATCAAAATTTGTAGAACACAGTTAACTCAGTGTTCAAAGAATTGGTAATACCAAAGATTTTTTTATTTTGAAAAGAGGAAATCATGTATGTCAATATTTTAAATTCCCATGTCAAGAACCTAAAAAAGATAAAAATAAATCCAAAACAAGCAGAAATTAAGGGAATAATAAAGGTAGTACTATTCTGGTATTTTGGTATTACTATGGTATTTTGTATTATTTTTCTACTTTTTTTATTTTTATTTTTATTTTTATTTTTTGGTAGTGGGAATCAAATTCAGGACCTTGTGCTTGCCAGTCAGGTATTACTATGGTATTTTGGTATTACTATGACACCAAAACCAAAGAGAATACAAAAACACACAGAAAACACACACCAGTATTCCTTGTGGTAAAGATACAAAAATCCCTCATGAGAACAGATAAAAAAATCTCTAACAATGCCTGGAGGGATGTACCTCCGTGGTCAAAACCTTGCCTCACATGTGAGACCCTGAGTTCAATCCCTGGCACCATCAAAACAGAAAACAAACAAGGAAACAAAAACTCTTAACAAAAGGCAAGCAAATATAAAAACAATTATGCAATGACCAGGGATTTATTTCAGAAACGCAAGGATGATTCAATATTTAAAAGTCAACCAATGCAACCCACCATAACAGGTTAAAGAAGAAAAACAGGGCCAGGGATATAGCTCAGTGGCACAAGCACCTGACTGGCAAGCGCAAGGTCCTGAGTTTGATTCCCGGTACCAAAAAATAAAAATAAAAATAAAAATAAAAAAAAGAAAAATAATAAATGTATCAAACAATTCAGAAATATTAAAGTGAACTCTCATTTATGATAATATTTCTCATCAGGTTAGGAACCAAGAAGACTTCTACACATTGATAAAAAGCATCTTAAAGTAACGTAACACTGTAATATTAAAATACTAAATGCCTTTTTTCTACCAAGAACAGGAAAGGTCATCTGCTCTCATTACTCTCGTTCAGAGTGCTGAAGTTCTAGCCACTGTCGTAGCCCACCAAAAGGAAATAAAAGGCATACAGATCTGAAGGAAGAAACAAAACTACTATTTTTGCAAATGACATATAAGTATGTATATAAAAAAAATCCAAAGGAATATACTAAGAAACCCTTCTATAATAAAAGTTTAGCAAAGTCAACTAAATTAGTTAAATATATAAAAATCAACTGTTTTCTCATGAATAATGAACATATAAACATTAAAATTAACACACTTTTGCCTACTAGCAATGAACATTTTGTGTGCAGACACAAAAATGAAAACTACAATATTATTTGCAATAGCTTAAAAATGAAACAGCAAAATGTAAATCTAATAAAGCATGCTCAGGATAAGCATGCTGAAAGCTAAAAAATGCTAATGGATAAAATCAAATAACATATAAATGAAGACATACTGTGACCATTAACTAGAAAACTAAACATAATACAGATATTAAAACTCAAGTTAATATATAGATTTAACATAATTTTTATAAAAAATCACAGCCAGATTTTTATAAATACAGTAGATAAAGACAAGATTAGTCTAAATTTTATATGGAAAGGCAAAGGAGCTAAAAAAGCTAAAATAATTTTGAAAGAGAAGAAGAAAGTGTGAAGAATACGTCTACCTGATCATAATATTTATACAGCTACAATAATCAAGAATGTATGATATCAGTGGAGAATCAGACATACACACCAATGGAACAGAGTCCAGAAAAAGACTCAAACCAGTATGTCCGTCTTATTTTTTAAAACAAAGATGCAGAAGTGATTCCATGGAACAAGAAGAGCCTTACTTTTTAACAAATGGTGTTGAAGCAAATAGATATCAATGAGCAAAGAAGCGGAAACTTCAATCTGAGACAACGCATACAAAAATTACTTCAAAATGGACCAAGGGCTTAAATATGCAACGAAAATCCTCAGAACTTTCCAAAGATTCCCAGAATCTAGAACCATTTAAATTTAAGTTCTTGGGCTTGAGATCAAATCTATGATCCATAAAAGGTAAAATGGACTTCAGCAAAATTTAAAAGTTTTGCTCTGCCAAAAACCTATAAAGATGATGCAAAGGCAAACTAGACAGAAAAAATATATACAAACCATGTATATGAAAAAGTACTAGTGTCTAGAATATAGGAAGAACTCTTAAAACTCAACAGAGAAATAAACAACCTGATGCGCAAATACATGAACAGACAATTTAACAAGGGAGGTAAACAGCAAACAAATGATGTTCAATATTATTAGCCATCACAGAAATGCAAATTCAAGCCACAATAAGATCACTACATAACTATGACAACAGCTTTCAAAAAATAACAACAGATAGTTATGGTGACATAAACCTGTAAAACCAACACCTAGGAAGACTGAGGCAGGAGGATCCCAAGTTCAAACCCTGCCTAAAAAACGTAGCAAATCCTGTCTAAAAATAAACAACAAACAAACAAACAAACAAAAACGTGGAGATGTACTTCAGTGTGAAGACCTTGGGTTCAATCACCAGTACCAGAAAAAAATAAAGGACAATACTAAATATTGTTAAGCAGACAGATAAACTGGATCATTCATATATTGCCGGTCAAATTGACAATAATACAGCCACTCTGGAAAGCTGCTGGACAGTTTAAAAGGAAAAAAAAAAAAAAAAGAAAAACCCAAACATGCAACTATCACACAAACAGCAATTGTACTTCTAGACATTTATCACAGATGAAAGAAAACTTATGCACATGAAAACACGTACCTGAATGTTCACAACAGCTTCATTCATGATTGTCCCTAACTGGAAACAACCCAGATGTCTTTAGGTAAATGTTAGCTCCAGACCATTACTTAGCAATAAAAAAGAACTGCTGAGGAGTGGGGCAAGAGGGCTTCATGAAGGACATGCCTAGCATGCAGCACCACTAAAACAACAACATCAACAACAACAACAAAGCAACTGAAAAGAATACACACAACCTGAATGAATTTCCAGAGAATTATGCTAAGCACAAAAAGCCAAACTCAAAAGACTACATACTCTATAACTATTCCTAAAACATTCTTGAAATAACAAAACTATAGAAACAAAACCAAATGAATGCTTGCAAGGTGTTATAAAAAGGACAGAGCAAAAGGAAAGTGGACGTGGCTATAAAACAGGCAACATGAGGGATCCCTGATGTCGAGATCTTGGTTGTCACATTACTTATCATTTTATAAGAAGTTACCACTGGAGAACCCTGGACAAAAGGGACACAGGATGTCTCTGTATTATTTCTGATAACTACATGCACGCCTATAATTATCTAAAAAATTTAGCAAAAATTATAAAGGAATACTATTATAAAAAACAGAAACATGAAGGGGCTGAGTAGTCACGTGTGTACTTTTCCTTCATGCTCTCACCCTGTAAGTGTGAGTGGTCTCTTTTGCAGGTCCTTGGGTCAAAGTTACAAAGTTAGCTTTACTATTACCCTATACTTTCCTTAACTGACCCCCTACACTGAGTACCCTATGAAAGTGATAGGCTAATTTGTATTTCAAGCCCCTCCTCTCTTCCAAAGTCCAGATACATTTTTTTGTGTGTGTGGGTACCGGGGGGTCGACCTCAGGACCTCGCGCGCCAGCAGGCGCCCGTGCCACTGAGCGATATCACCGGCCCCTTTTTCGTATGTGGGTTCCGGGAGTCGAACTCGGGCCCTCGCGCTTAAGCTGCTGAGCCATCTCACCAGCCCTAGATACATTTTAATTGTAAATGAGTATCTCAACTTGGGAAACTCACAGGGCACTTAGACACTGCAATTTTAAACATACCATTCTTTCCCTTCGCAGCCCCAGTTCTGCTTCTCCTGGGGTTTTCTCTGTTCTACTTGCTATGGTCTGCATGTTTACATCCCTCCAAAATTCTTGTGTTGACATACTACCCGTCAAGGTTACAGTTTTAGGAGAAGTGTCTGTTGGGTTGGGAAGGCGTGGTTAGGTCATGAGGGTGGAGCCCTCAGGAAGGGGATCAGTGCCTTAATAAACGAGGACCCAAAGAGCTCTCTTGCCCTTTCTGTAAGAACATGGGGAGAAGGTACTTTCTATAAAGCAGGAAATGGCCCTCATTCAGACACCTTATCTACTTAGAGCCTGGACTTCCTAGCCTCCAGAGAAGTGAAACATAAATTTCTATTCTATACACTGGCCAGACTGTGACAATTTATTATAGCCACCTGAACGAACTAAGATAGCAATGTACCATCTGATGCATCCAGATGTTCAAGCTAGTATGCGGTTTACTCTGCTTCTCACATAGTCAATCATAAAATACCGTTAATTCAAGTTGTTAAATTCATAGCCCATCCATCAGTCTACTTTCCCTGTCCTCAATGACACTACTTGTTTGAAGCACTGCTCTAACAGCCTCCTGATTTCTGCAGCCCTGACTGTGCCTCTTTGAAAGCATTCCTCCTGTAGCAAACTGATGTTTACAAAATGCAAATCCTAATACCTTCTACCCTCTACCATAAAACTCTGCACTGTTACCACTATGCTAAACAATCCTAATCTAAGCAGGTAAACTCCCATATTCTGGTTTCCATTTACAAATGCCATTCTTTGTGGTCATTTTTAAACTCCAGCTATAATAAGACTTTTCTAGTTTCTCCAAGGCATCCTGCTGTTCTCACTTCAAAGTCTTTGCATTTTTTCATACCAGTCCAAGCCCAAACTACCTAATATCTACTATCATCAGATCTTGGTATCTACTATTCATCGGATCTTAGTTTATCCGTTATCTCCTCTAAGACAGTTTTCCTGAGCCCTCAGACTAGGGTAAACCCTTGTTAAATAGTGAAAGGGATATCTATACAACTTTAAATATGCCCAAACTACAGCACCTAAATAAAAAATAACAAAGTAATTCTAAGATTCACACAAAGATAATATTTAAGGTAAAAATTAATATATTCCAATATATATATATTTGATTTGGTGTTTTATTTGGGTAATTTAGGCCTACTTGGTAGGTACTCAACATCCATTGCTCTGGAGCTTTCTTAATATGAAGTACAATAATATTAATGCTAAGTAAGAGGCTTTGTCACTCATGTTTAAACTATGACTATTATTTATTTTGAATATTTTAGGAACCAACACACTACTTTCTTACAATTTTTTGTTGTTTAGTAGACTTTAGGGGAAAATATTCTTATCTTCATCCATCCGTACAAACTTTTTTTTAGGTTTTTAAATTCACCATGTAAAAACGTGTTTTGTTGACCCTGAAAGTTTAGCTATCCAGCATTCTTTCTTACATGTGATAAGCTCTATCCCCCCGATAAGGATAATGAAAATAATAATAAAAAACACATAGGAAAATGACTGTAAAATGTATCATGTAAGAAGTAATTTCTTTGAAGCTTTAGAAAATATCTACAAGCATTCTAAACAATAACTTAGGGAGGCCAGAATTCTAAATTTTTGTGGGAAGGTGGCACACGGCTGTAATCCCAGTATTTGGGAGGCTGAGTGTCTTAGTTACTTTCCTTGTTGCTGAGACAAAATACCCAACACCCAAAGTTAAAGGGGGAAAAGTTTATTTAGCTCACAATTTGTAGAGGTTTCAGTCCATACTCGGCTGGCTCCAAGGCAGGGTGGCTTGGCAGACAGGCATCACAGAGGAGAAACAGTTCATGGTGGGAAGAAGGCAGCAAAGCAAACAAGGGACCTTAGTGCCTTTTCCTGCCCCTTTTATATTCTTATCTAGGCTACTAGAATTAGGGCGGTACCAAACCAATCAGTGGACTGATTTAATAATCACCCACCTTTAATCCTAGCATTGCACCATGAATCAATCACACACTCTAGATTCAGCCATCTCTGAAAAATCCCCACCTATGACTGCATGAGCCTTTGGGGGAACATCCAGATACAACCAATAAGATACTGAGGCAGGAGGATTGCTGTGAGTTTGAGGGCAGCCTGGGCTATATAGTGAGACCATGTCTCAAAAAACTGAAAGAAAAAAAATTTCTAAATCTTTACATTTTATATTTTCTCACCCTTTACTGACACAGAAGCACAATCAACATGGCCACATTATCATCATGTTAAATTTTTATGCTTTAGAATTCTATAACAAAAAGTATTTGCTACTTCTCTACCTCATGGGTTTCTTTTTCCCTTGATATCTCATTTCTGGTTTCAAATTAAATATGGATATTTCATATTGAGTAGTACCTCAGGAACTAACTAATTCTACTAATAATCATACCTTTATATATTTGGCATTTAAGTTTCAAATGTATGGTTCAGTATGGTTCACATACACACTGTTCGTGGTTCTATATACATTTAATCTTCATTTCCTGTTTAAAAAACATCTGGTTAAAAGCACCATTATTAAAAGATGAAAATAATGAAAGGATCATAGGAATAGATTACAGGGTAAGGTAAGAGGAAAAGCCACATAAAAATGTAAAACTAATAATGTTAAGATATGGTACAAGATGAAGCAAAGGATACTCTAAAACTGGAAAAGCCACATAAAAATATAAAACTAATAAAGTTAAGATGTGGTACAGAGAAAGCAAAGGATACTGTAAAACTGCAGCTTCACAAGGTATTACTGCTGATATTACAATATCCTTGGACTAATAACACCAGAGGTTTCCAGACTGTGAAAGAGCACTCACAATGAAATCTGTATTAACCAAGAGGCTAGTGGAGTACCCTAGCCTAATTGACTACATTTATTTGCAAAACCTTTTTGTTTCAACAACTGCTACTGAAAACTTTGCTAAAATGTATTGTTATACTTTGTTTTAGTAATTAATCACAGTGAACATAATTAAATCTCTTACTGTTGACCAATATCTTTTCAGATATTAAAAGTAGGCCTTGTGGACATCAATTTTCACTGGATCCTAATAAAGATGTGGACATTTGGGTGAGATGTATACAGACTGGCTCTAGTCCATTCATTCTTTGGAAACTCTTTTTTTTCTTCTTCTTCTTCTTCTTCTTTACTATACTGTTTAAAATCAATTTTGTAAGAGAAGAAAAGGAGCTTATTTTCCTGTAAGTCAAAAGTACGAAAAATAAACCTGGCTATCTGAGCTTTTACTATTATCACTGGAGCTTTTCTAAAGTAATAGGTATTCTTGAAAGATCTGTTCAACACTGCTGAAGCAATGAATGCTGAAGGGCAAAGCTTGGGAATCAGAAAGGTAAAATCTAATTCCTCTGTGAAGAGAAAAGAGTATTAAAGAAAGCTGGGCAATATCCAGGTATATTAAATATGTTTCACATGTATGTTTTATGTACTAAGTACTCCAGTAAAGATGTTGACTACAACAAGCCTTCCCTGACCATGCCTGTTTCTTCATCTACAAAATTACAAGACTGGTCATACCTAATTCTCCCCTAATGTACAAAAGTTCTCCATACTGTGATTCATTAAGAGCAAAGTGATGTTATGCTATCAGCTCTGTCTGTGTGTGAATGCACATGAGTATGAAAGACAGTGTAGAGACAGAGAAATATGAGAGGACATCCAACTCTCCCTAGGTCAAGATGGCCAAATGCCTAAGGAAACTATTCTCTGCAATTAACTTTGGTATATTATCTAGATCTTTTTTAACTCTTTTTATTGCTTTGAGCAGGAGATTAATGAAAAACAAATTAATGGGTGGGCTATATGTTAAAATGCAGTGGGGTAAAATATTAACTATCCAAAAAAAAAAAAAAAGAAGAACTCATGGAAGCTTTTCATTTCCTTTCAGTTTTCTCTAAGTCTTTTTTTTTTTTTTTTTTTTGTGGGTACCGGGGGGACGACCTCAGGACCTCACGCGCCAACAGGCACCTGTGCCGCTGAGCGATATCACCGGCCCCTTTTTCGTATGTGGGTTCCGGGAGTCGAACTCGGGCCTTCGCACTTGCAAGGCAGGCACTTAAGCCGCTGAGCCGTCTCACCGGCCCTTCTCTAAGTCTTAACTGAGTGACAACTGCATCAACACTAGAGTGGCACCAGCAGAGCTGGATTTTGGTCCTATCCTCTGTAGAAGTGAACTAAGTGATCTTAAAGTTAAGTCATCTGTTTGTTGGCAAAGCATTTCCTTCTATTTGTCTTTGACCAAAGATGTTATGACAAATGCAACACATTTTCCTTAAAAAAAAAAAAGAAAAACACAAAACAAACAAACAAAAAAAAAAAAAAAAAAAAAAAAGATTTTAGACCATTAGCCCAGAAGAATGCCTTGAATATATTTTGATTCTAGAAAAGCTGAACAGCAAGTACCAAGCACTGAATGCCAACATTAAGACAGGCTGTACATCAAATGGATTTTTAACCCTAAAAAGCAAATTTTGAATAATGAATCAGAAGAAACACTGGAGAAATGGAATGAGTAAAAAAGATTAAACTTAACTGTGGATTCAAATGAACCTACAGATTACTTTTAAAATTGCTGCTATATGCATATAATAAACTTGTGGCATTCACTTTGGATATATCACTCTCCCTGTGTGGAATAACTGATTCATTAGCGCCCCCCACCCTTTATGGTTTTCAAGTACAAATGTAAATCCTGGAACTACAGTGACAAAAAAGAATCTATAAGCATGGGATAGTTGAGGCCTGATAAGTACAGTTCATGTAAAAAAGAACTAAGAGTTTTAGCTGACTCCAAGCTCCACATGAGTCAACAGTATGACACGCCTGCCAAAAAAGCTAACGTAATCTTAGCCACCAAAAACAGAAGTGTAGTGTCCAGAACAAGGGGGTTACAGCTTTACTGTATTCTCTGCTGGACACCACATGCCCAGAATAATGAGCTCAGCCCCAAGGTCACCCTATTTAGGAATGATATTGACAAATAAGAGTAATGCCAGGAAGGCAAATGACCAGAATGGTGAAGAACCTAGAAAATGTGTCCTAAAGATTGAGGGAACTAATGCTATCTAGCTTGGAGAAGCTAAATCTTAGCAGGGAGATGATTAAATATCTGATGAGCTGCTATGTGACAGAGGAGTTCAGACCTAAAAGGATACGTCCATGCTGATTTATTATGAATACAAATAGTACACAAAATAGAATTAGCACTGGTATATTCAGGTAATGCTATTGTTGTCAACTCTGGCAATGTTACAAATACCTGGGAATGATTTTTAAAGGATCAATTCCCTTGCCCCACCCCCAACTAATTAAATTAGAATCTCTGGGTGAGGGCCTGGGCAAGGGGAGGTAATAACAGCTCTCCTTGGGTTCCTAATGTGCATCTACTTGAGAACAACCAAGGTAAATACAATCAGGATGGCCACCTGTTGGTGTGTGGCACAGACAGGATTCCTTTCTGGAGGCCTGCATTAAATTTACTTCCCAGATCTTTTTCATTCTTTAACATTAATTTACTTTTCATTTTTTTATTTTTTTATTTTGCATTGCTGAGGATCAAACCTAGAGTCTTGTGCATGCTAGGTAAGCATAATACCACTGATCTACACTTCCAGCCCTAGAACCTTTTATATTTGTAAAATCTCGAACACAGCATTTTCCTTCCATGATGATTAGCTCCTCTTTGCAAACATCTGAGAAGAAATGAAGTTTAAATTTCACTTAAAGAAAAGAATACTCTCTTAAAGGGGAGACTTTAGGTTGGGTTATATTACTTAGCATGTTCTATTCATAAATAAGAGATTTCAAAGACTTAAACACCATTAACTTCATTGAAAAGGTCAGTGTCATCACCTTCATACGTAAATATTTACACAATTTACTTCCAAAGTTTTGTAAAATACATTTAGAATATGCTAACATTCAATAGTTTTCCAGTTTCTTCCATGATAAAGTAATTAAAATCAAGCAAAAAATACTTTATAATTTCAGTGGTCTCCACCTCTAGTATACATGATAAAATATTTGTTGTACTTTCCTACTTTTAATATCTTTTAAAACATTGTATAATAACAGCATAGCCTGGATTTGTAGTAATCAATACACAGTTGTCTGTGCATCCTTTGGTGTTGGTTATATTCTTGTTCTTAATTCTTTCCTCTGACTAGTGAATAAAAACACACAGGTTTCCTAAGACACATCTACATGTATTCAAAAGTTTTCTAGCCTTAATAGTGTGTAGGTCAGGCATCAACAGTAGTGGTCTCTGCCTCTAAAAATGCAGTAGCCTCTCCAGATTTTTTCACTTCGGTGTAACACACCCTCTAAACTTTAAAACTTTCACTTTAGATTACAGTAAAACACCAACCATTTCTTTTTACTTCTGCCATGTTAGTGCAAAAAGCTCCTAATGAAGCTGCAACTTCTTCTGGGCTACTTCAAGTCTCTCTCATTAATCTTTGTCATGTGGTTCATAAATAATGAGAGAGGCATTAAAGATCATCATCTTGTTTACAGACAACTTCCACCGAAAGAGCCTGGGATAACACCGTGGGTTTGACCAGACGTATTCTGCCTGAACTAGCACGTCAAGAGTCCTGATGTGGGGACGAAACTGAGTCCAATGTTTTTTTAATAATAAGCTGGTTAACTGCACTTTGTTTCAAGTAATGATTGCCCTTTCTACATCAAAACACTAGAAAGAATTACGACCTTTCAGCCACTTGAGCAGCAGCTGGACGGGCACCTCGCTCCACAGCCAACAGTCACCTTTCCATTTTTCAAGCACATACCTCTCATAGAAATGTTTTCAGTGCGGCAGTCTACAGAGCTGGTTATAACACCGGCACGATGTGACAACAAAATTCATGATGATTTTGCCTTGTTAGCCTGCCCCTTTCTTTTTAAAAAAATTCCTTCTTCACCCTCCATCCCCCAAAGAAAAACAAACCAACAATACTTCCACAAAACCTGCCTCAGTCTTATGAATATAATGCTTTCAGTGAAAGCAGCCCAGCTTTATAGGAGAACAGCTTTCAGAGAAGCAGGAAGCTGATCTGAGCAGCAAAAAGCAGGGATGGGGCGGAGCAGAAGGGAACTGAGCTGGGGGAAAGCGAAGCACAGACAGTCCTAGTTGCTTCTAGTTACTTATTGACAGTTTCATCTAATAGCACAGATTTGTGAACAGGGTGAGCACCCACCCTGCCATATCTTTCCTTTCTTTTACGAATCTCTGTCAATCTGCTAAACTATTACACAGGGGAAAGTAAGGCCTTACAGCCCGCCAGAGCCCAGTAGCAGGGAAATGATGTAAGCTTCCCACCTCCCACCAGCCCTGCTCTGCCGATCCACCTCCACTCTGACCAGTGAATGTCCCCTCCCTCCCCCTGGGCCACTGCCCTGGGGCTGATGGGCCCCAGGTTTGCCTAGCTGTGTCCTACTATGAAGCAGAAAGTATTTGCCAAGGGTAGGCAGTATTTTGAGTAAGTCTTCAGTGAGAAAGTAAATGCCTTTCTATTTAAAAAATAATGCTGAATTACCAAAAGCTAGTCAGTCCCCAGGACAAATAATATTAAATAGGATTGAGGCGAGGAATGCAATTTAGCAAAAGGCAGCAAAGGTGTGATGTGATACCAGGAGTCAGAAAACACAGGTTCTACTTTCTTCTACCACCTCCTTGACCTTAGATTACCGGCTTAACCCCTCTGTAAAATTAAAGAATGAACATAAATTATATCTGAGATATCTGATATCTGAGTATTGTAATTTTTTTAACTGACACCCAAAAGAATTAAGCTAGGAGGCAAAAACTAATCTGGCTGTGGCCAAACTGTTTGCTGTTTACTCAAAATTGCAAGTAATTCCTTATAGTAGCTACTTAAAATGTGCTTTATCAAAGTACAAGTGTACACGAGTAGGTCTAGCATAAAATACACAGGGGGAAGTCATGGGCAGCTCAAGTGTTAATCCCATTTTGGAAAATGAAAGGGAATTAGAATTAGGAAGACGCACCCAGGAAAGTCAATTTGTAAGCAGATGCATGGAAGCAATTAAGACCCATGATATTACCCCACACAGTATAAACTATTTATTGTGGTCAGCAGTGTTGTAAATTTAAAGGACATACACACCAGGAATTTTAAAAAATTTTTTTTTCTTTAAAAGCCCATAATATACTGGTTACTAGAACAACAGTACACATGCAACTCCTGGAAGTAAGTGACCTTCCAAAGGATACGCAGGCACTTAGACAATAAATAACATCTCAGATCAACTTTTCCAAGTGCCCCTTCCTAAAACTGGCCTGATTAAGGATGCTCCTAGAGAGAGTCAGTCTTTCCCACTTCCTGTTTCCAACAACCCCTTTTTTCCCCACTTTATAAAAATCAAGGCACACAGTTTATCCACCACAAATCTCATTCTGGAGTACTGTTTGGAGCAGAGGGAGAAAAAAACTCCAGGCAGGACACAAGGGGACTATAACAAATAGATGAAAAAGTGAATGGACCTAATCTAATCACTCTTTTGCAATTCAGGTGGCTTTGCCAATTCTTTGCTTAGAATAAAACTGGAGAAAGGCCTAATTGAATCATCAGCTGATAAATCATTAAAGATAATTTTAAATGATGGATCACTGTGATTTTGAATATAATCCAGAAGTCCAAAAATGAGTGACACTGCGAAATTTATACTCATTCTCTTCAACTTATCTACGTAAACAAAATTTGTCCATATATTAAAAAAGAATGAAAACATGCTGAGCTCTTAAATGAAAAATGTTAATCTACTAATTATGAGCTAATTGGAAGATATACAGTAATAATGCATTAAATATATTTTTAATATGGCTGTACTTTTATCTCTAATATTATTTATCAAAGTTGATAATTTCAAGCATGGTAATTGATGAACTATGCAGTAATCATAACTCTAGTGATAACTGTGTGGGGGGGTTGCGACAGGGTCTCCCTATGTCCAGGCTGGCCTCAAAATCATGATCTTCCTGCCTCACTCTCTCTAGTGCCGGGATTACAAAAGTGGGCCACCCCACCAGGCATAATGATAAACTTTTAGAAAAACTACTATTAAATTTTAATCACAGAAATATGAAAAAGTGATTGATAATTTTTAAAACAGATACATAAAAATAAAATCTGTTGACAAAAGTATAATAAATAGCTCAAGGCAAAAATTAAGTTTAAAATTACAGATTACTAAAGGATAGTATGTAAATGAGTAATGGAAGTCAGTATAAAGCTAAAGTATTTGACTGAAATGAATATATTTAAGAAGGACATAACAATTTTATTAAGAAATCCAATCTTTACAATACAATGATAATTACAACTTTAGCAAATAATTTAAATTTATGATGAAAATGTTAGATATCAATTAGGAAATACACAAGGAAATCCATGTTTTCCAAGTTCTTTTATGGGAGCAAAAAGTTTAAAGACTCCTTCACTGGTTTACCCTTCCTCCATTCAAAAACACCTCTTAAGAGTGAAAAAAAGGGCCGGTGAGATGGCTCAGCGGCTTAACCGCCTGCCTGGCAGGCGCGAGGGCCCGAGTTCGACTCCCGGAACCCACATACGAAAAAAAAAAAGGGGCCGGTGATATCGCTCAGCGGCACGGGCGCCTGCTAGCGCGCGAGGTCCTGAGGTCGACCCCCCGTACCCACAAAAAAAAAAGAGTAAAAAAAAAAAAAAGAAAGAAAGAAAAAAAAAGCAATCTCGACCGTCAGGAAATGAGCCACTTTGAGTAATTCGTTTTTCCGGTTGAACACCAGTTTTGTTTCCCAATTTTAAATTACTCTAGATGAAAATTTTTCCAAAATGGGGCATTTTTTTCTCATTTTAATTGGACTATATCACCATGATTTAACCTTCGTTAGTATTTCCCAGGCAATTATCAGTCACACTAACGTACATCATGTCCCTCAAACCTATGAGCCTCCTTTCTGGCTCTACGTTTCTGCCCGAACGTTGAGGGATGTGGAACCTCATGAGCAGATTCAATTCCTGTCTCCTGATACTGAGCTTTCAGCTGAGAGGGGCATTGACACTTCTGAGCTCTGACTTCTTCTATTGTAAACAGAAGTTACTAATCTCACCTTCTTAATCTAGCTCACAAAATTGAAGAGTTCATGGACATTAATATGCTTTATGTAGCGATTCCACACCAAGAAAACTTACTATGTTCCCTTTGGTCAGTTTCTGTCTATGACTTCTCACTAATTGCCCGTATAAAATCTACCCCCACCCCAATCTAATTCCTGTAGTCACGGAAATCAGAAAAAAAGTTAGATCTTTAATTCTAATAAAAATAAGTGATGGATGTGCCATCTATAAACCACATCATTTTTTTTTTTTATTTCAGAAGTCATATAGTTCTGGATGCTGATTGCTGAGTAATATATAGAAAGATTAAACTGTATGTTTCTACCCAAAACCTCAATCTGCTCTGATAGAGCAAAAGATTCACAGAAAGGAGAGACATATATTTTTAAATTGTGATTTTCCTTCATTTTAGTATCAAACCCATTTTCCTTCCCAACCACCCACACAGGTCCATATTATTTTTGTTGATAATTTGCTCACGAAATGTTTTTGGTTATTATGGTGTTGGATAAACCCAAAGCTTGACATTCCAAGCTCCTGGTTTACCCACTGCCCTGAAGTATCAGGTTCATTCACAGAAGCACAAAATAAACCTTTGACTTCCAAAAAGTAGCAAATAAAATTGAAATATCAGAGGGGAGATAAAGCTTTTAAAGTTAAATTATATTACTTATTCTGTGTATCTAAAATACCCACATGGTAAGCTAGGAACCTTATTTTCTTCCACGAATTATTATATGGTTAGCATTGTATTCTCACTTGATCCTCTAATACAACACTATGATTATTTCTAGGTTACAGATCGTGAATCTGAGTCTTGAATGTATGTAAGTGAACTGCTCTAGATCACAAAGGCAGAATGAGAATGCAAGCCTCCAGATGGATAGTCCAGAAAAGTTCCCTAGTGCACCTCCTGGCTCCAGTGAAGCAGCTGTTCCCATCAACAAACTCCATGCAGCAAGAAATTGCAGCAACACCCCTGCTCCATTCTATGACGCCTCTGAGGCATCACATTTTAGTCCAGGGCAGCATTCTGAAGTTACAGAGATAAAGGTTTGAATCCAGACAATGTACAAGTTGTGACTGAAAAATAGTGTTTAATTAAAAAAAAATTATTACAGTAAAACACACATTGTCATTAATCCCTCCAAAATACACCCCCCCACACACTGAACACAATTATCCTATTGTTCTTTCCACTTTCTAAAGCAGTTCTGGAAGTCCTCTTTCGTGAGTGTCTCTAGTTGCACTGTTGTGGCTGCTTCAATGTCCTGAATGAATTCAAAACATTTACCTTTCATAGTCATTATAATTTTAGAAAAGAGCCAGAAGTCACATGCTGCCAGATCCAGTGAATAAGGTGGATGAAGACACACTGTAGTGTTTTTATGAACCTTCCTTTCTGTTTGATGGCACCTGGCAACAAGATTCTCTGTATTTTTGATCACACCTCTTAAAGACACTCCAGAACTGCTAGAGCAGACTTCTAGAACTGCTTCCTAAAGTGGAAAGAATGATGGGATAAGAGTATTCAACGTGAGGAGGAGTACTTTGAGGATTGTGTGTGTGTACATGGGGGGCCCTGGGAATTAAACCCAGGGCCTTCATACTGAGGTTCATCTTCACCCCTTTTTCATTTTTAATTTTAAGACAGGATCTTGGTAAGTCACAAAGATGACCAGGCTGGGCTCAAACCTTTGATCCTCCTGCCTCAACCTCCCAAAGGGCTGGGATTACAGATGTGTGCCAATATGCCCAGCTTGAAAGGATTAATGGCACTTCAACTGCAATAAATTTTTGAAATTTGAACATTCACTATGTACTTTGATCATGCCTTGTAACTATGGGCAAGTTATTTAACTCAATTTCCTCAGAAAAGGTAATAACAGCACCTATAAGGGACCAGAAAAGATAGTATCCTTGGTAATGTGCAAGTTACAAATTTGAGTTGCCAAATAATAAACTAATGTGTAAAGTTCTTAATATGTGACATGTCTTAATTCATTTAATTCTCCTAACAATCCTATGCCACAGTAGATAGTATTATTTTTATTCCTGTTTTATTAATAAAGAAATATTCTGCCCAAGAGAAGTGAGGCAATTTACCTAGGCTCACGGAGCTCGAAAGTAGAAGAGGCTAAGCAGTGCGACTCCAGGGCTCACAGTGTGAACTACTGCCTCTTTGGAAACAGTTATAAAAAAGCACTACCTTTATTCTCATCACCACCATCCTCTCTCTATAGTCTGACTGAAGGGCCTCAGGTCTAGAGAGCGCCCAGGGATGAGACAAAAAGAGCAGAGAATTTGACTGAGACTGAAGGGAGCAAGGGCTTCAGAGAAGAAGTCCAGAAGGAACTGGTCCCTGGAAGAAAACAATGCATGACAGAATGGAGAAACTAAGCACAGACCTGAAACTGAGAACTTGAAAACGTAGGAAAGTACCAAAAAAGGGGGGAGGGGGCCCAACCCAAGAAAAACAAATTTATATCTGTATAATTTCATAAGGTGCTTAAAATAACAAAAAGAAAAATAGCAAAAACCCAACATGTGTTATAATATGAAGTCTAATCCTTGCCTACTTAATAACTGCTCTCTGATCCTGGGGGGATAAATGTGATCATTTTAATCAACTGTCTTTGATGATCTGATACAAGCACAATGAAAGGCATTTACCTCTTAAATTATTAGAGCCCAGCAAACCATCACTCTTAACTATAAAACTATAATTCCATTTCTTTGGCAAATTTTAAATCATATGCTCATACAAAATTATTTCTGGGTTCCTTTGAATAACTGTGTTTGGGCTTTTAATCCACATTATTTTCCTGTATGGCTTCTATATAAATCAAAAGCCTATTTTGGGTTTTTTTTTTTTTTTTTTTCACTTAAAGGGACTGGGAGTAATCATAGCATCCCCATTTTCCCCCAGCAGATTTAGGCCGCATCTTTTATACTACTAAATGCTCTGCACATACTATTATTAGAGCGCTGATGACTCCTACTGTATTTGTGAGGACGGATCTGGTTTCCCCATTAACCCACATCATTTCACAAAAGGGGACTGTGTTTTGTTTATCTTTATATCCACAGCACTTAGTACCCTATACCCTGTGCTGCACTCAGTAAATGTTGGAAGAAAGATTATTTCAAAGTTTTCAAGGCACTTTCTGACTCCTTCAAGGTTTCTTTTGCACTGATGTTACTCTAGAAGCGTATCTGATTAGATAGTGATAATCTTAGATCACCTACAGTGATGGAGATTTGGTGAATTACTGATTACTTCACAGGCAATTGGTTGGAAAATGAAAATGGAGCCCCCTTGGGTGGATGTTTCAGAGTTCACCAGGATGAATATACACACAGCAATCAGTTTTCAGACAAAAGATATACCTTAGGGTCATGATCACTTACAATTTATTACTAAGCTCAGGGGCCTTTATCCCACAGGTACCCAGTAAAGTAGCTAAGCACAAGGTCAGTGTCAGACACTTTCATACAAGCTGATTAATTGATTGCTGCTATTAGACCTGCCACAGGCCAAATGCAGATTATCCTTGAACTAGTAACAACAGAAAGGTCTAGCAAAACACCAGGATGTCTCTCGTATCAGGTAATTAGCCTTTTAATTGTAAAGTTATTTTTTATAGTCAGAGAATTGTAAAATCATACCTTTTAAAAAAAATAAGATCTCTGAAAAATGTAGGACTAAGGGAAACTTTTACCTTAAGCAAAAGCAAAAGAAAAAAAAAAAAAAAATAAGCTAGATGGTACAGCTCCAAAACTGTTCCATGTATAGAGGGCTGTGTAAAAGGGGAAAGGAGGTTCAATGGTCATCTCATGTTCCTGAAACTTCCCATGTCTGATTTTTACTGTGACTAATCCAAATATATCTTTTTGAAAAAATTACCCTGAGATTCCTAAAAACTGCATGTGCCCTTCTCATCAATAAAACCTGAGCTTGGTTGTACTGGTAAAGACAGCAAAATAAATACACAAGCCTTAAATTTAAATTTTAGATCACATGCAACTATCTAATTTTATATTTTTAAGTTTCCCTCAAACTTTATTGTATTATTGGGCTCCCAGAAACATTAAAATTGAACATTCTGTTCAATACTAGGAATGCATTCTGTTTAAGGCTGGTATATATTAAAAATGAGCTTAAGATATTTCAACAATCAGCAATCTCACAAACATATGATCTTAACACATGTTTTTTTAAAAAAAATCAAAATATTAAGAAAAAATGAGAGTACATAGATTACATGTTTTGGACTGATAGGTTTTCACATATTCCCAAACATCAAAGTCATAGAGGACCATTAACTTCTTAATGGTGTTAATCTCAATATAAAGCTTACACATAGATAACTACAAATTAAGTTATATATATAATACCAAAAATTTTAAAAATGATTATATACCATGACAATTATAGAAGTTAATCAGCATAAATAAACTGGCGAGTTATAGATTTCACGTACTACATACTTCCAAATATTTCCCCTTTACTTCCATGAAATCTCACTATGTATTTCAATCACTTATGGTACTCTGCCTCAAGGAAATATTTCTATTATTAATGGAACTTTAAAAATAAATAAAATATTATTTAAGTATAGGACTTGAGCCTTTCTTTTAAGTGTGTACCATTATCAACAATTCCCTTATTTTTATAGTTCCATACAAAATAAAAATTATACTTGGTAAAAATACATTCTTTCAAATCAGATTACACATATCATTTATTTGCATGGTATTTTTTAATCTGGTAATCACTCCCTCCAAAAAAAGGCTTATTTCTACTATACAGATACTCTTAACATCTTTTTCTCTAACAAGTTTCATATTTGAAAAGTTGCAACTTGAAAATGTTTTAGCAAGCCCCTTTTTAATTACACAGACATTTAAGACTGATCTATTTACATTAAAATGTTCACTGACATAAGTGTAGCAAACATATTTTAGGAATATTCTCACTTCAGAAAAAAATAATAAAGTAAATATTATTACTTCATTTTATAGAGAAAGACACAAAGACCCAGAGGTCAAGCACTTCACCAACTTAAGCTGAAAGGTCAAGATTTGAACTGGGTTTTCTTACTCAAAAACCAGGTGTTTTTAGCATATACCAGTACTAGGAAGTTGTTTTGTTGTTGTTTTGTTGTTGTTTTAATGCTCATCAATGCAGCACAGCTATATAGATCGGGGGAAATTTGATATGCTTTGAAAATGCCTCCTCCTTTCCTTCTTATTCCCCTTTAAGCAGCTTCTTGACTGTTTACGCATCCTAAACCAAGTCTTTATAAGCTTCTTTTAATGGACTTGCACTGCTTCCCTGAATTCTCTATTCATGGTTTTGATTCATTTTACCCTGATGATTTTTATCACTTTCTTCACTGTCCTATGAAGAATATAAAATACCAAGGGACTATTGGAAAATTATCTAAGTTCACTTTTTTCTTCAGCAGAGTATTACAGTAAAAAAAAATATGAAAGCTTTCATTAAAATGTAAAGCACCAATGAAATATCTTACCTTGAAAAATAATATGATTCTGTACTTAATTTATAATTCTATCCTTAAGACTAAAGGGGGAAAAAAAATCTATCTGGAATGGCATTAACCTCTAAAAATTCAGCTGATTCCCAAGACTGGATAATGCCCAGAAGGTGGAGGTATTCTGAGTTGTGTTAGGGAAATAACACATGAAAAGTTAGTAACTACATTTCAGGCAATACTGCAGCAGGCAAAGCTGTGACTTCCACTGAGACCACACAAAATCTGTGCTGCCAGTGACAAGTGGAACCCCTGACCCCATACTCCAAAGCAGCTTAATTCCTATTATCGGTCCCTAACCCAAGTGCTGGGCACAAGGCCACTGGTGTGGCTTTTGGTGGAATAAATGATGAGACATAAAGCTCCTAGATTTGACTTGAGACAGAGGCAAGCAGCCCTACATGGTCACTGAAAAAAAACGGATCCATCTGTGTAGGTGGGAGGTGCTGTGGATGGTGCTTAAGGTTCAGAGTAATTTAAAGAAGTAGATGGGGAGTGGTAAAATAAGATAGAAGACTCAGAAAACCAAAGTAAAATAGACATACATAAATACCCAGGTATAAATACTGTAACTTTGTTTAACCATATTAGAAAGCATATAAGTAATTATCTGATTTGTAAAATCTTTATACTTATAATGATAAAGTACAATCCTACTGACAAAGATCCCATGGAATGATTATTTATGAAAATATTCTCAGAGATGTTTATAAAGACTCATTTTTAGAAAATTTTTCATATATGAAATTTTAAGGCTTTATATTATACATGTGAAGTCATATACTCTTCAGAAAAAAAGGATTAAGACCTATACAAAGAATAAAGAGATCGTATTGGCAATAAATGGAGGCATAAAGGAACTAACTAAAATTCACATAGTGTGAACCAAAATCTCTAGCCATTTGTGAAAAATCACATTTTAAAACAAAATTTTGCCAGTAGTCACAAGTGCATTCCTATAACCTCAGCACTCAAAAAGCTGAGGCACCTGGATTATATCAATCAACCAACCAACCAAAATTTAATTCTGTTAGATCTTGCTCTTTCTCTCAGAACATCTGTATGCCTTTTCTGTGATTAGGAAGGCCAAAAACTTAAAAACGGACACAGAGAAATTTTGAGGTATTTCTATATTTGTACAGTAAGTTAAATTGCTCTTTTTGATATCTTCCCAGAGAAAATGAAGGGTGTAATTCCGCATCTGAAACTCTGAAAGAAGAACTGCTATGTGAGGCCTCAAGTGGTGGTGCATATATGAAATCCCAGCACTCTGGGAGGGTGAGGCAGGAGAATCACAAGTTTGAGCCCAGCCAGGGCAACTTAGTGACTTAGCGAGCCTCTATCAAAATACTATAAAAAGGAAGGACGGGGAAAGGAGGGGAGGGAAGGAAAATAAAACCGCTGTGTGGCACTGCTCAAAAACCAAGTCAAAGGGCCGGTGATATAGCTCGGCAGCATAAGTGCCTGCCTGGCAAGCGCAAGGTCCTGAGTTTGACTCCCAGTACCCGCATATTAAAAAAAAAAAAAAAAAATAGTCAAAGACAGGTTTTTGTCCTTCCATGGGTAGAACTTCCTGAAGCAGTGCCAAATAGAATCATTTGATGGTTTAAACCATGCTGCAGAGCTGGAAGCAGCTGGAACCTATAAATGAGTGGTCATTTTTCTGTTATGTTTTTGTTTTCAAATAATTATCTGGAAAACCAAATATTCTGATCAAAAAAGGCAATCTGGAAGTAGAATAAGACCAGTAGAATAAGAAGCTGAAAATCCGGAGAATAATCCAGAATTAGGATTAAACTATTTTAACTTCAATTGTTCTCTATTTTTTACTAACACCTTTGTATTCTAAGTTCTTTTATCAACCTTTTGGAGGGTAAAGAACCAAGTACACTTATTTAACTTCCTAAGAACTCAACAAACAAGATGATGGTAAAATAGTAAATGTTCGAAAGATGTACTGTACTGTATATTCTGAATATAATTAAGCTCAAATAATAAAATAAAACAGCTTCTTATTTTTTCCTCCACAAAAGTCTAGTTTGCATTAGAAATGGTATAAATGATGTCTAAAGATTCTAATACAATATGTCAAAAAGCTAATGGAAGTTTCATGGAGCAGGTTAAATAGTAGATACGAAAATAAGTAGCTGAAACATGACATCCCTAATTCTGACAACACAGATGTTGTTTGCAAACATAATTTGCTATTGTTTTACCTATCTTGGGATTTAATTTCTTATATCCATGAGTATTCATGAGTTGATAATATGTGATTTATTAAAATAAACAAATATTACCTATAATCACAACACTGTTGACATTTCGACTTCAGGTATTTTTGCTTGGTAACTCCAAGCCCTGGCACATTAATAGGAACTCCACCTTTAAATCATGTTCAATATTTACCCCATTCTTTTGTATTTATTTATGTTAATTTTAGGGAAAACAGCATAAGCATTTCCCCACATTGTTAAAAATATTAATGAACATAATCTTAATGACTGAATTATGTATCTGGAATTAGAAAGCTCACATAGAGAAGTTAAACATATTGAGGGCCGGTGATATAGTTCAGCAGCACGAGCGCCTGCCTGGCAAGCGCGAGGTCCTGAGTTCGACTACCAGTACCCTCATTAAAAATAAAAAAAAAATATTGAAAAAAATTACCGAGTTTATAGATGGCAAACTGATAGGTGGAACCGCTGACCCCATACTCCTAAACTATGAGTAAGAACCTAAAATACATCATTCCAAAGCTCACAATAGTAACCAAGTTGCTTTTCTGAGTGCAATTCCATCTACATCTCATCCCAACACACTACCTCCTGGCTCGTCTCCAACATGAAATGGCGACTCAACCAGGCTTGCTTCCTTACTGGTCCTCCCACCTGCTATCCTTCCTTCCATCCTGCCACCCCATACTCCAGGCTCCTGCCTGGACTTTGTAATCATTCTTGTTCATACAGCTCTGTCAGTACCTGTACTCACTTTCTCCCTTCTACCTTCTCAAGGTCCAACCATCTTTGAAGATCTGGCTTGTGTCCTCTCTGCTCCAAAAAGCCTTAGATGTGATATGCACATGTACCAACTCCCCATGATGAATGTATTCACTGTATACTGCAAACATGTACTAATAAAAAATAAATTTAAAATGTTTAAAAAGCCTTATCTGACATAAAGAAACTTCATTCACTCAAACTGCTCGATGATTACCTATTTAACATCTTCTTTGTACCAGATACTAATCTAGCTACTAGAAGAGAAAGGGGAACAAAGCTGATAAGGCGTCTACCCTCACAGAACAATAGGAGATAAGTATAACAACAACAACAACAACAACAAAAAGCAAAGATAATTCCTTTCAATGAAAACCACAGAGCAAACAAGGCAATTTCTGCACATTTCTTTATTGGTTATTTTCAGCCAACTTACTACAGAACTGAATTTCTAAAGGTAGAGATTCCAAGTCCAAAGCTTAGTGCATAACAGGTGCACTTTCACGCATGTATAAATGAAGAGGAAGGATAGATGATGGTCAGATGGGTGGGTGAACTGCCTCAGGCTGTGACTAAGTCATTTCATCTGTAAGTTTTGCTTCCTCCAAAGAGGCTGTTAACTCTCACAGCAAGACCCTTAAAAGCCTGCAAATCTGTGTTGGTTTGGCCTGCCTAATGAAGGTGAAAATGAATTTGAGTGATTTCAGGTGTATCCTTCATGGCCAGGTACACTATGATCCCTCTTATTTCCTGTCCTCTTACCCAAGGAATCACGCACACGGCCATGATCCCTATCTGGATCCTGCAAGCATCTGCCCTCCAGACAGATTCTGCTTTGGGACAGTGACCCAAAACTTAATAACTAACAGTAGCCAGCAAACTGAAAAACTTAGTGACAGATTCTTAAGTACTTCTTCAGCATTGTGAGAAAAGCAATTTCTAGTGCAGATTACCTAAAATTATAAGACCCAAATCTTTTCAACATAAGATTAATTCTTAATAGCTTACCAAAAGTAATTTCATTTCTATTTAAAATCTTAATTTTAAAGACATTCAGAAGAAGTGGATGTTTTTAAATAAAGCAAGGTAAGACTGAAAACTCTCCAAAGTGTGCTTATATCATTGCAATAATCACAGATCATCCTCGAGCACACTGTTTCTCAAACTTGTTTAGCCTTGATAACAAAAATAAATCTACGAACAACACTAAGACCAGTCTAACGAACATGGTCTTAATAGTTAAACACTCTCTTTAGGTACATGCTTAACTACCTACATAAACATAAATGTAAACTCTGTGATGAAGACCCAGTGGCAATGCTCAATTATAACCTAACCAGGCCACCCAGAAAGCACTAACATTATTTCTTTTATATTGGTCACCTAAATGAAACAATGAAAAATATATTTTTAATTCTAATTAAGAACTAGCTAACCCTTAAGGTTATCTGCATTACCCAAATTTAAGAAATCCACATCTAAAAAACACAGTAAAGAGTATCTCCAAGAAATGAATGAATATTAATTTGTGGTATGAACATATGTATGTACAACAAACTACACACAATAAAAGTTCATCCTAAATATTCAAATACTAAAGATTCTTAAACTTTTTTATTTAAATTTCTCTGCCCATCAGCCATAGTTGTCTGATGGACAAGTTACTTAATAAAAAGAGTACACTCTTTAAAATAGCAGCTTACTGCTATTAAGAGAATTAGGTGGGTTAATTAGCTAAATAACTACTGACTGTTTATTAACATTACATTTTTAATTGAGCTTTTAAAATGAGAACAGTAAGCCAGGCGTGGTGGTGTACATGTGTAATCGCAGCACTTAGGAGGCTGAGGCAGGAGGATCATGAGTTTAAGGCCAGCCTGGGTTACATAGTAAGACCTTGTCTCAAAACACAATCAATCAATCTAGTAAACATTAAATGAGACTCTTTAATAATGTAGTTTTATGAAAGAGCATTAGAAAACATACTTGAAGTTTGATCTTGTTTGCTCATGAAAGTTATCTAAAAATTATACATAAAGCATAACCCTAATCAACAAAATTAATAGAGTGAAATGTGATGTTTCTGGAACCTTTTAGTTTAGAAGTCACTACACTCTTGTGAAATAAAAATAACCAAATATCTTGTTCTCTTTGCATTTTCCTGTGCTTTAATAATGTAATTAAAATAAGGTTACTTTTTGTTAAGTTCTCCAAATTTTATATGTTATATAAATTTATATATATCTCACTATATTCATATATCTCTCATATATCTCACATATATATCTCATGTATATATCACTATATGTTATCTGATACATCATTATCTATGTCATGGTATAGATATTACTATACATATTACTACATATATCTCACTATATATATTCAGAAAATATTTCTATTATTTCGAATGGACCATGCTAATTTAGTATCATTGGAAATTACAAATTTCGATAAAACATTTTCCAAAGAAAATAACCACAAAAAAGTAGGACAGTTTTTTGGTATACTGAGCTAAAGGCGTCATAGGGGGAAAAAAAAGGATTCTTATTTACATCAGAACTATAAAAACAAAGGAATAATTTAAACACTTTTTAACTGCACTTGTTTTCACATATACCACAGACAATTTGAGAAGCTAAGCCTTCATTAGCTTCCAAATTATTTTTTCCTATTTTGGATATATCATATTTCCCAAATCTATCTCCAGCACTATGCTCTTTCTTTCCCCTTTCCTACTGAAACTTTTAAAACATTTGCCAATGGCAACTAACCCCTCTTCTTCCTTACTCTCCCCTCAGCGCACTGCAGTGTGGGTCTCCCTGTCCACTTCACAACGGCCTCCACATTGCCAACTGCAGTGGTGGGTTCACCTCCTCGCCGTGCTGTATCCTCCATGTAGGCTACGGACAGGACATTTTGCTGCTTTCTCTCCTACCCCGGTCAGTTCTCGGGCCCTGTACTGATTCATACCACTCTATCTATGTCTAAGCCCTGTTCCCATACTTTTCCCTGTCTCTTTCGTCTCCCAAGGGCCACTGATTCTAAAGATGCCAACTTGGACATCACTTCCTCAAAGAAGCCCTCCCTGTCCCTATACTGTATACAGTTTTGGCCAATCCCAAATCAGCAATTCTCCTACTGTCCCATTCTTCTGTTTGTAAGTATTTATGTCAATTTGTAAAATAGTCGCATATTTAATTATTTGATGCCCTCACTAGAATGTCAGGGCTGCGATCCCTGGTAGCCAGCACATAGCTGTCTACACATGAATATTAGAATAAGTTTTACAGACTAAATTGATAATGATTAAATGCTTGTAACAGGTGTGTAAAACTAAAAGAAGAAAAAAATCATTTCAATAATTTGATTCAGATGTTAAAAACAAACCAAATGCAAATTTAGTTGAATGAAGCTCCAAAGAACTAGAGATATTAGAGATACTGTGTATGAGGTATAATTCGTCCTGAATATATAGATAGATAGATAGATAGATAGATAGATAGATAGATAGATAGATAGATAGATAGATAGATAGATAGATTTTTTTTTGTGGGTACCGGGGGTCGACCTCAGGACCTCATGCGCCAGCAGGCGCCCGTGCCGCTGAGCGATATCACCGGCCCTTTTTTCGTATGTGGGTTCCAGGAGTCGAACTCGGGCCCTCATGCCTGCCAGGCAGCGCTTACGCCACTGAGCCATCTCACCAGCCCTCGTCCTGAATATTAAAATAATTGGTCTTTTTGACTTTTAAACAAAACAACCCTACAAAAATTAATCCCAAAATGAAAACAGAAGACTTTTGCAGAATCTCTGATCCACTCAAGTTCAAATAAAGTAAGACTACACTGAAGACAGCCATAAACATATAGGAGTATTGCTTTTTTTGTTTTCCAGTGCTGGGGACTGAAGCCAGGACACTGTACATGCTAAGCAAGTGCTCTGTCACTGAGCTATACCCCCATACTTCTTAAACCTGAATTAACATTTTAAAAATACTTCCAGTGACTCAATTTGCTCTTAAAATGATAAATGTAACATTAATTACTCCAAAATCTAAGTATCCGGACGGTGAGATGGCTCAGCGGCATAAGCGCCTGCCTGGCAAGCGCGAAGGCCTGAGTTCGACTCCCGGAACCCACATACGAAAAAAGGGCCGGTGATATCTCTCAGCGGCACAGGTGCCTGCTGGCGCTCGAGGTTCTGAGGTCGACCCCCAGGACCCACAAAAAAAAAAAAAAAAAAATCTAAGTATCGTGCATTGTTAGTACTAAGGAGGTAAATAAAATTTTCTTACAGAAAAATATATGCCTAGAAGCTGTCTTAAAATTAGTGTTATCTGGCAGTTAAGAGGTGGGCTTTTTCTTTCTTTTCATTCATTCAGAGGTACTGGGAATGGAACCCAGGGCCTTGTGCATGCTAGGCAAATGCTCTACCACTAAGCTGTATTTCCAATTCTCTTTAAAAATTTTTTATTTTGAGACAGGGTCTTGCTGAGCTGCCCAGGCTGGGCTCAAACTTGAGATCTTCCTGCCTCCGACTTCTCTGTAGCTGAGATTACAGACATGCACCACTGCACCAGGTTGAGCAGTTGGTTTTCAAAGGCTATGATAATCTTACAACCGTAAGAAGGTAACTTCAATACTTTCATTAAAAAAAATCAATACTTAAGAAACCTTAGTTTATAAATATTATGTGAATACTAGGATAAAACAATACAAGACTTAAAAACAAAATAGAAAAAATAATAGGTTAAAAGCTTCCACATATAGTGTATGTGCTGAAAATTCTTAAGCTAAAAAGTGCACAATTTTTTTCCAAATATTTTTAAAAGTACATTATAATTTTGCTCGACTTAGCTACCTGTGTAAGTACTTTAAAAAATACTTCTACCAGTTACATACAAATATTTTATTAAGCAGAAAGTTTGGGAAAAGGTCTGGTGCTCAAACAACCTAAGAAGAAACGACTACTTATGCCTAAATCTTTGGCAAAAAATTTTTTTAAAGTTGAAGCAGCTTTATAAGGAAAAAAAAAATTTTGGCCCATCTTATACCACTACAGATGTAGTAATACAGTATAAAGGCAATCTAAATTCTATTTTTTTTTTTTTTTTGGTACAGGGAATCAAACCCAGGGCCTCATGCTTGCCAGGCAAGTGCTGTGCCACTGAGCTACATCCCTGGCCCCTAACTTTTATTTTTAAAAATTTTAATAACAGCACTAATAATAAAATAATTCATTTCTATAAATATATCATAACTTTTCCTTGGAGGATATGATTAAGAATAAGATTTTATAGATTCAGTCCTGCTGTTAATCAATTATTTCTTTAACTATAACTCAAACTCTTATTTTAAATTCCTGTTGGCGATGTAAAAACAAACACCCCCCCCCTTAAAAAAACCCCAAGTAACTCAAGATACTAAATACACAGGATGGATATAATAGATAAAAACCAAATGGCCATCAGCACATGCCCATAGCAGAGGAGACCAATTAGCAAATCACTAATTATAATTTGGCATACAATTCTATTCTCAAAGCTACTTTTAAAAAACTCTCTGCTTAATTCCACAATTAGCCATTTGGTATATGCAAAGCATTCCGAGTCCCAGAAGACAGAAGGATGCAGAAATATGGAACTTTCACTTCAGACTTGGTAGGAGCAAGGTACCAATGAAAGGTCAAAGAAAGGAATTCCAAAGTTTAAGTATTATGAAAAACACTGGCTTCTATCACCAACGAGGATTCAAGGGAAAAAAGAAAGGCCATTCCTTTCCTATGACACAGGGGATAAAAGGGTCTTAAATTTCTTTTATCCACCCTGTGCTCCCCTGAAAGCTCCCCTCAATTATTACACATTATTATGTGTAATAATAATAACACATAATAACAAGTATATAATAAGTATGATTATTCTGCAAAAATATGATTAAAGCCCAGGTATGGTGGCACATGCTTGTAATCCCAGCACTCCGGAGGCTGAGGCAGGAGGATCACCACAAGTTTGAGGCCAGCTTGAACTATATAGTGACCTATATAGTAAGACCCTGTCTCCAAAACAAAAATCAAAAAACAATTAAAGATATTTTATGGCAAAACTACTAACTTCTTTGAAAAATCTGAAACTTACTCTATTGCTTCTAGTGAAAGACTGTCTTTAAACAAAACCCAGTCAATAATTAATTTGTGAATAACGATTTTAAAATGTTAGATTCAGAAAAGATATCCGGGTGACTTTAGATTTTCCATGTTTAAACATTTATTTGCATAATTACAGAAGAATCAAATTATGAAATCTACTCTTACTCAAAATATTGACTTCCTAATATTTTTTAATCATAGGATATTTTTCCTGAGAGCATACTTATATACCAGTCATATTATTGGTAAATAAATCAAGAATTAAACTAAAGTGAAATAAAATAAACTTTCTTTTACTAATTGAATCCTACACGGAATCTTACATTTGAATCTGCAGTAAAGTAAAACTAACTGTCAACATATTTTATCACACGAATGTGCTGGCATAACAATATTAAGCATTCAAAAGAAGAAGGAGGATGACAATGTTGAAGGAGAGTAATAACTTACAAAATTAACAACAAAAAACATCTGTGAACTTAAGATTCATCTTCTGTCCAAAGTATTAGCACAACAGAAATAATATAATTAAAAATCAGATAAACAGACAACATAAACTCCTGGTAAGCAAAACTCTATTCGTTTTTAAAAAGCTTGATGCATACAGTGTACTATATTAATTAATCTGTCATAATTTCTGTATCTATATCTAAAATTACTCTATAACTGATGTCAAGTGATTAAAATTATCTAGACTTAACTACCTATATAGTGCCATAAGTAACTCAATTTTTTTTTTTTTTTTTTTTTTTTGTGAGTACCGGGGCTCGACCTCAGGACCTCGCGCGCCAGCAGGCATCCCTGTTGCTGAGCGATATCACCAGCCCTTTTTTCGTATGTGGGTTCCGGGAGTCGAACTCGGGCCCTCGCGCTTGCCAGGCAGGCGCTTACTCCGCTGAGCCATCTCACCGGCCCCAGTAACTCAATTTTTATATAAAAGATTACCGGTTTTTAAAGGTCAGTTGGGCTGTTTTAAAATGAGCTTTACAAGTACAATCCAAAGCTATGGGGGGGGGGACCCCATTACATAAATATATAATTATATAATTAACAGAAAAACTCCAGAGCTTGCCAACTGGTGTTCCTAAAACTAGATTTTGAAACCCACAGAAAATGACAGTAACATTAACAGTTCTCATTCTTAACATCCACAAACAGGCCAGAAAGGACATAAGTAACGGAGCGAAGGCCAAGAGGGAGGCTGAGTGTGCAAACTGAGGAAGAGCAAACCACGTGAACAGTGAGGATTAAACTCTATTTAACTTTTTATCTCTGGTAATAAAAGAGGCATCCTAAACATAGGTTAAGTGTCTACGTAAAAAGCAGTATAAAGAAATGTTAGGGTGGGAGGGCCTACAGGGCATCCATCAACATTTGTTTGAAAAGACCTGCCAAGCTCTCAGGAGTTACACTTAAATAATGTGACCCTTTCCCCACGGGACAATAAGGAGACAGATTAGACCCTTCATGGAGTGATTCGCCCGAGCTCCTCGGAAAGAGGAGCTCCAAGGCACAGCTTGGACGGGCCCTGTGTGTTTGCTTAAGCATCCGGGCAGCTCTTTCTGTGCTCT
Source organism: Erethizon dorsatum (assembly GCA_028451465.1). Classification (NCBI taxonomy): domain Eukaryota; kingdom Metazoa; phylum Chordata; class Mammalia; order Rodentia; family Erethizontidae; genus Erethizon; species Erethizon dorsatum. The sequence goes on from CM051831.1 coordinate 74,063,298, forward strand.
GTAACTAGCCAGTCTCAGGACAAGCTACTAGAGCGGCCCCAGACAGAGTGATAAAACACAACTGGTCCAAGGTGACTCAAACAATACACCTCTCCTTTCCCACGTCTGATCCGAGAAAATCCCAGTGCTGGTATGCCAGCGTCCTTTACAGGACTTAGCATCTGACTTTGATTTAGAAAAAACTCTTAAAACATACACAGTCCAGTGAAAATCAGTGAAATGTAGATTTTAAAAGAAAAGCAGCTCTCTCAACAATTCTAGAGAAAGCACAATCCGAAAGTGAGAAAAGAATATGCATTCTACGTGCTACTCTTCTTAGCACGTGTAATCCCTCTCCGTGACCGCGGGCTAGAGTACAAAACGATAGGGTCCTTCAGGGCACACGGAATTAGTGTATCACTTACAAAATCGTGGGGGGTCAATATTTAACCACCACCTAGCTCAGTATCTCAAAAGCCTCGGGATTAACCCACCTCGATTAGGTCGCTGCCTCCTGCAAATGCCTTCTTCCACTCTTCCAAATCCACCACCCTCTCGCACTGCACGAGACAGGAAAAATGCCACAGACGGGGCAAGCCCACTGTCTCCATGACTCAGAGGAAGGGAGGGAATCTGCTAGGTATCTGCTCAGTGAACCTCGAGCGGCTTCTTCAGAGGCGGCGGCGGCAAGCGCCTCCCTTTGAGCTGCTGCGCCGGGCTGTGCTTCTCCCTCCTTCCTGCAGATGGAGTCCGGCAGGGAAAGGGCCTGCTCCGCGGCCAGAGCCGCCTCTGCTCTCTACGCGCGCACTCACACAGACGGGAGACGAAGCCACGGAAAGCCCATGCCTCTGCAACCTGAGAAGGCAGGCAAACGCTACTGCTTTTAAAATACTGTACAATTCTAACCTGGCCACTGGTATGTGAAATTTTCTGTACACACAAAACGTAAGGAGAAATGGGTTTCTAGTAACTTTACCCATTGACAAATGAAGTTTAAGCCCACCCCTCTCTTCCAGTCAAGTCTGTGTCCCCACAGGCTAGAAGTCAGAGTGGCAAAATGTCCTCTCCTGAATGGATTTATATTCAAGTTGCTTCCCTCCAGCTCCTCGCTGTTGCCTGGAAACAGGAAACCCTTCCCACCTACATGCTTCCCGACTGTTCCCCCATGTCTCCCTCAGAGTGCAGCGAATGTACCTGGCCATGCTTCTAGACACTGTTTACCTTACAGGGGGTTGCTTTAATACACAGCAATGGCAGAAATTTTGCCATTTAACTGTTTAGAGAGAACAATGACTAGCCAAATTAGCACTTAAAACCTGAATTTCTTAGGCAATAGAACCCAAATCACACATTTTACCAAAAGCATTTAAATAGATGAATCTTAGACACAAAATTATTAAAGCATGTATCAAATAGAGCAGAAATTTCTCTCCAAAGAGGGTTTTTTTGTTTGCTTTTAACCTGGCTCTTTATCTCACTGGTACCTCTTTAAACATCCACTTTCTTGGGATAAGAGTAAACACTAATAGCCCCTATGTTTGAACCATCTCAGTCATCTTGGTGCCCCCTTACCTCAACACCCACATCGTATCAGCCGCTCAGCCTAAACTGAGCCTAGTTATCTACTTTTCACTCAATTGATCTTTCTTTTCTGCTCCCTTTGCTTCCACTGCACTTTAGGCATTAATTTTCATTTAAGATTATTACAGCAATGAGACCTATGACTTTTATTATCAATTAAAGAACAGCATGTGCCAAGATGTAGAGAAGGCATTTATATATGTTATCTTGCTATTCCTTATACTCTCAATGAGCCATGCACTATCCCACTTCACAGGTGAGGATACTGAGATTTAGAGAGTTTAAGTAACTTTCCCGAAGTCAAACACCCTCAAATGTATGACCCAAATTCCTCCTCTAGGAAGAGGGTAGCAGAACTACTACGCACTCCAATCCTTCCTTATATTCCCACATTTTTCCCCGTTGTAAATGATATTTTGACAAATAAACAAAATACGCGTCTACCTAGGTAGGTGAATCGCACTGTGCTCCATGCTCATAACAACAGTACAATACACTGGTCCATTCCTTCTTTTGAGAAGGGCAGATGTGTTAGGGAACCACATTAGTGTTTTAATTTATGAGGTTTATGCTAACAAATTTTATGTGCCTTTCAGAGATGCAGTAAAAGAGATACACAACTAGATACAGATATACAGATGTAGATCTTCTTGTCATTTAATGTTTATATAGACCTTCAGGAGTGGTCAGTTCCTTGTAGCCAAAGACAAGCACCCCTAAGGCTAAATAAAAATCACAAGGAAAAAAATAACTAGATAGATTGATCGATCAATCCTTAGAATGGTGACTTGTACTTTAACAATGTTGAAAGTCAGAAAATATATTTGTATCAAATTTATTCAGCTTACAAATCAGTCCAGTTAATGTTCCCTTGTTCATAATTCTATAAATCTTTTAAAAGTTTCACTTTAACATACATATACTGCACAAACAAAATTAATTACAACTTAGATCATAAAAAGACCTCTAAGGCAAAACTGAAAATTAGAAATTGTCCCAAAATCAGAGAATTAGTGAGCTCAACAAATTGAGAGTATCATTTGTTAAGTATCTTCTGATAGCATATCCTCTAGTCTAAAAATAAAAAAATCAGATATTCATTCAACAAAATATAGGTAGTGTTTGGTTCTTATTCTTAAATATATTGAAGAAAACACATTCATGGCAACAAAATCATAAAACAGTCTTTTAATTCTAAGCAAACACAGGCAGAACTGAGGTCCAGTTATAAATGTTAAAGTTTATTAACCACCTCGGCTTCACTCGTGGTACCTGAGCCTCAGTTTCCCCACATCTAGAAGAAAGTAATGGCAACCCTGGCTGCTACAGGCTGTTGTGAAAACCAAATGAGAATATGGATGGGAAAGTGTCAATATAGAACATTGGCTATCTTTGTGTTTTTATTCTTTTTCTGAACTAACTTTATTTTCCTTGGTTCACATCACATTTCTTTTTCTCATCACATTTAAATTGCTAACATACAAGAAAGACTTAGAGCCAACACACCTATCATTTCTGGCATAAAAACTTGCTATTAATGTTTAGTAAAACTTCTGATATACTATGTTACTCAAGGCCTCTATAACTTAAAATTACTTAAGCTGGATAGCACAACCCAATGAACTTATGACCAGTATTACACTAACAGATATTATTGAAGAAAAGATTTTTTAAAATAGACTAGGTCTCACTGTAATGCCCAGACTAGCTCCAAACTCCTCAGCTCAAGATATCCTCTTGCCTCAGACTCCCAAGTACCTGAAAGTACAGTAGCATACCACTGCCTCAGGCAAAGATATGACATCTATAATATATATATGATACTTATCTATGCTATACCTATGATATTTATCTATGCTATATCTATGATATGCCTATGAAACATCTATATTTAGCAATGATATGCCTATATTTATCTATATCTATAATATATATTTGTTATATTTATGATACATATCTATGATATAGCTATATGTCTATATCTGTATTTGTCCATGATATACCTGTATATACCTATGATATATATCTGATATTTACCTATATCTGATATATCTGATATATTTATAATATATATTATATATGATATATGATATTTATATGATATAGAACATATATATGACATATTTACTCGTATTTATATATAAGTAGTATGTGAGGGGGGCACTGGGGATTGAACCCAGAGCCTTCACACTGAGCTACATCCCCAGCCCTTTCTATTTTTATTTTGAGACTGGGTCTTGCTAAGTCACCCAGGCTGGACTTGAACTTCTGATTCTCCTGACTCAGCCTCCCAGAGTGCTGGGATTACAGGCATGTCCCACCATGCCAAGATATAATCTTTATTTAAGAAATTTTTCTTTCTTAGAAAGGATAATTATCTAAAACCTAAAAGAAACGGCTTGATGATAGGGAATTTTAATAAGAATGATTATAACTAGCATTACTCTGTACTTTAATTAGTTAAAAGTAAATACTTTTACTACCCCTATCAAAAAGATGACGATTTTGCCAGATACTGAGATATTTATGAGCTGGTAGATTTTTTTCTTTCCTAATGAAACCTATGTCACCTAGTGTAAAATATAGTCCAACACCATCTTATTCACCAGAAAAGTGATAGAATCAAGCAAACCCTAGATAATCAAGGTGTCCATGAATTCTAGCAACCAAATGAAAGTGTCAAATAAACCTTAAACTGATATTTTCAATATTTTCTAAACTCAGTAATGGCTCATAATTTGTCATACAACTGAACAGTCCATGTCTTAATGAAGTGGTGAGAAGGGAAAGGGAAAGGGGAGGAACAATGGAGGACTGTGCTATTTTTAATGGAAATCATGCAGCCAGAAAATAGACAAAATTCTCTATTAAGAAATTTCATCAAGCCCATTAAAACAAAATGTTTTAGAATGAGTGTATCCTAGTAAAGGCCTTGGTTATGCCACTAGAGTTTGTAAGGGAAGAAACAGCTTTTACTTGCCAGTTTCTTTGTGTTTTGTAGCATTCCTTGAATCTAGTACACCTTCCATTTTATTCTGCTTTAAAGTTTGAAACAATGCTAATATGCACTGGTCAGATACTTGAGTGTCAAACCTAACTGGACATTTGGACAATAGCAACTATTGTACCACCTCACTAACCCAGAACTGTATACTTCAGTTGGCTTACACTGCCCTCTACAGCCCTCAGTCATTTCTTCTGAAAAATAAACCTATTTTGGAAATGTGGAAGGACAACACAGAACCAAGTGCAAAAAGATATTCTTCAGCACTCAGTTTCATATTCAAATCACACTAATAATGGTGATTTAAAAGTTGGATTTTAAATATTGTTGGATACTTTATCCTCAGTTTATTTATAAAGCTCCTAATGGAGAATTTCCTTTATTTCACTTCAACAAATAATCAGCATTTATTATACATAATACAGATGTAGATGTTGTATTTTATATACCAAAATATATACATGATCCTTCTCCTTCATAATTTTCCAAGAATCATCTTAGTAGGTAAGCATTAAAGATATATATTCTTTCAAATTATGTTTCTTGACAGATCTAAAGCTGTTACATTACAGAAAGAAGTGAAAGGACCAGTAATCAAATATAAGTCAACACAATCTTAATCTTGGAGGAAGAGGATGCTAGCTTTAAATCTGGAGTCCTTTATTAGGTGTGTGATCCTAATTAATTACTTAACCTTCCTGAGTCTCAATTTTCTCATTTATAAAATAAGGATATCTATAATTCTTGTAAATAGTTTTTCAGAAAAATAAGTGATATAATCCTTGAAAGATTCTTAACCACATATAGTGTTAACCACCCAGCTTTATAGGGAGCATTCAATAAATGAGCTACTAAAATTTTTGATTATTTATATTTTTCAGAACAAAAATGGAGACACATCTGAAAAATGTAAATGTAAGTGTACTTATAAAGACAATGAGAAAGATTTTAAATTAGGACTGGCTAAGAAAGACCAAAACTATGTATTTCCTATAAAATCTATTGAAAATATTTAACAAAACTATAACTGTGCTTACTCTATATTTAGTTATATTTTTAAAGGCTATGTAATACTTACATAATTTATTTTCATACCTAAAGGCATTCTGAGCATACACAGTATGAAGAGATATCAAATGATTTGACTAGATCTTTAATACTTCTTAATCTCCATTAAATATTAATTTACTTAATTCTTTTTTAATGTTAAATTTAATCTATGTACATATTAAAGGATCATAATTTTGAAAAACTAAGAAATAGTTACATTAATATAGGTTAATTATTCTGAATATGATCTCATTCTCTTAAGAATGTAAAACTTACAATCATTTTCACTTGGTTAATCTGTTTACTATCAAGTTGATATAACATTAAAAATATATTAGTTGTAAACTCACTTTAAATTTTTATATAGTCCAGAAAATAAATGAATTGGTACTATAGTAATAACCAAAGGCACAGACTTCTTTTAATGACAAAATTAACAAATAGGGTGACTCACTTAACACTGCTTAATGGAATTTTTTTGGTTGTTTTACAGTCTTTAAAATAAGCATTTTAATGTGACAACAGAGGTAAATCAGAATATTTAAGGAAAAAAGATTAGCTTTCCCAGTCATACTTCAATAGATATAATTTTTATTTGAATAGTTGATAATTTAAATACTATGTTTTACATCAGTCTGTTTATACATCTGGATATTAAACACTGAAATGATTATACCATATTGATGTTAATTTTAACCTTTTTCTAAAAGAATTTGTAAACATACTAATGATCAGAAGGTTAAAAAGAAGAGAAGGAACATGTTGAGAGTATACTTGTAATTATGGAGTGTTAGATATAAAGGCTAACATACAATTACTTTTAATATATGAGAATCCCCCATCCACTTCAGATATTTCTTTACTTCTCTAAAGGAGGACAATTCTGGTATAATAACCCTTTAATAGGCTCCAACTGTCTAAAAACAAGATATTAAACAGAAAAAGCAAATTCACTTTGAATTCTGAGAACTAAAGAAGGATCATCTGAATCCTGCACTTTGGAAAAGCCCAGGAGAGTGTGTCAGATGTGGTTACAAGCACATGATGGCTCCGTTCGGTAATCACCAACCATCCTAAGTACCTTAAAAAAGGCAATGCACTTTCCGGGTAAGGTTTTCAGTCTCTTTGTTTAACATGACATAATTTCCCATAACCTCTACTTACTCTTTCATATCATGCTGTTAAATGATTTCTTCATAAAATACGCACACCATCATTTCAGAAAAAGTAAATCCCCTGTGGTCAATGGCAAACAAAACCAATGGCATGTAGTTCATCTAATGAATTCCAACAAGTAGATTAAAGCTCATGCACGCGCGCACAGACACACACACACACGAGCAGGAAAAAAATGGATAAAAAAGAAATTATTCTAAATGAGAAATGCAAAGGTAACCCAAAAACGCCTTTCTTGAAAACACCGTTAACTTGGTTAAGTTTGAGAAAACAGTAAGCCCAGTGACTGAAGGTTTTCTTTCACAATGAATTTCAATAACTAGCTGCTTTGAAGGGAGTAAGATACCAAGACACTGTCAAGGACATATTGTTAGGACTGTAGTCACAGAATATCTGAGTTAAACCAGATAACATATGTGAGTAAAATAACAGCACAGTTTCTGGCACACAGTATCTAAAAAGTTAGTATTATGATGACTAGGGAGTGTCATACTTAAAACAATGTAGCAGAGTGGTCTTTTAACGAAAATTTTGCTAGAAAATTGAAGCTCAAACACAGGCATCAAGTAACCAGCTATAATATAGTTAAGCTGAAGTGAAGCAAGATCTGAATGCAGCTCTGTGTGACTGTCCGTCTAAATGCTTGGATCAGACATACATTTTACATGTACTTCACATACTCTGGCAGATATAAAAAGAACCTTATACCCTCAAAATCAGACTCTAGAAAGTTTGAAAATGAAAACATTATTTATTGAACTAAAAGACTGAATAGAATAGTACTATGCCACTGAACGAATACCCCTGAAGAAGGAATTAGTGAGTGAAACTTGGCCAAGGATTTCTCCAGAATCCAGAAGAAAACAAAAAAAATAAAAAGTAGAATGGGAAAAGTTAAAGAAAAAGGTAGGAAGAGAAACGTTGATAAGCATATGACAAATCTGTCTACCATTCACCTGGTAGCAATTCCAAGAGGTGAGAATAGAGACTGGAGGAAAAGCAATATCCAAAAACAGCATATTAGAGAATTTGATATAATTGAAGAATATGATTCACATTTTTAAAAAGCCAGAGTGCAAACTGGAATAAATTGAGAACAGAATCATTTAAGACATATCAAAGGAAAATTCTAAGTAACAAAGATAAACAGAAAATCTTCAAAATTCTCAAGGTAAAAAAGAGAGACATCAAACCTCCTCTTTTATCAATACAGTGTAAATTTTCTGTCCTTACCAACCTACAGAATGGAGGAAAATAAGAGCATGCTCCAGTACCTCTCTTGTTTACAGAGAAGCTATAGACATCTCTATCTCCAGACGTTGTTAGGAAAACATGTTTAAATACCTTTGTTAAAAATATAGAAGCAACCATAAAATAGGAAAGAAACGCATTCTATTTAAACCAACAGAACACATACAGCAAAACTAAAAGATAAAAAACAAAACCTCATTATTACAAAGTCTGGAAAGTGAACATAAAAAGAAAAGAATTACTATATTGAAGTTACAATAAATATAAATACACCTATTCAGAGTCATGTTCCAGTTAATTTAAGAAATAAAAATTAAAATTCCATATCTATATCCATAAAAAATAAAACATAAACTGGGCATGCTGGCACACACTTGTAATCCCAGCTATTCCAGAGGCTGAGGCAGGAGGATACCAAGTTCCAGGACAGCCTAGCATAGGCAATTTGGCAACAGTAAGTCTCAAAATGAAGGGGAAAAAATTAAGAATTAAAGGGAGCACTGGGGATATCACTCAGTGGTACAGCACCTGTCTAGCATGCACAAGGCCTTTGATTCAATCCCCAGTACTAAATTTTTTTTAAAAAGACATATAAAACAAAACGACATGCAAAAGTTTAAAACTCAAGGATGTGAAACCATACAGGCAGGCAAATGGAAAGAGAAAGTAGGTATAGAAATACTGACAACCAAGAAAATAGTAATAAAGGAGAAAATCATAACAAGATATAAGGAAATATTTACACTGCCAAAAAGAATTAACGTCCATCAGTGAACAACAGTCACTGATCGATCTGCCAATATAGTCTTGAAATATATACAAAGAGAAAATATATAACTTGATAAACGATAATCAGATTGGGAGATTTTAAAATACCTTTCTCAAAAGTAATGTTTAAATTAAAAGAAAAGTTAATTTTATGAAGAACAGGACTAATGCATTCAATTTAAACTAACAGACATAATATTAACCTAAAAGATATGAGTATTTAGCACTTGGGACACCACATAAAAAGAAACTGCATTCTTCTCAAAGACGTAAAATATAGAGATGGGTCACATAGCACACAGCAAGGAAAACATTTTAAACCGCATTTCTAAAACACGTATGGGTTAAATAGAAAATCAAAGTGTAAAATTTTAAATATTTCAAAGTGAATGATAATAGACTACCTAGGAAAATTTGTGAGATGCCATCGAAATGCTACTGAAAGGAAACAGTGCATCAAATGACATCTTAGAGAATTATTTAAAAAGTTTAAAAATCAATGAATTATTTAAAACCCAGCGCTAGAAAAAAGAACAAGAAAAAAAGAACAGAAAGGATAGTATTGAGATAAAAGAATTCAATAAATACATGAAAAACAAAAACTAGAGACAAAGAAGAGTAAAAATTAGAACACTAAGAAACAAAAACTAGAGACACAGAAGAGCAGAAATTAGAAGAAAACACTATACCAAAGACCTTAAAACCTACATTAAACAGTTTGCTAACAAAATATGAGTTATTAAAACTGACCAAAGAACAGAAAACTCAACAACACAACAACCTGAGGGGAAAATAAAGCAGTTACTAAAGATATACATCCCCAAAAGAAGGCAAAAGTCCAGAGGCAGTTTTATAGACATTCTAACAATATTTAGAATAATTAATTTTCCTTTTAAGCAAACTGTTCCATAGCAGAGAGATTATAGGAATCTTTAAACTGTGATTCACTTAACCCTGTGCTAGAACAAGAAAGTAAAGAAAAATATTGTCCAATCATAATTAAATGTAGATACAAAATTCCTAATTTTTTTTTTGGAGACAAGGTCTCACTATGTAGCCCAGGCTGGCCTTGAATTCACTGAGCTCTTCCTGCCTCAGCCTCCCAAGTGCTGGGATTACAGGAATGCGCCACTACACCCAGTTTAGGCATATAAATTATGATCAACACGTCTTTTAAAAAATCAAATAGCTTTTACTCACTGCAATAATAAATGAAAACACAATGACTGAAAACAACTCCCATTCATTGTAACAAAAACCATACAGTATCGTACTTTGGAATAAAATCAAGAAGAAATGTATAATATTTACAGGGGGGAAAAAAAAGCCTCCTAATGTTTCCTGAGGTATGGAAGAGAAAGTCTGAATAAATGGAATGAATGTTCCTAGATGCAAAGACAGACTACAACTTTCCCAAAATTAATATATTAACCGCATTCAATCCCAATAAAAAGCAAAAGGTTATTCTAAATTTACTTGGAAGAATATTCAGTAACCAAACAATTTTGAAAAGGAGTAAGTAAGAAGGGAATTTGTAGTATAAGATAGCAAGAGGTATTTACAAAGCAGTCAGCCAATCTATTTCCACAGAAAGAGAAAACCAGATTGACAGAACACCTCCTATATGTTTAAATATCGATTCAACAAAATCTTTATGTGATAAACACATTTCAAATTAGACAAAGCATATACACTAGTCCACAGAAGAAGCTGGAACAACTGACTACACCTAAGTATGTTGGGTGGAAGGCATAAGAAGATTCCTCTACCTCCCAACACGAACAATAACTGCAGATAGATCTTTTTAAAGAGCTTAAACATGAAATTCAAAACCTATCAGTGACAAAGGGATAGGAAAGGCCTTCCTAAAGTACAGGAAAAAAACCAAAAACTACATGAGGGAAAAGACTGATATAGTTAACTACATGCAAACTAATATCCCCATGAGAAATGATACTTGAAACAAGCTAAAAGGAACATAAAATGAGACATATTTGCCATATAACCATGCACACACACATATATAGGAAAATATATATATAGGAAAATAGATTATATAGGAAAACCTCAGTCAAAAACAATACCAAGAAAAGGAAGTTAGGAAAGGAAAGCTCAATAGTAAATCAGGCAAGAGACATAAGCAGGTAATTTCTGGGGGAAAAAAATTAGCCGATAAACAGATAAAAGAGCGCTCAATCTCATCAGTCATCAAGTAAAACTCAAATTAAAGCAAGATACTATTTTATACACATCATATTAGAAAAACTTAAAAAGTTTGACAATATCAAGTTTTATAAAGGCACAGGAAAACAGTACCTGTGCTCTTGCTTTTTTCTGTGGAAACGTATATAAGTAAACGCACTGAAAGGGTTTTAGAAGATATGCTTAACTGACAAAGCAGCTAGCCTTGAGTTGTGATGGGTGGCAAAACATTAAAATTGGAAATGAAAGTTAAAAAATTATTCTTTTATTTATCCAGCACTCATTCACAAACATCTATTGACTTTTAATATATGCCAGCCCCTGCAATAAGGAACGGACACAAAGAATGACCAAAACAAAGGTCCTTTTTTCATGAACTTCTTTCTACAGGGAGAGGCAATCGCCAAACACGTGAACAAGCAAATAATCAAAAAACTTTTTATTTTAAATTCAAAAAAATTTCAGAAATTAGTTAATACTAGGGAAAATAGTACTATTTTTATTCTGAAATGTATTGGTGTCTGACAAAGGAAAAATGTGTTCATGTGTTACCTATGAAATAGAAAAATTAAATTTTTAAAAATGTTTTTGAGATAGAGTCTTCCTATGTAGCCCAGGCTGGCCTTGAACTCACAATCCTCTTGCCTGTGCCTCCCTAGTGCTGAGATTACAGGAATGAGACGCCACACTGAAAATACTAGTTTTTAAAACTTCACCTTCTGTCTGGTCCTGTGAGATGAAGCCACACTGGGCTTCACAGAGATGGTGAATGAGTCCCATGGGTCTTGAGAAGGCAGAGCAGGAAAGGGCCCTTAGACCACAAATACTCAGGCCCTAACTGGGTTAAGGAAACTGAAAATGTTCCTTCATTAACAAACTTCCACCCCTCCCCTCTTCCCACACACAGAAACCCCTGCCTGGAGCTCCTCCCACAGAACAGGGAGCAGAAGCTACACGGCCTAAGGCTCTGGGCCTAACAACACTTCTGAATCAAAGAATCTTATGTGGACAAAAAAGTAACTCCCAGGCTCTCAGGTCAGAAGTAGCGTCAGCTTGTCTACTTCCTAAATATTTTCAAAACATAACACACACAAAATTTCCCCCGTATTGTTGGAGGAAAAAAAACAGCGCTGACTGCTACAGTCTCCAGTTCACTGGGTAAGGCAGGATAATCTCAAATATGGGTGCTTTGAAAGATACATTCTATTTTATTAAAATATTCTATAGAAAACTGAAGCAAGTTAACTCATTTCTTTTCAGATTACATATAATCATTTCTGCAGAAATATAAATGTGAATGGTGCCCTTCCTGAAACAAAACTTTTCTCTATTTTCATTCTAAAATCTGAAGTATAAAAACATACATAAGTCTGATTAAGAAGGACTTTCCAAAATTGAAAAAGCTTCTTTGCTTATTTTATCATTAGTATTTCTTTAAAATATATTCACAAATACACTTTACATATTATTTAACTTGTTAAACATTGTTTCATCCAGTTAAGGTTTCAAAAATAAACAAAAAATATATTGTTTTATGCAAAGGTTATTTGTATTACATAGGTCAACTACCAACATATTAGAAAACAGCCATTAAAGAATTTTGCATTTGTCTAAAGCAATGACTTGGACTCTAAAGAACTATTATTCTTTTAAGACGCTCCACATCTGCCCTCTATAAAACATGTGTTCAAGGCATGAACATTTGAGTAAAGCGAAACTTCCCTTAAAACAAGTGTGTTTATTTGAACACACGATTTCAGAACCAAATCAACAAGTGTTTTATGGGTTCACAGTCATAAAGGATCGCATGTGTGTTTATTTGAATGTAATCGCATTGAAATAAACACAGCTGCATTTATTTCAACGTGTGAGAATCCAGATCTACACATTTGTGCAAGATGAATCATGAAACCATGGTGTAGTACATGGAAATGTGAATAGGAAATAGCACACAGCACAATCATTTTCTTCAAACATATAATTGAAAATTAAATATATGGCTGAAAGATATTTCAGGAAAAGGTACAATTCAATATATCTCACAATACAATCAAAAACATCAACTTACACTGTCAAATCTTAAAATGTTTCCCTTATATTATGTAGAAAGGATTAATAAAAGTACAAAAAATCAACTTGAAGAATAACCAGCATGCTTGTACCTATCACAGAAAATGAACATTTACAGCAGTACACTTGACATCTTCAAGTTAATTAATTAAATAAATTGAGGTCCTCTATCTTTTCCTCCTTGGTTCCACTCATCTTCATTCCGTCCTCCTACGAAGCAGACACTGTCATAAATCTGAGTAAACATTATACATGTATAGCATTGTTTGGTATGTTTTCTAAAACATGTATAAAAAAGCAAGAAAAAATTATTCCCCAATTTGCTTATTTTCCATCACCACTGTTCTTGAGACTGATCCATACTAATTTATTCATTTTAACTGCTGCATATTTATCCTGTCATGTGAATACACCATAATTTACCTTGTTTCCCAACTGGTGGTCATTGATGCTATTTCCAGTTTTCCATCACAAAATAATTCTATTATGAATATCCACGCACATAGGTCCTTGTGCAGATGTTTGAGTTTCTCTAGCGTAGATAACTATATGTGGAATTGTTATATTTTTCAGCTTTTTGATTTATATTGGTGAACTGCTCCCCTAAGTGGTTGTATCAATTTGTACTCTGATTTGGAATGCAATTTGTCTCAAGTACAGTGTTCAAGGAATTGATTCCTTAAATGGCAAAAAATTCATTAACTTTACATCTTACAACATCCAAGACACTGACTATACAGACTGACTTTCGTGTTCTTGCTTGACATACAGCACTAGGTTAGTTACCACCGTGGTTCTCAACTGGAAGTGATTTTGCCCCTAGGAGACATTTATCAATATCTGGAGACATTTTTCATTGTCTTAACACTAGTGTCTCATGGTTGAAGGCCAAGGATGCTGCTAAATGTTCTACAATGCAAAGGACAGCCTCCAACAACAGATTATCCAAACTAAAATGGCAATAATATATCTGCAGTAGGATGCAGTAGCTCCCTACTTTTGATTTGGTCTTTGTCTCAGTCACCTTCCTAGTTGCTGGGATACAATACCTGACTAAAAGGAGAAGACTTTTAAAGGAGGAGAGGTTTACTTTAGTTGATGTTCAGTAGTCTCAGTCCTGGCATGGTTGGCTGGCTCCAAGCAGGATGACATGGTAGAAGACGACCTGCTCACCTCACAGCAGCCAGAAAGCAGAGCAAAAAGGGCAGAGCCAGGCAGGAAGATGTACCCTTGCAGGCTACACCCCCACCAATGAGCACAGTGCTCCCAATTTTCCAATCACCTTCCATAAGCCCGAAGTCTGAGTGCATGAGGATCACAAGGGACATTAGATATAAACCATAATAGTTTTCCTTCTCAATGAGTTTGCTACATTTTTTACTTCCTCAGTGCTCAGGAGAATGAACCTCTCAGCTCTCCCCAATACCCAAAATCCACTTCCCCAATGTTATCTTTTTTTTTTTTTTGTGGGTACCGGGGGGTCGACCTCAGGACCTCGCGCGCCAGCAGGCGCCCGTGCCGCTGAGCGATATCACCGGCCCCTTTTTCGTATGTGGGTTCCGGGAGTCGAACTCGGGCCCTCGCGCTTGCCGGGCAGGCGCTTACACCGCTGAGCCATCTCACCGGCCCCCCAATGTTATCTTTTTTTAATTAAGTTTATTGGTACAATTTAGATATACATAATGATCACATTCATCATGGGTAATTTGTACCTGTACGTGATGTATCTTGATTCCTCTTTTTTCCCCCATTCCCCTTCCCTCCTTTCAACCCCTCTTCCTCTCCTTCTTTACAAGCTTTGTTATCTTTTGAAGAACAAAATATCTACCTGTTTGTTCTAGCATACACAGGAGACAACAATTCACATTTCTTCCTTGGCCAAGGATAAATGCCAGAAACATCTGGCCTATGAAATCATTCTTCAGACAACAAGTAGCAACCTTAAGAAATATTTTTGGACATCACAAATAGCTGGATTCAGAAAGAGAATGAAGTACATACAATACCTAATGCCATTCTGTATCCCCATTACTCAGAATATTTACAAGATGTCTTTTTTCAAGTAACATATCTAAACTAAAACAACTGGAAATACAAGTATATTTGAGTCTCATTGCTGGTCAGAAATCTTACTCTCACTTCTTTACTTTCTTGACTTACTGTGTACGTTGACATTTTTGCCATTTTTTAAATTTATAAATCTAAGCCTGAGCATAGCAAGAAAAAGAAAGATTTTTAAAGCCAAATCACTTAATTGTCTCTTTTGGCAAAAAAGATAGGAGCTAAAAGGTCAACACACCACCTAGGAAAAGCTGAAAAGACACATATTTGCTTTCACTTGTCTGAGAGGATTTTTAATTTTTTATTTTTCCCATTATTTTCCACATACTGAATTAGAAAGCAGTAAGGGGGTTAACTTTCCATCAATTTAGAATGCAAAATGTGACTACAGTATCCATTTGGAGGCCACATGAGTCAATGAGTAAAAAATTGAACGAGAAAGTTCAATTGAACGAGATCAAGAATTTGAATCCTGACACTGACACATTATTTCATCCTTGGCAATTGTGTTATGAGCCTCGGTGGTGTGTTATGACAGGATCACTAAGTCACTAAATTGCGCTGGATGAGCTCCAACTATCGATCCTCCTCCCTCAGCTTTCCAGAGTGCTGGGATCACAGGTACGCACAAGTAAGCCAGGTATACCTGCCTTCAGTGAAGTCTTCTAAATCTACAAGTCCAACCCTTAGCCAGCCCTGAGCTGAGTTTGGCATTTCCAGCTCCTTGACATGAAATGTTCCTGGCTAAATTCCACTCCTGAACCTGAAATGCAGTACCTCTGCCCTTTCTCCAGCTCTCTACCTCAGAAGTTCTCCCCACGTGTAAAAGGTCTGGCATCCCCTCAGGCAGCCAACATCTTCAGTGGCTTCCGCTGATTTGGTCCCCCAACTCCTGTATTCCTTCTTCTATAATATCTTTTTTTATCTGTTTCTTCTTTGCCAGTTTAACTGTCACAGCAGGTCCTAGTTTCTCCTATATATTGACTGCTTGCAGACTTGTCTCTCTTCTGCTTATCCTTAGCTTCTTTTCCTAAATTTCATCCTACACATCTGTTGTCACAGTAATTTTTTTCTCAACTATAGTTCTATGTCACCTTTAGATTAAAAATCTTCACTTGCCTGGCATCTAAGGATATCCATGACTTGGCCTCAAACCAATGCTAAACAACTCCCAAGAAAGTTGTTGATAAGCCAAATCGAAGCCAAATAGAATGATCAGCTTTCTCACATACAAATCCACACGATCACATGTCACTATGCCTTTTCTTGGGATATTCCTTCTGGCCAGATCTTATCCTAACCTTCAAGGAAAAATCAAATGATACCACTTTCATAACCTCTGTTTTTTCCTAGTCAGAAGTAAATCCCTCCTCTGAATACTCTGTTTTATTCATGACCATTTTGTTATTGCTGTGATATTTTGGACAACAGGACAGTATGGCTAATGATTAGGAAGGTGACTCCAGGTTGCCTGAATTCAAACCCCATTCTTAGCTGGAGGACTTTGAACTAGCTCCACAACTTCCTTGGACCTCAGTGTACTGGACATTGTGACGCCCCACCCAGATCCCATTTATCTTGCCAACATATCCCTACTGCTAGCTGCTGTCAGTGCTGGATACTGACTGCTGCACAAGGGCCACTTTGCCCAGAGAACCTGGGAGGTCATACTTCTGTCTATCAAGAAAGCTCCCCACAGCCAATGTCTGATAAGAGTATCAAGGTGGCCCTCTTCTTCAACAGCACCTGTACAGTGTCATTCATGTCCCAAAGATCCCTAACAGATCTTGCTGAGGCCAGGTAGAACCCACATCTTTACCTCACTTCTTCCTCTAATCCAGAGGTTCTCAAATTTTATCAATCAATCACAATCACCTGCTAGACTTATTACATCACAGGCTGCTACTCAGCCCCACCCCCACCCCGGGTTTCAGATTGCAGGTGCTGAAGTGAGACCTGAGAATGTGTGACTCTAACAGATGATGTTCAAGGCCACTGCCCTCCCTACCCAGCTCCTGAGAGCCCTGTCTGGACAAACCACTTGCATGAGAATCTGCATCTCAGGCTCTGCTTCTAGGAAACTTAACCCAAGACACACAGCTTCTTAATGTAAAAAAGGGTTTATCAGTACTTAATTCAAATAATTACTGTAGATAGAAAAATCAGATAATATCTGCAATAAGCTTAGAATAATACTTGACAGAGAAAAAGCTCTTAATAAATATGTTATTATCAACAGTTCCCTCAATATTACCCACAGTCCTTGAACATGGGGTCTATCCCTTAATCAACTTTGTATCTTTGTATCTTCTTTGTATCTTCTAACACCAATACTGACCATTGAAATCAATCTTTTGAGTGTAAGATATTACTCACATATACTAACTAACACTTGGGTCTCCGCTGAAATGGAGCTTAACATTTGCTTCCTGAAAAATTCTGGAGAAGAGAAGTACTGAAACACAGTTGCTGCAGTCAACGTGAAAGAAAGAAGTCAAGAAATGGAGTGGAAACTGGGAATGGATTGCTAATGGGGCTCCTAAAGAGTGACTACTAGAAAGGAAAGTGTCACATTTATCTTGGAAAGGGCTTTAAAAGAAGTAAACAGTAGATCCCATATATGTAAATGACTCCTTACTAGAAAAGAGATTACCAGCAAAAACAATGAATCTGAGTTCAATTCCCAGTACAAAAAACAAACAATCAAACAAAACAATGTAAATGAATATTCCTGATTACACATCTATTTCTTGACTTGGTAAACTATTTGCAATTAAAGAAACAGGTATGCACCACTGTACCTGGAATTTTTTGGTGTTTCAGTGAACAATGGGCATTAGTTGATTCCTGCTAATGTTGACTTTAGCTTAAGAAACGCCGTTAAGATGTCTAGTCATTTTGCACAGCTATCTTGTTGATGAAGCCCACATTTCTCAAAATGGAATAATAATGCCATTATCCACTGCCATCCCTGAGGAATCTACAGTGGCATAGCCAGTAGAAGCCACAAAATGAAAAAGGTAAATATTCCTAGGACATAAATTTTCTTGATGGAAAATAATTTCAAGCATTACTTCTAGGTTAAAACATGTACAGTATAATTGTATATTCACTATCTGTATTTTACCATACGTCAACTTTACCTTAACATGAAGAAAAAGGAAGTATATATTATGGAATAGGATATAACATTCAAATGGACTTCTAAGGTAAAGTATTGTAGAAACTTCAACAAGTCTAAGCTTCTGCTAGCAAAATATGGGATATCACCCCCAAGTTCATAAGAATATGAGTTTACTTCCCTCTGCCATCCAGGTACTTTAGTAGGAATTTTTGAGAAGTATAACACTAAACAACTCAAAAATCCCTCTGATGATCCTTTCCAGGTTTATTTAAGTGACAGTTCCAGAATCTATCCAAAGATATTGGTTCCTGAAAGTTTTTCTAATATCTTCGTTGGTTATTTTATGTAAACTAAGCCTTCTTTGGAAACTTACTTAAAAGAGTGACCTGGTAGGATTATCACATAAAATAGTCTATGCCTTAACATACATTTCCTAAAGCAATCTTTAAAAAAAAATAACAGAAAATCACCACAACCACAGTAGCCCTAGTGGGACAGCCCTGCTGGTTCTGTCAATTAAAGAAATAACTGCAGAAAGTTACCAGATACATAAGAAGTTCCACTATAGCTAGCATTTTTATGCAATACTACTTTGCAGGGAGAAGGTCTCTGAAAGTTTGCTCAGTGAAATGATACTGACTCCCATTCAGCAGCTAAATAGCATCTAATTAAAAAGTAAAATAAAATAAATAAAATACGTATATACACTAAAATTATGAAACTAATATGAACTATTTTTATATACTAAGAAGCATGCACTGAATCACACAGTTGAACAGGCAGTGTGTGTCTTAATGAATAGTTTTCTAAAATGGAAAGCGAAGTCTTGTGTCTTGCAAGGACAGCAGCAAAGAGTCGTGTAACATCAAAGCATGTGAACCACAAAGCTAAGAGGTCCCTGAGTCACTTAGGCCGGTATGTGATCTGACAGTGGAGACAAGGGATTGTTGTGAAAAGACATGGCTTTCTTGACCTCACAAGACTACGGATAAATTCTAAAACCTCCTATCTGCAATAATGTCCCATTATTTTTGTATCATAAAAAAATTTATTTACATTATTTTTTGTAGAGCTATGTGTTTTCTACTATTTCCCCTGGGTACAACAGCTTATAATATTTCTGCCTAATGTTTAAGACAGTCATACACGCAAGGGGGAGAAATACTTGTTCAGAAACTTTTAAGACCCTAAGAAACTACTACTCGTTCAAACTCACAAGAATTTGAGTCAATAATCTTTTGTTGCTTTATCCATGATTTCAGAGGATGAAACCAGAAATGACTTACACAATCAAAGGAGTACCTCCTTCATGACCAGCTCTTGATACAAGCAGCATTACAGATGCCCTTCTTTGGGGTTTCTTTAACTCACATCTTTCTATACAAGAAATACTATATTTCTAAAACATCATCTTTGCAAACATGAATGGGATAGTCTTGATTCAGTTTCTGCTTGATTAGTATTTTTTAATCATACTTTTATGACCATAGCAGTGATGTGACCATGGAAATCAATGCCTTCTTTAAAAAGATAACAAAGCATCCTCCAAGCTTTTTTGGTTCTTTAATGAAGAAGCCAAGTTGGGTGAATTATTTTGCCATTTGTACATTATTTTCCCTTTGTTAAACTGCCCTTGGAAATCTACAAATTTCTTTTTAAACTTGAGATAGATAAAACCTTAAGCCAAGGGACAAACTATATCATATTGTTTGGACAAGTCACCCTGTTCTTACCCTTTCTATTCAAAACTGTTAAGACTACATGCAAGTAAAGATGGTAATACAGGAGATAGGAAACTGAGCAACTCACCTTCAGATAGGAGGTTTTGGTCTAGCAGAAACACTCCACAAGGAAACAAAGATAGTGTGTTTTTTAAAAAGCACAGATTTGCATGTTAAAATAAAGTCATCCTCAGTCATTTGCATGGATTTATTTTTTGCCAAAAATATTCTTTATGTAGTTGAGAGTTTCAGGCAATATAGGAAAGGCAAAAATGACATTATAATAACTTCTATGGATAAAAACGTGAAGATAGCCTCCTCAGGGTCAATAGTACTTGACTGTCTTCCCATATATTTGCTTTATAACATCTCCCGTTTTCTTCCTTTTTTAATTGATACATAATATTTGTGTATATGTAAAGATCAAGTCAGGTTAATTAGCATTTCCATTTCCTCAAATATTTATCTATTTTCTTTTTTATTACTCAAGATTTTATGATTTTTTTTTTTTTTTTGTGGGTACCGGGGGGTCGACCTCAGGACCTCGCGTGCCAGCAGGCGCCCGTGCCGCTGAGCGATATCACCGGCCCCTTTTTCGTATGTGGGTTCTGGGAGTCGAACTCGGGCCCTCGCGCTTGCCAGGCAGGCGCTTAAGCCGCTGAGCCATCTCACCGGCCCTATTACTCAAGATTTTACAGAAAAATTACCATTAGCAAGTTTAAGGTATTCACAAACCGTGAGTTATAACCACAATCCAAAAACACTTAGGGCAATTGCTTACCTGAAGCATTAACAACAACAACAGTAACAACAACAACAAATCACAAAACAGACTTAAACTACTATCATCTTCCTGAAATAACACAGTGTACATGCTTAGAAATTTAGAAAATAAGCCAGGCACGGTGGTGTACCTCTGTAACACCAGCACTACAGAAGTCTGAGGAGGAGGATCCTAAATGCAAGCCCTGCCTGCAACGTAGTGGACTTAAGACATTCTGCCTCAAAATAAAAAACAGAAAATAAGTGCAATAATCCTGTGCTATCTGTAGGGAACTGGTTCCAGGACACCCTCCCTGACCCTGTAGATATTAAAACTCATGGATGTTGAAATCCCTTATATAAAACGCTGTAGTATTTCCATATAACCTACACATGTGCTCTCATGTACTTTAAACCATCTCCAGATTACTTGCAATACTTAATATAATATAAATAATCATTATACTACATTGTTTAGGGAATAACAACATTGAAAAAAAGACCACATGTTCAGTACAGATACGATTTCTTTCCTGAATATTTTATATCTATAGTTAATTGAATCTGTGGATGTGGAACTTGAGGATATGGAAGGCTGACTACACTCAGGAATTTAAAATCTAAACTAAATAGAATAAATAATTTAAAGAATTAATAGAATGTGTATAAGTTAAAGTTGGTAAACTTTTTGCTTAGAATTAAATATTATGCTTAGGAAATAAGTAAAATGATATCAGTCTATTTACAACAAAACTTCTTTGGGTACCAGGCCCTTTAAGACAGACCATTTTATACATAGAAAATGTGAGAGAAAAAGATGAATTTATTTTCCACACCAGCCAGGAAAAAGGTTTAAAAATTAATAATGACTAATACTTGACTGTAATCAATAGTCTCTCAAATGTTGTCTGTTTCATTCCTTGATCTTTAGCTTCTGTTTTTCAGAACAGAAATAGCCCCCCACAAACCCAGCACTCCTGGGTTTAGGTCCCGAATCCCATTTCATCCACAGGCAAATTTGCTTTCCTATGAGCATTTGATTCATACCAGAATCAACTGCATGACTTTAAAACTACACACTCTTGGGTCCCACTCTGAAAATTCTGATTTGTTCAGGAATAGACCTGAGAGGTAGTAGTTGGGATTCACAGCTAAACCTTAAGGCTTCCTCTGTCTCTTTATCTACACTTCAGTGTATGAAGCAGTATCTTTCTACTGCTGACTTGGATTCTCTTGCTTCCTATAGTTTTCTTGGCCTTCCCTCAGCTTCTAAAATGCATCTCTCTTCCTACATGCTGCCCTCACAGACACAACCCTCAACTACTCAATCTGTCCTTCAGTTTATGCATTAAAAACCACAGGCCTAGATTTTAGCCACAATTTTTTGGGACAGGAGGAAAGGTGGCAAATTGGTCACTGACTGAGAGTCAGAATAACCAGAATTGAAATCCTGAAACACAGAAAACAGATACATGAATATTATTTCCCATCATAGTCTTGCTATAAATTTCAATAAAATGATTTGAAATATCTATCACATTGTCTGGGACATAATTAAATGTTCAATACATTAATACAGAAAAATGTATTTAAAATGATTAAATTCATCAGCATAATCCAATGAGAATGGGATGCCCAAACACCAAATATGCCAAACTTTTCTAAGTAGTCAGACTATTATTCAGTTCAAACTCAGCAAATAT
The DNA here is from genome assembly GCA_028451465.1 of Erethizon dorsatum. Classification (NCBI taxonomy): domain Eukaryota; kingdom Metazoa; phylum Chordata; class Mammalia; order Rodentia; family Erethizontidae; genus Erethizon; species Erethizon dorsatum. The sequence continues at coordinate 74,085,750 of CM051831.1, forward strand.
AGCAATTTAGCAGACGCCTAACAATATGATATCACTATTACTCCAAAATAAAATTTCTGAAATGAAGGTTTTTTTCCTTATGAAGTAAAATGAAGTACAGCACTTAAAGGGTGGGTAAAATTAGGCCCTTGTTACCTCAACAAAAATGGCTAAGGATGGCTTTGAGCTATAAATCCCTCCGTAACTAGAGCTGCAATATCCTTAGAGATTACCTATCCCTCTGCCTCTCATCATGGTTGTTGAGACTAGATGAAACGTCCCTGTTCTTCAGACCTGAACAAGGAAAACAGGAGGAAACCAGATGAGAATGCATCATCTTACCTCAAGAGAAATAACCTTTAGTTGAGGGAAGGAAAACTGGAATGAGTCCTATTATCTTAATTTTTTCAAGTACTTTTACTGATTTGGACATTTTTAAAAACATAATTTTAGTTTTAACAATGATTTAGATTTAACACTTGATTTCACATTTTTCCATCTGTAATACTGGAGTAAAACTTATCTGTACCAAGTCTCTAGTGCCTTTTTTTCCTACTATAGTGGAAGTTGGTAGGGGTACCTATTTTAATTTACTTTATATTCCCAGGGCTTTATATGACCATGCTTTCCAGGCAAATGGCAGGATTTCAATAAACATTCATTCAGTGAATATAATGGATTTTATGATCACCCATTCAAGACTTTACTTCTGAATACAGTAAGAGTTGTTTCAACTGCTTCTCAAACATGAGCACTGGATCACACCAAGTCCAAGAGTAATCACTAGCACACTGACCTCTCTCACAGCTGAAACAAGCCCAGCAATTATTTACTGGGGTATCTTCCATGCACCATGAGCTCTGCTTAGAAAAGCTCAATGTTCTGCAACTAAAGTAAACATGGGGTTTTTCACCCTCCCACATGAAAAAAAAAACCACAACTCAGGAACTTGCGAAGAATATCAAATCATTTGAATTTGACATTACAATTTGTCTATGTTCATGGGAGATTCTTTCCCTTGTGGTTCTGATGGGGCAATTTCAGGAAATTCCTCCTGAGGGGACATGTCTGATCACTGCTAGGCCGGCCTCTTTTATCACATATGAGAAAACTGAGGTCTGTTGAAATAAGATGTCTGGTACAAGTTACTCACTTCGGGGGGCCAGTGAGATGGCTCAGCGGCATAAGTGCCTGCCTGGCAAGCGCGAGGTCCTGAGTTCGACTCCCAGTACCCACATACGAAAAAAGGGCCGGTGATATCACTCAGTGGCATGGGCGCCTGCTGGCACGTGAGGTCCTGAGTTTGACCCCCGGTACCCACAAACAAAAGAAAAAAAAAAAGTTACTCACTTCAGTAATACAAAAGCCCCATGCAGAATTTGGATTTATAAATTCTCAGAATTATATACTGTTACACATAATCATATTAATGAGATCTGCGATACTGGAAAGGATGATGAACATTATATTCCTATATTGTCTCTTCTGACAGTACTACACATTTCTACTAGATGTGAAGGCAAAAACTAAGATGATTTTTTGGCAGAATGTTTTGTGCTAGGTTCTTCCCCTTGTATCTCTTTAAGGTCTCCGTAAGAAAGTTATTCCTGTACTTCTTTCCCTTCCTGTATTGCACACTCCTTGTGCACAGAGATATACCATACCTACCCTTATCTGCTCTGTAACATTCACAGTGCCCAGAATACAGTAGGTACTCAAAAATTTATTATACTAAATAAAGCTTAAACAACATTGCTATTCTATATGTTTCTTTAAAAGAAAAAAAAAAACTGAAATACTTTCTGGGAAACCATTTTACAAGATTAATGATGATAAAGAACTTTCACATAAAAATCAACAAAATGTTATCACTGGGCTTCATTACTAATCCAAGATGCAGCATCAAATAAGTAATACATGGTTACTTCTCTATTTCTTCTCTCCTTTTCTGGTGTGTGTGTGTGTGTGTGTGTGTGTATGTGTGTGTGTGTGTGTGTATACGGATGTGCATGCATGTGCGTGTGTGTGTGTTGCATAACACAGAATACACAAAAGGCCCAAAAGCACTATAAAAATGTATTTACAGTATATAAAAATTGAACTCTCCAGTAAATTACCTAAACATTGATATAACAACTTTACTTAACATTTTTTTCTTTCATGCTTATAAGGGCCCTTGGGAGAATGACTTAGATAGTGCTAAACTCTCAGAAAAGTTGTTCCGGTAGATTTGATTTGATGCTTTCATTTTCTCAAAAAGAGTTCCTATAGCAAAAGAAGGCATTCGAAATCATTCCACTGAGCTACAGTTGAAGTACTTTAGATGCTGTCAATTCAGCTTCCAAAACACCACTTGGCTCAAAACATGCTTCTTCAGTCCCTGTGGCCACCTGAGATGAGTTCCTAGTTACTTCCAGCTCTGATGCAGTAATAGTCTCCTCCCCTGAAGCTGCAGCCAACCATCCCTGCCGCAATGTCACTAGTACAGGCTAGACCCTCCACCGTTCAGCCTGGCAATTACGACCCCCAGGATCTGACCCTCATCTAACAAGCACTGACAGCCCTATCAGTACTGCATGGAAAACATGCAAAGCCATGCAAAGCCAAATCAATTCATGTCCTCCACACCCAGGAGACTGTGTTCAAATCCTATTCAATCTTCAAGGCCCATTTTCAAGTCTCCATGAGGCCCTCCCTGTAATGAAGTCAAATGCTACTAGATTCCACATCTGACCTCCTTCACCATACTGTCACTACATCTCTTAAATTACTATTTTATTCAAGAGTCAACACAGGTGTGCACAGATGTTGAGCATCTACTATAGCCAGATATGTGCTAGATTCTTCCCCTTGTATCTATCTCATTAAGGTCTCCCTAAGAAAGTTATTCCTGTACTTCTTCTCCCTTCCTATTTTATACATTCCTTGTGCACAGGGATATACCTTACCTACCCTTATCTGCTCTGTAACATTCACAGTGCCTAGAACACAGTAGATGCTCAATAAAAATATGCAGAAAAAGAATTAACACATTGATCTATAAATGAATGAATGGGAAGTAGGGAAGTAGAGCACTTATTTCCATAAGGATTTCTGAAAAGAACATATTAGCTCAACACTAATCTGCTTCTCCTTTGTCCTTGCTCTTTGTAGATCATTCAAAATTTAAATGTACCCTTCCACTCATGCAGTAATTTTTTAAAAAAAGAAGGCAATTAAGAACAGCACACATGCCCATCAACCAAGGAATGGATAAAAAAGATGTGGTCGGGCCGGTGAGATGGCTCAGCGGCATAAGTGCCTGCCTTGCAAGCGCGAGGGCCCGAGTTTGACTCCTGGATCCCACATACGAAAAAGGGGCCGGTGATATCGCTCAGCGGCACGGGTGCCTGTTGGCGCGCGAGGTCCTGAGGTCGACCCCCCGGTACCCACCAAAAAAAAAAAAAAAAAAAAAAAAAAAAGATGTGGTCTTTTTATACAATGGAGTACTACTCAGCCATGAAGAAAGATAAACTGGAGACTTTTATAGGTAAATGGATGCAACTCAAGATGATACTCATAAGTGAAATAAACCAGACACACATGTGTAAACATCTTATTGTCTCCCTAGTGTGAGAAGCTGAAAGAGTAAATAAGATCCAAAATGTACAACAGATACCATAAAATGCGAAGAAACTTCAAAAGGAAAAAGAAACTGGAATGGGGGAATGAAGAAAGAAGGAAGGGAAAAGCAAAAAAAAAAAAAATTAATAAAAAACCAAATATATATATATATATATAAAAGACAGTTAAGATAGTCATACTACTAATTTCTCTTAGTTCATTGAAAAGAAAGATTTGTGCTAATATTGTTTGGAGAATTAAATGCCAATATCTTTTCTTCCTGGTTTTTTGTTTTGTTTTGTTTTGCTTTGTTTTTAAATGCCATTATCTTGTACTCTGAGTAACTAGTTTGGAGATAGCAATACACAATGTATTAACCATTGTTACCCTCCTATTATCTTGTTTCAAAATTTTGGGTTTTTTTTCTCTTTAAAATAAATTTAAAAATTTTTAAAAATTACAACTAGTAAATAAAGAAAGGACAGCACACTTGCTTAAGACACTTTTCAGTCCAAAAGGTGCTTACTAACTCACTTGACTACAATCACAAATTTCGAAAGAGAAAAAAAAATGAGTAGCTAGCTGCAAGAAATGCATGTGATTTTCCCTTAATTCTACCAACTATACTGAAAGTAATCCAGAGTACCAAGAATCCATTTCAAACATAACAGTGGATTACCAAAGCCTGCCACCAAGAACGACTTCTGTACTACCTTTCATACTGAACATGAATGTCTCCAAAAGAGCCAGAAGCACTCTAAAATCTGTGTAGAAAAAGACATGGAGATCTCAGAGGAGGACAGGACATCCCTAAGGTCAGCACCATGGTTACCACCTTTGGACACACCCCTCCTGGACTTGTTCAATCCCATACAGTGTAGGACCATATCTAATCACAAAATACCTCCACTCTTTTTCTTCCCTACCTAGCTTCATTTTTATGTAACATATAACCACCTAATATACCATACAGCTTACTTATGTATTGTCTGTTTTTCTGCATTAGAAAGTATACACCATAAAAGCAACTTTTTTCAACCACCTTAGTATTATTATTACTATAGACCTAGAGAGTAGAACAGAAATTAGCTCACAGTAATGGTTGATGAATAAATGCTATAATTATATTATTATTTCAATAATTTTGACTATTTTCTTTATAGGTATACTACTACCTATTATCACCACCCAAAAAACTACTTGTCTTCTAAACCTAGTTTTTTTCATTCAAAAATATAAGATCATATATTACACTTCTGAATACACATCAATACAAACACAGAACACATCTAACAAGATACAAGAGTGTCATTTCTATAAAAAACAAATGTATATTTGTATTTATTTACATTATAACACTAAGCATTATATACATTCATTTATACATTTATTTATATTATACATTTACTTATTTATATTATAATGCTAAGCATTATATAAGGCAAAGCATTTGAGTGCTTTTTATGGGTTGTATCTGTTAATTTTCAAAATGATTTCAAAAGGCAACTATTTACTTTTCTTGTTTATAGACAAGGAAACTAGAATATGAAGAAGTTAAAGTGTTGTGCCCAAATACACACAGCTTTAAGAGGTGGCATGGATGACATTCAGATAGGAGTTGTCTGCCACATGATTATACTACGAAGCCACACTGCCTCACAGGTAGATATTTAAAAGTCCAACTTAATTAGATTTCTGAGTGTGTGGCCAAGTCCAAAACTTTTATAAATCTTGAGAAAAAAGCCAAGCAAATGAGGAAAACAAGCAACTGCCCCAGAAATCAGAAATTAAAGAGTCCAAGCATACAAGTTGCTAGATAAGTGAGAACAGTGGAAAGCAAAGTGGCTTTGGATTTAGATGAATGCCAGCCTTCAGTGTGATTCTAGGTAGGTAGCTCATCCTCTTAGGGCCTCAGGCTCAAATTTGTATAAAAAAGAGCACAGAAAAGAAAGAGAATACAAGAGAAGGAAGAGGAGAGGAGGTTGGATAGATTATGTCTAGTCCTAATATTTGTTAGGATCTTTAATAAGATGGGATATTTAAAAGTACACGGAAGAATGCCTAGTATACAAATAGGTAGTAAGCACAAATTTAGTATCATATTTTACTCATTTCTTGAAGGGTAGGGAACAGATATAAAAAAAACAAGTGGGATAGGTTTTATGGGAATCTAAGAGAGCTCTGATTGGATCTTAAAATTATGTCAAAAGAACCTACACAACTAAATTCTGTCTTACATTTCATTCATCCATGAATGCCCATTTACTTAATAGGTACTGAACTAGGCACTGGAAAGTCATGTAAGGCCTCACCTATACAATTAAGATAAAGTTGGATAATTTCATTTACTGAACAGGTATTTAGTGAATGGTCACCAATACCATTAATTTACTAAGAACACTCTTTTAGAATCATCATAAATTCTTTCCAGTTTTTTTTTTTGTAATCATACAGTATACTACAATTTATGCCATCATCCTAATCTGTAGCTAAGATTCAAAGCTATAAATCTTCACAAACAATGTTTGAGCTTTATTTCATACTATCTGGGGAAATACTTTCTAATATTATCCCATTATAATAAAAAACAACTTGCTTAGGTAATTGTTAACTGAATAACTCATATACATTTTTAAATCAAAGAAACAAGCATTGATTAATCTTTCAAACTATCTTGAACACTATGAAGCTTACCTAAAATACTCATTACTCTCTAGTCAGAATAAATCAACTAGCAGAGCAGTTATGTTAACAGACCATAACAGAAACTGGTTGGGTAAGAAGTTACTTAGCAAATCAATATAATTACTTTCCTTCTAAAAACAAAGTAGTAGTTGGGATGGATAAAGGATCCATATATCACTTTCAAGTACAAAAAAACCCCAAAACATATATATATATGTGATAGCTTTTCAGGTCCCAAACACCATGATCAAATATCTAATTTATACATCTAATATGATATATTTAACAAAAATACTATTCTTGAATTAACATTGGATTAATATTATAATTACTAAGGTTTTTTATAAGTTTTTTGTTGTTATTTAACTCAGCAGTTCCAACCCTTTCCATGAAATAAAAAGGTAATAAAAATTCAGGAAGAGATTCTGATACAAGTTCCTTATAGAAGTTCTATCTCATGTAAAATAAGACATGTGCCTATAAAGAATTGTTAGTAAAACCACTTGATAATTCTTCATTTAATAATTTAGCCCTGTGTATCATGAATCTAAAAAAAAAAAAAAATCTAGGTTTTATATAGCCAAAAGCAAGCAGCTAACTACTAGCATGTCATGACTATAGGCTTTAAAAAACTATGGTTCTTAAGTTACCCACACTAAAATTTCCTAAAATTATAACACTAGTAAAAATAAAATGACTAATAATTTACATGCAGGAATGATTAGAGAAGAATTAACATCCTGGCAAACTCTGAGTTAAGAAATCAAAATATGGACGCTCAGTGGCTCCTGCTCTTAGAACTGGGTTTTCAGAAGGCATAGAAGAGTGTGCTGACTCAAGTGAACATTATCAGTCTGCTGAGAGCTAGGAAGCTGGTGAGAAAGCTGAAGACAGGTTAGGTATCACAGGGCAGGAAAAGTGATCATTAGCTAGTGGGACATAAATAAAAGTACTGTACAGGGTTCAGAACTACCTAAAGGTTTCACGCGTGATATTCCTACTAGAAACTATTAGCACCTTTAAACTACTGGGCACAAGCAGACTCTTCTTTTTACAAACCAACATTTTACTGCCCTTTCTACCAAATCGTGAGGACTGGTAAAAGAGCACCACTTCAAAATCTTTGTTTGGAGCCCTGTGTTTTATAACCATGTCACTGAGTCAATGAAAGCCCGAGCAAAACAGTAAAACTGTGGTTTTAACCACTTAACGCAGCATCACTACCTATGTAGCAAGACCCAAACCTGACCAGGGGAGCGCACACACTGCCCCAGCCACAGACAGGGTAATGGATTTCCTGCTGAATATCCTACCAATTGCCACTCCTTAAAGAGTCAGAAGAGTAATTATTGCTCTTGTCAAGAAAATAATTAAAGGCACATGCTTTTATTTCCAGCTACTTGGGAGGCTGAAAAAGAGTTCCAGACCAGCCTGGGAGACTTAGCAAGACCCAAAAAAGAAAAAAATTTAAAGGGCTGGACACACAGCTGAATAGCAGAACACTTACCTAACATGTATGAAGCCCTGTGCTCGATATACAGCACCATAAAAATTTTTTTTTAATTTTAAAAATTAAAAAATATCCCATGGCCTAGCACAAAGATAAAGATGCTGCTGTTATCTTTCCAAATATGCAGGGAATTAAGCCTGTACAGTCCTCAGATGCCCAAACAGCCACCCTAGAGTGAGACAGGCAGCATTCTGAAGCCTCTGCTTCCAACTAAACATAAGGGACTGATCTGCTAGCACCATTCTCCCACAAAAATTAAAAGCTTTTATTTCCATTTAGCTGCCACTTAAGATTTATAAAAGGTTCGTTTTTCCTTTCATTCTTTTAGCTCAAATCCTCATACAGCATACTTTCTTCATCACAGGTTAACAACTTTTGGTTATGTTAAAAACCCCATCCAGTTGCACTTACATGATGCGACAATTAACTTTTAATGATGGATAAAAGAGGTAGACGCTTAAAGTCATTTTGCATTCTATTGCAGCACCCATCTAATAAAGGCAAATTCCTTTATAAAAGTGAGAAAATTTTCTTCTTTAATCACACTCTAAAAGACAGACTAACTTTGAAAATACATAAAACCAGTTGGGCCAAGAGATGTGCAATAGAATGCAGAGCCTGCTGTCAGAACCGCATTGCGGTTTTGACTTAATAGCTCTTATGTTTATAATTTTCAATTATTTGCATAAATAACTAGCACTTTATATTCAAGTACTGTAATATACTTATAGACTTTAGATACGATGCTTTACTATCTGATGTCTGAAGACCTGCTCTCCTCAGATATAACTGCCTACGGGACCTCTGCACACACCATGCAAGCTGTGCTACGCACAAACCGAGGGGGCGCCACTCACATCAGAGAGAGAAGTCTGCACATCTACCACGACAGCTTCCTGCCAGAAGGCAGTACAGTGTCTTGTTCTAAGAAAACCAATCTACAGTATTATGACAACTGTCCAACATTTGGAAATAAAATATCTCAAGAAAGTGTGCCTTTTCTTTAATTTACTCAAAGAAACAGAATAAGGCAGCAGCTGCCAAGGCTACCTGCCTCTAATTCTCTGGGAGTTCAGGGCTGAATGATGGTTGTTCCCTCGCAAACTCCCAGGACAGAACTCTGTCTGACAAGGATACCAAGCTTCTCCTCTGAACTATAGGGCATAGGATATTTTCTGCCAAAAGAAACTTACAAAAATACTAACCTTGAAAATATTTTCTGGGGTCTTAACTCACTAATGTTCAGCCCATATACATTTAAACAGATTCACTCACAATGACAAGGTTGCTATATCTCACTATAGCAATTTCTTAATAAGGGTACAATGAAGCAACACAACACACAAATCGGTGAAATTACTCCTTCACAACTAAATTTGTTAAGGTTTTACAAACTTCTTTCTCCTGATCAGCTTTAAGTGACTTATATTTTCATGAACAGAACAAATCTAATAGCCCTAGAACAACTTTTAAAAGCTCTTTTGCTTAAGATTAGGATGAGCTGCCATGAGGCTGGGATGGTTTTTCCTAATATCAGACTCTAATAAACTTAGGGCCTCTGATAAACCGGCATGCCATTTAGCAATGTTATTGTTTTGAGAATTCTTGCTCTGTTTTCACAGGACTCAGGGAGCTTCACCAAAGCCATGTTTCAATTTACCATGTGTTAGCTACCAAAATCACATTATACCACTAAGTAAATCAGAAATCAATCCTTAAGATAAAATGACTTCAAAGTAATAAATATAATGTATTATATATAGCTTCATTCTAACAATAAAAAATATTTTAGTTCTTCAATCTTTTTAACTATTTTGTAAACAATAAGTAAAAAATATTTAGTTCTTCAATCTTTTTAACCATTTATAAACAATAAGTCACATATTCCTGCCATGTATATAGTGCCATCAATTGACTAAAAATATTGTCTGCATCATTTCAAACTAAGCAGATTACTATAGGAAAACACCAAACCAAGAAGTCTTGCATCTTGGACTCAGCTCTGCCACTCAGCCTGGGTTCCCAGTTCCTTAGTCAAGGGCTTGCCTTCTTCAAATTTAAAATGATAGCCTATATTACTCTAGAGATCACCTGTAATACCCCATTTAGAATTAAGATTATTTTATTCTCTTTAAAGTTATTGATTCTGAAACTATTTTCTTCTCTTATATTGTGGCACATTTATTTTTTAAATCACAGCTATTTCATCTATATATAGTACTGACTTTTTGTTTTTACTTCAGAAGTTAACTTAAGCTTGGAATTATTCGAGAAACAATTACTAGCCAGGTGTGGTGGTACATGCTTGTAATCCCAGCCCCTGGGAGGCTGAGGCAGGAGGAATGGAAGTTTGAGCCCAGCCTAATCACCTCAGTGACTTAGCATGACCTTGTTTTTAAATAAAAAAATAAAAATAAAAAAGGACTGGGGATGTAGCTGTGTGTGAAGGCCCTGGGTTCAATCCCTAGTATCACAAAAGAAATAAATAAAGAAAAAGAGACAAGGAAATAAAGAAGGGAAGGAGGAAGGGGAAAGAAAGAGAACAAAAGAGGAAAGAAAGAAGGGGAGGGGAGGCAAGGGGAGGACAGAGAGAAGAGGAGGATGAGAAGGAAAAGTTACTGAGGAGCAATTTTGTATATGGCAATCTACTTGATGTTGTAAGAACACAAATAGCAAAAAGACCATTTTATCCTGAGCTGGAAAGCCATGCTTTAAGCCCATGAGGGGTCACAATTCAGTGGTGTCCGGATAAGCCCATGCACCGTGAAATGGTGCAAATGCCATGTGGTAAGCACAAGAGGCAGGATAAGGTAGTGAGTGATACAAGCGTGGCCTCAGTATGCAGAATGAGCTGGGATGGGATGCCAGCACCACCACAGCAGAAGAATGACCTCGGGTGAGCTAGCCAGCCTCTGAGACTCAGTTCCTGCTTTTAAAATGGAGAGAATAATTCCCACTTCACAGAGTTGTTGTGAGGTGGGAAGAGGAGTGGGAGCACGGGCTTCGCAGTCTACACAACACTGCTTACAAACTGAGGCTAGGGAACAACTCTGCCTAACTCTCCTCATGACTTTCACGTTCATATTCCAATTTAAATGAAAGGCCAAACAAAAGGGAAAGTTCTTGGTTTCAACCACTTTCACTGTTATATGCCTTCTTCAATAAACACATGCTTTGGTTTTGTCAAATTATAATTTCTCGACAAACTTCTTTAGTCACTACCACACCATGTCCTAAAGACAGCATAAGTACTGAAATATAGCTTATAAAAATTAGTGGACGGGAACCTATAAAAACAAACATCCTAAATAATATTTAAATTTAAATATTTAAATATTTAAATTTAAAACTTCTGGAGTTCTAATGTAATCAATCTTTTATCATTCTCCCACAGTAAAATAATTACTAGATCTCTTTATACTCTTGGGAACTTAAAGATAAGATCCTAACAAATAAAACCTCTGTGTTATGTTGAATGTTACTGAATAATTAATTGATTCTGAAATAACGTTTAGATACAAATGCCTTGCCTTTTATAGTTTGCAGAACTATATTAGATTCTCTAACTAGCCTATGAAACCTTTCCTTTTACAAAGTGCCAAATTAAAATGCATTTTAAATTTAAAAAGAACAAGCACTACCACTTGCCTTAACTTCTTTGAAAACACCAGTCCATATCAAATTATGAAGAGAATGTGTTCTGGAAATAAGAACAGGTCAAATATATAGATATCAAATCATATTTTCCAGTTAATTTTCATTGTAATTTCAGAAATGTCTCATGGGAAAACAAATTATCCTAATACCACAATCGAATTCTCAAATAAGAATCCCAATATATACTGCAAAGGTCATTTTTTGTCAGTGTGAGGTCCCCATACAGGTAATTTTCCACCACAAGCTGTTAAAAAAAAAAAAAAAGTTAAGCCACATAGACAGATTTTTCACATGATCTTAGAAGATTTATTTAAATGCATAACAGTTTTAAGTATATCAGGCATCTTGAGCCAATATCACTGAAATTTTATAGCCCAGAGAATATGAACAAATTAACAACCACATCTTCTAAATCACCACTGTTCCAGGTATTTACAATAATCTAAAAAGTTGAAAATAACTAAAAGGAAACAATAAATCTGAACTTTAAAAAGGTAAATACTGGGCCGGTGAGATGGCTCAGCGACATAAGCGCCTGCCTGGCAAGTGCAAGGTCCTGAGCTCGACTCCCGGTACTCACATACGAAAAAAGGGCAGGAGATATCGCTCAGCGGCACGGGCGTCTGCTGGCGCGCAAGGTCCTGAGGTCGACCCCCGGTACCCACAAAAAAAAAAAAACGGTAAATCCTGTGCTGCACCAGGGCAGCTCTCTAGACTAATGGCCAGAATCTGTAGGCCCTGGTTTCAGAGAACCCACTGAAAAGTCAGTCAAGCTATTTAACTTTGAGCCTGTATCTTCATCTGAAAAATGGAAATAATGATATTCTACTATCTACCTCACAGCACAGTTACAAAGATCAGATAAGATAATGTCAATGAAATCACAACGCAAACTCTAAGATGCAATAAACAGTGCAAGATATTATTACTACTCTACGATGTTAGTGACAGCCTTACAATAATGATCTCAGGACTTAATGACTAACAAGATCAGAGCAAAAATGTCTTAGCTCTTCGAGCCTTTATTTGGAGACTATGCCAAAGATGCAGGAGGGCACTCAAAGAAAATTTAATTTTCATTTAATTCTGGGAAGCTTGGGCAGAGTAGACTGACATTGTGAGGTAAAGATGAAGGGTAAGTTCCTACATTTACTACAAGGCATAGAAAAGCAAACAGAGTACAGAATGTATTAATTATGCAAATGTGAAACTGCTTTAAGTAAATATGTCCCTGTCTTGGCCAGTGTGGCATCACTGAAGAAGGATGCCTTCATGTAGCCAGCTTCTGAAAGAGAGAGTTAACACTACAGCTGCTTTTCAGAGAGAAAATGTTTCTTCTCTCCGACTCTGATGATGTTCAATACAACAAAAGACAAATGTATTTTATGACCATAAAACTAGAATTTCTACCACCAAAATTTAAAATAGTCTAAAAGGGGGAGATAAAATGTAAAATACCTTCTTTGATTTGATTTATACATAAATTCAGTCCTAATTGTAACAGTGTACATAGGTTGGGATGATCCATAACATATCCCAACTTTAGTGATGAGGAAGAAGGAATAGGATAATAGCAGTTTTGGTCACTAGAGCTCCTCTGTTCAGGCAGCACTGCCAGGGCTTAAAATCAAATTTGTAGGTTGGGTGGAGGCACATGCCTATAACCCGGGCTACTCAGGAGGCTCAGGCAGGAGGGCCCTAAGTTTGAGGCCTATGTGGGCAACTTAGCAAGATCCTGTCTCAAAATTTTAAAAAAGGGCCGGTGAGATAGTTCAGCGGCATAAGCGCCTGCCTGGCAAGCGCGAGGTCCTGACTCCCGGTACCCACATTAAAAAAAAAAAAAATTTAAAAAAGAGCTGAGCCTGTAGCTCAGTGGTACAACACTTGCCTAACAGGTTCAATTCCCAGTAGTGCCAAAAACAAACAAACAAAAACCCATCCATCTCTCTCTCTCTCTCTTTCTCTTTCTCTCTCTCTCTCTCTATGTATATATTACCACTGGCTTTGCTTCATTCAGGCAAGGATTCATTTTTGGGCCTCTAATTTTGACTTTCATCCATTCTTGTGGACTCTGAGCAATTCAACAAAAATTCATCAGAGACCTACTATACATGGATAGGAAGATCAGTAAGATTCATATCTCACCACTTAAAATAGTCACAGTCTTTGCTTTAAGAATGAAGGTCACTAAAGACATTCCCCAGAGATGTTCTTGCTAATACTCTAACCCCCATAGGCTGATCTTCTCACCTACCTCTAGTTATCCTATCTCCATATACTATTTTGCTTTAGGGAACCTCCTGGAACTTAGTTTTTCATGTCCATGGATCCATAGCCTCTTCCAGATCCCTCATGCTGAGCTACACATCTTCTATAACCCATGCAGCCACATAATATTTACAGAGTCCCTACTGTGTGGCAGGCACTTTTATAAACATAAGAGGTACGGCAATGAATAAAAAATGTTCTTATTTTTACCCAATTCCTTATGCTGAGCTAGACTCTGATCTTATCCCTATTAGCCAGCCGAATTCTGCATATTCATTCAATAGTACTAACTGAGCTCTTACCAAGTTCTAGGTCAGTGACAGCGAACCTTTTAGAGCTTCAGTGATACAAACAGCCTGCTGCAGCACACGTGCCAAAGGTTTGCCACCACTGTTATAGATGCTGGGATACAGCAATAAACAAAGTTCCTGATCTAATGGAACTTCCCTAAACTTAGTGTGACACTGACAGATTCTGACCAAAGTGTAGGGTTCTCAAACCCCAAAATGTAAACAAGATAGTACATTTGAAGTAGGTGAAAGTATTAAAATTTTTCTTCATATCCAATATATCTTATCTTTGTAAATTTCTAATCTATTTGTATCTTACTATAAACATATTAATAGCTCAGTATACATAAAGTGTAAGTAAATAACATACATAATGAGAACAAATGCTCAAATTCTTTTACTGAAGGGAATAGCATTTTAAAAATCAGGAGACTAATGGCTTAAATGATCATACATTTAGGGTGAGGTATTTGACCCAGATAGGGTTAGCCTGAGTACTCTACTCAATCCGTTTTCAGATTAAGCATTTTGAGAAGGTGTCTAGCCATTTCATTATACAACTAAAATGCAAAGTTCAAGACCATTTCAATTTCCCCTCTTATCATCTTCTATTGCCCTATACTGACCAGCCCTATATCCGTGAATATTATGGCACCTTTACTTTCTATTTTTCATTTGATGATTGTGTGTCGTTATTGTACTAGAAATATCTTGAGACCAGAGATATTGTCTTTCTATTCTGCAAGCCACAAAATTCTTAGTCCATCTTTACATATTATCAGTACTCAATAAATATATTTTGCATAAAATAAAGATAACTCAGTGTATGGAACCTAGAATTACCAAATAGATACAGTAGAGGGAAATTATTTGCTTTACCCAAAATTGTTCCTCTTCACAAAATAATTAACACATGTTCATTTACACAGCTCCCCTATATGTATGTACAAATCACTGATTAACACAGAAAGTTGGGAATAGTAAAGCTTCAATCAGTAAAAGCAGTAGCCACTGATTGAAGATTAACTAGAAATATGAAGCATCATGAAAATATAATGTCAATAAAAATGTATAGTTCCATTTTGAATAAGTGAAAACTTTTTAAGAAAAAATCTACTTAATGAAGGAAAGTGTGGATCATCTTGATTCCTGAGATCTGCATATTATACTTAAAAGCCAGCTAGCTGTATTTGAAATATATATCAGAAATGACATGTAAGATCGCATTTAAAAAAATTAAAGAAAAGGAAAATACTAACAACTGATTCATGATCACAGTTCTTTATGTAATAAATTCATCACTGTGTGAGACCAGGTCCTCACTCTTATAATTCAGTGCTCAAGGGTGATCCCATTCCTCACAAGCTTGCAAACTACAGAAAATTTGTAGATCTGCATTAGTTATGCAGAGATTATATGTAAGAAATCATTAACGTGAAAAGAAAAAAAAAACCCAGGTCTCTCAATAAATCTGAACATGTCGTCTGGGTCTAAGCTTATACAGCCTCAAATGAGATGAAAATGCATATTCACATATGAAACTTGTAAGGAAATTCATTATTACCATGAGGACTGGTAAATAACGAGATCCAAATGACTTCTTCCATCATAACAAACAGCCCCAAGACACAGAATGGAAGAAAAATATACAAATTATTAACCTGTATCTCTGCTCCTCTTTGCTACTTTAATGTAAATATTAGGATCATTATCCATGCTGTGAACTTACCAAGAAATATTTTCCCAGATCAACTTCTTCTTTATGATTTGACTTATGAAAGTACTTGTTTGTTATTGAAGCACCCAGGATTGGCAACGGGAACACTGAGCACAGTATTTTAGAAACAAAGTTTTAATCTGCACTGGGCTGATATTCAGAAGTGACTAGCCAAAAGAGGGCTGCAAACAAGGCTGGATGAAAATATATAAAGTCTGAGGTGT
Source organism: Erethizon dorsatum (assembly GCA_028451465.1). Taxonomy (NCBI): domain Eukaryota; kingdom Metazoa; phylum Chordata; class Mammalia; order Rodentia; family Erethizontidae; genus Erethizon; species Erethizon dorsatum. The sequence goes on from CM051831.1 coordinate 74,101,683, forward strand.
AATAAACACAAAAGTCATGATTAAAAGACCAGACCCTGATCACTATGCGTAAATGAAAAGAAGTACCAAACTCACAAATGCTGTTCAGACCATGGCTTCCTAAATCAAGAGACTACTAATAAGGACAGGCTGAAAACACCCTAGAAAATTTAAAAACTGCTTGACAGAAGCACTAAGCATAATTTATCATCCCTCATAGATAAAACAAAAAACACATTTTCACCTCTTCAGAATCCCATGATACTACTTGTACTGGATGTCTTACTAATAACATATTCCTAATGAATACAATTTAAGTAAAAGTTAGTATTAACTACAGTAGTGTATAACATTTGTACTGGCACAGTGTTTGGACCCCTTTACATGTAGTTCAAACTTACTATTCTATTAAGTATGCTTTTAACATTATTTAGTATACGCAAAATCCTCCTTTAGATGTTATATAGTCCAATACGTCCCTTTGGTTTGATCATGTCATTACAGACTGTTATATTAACAGCAGTAAAAAAAAAAAGGAAGTCAAAAACACTTGAGTGAAATATAACTTTAATATAAACTGAAAGCTTTATCAAGAAAGGTCAGTGGCCTTATAAATACATTAAAATCCAAAAACATGCACTAATGTTTAAATAAAAGCAAACTTAGAGCTATAAGCATGATTTTTAAAAACTGACTCAACCAAACTAGCTTTACAACCCTGTTTTGTTTTGGCAGTACCGAACACTGAACCTGGGGTGCTGTTACCACTGAGCAACACGCCAGACTTTTTTTTTTTCCTGAGAGAGGGTCTCACTAAGTTGCCCAGGCTGGCCTTGAACTTGCAAGTCTACTTCTCACATAGCTGGCATTACAGGCATCCATCACCACAGCCAGCTACTTTTACAACCTTAATGGCAATTAGGGCAAACACAATGCCTCAGTCAAAAACTCCCCCATATTTCAATGTCCAGCTCCTATGCTCCAAATGGCCAGTTTTTCACTGTTCACTCACTACTATTTTATACAATATCTATTAGAACAATTAGCCCAGGTTAATGTATATGATAGTATTTATATCTACTAGCTTTTCTAGCCACTAGAATGTTTGCTTTGAGGATAAGGGTTATTCCATATTCATCTTTATGTCCCAAAGTCTAGGTCAAGCACCAACATCCTGCAGGCATTCAATCTATGAATGATGAATTAAATTGATAATAGTTTTTACCTGTATGTCAATCCTACCAAAAATAAGTAGACCTACAGAGAGTATGAGAGAAGGTCCTTATGCACAATTGCCTCAAAACAAAAGGCCCTTCCATCAAGTTTACAGTTAGTATCTCTGACTTTGGCTTTCTTTTATATTTGACCTCACAATCTTTATGATGCCTTTTCAGGCTCAAGCATCTGGCGCCCCTCTGCTCATGCTCCAGCCACCTCTGGTGGAGCCTATGTGCCACTCCAACATGAGCCAGCCAGCCAGATGATGTGGTACCCTAAGGTCCTCAAGACTGAGTGCTGTACTAAAGCAAGGGAGGAGTTGTAACTGGTACCTCAAAATAGAACTTTAAAAGTTAGATTTTCTCCCTTTAGAGACACATGGCTTCTGCAAACTTCTGCAGGCCTAGGGCATAAACAGCTATCCCTACCCCTCCTCAGCCTGGAGAAGTAGACAGAACACTCAGATGCTGGCACCAGGAGGTCAAGCCCAATTTCATTTCCTCAGGCAAGTGAGGCAGAGGTCTGGGTCCAGGAAGGGATGAAACAAGCCTGAACAAGTCCATTGTCTCACCGCACTCCCCACCTCCACTGTTCCTTTCTACAAAAGACCCTAACACACCTGCACGCAGTAAGACAGTGAAGCAAATGGGTCCCTCCATCTCCTTGGAGCTAGCTTTGAATAAATCCTTTTTTTCTTTTTACCAAAATTAAAAAATAAAAATAAACTGATAATGTTTTTCGCTTCTTGAATCTCACTAGCATTTAATCAAATTATTTAATCTGGAAAATACTGTTGTTCAAACTCAAGAAAACAAGATGAAAGAAAGCTGTCAGGTGCCCATAAAACTTAGGCTAATTCAAGTTAACAACCTACTTGAATGAGAACAGCATAAAAGTGGTCTACTATAAGGAAATGAAACAAAACAAATGTAAATCTAGCACCTTTTTTAAAGAATTATTTGGCTATAACAACACAAAAAGAGCAATCTTATAACAAGATCACGATCCACAAATACTACTTTGCTAAAATACTCTATACATTCCATGGATCAGGAGGGGGAAAAGCCACTTAAGGAGAAAAAAAAAAACAAAACTTTTAATCTTTTGTATCTGAATTAGGCTCTAACTTTGCTGAATTTGCAAAGATAAAAAATTAATTTCAGATGAAAAAGGCTCTTAGTATCAAAAAGCAACTTGTTACTTTGTATTTTCTAATTGATTTGCTGCATCTATACAAGTGTATGATTTATAAAATCTATTGTACTTACCACAATGAAAGATTTTTAAGTAAAATAAATTGAACATATATATCCTTAAACTAGTCTCAGAAATGATGAATTAGGACTTTTGACTGACCCCCATATCTAATTCATGTTTGATCATCAGATACTGTGAAGGCCACAAAGTCAATCTATTTATTAATTTTTCCACTAGTACTGAATTTCCTTTCCAAGTAAATCTTAGACAACTATTTTAAAACACTATTCATGTTATATTGCTAAAGTTCTCTAGTAAAATATATTCACTATAAAAGTTATAGATTATTTAGCTAGGAAAACTCAACTCCTCATGAAAGAACAAAGGACTTCTACCGATGTATCAAGGAATTAGTAAATACTAAACTAACAATTGATATTGACATTTCCATACAAGATATACCAAAAATAAAGTTGAGTGAACATAAATTTGCAAATGAACTATGGGGCTTGTTTAGTATTTCATAGTGACCTCACAAATGAAAATTGATAGCAGGCCCTGGGTCAGACTTTCACATGTAAATCCCTTAAAAGTGGTAAGAACAGAGTCAAAGTAAAGATTTCTCTTTCAGGAAAAAGAAAAACGGAGAGGAAGTCTTGGCTAAGAGTTGCCCTAACCTTTCATTTTTAACTTCTTGATGTATGGCCCTACTGGCAAGTAAATACAGAAAAAGCATCAGGAGACCATGGCAACGCAGACAGCCAGACTGGCAAGATCACTTACTAAATGTGTGACCTCCGACAGTGATTTAACCTGAGACTCCATTTCCTCGTCACATTCAACTTTCCCTTAAGTATGAATGAAACTGTATGGCCATCCTGTCACCTCAAAAGCATTAGATAGGGATGCGATAAGGAATTTAGTTCAATTTATTTCAGTAAACAACAGGTGTCTTCACACAGCCCTACCAAAGACTTTGTCATAATACCTTCCTAATTGACACATGTTGGAAATTTATAAGTCTCAGACTCATTTATCAAAAATTTTATTATATGGGTAATGTTAAATACTAAAAGGACTCAGAAACTACAAATATTTAAAGTCAAATAACAGTTACAAATCCATATCCCCATCCTAAAATATTTATAGGCAGTATCACAGATACACACTACTGAATACAACAGGCTGAGAGGGAGGAGGGTAGGGAGAGAGTTTAGGAACAAACGGAAAGAGTGGGGAAAGGGAGAGATGTCTTTGAGGGGAAAAGGGAAGGAAGAAAGAAAATAAAGTTTCAGCAACTTAAAAGATAATCAGAGTTTGACAGATGGATTTAAGATTTATTTTAGCACTTTGTTCTATGCTCCATCCATTCCCTTTCCAGTCAGTCAGAACTCTATACTTGGGTAAGTTTTGAGTGGTGCACCAAAAGCTGCAAAACAACTCAGCATTTCTTTTTTTTTTTTCATGTGGGTACCGGGAGTCGACCTCAGGACCTCGTGCTTGCCAGCAGGTGCTTGTGCCGCTGAGCGATATCACCGGCCCTTTTTTTTTCGTATGTGGGTACTGGGAGTCGAACTCAGGACCTCATGCTTGCCAGGCAGGAGCTTATGCTGCTGAGCTATCTCACCGGCCCCAGCATTTCTTAATATTAAATTGCTAGTAAGACTCCCCTTGAATTAGCCAACCTCTGGCATTCTTATACCAAGGAACGTAATCATCTCAATAAATAATGGAAGTTGCATCAATATACGATTCTTTAGCATTAACAATTTAATTATATATCAAATGAAGACTGATTAAAGTCTTAACCATAATGGCAATCAAATACAGCTATTGTTTTGCTGCTACAGTGGCATATATACTCTTCCCCATGACATTCTTTTCATTTTCCTATGGTGATTTTAAAGCAAATTCAAAGTAAAAGGCAAGATCTTAACATTTTCTAATTAATTGTTGAAAAAAGGAATATAAAGTAATACAAACTGAAAACATTCTCATCTGAGAATAAATTAAATTTGCAGAAAACACTTCCTGATTTTATTTTTCTGATAGATGGAAAGAAATGCACACAAGTGGCGATATAATAAAGGAAATATAACCCTCTCATGAAGCCTCTAATAACAAGTTATAATGAAGAGTGGCCTGAATTTTGCCCAACATCATATAAGAAACATTCAGCATAGCATAGATTTCAAATGTTATATGGATTTGTGGATATGACTAGAAGCTATAAGGAATCCCAGTGTCAAAATGGACCGTCTGAGGCTCATTTAAATGCGCATGCCAGCTTCTGTGTGTGTGTGTGTGTGTGTGTGTGTGTGTGTGTTTACGCTTTCCTTATCCAGGAGGCTTTCATTCTGCTCAATATAGTGGGCACAAATGATGTTAACTACTTTTTTTGTTTACCCGACTTTATAATTTAAGTCTTAAACTCACATTTGGAGCCACTGAGTTTCAACAGACACAGTTGATGGAATTATTTATGTTTTTAAAATTCTTCTGGGATTTGCCAGCTTTCAATGAATTCAAAATGTACAGATGATCAATGATCAAAATTAGCAAAAAGATTTTCATCAGGTTAAACGGGTGGAAGACCAGATACATTTCACTCTGCGGACCAAGGAAGATAATATAATAGCATTGCAATCCCATCTTTAAAATCCTTAGGGATGTGTGAGCATCAGTCACACGCATCTTGACGGAAGGACGTTTGAGAACTGATGTTCTAAGGCATCCCAATATGTATCACAGTCACCAGAGAAAACACTTAGTGCTGTCAGCTAACCACCTTGAAACATGGAAAGAGCTGTTTCCTGCCCTGTGCTGTGCTTTTTTAAAGAGATGGGAAAGCCACCCTCCTCACCTGAAGGAGCAACTGTACTTTCACATGGTATGCTTCCACTCTGCTCTCCTCCTGGTTCTTGTGTCCTTCTCTAACTACTCATCCAGAACCTCACATCAGGCAAAAAAAACACACCAGTGTCTCATGATACCAAAGTTGAGAATCACTTGAGATGAAAGAAAAATTAAAAGGTAGAGCTTGGACAAATTTCAGACAGTGGGGGCTGGGTGAATCTGAGTTATTAACTATAAAACCAGATAGTATATACTGAGTGTGACTATGGATAAGAGTCATCACTTACATTATTATCTTATGTTAATTCTCACATTACTGCACAGTAAATATTAATACGTCCACTTTACACACACAATAATGGAAGTTTAAGAGCCATGAAGTGACAGGCTCAATGTCCCTGAGCTAGCAGACAACAGAGGCAGAAGTAGAACCTAGCACTCTTTGACTACAAAGCCTCTGCTTCCTATTCCACACCTGCTATTATGGGAATATCTACAGAAGGTGCTGATGACCCTCTCCATATTGTAACTGTGCTGGCTGAAATACAGTCACAGAACAGTGAAGCTGGAAGAGACCTCAGCAGTCAATGACTCCCATTCAATCTTTAGCCATCCTTCCATTATACTAGAGTTTCTCCAAGTATGTCACAGGACCTCCAAACTCCTACCTGTTTCACTAGCTAAAATCTAAATTCCTGGACCCTACTCCAGAAACACTGAATTAGAATATCTAGGGATGGGGCCTAGTGACCTCCAATTTTAGCTAGCACTCTAGGTAGGTGTTTTTCAAACTGTAAGTCATAAACTCAATTTAGTAGATGACAGTACTTTTTGTTATAAAAAAATGGCTTGGAACAGGTTCAATTTATGAAGATTACATAGGAGTAGAAAATATTGGAGGGCACTATGCTCTATGCTGTTTCAGGAAACTTGTTTCAGTTCTTTTACGTGGGTTGGGATATAAAAGGTATTTCTTACCATACGTCTCAGTCAAATACACTGCAACTATTTTTATTTTCATTTGTCCTTTTAAATAAGTTACTTTTAAAACTTAATTATTCCTTTTGCAAAACACAACTTTGCATGTTTAGGATCTCATTTATTCCATTCCAAAAGTTTCTGTTGTACTCCCTAAACTTTTCACCCGAGGACCATGCTTAACTATTGGTTTAATTATTAGATAATTGGTTTAATTATCTAATATTTTATAGTATTTTAAGTTTTTCTAAGATTTCAGAAATCCAACTTATTATTTTTACTTTGTTTTTTAAAACAACCTCCTCACTATGTGATGCTATTTTTCACTAACATCCTTGAACTGACTCACATAATTTAACTTTATATTCTGGTAGGTATGTCAATGCTTCATGGTATTTAATCCTTTAAGTCTTTCATTCCCTCATTCTCTCCTCTTCTATTAACATACTTTTAGGTAGAATTCTTTACTGGCTTGCTTTCTCTGGCATTCCCTTGTATAACTGGCACTTAATTCTGACCATATCTTTTTCTTTGAAAAAAAAAAAAATGAAAACGATTCCCATTAAGACACGAGGATTTTCTGGCTATATGTCTACAATGTTAGAATGATGTACAGGGTACAGGTATTTCAAGAAACTGTAATTGTCTTCTACAGGATAATGTGATGACTTATGAATACTGAGTAAGCTGTACAGAAAACTTTCCTCAGGTGTGACTTAAAATACAGAAATATCTGCCGTTCGATATAGTATGTGATGACTGCCCTTGAGGTGATACAAATGAACTGACTGAATAATGGTCACAAAATCTTTACGCCGGAAGAAGCTCCAGTCAGTCTTAGCCTTGGTCCTTACTGCCTCTTGTGCAGTGTTTCTTCAAGTGTAGCCTTAGGACCCCCATCTGACTGATGTAGGGCATGTGTTAAAAATGACGCAGTGAAATCATACATTTTTTGCTAATGTTTGATTTGTTTTCATTTCATAGCGAGAGAAAACAAGCTCACTAAAAATAGAGAAGAGGTACTACTCAGCCCTATTTTAAAAGGTGCCCTTGCTGGAGAAATATTAAAAGTGAGGTGGACTTCAAGCTACAAGTTCAAACAGTGTCTTTGTCTTAAATCAAGCACCTGCTTAAGTTTATATCTTAAATTTTAGGTATGCTGCGTGGTGATGATGCAGTAAGTGCCTAAATTAATTTGAATATCACAACTATAAACACTGTCTGCACTTTCGTGAGACACTAATAATAATCTCAGGGATTTCCTGAAAGAACAGGCACATCTGCAATGAGACCATTTTCAAAAAGTTTTTTTAATAGGGTTGAGCTGTGAAACAATTATTACTATAATAGAGGTACTATAAGATTTCTAATACAAAAATAACTGATGTTCAGGGCAAGAGCTAAATAATGGCCCTTATTTTTATCCATACAGTTTGTGAAACATAGGAAAAGATACTTCAAATATGCTAGTGAATGACTACTAATTAAAAATTGTAGGGCCGGTGAGATGGTTCAGCAGCATAAGCACCTGCCTAGCAAGGGCGAGGTCCTGAGTTCGACTCCTGGTACCCACATACGAAAAAAGGGCCAGTAATATCGCTCAGCGGCACGGGTGCCTGCTGGTGCGCGAGGTCCTGAGTTCGACCTCCGGTACCCACAAAAAAAAAAAAAAAAAATTGTAATTTCACTAAAAAATACAGCTTTATTATAATTTAGCTACTAAAAGGAGCATTACTTTCAAGCCTGTTGTACTTTGTATATTACAGAGAAAGCTATCTCACAAACTCTTAAATCTGATACTTTTTAAAACTGCATACAGAGAGCAAGATAGATACTTTAAGTCTACAGATTGCAAATTTTTCAAAATATCTAAGTCTCTAACAGAAAGTTCCTCCTAAAACTACTCTAGTACCTCCTAAGATATAACACTAGGAAACTATAGATGAGCCACCTTTTCCATAGCTAGCATTAAATATGAAATGCAAATTAAATCCTCAGTTTCAGAATAGAGACATGCAGAATAATAAAATGGGAAGTTCAGAAATGCTTGATGATGAAGAAGCAAAAACTTTAAATTCTTATTTTGATAAGTAAGCTTCATATCTAGTAAATACATTTGAGACAAAAATAACTGCTACTTCATTGGCAAGGTGACTTTTAAAGATCACTATGCCAAGTTTTCCAATCTCAAAACTACTTCACTGACCTCAAAGACCAATACTGTTTTTGAAAATACTGTTTTAATGAGGTAGTTATTTCATATCTCGAAGAACTGCATGCAAGAGCTTGCTGGAATGCTTTTATTCTGATACTGATTCCCATATTAACTTCTAAATTGATCAAATTATATTTCCATAGGGAAAGAAATAACATTAAAAGTTTGAATAAAATAACATGCCTTACATATATAAATGTGGTGTTCTTTAGTAATCAGGAATGCATTTTGCATACTATTGCCATATGTTCAAAAATGAAAAACTTTTCTTCCAAACAAGTGTAAAAAAATCAAAGGCATTAAAATCTACATATTTTGGTGTGCACTAAATTCATCCTATAGAACAATCTCATCCCAACACTCGTGCTTGGCTTGTTAACTATGTGACATATGAGATCTCTAATTGAATCAACTATCTAATTACGGGCAGTAATTTAATATATACATTCCACAAAAAAATGTTGGACACAGAACTTATACAGATTATCTGAAGTCCCCACTAGTATCAAAGTATATTTTAGCAGGATGGAGACTACCGCAAAGGCCTGGTATTTGAATTCCTCTTAATACCAAGACATTTTATTCATGTACACAATATCCTATCAAACCAGGAAACAAAATACATACAGTCCCTGAATTTTATTCCATGGAAAACTGAATACAAGGTCATTTTCATTCACAAAACACAATTTCTAAATTCACTATGATAATGTCACAAAGCACCACTGATTTATATAATTTAGTACAAATAATTTTTTTAATGTATCAGCAACCCAGAGTACCTGAAGAGTTTCTTCACAATGGAGAGACAAACTTGAAAGTTTGTCTGTCCCATGTGTATTTTGTATACTTTTTCATTTGGAGGCATACACAGTATTTGAAAAAGGCACTTAACAGATCTCAAAGTTGCTATTTGTTTAATATGTTCCTAATTTCTCCATATACATAAATTTTGAAGGAAATTATGATCAATTTTGGATCAAGAGCACTAAGTACCAAATTTACTACTGTCCAATCCAATCTTCCCCAACTCAAAAGTAACTGTTAAAAACACCAGATTAGGGGCCAGTGAGATGGCTCAGTGGCATAAGTGCCTGTCTGGCAAGTGCAAGGGCCTGAGTTCGACTCCCGGAACCCACATACGAAAAAAGGGCCGGTGATATCGCTCAGTGGCACAGGCACCTGCTGGCGCTCGAGGTCCTGAGGTCGACCCCCGGTACCCACAAAAAAAAAAAAAAAAACACCAGATTAGTCAAGAAGAGAACCTAAGAAAGAGTAAGCAAATGTCAGTCACTACAACTAGGCCCTTTGCATAATACTTCATCATTGGGTTTTAATAGTATTTATTGTCCAACAAATTCACTAGGGCTTCAATTCCGTATAAAACTTCATTATCAATTAAAATGTCTCTTTAAAAATAAGTTTTCAAATGATGCTTGCAGATAAATAGGGAATGAACATTTAAATGATCTTAAAATAATAGTAACCTCCAGTTGAACTCTAAACACCAAGAACTTTCAATTGTCTCCTGCTGTAAGAAACTCAGTGAGATAAGCTTTCTGAGGTATTGTAACCCCAATTAAGCATCCTCCTATGTGAACAATAAGGACTCTTATGTCATTACCAATAGCCATGGAGCTTTCCTGTATGAAGAGTTTGCATACTTACCCAGGAAGGTAAATGGAAAGTACACAGGGAGGAAGATGAACTGCAGCAAAGCCTTTGTCATATGATAGTGACCTATAAAGTATCAAATAAAGGTACATCAGTATGGTAAGGCTTTAGGATAGCAGAGTCCCAAGTTCTGTAACATCTATGAAGAAAGGATACCAAAATTCAGGAGTCCAGCTCCCCACCAATCCCTCCCCTGTTCTCCTTACCCCAAGCAAGAGCCCAGCCTTAGGAGCAGAAAAGGAAAGCGACTGCCCCTACTCAAAGGGCAGAGGATGAGGGGCAGCCTGACTGACATTCCAGGGTATCTCCAGCACCCTTACTTCCTATTCCCTGTCTGTATGAGGCAGAAAGTTGATCTATTCTGCAAACGCAAAATCCACACCGCGCTCATTCATCAACTTGCGTAAGTGATCACCCCCCCTGGACGGATACACCAGTAACCAAATCATAGCGATCCATAGGGAGCCCCAGCCTTGCCTCGCCCAGGAACCCGCAGGAGGTGCCCCCAGGGAGGCAGCGAGTCCAGGTGTTGCAGCCCTCAGCCCTGCAGACCCGGGCGGCCGCAGCCATCTCCCAAAAGCCTGGCCCGGGTCACAACCCCGAGATTGGAGATAGGAACCGACCGGGGAAAACATTCGCCAGAGCCCACGGCTACAAGCGCAGGGCCACCAGGTCTGCGAGGTCGGGGTGGGGGGAGCAAAGAAACCGGGAGGAAGGAAGGGAGCGAGGGATCCCACCCTGGCTTTGTTGCTGGTCACCATCAACTTTGCATCTTAGTACAAAATGTCGATCTTAAGGGCTGACAAGACAGAGGCAGAGGGAGAAAGAGAAAGGCAATAGAGTCCATCTTGCTTTGGGGAAGAGGAGGTAGAGAAAGAATGAAGTGCAAATCCCACACTCTGGGCGTAAAAGTCAGCTAAACACCTTTCTACAACGGAGAAGCAACGAGTGGGGTGTCCCCGTGCCGGTGCCCGCCCGAACTGGCGGCGGTCTGGGCAGAAAACGCCTTCCTCTCCTCCTCTTCCTCCCCCTTCCCCTCCTCCTTCTCCCGTTCCTCCTCCTCCCGTTCCTTCTCCTCCTCCTCCACTCCTCCCGCGGGCCCCGGCGAAGATCCCGCCGCCACTGCCTCAACCTCCGCTGCCCCCCAAGGGAGGCACCACCGCCGCCGCCCGGCCGGGCGCTGCCATTCCGGGCTCGGACCGTGAGGCGCGCCGCGCGTGGGGCCGGGCGCGGGTGGCCGCGCGGGGACGTCCGCGCCGGGGACCCCTGCGCCCCCTGGCCGCCGGCTGGCTACGAAAGTCGCGCGAGCAGAGGTGGCGGCGGCGCGCAGAGGAGGGGGCGCGCGTGGGGGCGCCACACCGCGAGTGGGCAGCCCCTGGGGATGGCGAAAAGCGCCCCTCTCCGCGCGGGGAAAGTACCCTGGTCCCCGTCCGCCAACCCCGGGAACGGCAGCCCGGCGTCCGCGGCGGGGAGATGAGAACTGGACGTGTCATTAGCAGGACAGGCAATGGTTTCAAAGCCCCAGGCCAATGACCATTAGCCGAGGCAGAGCTCGCTCCGTCCCCATCCCCCACAACCTCCACCCACCTCCCTCTCGTCCCCCCCACCTCCACCCCACCTCGCGAAACTTTTCAACAAGATCCACCTGGACTAATTTGTCCTCCGACAGTTAAAATATTGACTAGACCCTACACACTGGGAAAGAAGGGGACTGCACGCTTTATTTTTCTTTCTACAGAAAGGAAAGCAAAAAATAGCTTCTCTCTGTCTCTCCCTCCCCCCCCCCTTGTCGTACATGTTGTGTCTTAGCTTTTTGCATCGTTTCGTTTTACCTTCCTCATTTAGCAGAAATGATCGCGGATATTTCACACATAAACGTGTTCCAGATTCTTGGATTCAGGGATCCTTGTAAATTACAGGACTCGAGTTCGGGCTCAGTTAAGTTTCATCCAATAGTCCCCAAAATAATTTAAAAAAAAAAAATAACATTTCTGAGGGTGAGTGAGCGAGACTAGGTGGAGGAGGAAAAGAAACCTCGAGTCTTGATTTCTGTAATTTACTAGAGACCCGGATCGCAGCAAATAACAGTGTAAGAGGAGTGGGGCTTCAGAGGGCTGGGAGCTCTTTCTAGAGGGATCGACCCTATCCCCGGATAAAAGATCTGCAAGTTTTCTGTCATCGCGACCAAGCAATGCCATAACTTACCTTCAGCAATGAGACTTTAAACATCCAGGGCCTTCCTCCTCCCTCCACCGCCACCCCAGCCTCGCTCTCTCCACCTTAAACTTATTGACACAACATAATCCCACATTCAAGCAAAATCCTGACACAGCCTCCCTCCTCCTCTCCCCCCTCCTCTCTTCCCTCCCGTTCTCTCTCTCTCTCTCTCTTTCTCTCTCTCTCTCTCTCTCTTTCTCTCTCTCTCTCTCCTCCCTCCCCCTTCCCTCCCTCCCCTCTCTCCCCTTCTCTCTCGCCCTCTTCCCCCTCTCTCCAGTTCTTCCTCCAGGCTACTCTGGCACTAAAACAGCACTTTCTCTACTCGCCGCGCATTTGGTTAGGGTGGGGGTGAGAGGGCACCGATCCGCGGGGCCGGAACACCCAAATCCCAACTCTCCAGATGAACGAGCCGCTGGGCTGCTGTTCGCGGTCACCGCGGCGCCCGAAGCGTTCCACGAGCCCGCGGAGGGCTGCTCCGCGTACCTTCCTCCGCTGCCCCTGCGCCCCAGGCCCCACCTCCCCGGCAGCCGAGCCCAGGCTGGGCTCCACGTACTTTCGCCGAGATGAAGTTTGGGGCTCCCCGGGCGGCCACGAGCCGCCGCCGGCGGGAGGGCTGTTGTTGTTTTTCCTCGGGCGGCTCAGCCCGCGCCCCGGCCCCGCGCCCCCTCGGGCGGCGCTGCCCGGGCGCCGAGAGGTGCTGCTTGCAAACGCAGCCTGGCACCGGCTGGCCTACTCCTCCCCAGCCCGGCCCCCAGCCTCGCGCTCGCGGGGCACTGGCTCCGCGCCCCCCGCCCCCGGGCCCGCCGCGCGGCCGCGACCCTCGCCCCGACCTCTCGCTCGGACCCAAAGTTTTGGCGGCGGGGAAAGTGCCCCGGCGCGGGCGGGCCGGCGGCGGCGGCTGAGGACGCGCGGGGTTCCCTCCGTCTTCCTCAAGTCCACCCTACCGGCTGCCGCCGCTGCTCCTGCCGCGGAGTCCTTGGGGCTGCAGCGCGGCTGCTCGCAAGTGAGTAGGAAAACAGAAAGTGCGAGGAGAGCGCCCGCGGAGGTCTGCGGATGGGGGGCGCCTACCTCGCGGGCTCGCCGGGCGTGAGGGCGTGTGTGTGGCTCGCCCTCGGCGGCCAGTCAGGGTTTCTCTATGGGAAAGTGGAGAGGAGCTCGCGGAGCCGCTCTGCCTCCGCTTCACTGTACACTGCTCCACATACAGTACATGCAACCCGGAGAGACTGAAAACACTCATTTTATATAAGGCAGCCTGCCATTGGCCCTCGCCGTGACGGGCAGGCCGCGCAGCCAAACAGGAGGCCCGTTACACCCAAACACACGCACACATACACACATTTTACAGAGACACACAAAGATCATCACATTTTGTATTTTTTCATGTTCGGGACCTGTAGACTGTAGGAGAGCACAGGTAGAGAGGCCCAACAGAGTGGGGAAAAGGGGGGAAACCCTGTCTGCGCCAAGTTGCCAGGCTTGGATCCGGTGTCCTTTTGACTTGGGAGGGTTATGGTAATAAACTACAACTCCACTGGATATGGAAGTAAGGGGGTTTTTTGATCGCTGCCTTGTGGTGCCCTATGAAAGAGGCGTGCACTGTATTATGATTTTACAGACTGGCCTGGCTAACAAGTGGCAAAGAAAGGCTTTTATCAGCTTGGATTTCTTTTGTCAATGGGTTAGCTATCACATAGGCCAAAGTAGTGCATGATAAGTTTATTAGGACTATAATGAATTGAGATTGTTAATCCCCTATTCGTAGGTAAATCCAGAAAATCAATACAACAGACAGAAACAGAGATAAACACTTCGCTAAAATAGCCAGTCTACTTTTAGCTAGTCAGAGGACCGAGATCACCTGTGTGGGTATGCCAACTGTGCTGTAATGTAGAATAAGTCACGGAATTTTGACCATTGACACTTTGCCTTAAGAACTGGCCTTTTGATTCAATATGTGCAAGATTTATATTTTTATAGTATGTATCGATATAAGCATATGTCCATATACACATATTTCCCATCATATGTGAATATTATATGTTGGGTGACTTTTGGAGGCACCAATCTGATATCTGGTCTTAAAGATTTTTTATGATGCATCTTTGGTACATTATATTTAATCGTCTTATATAAATACATCAACAGGTTGCTGGGAAAAAGCAAAAACTGGATATTAGGAGGAATACATTCTAGACTCAATTCTAAGTAGTTGAGCAGTCTTTAGCGAGTAATTTAGTTTCTTTAATGTTCAGAATTGATTTTAGTTTTTAAGATTAGAATAAAATTTTCCCAGATTCTCTTCATTAAATGTTTATTCAGCATCTACTATGTGCCAGCCATTATCTTAGAACCCAGATGTTTTCCTAAGGTCTCTTATTTTAACAGTCTGTGAATTATTCTTAAACATGAACATTTTGAAGATTAAACAAACAATATGATTTAATAGCCTAGGTGCATAGCTTTTAAAAGTTAAAAGAAAACTGAATACAAAAACTTATTTCAAGTCTCCTTTTATTTCCTTGATGCCATCTTTAGATTTTTCTCTCACATCCATAAAGCTATCAAATGAGTACTTGTGTGTGCATTTGTTAAGAATGGAAAAGAGAAACAAATATAGAGAAAATTTGAGTTTTTGAAGTTTAGAAAACAAAGTAGCATTTAGAAATGTGATGTTTTTGGCTTTTTTTAAAAAGGAAAATAATTTTTGAAGGGAAAAATACATAAAATCACAATCTTCTGCATTTAGTCTACAGAAGGAACAAAGCGTTCTTTATCCACACTACATTGCTCTGAGGTAGTTGATAAGTGTTATTATTTCTCTTTTACTCATAAGAGAAATGATGCAGGAACAAATTCGATAGGCTGCTTGATATTACACAGAACACCAATGAAAAAGAAACTTAAACCAATGACTTTTAATACCCAGCACAGGTTCTGAGTAACTTGACAGCCCTTCCTTCCAAATTAAAAACTTCAGGGACAAGAGGTAGATGGAGGAAAAACTTTCTTAGGATTTCACCATGCTCCTTCTTAAACAGAAAAAAGTCAACAAGAGTTGCTGTTTTTCTGGGTGAAGCATTGTGGATTATTTGCTAGTATATACATGTATTTTTATGAAAAATATTAAAGACTAACCTAGTCCCCACTTCTATCCCCAGCTTCCATGGAAAGAGAGCACGCTTTATTTTGTTATGGTTGCAAAGATATTTTTGTTGAATTATGCTTAGCTTAACAGAATTATTTAGAGCTACAAACTTGAAATTTTAGATCACTTACTGCTATTAGTAAAATGAACATGTAGCCTTAGTGTATGTATATTTATGTATACATCAAAAATATACCACCATATGGATATATTAGTTATTATTACAAAGCATATAGTCACAAAAGCAAAATGAAATTGATAAACAGTAAGAGATTTAATTTCTTCCAGAGTCCGAGTGTGGATGTCTATGATTTAGTTAGTCTTAGCACATCATACCCCATGGTTTTTCATTTTAATTTGTAGATCTCTGACAATGTGAGGTGCTAACTTACCACAACTGACACACAAGAATATAAGTACATTGAGGGAACTCATTGCAAGTTATTACTGCTACTGGACAAACTGGTGTGCCCACAGAACCTTTAGAGTTGGAAAAATGACATTTTTTAAAAATACATATTGCATACTATGGTACATTTGTATTGAGCATCATGTTGCATTCTAGGCCTATTCAGTATTCTTTCGCTGAACATTTATTCTATGTGCTAGGCACTTATGCATACCAAATGCTAGGAAAGGAAAATTACCTACTCCTAGGTGAAGCAATAGAATTCCAGTCTCTTGTGTGATAGATAGGGCCTCGTGACTAAGTAAGAAAAAGGGACTTAGAGCTAACTTTAAGGTAATATTTTATCACTTTAGAAATACTTTTTTATTTGTATTTTTCATTTGAGAATAAATATCAAGAAACTTTAAATTCCAATTGTGCTCAACAATTAAAAGTCATAGTTTGCACAGAGCTTAATTTTTGTAATGTAGGGCTATGAAAATAGAAACAACCGTTGGTTACCTGGGTAAAATGACATTGAAAAGAGCCAGTACAACCAGGCATAGTGTGCATCCCTGTATTTCTAGCACTCTGGGAAAATGAGGCAAGACGATCACAAGTTTGAGCCCAGCCTGAGCAACTTAGCAAGAACCTGTCTCAAAATAAAAAATAAATGAAAGGGTTAGGGATGTGGCTCCATGTGAAGGCCTTAGAGCTTCAATCCCAGTACCAAAAAGGGAAGGGGTCAACTTTTTTTCTTGTTTTCCCATTTGATGATCAGTCAAAAGTTGAGCTTACATCATTAGTGTGTTCCTTATTCTCATGCCTTGTCCATTTTCTTAATCTTATGAGTCCTTCATAGTAAGCCACATAAAATAATTTTGGTAAAGTTAAATATGTATATGAATATGTATATATGTGTGTATATTATTTAAACATATGTCTATACTTTTATTTCGTTATTTCTATTTTACTTTATTATCCAATCCTAGTCCAGATACTGACTTTACTACTTCATAGCTTGTAAACTTGGAAAGTTTTCTTTTTTTCTTTTTTTTTTAATATGCGGGTACCGGGAGTCGAACTCAGGACCTCGCACTTGCCAGGCAGGCATTTATGCCGCTGAGCTATATCACCGGCCCTGGAAAGTTTTCTTAATCATTTTAAGACTCAGTTTCCTTGTTTGTAAAATGGAGATAATAAGGGTAGTCATACATTATACAATACATATAAAATGTTTAAGCCTGGAACATACTAAGAATTCAATCAGTGTTGTTTTTATTTGTCTTTCATACATACAAGTCAATGACAGCTGCCTTGTAAGTCTTAACTGTTACATCAGTGGAGTTTATGGAACCTGTTGCAATTTACGTACTCAGTGTTTGCAGTTGCCCCTTAGCCTACACTCTACCAGCTCCAGCATCTCTGCACAGAAAGGGGTATCGGCCTCATCCCACAATACAGCAAACAGCTTACTAGATAGGCATTATTAAACACCTAGCAAACCAAACTTGCAATAAATCCTTCTTTGAAATAAGCCTTGTTTTATGCCTTGCAACTCTAGGTAGCTACAGTGCCTTACATAACAGTTTATAACTTGTACTTGACCTTTCTGAGCTTCACTTTTTTCTCTCTCTCTGTCAGAAAAAAAAAAAAAATTGGGAAAAATCATACCTCTCTTCTTAGGGCTAATGCACATGGACTAAAAATTGGACTTTGTACAGATGGACCACTTCTCAGCACCAGTACACAGATTCATAATCTTGAAAAGAACCAGCTTCTATGGAGTCCCAGCAGAGTTGGGAATAAGACAGAAAGGGAACACCCTGCTTTCTGAGGTTGATGCACTGCAAAACATTTTGGAATTCCCACTCTCCTGTGGTCTTCTATAAGGATTTTATCTGCAGTACTCTTAAGGCATTCAAATAGTTGGTCTTGCATTGCATTATTGATATATTGACAGAAATCTTTAAGTGATGGCAAACACCTTGAGAAAAATGATGCTATCTCCTTCTACATTTTGTTTTCCATCAGTGATGATAACAGCAACTAGCACACTGTCTGATATTATAACAAAGATTTTGTAGAATAAATAAAACAAGCAAAGCCAACAAGCAAAAATAAAAACGGTAAAGTCTAAGCAAGCTCAAAGAGAATCCAGGGACAAGAGAAGTGTCAGAGAAGGTTGAGGTTCCCAGGTAAAAGGTAAATAGAACTTAACATTATAGTCATCATAGGTTTTATATATATACATATTGCTTTAATTTCTAAAGCATTTTAAATTAAAGGTAATATAGTCACTAAAATCCACATAAGGTAGTAAGACAGCAGAGCCTCTTTTTTAAAAGATGAAAACTTGGAAACAGGTAAACTTTAAATTATTCTCTCAGTAATATTCAACTAGTAGCCAAGCTGGTAGAGCTGGGGTTAGTACAAAGGTTCTAGACCCCCTGGTTCTGTTTCTCTTTGGGAGTGGGGGAGAAAAGGGAAGTACTACGTACGGATTGTGTAAGTCTCTACGTGATGATTTTACAACATGGATTTGATCGTCAGCTTTAACAGTAGCAAGGAGGTCCTTTAAGTCATTATCACACTGAGAACTTCAACACCTCCAACAAGGAACTTCTGCGTGAAACATCCAGTTCCTGGAGATCCCTTCTTCCCGAGACGGGCCATTCATCTTGACACTTTTGATCACTAACTGTAAAGTTCTTCCCAACACTTAACAAAGTTTCTCTTCTTTTAAGTTTTACCCACTATTTTTGTTTTTAATTTTTCCCTCTGCTCCTTGGGACCATACAGAACACTCTAATCCCTCTTCTGGTTGATATGAAGACAGATATGGTGACCATTCCCTGCTTTGAGTTGTATCTTTTCCAGTTCCTTAACACATTATTACTAAAGTACAATTCCTTTTCTTTTTCTCCTATTATTTGTGTATGTTTGCGATACAGAATAGTGATGTTCATTTTGGGGAATTGGTACATGCATATAACATATCTTGATCATTTTAGATGCCTCTATCCCCCTACTTTTACCTCTCCCTTCCCCTGATTGCCTTTTCCATTTACAAAAGTTCACCCTCTTGTTTCTCATCATCTCTCTTTTATTTTATTCATTTAGAGCACCATTCTTGATTCTTGTTCTCATCTCACAATCCTGCCAGTTCTCTTTGTGGATGTGCTCCTTCAAGTGTGATATGGAGAACAGGTGGGAGCTGTGGCAGTATGTGGTGCAACATCACGATGGCACCTGATGCACTATTTCTATTAATGCAGCCTGAGAGAATTTAAATTTTTTGGCACTCTCTGCTTACCGGTATTGTTCTTAGTATCAAAGTAAATTTTTTTTGGAGGAGCATGTGCTAGTAAGCCATTCTTCTCCATTCTACATTGCATAATTTATTTGGAAGAAATTGAAGCATAAGCCTAATATTATATAGTGGTTAAGGGTTGAGGATCTGGGTTCATACTTACATGGGTTAATATCTTAGCTCCAACACATTCTAACTCTGAGCAGGGACAAATTTTTATTACTTCCATTTGCTTCCATTTCTTATGTACTGTATAAAAGAAACAATAATGATTTACTTCATAAGGCTATTGTAAGGATTAAATAAAATAGTATATGTAGTATATTTTATATTTAATAGTATACGTATATACATAGTGCTTGTCATATAATAAGCACAAAATAGGGACAGTGAGATGGCTCAGCAGCATAAGCACCTGCCTGGCAATCGCGAGGTCCTGAGTTCGACCCCCGCTACCCACACACACACAAAAAAAGCACAAAATAAGTAGTATCATTTTGTTTTCTTTTTCTCTGATGAGATTCAGCCCAGAATTCACTTTATTATTTTATATGCTGATTAGTTCATTCAACACTTTTGCTATTGATCTCACCATCTTTGATTCATTCACAAATATCATGCCCTTTTACATTTTTCTAAGTAATTTTTCAGAGCATTGTCCAAGGTAGACCCCAAGGTACACGCTTCCCAATAGGTTAACGTTCATTCGCTAATCAGCACTCCTATGGCCACAGTTGCTGAGCGTGTCATAGAGCCACTTGTTTTCACCTGTTTGTTATTTAAGCCAAAAGAAATTTATAGAGAATAATATGAGGCAGTGATCACCTAAGAGCTTTATTACATGTTATTATATTGCTGCAGTTTCCTTATAAGAAATAAAACATTGCAGATTCAGTTGGACCTCCCCTTCCTGTTCTAATCCTCCTCTAATTCTCCTAAAAGAAGACCATTATTCTATAATTTCTTTCTCATCCTGTACATATTTTTTTATCCCACTCATAAAAATACTTGAGTAGATTTATCAAAAGACTATGAAATTTGCATTTACTGACGGTATAAGAGAGGAGTTCTTTGGTAATGGGAGTATAACAACTCTGGCTAATTAAATGAAAATGGAATATTATGGTAGGATATGAGATAGCTCTCAGAAATAAGGGAAAAGCTAGAGTACAAAATCTCGAAAAGCCCAGGGACACTGTTATCTCTAGTTATTGAAATCATTTTAGGTTACAATTCCTTCATTTCAGTGAATTTACTCCAACGCTTTTCCATCTCTTCTTCATGTCACTAAAGAGAGAAAAATGAGTAAGTCCAATTAGCCTCCCCAAGGTGGTATGTTTTTTATTTAGGTAAGGTAAAAGAGAACATTTTTCTTGACTCTCCCACCAAGATTGCATAGTTACCTAGTGTGGGGAAGAGGGCCAATGGCAGAAAAGACAGGGGATTGAGGACATATATATTTAGATGAATACAATGTGTTGGTAACATTATAGTTCTTGATGGGTTCTCAAGCATTCATTTCATACCTTACATATATGGTACATTATTCTTTTATATGTACCAAACATACTTTAAAAATAAAAGGGAACTTTAAGAAAAACAATAGAAAAAAGATGATATGCAAAGAAGTGTTTTTGGCTTCCAATGTAAAAGAATACTACTAAGAGAAGGCAAAGTGATATTGAACAGATGAAAACAAGAGCTCTTTAACATCTCCAGTAGCCACAGTGCAACTGAGGTATCAGTTTATTAACCCTGTTACAAAAGAAAAATAGGTTTGGGCTAATCTTGTTTATTCCAAGCTGACAATTACTTTGTCCTTTTTCAAAGTATGCACAGATCTTTGCTCCACTTGCCCATCTAGTCACATTTTATTTAGTTTCAGGGGTCATAAAGCCATTCAGATAAGCTTAAGAAAAAAAAGGAAAATTAATTGTACCACAATTGTATTGTTTCACAAAACTCAAGGATATTAAGGATAACCAAACACAGAAACAAAACACAGCACCTCAGTATCACCAGGTGAAAGGCAAGAATTCACTTGTGAGGAAGAGCTGCTCTTTTGGTGTTTGTATACTATAGTCCTGAAAAGTAACCATGAAAATGGAAGAATATAATGAGTGCTTGTACTACCTAGCACATTCTAGAATCTTATCTAGGCTCCACGTCTTAATTACCAACCTATAATTTACTTTTCTCCTCCAACTCCAAGAAATTTAGCTAAAATCACTCAGAATGTTTATGGCCTGATCTTACACCTGAAGCTATTCAGAAATAAAATATTTTTATGTTTATTTGTTCTGTTCGATTACTTCTAGAAAAGATTTCTATTGATATTCAACAATTCAATCTTAACCATATTTTTTCCTAAGACTCTCAGATAATCTTCAATGGATCTAAGAAACCTGAACTCATTTATGGTGTCTAAGTAGTTTCAAAAAATTTTTTTGATTTTGTTTATTGTTTACTTCCTGTTACATTCCACAGCAATCCTCTCAAACAAGCTAACAAAACAAAACAAAATAAAATAAAACCAGGAAGATTTATTAGAATCACTACACAGGTAAAGTTACTTCAAGGAACAGCCAACAGAAAGCTATAACTGAAACCCCCACATGAAGTAAGATTATCAAGTCTCAGAGATAAGTGATAAACCAGGAGCATTGTCTGAAGTTGTAGTTGCAATACAGGAATTACAACTAGCTAGACAACAGTATTTTCCTACAGTAGTATTGGACACACAGGAGACACATATAATTGAGAAGTTACAAGGACAATAATGTTTGTTTCTGTTTTTGTTTTGTGGTACTGGGGATTGAACCCAAGGCCTTTGCACTAAACTATATCCTTAGCTTATCTATCAATTTATTTATTTTTGAGACATTGCTTCCATTAAATTACCCATGCTGGGCTCAGACTTGCAGTCCTCCTGCCTCAGCCCCACAGAGTGTTGGAATTACAGGCAAACAATGATGTTTTGAGGTAAAAGACCTAAAACTAAAGGTGGAGGGAGGATGTTAAATGATGATTTTTGTATAGAGTCACCTCTAGGCTCGTTGCCACCATATGTTAGTTAATGACAAAGAGCAAATACAGTGGTACCTTAGTTCATGAACACTTTAGTTTGCAAACAACTTGGTTCACAAATAGAAACATTTGGCAAAATTTTGTTTTTGTTTGCAAACTCTGCATTGGGTGACAAACACGACCATGGCCATCTTTCCCACACAAGCACAAATGTGACAATCTTTTCCAAAACCGTAGAACAAATTAAATTTGTAAACTGAGGTACCACTGTGTATTAAAGCTGGCCTACCAGAAAGGGCGGCTTTAAAAAGAATGTTGCCAGGCGTGGTGGAGCACATCTGTAATCCCAGCACTTAGGAGGCTGAGGATTCCCACAAGTTTGAGACTAGCCTGGGCTACATAGTGAGCTCAAGGCCAAGCTGAACTACACAGTGAGACCCTGTCTCAAAAAAAAAAAAAGTTTAAAAAAGAATGTGACAGTATTAAAAATTAAAAATGGAGGCATTAGATACCATTCCTGAAATTAGTCTGAACTCTCTTTATAATGAAGAATGGAGTACTTAGCTATTAAAAAGAGATATTTTCCTTTCCTGTCACTCTTTTTCTTAAAATCTCATCTTCTTTTTCCTTCAGAAACAGAACTTTCTAACCTTTTGTTTTACTTACAGTTCTCTTTCCAAATATATAAGATTTACTGTCACAGGTCTGTTGAGGTGCTGACTATGCCCCGTGCTGTTGGGGAGAAGGACAAATGAAATAGGTAATTTTTCTTGTCACAATACAGGGAATGAAGAAAGGAGGAAAGAGGAATGTGGCCTGACTAGAGGAGGAGGGGGGAGGGTACAGCAGAAATGAAACCTTTCTCTTAATAGATAAGTCTGAGTTAGGAGAAGGGAGAAGATTCCTGAAGCTTTTTCAGCAGATGGAGGAATAAGGGTTCTTCTACCCTTTAAATCACCTCCTGTTCTAGACATAACCAAATCTGGTCAAGTCCTCTTTTAGTCTTTGTCACTTAAATAGTGTGTGTTCTTCCTTCTAAACCTTAATTTCTGAACAGAGTCTCTTTCCTCCGCCTCCTCCTTTCCATTCATACTTTTTGTTGTTGTTCAGAGAAGAAAAGCAGGTAGCAGGAAGCCCCTCACTTTTTTATCCCCCACCCCATTTAGTCTTCCCTTCCTAAATGGGAGGCCGAATCTGCTCTCTCAGCCTTCATAGATGGACATTTCCTCTAGCACTTCCAAAGAAGGAGAGCTACCAATTCAAGGATCTCAAAGTAGTTCGTGAAGAGTTGGTCTAAAGTCTTGGTGATCAGCTGAGAAGCTCATGACTTTTCAATCCTAATTCTAACTGGGTTAGGGTTTTCTGGCATCCAGTGAAGTTCAAGCTACTTCGTAGGGAGGAAGGAAGAAAACACTGAGCTCCAGGGGCCAGTGAGTTAGCTCAGCAGCATAAGCGCCTGCCTGGCAAGTGCGAGGTCCTGAGTTCGACTCCTGGTACCCACATACGAGAAAAGGGCCGGTGATATCGCTCAGCGGCACGGGCAGCTGCTGGCGCGCGAGGTACTGAGTTCGATGCCCGGTACCCACCAAAAAAAAAAAAGAAAACACTGAGATCCAGAAACCACTATTTCATGGATCACTTGTTCATTAATTCATTCAACAACATTTATTAACAGCCTTCTGTATGCCAGCTACTGTAGTTATTGCAAAAGACATCAAATAGATGTGGTCCCTGTGCTAATGGACCTTGTGGTCCAGCAGCAGAGCCAGCTGTAACGTACAACACAACACAGAATGCTCCTAAGAATCAGGGTGGAGGCAAAGCAAGTGAACTTGCAATGCTGGAGGGACATAAAAGCACGAGAGCAAACCTCACAATCGGAGGGTGCTAAAGGTTTAGTGTTAAAGAGAAGAGAGCATTTCTTTACTTGGCTAAGGAAAAAGACTGCATTATGAGATCTTTAGGTTCTTAGGTTGGTTTTTACATTCTAAGTAAAAGAAAATGCCACTTTGGGACATTTTTTTTTATGATTTGTTCGGTCATTATTATTCTTTTTAAACTCTTGTGTTTGTGTATAGTAGTGAACGATTGAGAGAGATTATTTCAATTGCCTCAAAAATTTTAGTAACAGGCTAAATGTATTAGGAGTTTCAACAAAAAAAAAGGGGGGGTGTGTAAGTATTACTGGTTGTAAGAAGGTATGTCTAGAAATATTACACACTGGAGATTTCTTGTGGCAGCTACACAGAACAAAATAGTTTACATGCTGGCAATAAGAATGACTATTTCCATAGTTAAAGCATGTCTGGAAAGAATGACAAACACGGGATATCAATGTAGATTTTAGTTTATATTTTGGAGAGGCATAATTACATTTTGATTTTATGTCATTTCTTATGGAATAGACCTGTTATTCTACTGGGATTGTGTATCCTCAGTAAGCTATGTGATTTGTATTGATATTTGCTTTATCTCTGCATGTTCATGGGGTGTGAATGAACTAAGGCTCCCAATGGAGGCAGAAATGTTTGGAGCTTAAGAGCTGGTGCTTTTGGAGTCAGAAAGATCTGGATTCCAAAACTGGCCCTGCTATTTACTAATTATATGACCTTAAACAAACTTCTTAACCCTGCCAAGCCTTAGGCCTCAGTTTCCTAAACAGTAAAATGGGGGATATAATAGTTCTTACTTCAACAGATTATTATGAGAACTAAATAAGATTATGCATATAAAAACAGTTCTTGACAATAAATAATAGCTCTTATGTGTGGCTTGCCATATAGAATTATGTTTAGTGTCTAGTGATATGGACCTTTGGACAATAAATAGAAATTTTATCTTCTGAGTGAGGTAAATAAAATGCTTGAGAGATTTGGGAGGGTCATTCTTTGAAGACTACTAAAATTTAATATGGTTGCACAGTTGACTATAGTGGATGGGATGAACAATATATTTTCTTCTGTTTTCTTTATAAAGGATAGTAAAGTTCCAATTATTTAGGTAACATTGATGAATTCTAACGTTTTTATGTACTTCTGATTTGAATCTCTTAGCTTTCTTAATATGCATCTGTAGTAGATCAGGAGCTCAATTTCAGCTCCAAGTCCCCATTGCAACCTTAGGGCTCTCCAGTCTAATAATAAGGTTTTTCAAAGCATAGTTCATCAGAATCAACCAGGTGAATTGTTAAAAAAAAAAAAAGTCAGATTCTTAGCACTGGCACCTGAGGAAATTTCTGAATTTTAAATAAGTACCCAAACTGACTTTTTTTTTTTTTTTTTTTTTTGGTATTTTGAGGTAGGTTCTCTCTGTGTAGTCCAGGCTGGCATTGAACTGGTGATCCTCCTGCCTCAGCCTCCTGAGTAGCCAGGACTGCATGTGTGCACCACCACAGCCAGCTTCTGATTTTTCAGTGTAGTGATGGAGCCCAGGGTCTTGCAGATGCTAACAATATAGTTTATCATCAAGCTGTATTCCCAGCCCCACAGCCTGACTGTTTTTTGTGAACACGTGAACTTATCACTAGATCACATGACCAATAGTGTTCCACAAATAAACTATAATCCCCAGGATCTCTGACAGGTCGTGCTTATTATTTAAATGGTGACTTGTATGAAATATTTATGTGACACACGCTGACACCTTCACAGGACATAAAACTCTTTGTTCTTTATGCCTGAACAATTCTAAATCACTTGATTAATAATGATTTACTTTCTCTTCTAAGTCTTCAGAAACAATTGTCTTTCCCTGCTAATTATAAGCTGGAGATGGGGCAAAAATGAATAGTTGTGTAATTGGGATTCATAGAGATCCCCTGGTTAATGCATACCTCTCCAAGATTGAGCTTGGTAAAGCTGGCATTTCTCTTTCTAATCTCTAAAATTCATACATCCCTGGCATATATTCCTTAACAGCCCAACCTATACACCCCTGGACATTTCTGTCCTGATTCTACTTCAAAACCATTTTGATCTGTGATTGTTCTGCTTCTAGAAATTGTTCTGCTTCTAGAAATTTATTAGTTATGAGGAAATTCATTAGCCATGATAAAACTTATATTTCCATGTTATAGTTTATAAATAGAAAAAATATATGTGGAGAAGTATCAACATGAATGAGTGGAAGAAAAAGATAAAGGTACCTATAAATTCAGAGAAAAAAATCTCTACCTTTATATCGCTAGCCTTAAGCAAATACAGGTAAAGAGACAGATGAGCCATGGGGTTAGAGTTGATATCTGCTACCCCAGTATGTTGAATCTACATGTATATAGCTTGTTAAACCATTACTTTTCCTGCCCGGGCAAGATAACAAAATTTGATATTTAAAGTTCCATGGTTCGAGGATTGATTTGTGAGTGAAACATTGCTAATTTCCTTTTCATTAAAAATGTTTTTAGGAGAGACTTCTTGCTTCAATGACAGCAACATTCTTTATGTGGTAAGTATGGAGATTACAACTTGGGAAAGCAATATCTCTTCAGTGTGAATCTACAAGTGTCCCACAAAGATGCCTGTCCAGTTAGCAACTTTAATAAAATGGAGTCTGTATGCTGTGATGACTCCCACTCTACTCTTTGGGTCACACAGGTGGCTCCAAATAATCTATTCCAGAGCAGTGTTGCTTACACATATGGGCTGTGGGGTTTTTGTTCTGGCTTCACCCCTTATTAGTATGGACCTGGACCTGGATGAGCTATCAAGCCTTAGTCTCATCATCTTTAAAACAAGAATAATGACTGGTGAGAAAAATAAGATAATGGACATAAAGCCCTTATTGTTGTCCCTGGTGTATAGTGGCACTTAATGTGTTCTTCTCCTTTGTCTTATTATGATTCTCTTGTCACAATCTTTTTGTGTATCTCATCTAATTCTTTTTCAAACTTAACCCTGTAATATATCAAAATGATCCTTATATTCTTTTCTTTATTTGCTCAGATTTACTTACTAATTCAACAAATATTTCCTGAGTGTATACTACATGTAAAGCACCATTCTACACTTCTAAATAAAAGAATAAAACACGCAAAAATCCTTGCTGTCATAGAGTTCACATTCTAGTGAAGAAAAATGCAATAGACAAATGAAGTAAATAAATTAATTCTATAATATGCAGAGTGGGATTAGTATTACAAAAGAAAATAGAACAGAATTATGGAGACAGGCTATATTAGTCAGGTTTCTCATAACTGGGACAAAATACCTGATACCTGCAATTTAAGGAGGAGAGGTTTATTTTAGCTCATGGTTTTAGCTGGCTCCAAAGCAGAAGAGGCATAGTGAAGTGCATTACAGAGGAAAGCTGCTTAACCCATGGCAGCCAGGAAGCAGAGTGAGAGCAAGAGCCAGAGCAAGAGACATACCCTCCAAAGGTGTGTGCCCATGGCCACCTTTTACAGCCAGGCCCCACTTCCTAATGCCACATTCAACTATGAACTTATCAGTGGATTAATATAAGCATAGTGCCCCCATGATTCAGTCACCTTCCAAAGGCCTACCTCTGAACACTTGAGAATTTGGGGACATGTTAGATTTAAATGATAACATTTCCAACCCTGGCTCCCAAAAGACTTGTGTCCATCTTATGCAGAAAGCATTTAGTTCATCTCTCAGAGTGAGCAAAGTCTTAAGAGTTCCAGCATTACTCAAAAGTCCAAGTCAAAAGTCTTCTCTAAGATTCAAGGCAAACTCTTAGCTGTAAGCTCCTATAAAAATAAAAATGAAAGTTAAATTCTACCAATGTACAAAATGGCACAGAGTAAACATTCCTATTCCAAAAGGGAGAAATGGGGAAATAGTAAGGAATTGGACCAAAGCAAGGCTGAAACTTATCAGAGCAAACATTAAGTCCCATAGCTCCATCTCTGGCATACACAGGACATGGTAGTAAGATGTGAGCTCCAGAGGACTTGGGCAGCCCCACCTCATGGCTTTCCTGGTTGCAGCTCTCACTGTCCCTCTCTTGGACGGGTTCCACTGAAAGCCTATGGCTTTCCTGTGCAGATGGTCCATGTTCCTGGGATCTCCAAACTTCTGGGGTCTTCACTGAACATTTGGCTTTATTCCAACTACTTTATGCACTTGCTTTTCAGGGGCACTTTTCCCAGCCTCCCAGGCCTCCTTTAAAATCTGGGTGGAAGCCTCCAGGACCCTATAGCTCTTGTATTCTGCGTGCCTGAAAAACTACCATCACATGGCCAGCTCAGGAAACAGCCAGACCCCATGGAAGCACAGTTGCAGCATCCTCTGAGTACCTGGATAGCTGAACTTGGGGGCACACTCCTGAGTGATCTGGTCAACCGTGGGTTCTCTTTTAAAAGGACTTTATCTTTATAGCCCCTTGAGCTTGCAATGGGTGGGGGCTGACCAATTCCAGAGATCCCTCAAGCCATCTTTTTGATTGTACTATTGCAGAGTACTTAGCTTCTTTTAGTGGTGCTAATCGGTTTAGCAACCACACTTTCTATGGCCCCAGCTTTACATGTGCTTCTTTTTGGCCAAACCAAAAAATTTTTAGTCCTTTGGCTTTTCTGTTTGGTCCTGATTCTCATTATAGATCTATTGGAAGTAGCCAGCAGTAGTACCCATGCTGCTACCTGAACATTGGGTTACCTTGAAATTTCCTCTGCCAGATTAATTAGTCTGACATCTTTAAATTCAGGTACATTCAGAGTCTTACATCGTGGGAAAAATGAAGACAATTTTTTTTTTTACCAAAATGTAACACAAATGACCTTTTGTCAAATTCTGAATAGAGTCTTCATTCCCATCTGAAACTTCATGAGCCTGTCCTTTACTGTCCTCATTCCTATCAGCAGTCTGATTTTCTAATCTCTGACAAGCATTACCCATTAATCTCA
The DNA here is from genome assembly GCA_028451465.1 of Erethizon dorsatum. Classification (NCBI taxonomy): domain Eukaryota; kingdom Metazoa; phylum Chordata; class Mammalia; order Rodentia; family Erethizontidae; genus Erethizon; species Erethizon dorsatum. The sequence continues at coordinate 74,130,752 of CM051831.1, forward strand.
ACTTACAGCTTTCTAGGATTTTTGCATCCTGATTCTCCAAATGTTTCAAAACTCCTTCCATAAACCAGTTCCAAAGATTTCTGGACCACATGATCACACATAGTCAAAACAATAACCCTATTTCTGGTATTGATTTTATGTATTAGGAAGAGAAGTTGATTTGGCTCATGGTTTTAAAGTTTTCAGTCCACGGTCTGCTGGCTCCAAGAGAGAGCCATGCAGATGGGCATGGTGGAGAAAAGCTGCTCAATCCATGGCAGCCAGGAAGCAGAATAAGATCAAGAGACAGAGAATGAGATATACCCTTCAGAAAGGGAGGGGAATGGGAAAAAAAGAATTAATATATATTATATACAGGTATAAATTTCCTATGTTGAAGGTGATCATTATGTATGTAAAACTGTGCCAATAAAATTAATTTAAAAAAATAAGATGGGGGAAGAGAAAGAGAGAGAGACCCTTCCAAGTCATGCCCCTAGGGGCCTACCTCCTTCAACCAGACCCTAACTCCTAACTGCATATTCAGTTATAAACTTATCAATAGATTAATCCACTGATGATTATAGTGTCCTGTGTATCAGCTAACTTCCAAAAGCCCCACCTCTAAACATATGAGACTTTTAGAGGGACATTTTAGATCTAAACTGTAACATGGAGTGTGGGAGTAAAGGTGTTTCAATTACAAATGAGGTCAGGCTAGACCTCCCTAAATTGTTTAAACAGAGAGGACATGGGAAATACCTTTTGGTGAAGCTGTACAGAGCTTAGTTTACCTTGGCAATTTTAGGTAAAAGTGAGAAGCTGGAATATCTAAAATCACTGAGAAATCATTCCTTAATTTCTCAAATTCAACTCAAAAGCAGCAGGAGGGATCTTGGTAGTGCTTGCCCATGAAATGATAATAACTATTTTCTATTTGATTTTCTCTTTCTGACCTCACTTTTCCCTATTGTTTAAAGTTACAGAATCTTCAACTCTCATCCACTTGGGTTTTCACACGTCAGTACCTTGGGTAATGAGCAATGTTTTCAGTAAAAGATGAGAAATTAGAGTTACTTATGCTCTATCTCCATGTGTTTTATAACATAGAATTTATATAACATAAAACTTTATGTCTTCTATATCATAAATTTAAAATGCTTTGTAAGTCAGACATATGCAATGTAACTTTAAATCCATGTGTGGCAATTAAGCTTAATTATGTCAATTTGATTGGCTTGGGAATTGCATAGGCAATGATATGGTGAAACTTTTAGAGACCGAGTGCCCAAACTGCCACCCAAAATCCACTTATTTATCACAATGTGCCAACCCTGCACTTAAACCTAAATACTAAGGTTTTAGTTTAGAAAAAAATTCATACATTTAAAGAAAAACACAATAATAGAGCTTTCAGTTATACAGACAGCCTTCTGTGGCACACATGTCATAGGTTCACCACAACTGGCCTAGGAGATTAGTAAAGCACATTTTTGAGTGTGTCTGGGTGAGTCATGGAGGTGTGACCTTGGGGTCTATATCTAGTCCCTCACCCCTTCCTCTCTGGCACAGTTGTTCTGGTCTGCTTCTCAGCTGCTATGAATGGAGCAGCGTTGTGGTGCCATGCCCTTCTACCATGATATTCCTGTCTTGGAGCAAGCCAACCATGGACTGGATCCCCTGAAACTGTGAGCCAAATTAAACCCCTTCTCCTTTGAATTGTGAGAATCAGGTATTATGTTGCAGGTATAGGAAAGCTGACTAATAAAATATGGTTAAATTTAATCTTGGGAAATTTTTATTAAAATAGTGCAAAAAAAATTTTTTTAAATCCTGAATAAGTAGAAAGAGTACTGCAGTGGGATTCAGAGACAGGGTCTTTCTCTAGCCCTGCCACTGTCATTTGACATTTCTGCGCCCCTAACTTTCTCAACCATGAATTTTGGGTGTTGTTAGATATCCCTTCTAACTCTATTTCCATGAATCTTTGAAAAAACTCCAAGAAAATCTTTTGTAGGAACTAAGGCAGATATAATGTGTACAACTATAGTATCTTGACATCTATTTTATTGAAAACTGAAATAAATGTAATTTGTCCACTTTTGGATGGGCACAAAAATAGAGTGATAGGGCCGGTGAGATGGCTCAGAGGCATAAGCGCCTGCCTTGCAAGCGCGAGGGCCCGAGTTCGACTCCCGGATCCCACATACGAAAAAGGGGCCGGTGATATCGCTCAGCGGCACGGGTGCCTGTTGGCGCGCGAGGTCCTGAGGTCGACCCCCCGGTACCCACCAAAAAAAAAAAAAAATAGAGTGATAATCTTCCGCATGTAATTCTCTTTACCTTTCATGCTGTAAATGAAGGGGAGGATGTATTTTTACCACATACTGCTCACCAGCAGTGTTTTCATATATGTAGAACTTCAAGGACTTACCATCCAATATTAGCTGTTAAACACTTAAAATATTTCAGTATTTATGAACTTACAGAGACTTACAGTTGACCCAGGCCTGTTCTCCAGTTCTCAAACCCTTTCTTCCATTACTATTTTTATATCAGATTTAATAATATTAGCAATATATTATAAATAATATGTTCAAATCTTTATTTTATATGGGAAAAATTGAAATGCAAATAAGGTTCACTTAATAAAGCAATCACTCTACACTGTAAACCTAGACTTTTACTTAATCTTCTAAACCAAGGGTTGACAAACCACTGCCTATTGGCCATCTCTGCTTTTCCTTCCTTCCCTCCCTGCCATGTGTTTTTAAATAGTTTTGAGTTTTTTTTTAATTATCAAAAAAAATCAAAAGAAGAATATTTTGTGACATGTGAAAATTATATGAAATTCAAATTTGAATGTTCATAGACACTTTTTTTTTGGAACATAGCCACATTCATTATTTATAATAGTATCTGCTCATATATGTAAAGCTTCTTTCTCAAGATAATGGACCAGTTGGGTAGTTGTGATATAGAACATACGACTCCAAAAGCCTAAAGTATTTGCTTTCTGCCCCTTTACAGAAAGAAAAAAAATGCTGATCTTTGGTCTAGATTCATGGGTACCTTATTTTACATGTACTTGCTCATAGTACCATTTTGTAAGAAAACTACACATCTTCTTTCATGCTACTATATAACATCCTTTGTGGGTTGGTTACTTTATTATTCCCATTCTATTTTTCATTCATTCACCCCACAAGCCTTATGCTGCACATACCTAGGAACAAGTTAATAGGAAACTGTAGCTTCATTAGTGACTTTGAATTGACAAATATTTGACCATTACTAGGTAGTAGTGGGAAGTGCCATCATACAGTTATGACTGGAAAGAAAACAGAAAGGAATAGGAGGGAAAACTCCTTTGCTTAGCTGATGGGTTTGGGAAAGTTTCCTAGAAAAGAAGACACTTGAATTGAGAACAAGAAAAAGAGGGTGAGGAAAGAGGAGACATGTTTTTCTTGTTTATTTATTTATTTATTTATTTATTTTTTTGTGGGTACCGGGGGGTCGACCTCAGGACCTCGTGCGCCAGCAGGCGCCCGTGCCGCTGAGCGATATCACCGGCTCTTTTCTCGTATGTGGGTACCAGGAGTCGAACTCAGGACCTCGCGCTTGCCAGGTAGGCGCTTAAGCCGCTGAGCCATCTCACCGGCCCATGTTTTTCTTGTTAAAGCAATAGTTTCCAAGACCTGTATCAGTCAGGGTTCAGTGAAGAAAAGAAAAACCAATATAGTTATCTATTGTGGTTTACATCTAGATATCCCCCCATAGCCTCATGCTATCATAGGCAAGGCTTTTGGAAAATGATTGGACTATGGGGTGTTATATGTGGTTTGTGTTAGGAGATGGGATCTGATCAGAAGAGGTAGGTCATTGGGGGCATGACCTGGAGTGTATATCTGTTTTACCAGCTCTTCCCTTCACTCTCTCTACTTCTTGTCTGCCATGAAGTGAGCAAATTTCCTTCCATAGACCCTTCCATTATACCACTTCTGCCTGGAGCCGGCCAACCATGCAAGGACTAAAATTTCTAAAACATGAGCCAAAATAAAACTCTCCTCCTTTGAGTTACAGGTGTCAGGTATTTTGTCCCAGTAGGGAGAAAAGTGGCGAAAATACATTTTGGTATCAGAGAAGTGAGATCATTGGTATAACACTACCTGATCATGTGGTTGAAAAGCCTTTGGAAGTGGTTTGAGGGAAGTTGGGGAGGTCTGGAGATGCTGGCTAAAGAAGCCCTAGAATGCTATAAGCTGAGCCTGATGTTCCCATTTAAAAATAAAAATAAAAATAAAAATAAAAATGTTCCCATTCTGGTCAGAGTTTAGAAGATCAGGATGCTAATAAAAAGGCAGACAGGGAAGACCAGATTCAGGAGGTTTCAGCTGAAAAGAAAGACAACTGGAGTTGCGACCATGTATGTTACATTCTGGAATAAAATTTATATGCATTTTGCTTATATTTTGAGACCTTGCAGGAAACTAAGATAAGGGGATGTGGACTAATTAATATGGTTTTGGAAATTTTAAGGCAGCTCAACATTGGAGCTATGGCATGGATACTGTTGGGGGCTTTTAGCCATGTTTATACTGAAAATCAAGAACAAAAAAGCCATTTTAAAGTTTTTATTTTTTTCAGAAAGACTTCACCTGCAAAGATGGAGCAGAGGAGAATTTGGTTGCTGAAAAGATTAGCATATATATCCCTCAATAGATGAACAGATGAAGAAAATGTGGTATTTATATACAATAAAGTACTACTTTGGTATATAGAAGGCTAAATTTGAGTCATGTGTAGGAAAATGGATGCTCCTTGAGACCATAATGTTTAGTGAAATAAATCAGACACATGAGCTTACATGTCTCATGGTTTCTCTTATATGAGAAATACAACATATAAATATATTAAAGAGCAAAATAAATGTTAGTTAATAAAAAACAGGGAGATAGATCTTTTGCAAATGGAAAGGGGACCAAGAAATGGATGCAGGGGAGAAGAAGGGGATGGGGATGTAAAAAGAATTAAGATATGTTATATATATGTACCAATTCCCCGCAATGAATGTAATAATTATGTACTGCAAATAAAAATGAAAAAAACTAAAAAAGAGAAGCCAAGTACTTTGGATCAGGAAAATAGAAAAAAAAATGTTCATGGAAAAGTGAATAATCAGCAAGAGTCCAGCCTTTGCAAGTTCAAAATTGCAAAAGTGGAAGACTTTGCTTTGTGAAGAGAGCCCCAGGGCACTGCTTTCCAGAACAACAGCTATGGCCCAACTGGGCCTGGCTACTGCAGGAGCTGGCAGCAGACCTTGGCATCATCTACATGATGCTGGTTTTACAGTCATGCAGAATGCAAGAGTTGTGAGGTCAGGAAGACTTTTATTAAGGTTTCACAAGAATGCCTGGGAAGCCAGGTTATAAGCCTTTGAGAGGGCAGTGCATTAAGCTGTGAGAGTGAAGCTAAAAGTGCGTTAAAGACCCTAGAAAGTTGGAAAAGCCAAGAATATGAAACATCTGAGGAAAGCTGCAAAGTGTGAGCAAAGCTAGCCCAAGAGAGACCCCACGAGGACTACAACCAGCAGCAATGCCTTATGGGCAGGGCTACCCAAGTTCTTTGGAAGCGTATCTCACCACACCTTGCCATGGGTGTTGGACATGGAGCTACAGGATTTAATGTTTGCCCTGCTGAGTTTCAGTGTTGGTTTTATCCCATTCCTTTCTATTCCCCTCTTCTACCATTTTGGAATGACAGTGTTTATTCCGTGCCATTGTATTTTGGAAGTCTCTGTCTTTCTTTTTGATTGTTACAGAGCTCACAGTGAAGAGTTTGCTTAGAGTCTCATAGGAGATTTTATTCTTGGACTTTTCAGCAATTTGGGGACTGTTAGGGCTTTGCAATTTCTTAGAGATGGACTCAACGCATTTTGCATGGAGGGATGTGGATGAGTCTTTTGATACCCATGGGCAGAATACTGTGGTTTGTCCCCCCAAAGCCTTGTGTGATCATAGGCAGGACTTCTGGAAAGATTCTGGGGCATTATAGCTGACTTGAGATAGGACAAAGACTCTAGTCACAAGAGGCAAGTCACTAGGGGCATGACCTAGAGGATATATCTCTCTTACTGGCTCTTCACTCTGTCTGCTTCCTGTCTGCTATGAAGTGACAACTATCCGTCACCAGACCCTTCCACCATGCCACATCTGCCTGAAGCTGGCTGACCATGCAATGATTGAAACTGCTAAAATGTGAGCCAAAATAAATCTCTCCTCCATTAATTTGTGGGTGTTCAGTATTTTGTGCAAGTGACATAGAAAGTGACCAAGACATCATCTTAAGAGGAAAGGATTTAGGTAAAAATCGTAGGTAACCATTTCAAGTTCCACACACACACGCACACACGCACACACGCACACACACAGAGTAGGAAATGGAGTTAAATGAGTATGGTACTGAATTAGGAAAGGACAGGCTAATAACCCCCAAATCTCAGTGGCTTAACATAATGAAGGTGTATTTATCATTCATATTACAGTCTAATAGATCAATATTTGTGCATGTGTTGGGTGCGGGGAGTAATTCTGTTCCATGTGAATACTCAGAGATCGAGACTTTTTCCATTCATTGGTCCTACCACTTTCCAGGGTCACTAGATTCTCTATACTCATCTAGACTGAAATTTGAGCACTGAATTGAAAATAGGAGGATCTTATGGGCTAGGTTTGAAAGAAGTGTTCATCACATATTGTACATGCATTCCATTGGTTAGAACTCGATGTGGCATACCTAACTGAACTGGTCATGAGAAAGGTAATCTAGGTGAGTGCCCAGGAAAAAGAAGACATGAATTTTAGGAACATCTAGCCCATTTCTACCATAAGTTAATTAAGTTAAATTATAAGACAGAACTTGGAAACAGGATTGCTGGGAGTTTAATTTGACAGTGTCTAAGCATGATTATTGTAACAGAGAAATGTGAACCATTTGATTATATTACTGAAGAAATTCTTTGTTCATACAGTGTGGGAATTAGGGAGAAATGGGAAGGAGCAATATATTTACTGAGTCTCTAGGCAGGTGAACCAAAGATAAAGGGATTATCACTACTCCAGTTAGGTACTATGAGTTGGGAAACTCTACATATGCTTTCGTGAAGTATTTACGAAGGGGCTCCCATTTTCCAGGTACTGTTTCAGGTGTTGGAATGGGGACAATTTATCCTCTCTGCAAAGCAGGGATAGCCTAGCATAGAGATGGGTCTACCATATCCTCTGGGTTGAAGGCCTAAGTGTTAGTAGTATTCTGCTTAATTCATTTTGCTTTGATTTACTATTAACCAAATGCCTTCAATTCTCTCTTGACTGTCTGTGATCTCAGAGAGAAAATACACTACTTTCAACACAAGTCTTCTAATCCCTGTGATTCTGGCAACCCCTCCTTCCCTCTGCTCTCTTCCTCCTCCTCCTTTGTGTTACCACCACGGGCCTCCTCATCATTCACTAGATTGTGTGCTAGGTTTTCTACATGTTTCTTTTAACCCTTAATACAGGTGCACTTTACAGATATAAAAAAAGACTCTGTCTCAAGAGAAATTCAGTAATTTTCCCTTAGAGTAAGTAGTAATGAACCTGATTCAGAACCCAGTTCTGCTGACTTCGTAGCACAAGTTTATCCTATCACTATAATGGAGTAAGTCTACATCTGGATTTATAGATCAGTCCCTTGAGAATTTAACAACATGAATTACTTCTTTGAATTGACCAAATCTGGGTACATTAAGGAAATCAAGTTACTGGCCATACAATTCTGAGCTGAGGAAATTTCTCAAAGATCTTTTGGCCTTATGAGGTCTTGACCAGGGTAACTGGTTGACTGCCTGTTTCCGATGTTCCTGTTTTCCAACCTTTATTTTCAACATTTGTGATCTAGTAATTTCATAAGATGATCTGTTTACTAAAGAGAACTGTTAATGTATATTTTCATGATGAGAAAAACCACTATCATACAGAAAATTTTAAAAACCCAAAGATATAAAATGTAGTGAAGTTACCAGATAATGATTGTATTTGATTCCTTCAACAAAAACCATACTATGTATTCACAATTACTGAACAAAAGGGTAATCAGAAAAATATATATTTGAATTAAGATGTATTGATAGGAATAAATCAGAGTAAATATGTTTTCTTCTTTTCCCTGAGTGAGAATTTAAAATTGCTTCAATTGCTTCTAAGTTAGTAGGAAAAGTGCTTAAATTGTTATAAAATTTGTAACAAATGTTTAACCAGCATGCAAAGTATGACAAGAAAGAGAAAAATAGTTCTGAATGTGTCACAACAAACTATACACACTTACACCACTCCATACCAATTTTTCCAACCAGCATAAAACAAAGGAAAACATCTACTGCATCTTAATCTTTCATGTTAGTACATATCTTTATGTAAAACTAACCATTGCACAATGTGTCATGCTTTTGGTTTCACAATATTTCTGACCCCTTTCATCTTTTGTTTTCATTTCTGTTGGTTCTTCTGAATTACATCACTGTCATGTTATGGAAGGAATAAAACTGTAGGTCAAAGTATGTGTTTACTATGTCACTGTGAAGTTCTGGGAGACACACATGAAGGAATAAGGTGCTTTTGAAATACAGTATATAAAAATGATGGCAGTTGTTTACTTCTGTTCTTTGAAGAAGTGGTATGGTAGATGTGTGATTTGGTTCGAAATAATGTTCTGGTGAACTATATTAACTTGAAAGCACACCGTCCTAGTGCACTGCAGTAAAGCCAAGCTTTATCACAAAGTCACATGTGATGATTTTCCAGCTCAGTATCTGTATCCACTGAGTGAACAACTACAAGCCTGCCTAGAGGGGCTTGATAATTCATCCAAGTACTTATGAGTGCTTTAATGTCGTGATTGCAAATCTTACTCCAAGCAAGTGGAGGCACATTGCCTTTGAGTGAAGATACCTGATTCTACCTAGCTAGGCTCAACTCTGTGACTCTGATGAATTCACCTCACCTTCTAAAGGTTCAAGTGTTTAATCTGTAAGATGAAGGAGTTGGACTAGATCTTCAAGATCCCTTCCAGATTTAAAATGTATCAGTACTATTTCATTGTCAGGGAGAGAGTCTTCATTTTAAAAATTAATTAGTAAAATCATCTATGAGGTAATATTTAGAAAATAATTACAAACTATATGGTTGCAGTACTCATACTAGATATGAACATCCTTAGTTAAAACAATGGCATTTCTTTCTGTCCTGTAAACCTGCTTAAACCTGGGTCCACAGTGGTGTTCCTTCAGATTGGTAGAAAATTCAATCTGTGATTATTGGAACTCCTCATCTGAGAGCAAATTCATGAGAAATTCCTGTATTTTCTTGAAATCATAAAGCTCCTAGGAAATCACTCTGGTTACCCTAGAGCCAGTCAGTCTAGTTTCTCCTGGAACCTGTGCCAGCCCATGAAGGGGTTCTCAGGGGTTCTGTGATTAGGTGGCACCACTCAGGCAAGGCAAGTGGAGGTAAGGCTGGTTATGTCTGGGCCTGGGACTCAGCCCTGCACTGTATCCCAATCCAGGTCCACATACCCCAAAAGTTCTGTTCCTCCCCATCCTTAACTTCTACTCAGGCTAGAGAACAGCCCTCGTTTTCCCCCTTGCAATCTTTAAAGGGTCTTTTTCTCCTGTCCTTCTCTGGATACTTTGCACTAGCTCTTTCGTGAATTTAAGTTTTTATCCAAATTGATAAGAGAATTTGCTTCATATAACTTCTTTTTTTTTAATTAACTAAGTTTATTGGTACATTTTAGATATAGATAATAGTAACACTCATCATAGGGAATTTGTAGCTGTACATGATATATCTTGATTCTTTATTTTTCCCATTCCCCTCCCTTCCCTTCAACCCCTCTTCCCCTCCTTATTTACAAAAGCTTTGTTTCCGTTTTTCCTTCTTTTCTCATTTTTTTTCCTTTTCCCTTCCTTCCTCTCCACTCCTACCTCCCTAGTTTCCCTTCCCATTTGAACATTTTCTTCCTATTTCACAAAATCTATTATACATTTTGGTCCTTATTTACATTTCCAGTTTCTTACACCAGAGAAACAATGCAATATCTACACATGCGTGCCCAATTTATTTCACTTAAGAGTATGGTCTCAAGGTGCATCTATTTACCTAGAAATATCTCAAGTTTATCCTTCTTTATGGCTGAGTAGTACTCCATTGTATTAAAAAAAAACACATCTTCTTTATCCATTCATTGGTCGATGGTCATCTGGGCTGTTTCTAAGGTATAGCTATTACAAACTGTGCTGCTATAAACATGAGTGTGCATATATCACTGTGCTATGATTCTTTTAATTCTTTTGGGAAGATACCAAGATGGGGAATACCTGGGTCAAATGGAACCTCTAGTTTTAGTTTTTTGAGGAATCTCCACATTGATTTCCACAGTGGTTGCACAGTCTACACTTTATCGGCCATACAAGTATCTCTGGAAAAAGGAAATACAAAATCTTGAAGCTAACATCTGGGATTAAAGACAGGGAAAAATGCACAGGCCAAAATACAATTTAATATTTTAATAAATCATTCTGCTTCAGTATGAAGTAATTAAAAATATAGTCGTGTTGAGCAGAGAAAGCATCTGTATTTGGTTTTTATTGTATTTAAAATTTTTTAAAACTGTGTTAGTACCTATTTGGCATACATAATGATTACATTCATTGTGGGGAGTTGGTACATGTATATAACACAACTTAATTGTTTTTACTTCCTCTTTCTCCCTCCATCTCTTTGTCCCCTGTTTCCTATTATCTATCTTTTATGTTACTCTATATTTTTACTTTGAGTTTCTTATATAAGAGAAACCATGCAATATTTAAGTTTATGTGTCTGATTTTATTGTATTTTAAAATTAAAAGCTTTACTGAGATAAAAGGTTCATATCATACCATTAACCTATTTAATGTACAAGTTTTTCTTTTTTTTTTTTTTTTTGTGGGTACCGGGGGGTCGACCTCAGGACCTCGCGCGCCAACAGGCACCCGTGCCGCTGAGCAATATCACCGGCCCCTTTTTTCGTATGTGGGTTCCGGGAGTCGAACTCGGGCCCTCGCGCTTGCCAGGCAGGCGCTTAAGCCGCTGGCTGAGCCATCTCACCAGCCCAAGTTTTTCTTTTTAATAGTGAGTTTGAATAAAGGTTTTAATCAGAGGGGATAGCTAAACAAATTTATGTATGTTTAAAATGAGATTTCTAAATGTCTTCAAAGGTTTAGAGGTTAATGATACTGGTACTTTTATTATATAAAATTTTAATAAAGTATTTTATTTTATATGATGTTATGGGGCACATAATAACAAAATATTTTATACTATAATGTTAATTTAAAAAGACTACAAAATTGTAGACAAAATATGACTGTGCCTGTAAGAAAATATTCATAGCTAAAAAGACAGGAGGAAGAAAGCAAAGTAACTTGCTATATTCTGATGGTCAGATTTAGGCTATTTTCTATTTTTACAGACTTTAAAAATTTTTAATTAATATGTATACTTTTAGAATGAGAAAGGAAACTTTATTTATGAAACCATGAACTTGTCTCTTTTTTTCCAGAAGGACATATCGTGAGCACTCCCCAGCAGGCCTGGCTTGGGTCATCTGGGGAGATCATAAATGATAACAATAAACTGCGTTTGTGTATTGCTTTATAGTTTACAAGTTGCAGTGAAGAACATTATCTCCTTTCATGGAGTGAAGAGGTAGGGATTTTACTGAGAATACTATCAGAAGTTGAAAAAGCCAAAAAAGCAGAAGGGCGTCTAAAAGGAACTTTATCTATAAGCAATTCTCTTTGGTGGAATGAACTGTCACCTGAATTTATGAAAGAGAAAGGAATTAGAGGAGAAGAGCACAGAGCAATTCCGTGGGGCCATCACTGACCTCAGAAAGAAAAACAGGAAGGAGCAGGGCTTCAGGACATGGGGTTCTCATGCCTTTCTGTCATGTTATCAACTGAGGCCAGGTAGTAGTTGTCCACAGAGAGGTTGCTCAAAGGAGAAAGAAGGTGAATGGAGTAAGGAATCCCATTTCACTGTGAGTGAATGAGTGTGAGAGAAGGAATAGGACACCAGGGGTATTCAGAAATCAGTTACTTTAAATTTGAAGTTACCTTGTTTAAAATAATAAGGCAGTATGTAATACTGATTTAGGTAAAGTATATGTCATATATACTTTTAGAGAAATGAGTGTTTATTTCTTCCAATGTAATTAAATATTATTTATAGCAATAAATGAGATAAAACAATATGACTCTTGATAAACCTACATTTTACATTAAGATTGGAAACACTTTCTTCAGTATACAAATTGACATGATTTTTGGTTCCTACATACAAAGAAATTTCTTTATTTTTATTTTACAGATGCTTTAAAAGCAAGGATACGAAAATTCAGAGGAAAAAATATATCACCTCCTTGACTCATCAGTGATAGCTTATTTTATCAGAATCATTGTCACAGGCTGAGTTTTTGATACATAAAGACTTTAAAATTAACCACTATTAACTTTATCAGAATTTATAGTACTCTGAAACCACCTTTATTGAGGAAACATTTTAAGGTGACAAACATTTGAAAGATGCCTAAGTGATATAACCTCAATGTAGTGTTACTGTATGACGTGAAATAGAATATAGACTGACCCATGGGGGCACAATGCACTGGAATACATAGTGCTGCCCTTCAGCATAGCCAAACTTTAGAAAGCTCTGCATCCTGCTATGTTGTAAAATTTCTGCTCTGGGAGAAGCCCAAAGTAAGACAATAAGCATGTACTGCTTTGTATTGTTCTTGTATTTTAGTTAAATCAATGTTTCAAGGTCTGATTGGTACAAGTCTTGCTTCCACAACTTAATTGTGGTCACTTGAGCATCATAAGAGTTCCTGATACACTGTATCATCCCCATTAGTATCTGAGTGCTGCCTTACATATGGTATATTTCTATTAGTAAATATTTGTTAAATAAGATGGTTAAAATGGTGTACGGAGATACTGTCAATCCCTCTGAGAATTCTGGTCACCTAACATCTGATTCTTATAAAAGAACTTGATATTCATCAGTATCAGTCCAACAAATGGACTGCCCATCTTTTGTGGCAAGCAAGAAAATGAAAGTGTATTGGAAGCCAGAAGAATGAGATAGGAAGGGATATTTTGAAAAGTTAACATTTCCTTCAGTCTGTTGGAATTACTGCCTTGTATTACACATACTCCACACCTCCAGCAAAGACAGTATTTCAAATACGAAAGACAGTTGATTACTAACATGCCTAACATTTATCAGCTAGGAAAATTCACTTTAGCAGACAGATCAACTCATGTTGAAAAGAATGATCTCTTTAATAAAAATCATAAATAATAAAAGACCTCTAAAGGCTAGGCATTTATGGACATTATAAACTTTATCAGGCAATCATAAAACAAATAAGCAAAATCATATTTATTACTAATTCTTAAGCACATGACTCAAGTCCTCCAAATCTCTATCCCTCCAAAAATGATAGTATTTTCAAAGATTTTACAAGTTCATTAACTTTCAGAATATGAAATAATATATTATTACATTTTAAAAAATGTGATATACCAAAACTGAAATAATAAAATCTGTAAGATTTCATAGAAAAACATAGACTAGAAGTAACTCTGATGTCAGGATTGTGAAGAACCCTCTTAACATAAAATCAGCCCAAGAAACGCTAGGAAAAAAATCGATTACATATCAATACATAATCCTGACAGTTAACTATATGAAAATAAAAAACCTCCACAAACCTGTCATAAAATCCAAATAAAAATAAGAAAATTCCAAATATGTGAATAATTTGTCAATAGCCATAATATATAAAGAAGTTTTAAAAATTAAAAGTAAAAATATGTTGATCACAGTTTTTAAAAACAGGTGCATATAGATGCTTCAAAAGAAATACAGAGAACAATTAACATGAAAACATGCATACTAGTTACCAAGAATAAAAGAAATACAAATGAAATTAAATAGTGTTTCAACAAGTAAATTGGTATTTTTACCCCAAACCATTTTGTTGTTGAGGATGCACAGAAATGCTATTCTTGTGTTGCAGTGCAAATAAGAGCATGGTTTCTAGAAGGAAATTTGGTAAATAGTTTCAAAAATACCGTAGAACTATTTTTATGCTTTCATCAAGTATATTCTCCAACATATTTCTTTTAAGGAAACAATGAGAAATTTACATAAGTGTTCGTAAGAATGTTTATCTTAATACTGTTATAGTTGTAAAAACTTAAAATATTACAAATGTCTATATAACTGCATGATTATTGATGAATTTCCATATAACAGAATATTACTCAGTGAATAAAAATATCCTTTTCAAAGAGTATTCAATGATAGAGGGAAACGCTCACAAAATTTTATTGAATGGTAAAAGCAGGCTAAAAAACTATACATATAGCTTTTTAAATCAATCTTAGCTTTTTACAATGTACACAAGAAAAATGTTAGAAATAATTACATGAAAATGTTAATAGTTTTATCTGTAGCTAGTAGATTTTTTTTTTAATGTGGGTACTGGGAGTCAAACTCAGGACCTTGCGCTTGTCAGCATGCGCTTGTGCCACTGAGCGATATCACCGGCCCTTTTCTTCCTTTATGTGGGTACTGGGAACCGAGCTCAGGACCTTGCTCTTGCCAGGCAGGCTCTTATGCTGGTGAGCCATCTCACCCACCCAGCTAATAGGATTTTGAATAATATTAGTTTTAATTTTTGTGTCCTTCAAATAATCCTACAGTTGATAATATTTGAAAATCAATGCTTATTATTAAAAGATTCTTCAATTATTTTACCCACATGAAATAGCACATTTAGTAGCAGCTATGCCTCCCAGAATGGCAGGGAAGTTGCTGTGATGAAATCCTGGCAACACACCTCCTGGGGTACAGGAAAAGCTCTTTGCAGGCAGATGTCTTACTGATGCACACTACTGGGAAACAGCCCAAGCCAGGGCTAGGGGAAGCTGCTGCCTGCTCCTGCTGACGCCCTGCACTGGAAAAGCTGCTAGGCTACAGGACCCTGTTAGGAGCCACCCACAGGCCAAGAGGTGGGTGCCTGGGAAGCCAGCCATGTGCACTGAAAGAGCCTAGTGCTAGAGAAGCTGCATGTGCTGAAGAAGCCAGCTGCAGAGACACACCGGGAACAGGAGGAAGAAGGGAAGCCCCTTCCTCCTGAAGTGTCATTTCACTGCTGTCTATGAACAGGGCATTTAGCATTATGTAAGGGGGCATATACGATCTATTTAAAAGGCCAGCTGCATTTTTACACAGCAAGCAGTGAATTTGGAACTGAGGCAATAAGTTGATAAATGGCACAATGTCGAGAGTGATCTAGCCAGTGGGAATACCACAGGAGAAGACATGTAAAAAGGACTTCTGTATCAGGCAGCATCATACATGAGATAACCAGACTAACATGTCCATTTCCACTATAAAACAAATTAACAACAACAAACAACACAAAGCCATAAGTATCCCAGATCGATCATCTATCTATCTATAATCTATCTATCTGAAACTTGTTTTTAAATGCTTTAGCGATATAGCAAGAAAGTAAGGAATATGCATATTTAGATGCCACAACTAAGTGAAAGCATAACTTGAAGCTTGAAGATGTCTGTCATTTTGGTAGCATTTTCAAATATTTGGAACTTAAACTTTCACTTTAGGGTCTTTTGGAGTACAGGAGACAAAAGATTAATTCCAAGGTCTTTTCTAATCAAGGATTCTTGCATTTCATTAAGTTGTAGCATACTCAGTGTGAAAGTAAACTAGACACTCAGAATAAATTTGTATACTTAGTGTGACAATTAAATAAACTCACCCTACTCCCCATTTCCTAAGAGAACTCCAAGGAAAATTGCAGGGTTTATATTTTGGCACTGATTGAAGGAGGAAATTCCTCTGCTCAAAATTTATAACCATAAGCCAATCAACTGGTGCAGGCTTACAGCCTGAACTTACACCACCCACATGGTCTGGAAAACTTCAAGGTGAAATTAAGTTCAAAGTAATGCCAGGTTTGTAGTGTTCCTGTAGGGTTTGGAAAAAGTTAACACATCCTCATAGAGGAAAGGTGCTTTCGATTCAGGCTTCAAAAAAAGCCCTACAGATAAATGCCAAGAATTATTAGGTCACCATCACAAATCACAAAAGATACTGGCCACAATGAGCAAAAAAAAAAAATTGCAAAACTTTGATTATTTGAATTATCAAGATAATTGCTGTGTTTAATATAAGTTTTAAAGAAACAGAAAACTAAAACATGGCCAAGATGATTTGGAAATGAATCCCATAGAAAATTCTAATACTTGAAAAAATTCAATAGGTTGATTTAAAAGCAGATTAGATACTTCTGAAGACAGAAATGGTAAGTTGGAAGGTAGAGCTGAAAATTATGCAAAACACAGTACAGAGAGATAAGCTTGTGAAGAAAATGTGAAGAGAAAAAATTTTAAAAATAAAGAAAATGTGAAGAGACATTGAATGGAAAGTTACACATACATCACATTGGAATTCCGGTAAGAGATGTGTGACAGAGTGGGACAGCCATGATATTAAGAGTTAAGGGTGGAGAACTAATATAGATTTGGTCACAGTAACTCAAAATAGGATTCCTAGCAAGTGATAGTTGTGAAATGAGTAAGCAGGTAAATAAATATATTACTATATTAGTTGCCCAATGAGAGAATCAGATTGACACTGGATAAACATTCATGGAAACAAGTGCTATTTGATCAAGGCCTCCATACTGACACATGTGTTATCTTTTAAAAACACAAATATGCTTTTGTAAATCCCCAGATTAAATGTTTAGTAGTTTCCCATTGTCTTTGTCATTCACTTCAGTGTTCTATGGTGGCATATAAGGCTTTGTGGTAGGTTTTTGGTTGTTTTGTTTTGTTTTTTTAAGATAGTCTTGCTACGTAGTCTAGGTTGACCTTGAACTCATGATCCTCCTGACTCAGCCTCCTGAGTGCTAGGATTACAGGCATGTGTTACCATATGTAGTTAAGGATTTTATATTATAATCTCATTTAATTTATCCAGTCTTATTTTTTAACCTTTTTACTCAATATATCGTAGCCATCCTAGATAATTCTTTTGCTAATGTAATTATTTTGCCCTAGCTCCCCATATTTTTTTATGTTTTCCTCTTTTGTCTAAATTTTTCATTTTTTCTTCAATGCCAAACTCAAAGATTATGTCAGAGGAAGTTTTCCTTGTCTCACTCCTAGAATAAAATTAATAGCCTCCTTTTCTTTTGTCGCATGGCATTTCTTAATCCCTCTAGCCTATCGTAGCAATGTGACAATTAATCATGACAACACGATTAATGTTGAGGTGGTTGGTTCCTAAAAAATGGAAGCTCTTTGAGGACAGCGACCATCTTACTCATTTTGTACCCTGTATTTCTAGCTCAATGCTTTGAATTTTACAGGTGTTCAGCAAATATTTACTTGATAATTTGTAGTCCAAAATTACAGTCTCAGTCTAGAATAAACTAGAATTTTACAGAGGAAGACACTGTTCTTTGATCTGGGGAAACACTACCAATCTGGATTACCTAATTTAAAAATGTGAATCTTTTTTTCATTAAGGGAACCATCCAAGTATAAGTTCAGCTGGGAAAGGATTGTCATTTCCATGTACAGAAGAAACTACATTCATCAGAACAATTATACTTAGCCATTAAGTGAACGGCCCAAATAGACTGTTAATTTTGCAGGTCAACATTATAATCTCAGACATGAGTTTGCAAGTGGATTAATCTGCATTATAAATATAATCCCAAGAATGTGCTGGAAAATCAATACAAGGTGTACTGAAATAGAGACACTATGACATCATTAAAGTCCACCAACAGACTAGATATTGCGTAGAAAGGTAAACCTAATAAAGTTGTGGCACTGACTGACATTCTTGTTTTGCTAAGCATAAATATTACAAACAGTAAGCAGAAGGCAAGCAAATATGGAGGTCAGATTAAGGAGCCAAAGAAAATTATATTTACAGCATATCAAAATAATGCAAATTATCATTTCAATGACTCTATTTAATTATTAGCTGGTGTTTAACAACATATATCATGTTTGCTTTAGTTCCAAATGTATCTGGTTTTTTTTCTTAGCATGATAAATTATTATAAGTCACACAGGATCATAGTTTTCTACATTTTACCTTTACGACCAAAATTGAAGGATACAACATACTTCCATGAGTAATAGCAGTCATTACAGAAGTTATCCTGAAGGGTAGACACTCACTATCACTTTAAGAATCGTTGCAATTAGAGATGTTAATGTTGACAATCATTTATTCTCCTATACGTAGTTTCTTGAGAAATTTGACCCTCCGCAGTACTGGAAGAGAAGGACCTTCATCTACCTATGCGTTTGACCATGGTGCATTCGATGCTTGAACCAGGAATTTGACCCAGTAGGTCATATAGCAACTGAGGTCATCAGTGCGGGGCATTAACTATGGGTCCTGTGTGTCTGATAAGCAGGCAGGGAGACAACAGAGATGAGTGGTATTGGAAAGAGGGAAAGATAGAGAAATAACTGGCAGTGGGAACTGAAAGCTTTCTGGTTCTGTCTCCAGATATGAGACTCTGTGATTCTTCCTGTCCTTGGATTCTACAATTTCCTTAGATTTGGTTTTCAATTAAGCTTTCTCCAGAGTGTTTTTGTTTCTTAAAATTAAATGATCCTTTAACATCAGGACGGAGTGTTAAAAAATGAATTTGGACTGGGAGTGTAGCTCAGTGACAGAGCACTTGCCTAGCATACACACGGGCCTAAGTTTGAGACTCAGAACTGAAAAAAAAAGTCTATTTAATTTATTAAAATAATACTGTTTATCTATTAAAATACTCTCAACATACCAAGGATACCAAGTATTTTATTTATTCTTTGTTGAGGTTTAAAAAAATAAGGATTTGGAATTCATAATATTCCTTCTTTCAAATCATCTTTCAGAGTGGCCTTTCTAGGACCTGACAAACATTTTCTAAAAGGGCTGGTTGTAACTACTATAGCTTTTGTGGACTATTAGTTTCTTTCAACTTCTCAGCTCTGCCCTTAGGTGTAAAAGCACTGCAAAAGGCATTTTAGGCAATATATGTAAATTAGTTGAGGTCCAATAAAACAAGCCACAGGCCAAGCTCTGCCTTGTCTGTGAGCTGCTGGCCGAAGTGTAAACCTCTAGGTCTGACCAATGTCCAGCATTAGTGCTGTGTCTTCTAGCAATTTCCTGAGACAGTGGAAAGAAGTTCTGTGTTTTTAGACTCGTGTTTTCTAGTTTATAAAATGGGAATGTGATAATAATCCTAATTTGCCTCATAGAATTTGCTTAGGAAGATTTAATTAATCAGATTAAATGAGATTAACTACAGTAAAGTAGTAAGTACAATGACTGGCAGAGAATTTCTCTGATAAATATTGCCTGTGTCAGACTCTGTTCTAAAAGCTGGAGAGATATCAGGGAAAGACATAATGCGCACAAAGCTAGTAACAAGTGCTTTTGTTACTTGTGAGAGGTACATGGAACTCTGGAGGCAGGTTCATAAACTACGTATTTCACTGACCAATCACCTATTAAATAGGAGGCTTTAAAAATTTAAAACACTGAGAAATTAAATGCCAAGAGCTATAAATAGCCCTATAATAAAAAGGGGAAAATACATCACAGTATAATTGCTAAGAAATGTAATTTAGCATAATGTTACACATAAAATATATTTAATACGTTAGGAAAATTTATTTGTTTCTTTGTGAACATTCAAGAACCACAGTTTCAACCTGTCGGTTTATATACATTCAGTCCTAGATGAAGACTCTTCTTGCCTGGCTGCCAGAGAGGTTTAGTTAAGTTTCTAGTAGAGCCTTGACTTGAGAGACTAAAAATATAAGAGGAAGCTACATGTCTCCCTCCCATGTTTCTGTTCCAGAAAAGGTCAAGGGTCGAATGATGAGAGAGGCTTATGTCATTGTTCTCTTAACACAGTCTGAAGTTATCTTCCAGATTGCAGATAAGTAGATTATGGAGGAGCTACTCCGTACAGTGGGAGCTAGCCTCTCAAGTCAAAGAAGTCCTTACCCTAGGTGCTCCAAATGACAGGGTCTTTGAAACATCAGAATATTTACATCACCTTTGTTAAGGGTTCAAGGCTCACAGTGACTGATGGTGTTCCTTTTCATCTTTGCAGCCTATGGGGTAAGTGTGGTAGAAAAGACACAAGATGGGAAAGAAGAGGAGGGTGAATTTTCCCTATGAAAGAGGAAAATTTTGTCCAAAGATTTTATTGAGAATGGGAACCATGAACTGTTCTGCCCTCAAGATGAGTCCTCGGAGTTAAGCTGCAGCAGCCCTAGACCATCTACCTGATGGGGTAACCTGGTAACTGTTGGGAAATGCTCTGGAAGGCTTGGCTGCCTCTCTTACACGCAAACATGCATTGCTGTCAGAAGAGGTCTCCTATGAGCTAGATACCAGGCCAGTGTATGTGAGCAGCAGCCGCTTAATCATCTGCATGAACATTTGGGATGCAGATTCCTGGGCCCTGCCGCAAACATGCTGAGTCAGCAGCTCTGAGCAGGGCATGGGTAGGTGGGTAGGTGGGGAAGAATCCAAGAATCTGCATTTTTAATGCAATCTCCAGTTGATTGTTAAGCAAAGTAAACGTGAAGGCTGCTTTCCTGTCCAGAAACAGTTTTCTAACTAATCCCCACAACCCAGCTTGCTTCTTGTCATTACATGGGTCAATGTGTCCAAAGTGTTGCAATGTCAAGAGATTGTCCTGAACCAGAGAAATCTTCTCAGCCGAAAGATACACACAGCTCTGGAGCTTACCTAAGGAGTTTAAGTCAAGATGAGCCAAATTGGATAGGGTTAAGCAAATAGGACTAAGTTGTTAGGGGTTCTTCATGCCATAAATGGATTTTTTGACCTGGTATCCACAGGTCCATGCATCCCAACAAGGTGCTCAAGGATGGGAAAAAATTTACACTTTATTTTCACTAGTCTCTAATTGCAAATTAGCATTTCTGTCTACTACAAATTTGGCAACAAGTCACATTACTGTTAGCTATGACTCTGTCACCAATAGAAATCACAGATATTTCTGTTATCACATTTCAGTTGTTACGAATAGCTCGAAATGCCATTTACATTCATCACAACTTCAAATTAAGTTGTTTTTAGACTTGTCACTAGATCTTTAAAAAGTGTGAGTAAGAAATACAGTTATTACCCTATCACACATTTTAAAAATATTTTGATAATTGTATTTTGATAATATAGTTGGTTGCCTTTGTATCCTATAATTTTATTATATACATT
This sequence comes from Erethizon dorsatum, assembly GCA_028451465.1. Taxonomy (NCBI): domain Eukaryota; kingdom Metazoa; phylum Chordata; class Mammalia; order Rodentia; family Erethizontidae; genus Erethizon; species Erethizon dorsatum. The sequence continues at coordinate 74,152,186 of CM051831.1, forward strand.
GAGAAACATGATTCTGAGCAGATAAGCTCATCTTTCTCAGGATAGTTTTCTAATTATATATTATATGACTTCAGATAGGATTTCCAAAGAATTTTGTGGACTTTAGGAAAAGTTGACCCTGTCAGGTGTGGTGGCACATGCGTGTAATCCCAGCTTTCCAGAGGGTGGGGCAGGAAGATTGCAAATTTGAAGCCAGTTTGTATATTTTAATAAGATTCTGTCTCAAAATAAAAAGGGCTGGAGATATTTCTCAGTGGTAGGGCACCCCTGAGTTCAACATGGAGTACTGAAGGAAAAAAAAAAAAAAAGGAAAACAAAAAAGAACAGTAGTTATCCTCATTTTTTTTTTTTTTTTTTTTTTTTATGTGGGTACCAGGAGTTGACCTCAGGACCTTGCGCCTGCCAGCAAGTGCTTGCGCCACTGAGCAATATCACCAGCCCTTTTTTTTCCTTTATGTGGGTTCCGGGAGTCAAATTCAGGACCTCGTGCTTGCCGGGCAGGCGCTTATGCCACTGAGCCATCTCTCTGGCCCTATCCTCATTTTAAAGGTATCCCAAATCAAGTGGTTTGTGGAAAAATGAGCGATGAGCATTTTGAGATTTTGGTTGATTGAACTCTGTTAATCATCACCAGTAATACACTGGAGGCTTCCCAAGTACTACCTTCACCTCTCAGGCTAAAGACACAGGCTTCTTCATTTTTGTTCGTTTAATAACCTGACAGCCCATGTAATCTAACTCCTTTGGCCCTGGCTGATGATGTCGATATTATGTGACCTGTAGCCCTGCTCTTGTATAGTTGGCAGTTCCTTGGTCCTTTCCTTATGTCCTGGTCATTAACTCTGTATGAAGCATTCTGCTATTTGTAGAAGGCAAGAGAACTTTGAGATATATTCAAAGCAGGACAGTAGTTTTCAAGCTTTGGTACTTGAGGCCCAATGATTAGGGATAAATTATATAAATATGAATGCCTGGGCTCAACTTTCTTTTGAGAGTTACTAGCTGGCCAAATTTGGGCAAATTGGTCTCTGTGGTTCTGTTTCTTTGTGTCTGCAACGTGAAGATGAAACATGGGCACAGTTTCGGTACAGTACTTGGTATACAGTAAGCATGTGATAAATGTTAGCTGTTATTAATTGTACAGAATTCAGGGGGCATAGCTAAAACTCTTAACTCAGAATCTCTGAGGACTTGGCCGGATGCATTTTATCCAGCTCCACAAGTGATTTTGATATGCTTTAGAGCAGTATTTCTCAGCCTATTTTTCATTATTGCTCCCCTAAGGAGCCATTTTAGATATTTTTCCCTAAGTGCCTCTCATGAAATTTTAATACAGTTACATACATGGTACTATATATCATTTTATATACTTGGCCATTTGAAGGATGACAAACCACTATCAAAACTTTTTGCATACCCTCCCCACTAAGAAATAATTTTGTCTTTTCTAGTTGAGAAAGCGTGCTTTAAAATAGTGGAGTTTCAACTTTGACAGCACATCAAAATGAACTAAGAGAGCTCTCAAAGAATGCTCATGCTGGGACACCCCCTCACCACTAGACTAGTTAAATGAGTGGCCTGTTTAAAGATCTCTAAATGATTTAAATATGTAGCCAAAGCTGAGAAATTTCTGCTTTGGAGTTTGAGATTCTCTTATGGGAGCTTAAAATCTGGTTGGCAAGCAGGACCTACAAACATGGACGTAAACAATGCACAAATGCACAGGGAGTGCTATAGGAGTTCAGAAAAAGAAATGAATACAATGTTCTGCTTATGAGATGCTGGACACTGAAACTGAGGATTAAAAAGAGAACGGAAGAGAAATTTCAAACGTGGAAATAACATCTCCAAGGGGAAGGTAGTGGACTGAATGCTGCTTCTCTTCCCAAAAATACGTCCACTGGAGACCTGTGAAGGTAACGTAATTTGGAAAAAGTTTCACTGTGGATGGAATTGAACTAAGGATATAAGGGGAACATCCTGGATTAGGGTGGGACCTACATCCAATGACAAGTGTCCTTGAAAGAGAAGAGAGAATGAAAAAGGCCCTGTGAAGACAGAAGCAGAGGTTAGGATGATGTGTCCGTACAGTGAGGAACATCAAGGATTGCCCGCCACAACCAATAGCTGGTAGAAACTATAAAGGACCAATTCGGTAGGAACTGCACAGACCTGCTGATTTTAGACTTCCTCCCTCCACAACTGAAGCGGGAACAGCATATGTTGTTGTAAGCAACATAGTTTGTGGTAATTTGTTATAGCAGCCTTTGGAAACTAACACAGGGGACCGCAAGGAAACTAAATAGTAAAAGGAATTGTAATAAGATTGAAAAATAAAATTGGAACTTTAAGTTAGGTCCAAACAGAAAGCTGTCATTGTAGTGTATTAGGGTTCTCCAGAGAAACAGAACCAAAGGATATACAAAGAGCTCTATAAGAAAGAATTTATTTATTTTTTATTTGTACATTTTTTTTTTTGTGGGTACTGGGGGTCGACCTCAGGACCTCGCGCGCCAGCAAGCGCCCGTGCTGCTGAGCGATATCACTGACTCTTTTTTTGTATGTGGGTTCTGGGAGTTGAACCCGGGCCCCTGTGCTTGCCAGGCAGGTGCTTACACCCCTGAGCCATCTCACTGGCCCTATTTGTACATGTTTGCAGTACTTAATATTTGCATTCCTTGTACATAGTTGATACACGTATATAACACATCTGAATTTGTTTTTTCCGTCTCCTCTCCCTCCCTTCCCTCTTGCACTATCTCTTGATCCCCTTCCCATTTGAGAAAGATCTATGTCCCTACTTTCTGTTATCTTTTTATTCTGCTCTTTATTTAAAATTTGGGTTTCTCATTTAAGAGAAACTATGCAATATTTAAACTTGTATGTCTGATTAATTTCACTTAACATTATGTTCTCAAGGTACATCTATCTTCCCACAAATGACTCAAATTTATCCTTCTTTATGGCACAGTAGTACTCCACTGTGTGTAAATACATTTTCTTTATCCATTCATCCATTGATGGTCACAGGCTGCTTCAAGATTTAGCTATTATGAATTATGCTGCTGTAAACATGGATATGCATGTATTATCATGATATGATATCTTTAACTCTTTCTGGAAAACACCTAGAAGGGGAATATCTGGGTCAAATGGAATATAAAGGTATTTATTATGGGAATTGGTTCACTTGATTTTGGAGCCCAAGTTTTTTCACAATCTAATGTCTGCAAGCTAGAGAACCAGGGATTCAGTGGTATAATTCTTACTCCCAGGCCTAAGGCCTAAGAACCAGGAGAGCTCTGATATTCAAAGGCAGTGGAAGATGGATATCCCAGATGAACAAAAGAGAGTAAATTCTCAATTTTGTTTTGTCCACACCCTCAATGGATTGGATGATGCCTGCCCACATGGTGAGGATGTATCTTCTTAGTCTACTGATTCAGAATCTTCTGGGAACACCCTCAAGGACATGCCAAGAAATCATGTTTTACCAGCTATCTGTGTGTACTTTAACCCAGTCAAGTTGATACCTAAAATTAACCACCATACACAGTGTCCTGCCTGCAGCGAGAACAATTAAAGGTCTAGAGAGTGCAGCTTGATGAAGCCAATGTAACTAGATGATTAATCTAGTAATTAATTAATCAGGAGGTAAGTAGAGTTAGAGCAAACCCCTATAATTGTAATAAAATTAAGTAATAGAAAAAAGGAAAACCTCTATTTAAGGAGATAGCTTTAGAAAGGAAATTTTAAAAATGGGTTCATGCAATAGCATTTACAGGATGAACAAGGAAAGCCTTGGTACCTGATCTGCAGTGGCCTAGAAGACTAGGAGTATTTCACTAATGACTGCAGGTTTGAGCTTGAGCAAATAATAATCATCACATCTAGAATCAAAAGATGCATTAGCTTTTACTAATTCGTTTTAAAGTTGAGTTTATTTTTGGACAACTTTATTGGGGTATGATTTTACATATCATTCACCTTTTTCAAACATACAATTCAGTGTTTTTCCCCCCCTGGTATTAGAGATTGAATCGAGTGTCTTCCCACTGAACTATAACCCCATACCTTTTTATTTTTTATTTTAAAACAGGATCTCCCACTAAGTCACTAAGTTGCCCAGGTTGGCTCTAACCTGTGATTCTCCTGCCTCAGCCTCCCAGAGAGATGGCATTACAGGCATGCACCACCACCTCCAGCTTCAGTGACTTTTGATAACTTTACTAAGTGGTGCAACTATCATTGTCAGTCATTCATAGAACATTTTTCCCCCAAAATTAGATCCCTCGTGTTCATTTACAGTTAGTTCCAGCTCAGACCTTCACTGCCAGGCAAGAACTGATCTATTTTCTTTCTCTATAAATTTCCTTTAAAAAAAAAAAAAAAAATATATATATATATATATATGAAAAAAAGATTCACACAGTATTGGTCTTCTGAATCTGGCTTATTTTACTTTACATGTTTTTTGAGGCCCATTCCCCATGTAGCATGTCTGTTCTTTTTCATTGGTTAGTGGTATTCTGTTATATTGGTAGACCATAGTTTGTCTATCCATACAAACTGGTGAGTTGTTTCCAGTGTTTGCTGGTATGAACATTCTGCTTCAGGTCTTCATTTGGACATATGTTTTCATTTGTCTTGGTTGAATACTTAAGAATAACTTTTTGAGAAACTGCCAATTTTTTTCCAAAAGTAGCCATACAATTTACATTCTTACCAGCAATATTACCACATTTTCATCAATGTTTGTTACTGTCTGTCTTCTGAACACTCTGGTGGATATGAAATGGTATTTCATTGTGGTTTTCATTTGTATTAGCCTAATGAATAATGATGTTGATGAATAATGATATCTTTTCACATGCTTAACACCATTTTCTTGTGCTTAAGTTATTCATATATCTTTGGTGAAATGACTGTTCGTAACTCTTCATCCCTTTTGCATATGTTTTGATTTTTTGTTTTCTTAGTCTTTTTATTGAGCTATATGTGTTTTTCACATAGGCTAGATACAAGTCCTTTACTTTGATATGAATTTTATAAATATTTTCCCCTAGTCTGTTGCTTGTTTTTTTCTTTTCATTTCTTAATGATGCATTTCTACTTGCAAAAGTTTTAAATTTTGGTGAGGTCTAACTTATCATTTAGTTTTCTTGTTTGTTTTATTTTTGGGGTGTTGTTTTTTTGAGACATAGTCTTGCCCTATAGATCAGGCTGGCCTTGAACTTACTATGTAATACAGGGTGGGCTCAAACTCACATGACCCTCCTGCCTCAGCCTCCCAAGTACTGGGATTAGAGGTGTGCACCATCATGGCTAGTCCCATTTAGTTTCTTGTATGGGCTGTGCTTTTGATGTCATATCTAAGAAATCTTTGCCTAACCCTAGGTCTTGAAGATTTTCTCCTTTGTTTTAGTCTAAAAGTTCTAACTTTAGCTCTTACATTTAAATCTAAGTTTCATGTTGAGTTAATTTTTTATATAGGGTGTGAAGTAAGGGTTTACATTCATCTATTGTACATGTGGGTATGTGGTTTTCCCAGCTCCATTTGTTGAACAGACTCCTCTTATCAATAAATTACCTTGGCACCTTTGCCAAAACTCAGTCGAATATGCATATAGTAATTTATTTCAGTACTCTCATTTCAGTTCATTGATCTGTCTACCCTCATGCCAGTCTACACTGTCTTGATAGCTAACTTTATAGTAAGACTTTAAATCAGTAAGTGAAAGCCCTCTGACTTTGTGGTTTTAAAAAAATTGTTTCAGATGTTCCAGGTGCTTTTCATTTCCATATAAATGTTTGTATCTGTTTGTCAATTTCTTCAAAAAAAGCACACTGAAATTTAAATAAAATCCAGAGACCAATTTCAAGAGAATGGTCACATTAATAATATTGAGTCCTCCATTCCATAAACATGGACTTTCTCTCCATTTAGTAAGATCTTTAGGTTCCTCTTGTGTTTTCTGGTGAACAGGTCTTGCATTGCTTTTGTCAAATTTATTCTCTAGTGTTTTCTTCCTTGTGATGCTATTTTGAGTAGCATCTTATTTTAATTTCATTAATGGATAAAATCATCAATTGCATATATATATATATAAATTTTTTAGCCCACCTATTTTTGTTCTTGCAGTATTAGAGATAGAACCTAGGGCTTTCACACTGAGCTACATTCCCAGCCCTATTTATTTTATATATTTTTTATTTTGAGACAGTGTCTTGCCATGTTGCTGAGTTGCCATGCTGGGCTCAAACTTGCACTCCTTCTCTCCAGATAACTGCCTCAGCTTTCCAGAGTGTAGGGGTTATAGTGTGCACTACTATGTCTGGCCCACCCACCTATTGTTTAATAAATACTTTTTAAATGAATGGATTGATGTGTAAATGAATAAGAGGAAATTTTTCAACCAAAGGAGAAAGAAGCAAGGTTAGAAATGTATTTATATAACATAAGCTTAGTATTTAACAATTTAACATTTGTGAAGGTACATAACATGTAGTTTATGATGGATTTTATTTCTTAGAACAAGATTTATTGTGTATATTTAATATATATAAGATGATGTTATGGGAGTCGTATCGATAGTAAAATGATTATTATAGTGAAGCAAATTAACATACCCATCACTCACAGTTATCTCTTTCTTGTATGGCAGGAACAGCTAAAATCTACTCATTTAGCAGGTATATCAAATACAGTTCAATTTTATTATCTATAATTCTCATGTTGTACATTAGATCTCCAGACTTGTTCATCTTATAGATCTGCTGTTTTGTGTCCTCTACCCTACATCTCCGTATTTCCTTGCCTGCCTCTGCTCCTGGTAGCCTCTGTTTTATTCTCTATCTCTGTAAATCTGACTTTTTACTCAAGTTCTACATTTTCTTTGCTTTCTTCTGCTGTAACAGAATGCATGAGACTGAGTAATGGTAAATAATAGAAGTTTATTTGGTTCCCATTCTGGATGCTGGGAAGCTCAAGGGCATTGTGTACATGCAACTGTTCATCATTTGATGAGGATCTTTTTGCTAGCTCATAACGCAACAGAAGCCATTTCATGGTGAGACAGAGAGGGCAAGAGGAAGCTCAACTCACAACAAAACCTCTCTCAAAATAACTAAAGCACTCCCACCTGAGCAGTATTAATGACCTCCTGAAGGTCCTATCTCTTAATACTGTTACAATGGCAATTCAATTTCAGCATTTTTTTTTAATGCGGGTATTGGGAGTCGAACTCAGGACCTCACGCTTGCCAGGCAGGCGCTTATGCCGCTGAGGTATATCACCGGCCCCTTCAGCATGTTTTGAATGGAACATTCAAACCATAGCACATGTATTAGTGGGATCACACACTATTTTTCTTTCTGTATCTGGCTCGTCTCACTTAGCATAATGTCCTCATGGGTTGGAGTCTCTAGTACCTACTTTACAGAGTAGTGATAAGTTTAAAAAAGAATAGGATATGTAAAGTTCCTAGCATAAATATAAATCTTAACTGCTCTGGGGCTGGTATTCATAAGAAAGGCATTTTGCTCAGGAATGAACTTTGTCTAGTGCTCACTGTTCTTTTGCTAACTTGGGGAACTGTGCGATTGTTAGGATTGTCCTTCATAAAGAATGAGGCTATCCCAAGTACTTATTATTTTTTAAAAAATTGGGTCTTCCCTGCTGCTTCTTTCCTTTCCATTCTTTCCAAATAAGTCAATTTGAATGATAATTATTAATAATTGGATTTATTTCAGGCCAAAAACTTTAGAAAATATTTTTGACAGCGTTAGTAAGATGATGCATTTCTTTATTGTGTTTTTTTATTGCTGTAACTGGAGCAGCACTGGTTTTTTCATCCCCTATAATTTTCTGAAAGGGAATGAAATATTGTTTATTTATTTATTCCTCTACTCACTCATCATTCACCATTTCTTGAATATCTGTTATGTGCCAGGTCCTGTGCTACTGGGGAGATGATTCCACACAAGCAAATGGACAGAATAAAATTTTTGCAATTTTCTGAGAAGAAAGATCTGTGCTTTCCAGAGTAAGAGAGGGAACACCCAGTGACCTCAGAATACGTCGCTCAGATCAGGATAAATAGGGCCGTGTGAAAGTCTGCTGCTTTGTTAATTCCCTCTTTGGGTTAGCAATTTTTTGAAAACCGTATCACCATCTGGCTAATGTTTCTACTCAAAGGCACCTTTGAGTTAAATACAGAATTATGGAATAACATAAAAGCACACTTTTCCAGAGCTCTTTTTTTGAATTTAAGGAATAGTAACCTAAGATCTTCCACTCACTGTGTGACCTTGGGCGAGTCACTTCACTTCCTCACACCGAGGGTCAGGTTGTGATCTCTGAGGACTGTTATAACTCCATATCTATTTCTAACTCTTCTTCAGCTTTTGGACTGTGGGTTTCTGGAAAAGGCAAAGAGGTGACAAAGAAGGGGAAAATGTCTTCAGATGGACTTGTGTTTTTAGCACATGGATATCCAAGTATATAAGTGACTTAATAATTTATCGATATGGAATGAGGAAACTGGACATAATGGCTCTACCCTTTTCCTTTTCTTATACTTTCAAGAATAAACCTCTGGGAACATGAGTTCTGGTTGGCTTTTCCATGCCTCAAGTTTGTTTTCAGAGTGAGTTTCCACATGGGGAAACTGTGGCTGCCCACTTCTGCAGATGACTTGGTGGATAAAGCCAATTCAGAGATTCAACATTAGGATATTCATTATAGTTCCTCATCTAAACCGCATCCTCTGAGTTGGCCTTTATCATGACGATGATAGTGATGATGACGACGATGATGATAAAGGTGCTATGTTATTCTCTGTTGCCCTAATGTCCTTTGATTCAAATCTCAAGAAAACAGATGTGTTATTTATTGAGCCTCCACAAACTTCAACACATGTCTTCATCACACTAATTTTCTGCTGGAGTTCTGTAAAGAAAATAGCAGAGAGGTAGCCTAAAGTTGCTCAAGAAATACTCTGCAGAGCATCTGCAGGTATGGATATGAAGTACACAGCCTTTGGAAAAGAGAGTCAACTCAGAGGAACTTGGCAAGTATGAATGGGATAACTGCTTTATTTCATACTTTAAAATTAGGGGTCCCTCTCCTGGAACACAACTGGAGTATTTCTGGAATCAGTCAATCACTGCTGTCAGGATACAGTGACTAGGTACTTTCAAAGATCTGAAAAATGCATTTGTAGCTTATCCTCAATTTACACTTGTAATTTCTATATCCTGATTCATAGACATAAATTATATTAAAAAAGAGAAGGCTTTATATTTTATAGCCCCATAAGCCTTTTACTGCCACTTTTAAAACAAACTCTGGAAAGGGAGGTTCTTGATTAGTGAACATCCAGAAATGATTAGTCCTAATTAAATTTTCAGGAAAACATCACTAGTTCTGAATGCCAATCTATGGTAGTCTCATTTTATCCTCTTCCTTGTAAGGAATCCCAAAGGTGTACCTCTGGCCCCAGCTCTCTCTTGAGGCTCCAGACAAAGCTTTCTAAAATGAGCTGCTGGATTTCTTCAGAATAAGAGCCCACACTGAATTCAACAGATCCAAATTCCAAACAAAAAAATCTCTTCTTCCTGCTATAATTTATTGCTTCAGTTAAAGACAGCATCAATCCAGTGAGTCACCAGGTGTCATTCTGGGGCCCCTACCCTCTCTTTTATCTCTCTCTCTGGTCACCAGGCCTGGGAGTCTTGCTCAAAGTGTCCCAGGTCTATATTGCTTCTCTGTTCTGTCGGTACCCTTGTACCAGAGCCAATCATATCTCATCTTGTCCACCCCCTCTGGGTCATCCTGAACATTCTGAAATTTCTAGAGCAATCTTGCTAAAATAAAAATTTGGTCATGTGTAGTAATCAAATATATTTAGTTGCTCTGATTCCTCCAGGATCGTAGGACATAGAGCTTTATTCTGGTTATGGTTTACTTTTTTAGCTGTGTTCCCTGTTTCTTCCTCCTTGTGAATCCTAAACTCTTCCTCCAGGGATTGTACCTCAAGTGATTACTACGTGTCCTTCCCCATCTCCATGCTTCTGGGCTTCCGGTCACTCCTGTCAGAGTCATCATTGCTCTACCACCTCCGTCTGTCTGTGTCCTTACTGAAATACCACCTCTTGCACAGCCTTCTTTAAGGATCATATCTGGATCATATTTCACCCTTCTATAGCCGACACTATTAGCACTGTGCCCTTTTCTCCCAAGGAACATCTTTTCTAGGCACACAGTTGGGCTTCCAGCTATGAACAGCTGGCTGAGGACTTTCCTTTCCAACCTGGAAAGGGCAGGCCACAAGTGCCAGGAGTTTCAATTCCTCTGGAGTAGCCATCAACCAGTGAAGGAAGCAAGTTGGAGGATTAAAAACCCAGGTGCCTTCACTCATCAGGTGCCTAACTGATCCATGTTCTGCAGTGTCCCAAGATTCCCCCGGCGGGATTGAGCCAAGTTGCTCACAGCAGGAATACACTCAGTAATGCTCATTTTATTATCAGCTACTTTGCTTGCTTGTCTCACTTTGCTGCTCCCCTCCTGGTGCTTTTTGGGATCACCTCCAAAATAAGCCACTTACAATCACATGCTTATCTTGGGGTCAGCTTCTGTGGGAATCCAATGTAATACACTGCCTTTATAACACGCTGCTTTGACTTTTCTTATTAGAACTTCATTTAGCTTGAGAAATATTCATTGGGGAAAATTGTTAACACCAGGAATAGCATCTTCCTTAGTACATTCCTTTCAGTGCCTCGTATAGTCTCTTACTTGAAGTTGGTGCTCAACATCTAAAGATTAAATGAAAATGTTTCAATAAAGAGAAACATCTATAGGTAGTACTTAAAGAAAGGAAAAGTTAAAAATGTCAATACAGTGGATCCGTAGCACAACCATGACCACATGATACCTTAGGAGCTCTGCCCTAATGAACGGAACAGGTTGTCTATAGCCTTCGTTCAGTACTTTTCAAGTTGTCCGGCATTTAGAGTCGTATTTCATAGTCCTGTCTTGTTTCATCCCTCGGTCTCTAAACTCCCTGAAGACAGGCCTTTGGTTATTTATGTTTCTTTATAATAAAAGCCCCTCACCTGGTGTCTTGCACACAGTATGTGCTCAACTTCAAAAATATTTTTTAATAAAGAACCCCAGAGTGCTTTAAATGTTTTTAAATATAGTTTGCTTATATTTCAATAATCATCTTTATACTACTCATTTTTATGCCCACTATAGAAAGATAAACTAGCAGAGTTCAATCATATTACTTATACTTTTTTTTTTTGGCAGCGGTTTCCAATCTCCAGGTTTTTTTTGTTTTTGCTTTCATTTTTGTTTTTCTCATCACCTTTGCTCCAGTAGTTATTAACATTTAGCTCTCTGTCTCTTCCCCCCAAAGAGGTAATCCACAGATCTTGTAACTTTTCCTACATGCAGGAAATCTAATTCACTGTGTCAGACACAGCTGTGTGCGTTCCCTAGGCTGCTGTAGACATAACCCTTTAAAAGTTAGCTTCGTTAAAGGAAGCAAAATAACACAAAAACAATTGCAGGAAAAAAAAATCTGTGTTGTACAGGCCTGGACCCACTCATATCATTTTTATGAAGCACCTTTCTGTGTTTGGAATTTCAGCTTTACTTTAATCATCAATAAGTCCTAGTAGGTCAGAATTTCACTTTGGCCTTGTCCAAAAAGCAGTGGAGTTTCTCCTGCCAGTGGTATTGGCAGCCAAGAAGGGACAAATTAAGGGTTAGTATGTACTCATAAGTGGAGACTTTTACTTCTCTAGATGATCGAAATATTTGTATAGTTTTACTTGACGAGATAAAAACCAGTTGAATATTTTGAATAGATTGTGCGTATGACTATGGCTGGGGGGGCTTGTGAAGGTAGCTGTGGTTCAGATGCACTTACTCTGCTAAAAGAAATGCAGATAGAGTCCAGAGGTATATAAAGAAAAAACATGAAACTATACTCACAGGACTATACTTCTAGCACTTTGCTCATGTAAAATAAATTTTGTACTAGAAAACTTTCAAGCCTGCAAGGTTTTAAAAATTAATATTAAAAAAATTATTATTAAACAACAGTAGAACACATCGTTCATAAGGGAGAAGCAGTTGCTTTGAATGACGTTCTGTTTTGAAAATTATCTGACAAATATGGCAACTAGAAATAGGATGCCCAGGCAGAAGACATCTGCCAACAGGGAGAGCTCTGTGACCCTGATCTCACGTTGTTACCTTCAGAACTCGGTACATAATGTGCTGCCTGATGCACTATAAAAATGCAGAAGTCTTTTATCAAAATTTATTAATATATTTTTGGTGCTGGGGATCAAACCCAGGGCCTTGCACCTGCTAGCAATCAGTTTACACAAAGTTACACCCCCAACCCCTTTAAGGATTTTTTTTAACACAGTAGAGCATTAAGCCCAGGTGGGGGCTGTGCAACTGTACAAGTCCTATACTTGTGAATCCAGGTCTCTTTGCTCCTCTTTTATTGAGAGCCTTCTCCACCAGCTTGATTCTTAGTGGCTCTTGACTAAGTGAAATGCCCCTGAAAGCACATTAGAAATCTAAGTTTCTAAATTTAGATTGAGCCTTGCCATGGTTTCAGTGTGTTCCCCAAAATATAATGGGTTGAAACCTAAATTCCTCAATGAGGCAATGTTGGGAGATGAGGGCTAGTAGGATGTGGAGGTATTTGGGTCATGGGGACAACACTCACACAAATGGATTAATGGCTTTCTCAGAAGACTATGTTCTTGCCCTCGTGGGACTGACTTAGTCACCATGAGAGCAGGTTACTGTAAAGTGCAGCTGCCCCTCGTGTTTTGCCTCTTCTGCACATGCCTCCTTGCCATTCTGCTTTCTGCCATGAGGTGAAACAGCATGAGGTTCTTGCCAGATGTGACTCACTAGAACTGTGAACCAAAGTCTCTAGAACCGCAAACCAAAATATATCTCTTATATTTGTAAATTAACCAATCTCAAGTATTCTATAATAGCAACAGAAAACAAACTAAGACAAGCCTATAAAGGAACTATCTAAACGTGATTCTTTGATTTCTTGATTTTTTTTTTTTTTGCAGGATTTTTTTTAGGATTTTTTTTTTTTTTTTTTTTTTAATTCTGAGACAGGGTCTCCCTAAGTTGCCCAGACTGGCTTCTAACTTGTGATTTTCCTGTCTTAGCCTCCTGAGTACCTGAACAACAATAGAATACATGATTCGTAAGGGAGGAGCAGTTGCTTTGAATGACGTTCTGTTTTGAAAATTGGGATCACAGCATGCACCCCACACCCAGCAGAAATTTTTTAAAATAGGGAATTTAGTAAGGCATTGGTATTTCTTATATTATTACTATTACTTTTGCTACTCTGTTACTATTGTAAATATATTTAAATATTATTTTAGTTTTTGGAATCCATGACCTCTTAAGGATGAATTGTTTTTTAATAAGCTCTAATTTAGTAATAGATTTTCCACTGATACCTAAGTTATTATTTAGTTGATATTTCTATTTGGAAATTGGTGAGACATATTGAGTATATGTTAGATGTAATGAGAGAGTCACTTATCAACGTTACCTGTTTTATAGGTATGAATTTATATCAAATACAATTTTCAATTAGTTATTAATAGAATAACAACACTGGTCTACATAGGATTTGTGGATGTTTAAGCCCAAATGTGTTTTTAATAGCTTCTTTGAATGATAATTAACATAAAATAAATTGTGCATATTTTAAATGTAGAATACATTTTGACATATTTAGACATCCTTGAAAGCATCAGCATATTCAGGGTAATGAACACATTTATTACTCTCAAAAGTTTCCTGTGCCTGTTTGTTATATCTTCCCTTTTACCTCTTCTCAAGGTGCCCTTCCCATCATCCCTGGGCAACCAGTGATCTGCTTTCTGTCATTATAAATTAGTTAATATTCTCTAAATTTTTTTGTGGGGGTTCTGCCTTCTTTCCGTCACCATAATTATTTTAAAATTCTTTCCTTTTGTTGCATAGCTTATGAGTTTTTGTTGCTGGTTAGTATGCTATTGCACAGATAAACCGTATTCTGCTTATCTATTCACCCGCCATCAAGCTTTATATTCTTTAGTCTTCTCTGCTTTAAGCTAAACTGCATTTTTACATCCATCATGCCGCCCGGCTTCACAGGAGTTTTGTAGCCAGCACATGCGTGTTCAGATCCCAGTCATGTCTCTTGTGGCTGTGTGAATGTGGTCTTTGTGGGTTCCTTCTCAGGGCTGCAGTTTCCTTGTGCATATTAACTATGTAAAGTACATAGCACAAAGCTTGATACAGTAAATGCTATGTGGTTGGTGGTTAATGTTATTACTATTACCATTATAAATTTCATATGATATGTTTGTTAGAACTTCTAGCCCACAGTAAACCCTCAACAAATGTTAGTTATGATTAATTGTACTAATAATACTACAGCACACAACTCTTCCTTTCTTGTCCCTCTTTTGGTTCCAGTCTCTTCACTATCCTTGTTACTAATAGGCTTCAGACTCGCAAGCAGCTGGCATTACTGTGTACCTGACCAGGCAGAATACTGGAGGGCAGTTGTACCCAAAGTGTGATCCGAAGGCCAGCAGCACTGGCCCAGCACTGGCCAGCAGCACTGGTTCATTAGAAATGAACATTCTGAGGTCCGGCCCCAGAAGTACTGAATCAGAGACTCTGGAGGTGGGGCTGTAATCCGTGATGCAACCTGGAAGAAGCCTTCTGGGTGCTTCTGGTAAAGCTCACGTTTAAGAACTAGTGTACTAGTGTACTCCCAAGGCTGGGGCTCAGTTCACATCAACTTTCTTGTTAGCGAAAGCACACCGTTGACTAATTGAGCTTAATATCAACTAAAACCTCTAAGTCTTTTTCACACATGTTGCTGCTAATCCCCATATTCCTCATCTAGCACTTGTACAGGATTCTTTTTGGACTGAAGTATAAGTCTTTACATTTATCCCTATTAAACTTAATCTTGTTAGATTCGGCCCATTGCTTCAGTCATGTTTGAGGAAATTTTAGTTCAGCTGGAATGAACCATGACAAAAAGGCAGGGCCTGGAGACCAAGAAGGAATGTTGCAAGGATGACATACCTTTGTATATTAACCGAACACTGGCCAATGAGATGCGGGCAATGGTGGGCTTCTATGAAGGTGTGAGACCCCAGAGGGTGGAGTAATTTGATTTCAGTTTAATTCAGCTAATATTTATTGGGTGCCTACCAAGTCCCTACCTGTGAACTAGGTACAAGAAGAGTTCTAAATAGCCCATTATTAATGTCAGATATAAATAGAGGTGAAGGGTTTTGTTTGTACGTGTATGGTGGTGTGTGTGTGTGTGTGCGCGCATGTTTTCATTTTGTTTTAGCAGACACATGAAGCCCAGTGTACAAATACTTGCCTATCTCTTTAGGAGAGCCTTCTTTAATATTAAAGAGCTAATATTGTTTTGTGTGTCATAGATTTTGCTGTACGCTTTATTTACTTTCTTTTTTTAAATAATTTTATTAGTATGTGTTAATGTACATAGTAGCTTTTCCCAAACTTTTTTTTCTTTAAGTATGGACTCTCCTTTTGTAGCTGGCCTTGAATTTGAAATCCTCCTGGCTGGGAGTGGTGGTGCACACCTATAATCCCAGCCCTCGGTAGTCTCTATTCACACTTTCATATTCAATTTTCAAATCAATCTAGTGATATAGGAATAGTGCAGTTGAGGAAACATAGAATCAGAGGTTAATACTTTTCCTCAAGGTCACATAGATAGTTAACAGTAGAGCTAGAGGAAATCCCAGATTTGCTTGGGTTTAAAGAACATGCTGTATATAGGCTTTCATACTGAGATCAAGAAAATTAAGCTCGTTAAATAACAAAACCACTGGTGGCTTAAAGTCCAACCATAACTATTGATGCTTTTGGCTAATTTATAATGGGTAAATTTAAAATGCCAAAATTATTAAAATAGCAATAGGTGACCCAATCCTATATACTGTATATTATGCAATGCCTCTGTGTTGAATTTTAATTTTTTTAAAACTATATTTGATATTTATTTTTATTCTCTTCTTTTAAAGTGTCAGCCGCATTTTAAAATCATTATCGTAATATTAATACTCTTAACTGTAAGTTACTGCCTCCAGCAACCAAACTTTAGGAAAGGATATAATTTCTTCCTCTAGGGGGCGAAATAGTCAATTCTATTCTGCTGGGTATTACCAGCTGTATTTTACTATGTTGTGAGAGGTGCATTTTCATAAAGTAGCTTGTATTGTAATGAAAATGCACTGGACTTGAAATCTGAAGATTAAAGCTCACTTCCACTACCAGCTGTATCATCCTGGGCAAAAAAAAATTTAGCCTTTATAAGCCTCAGTTTTTAGACTCTAAAACGGGGATAATAATGTTCATGGGGATGTGAGAATTAACCGAAACGATCTATGAAAGTGCTCTGTGGTCTGTTACATGTTTTACAAATATAAGGGGTCATCATTCTATTTTTTATGCCTATTTTATAAATTCCTAATATGTTAAGTATTTTGGACATTTCTGTGACCTAACATTTTTACTTAATTCACAGAGCAAAATTCAAAGTATTTGAGCTTCTCTGAAAATGCTTCCATTCTATTATAGTTACATTTTAGCAGTAGAACTTCCTGTAGAATTACTTAGGAACAGTGTGGTAGAAGCTACATTAAAATTCTAGATTTGATTCATTAGTTTTCATTTTAAAGACAAATCCTTCATTAGCACTAACTTTGTCAATATTACTAGGACTAGGGTCATCTTTTTTTTTTTTTTTTTTTTTTGAGAGAGGGTCTCACTATGTAGTTTAGGTTGGACTTGAATTCACTATGTAACCCAGGCTGGCCTAAGCTCTTGGTGATTGTCCTGCCTCTGCATCCTAATCCCTGGATTATAGGCATGCACAACCACTCCTGGCAAGGATGGATCATCATTATAAAAAGACACCTACTAAGTGCCTATATGCCTGAAACTAAGTTCTATGACTATACAAAGTGAGTTAAGCTGATAACAAGCTTCCTTCTCTAGGACTTTCTAATAAAATGTCAGCAGGATTTATAAGGTAATATGGATGGGCTTCATAATGTAAGATGGGTGAATTTTATATGAATAGGGAAGGATAGAGATATGCAGTTAAACGGCCAGACTTGAATCCCAGTTCTATCTCTTCTTAGTTGTATGACCATAGGCAGATGACAATCTCTTAACTTCCTCATTTTAAAAATGGGGATAATTGTACCTATCTGATAGAGATGTTTTGAGAATGAAATGCTGTGTTATAAGCAGAGTGTTTAGGTTATCTGAGCTATGTACTCTATACTCCAACATCAAACTCCTAAACCTTTCCTCTCTCCCTTCTAGTCCTCATACCCTGCAAATAATGAGCTTCTTCTGACCCTACTGAATAATATGTATAACCTGGAAATCATTGTCAGTCACCTACACTGTTTCATTAACTCTCTGAAGTCACATAGCCTTAGAGCAGGAACCCCAACTTTACAAGTTGTTCGACTGATGGCTTTATTTTGCAAATGAGGAAACTCAAGGCCCACAGAGATTAAGTGTCCAACCCAAGGCTAGAGCCAATTAGTGACAAATCTGCACTAAAATTTGGGCTCTATCCTCAAAGTATGCCACTCTCCACCCTCCACACTCTCTCCCCAGCCTCCCTGGTCACTTTAATCTCCTCTTAATTGCCAATAAGACTATGCTGATCTGGCTTACTGCCAATTTAGGGTGTCCAGCTTTAGCTAAGTCTTCAGGGTTAATATTGTTAATTCATCTCCTCTTTTTTCCTAGCATGTAAGTTTCACAATTAATTTAGGAGAGGGAGAACCACTCTGCTTTTATTTATTTCATAAATAAAACCTTACATGTGTCAAAATATGAAATCAATAAAAGGCTTCCTGGTTAGATAGGGATGGGGTTGTGCTGGGACCAGCTCAGACCCTTTTCTCTCATCCCCTCTAAAGTGGTCCCTGAGGGAGTTCCACCGGTCCCTCAGGGTGTCTCTTAGCAACACAATTTAAAGGTTGCTGCCTTACACACACACTTAACAATGATTATTCCTAGGGACTCTCAGTTGCCAGGAGAAGTTCAGGACATGTCTATGTTAAAAATAACAGAAATGCTAAACAGAATTCCACAAACATGATTTATTTTAAATGTTTACACTTAATATTTTTAATTCAGATACAAAACTGATGGCAGAATATGCGGCTTCATTTGGACCTCACAGCAGATTAACTTCCCATCGGCCCTGACTGTTCCTAACTTGGCCTGTGTCTCAGTCCTCCAGTTCCACCTCAACTCTCTCACTCAACGCTCGTTTAATGACTGCTCAGGATAGGTTAGGTTCCACAGCAGATACCAGGGTCCTGGGATGAAAAAGATATAATCTTTTCCCTTCAAGCAAGTAGCAGTTTAGTAAAGAAGAGTGCTCCAAAGGTGCTCCCTATGGAACCATGCCTCCTGGTATCCATGCTTTTCAGCGGTCTCTGTGTCAGCAGCAGTAGAAGTGACACAGTGTCAGTTCAGGACCTGCCCTTTAAGAGAACCAGCAGTTTCTGATTCCTTCCTTCTGCAGTGTCATTCTTTGCAAGCCCTGAAATGCTGCATAAGAAGTTGGCCCACCTTGACCATGTGAAGGGACCACGAGGAGAGACCTCATGGACAGAAAGCAGCTCAGCTTTCCCAGCATTCCAGCATGAATCCAGCTCTGTAGCTGCCTCAGCTATAGCACAGACCCCGAGTGAATCGTCTCAGAAGTTCTAGCCTCACCAGTCCCCACAGTTCACTATAGGCTCAGCTGACATCATAGGGAGCTAGAAGAACTACACAGCTGATCTCAATCCAACCAAGGAATTTAGAGGTAATAAATTAGTTATTGTTTAATGCACTATGCTTTGAAGTGGTATGTTACACAGAAATAGGTAACTGAAATAGATAGGTAAAAGATAATTAGGACACCATGTGGTAAGTGCTGCCATTGAGGTACATACAACTGAAGTGGTAGCGTTGAGAAAGCACTCAGGATATGGTATTTGGCTAGAGATGATGTGGCTACCTGGATTCACAGACAAATTAGCATTATGAGTTGGATCTTGAAGAATAAGTACAATTTTGCCAGGCAAAGAAAGTAGCATGTAAAAAGAAGCCCAAAAGAACATATTAGCATGGAGAATAGTAGGTAGCTCAGCATGGGTTGGGAGATAAGGCATCAACGAGATATATTAGAGCCAATTTATAAGATAATTTTCTTGTCAGGCCAATATTAATCTGCAGGCAATGGAAAGCCAATGATGGCTCTTGGGCCCTGCTATGAAATGAGCAGTGGTAAGACAGTATATACCAATTGGTTTCATTTGTACTCATAGTTTATCTTTGTTTGTTGAAAAGAAAGTTTGTGTTATTATCTGTTTTTTTGTCAGAATTTTTTGGTTTATGTCTTATATTGAGTAACTACTTTGATAACAGTATACAATATAATAACTGTTGCTATTCTCTTATGATTTGGTTACGAACATTTGTTTTATTTTTTCATAAAATAAAAAAATTTTCCAAACAGACAAACAAACTGAGCAATGATTATGTCTGTCGTCTCGGCCCTCCTTCCCTCTGATAACTTCTCTTCCCCTTTTTTCTCGCTCTGCGACTTTATCCAGGTTCTCCTGCTGTCTCTCTAAAAGATGCCTTTTTGGCTTCATTGGCTGCACTTACTTCCCCTCTATTTCCCAAAGTTCTGTCTTTTGCTCTACGTTCATCTTTCTTGATATTCTCATTTGTCTGAAATTGGGATTTCTCAGCCTATGGTGGATTAACTAATGATCAACTTGTAACACCCAGATGAACTGAATCAGTGTGGTTCCGGGTGTGGAAGGCTCACCTGAGGATTGTTGCCAACAGCATAAAAAGAGAACTGGAGGGGAAGATGGTGTGCTGTTGATCCTCCTGGAGAAGCTTGTCACGCTGGTTTTAAGGATCCAGGCCTTCAGCTGGATTCTTTGGGTCTCTAGTGTGCGGACAGATCTCTTGTGCCCTTCTTCATTTGACTATTTGGGTGAATATTATAAAATAATCCTATGAATTGTGTGTCCTGTATTAAATCTATTCCCTTGTAAACCCTGACTATGCCAAATCTCAACAATGCCAAATCTCTTTCTCTAGACTGGCCTTACTTTCTAAATGCCATATTTTCTCAGACAAGTGTGAAGCATAGTTCAGATCTCTTCCCTTCTTCACTTTCTCCCTAGGAAATTTAGCCCCTTCTCTTCACTTCTTGATTTTGTAATTTCTTTCTCTTACTCAGGCTTACAACTTCAGACTTACATCTTTAGTTCCCCACTTTTGCACACACCTAATTTTTTGGTCAGGTTCAATTGTTTCCTTTACACTGTCTTTCATGTTGTCTTAGTTACCCTTCTCTCATTGCTGGGACAAAATACCCAACACCCAAAGTTAAAGGGGAAAAAGGTTTATTTAGCTCACAGTTTGTGGAGGTTTCAGTCCATAATCAGCTGGCTCCAAGGCAGGGTGGCACATGGTAGAGAGGCAACAGTTCATGGCAGCAGAAGACAGCAAAATCAGTGAAAGGGAGAAAGAGAGAGAGGGAGAGAGAGAGAAAGAGAAAGAAAGGACAAGTCTCTTCCTGTCCTTTATACTGTATGCAGGCTACCAGCCCTAGGGCGGTTGTAGCACTCACACTCTTAATTCCAGCATTGGACCACGATCAATCACAAACCGTAGATTCCACCACCTCCAAAAAGCACCACCCCATGACTGCATGAGGCTTTGGGGGGACATCCAGACACAAACCATAACACACCTTATTCTGTTTCATTGCTTTCTTCTTTATGATTTTTCTTAAAGTCTATATTGATCTTGCTGAATTATTTTTTTCAAGGCAATTGACTCTGTAGTTGAAAAACTGGTTGTCCACAATCTGGTCCATACCCATTTTATTTTTAACATTCTACATCCTAAACTTACTCTTCCATAGTATCTCTAGTAAAGGGCCTTGATTTCAAGTCCATTGTGGGACCCATTCCTGTGTTGTGATTCTGGGTTGTGTGTATAACACTCTCTTTTTATGCTGCTAAATTAGGAAGTAAGTTTAGCTAAATGAGGATGAAGTTCTTGGTAAGAAAAAGAGGAGAAACAAGAGAAAACATGTTTGTTTTTTTTTAGGGCATTGGAGAAAGCTAACCAAGGAGTAGAAAATGGATGCCTCAGTGCTAAGGATCAAATGTTTTTCATGGGTTTCATGGGTAGAATCACTTGGAAAGCCCGCCAAAAGCACAAATACCAGGGCCCTACTGCCTATAGCAGTTGATCTCAGACTTGGCTACACATTGGAGTTACCTAGGGAGCTTTAAAAAACACTGATGTCTGGTGTCTACCACCAGTAAGTCAGATTTAATTGGTTTGATTGTAACCTAGGTATCACAATTTATTAAAGCTATTCAGATGAAATACTATCACAGAGATTCTGTTTCACTATGTCTAGGATGGAGACAATGGTTAAAAGTCTCTCCTGTATTTCTGAGAGCCACACTATCATAGGAAGAAGCATCTATTTCCCAGGGTGTCTCTGGAAAAGAACTCAGTAATGCCTGAGGCTGACCTGGGATGGAGCCTTAGGTCACCAGCAGGTGGTTCTTTGTAGCTAGGGTAACATCTGGCTCCTGAGTGGAAGCTATTGGATATCTCTAGCTCCTCCTCTCACCATGTGATTATCCTTCAGTCTTTCCAATTATCTCCTCCCAGAAGCCAAGTTGATTTAGTTTCCTGACTTCTGCTTCAGCCAAATTGGCCCACTTAGTGTCCTTTATGATTTTTCACTTTCATTATCTCTTCCTTGCTCTTGCATTAGCTACTTATATCACCATCATTCTTTGTTTTGATTTTGTTTGTTTTGAAACAGGACCTCAGTATGTAGTCCAGGTTGGCCTGGAACTTGCTATGTATCCTAAGCTGGTCTTGAACTCCTGGTCTTCCGGCCTCAGCATCCTGAGTGCTAGGATTATTGGCGTGCACTATCAAACTTGGCTAGAACCTTATCAGTTCTTAATGTGCAGCATAAATGCATCACTTTAGTGAGAACTCTTTCAGCCCATATAGAATTAATCTCCTGAAAACGTGAATGCCAGTTCAGTACATAACATTATGTATATCACTTTAACTTGCATACAAATAATTATGATTCTATTGGGTAATGCCACTGTTCAAAACATAATAAACATAATTAACACACCCATGTTTATAGCAGCACAATTTCTAGTAGCTAATTCTTGAAAGTGCTCTGCATGTCCATCAACAGATGAATGGAAAAAGAAAATGTATTTACACACAATAGAGTACTATTCTGCCATAAAGAAAGATGAACTCGACTCATTTGTAGGAAAACAGATACACCTTGAGACCATAATGTTAAGTGAAATAAATCATACACACAAGCTTAAATATTGCATGATTTCTCTTATATGATAAACCCAAATTATAAAGAGCAAAATAAAAAATAGATAATGAGAGTAGGGAGATAGATCTTTCTCAAATAGGAAGGGGATCAAGAAATTGAGGGAGAGGGAAGAGTGAAGGGAAAGGGGATGAAATAAGGAATTAAAATATGTTATGTACATGTACAAACTCCATATAAGGAATCTAAATATTATGTACTAATAAAAAATTAGGGCAGTGGCATTTTAATACTCATATATTATGTTGAAAGTGAGTTACATTAACTAACCTAAACAAGGAATCAGTCTTAGTTACAGTGTTAGTTTGGTAGGGCTTTGTAACAAGGCACCAGACTAGATATCTTAACCAAAATTTATTTTCTCACAATTCTGGAGGGTACAAGTCTGAGATCCAAGTGTCAAAGGGGTTGCTTTCTTCTGAGGTCTCTCTTATGGTTTATAAAGTGCATCTTGTTCTTGTGTTTTCATAAGATCTTCATGTCATGTCCATGTTCAAATTTTTTCTTATATGGACATAGTCATGTTGGACTGAGGCCCACTCTAATGAACTCACTTTAACTTAATTATCTCTTTAAGATCTTATCAAAATGCAGTCACATTCTGAGGTGATGAGGGTGAGAACTTCAGCATGTTACTTTAGGGGAGGAGGAACGCATTTAGCCTATAGCAGTGATCCTCTTACATTATTGACATACCTGATACGTCAAGACGGTGTATAATTTTAGCTCACTGAAAACAAAGCAATACCTAGTTAGGGCCACACATGTGTTTTCTTTTCATGCTAATAATTTTGCTTTGAATAATTATATGCATAAGATTCAAGTCTGTGGGCAAGAAAAAATAAGCAATTATGAACTTAATTTTAATTAATTTTATTGATATTACTTATAAAGTTTTGGACTCACAATTGCCTACATGAGAATTTACTGTTTAAGTAAGAGACATGCCAGCAGTTAAAATGAAAGAACATAAAAAGCCTTACGATATACTTGCAAGTTGGAATTTGAAGGGTGACCATGTGTATATCTCTGCATTTCTGAGCCTTTGTCCCATCATCTGTAAAAAGGAAGTAGTAGCATCTTTATTAGTAGAGTTAGAATGAACAAATAAATATTAAAATTCCTTGTAAATTATAAAGCACTGTTCAAATGTTATTAATCATTTTTTGATAGGACAAAGGACAATTTGAAGAGAAGCTTCCAGAACTGTATCATTCCCTCCAAAACAAGAGTCTCTCAGGTTCAGAGAAACTGAGTGTAAAATACTCCAAATATAATCAGACTGTCTTCTGTTGTTTGGCTTTACTCAAATCTCGTCATCATAGGTATGTTTGTTCTGAACAAGTTACCTAGAAGAACTTTAATCATTAACAATTCATATGATTACCAGGAATGAACTTCAATGTTGAAGAAGTCCTGCTTGCCTAGTTTATAGGTCCTGTCCTTTTTTAAAAATTAAATACCTTGCAATATGCATAGCACTTAGGGGCTGTTCTTAAGAACCCAAAAAAGTCAGTGGAATAATGGGATCTTTTCCTGTGTGACTGATATTGAAAAAGCTCTTATATTTTTGCATAATGATTTTAAAGATTTTGCTCATTTTTGAGCCACTTCCTATTTGTCCTTTCCTGACTGTCTAGTCAAGGTGGCAAATTAGGCCTGGGGCCTGGGCCATTCCTCTTGACAGCCAAAGGAGGTGACAGCATAGGAGGTCAGAGGTCAAGATTAGGACACTTCCACTCCGAACTCTTTTCTTTACCATACACTGATTTGAGGGTTCTATTGTGCTGTTTGCACTTGGGTCAGAATTGCTACATATGGCTCTGAAAGGACATATAAAAGGGCCAATAGCTGTGAAATCAATGTCAGCCTGATCACAGCTCCACCATTATCAAATGTGTGTCCATGTTACTGTGTTAAGAAGTTTGAAAATCACTACATCCATGACATATTTAAATAAATACCTTATATATTTCCACCCCTTTCTTCTGGTCTTGCTTAACTAGTCTTGCTGGTCTTGCTTAACAACAACCTACTACCTTGTTCACCTTTCTCTCTTGTTTATGCCTATATCCTGTGTACCTGCCATATACCTGATACTTGGTGAGTAACTATCAGTAAATAAGGTTCTAAAGCCCATGACTCAAGTGAATCATTAAAACAAGATGACCCATTTGGAATTATTGCTGTTTGCTGCTTGAGTTCTTGTAGCCACCACACTTGTCAAAAGCCCCAGAGCCATGAAGAACAAGGTAGTTATGCAGTTCCTAGGAGGTGGAAAGGTGTGATAGTTAATTTTGGATGTCAGCTCGGCTGCCTAAAGGTATACCTAGAAACCTGGCAAAGCTTTTTTTTAGGGTGTCTGTGAGATTGTTTCCAGAGGACAGCAGCATAGGGGTCTGAATGGACTAGGTAGGGAAGATCAGTACTCAATGTGAACACTATCCAGTTAGTGAGGACCCAGAGAGCACAAAAACAAAAAGGCAAATGTATTTGTTTATATATCTCTGGGAGCTGGGGTATACTCTTCCCCCTCTGTCCTTGGAAACCAGTACTCAAAGATCCCTGGACTTTACACTCTAGGACTTAAACTAGGAGCTCCTGCCTTCTCAGGCTTTCAGCCTCAGATTAAGAGTTATGCCATTGCCCTCCCTGGTTCTAAGGCCTCCAACTTGGACTCAGCCACGCTACCAGCACCTCAGGGCCTCTAGCTCACAGATGACTGGTCTTGGGACTTCTCAGCCTCCATAATTGTGTGAGCCAATTTTCTTAATAACTCTCCTTTCATATATCTGTATATGCATCCTGTTGGTTCTGTCCCTCTGGAACACCCTGACAAATGAAGAAGGTAATGTTGTGTTGCCTGGTTTTGGTGTTGCATAATTCATTTTTTTCTTTTAAGTGCTGAAAGGCAAATGTAAAGAACCAGAAATTCAACCTAGGTGACTAGGTCATACCACAACTCCTCCATGTCCCAGGCTAGCTAGGTTGAAAGAATGATTTATTCAATCAATGTCAAGGCTCGTTAAATTGCGACTAGCCAAGAAAATAGCTGGAATCTTCTTTAGGATTAAGGACCAATGTTTCTGCCCCTGTTTTTTCAGGAGAGTATAGAATGAAGGATCCTTGTGACAGAAGGTCATTAGAGTGGTGAAGACAGCCAGAGAAGCAATCCTCATGACCTCTATGGAGCAGAGAAAACAGCTGGACAGCTGATATTTTCATCAGCTATGTTTTTGCCCAGCTGCACAGATGGGCACTTAAATTATATAATAAATCACAGGCATTGCAATGTACCCATCAAACTCTGTCAGTCATATCGCTTAAAACCTTTAGAATCCCAAGATCTTTGAGTATGTTAGTTACAATAGGGGCAGTTTGATTTTGAATATAATATTCAAAAGAATCTTTTGGACAGGGAGAGGTAATATGTATATTAAACTTCATGTTATATCTCTAATTTTTCCTCTCGGTGTAAGATCCTACTTGTTTTCTTAGGTAACAAGTTTCTTCTTCAATGAATAAGAACCACTGCTATCTAGTCCCAATGTCTCCTCTAGGGTAAAACTGAAATCAAGCTTTGTAAAATAAAATAAGTAGAAGTATTTTTATTTCTTATGATTATAAAGGATTTAACTTCATCAGTATTCAAGTGGTCCTGTATCACTTATGATGACTCAATAGCAACATGTCTACAAATTATTCAAGCCCTTTCCATGACTCATGCCTTGTATTATTACAAAATAATTTTTCCTTCTTTCCTGGAAAAAAGGGCCTACTTTCCTTGTGAAAAAGGGTAGATGTTTGGAAACTTTTGAGAAAGAAATATTGCTAATAATATAGATTATTGTTAACATTTTAAAAAGTGAAATTAAAAGCTTGTCACTAAGATCCTAGAAATGAAAGACCCCCATTTGGTGCCACGGGAGCACAAGTATAAGGATTTTGCTGTGACTTTTCTAGAAAAGCTGACATGGAGGTGCATGTACCATGTGGAGGGAGGCTGCTCTACATGGATTTGAAACCTGCTTGACGTGAGTATATCTAGGGAACTATCTTAGTCTGTTTGTTCTATGATAACAAAATTCCACAGGCTACATAATTTGTATAGAAAATAAATTTACTTCTCCTGTTTCTGGAGGTGAGTAAGACCAAGATAAAGCATCAATGGGCTGAGTTGTTAGGTGAGGGCTGTTCTCTGCTTCCTGCACAGGGCCTTATTTCTGCACTGTGTCCTCACATGGCAGAGTGCAGAAGGCCAGGTCAGGTGAACACTGTGCGAAACCTCTAAGGGCCTTATCTCGTTCAGGATGGAAAAACCTTTATGACCTAACAAGGTTTTAATATTTTTGGAATTTAAACACATATATACACTTATACATTGCTCATATGTGTAAAGCTGGAATGATTTCTCCCACGAACTTGAGTATAAATGTATGCACATATCTCTTATTTACTTGTGAAACAAACTCAAGCTGCTAAATGCCTACTATTAGGAAGTCCAAAATATCCCTCTTGAGCCTTCCCCACCAACCTGTCCAATTCTCCTTTCTTCTCTTTTGGCCAATTCCCCAAGAATACTGGGATAGAGTTACTCGGTGTGGAGGATGGAGTGATGGGCAGGGCCATTCCTGATCCCAGTGCTGGATATAAAGAGATCTGGAACGACCAACTGCCTTGAGATTTGTCATCACCAGCCTGCAGCTGGTACCTAGTGTCGCTGTTGAACACTGCTCACAAAACGCAACAGACACTTGTTTTCTCTGTGTGATGCTCTTGCTGGGCTGGATGTCTGTCATCCAACAATGGGGCTCTGACCTCGCAGTTTGAAATTATAACCTTAGTTCTAATCAGATATTCTGTTATTGTTCACCACAGCCAAACCCGAGCATGTCTCTGTGTCATCATGGCTAGCCTTATTCACACTGTTGAGAATGCTTCACCAGTGCGATACCACCCGGACTTGCCCTTTCCTCAAGGCTAGTTCAGGGGCCTCCTTGATGGCTTCAGGTCCTGATTCCTGGGCAGCACCATCTGTCCACACTTGAGCCTACTTGACTTTGAGTCTCAAGGAGCAGAGATCCATGAATGGGTCCCTTTGCCACCAACATTTGGACTTCTTTTGCAACTCAATCTGTCTCCTTCTAAGGACAAGTTCTTATGAAGTAATGAAGCAAATTATGTTACAATACTTTTTAAAAGTTATTATTGCACCTCCTTTTAAAACCATTCATACTTAGTTCTGTATATAACTAGCAATTCCCTTTCAAATAATTCTTGACTGAACTGGAAGGCTTTTATTTTGTTTGTTTCCCTTCTTTTTTTGAGATGTTTTCTCTGTGTATCTAAGCTGGCTTTGAACTTGTGATTATCCAGCCTTAGCCTCTGATGAGCTTGGACTATAGGACTGTGCCCCCACACCCAGCTAAACTGGAAGATTTTTTTTGCAAGTAATGTGTAGTCTATACTTCTAGACGTAAGAGTGAGTGATGTAATTTTTTTCTTTTTCAAATTTTTATTTTTATTAGTACATGTTTATAGTATATGATTTTATATACATCGTGTGGTTGGACCATATACATAGCACATCTTAATCCATTTTACATCCCCTTCCTCTCTGTTCCCTCCATCTCTTCATCTGCTTCCCATGTGCAAAATATCTGTCTCCCTGTTTCCTATTAACCATCTTTTATTTTGCTCTTTGAGTTATTTATACTATGGGTTTCTCATATAGAAGAATCCATATGATGTTTAAACTTGTGTGTCTGATTTATTTTACTTAACATGATAGACTCAAGGTGCATTGATTTTTCTACAAATGACTCAAATCTATCCTTTTTATGGCAGAGTAGTACTCCATTGGGATAAATACCACACTTTCTTTATCTATTCATCTGTTGGCGGACATATAGGTTGCTTCCAAGATTGTTGTCATTAAACAACATTTCATCAAAATATACTTGCAAAAGAATCTCGATATTTGATCTCTACAGCCACCCCTGGGCCAAACTACATCATTTTTCACCTGCATCATCATCTCTCACCTTTCACCTGCATCACCTCTCATCTTTCACCTGCATCATCAGTAGGGGTGGTTTCACCAGCTCCCTGCTGCCATTCTTACCAAGCTCCAACAGATTTTCTTACCATAGTAAGAGATCAAAACCATAAATAGATCATGTCACTCCCCAACTTGAAACCTATGAAAGGCTTTTCTTGCTTTTCCTTTCTCAAAAACTAGAAGCCCTTTGCCAATTCTGGTATGTTTCTGTCCAATTTTTCACTCAGCAGCTTATTCTCAGACTTTAGAGGACAGACCTCATAGTGTCACAAAGAAGTCTTCCCTGACTACATTTCCAAAGTTACAACCTACGATTACTTACTTTTTATCTTCTTTATTTCCTTCACGGAGTTTTACTTTCGGTGGGGTTTTAAGAAGGAGTAAATGTAAATGTCAGTCTGCTATATTTATGTGGTTATCATGGTTGTACTATTTTGTTGTTTTTGTTGAGACAAAAGTCATCACCATGTCCTATATGGTTTTAAAATCCACCTTTTATGTTAAATTACAAACATATCTTGGAATACTAAATATTCATCTAGAACATGTTTTTTTAATACTTCATCATATTGAGGTGTCATAATTTGGGGAACCAGACTCTACTGTTAGATATTTAGATTGCTCCTTATCTTTATAATGGGGTTCGGGGAAGACCAAAGTAATTATTACAGCCCTCAGAGTCTGACAAGAAAAATGATGGATCATTGATAGTAAACAAAAACATATTCACAAAATCAGAAATACATAAATTAGGGTTGCCCCTGAATCCCAAAAGAAATAAATTTATGGGCCGGTGAGATGGCTCAGCGGCTTAAGCGCCTGCCCAGCAAGCGCGAGGGCCCGAGTTCGACTCCCGGAACCCACATACGAAAAAGGGGCCGGTGATATCGCTCAGCGGCACGGGCGCCTGCTGGCGCGCGAGGTCCTGAGGTTGACCCCCCGGTACCCACAAAAAAAAAAAAAAAAAAGAAATAGATTTATGAAAAATAAAGGAAATACAATGTGAACATTATTAAGCTTATTACACTTTAGTTTTTTACAAAAGTAACTTGGTTAATGGTGATAGAAAAGCAAGATTTGTGGTGAAGTCAATGGGTTGGGTTTTTGAAATGTTGAATTTGAGATATTTGTGGAACATCCAAGGGAAAGCATCTGGGAAGCAGTTGGGTTTAATGGTGTGTGGCTTAGGAGAAAGTTCTGATTTAGAATAAAAGATAGGGAGACATCAGTACACATATACTGGATGATAATTGAGACCAATGCAACCAGATGCAAAAATCCAGGGTACATAGTATGAGAAGACAAATTGACAAAATGGGAATGAACATAGAAATCTGCAGGACAGAGAGGAGGGTGGACATTTAAGGAGCTGAAGAACGAGAGGACAGAGAACTAGGTGCAGATGCAGGAGAGTGTTGTATGCATTCTCCAGCCTTGACTGGCCTTTGCTTCACTGGTTGTATCCCTGCTTACTTTTCTCCCTCTTCACTTCTTGTTTATGTCTCCCCAAACTGTGCTTACATAGAGCATAACTTCAATAAAAAATGTACACGTTATTGTATTCCCTAGGAAAAATATCTAATAAGTTCTCTGAGCTCACTGAGTGATAGGTGGAGATCTCTAGGGTGTGATTTGAAGCATTCAGAGAAAGCTGCTTCTGTGTCCTGAAATAGTTCTCTGGCTGACCTGTAGCAATGCCTGACATAGAGGGCACTCAGTAAACCCTTGTGAGTAAATGAACCTATGAATATTGAATGACTAAGTATCTTATTAAAATGCAAATATTCTGAAAGGATGACAAATAAATTGTTCAACCCCTATTTAACAGTTTAGTAGACTGGGATCTGTAATCCAAACTCTTTCCATTGTTGCTGTGCAATTGACTCATAGGGCCAGTTACTGTGGTAGGTTTACAGGCCGAGAGTGGAAGTTTGCCTGAAGGGGCACACCTAGCATATTGGTAGAGTTTTATAAAATCTATACAAACCATCTATATTCATTTCCTAGGCCTCTATAACAAATCACCACAAACTCGATGGTTTTGAATAATGTTATTATCATAGTTCTGGAGTCAGGAAGTCTGATATCCAAGTGTCAGCAGGGCCATGCTCTCAATGAAGTCTCTAAGGAAGGATCCCTCCTTGTCTCTTCCTAGCTCCTGGTGGATGCCAGGAATCCTTGGTGTTCCCTGTCTTGCAGATGCAGCTCTGCAATCACAGCATTCATCTTCACACAGCAGTCTTCCCTTGTGTCCATGGTTCTGTTTTCTTTGCTTTTATAAACATTCCCTAATCCAATATGACCACATTTTAATTTAACTAGTTACAATATGAAAATACTGTATTTCCAAGTAAGATTGTATTTTGGGGTTCTTGGAGGACATAAATTTCTGTGAGAGACTCTTCAACTTATTGCACCATCTATTGCAGCTAGATTAAGGTTAGATACTCAGCTAACTTGTAGGGAGAATCTGGTTGTAGAGACAAGCAATCATATCATATGAGACACTAACACTGTGGTGTGTGTGTGTGTGTGTGTATCCAGTACCATTACCATAAAGGAAAGAAAGAGTGAAAAAGACATTAATTTACTCTAAAAAATATTGTGAGTGCATATTATGAGCCAAACTTTGGGTGAAAGACTGGAACAAAAAGAGTGGTAAATGAGGGAAGTATCACTCATGTCCCTGGAGAACACAGAGTCGAGCAAAAAAAGATAAACAATAAAATATGGGACAAATATACTTGAAATTTAAAACTGAGAGAGTATAAGAAGATTTGCAGGATGCTTGTGAATAAGAATAACTGAGAAGACCCTACTTGTGTGGTCAGGAAGAAACATGTATGCTTTACATGACTGAAAGACTAAGAAGGATTCAGCCATGAGAAGGGTCAAGAAGAGGCACTTTACTTCCTTCATCTCTTTGCCAGGTCTGTCACTAAGCAGAGACCCCAAAACTAAGCAATTAGGAGAGGGGCTTTACAGTCTATGCCACATTTATCTGTATAGTTTTACTTCTAGATAGAGGCTCAGATATTTTCTCATTTTTGCCCAAACTTCTCCCCCTCCACACACACTTTTTACTGAATCGTTTGACAGTTACACGTATTATGACACTTCAGCCTCATAAATTTTAGCATATATATCACCTAAGAAAAACATTTTTCTGTATAGGCATGGTACAATTATTACATTCAACTAATTTGACATTAATACAATACTATTATCTAATTATAGATAATATTTTAAATTCCTCAAATTTTCTCATGTTCTTTATAGATATTCTATTTTTTTCTAATCCAGAATCCAATAAAAAATCAGGGATTATATTTATTTGACTTGGCTTTTTAGTTTTTTACTTATAATAGTTTGCCAAACTTTTTTTTTGTCTATCATGACATTGACATTTTTAAAGAAGCCAAGTCATTGCTTTGTAGAATGTCCAGTGGAACCCAAACATATACCAGATTTATAGTATAGTTTTTGATATTTTGTCTAAATACTCACTTGGAAATGTGCAACTAAATTGCTAGCATTCTATTAACTATTGCAATTCAGGGTATACAAAGACAGTTCTAAGGGGGTATGAATGATAGTTTATTCATTATAGGGGACTTGGAACTATATTATAAACAAATAAAAACAGACTTTTTTGCTGCAGGGCTTCTCAAGAGCCTTTACACACTAGTAAGGATTATTAATCTTTAAAAGCATTATAGAATAGAGTTGCCTGTTGGTATCCATGGGGTATTAGGTGCAGGCCCCCTACAGATGCCAAAATCCAGGCATGCTCAAATCCCTTATATAAAATAGTGTAGAACTTGTGTATAACTGGTGCATATCTTCCCTTATATTGTAAATCATCTGTAAGTTACTTAAAATGCCAAATACAACGTGAATTCTATACAAATAGTTATGATACTGTACTATTTAAGGAATACTGACAAGACAAAAAGTCTGTACATGTTCAGTACAGACAAAAGTTTTAATGAAATATTTTCCACCTACATTTGGTTGAATCCATGGATGTAGAACTCATGAATATGGAAAGCTGACTGTACAAGTTTTCCGAAACTTAATTGACCACAGAACACTTTGTTTCAGGGCTGTATTAGTTAATTATTACTGAAAAAAATCATTCCAAATTTATTGACTTAAAACAAGTAGTATTTTTTATCCTTTTATACACTTTCTGAGAACCAGGAATCTGGAAGTGGCTTAGCTATGTGATTCTGTGTCAGAGGCTCTCCTCAGATTGTAATCAAGATGTCAGATGGAGCTCCATCATTTGGAGACTTGACCAGGTCCAAAAGGTCTTTTTCAAGATGGTGTACTCACATAGCTATGGGGAGAAGGCTTCTCCAAATAGCCTCATGACATGGTAGCTGCCTTCCCCAAGAAGAAATGATATAAAAGAGCAGAGACAAAGCTGTAATTCCTGTTATAACCTACTTTCAGAAGTCACATGCATTACTTTTACCAATGAGTCACTAAATCTATCCTAAATCCAAGCAGAGGAGAATTAGGTTACATACTCCTCTCCCCCTTTCAGGCTCTAACTTTGAAGAGAGTAATAATATCAGAGAATTTGTAGATATATTTTTAAAACACTATAAGGACCATGTCAGGATCCTTGAATTTTTCACAATACATTTTAGAAATTCTAATATTAGTTTTAATGTTGAAAGAGCTCAGGGTGAGAAATCAGAAGGAATGGGCCTGAGAGCAGACTTGCTTATTAATTGCACCAACTTGGATTTGTCTTTTCACTTTTTTTTTCCTTTTGTGGGTACTGGAAACTGAACTCAGGACCTTACACTTGCCAGGCAAGTGCTTATGCCACTGAGCTATATCACCGGCCCTGTCTTTTCACTTTTTGAGCTTTCATTTTTACATAAGTAAAATAAAGGTGATAATATCTTTGTAATACCTTTGGGTTGTCATGAATATAAAATGAACCAATGTACATAAATATGTTTTAACAGTTATAATGTATGACAGAAATATTCAGACTTACTAAAATCATTGGCCAATATATGACTTGTCAAGTAGTAGAACACTACATGCCTTTTCATGCTAAAACAATCTCTTTTCCTATTTACCAGAATGTCGCATACATAGACATGCTTAAAAGTGTTTGTGATGATCCTTGTAATAACTTAATAGGAATTTCAACCTCATATGTGTCTTCTTATGCAATTGCTTTTTTGTTAGATACATAGAACTCCACAGCATACTGAGTTGCCTGGTAAAAGATCAGTTGATGTTATTTTTAAAGACTTCTATATACTTCCATAATTTCCCTAAACTGTAAAGTGCTGCTTTTCTCCTGTGTTTTATAATCTGGCTCCAAGGCAGTTCCTAAAGAGCGGTTCAGAAAATAAGCCATGGCAGCCTCATCAGAATAAATAGTCTCCAATGGTAACCACGTGGCAAGACAAAGCAGGTTTGGATATATGAGTCTTGATGGGATATGCTTGTTTAAGATTAGTCTCTTTACTTTGTAGTCATATCTCATTACAGAATGAACCACGTAGACTAGACATAAAGAAAATATTATTGGCACTCAATTGAAGTTTTTAAATCCAGAGAGCTTAGACTACTTATAGGCATAATCTTGTTAATCTTCGTAATACTGTGAGGTAAATCAAAGTATCATTGCTCTTAGAGGAAAGTGTGACAAAACTTGGGTTTATTCTGAGCCTCTCTGTTTTTCTAATATTGTGCTCTGTGCAACTGTTATTTAAAGACTGAATATGTTTCAGCCCTTGTACCTATAAAAAACTTTATATTATGGCTGAATTAGGACCAGGGTTCTAACCTAGAAAGATCTATTGGTCAATACGTTAATTAGGACATCAAGTTTACACCCTGTGTCAACTGTAATTGTTTATTGCCTAACTAAACTCTCCTTAACTTATTATAGTCATTAGTGCCTGTTAGCAAGGAGAATGTGTTTGCATTTTATAACGGTATGCGGTGAGCAGCTTCGTGTCTCTGAGCTGGGACCTACCTCACTTGATCTATTCACCTTACACTTAACAGTGGACTGGGCCCTTCCTTAAGAAATGATTACCCTTCCCCTTATAATTATAAAGAGTCATAGGTCCTTCTATTTTGTGCCTGAGCTCTCAAAGCTATAAAATGAGAGTATGGATTTAAATGACCTCTAAATTATCCTGTGCATCTAAAACTCTGATTTAATAATTACTGATTTGATATAGAGATTAAGGCAACAATGATAGAAATAAATATCTCAAACTAGACCATTGGAGTCAATCAGAGTTATTAGCAAATTTTTTTTTTTTTGTGGGTACCGGGGGGTCGACCTCAGGACCTCGCGCGCCAACAGGCGCCCGTGCCACTGAGCGATATCACCGGCCCCTTTTCCGTATGTGGGATCCGGGAGTCGAACTCGGGCCCTCGCGCTTGCAAGGCAGGTGCTTATGCCACTGAGCCATCTCACCGGCCATTAGCAAATTTTTGTAACTACCAAAAATCAGTTTGAGATTCAATAACTTTATACTAGTTAGTGTACAGGACAGATGCCACAAAAATTTGCTTGAGGTCTACAGAGCATGACATCCAGGAAAATTATAGTCCCCTGGTCACCTTTGACTTTTGGCTTCTAAAGAGGTTCGGGGTGGGAAAAGGGAAGGAGACTTGCTATATGATTTGGCAACAGATGTTTAGGGCAGCAAGAAGTAGGCTAAAATTAAGACATCCTGAAGAAATAGACCATTAAATGACAATTGGTAAACCTGTAGGGACAGATCCAAGTTTTATAGGCCTTAAAGTTTATTCAGTTTTGAAGGCCCTCCTTAAGAAAAATAAATACAGAATTAGTTATGAAAATGCATATTTGTTCAGAAGTGAATTCAGTTAGAAATGAATATTTATTTTTGAATGCTTTACAGCTTCCCTAACAGCATGTAACACAGAGAAAGTGGTATGCAGAAGATTTGGAAAGAAACTGCAGTCTTTTTTTTTGGTACCAGGAATTGAACTCAGGACGTTATGCTTGCCAGGCAGGCGCTTGTGCCACTGAGCTATATCCCTGGCCCAGAAACTGCAGTCTTAACCAATCATGTTTGAAATATCTTACTCTTGCAAATTTTACAAAAGACTATGACATGAGAATATGTTGCTAACCACTACCCAGGGTCCCCAGAAAAGATCTGTGAAAGTGAGGGAAAAAGAACCTGAGCTACATTAATTTCACATTACATCCACCATGTAAATGTATCTATAATATTTTTCAGAGAGTGCAGTTGGAAGTTCATTTATACTTAAAAAAAATCCATTAAAAAGTGAAGTAGATCTACATAAACAATTACAAAAGTTCTAACATAGATTGATAAATGAGAAAACAAAGCATGGGCTAATCTGTTGATATGATACATTCATTTTTACATATCACAGTCAAAAAACATATTTTTACTTATTTATTTATTTTGTGGAGGAAGGAATCCATAATGGCAAATTCCCCGGGGCTCACACATGACATCACCTTTTTCCTCCTTTTTTCTCTTTTGGTATCACTTTCCCCCTTTCCTTTGGTCATCCCTAATCGGCAAGCTTACCACAATTTTCCCCCATCTAAACTAACCCTGTCTCAACTTGCCTTCTCTTCCAACCACCCTCTCCCCATCAGTTTTCTGCTTTTCCCTTATTGCAAAACTGCTTAGGAGATCAGTCATCAACTCTTCTCCCGTTTCCTTCCTCCTTGGGCTTGCAGGCTGCTGTGCCAGTGAAACTGCTTTGATAATTTCCCAGTGACCTCCGTGGCACTAATGCCAGCAACTAGTTCTCAGCCCTCCTCTTACTTTATTTAGCAGCAGCATTATAAGTACTTGATCATCCCTTCCTCTTAAACCACTTTCTTTGCTTGGATTTTATGTAAGGAAACCACATAATTTATCATTGGAATAGACATATTTGAGAATGAAAGATTGGCACTACTGCTTATTATACTGAAACACAGATATCAGCTTGGACTGTTTCAGGTGAACCGGTCCAAACAGTCCCTGTTCTAGACGTCACACGGACCTGTCCTTTCCCCTATCTCTCTGCCTGTCCCTTCTCAGGCTTCTTTGTTGACCGTCCTCCTTTCTCCACAACCTCTAAATATTGGCCTGCCCAAGGGCTCAGTCTCTGGACTTAATTTTCCTTTACTTCTTTTTCTCCTCGTTTGGTGAAAATTTCTCCATCATTATTTTGAACATTTTAATTTACACATAATTTTTGTGCGTATGTATGACGTACAATTTAATAATTTGGTGCAAGTATACAATGCACAAAGATCAAATCAGAGTGATAGGCATTTATCATTTGTGTATGTTGGGAATCTTCAGACTCTTCTAGTTATTTTGAAATATTGTTCTACCTCTGTTCTTCTCTATGATTCTATGGCGTTAGTTTCTTACTGCTACACATTGGCCTGCTACACTGCTTGATGAAATGTCAAAACTGTTTCATTTGGGTGGTAAAGTGCTGTTCTGCACACCTTCTGGTGCCCTTGCCCACCCTACCACTCTGTCCTCACTCTGGGACCCTCAGTTATACTCACGGTCTTATTTCTGAAAAGTTAACATATGACCCCTTAGAATTATGCTCCAGTACCTTAATTGGTTAGATCCTTTACTATACTGGCTGTTAAATGTTTTAAATAGAAACTTTGCAGTTATTTGTAGGGCTTTAAATAAATTCCTAAATGCATATCTCCAGCTCAGACTTTTCCTCTAAACACCAGATTTGTGTATCCAATTCCTTGTCCAGTATATCTTGGGGTATTTAATGTCTTTTTTTTTTTTTTTTTGTGGGTACCAGGGGTCGAACTCAGGACCTCGCGTGCCAGCAGGCACCCGTGCCGCTGAGTGATATCACCGGCCCTTTTTTTCGTATGTGGGTACCGGGAATCGAACTCAGGACCTCGTGCTTGCCAGGCAGGCGCTTATGCCACTGAGCTATCTCACCGGCCCCTAACGTCTGTTTTTTGAGACAGGGTCTCATTTGGTAGTCCAGGCTGGCTTTGAACTCACTATGTAGCCCAGACTGGCCTCAAACACATGGTGATCCTCCTGCCTCAGCCTCCCGAGTGCTGGGATTACAGGTGTGCACCACCGTGCCCAGCAAGGTTTTTTTTTTGTACCAGGAATCGAACTCACAACCTTGCACTTGCCAGGCAGGCGCTGTGCCACTGAGCTATATCCCTGGCCCAAGAGGCATTTTAAACTTAAAATTCTTTTACCTCCCACTCCAAACCTGCTCCTCATATAGGCTTTCCCAATTCAAGTAGTCATAACTCTTAGCTTTTCAGTTCTTCAGGCCCAAGGTCTTAGGGATATTTTTTGTTTGTTTGCTTAAACTCTTCTCATTCTTTTGCACTCCATATCCATGCTATCAGCTGTTAGCTCTAGTTTCAGGATACATAAGCCTCTTATCCCTTTCTCTACTGCAGCCCCTGGCCACCATCACCTCTAACCTTTACTGCTGCAATAGCTCCTGTCTTCCTGCATCCCCCATCCTGCTCTCATTGTCTAGTACAGCGCACAGAGCAATCTTGATAAGATGGCTCATGCTCTGTCTCTGCTCAGAACCCTTCTATCTCACTCAGAACAAAGGCCAAGCCCTATAATGAACTCAAAATGCAATGCCACTAGTTCATGTTGTCCACCCATTACCTCTAACCCCATCTCTTACAGCTCTCCCACCCTTCTTTCTCAGCCACCCTGGTCTTTCTGCTCCTCTTCATGTGCCAGGCACCCTCTTGCTTCACAACACTGGCTCATGCTCTCCCTCCATGACCTGTTCTTGCTCCACAGCTGGCTCTTTTCCTCCTTTACATCATTAATTTCAGCCCCTAATGGGCTGACTCCAAGGCAGGGTGGCATGTCAGAGGGGCACTACAGAAGAGAAATTGTTCTTGGCATGGTAGGCAGGAAGGCACTTAGTAGCAAGCAGCGACTCTGCCTGCCTTCTTTCTGTTCCTTTACGTTCCATGCAGGCTACAAGCCTATGGATTGGTACCACCCATACCTAGGGTGAGGCTTGCATTATCTACACCCCTAATCATAGTATCACACCCTTAATACACATTCATACACCTAAACCAGCCCCTTCGAAACTCCCCACCTATGACTGCATGAGGCTTTGGGAGTACATCTAGGTACAAGCTATAACAGGGAGCCTTTTTCAACAAATCACAAGCCCCACTCCATTGCTCTTCCCTGAGTTATTGTTGTCCACAGAGTTTATAACCACCTGACTCAATGTAGCTTTTTGCCCTATGGTCAGTTTTGTTCGCTCCTATAACTTCAGGGCCTAGATAGTGCCTAGTAATAGTGGTGGTGCTCAGAAATTTGTTGTTAAATGAATTCATCATTAGAAAAAATATTGAATATCATTAATTTTTTAATTTCTCAGAAAAATTTTACTATTATTAAATTTTACTATTTATTAGTTCATATGCTATGGGGAAATTCTCTAAAAGTAGAGCAGCTGATTATTCAGAGCTCTGGTTAGAAATTTATAGAGAGCCAGTAAAATGTAAACTTAAAAAAAAATTTTTTTTTTTGAGACAGGGTCTCACTATGTATTCCAAGCTGGCCTTGAACTCACTCAGCCCAGACTGGCCTCAAACAGTGCTCCTCCTGCTTCAGCCTGCCGAATGCTGAGATTACAGGCATGCTGCATTGCACCCAGCAAGTGTAAATTTTGTATATTATTTGGAAATATATGTACAAAAGATACATCATGCAGATTTACACAACCAGAGCTAGAAGAGAAGTCTGAAGCCACAGCACTGAGGCCAGAGATACATGGTTCCAAGCAGTTGCACAGTCAAGCCCATCTTTTTTGGGTTCTGGTCACACTGTTGAATTCCACTCAACATAGTGGATAATAGAGCTCTTGCTGACAAAACCATCTCCCAAATGGCATTGAGGTTTGAACTAGGAAAAGCCATGAAATCAGGCCCTCTATTCTTCAAAGAAGACTAGAAACAGAAGGTTATAAATGAACGGGAGCTGTGGAACTGCTGGAAGGGTTTGTCTACTCATCATCCTTCTTTTTTGGTGGTACTCAAATTGATTCTCCTAATGAAATACTCTAATTGACACAGTGTATCTTGAGGCCTCTTCTTTTGTCATCTGTAATACTCTTGTGTAGACATTTACCTATCTTTTATTCTGTCCATGTAAGGACAATTTAATTTACCAAGCTAATCAGGAAAATATAATCATGAAACTGGAGAGGCTTAGTAATTTTAGTGGGTGTTTTCAAGTGCTCTCCAACATTAGCTACTGAAGAATCGCTTTAACATGCCCACACCGACAGCTACTGATATTGTAAACCCCTGCACACCTATGCAACCCAGGCACTATGCATTACTCACTTCTCAGCCTTCCCAGGGAAACCTCCAGAGAACATCGCTTCTTATTTGCACAGAGACAGCAGTTGCCAGTTACTGTCCTCGCCACTGCAGCGGCATCCAGAATCACCTCAAACCTGGGTTCTTCACTTGCTGTAAAGTAGCTCTATTTCGTAACTCTCTCAGGATAAACACGACTTCACAGGGTTTAAGAAAAAGTAAGGAAGTGAATTTTACATATAATTCTTAATGCAATTCATTTGGGGCTATAGTGCTTAAGTTTTTCTTTTTCTTAAACCAAAATAAATGACAACAGCAACAGGAAAAAATTTAATTCTTAAAAATATTTTCATTTTTCAGCAATTTCCCCTATATTCACTACAGTAGTTAGGTAGGATGGAAAGGAAGGCAATGTCAGTGCAGCTATCATGTTAATTGTTAACCGCCAAGATGATGGGGGAAGGTGGAGGTGGGAAATGAAGCAGACATGTCTTATTTAAGGAAACTTACCTGGAGGAAATGAGTGTTGTTTTGAGTTATGGTGCCCCTTGTTGCTTGATATATAGATATGAATTATATCTATATATCTTTCACTTCCAGTTTGAGTAGCACTAGTTTAGAATTATGAGTTTATAATTTTTATTTAGAAAAAAGATTTCATAATCAAAATTGACAATCTAGGAAAAGAAAACTTTTTTGCTCCTTAGTTTACTCCCCTGCCTGTCACAGAAACTCAAAGAGACAGGAGTTGCCAGTAACTGCCCTCCCCAAAAGTTTAGATAAATAACAGAATTTATAAATTTTCTTATTGTATATATCTAGGGTATACGATGTGATGTTTTTATGCACACACACACACACACACACACACAGAGTGAAGGGATTCCTAGTGTCAAACAAACTAACATATCATCCATTATCTAATGACTTTTGTGTGTGGTTTATGAGTGTGGTTAATGTACCTAAAATCTGCTTCCTTAAAAAATATACAGTATATATTATTAACTATAATTATTAACCTCATGCTATATATTAGATCTCTAGACTTGTCCATTCTACATAACTATAAACTTGCACCCTTTGACCTACATCTTTCTATTTCCCCCATAAATTTTTCGGAAGGCTAAAGCATAAATGCTAATAATAAATCCAGGAAACTAAATTAGCAAAAGTTATGTAAACTCACATTAAAATAAATCATGTAAAATGGCAAGAAAATCGGTGATACTTTTTGTTACTGCATGGGTAATTTCTTCACTAGTTTACGGTGAAGACTGGTAGCTGTAGCAGTACCAGAACTCACTTTACTGATGTAGTGTAAAGCAAAACCAAACGGACAGATATTTGAGAAATTGCTTTCTTGATATCTCATTCAGAAAATTATATTCTGTGAGTGATTCTAAGAATCAATTTGGATATTTCTTCTATTACATTTCAAGGAATATTTCTCTTAATTGAAAATTTTATGACTTATATCAGAAACATATATTTGAAATGCTATGCAGTTCACAGTGCCACCTCATATCTAGAATCTTGTTGGATTCACACACCCTACCCAAGAGTGAGCAGGGAAATAGAAATATACCCGTCCCACAAAGGAGCTAACCAAAAGAGAAAACATGATAGGTTGAGGAGCTGATAAATGGGGAAGTCAGGATTTGAATCTGAAATATCTGGGTCCAAATAGTGCCAGTATATTTTGTTACCTTTCCTACTTTAAGCTAACATAACTGTCATAGTGGTAACCATGAAGTAATTTAAGCAGTTTATTTGAGGGCCCAAATTACTCAGATAATTGAGG
The DNA here is from genome assembly GCA_028451465.1 of Erethizon dorsatum. Lineage (NCBI taxonomy): Eukaryota > Metazoa > Chordata > Mammalia > Rodentia > Erethizontidae > Erethizon > Erethizon dorsatum. The sequence goes on from CM051831.1 coordinate 74,193,972, forward strand.
GGATGTTTTTATTGCTTTGTAACTTGAAACATAACCTGAGTGCTGATAAGAAAAAATAATCCAAAACTATATTTCTGAAAAATTAAAATTTTATAACCCTTATTTGTAGAGTGTGTAATCTAAGACATGTTTCTTTTTTCTTTTTTCTTTTTTTCTTTTTTTTGGGGGGGGTACCGGGATTTGAACTCGGGACCTGCACTTGCCAGGCAGGTGTTGCGCTGCTGAGCTATATCCCTGGCTCTTAAGTAATGTTTCTTGAGACAATATTTCCCAAAATGTTTTTACTGGAAAATATAATCTCTCCTCTGAAATACAGACTTCATTAATTCTTCATAGCTTGCTACATTTCACATTACTTTCCTCAGGACTAAAGAACCTAAAGGTGTAGATTTTCTTTCCTAGTGATATTCAAGGTATAATTTAATGATGTTAAAAAATTATACTGTACATACCCTTTCCCAGGCTTCCTTCCTAATTAATTATCTGCAGTGTGTGAACATTATTAGTATATTTAAATAAACAACTATATAAGATAGTTGCAGTATTATATCAAATGCTAAATGAACTCTTCCAGAGATGTAGCTCTCTTCTTGTAAGAGATCGATTTATTGAGACCATTTTTCAGGGAAGTGGCCTATGGTATATATATTTGTGCTGCAAAGGTACTGTTAAGTATTTTTAAATGTTTAATATTTTCAATTATTTTTGAATTTTGCATAACCACATACAAATTTCCTTATTCACTAAAGAGTAACCTGACATGGAAAATTTATCCGTGCAAAACCTGTACTTTAACTGGCTGGCTGTAGCAAACCCTCGTGGTCACAGGTGATAGAGAAAGCATTGCCCACTCATAAATCTTGTGCCAGTAGAAAGTTCTGCAATGAGTACAGTTTGAGATGTTGGATAAAACCGTACTCTTGTACACATCTAGAAAGCCATTGCCTGACATAATGAATGCTAGAAAAAGTATTGTTGAATAAATGAATTAATGTTCCACTAGCTGATTCGGAAGTCATCTCTGGTCCGTTACTTTCTCTATTCTGCAGTAACTTGTTATGTCACCAGTGGGAAAAGTTTGGGGACTCACTTCCTTAATAAATGTCAAGAGAATGTGAGTAACTATAATTTAGCCAAAAGCATCAATACATACTGAGAGAAAGAAAGCAGAGGGGCATGAGTGACAAAACAACTGAAGCTGATAAGGGCTCACCAAAAAAAGACAGAAGCTGGAAGAGCAGTGAGTTAGAACTGGAAGCCTCTGTACCAATGGATATTTAAGCTGGTTGCTCAGTTTGGTTTAGAATAACTCAACACAATATAGTGTAGGATGCCAGGACAACAGGCTGTCTTTCTGAATATAAGAAAATAAGACATATTTATGTTTAAACAGTATTTTAGTTACATTTTCAAATAAATGTTTGATACGTTTCCCTTCAATCTCCAGAAAACTTTTAAGATTAAATGCCATAGTGGGGTAGTGTGAAAAAGTATAATAAATACATGGTTTTCTTTTCTTTCCATATTTTTGAGATATTCTACAATGTATAGCAAATGGACCTGTTGCTTTAAATGTACTGATTATATTATATCAAAAATGTAATGAATATTCTATTTAAAAATAAGTTTATCTTATGCTTCCTAACTTTTTATATACACTAAACAAAGTTTATATACTCAGGGTCCCAAGGAACTCTAGTCTAACAGAGAAGAAGAATATGGAGGAAAGTCATTACAGAGACTAAGAATCATAATAGGACTAGGTAAGGAATAGAAATAGCCTCCAGTACAAGTGAGAGATTACTGCTCCAAGGATATAGTAAAGGCTGAGTGTTATGGCTGTATCTAGATGTCCCTCCAAAGCCTCATGCATTCATAGGTGGGACTTTTCAGAGGTGGCTGGATCTAGGCTGTGTGATGCTGGGATCAAGGATGTGATGCTGGGATTGATTCATGGTGCGATGCTAGGATTAAAACTGACCCACCCTGTGTGTGAATACTACCCTAAGGGTGGGTAGCCTGGATAAGATATAATGGACAGAAAGAAGGTCACTGCTTGCTGACTGCTTCCTCATTACTTGGCTGCTTTGCTGCCTTCCAGTCTACCCACCATGAACTGTTTCTCTGCGATGCCCCTCTGCCATGCCACCTTGCCCTGGAGCCAGGTGACTAGGGACTGAAATCTCTACAGGTTTAAATAAACCTTTCCTCCTTTAACTTTGGTTGTTGGGTATTTTGTCTCAGCAACAAGAAAAGTAACTAAGACAATGGGGAAAAAATTCACATGTGTGATGCTGTCTGAGCAGGGCTCGTGGGCAATCCTTGGGCATTTACCAACAAGACAGGTGGGAAAGGAATTCTGGGTGTAGGATGGGCATAGGGCAAAAACACAATGATGGGACAGTGTTGTATGCTTAGGGGACTACAGCTTGTTTACTACTGCTCTTAAATTTCAGTGAGACAGTCGTGGGTGATAAGAAATAGGGGTAAGATCATGAATATTTTGTCCATCTTATTAATGAGTCAAATTTTATCTTGTAGAGTTGGTGGGGAAACAGCAAATGATTTTAAGCAAAGCAATTAATTTGGTGGGAGTTGTTGAGAAAAGGCAGTATACTGTCCCTGAGGTTTTTGCACAGACTCTCAACATCCATATGTTCAAGTAAGTTTTAAAAAAAGTGAAAAGTAGAAGTAGGACTGTTATAAGTAGGCTAAATCTATTTGTTTAATTCTGACATAATGATTATCTATGCTCAGTCCTTAAGGCTGAAGATGGAGGAACAGTGGCATACTTATTTCCTTTCCAGTATTGTACCTCTTCTACTCTCCAAAACAAAGGGACAAACCATTCTAGAATAAATCATCACATTCCTTTCACTTATTTCCTTCTTCTTTTTCCTACTTCTCAAATATCAATAGTGTGATAGGATGGGCTGGGCCGGCAGGAGAAGAGTGGAGGAATGCAACATTGGATGAGGAGTATCCATGGTGTCGTGTCACGCCTTCGCTATAGCCATAGGATATTGGTGGCCTGGAAAACCAAAATCTTTGAAAAACCAAAATCAGATCTTATTTTAGGAAATTATTCTAGCCATTTCTGCCATCAAACCTCTCTATACCCCCCATCCTTTAATATTAGAATTCTTAACCAGTTAACACTAGCAGAAAGGAAATAATTGAGTTTTACTAGGTTTCTCTCTCCCTCTGGAACAGAGATTTTATAACAGCCAAATATCCAGAAGGAAAGCAATTAGAAGAGGAAGCTAAGAATACTCAGATTTGACTACACATTTATTGTAACTGCTGACTTATTCACAGGCTTTCACGTCTCTTGGGCTGAGACAGCGCGGTTTGGATGTAGTAAAGACAACGCTGCTAAGATCTGGGAGGTGGCTGTCGAGTCTCATTCTGCACTGTGTGTCTCTGGACAAATCACTTCTTGGAGTTGTCTTTTTATTATAATTTTTTATTTGAGACGATATTTGTACATCTTTTGGGAGTATACAATAATTCAATACATGTACACAATGTGAAATGATCAAATCAGGGTAATAAGCATTTTTACCTCCTCAAATGTTAATCATGTCTGTGTTGGGAACTTTCATACTCTTATAGCTACTTTGAAATATATCTTAGAGCACTATAACCAATAGTTAACCTACTGTACCTTTGAAAACCAGAACTAATTCTTCCTGTGTTTTGATGTCCCTTACTTCTTTCCATCACCTTCCTCTCTGTACTTCCTCATCTTTGGTGACTATTATTCCATTTTGTTCTATGAGACAACTTTTTAGTTTTCACAAATGGGTGACAATGTGTGGTATTTGTCTTTCTGTGTCTGGCGTATTTTACTTAACATAATGACCTCCAATTCCACCAATGTTGCTACGAATCACAGGATTTAAATGGATTTTATGACTAATATTCCATTGTGAACATATACTACATTTTCCTTACTCATTTATCTGTTGATGGACGCCTTGGTTGATTCCGTATATTGGCTATTGTGAATAATGCTGCGATAAACATGGAAACTCAGCCATCTCTTTGATATAATTTCATTTCCTTTGGATATATGTTTTGGTGTTTTCTGATCAGGAAAGCAAGGAAGTGTGATTATATTAATGCTCAAGTTTTACTGTGCATTACATTCACCTGAGGTAGATTTTAAAATATAGTTGCCCAGATCTGACTGGGATATAATGTAGTGGATGAGGGAGAACTTTCCATCAGGTTGTCTGAGTTTAATCCCTGTCTTGCTACTTCTTAATTGGATAATTTATTTCAAATCTCCAATATCTCATTTTTCTCTTATGTAAAGTAGGATTAACAGTAACAATATCTACTTCACATTGAATCCGGAAGGGTAAAATATATAATGCTTTTAAAATAACAAGTAAAATGCCTGTCACATACCAAGCATTCAACAGATATTATACATCATTAATTTCGTGTAGCCCACAATAGGTATAGTGTGTGTTTGGTACAAGGGACATATTTCATTACAATCAGTTGAATAAATAATTGAAGGTTTTTTTAAACCAACTTTGTCTTGTTTTCATATCTGAAATTCTCTATTTACTCAAGATTTACTTCCCCAAGAAAGATAAAGCTGATTCGAGAGAACTGTTTAAATTCAGTGCTCAATCTTTGCCCTATGCTTACTCTTAGACTGTGAGCCTCAGCATAATTAAAAAATAATTAGATGATAAAACGCCCATTAGAATGGGGAAGGTGAGCGAGCAAAGGCATGAGTCTGTTAGCCCATCCAGCAGGCCACTGTGTCATAGGACGACTCTCAATTCTCACCTGCGCAGCTCCATTTTATCTCACAAGACGCGTGAAATCCTCAGTCACTGTTATTACGATTGATTTTGAAGCACACACACAAAAGCAATATTCCATTTTCCGTGTTGTTGATCAAGCAGAAAACAGAACGTAACTTTTAAAAAGCTAGCTTGAAAATCAAGCTAGCAAAAAATAGCGAACTTCTATCCCCCATTAACCTGCTGATCAAAACAATCCACGCACATTGAAGCGCGTGCTCCCCACTCCCCGGGCGCTGGTGGCGCGTCGCCAAATAGTGTACTCAGCTCGTGGTTCTCCCGGGTGTTTTTAGTGAGAGCAGTCACCAGTTTAGCACGGCCAGGGAGGAAATCGCCTCGGAATCTCTGGAGTGTAGCCTCCTAGAACGCTCGCTGCGAGGGGAGGAGCCCTGATTGTCCTGGAAGAAAAGCCTGGCCCCATCCGGGAAGTCACAGCTTGCAGGGAGGCTGGGTCTGCCTGCTCCAGTCCCGGAGGTGGCAGACGCCGAGGCGGCGGGCCTCGCAGATGCGAGCGGCTAAGTGTATGCAAGTAACACAGGCACAGCCAGGGGCTGTGGGCTCCGGCCTCGCCCCAGCAGGCAGGGCGCAGGCTGAACCTGCTGGAGCTCGTCCAGGCCCGCGGTCCTGCACGGGCGGGCGCCTCTCCGAGCCGGGAGCCCCTCTCCCTAGCCCTCGCTTCCTCCCGAGACCCGGCCGCGGCCGTGATCGTGGCTGAGCCGCGCCTTCCGCCCGGAGCCACCGCCGCCCGCCCGCGCCCTTGCGCACCGCGCCCACAGCCTGCGGGAACCCGGAGCGCCGGACTCGCGGCCCAGACCAAGGGACCGAGCCTCTCAGGCTGGACGTGGGGAGGCTCGGCCAACCGCGCTTTCCGCTCCCGCTTGGATCGCGCTACTTGGGCACCTGCGGCCGCCGGGGAGCTGGGCTTGGCCAGGGATCGCTGCTACCGCGGGCTGGGAGGGCGAGCAGAGCCAACGGAGCCTCCCGCCACCCCTAGACTGGCAGCAACTCGGGAGGAACCGGCGCGGACGGACGGGAGCCTCGGCGAGGACCCTGTTGGTCCCGGATCTCCTGCTGCCACCGGCAGATTGGGGGCGCCTACACTTGCACTGGGAGCGCATTTCCCTTGTCCGCCCGGAGACCCCTCCCATTCCTCTTTAATCAGTCGGTCCTGGAAGCCGATTCTACCTCTTCCCCGCCCTCCCTTCTTCCAGTCACCTCCTCTCGCCTGTGTCTTACCTTCTTCCCCAAAGTTCCAAGGCAAATATAGGCATGAACGAACAAGTTAGGATACTGCCAAGAGTGTGTGTATGGGGAAGGAGGTAATGAAGTGGGAGAAAATAATGAAAATTAAATTAGAAATGCCCGAGTGTAAAAATGCACGCACGCACGCGGTGTTCCTGGCTTGCTGACGGTTTGGCCGTGCCCAAGAGGAGGCGATTTTTCAGTGTTCGGTCCTAGAAGAAATTCTGATATGTCCACGCATCGGTGGTAGCAGAGTAGCCGAGAGCTTCCATCTCAGCATGTATTTTACTTTTCTGAAGCACATTCACATTTCTAGTAAAGGAACCGGAGAAGTAGCAGTGTTAGAAGGCCACTTCTGGACAAGCCAGGCCAGGCTCTGTGAGGCGGCCATTGCCATCTCTGAGCAGAGGTCCCCGCTGGACGCTACTCAAGGTGTAACCGGGCGGGCAGGCCGGGCCGGTGGGAGTTGCAGCTGCTTCCAGGGCTTGGAAGCGCCTCGCTGTGCTCTGATGAACGTACCCATCCTGGGGGTTAGCGAGCGCTTCTCCTAAGGCCGAGGTGAGTTGCTGAACAGGAGGTTGGAAAATATAAACTGAACCCTGGTGTGTTAGTCCTCTCCCCACTGAAGCAGTGCCAGAATCTTTCGATCCAACATTCTCAACTTCAGTTGCGGACAACCGCATTCAAACGAGGCAGTCGGAGCTGACTGCGTAGAACAGGCTGAGAGTCCCCTGGGACTGGAACGTTCTCTTACTCAAGAATCCTTTGCCAGTCCATTCTAACCCGGGTCGGGTTTTTGTTCTCTCAGCCCATAGGGGGCAGCAGCTGGCGGCGTACAGGAACAGCGCCCGGCTGGCCCTAGGAATCCGGCTGCACTGAAGGTTTGGGATAGAAGGAAAGGACCTACAGTCCTAACGTGCACAGCAGCTGCTGCACAACCTTGGGCTTGCGACCTTGGGTACCTTGTGGTTTCCTTGAGCCACGAGCGGGCCAAGCCATCTGTGCACCAACCAGCGCCTGTGAATTTAGCGCACAGCAAAAATTCACAGGTATGTAAATGCTGTCATTAATAAAATATAACAGAATCAATTGGAGTTTTTGATCCTAAATCACAGCCACCACAGCCTGCTTGGATGGTGGTAGTGGGGATCTGTTAAATTGTGTTGAATTTTAAAGGGCGTCCGTCTCTCATGAGAAGAACTTGGGAACTGCGGATCCAGGAGCCCTTAGATCACCGTGGGAAGGATCCCGGGGCATTTCGGAAGTGGAAACCGGCGGACTCAGCCAGTTCTGTCGGGAGCAAGCGCAGCAAGGCGTCGGCGGCGCAGCCGGTTCCGGAGCTCGGAGCTAGTGCAGCGCGGTTTGGTCTCAACCCAGACACGTTCTGAGGGCTCTGGATTTTCCTGAAACCCACTGCGTTTGCTAAGCCAGAACACTGAGTGCTCAGAATTGTCCAAGACACATTATATGCATCTTCTCCAAATCCACATTTCCTCACAAATAAGCACTCCCCCCCCTTAGAATATATTTCTGGGGCAATATTTTTTAAAGAAAAATCTGGTGTAAAAATTTAGAGGCTGTTATAATCATCTCTAAATAGCTTTGAAAAGTGATAACTGTTAAATTAGTCCAGTGAAAAAGTATGTAATAGAGGCAAGATTGTGCTCTTCTGTAAATCTCATGTACAATTAAAAACCCTAATTAATCCTTGAAATACCTTTGGAAGTTAAGGAAAAAATCAGTCTGTAATTACAGAATTTGTAATGCTATGACACCGTGATATTTTATCACAATGACGAATAAAACATTGATGATGTCTAATTTTAATGTAATTTTTCTAATACCATAACCAATTCTAGAAATGCAGCCAATAGCTACTAAAGAAAGGAAGAATTTTGAGAACACATTTGTCAGAAATTTCATTAACACAGGAGGTTCCTAACAGGATGTCAGATTATAGACCTCTCCCAAATAATGATGACTACAAGTAAGGGAGCAGCAATTTGTAGGAAAATATTTAAGAGGGGCCAGGAGAAAAACAGAAGATGAAGAAAAGACTAGCCGGTGGTCCAGGTAGGGGAGTGACTTCTGGGTAAATACAGGTGAGAGGATTTCGAAGTTGGGCGCAGATGCATGGGAGAAACCAGAGGCGTAGCTGCTCTTGTGGACAGCCTTGCACCCGCGAACCCCGGACTAGGGCTCTTCGTGGAGTCTGAGAACGCAGACTGTTCTTTGTACCTAAAGATAAACCTGAGCGATAATTAAATTTGCCGAGGACTGACACTCCTATGAGCAATTGCACGCCGAGCATGTGGGTATTTTAGTCTGTATTTTATAGGGGCAAAACTCTGCCAAAGTACCCATCACAACCGTTTTCCTTAAAAACTGTTTGCCACAAATTGGCAATAATATGAAATATCAATAATTTCAACATGCAAAGCAATACTTTGCTTTATAACACAGCGTAGCTTCTGTGGTTAATCATAATTGCTACCATTTCTTGTGCCACACACGAGGCAGATATCATTATCTCCGTTTTACAAAGGTTCAGAGAGCTTAAGCTGCTTTCCTAAATTTGCAGTTTTCTTCTAAAGCCCAGGCTTTTTACACTATCCTAACGTTGGAATGTATCCCTGTATTAGGGAACAGCCTTTGTACTCTCAGATGTCTAGTGACTAAGCAAAAATAAACTTATTTTTATTTGAATGGTCAAAAACCAAGTTAAAAAAAACAAAAACAAAAACAAACCCTTCCATGCCACAGAGGATTCCAACTTTGAGTTTCTGTATCAAGAGATTTAGGAAGTATTAATGAGGTAGTCAGGAGTCCATGCTTATTTTAAATTTTCAGAAATCTAAACAAATAGTATGATTACTGTATATAGAGATTCCATTTTTTTTTTGCTTTGCCTGGGATTATATAAAGAGCTGTGTAGTCAGTCTAAAATATGAAAACAAATTCATTGTTACTTAACAAAGGTTGTTTGTTTGTTAGACAATTATCTTTAATTATATCAGGGCTATAAAAATGATATTAAACATTAAAAAGGAGACTTTAGACATGAAAAGGAACCACTGATACACGGTAAAATCTCATATGATAGTTACCCTGTGTTACTTAGTTTTGCCTCTACATAGATGATCTCTAGATATAAAGGATTTTTGCTGCAGCTGGGAATTTTATATTGCATTTTCACAAATACAATACGTTGTTACATGAAGAGCACTAGTGTAAATTCTTCAAATTTAAATTATCAGCACTGTTCATTTGGAGTTATTTAGGGATGGGTTGGAGATTATACAATAGTAAGTCTGAGAGTACAGTGTCCCTAGCTCCTCCTGATTGCTATGTTTTCTCTAGTCAGGTGATTCTTAAATATTTCATTTTAGGACCTGATGCAGATTTTGCTTACATAGATTTATGTGGATTTCATCTATATTAGAAATTAAAATTGGAAAAATGTTTAATTTAGTTAAACATTTAAATGTTATTTAATTATAATAAGCTCATTACATATTAATAAAGTCATGTTTAATGAAAAATAACCATGTTCACCCACCCCCTGAAATTGAGAAAAATGTTGTGTTCGCTTTTCATCGCTGTGGCAAAATACCTGACATAAATGACTTAAAAAGAGGAAAGGTTTATTTTGGCTCAGAGTTTCCATGGTCAGCTGCCCAATTGCTTTTGGGCCTGTGGTAGGGCAGAAACATCATGGCACCAGGGTGTGGTGGGGGGAAGCTACTCTCCTCATGGTAGTCAGGAAGCAGAAAGAGAAGGAAAAAAATCTCAAGAGGAAGGGACCAGAAATAGTCCCCATGGTAATACCTCCATGCCTCACGTCCTTTCTCCATTACCTCCCAAGAATGCCATCAAATTATAATCTTATCAACAGATTAATGTCATTGATGACGTTACAGGCTTCAGAATGCCATCACTTCCCAAAAGAAATAAACCAGATGCACAAGCTTAAATAGTGGATGGTTTCTCTTATATGAGAAACCCAAAATATAAGCAAAGAGCAAAATATAAGATAAATAATAGGATGTAGAGAAATAGATATTTACAAACAGAAAGGGGACCAAGAGATGGAGGGAGAGGTGTGAAAAAGGAGAGAGAAGGGAGGTGAAAAGAATTAAGATGTGTTATGTACACATATCAACTCCCCACGAGGAAGGTAATCAATATGTACTGCAAACAAAACAAAACAAAATAAAACAAAACAACACAACTGAAAACGAAAGGAACAAACAAACAAAAAAAGCCCACCGGTAACCAAGTCTTCGAAACAAATAACATTTTTGGGGAGACATTTTGATACAAACTATAACAAATATTATTTTACTTTGGCAAATCTCTTTAACATCTGGTTTACCAGAGGCAACTGCATTCTCATTTTTGTGCCTGTATTCTGTATTTTGTGGCGTGTCATGTAGATTGAAGCATAGGAAAAAGATCTGGCCTCAAAGAGATATATATAGTTGAAAGGGAAGGAGTATTTAAATAGCTCTTTCACCTCATTGTGAATGGTCTTTGATGATACTACCAAATCCTTCAAGTGGTAATTTTAAAAAGGTAGTTGCAGTGTGGAATTTTAATCTACATCAATAAACTTTTCATACACTTTTAGGTTAAAAGCCAATGGTACATTGACTATCTCTTACCCATGCATTGCATACATTGATCATTTGGAAATTATCAGTTTACTGAATTAGGGTGATCTTCCAAATGCTATGTGTTTCACCATACATTATTAAAAATATAATTGTCATTAACTTTATTTCATTAGGAAAATATTTATATATTAGAATACAAATTTTCCAATATTCTCGTTTTTGCCTGCCTATAAGTTAAAATTTTATCATTGGTAAAAAGTATTGTCAGTTGTTTTCCTTGAAGTAACAGGCTCACTTTGTTTATTTCTGAGAAAATATCTGCCACATATTCAAAGCTGAATAACCACAGTTTGTCAATCAGTTCTTTCAAACAAAAATCATATTTTATAAAAAAGTGACTAGTACATTGAACTCAATTGTACCAGCACTTTTCCTAGACAACCATCATACTTCTGTATAGCAGAAACAATTTATTTTATCCCACAGAATATTAAAAAGACATTCCCTGGATGGGGTGAGGATTGTCAAGATTTGATAAAATTAGGGGCTGGTGAGATGGCTCAGCAGCTTAAGCGCCTGCCCGGCAAGCGCAAGGGCCCGAGTTCGACTCCCGGAACCCACATACAAAAAAGGGGCCGGTGATATCGCTCAGTGGCACGGGCGCCTGCTGGCATGCGAGGTCCTGAGGTCGACCCCCCGGTACCCACCAAAAAAAAAAAAAAAAGATTTGATAAAATTAGTTATCTTTATTGCTTTGTCAATCACAATCTTGAATAAAACTGGCTGTTTTTTTTTTGTTGTTGTTACTGAAAATGTGTGGTAATGAAAAAACGGGGACTAATGGTGCCCCTTTAGCTGTGGTTTTATTTTCTGAAGTTTTGCTTTCTGTGGTTTCAGTTATCCAAGGTCAACTGTGGTCTGAAAATACTAAATGGAAAACTCTAGAAATAAACAATTCATAAGCTTCATGATGTGTGCTATTTTGAGTAGCACGATGGAATTTTGTATCATCCTTTTCCAACCTACCTGGAACATGAGTCACTTTTTTGTCCAGTGTAGCCACACTGAGTAAACTACCTAGCTGCTAGTCACTGAATAGTCATGTACTGTTGCAGTACTGCAGTGATTGTGTTTAAGTAACCCTTATGTAGTAGTCTGATGCTAAGCCACAATACCTACCTCATTCACCTCACTTTATCAATGTTCATAGGCACTTACTGTTCATAGAACAGTAAGGCATTTTGAAAGAGAGAGCACATTCATATCACTTTTATTGCAGTATATTGTTATACTATGTATTCATCAGCTTTTCTGTTGCTGGTACAAAATACCTGACACTGACAACTTAAAGGAGGAAAGGCTTATTTGGCTCATGGTTTTAGAAGGTTAAATTTATGGTTGACTGGATCCAAGGCAGAAACATCATGGTGGAGAAGAATGATGGAACAAAGCTGCTTAGTTTATGGTAACCAGGAAGCAGAGTAGGGGAACAGACTAGAGAAGAAGGGGCCAGAGACCAGATACAATACCCAAGGTTACACTTCCATGACCCATACCCAGAAGTGTGCTTACTAATCCTCTAGGTGGTTCTTAAGACAATTAAATTGAAAATGCAGCTTAACTATAATATGCTGTACACTATAATTATCAGTTAATATTGTTAGTTTCTTAACATGTCTATTTTATACATTTTTATTGTGATATATATATGGAAAACCATGGCATATAGAGGATTTGGTACTATTCAGAGTTTCAGGCATTCATTAGGGGGTCTTAAAATGTATACCCTGTGGATGGGGGGGTACTACTATACTAATATATTTTGATGCCACTGCCTTGCATTGTGCTAAAACAAGCAGTTTTACCTACTATCAGTGAAAACGTTAACAAAGCAAGAAAGCAATGACATCTTGTTTTAATGAAAAAGCTTTAACTTCAGGGAATCCCTGAGTCTCAGGGAACTCCATTGGCTACACTTTGAGAACCATGGCCCTAGTCCTAGAATTGTTATTATTGGATCAGTCATTTGTGATTTAACTGCATGCTGTCTTCTATTGTTAGTTATCTCATGCTGTCTACAGACGTCATTTCCCGTATTATAAACTATACCATTTATATAGTTGTTTCTTGACAACTGCTAAAGTACCTGGTACTGGGTACAACTAGTTTGTTCATGATTGATTGACTGACACATAAAAATTAGTGGTTTGTTCACATTCTTATGTTATATATCACATCCTAGTACACTTTGCTTTTTACTTATTTTACTAAGTAGGACAGTGGTCTTTAAGGGAATACATTTATTCAGAGGGAAGAAAGGAACATTTGTCATGACATGTTATAATTTTTCCAAACATCAAACTTCATTGGCAGTTATGTTTATGTGTGTTCCATTTTATCTATTCTATTGCTAGTGATTCTAATCCCTTTGAAGTGGATCTATGACCAATATGTTAGCCTCTGCCTACACATAAATTGTGGATAATACAACCGAGAATCATTTTATATTTTGTAGTACTGGGATTGAATCCAGGGCCTCACACATGCTAGGCAGCACTGTACCAGTGGGCTACACCACCAGCCTGAGGATCTTGATTTTTAATTTTATTTAATTTTAATTCATTCACATTTAACCACTTAACAGTTTACCCCAAATCACTCAGGCAGCCCGTTTGTTTACATACCGACTATCCTGAGTGTTGCTCGGGCAGGTGTCATTTCTACCAGTCGATTGTTGTATTGAATACATTTGTATTGAATAAAATTGTCTTTTTAATATTTTCTGCTATATTATCTCATAAAACTTAATGAAAAATGCTGTTTTTGGTAACTCTGTATTTAAATAATTGGACTGGTAAGTGGTTAAATTTAAAAACAAATTTTTAAGTCAGTTATTAGAAAGCATATGTTTAGAAAAACTTGCCACAGTAAATTTTATAAAATCTATATACTAATCAAGCATTTCTATGAAAATTTAGGAACGAATTTGAGATATGCTGGACATGTAAAATTTCCATCAGATTTCAATGACTTAACATGATAAAAATGATAAAATATGTTATTTGCTGATTACATGTTGAAATTATAACACTTGGATATAATAAGTTAAATGATATATTGTTAAAGTTGATTTTGTCCACTTCCTTTATTTTTTTAAATTTTGGCTTCTAGACAATTTAAAAGTATATATGGGCCTTTTATATCTCCATTAGGTAGAACTTTTGTAGGACACCCTCTTCCTTCTAAAGGATAAGAAGGCAAATAAAAATATTGTATCATACTTTTATAATCATTATGAAATATAGATTTGCTCAAAGCAATTCATATCCCCCAAATTTTTAGGTACTTGTTCAGCCTACTTCAAAAGCTTCTTCTCTAAGTAAGTATTGTTTTTATATTTCCATGTTATGCAGTGCCAGATCAATTTTACATCCAATTTGCATTCTGGGAATTTTTTAACTTTATTTTTTAGAGCTATTTTAGGTTTATAGCAAAATTGAACAGAAAATACAGAGAGTTCCCGTATACACCCCTTCCACATGCAGTCTCCCTCACTGCCAACATCCCACACCAGAGCGGTATATTTGTTACAACTGGTGAACCTGCACTGACACCATGGATTACATTAGGGTTTATTCTTGACATTGTACAGTCTGTGGATTTGGATAAAGGAATCAGTTTTTAAAATGTATGTTACGTATGGTATTTCTGCTGTTCCATTATTACCCTTGATTTAAAACTGGAATTAGGTGGATATTCAGTGTTTTAAAAACAAGTATTCTGCTTAAAATGTCACATTATTGTAGAAAATTTGAAAACAAAAAAGTATTTTTAAAAAGTACAGAAATTAACTATGGTCTTACTTATCACTCTGAAAAAAGAATGAACTAACAATTTGTTTTTAATATCATCTTTCTTTGTATCAGCATATCTTATGATTATTCTGTATACTATTATTACTCTGTAATATAGTTTAAGTACTATTTAATCACTTAATAAATTCTTATAATTTTAAAAAACTAAATACATAACTGAATAATATTCCATTATATGCATGTACAATGGTATTTTACCAACCCCAAATCTGTTTATACTTGTATATATATTTCTTTTACATCTTGGTTATTTCCCTTGAACATACAGAACTATGTCTTAGGAAATTGCCGAGTCTTGGTAAGGTCGTTAAGACTTTGGATATTTGTTGTCAAATTGTCACCCAAAAAGGGAGTACGTGAGTGCCGTTTTTGCAACAGCCTTGCTGAAACCAGGTATCATAATTAAAAAAAAAAACTCATCAATTTTCAAGGCAAAACTTGCTATTTAATTTATATTTTTGATTACTAGTGAAATTGAACATTAAAAAACAAATATTAGACAAGAACATTTCTTTCAAATTGTCTGTTCATGACCTTTGCTCATTGTTTAATGTATAGGTGTTTATCTTACTGTTTGTAGGTTATCCTTAGATGTAAGGATATTAAACTGTTACCTGCCTCTGGTGTTGGAAATATTTTCCTAAGTTTCCAATTTATTTTTTAATTGTGTTTGTGATATTTTAAACATAGCTTGTTTATTTACTTAGTTAATTTTATGGTACTGAAGACTGAACCCAGGGTGCTACAGTGCTTTTTTGTTAGTTTATTTATTTATTTATTTTTTTGAGACAGAGTTAGGCTAAGTAGAATGGTATTTGAGATCCTACTGCCTCACTTTCTGAGAGTACAAGGAGTATAGTCAGGTCCACAAAGCCCAGCTTGGATTCTTTTAATTTCTATCTAAACATATCTTTTTAATTTATTGTATCATCCTCATCTACATTGTAATAAAGTAAATATTTTTTAAAAGACTTTATTTAAAAATAGTTTATTCAACTTTTTCTAGGATTCATTTTGGCCTATTTATGAAGTAGAAGTTATAATTGTATTCTTTCCCAAATAGTTGACACTTTTAAAAAAATATCTTTAACACCCACTAAATTCTTACATATACAGGGTCACTTTCTGCTCTATTCATCATTTCAGACATCACTTCCAAGTAATTGTTTTTATTACATACTTTAATATCTGCTACTGTAGTACACAGAATACTGTAATAATGTATTTTCCCAGAGACTTGATCTGTAGTGATTACTATCTCCAGTAGATTCTTTTAGGTGAATGTTCAAATTACTTTATAAAGTTTTCCCTTTCTCTAAAAATTATCACAATGGCATTTTAATTTATACAATTTAAAAATTAATCTGAAGGATTCTGACATCTTTACCTGTCACATTGCTTTAGAGAATTAAAATAAGCTTTTGTGTATATATCCTTTCCAGTCACACCATATAATTAGATTTTGTAAAATTTTTGTGACATTTTGCAGTAAGTATGCTTTGAAAAAATCTCTTGTTTTTGAAAAATATGTGTTGGTATCATTCGATAATAGGGAGTGGATTTGAAATTAAAAGCAGAAAGAGGGCATGGTGTACATTGATCACAGAACATAAAAGAAACTGGAAAATTGGCACTTTAGAAATTGACTCTATAGGAAGAAAAGAAAACAATGAGGAGAAGAAAAGCTAGGAAAGAAGATCAGGAAAAATATACAAAAGAAAAGTAATAATATTAGATAAAGAGCAGATTATAGAATACAAGCTGAATATGAAAGGAAAACATGCCAGAGAGAAAGAAAGACATAAGATATTTTTAGATATAAACTATAACAATCAACTCAAACATCAGAAATTTGGCACAGAGCTATTTTTAATTTGTATGTTAACCCATAAAGGGAAGGTCTAGAATGAAAAGATGGAAAGGCTATTTCAACGGAATAGCCTTAATTTAACTTATTTAGTAAAATATTTTTCTTGCAAAATGTATAAATTGGTATTGAATTATTTTTTAAAGCCATGTGCCTGGATTTCCTAGTGCAATTTGTTATTTGAGCACATAAAGTATTTAAAAAGCTTGTTTTTCATGCTTATAATTTCATTTGATTAGTGAGTTTTCTTCCATTTAATATTTGTGGACAACTTTTCACTGTAATATCTAGTTGTTTGGAAAGAGAAAACTATTTAGGTGAAAACATCTACGGAAATAGATCACTGATGTTTAGATATATAGAAAAATAACAGGTTACTTCACAGCTATGCTTAAAGAAAGAGCAGGAATTAGAGTTTGGAGGTTAAGGGTCCCCGCTGAGAATGCAATTGTAGATTCCCACATTTCTTCCTGAAGGTGGCAGTATTTCAGTGACTAAGTGACAGCAAACCAACTGTACCAGAGCTCTGGGAGTTCTACAAAGGTGTCATTTTGGGATGGGAAATTCCCTTCAGCAAGACTTTTCTATTTCTCCGGTTGAATCACATACCTGGAGGGATACATGCCTGCTGCCTGCTGACCAACAATTACTTATGATGAGAACTCAGGAGAGTAAGAGAAAGATTTGGCAGCACTGGGGAGAGAAAAGAGAAATATATTATTGCACTTAGAATTCAGTGTAAAGTAGCAAATTTGAAGAGAGAGAAGCAGAACGATGTGTCCTATGACTGTCAGCTGCCATCTTCAATGGCCAGTGGCTGTCAATCCATACTGACACTGTCAAGAGTCCAGCAAATCTTTCCAAATGCAGTGTAGATACAAAGACCACATAAACGAAGCCTATTTTTTGGGTCAGTAATTAACATATCACCTAAAGAAGTAAGAGCATTAATGGATTTTGGAGTGAATATATTAACAATAAAGATAAAATGTTTTTTTACACTTTAAGCAGCAAGCTCTAAAAGGAGGATGTATACACATTTATGTACTTAGGTATTCATTAACTAACATAAGGGGAAATAAAGACACGTACACCAAAAAGTAAACACAGATGACCAAAACTGTTACTTAAAAAGTGAAAGTTGAACTGGCATCCACATTTAGACTTGATATTTTAAATATCCAATAAACATTAACAGTGTTGAAGTCAGGGGTTAATTCATCATTTATTTTGATTAGTCAAAGCCACATTAAACAGAATGTAGCCACACTGATTTGTAGTACTGTCTGCTGGAAATACCTGTATTATGGTCCTTCTAAAGAAATCAGAAACTGCAAAGCCTGAAGGGACGCTGAGAGTTGTAGTCCTCTGACAATTTTCACCAGCAATGGAGAGAAACTGATTTTTGGAATAGCAGCAGTGTGCAATTTTATTCAGTTTAAAATCTGTTTAAAAGTCCTCCTGAAAATAAAGTATTTCCCTTTTAGGTTTTATATCAATGTCCAAATACATCTCAGTGGAATTATAAATGCTTTGATGAAAAATTACATCTGTTTTAACTTACCTCTCCGTTCTATACCAACTAATAAATGGTGCCAATTTACACTGGCATTGTATTTATGAGCACTGGCCCCACAGAGTTTTACTGGCTTTTCAAGATCCCAAGCTTTACATTTACAGACACATTAGGGCTATTTTTTCATAAAGCAAACTCTGCAATGAGTTAATATTCTTACCTCACACTGTAGGTATTGACTGAACTCAACCTTTTCTCTTATTTTTTACTCTATACTTTTGATGTCTCCTATATCAATACTTACTTTTTTCAGTAGTAGACACCTTACTAAATCCAATACTTTCAATCCTTTTAGTTTAGTAGAAGTTTTAGTTACACAGCATGATTGAACAAGAAGCATGGAGAGATCCCATCTATTTTCTGTCTGTGCGCATGCACAAAATGGCCCCTTCTCAGCATCTCACAGCAGAGTGGAACACTTGTTCATTGTTAAAGCATAATTTTGCAGGGTACAGAATTCTGGATTGGTGCTTTATTTCTCCCAATGCTTTAAATATTTCATTTCACTTTCTTCTTGTTTGCCTGGTTTTTGAAGAGAAGTTCGATGAATTCTTATCTTTTCACTTATGCAGGTGAGGGGTTTTTAAAATTCCCTTTTGGCTTTTTTCAAGATTTTTCATTATCTTCGATTTTCTGAAGTTTCAATGTGGTATGCCTAGATATAGTTTGTTTGTTTGTTTTTGATGGTTAAACCCAGGGGTGCTCTACCACTGAGCTCTATCCCCGGCCCTTTTTTGTTTTTACTTTGAGATGGTATCTCTGTAAGTTTCCTAGACTTGCCTAGAATTTATGATTCCTCTGTGTAGCTGAGATTACAGGTGTGCATGCCAGGCTTGTTTTTTATTTTTTATATTGGCATTTACCTTCCTTGGTGCTCTCTGAATTTCATGGCTCTGCAGTGTGATGTATGACATTAATTTGGGGAAAAAATCTCAATCATTATTACTTTAAATGCTGTTTTGGTTTTTGTCTTATTCTCTTGGCACTGCTAAAACTGAATACCACAGACTTGGTAATTTATAAAGAAGAGGAGTTTATTTCTCACAGTTCTGGAGCCTGGGAAGCTCAAGGGGCCAGCAGGCTTTTTTGTCTGGTGAGGGCTGCTCATTTCATTCACAATGACACTTTTTGTTTTGTTTTGCTTTGTTTTGCATCACTGGACTCTAACCTCAGGCATGGGGGAGTGCTCTACATCACCAGCCTGAAGAAGCACTTTGTTGCTGCATCCTCCCAGAAGAGAGGAATGTTGCATCCTCACATGGCAGAAGGCGGAAGGGCAAAAAGGGAACAAACTCCCTCCATCAAGCCCTTTTATAGTAGCATTAACCTGTTCATGCGAATGGAGTGCCCATGACCTAAACACCTAAAAAGGCCCCACCTCCCAACACTGTTGCACTGAGGATTAAATTCCCAACTTATTAATTTTATTCAGACCATAGCACTTGTGAAGTTGTAAGATATGATGGTAGATACAACCTCAAGCATAAACAAAAACTACCCTTACCCCATCTGTACCCTGACTCTTTTCCAATGCCTTTAGTGTTAGCAATGTGGAATTCTGGTTATTAAAAAAAAATAAGCACAAGGTTTGTCTTATTTACTTTATTCATGCTGGGACACAATACCTGACACTCATAACTGAAAGGAGGAAAGGTTTATTTTGGCTCATAGTTTGTAGTCGGCTGGATCCAAGGCAAGGCACTATGGTAGAGGAGAAAGAGCTCATGGTGGGAAGCAGAGAAAGAGAGAGATGGGGGTGGAGGTACACCCTTCCTCTGACCATGATCACCCCCTCTGACCTTTCAATATCACATTTAGCTATAAACTCATCAGTGAACTAAACCACTGAAGAGTATCACACCCCCATGATCCCATCATCTCCCCCAAACCCCACCTATGAATGCGTTAGGTTTTGGGGAAGCATCTAGATATAAACCGTAACAGGTTGACTATGCTTCTTTATTAATTTCTTTCTTTGAAATGCCACAAAGTTTTTCCAGTTCTTGAAATAACAAAATGCTCCTGAGCTATTAAATATTTCACCAATATAGTTAATTTTTCCACATGGATTGTCATCCCAGAATGCTTGGAAAATAATTTTTGGACTGTTGTTCTCTGCAGCAACTTTTATTCTTGACATTCAGTAAGTAATTTGTGCTACTTTCTCCAATTTGTCTCTCCAGAATAATGGGTCCCTAATACATTGTAGGTATTGTTTCCACATTTTAAGTGTAGAATAATATAACATCAAAGATGCTATAAAAGTTCATAGGTGAGTGAAATTACCTTTCTATTGAGGGACCAGAAACAGAGATCCTGAAGCTTATATTATTGAAAATCAATATCTTAATGCCAGTAGCATGGACCAAGAGCTTTAAAAATCTTCACACCACTTTGTCTAGTTATCCTATTTCAAAGTTATTCCAACTGCGGAGTTATTCATCATAATGTTATTTATAATAGCATAACAAATGATATCTGAAAAATAGGAAAAATCAAACATCATTTTTATTATTTTGATTGAAAGCCACATAACCATTAGAATAACTATGAAAACATTTGTCCTCTGTGCCATTGGCTTTGTTATCTCATTTTTAATACCTTGACTAAGCACACTCATTTTATTCATCTGTGAACTTTTGCATCATTTTTGAAACATTCAGATTTCTGCCTTCCATTAAACTGTAAACTTGTTGAAGTGAGGCACTTTGTCCTTTTTGTGTGTTTTCTTGAACATAGTATAGACTACTGGATTCTTTGAGTGTAATGCTGGTGAGAAAGATAAAGTCCCTCAAATGAATTTCATAAAAGTAAATAGCACAAGTAACCCCAAAACATTATTCGAATTTCAGTTGCTATGGTATGCTAGCAGTGACTAATTGCATAAAGTACATGCATTGTTGCTGGGCATTAGTCAACTGCAGTATGTCGCAGTATCCAGGAGTGAACTAAAGACTATGGCTGCTCTGCTAAATCCTCTCTTTTCTAGAACCCACCATTTTTTTCTAGTTTTTTAAATTGTAAAAATATGAAAATTACTCTCTTAGCCATTGTAAAGTATATATAGTGGTATTACTTATAGTTACATTTGTATCAAATTTCTCTAGAACTTTCTCATCTTATAAAACCGAAGCTCTGTATCCACCTAACAGCTTCCCATTTTATCTTCCCTTCAGCCCAGGAAACCACCATTCAATCTGTTTCCATGATTCTGACTACTCTAGATATTGCATATAAATAGACTTCTACAATGTGGGTGCTTTTGTGACCCTCTAGTTATTTTGTATACCTCATTTGTCATGTAGCCACCTCACAGGGGGAGGGATGAGTGAATGGTGCCATGTTTATATAGTATGCTGAATAGTTCTTACTCTTTTATGCAAAAAGTTGTAAAGATTCTGACATTTTATTTTTCTAATCCAGTGAATTATCTTGTACAGCTCACTGTCAATGCCCTCTAATTAGAAATCGCTGGGGACATTCTGTGGTTGAACAAGTTGAGTTTCTCATTGCAGCAAGGGAAGATACACATCGTGGGACCTACGAAGTGTTTCAGCAAGAGGATGTTTGAAAAGACTTATTAAAGAATTTGGGCTTTGGATGGATGATTTTGAGAAGATTCTAAGGAAGAATTTGCTCTATATGATTGCTGTCAACAAGGGAGGGCAGATCACGACTATCTCAACAAGTCAACAGAGAAGGCAGAGAAGAACAAGTATAAAGCTAGGTAAAGAAGCAGGAGGAGCTCATATCAACCAGGAGAGGGGTATGTTTGGTATCTTGTTGAGTTTCCAAGGTGACCATATTTTGGTCAGTGCTTAGCTAAAATAATGATGTGACCTTGCTCTGTCTCACTTTATAATGGTCTCAGAATGTCCTTGCTTGACGCTGATGTTCTGTGAGATTGTTTTTATGCAACAGAGGAACATGTTCATACCTCGAAGGGACGTGGTGAGCATTAAATGTGATAAAACATGTAGGGTCTGAGATTAATTTTTCTAGAGCAAGAACTCATGTTAGAAATAATTGACTCTCATTATCTTTCTCATTCCAGTGAGAGAAAGCTAAGGAGAGAGTTTCTTTTAATCATTTAAGAAACGCTTATTGGGTAATACTTATTATCAGGCACTGTGCTAAGGATGCAATGTGAACAAGTTAACATGGCCTCTGCCCTCATAGAACCTGCAGTGCATCATGGGTATTAGACAGTTAAACAGGAAATTTCACAGAGGGTGAAAAGTTGAATGAAAGGGGACCAGAGGAATCCCTAAAATAACTCAGTTGGGCTGGAGAACTGTCCCTAGGAGAAAAGGATGTTTATGATGATATCTAACAGATTAGCAGGAGTTATCTGGCAATGCTGTAGTTAGAAGGGGCAGTATAAATTCAGGCAGAACAGCAAGAGACCTGTTCAACAGAAAAAGAAGCAAACAAATTTAAAAGACAACAAGAGCAAAAAGGGAAAAGCTAACTCATTCACTGCACTTTATATTATGATTCCTTTTTCAATCTTGCATGTAATTTTGTGTGCCCCTCCAATCATGATTACAGCTCATTAATTAATTAATGACGATACAATGCTTTAAACATACAAAGTGCAACACATTTGCTAACAAAATGGTGATTAGCATGATTACTATTTAAATATAACGTCTGTTCACTGTCTGCATTTGGAGTTCCAACTGTCTGCTTGCCTTTACGCGCCAGAAACAGCTGCTTCACAATGGGACTGATTTGGTGGCTAATTTTGATCTTTCCTTTCCTGGGTTGCGAGTGAGCCCAGGAATGATTATTAATTAACCTGGGAAAGAAAAAAAGTGGTCTGAATTTCAAGCTCTTTTCCTAATAAGTTATTATACTTTCCCAGTTTTTGATACACTTGTATCTGGCTTAATAAAGCGTTGTGAGTTTGTGCTGTGGGGGTATCTGATGAAGCAAATACCCAAGGGCTACTTTTGCTTATTTCGGTATGTAAGCTTACTTGGTTGGGGTCCCCCAAATAAACATAACTTTTTTTGGATTCCACTGTCACCCCTACTATTACACATAATTTCCAGAGAAATTCCTGAGTTTCTAACAGCTTGTATCATTTCTTCTGATAATACACTTTAATTTTATCTGCTATCATTTAAAAAAACCCAGAAAATAATGCTTCCAAGTTTTGTGGATACACATATGAAAATTCTTAGTTTACAAATAAATTGTTCAAAATGCTTATTATTATTTTTTCTGCAATGAAAAACCAGGATGAGCAGATATGAGTGGCAGCACCTTATTGATTAAAATCACTTTGGCTAATAGACATAGTTCTATCAAAATATTGGCTTTAATCTCATCTGAAGGAAGTTTCTGGTGAAATATTTTCCTCAGAGTGCAGAAATCTCTCTTCAGTTGTCTGGTGTGTCAAGTGACTCCTACACATGGTTGGATGGCAAGATAAACTGATAGGAATTTGTCTTGGAGAGGCTGCCCTAATAACTACAGGCCTGGAAAATATTGAGGATAGGTTTCCATTGCAGATGCTGAATACAGTACCCTATTCGCAGATATTGTTTGTCTTAACTTATGGTCCATGTCGTTAAGAGCTTACTTGTGGAAGGGAAGAAAAGAACAATTCACAGACACATTTATATTAAGTTGAGCAGATTGTGGCAAGTGCAGTAGGAGATGATATAAATTCTTGCTGTAAAATGAGCAGGGAAGAGAGAAGTTATTCTGAGCGGGGTTGGGGTAGTTTTCATGGCAGAGGTAGCTTTTGGAAGGGTCCTAGAACAGCAGGAAGTAGTTCAAACAGAGATGGAGTCATGGGTGGGAAGAAGGAGGACATTCAGAACTTGGCAATGATATTGAGCGGGAACATGGAGGGAAGCCGGAAACAGGTGCTCAGGCCACCCATTTTCTCTGACCTATAATTAGATTTAAAGTAATTACAGATAGGTATGGATTTACTACTGGCATTTCCTTGTTTTCTGGCTGTCTTATAGATCATTTGTTCTTTTCTTCATCTTGCTGTCCTCCTTTGTGATTTGATTTTTCTGTAGAGCCATGCTTTCGTTCTTTTCTCTTCGTCTTTTGTGTATCTACTATAGGTTTTTGTTTCATGGTTATTATAGACTTACATAAAATATATTATAGTTACAATAGTCTATTTTAAGCTGACAATGTCAATCACATACAAATTCTCTACACACTTTTACTCTCCCTCCACATTGTATATATATATATTTTTTTTTGTGGGTACCGGGGGGTCGACCTCAGGAACTCGCGCGCCAGCAGGCGCCCGTGCCACTGAGCGATATCACCGGTCCCTTTTTCGTATGTGGGTTCCGGGAGTCGAACTCGGGCCCTCGCGCTTGCCAGGCAGGCGCTTAAGCCGCTGAGCCATCTCACCGGCCCCACATTGTATATTTTTGATATCATAATTTACATAATTTTCTATTGGTATCCAATAACAGGCTACTATAGCTAAAGTTATTTTTAGCACTGCTGTCCTCTGACCTTTATACTAGAGTTATAAGTGACCTCCATACCATCACACAATATTAAAGTATTCAGAATTTGACAATATATTTACCTTTGCTAGTGAGCTTTATACTTTTATATGTTTCATATATTACTAATTACAATCTTTTTGCTTCAGTTTGAAGAAAGCCTTTTATTAGTCCTAGTAAGGCATATTTGACAATGAACTCTTCCAACTTTTGTTTGTCTGGGAAAGTGTTTATTTTTTCTCATTTCTGAAGGACAGCTTTGTATGTGAAGTATTCTTAGTTGGTAGATTTTCTTTCTTTCTGCACGTTGGCTCTATCAGTCCCTTAGCACTCAGATTTTTGCTAAGAGATTTTCTTATGGCCTTTTGAAGGCTGCCTTGTATGTGAAAAACATTTCTTTTGTTAATTTCAAAATTCTTTGTTTTTGATTTCTTGTGTCTCAGTGAGGCCTTCTTTGGGTTGAACCTATTTGGGCACTTTTGAGTTTCATATGCCTGGATATCCATGTCTGTCCTTAGTGTTTTTTTTTTTTTAATTTATTTATTATTTTTTATTTTTAAGGTACTGGGGATTATCCTAGGCCTTTCCACTGAGCTACATCTCTAAACCTTTTTTTCATTTTTTATTTTGACACAGTCTTGCTAAGTCACTAAGTTCCAAGGCTGGGCTCAAACTTATGATCTTCCTGCCTCACTCTCCCAGAGTGCAGGATTACAGGTATGCGCTACCAAGCCTGGTCCATTATTTCTTTAAACAAGCCTTTTGTCCCCTCCCTCTCTCTCTTTTCATAGAGCTCTAAAATTCATATGTTAGCTGTCTTGATGGTGTCACATAAACCCCATAGGCTTTCTTCATTTCTTTTCACTCTTCTTTTTATTCCTCTACTTTCAAACCACCTGTCTTTAAGTTTGTGGATTTTTTTCCTCCGTTTGATCAAGTCTGCTATTTATTTATTTATTTATTTTTTTGTGTGTGTGGGTACCAGGGGTCGACCTCAGGACCTCGTGTGCCAGCAGGCGCCCGTGCCGCTGAGCGATATCACCGGCCCTTTTTTTGTATGTGGGTTCCCGGAGTCGAACTCGGGCCCTTGCGCTTGCCAGGCAGGCGCTTACGTCGCTGAGCCATCTCACCGGCCCAAGTCTGCTATTTAAACTGTGGCATTTTTAGTCCAGCCATTGTATTCTTAAATTCTGAAGTGTCTATTTAGTTCTTTTCTCATCCTTTTGTCAAAATTTTCAATTTATTCTTGTATTGTTTTTCCAATACTGTTAAATAATTTGGGTCCTCTTGTAGTTCAATGAGTTTCTTTAGAATATTATTTTGAATTCTTTGTCAGACATTTTGTCTACTTTCATATTTTTGAAATTGGTTATTGAAAGTTTATTATGTTCCTTTGCTGGTGGTGTGTTTTCATGATTCTCTGTTCTGGTAGCTTTTTGTAGTTGTCTGCACATTTATAAAGAACAATGATTTCTTCTAGACTTCGTGGACTATCTTTGGTAAGGGAAGACATTCATGCATGGGAAAGGGGCATGACGAAGCAAGCTTTGGCACTGAGTCTAGTAGGGCAGATCACCGTGTGTGGGGCACCTAAAAGCCTTGGCTTCAGAGGGTATGGTGTCTTATCAGCTCAGGAAGCTAGGGATCGACAACGGTAACAACTGTGGTCCCTGTGAGAGCTATGAGGTGTTCACAGTGGCTGGGAGGGCTGTTGGGGTCCTCAACAGAACTTTCAGGTCCAGCACTAAGGGAGCAGAGCAGGCAGCAGTGGAGACCAGGGACAGTGATGTGCATGCACTTGGCTGCAAGGACCAGCTGGAGACATGTGCATGGTGAAAGGGTTGGCTGTAGGCAAATGCATGATGGTGAAAGCTAGGATGGGTGGCAGTAGGGGCCAGCTACATGTGCCTATGCAGCTTCTGGGCTGGGGCTGGCATCGTGTACATGTCTGACCATAAGGAGTCAGCTCTGAGTGGGATGGCAGCTAAAGTCAGCTGGAGTCTGTAGAGCCTGTGGCTGCAAAGCCCACTGAGGTCCTCACCGGAACCGACTGCCAAAGTCCATGATAGCGTATTCTGTGGGTCCTCGATGGTAAAAGCTCAAGGAGCTTTGCAGCAGCTTCTAGGGCTGCTGAAGTCCTCAGCAGTGTGGGCTACAGTGCTGTCTGCAGAGCAGTCCTCTGAGGACAGTGGTGTCACCTACCACATGGCTAGTACTAATGGCCCCTGAGCTTCTTTGTTCCTATTTTCAGATGTCTCAACTATGCCAGTCTTCCCAGTGATCTGCGTGGGGTGTAAGCAAGGCAGGTTTTTTTTTTTTTTTTTTTTTTTTTGTTTGTTTGTGGTACTGGGGATTGAGCTCAGGGCCTTGTGCATGCTAGGTAAGCACTCCACCACTGAGCTACATCCCCAGCCCACAAGGTGGGTTCTTCAGGCAGTGCTCTGAAAGTCCGGGGAAGCTGTTTATTTACCCTGCTTTTCTTTTTCATGTGAGGGGAATTCATGGGCTGGAGAGTTCACTCTCAGCATTGATAGTGTTGGCCATGGGAATAGTGTGATACAAGCAAAATGAAATTGTTTTCCCTATTTACTTTGTGCCATTTTTCTTGAGTTTTTTGCTCTACTGTGCTGCTGTAGCTCCTTAATTGGACTCCTGAGTACTTCCAGTTTTTTTTTTTTAATTAAGTGTATCGGTACATTTTAGATATACATAGTGATCACATGCATCATAGGGAATTTGTACCTGTACATGATATATCTTGATTCCTCTTTTCTTCTCAATCCTCTCCCCTCCCTTCAACCCCTCTTCCCCTCATTTGCAAAGCTTTGTTTCCATTTTATCCTTCTTTTATCATTTTTTTATGGGGACATCAAGGCTGAGATATCCTACTTCATCATCTTGCTGATGTCACATCTGACCTTTCATTAGAAACAGTGACCACATATCACAGTCTTGTTGGGATTGTCCCAGTTTATACTTTTCTGACCTATGATAATTATAATAGGCAGAATAATGTCCCTCAATGAAGTTCCTGGTAACTGTAAATTTGTTACCTTACCTGGTAAAAGGGATCACACATTCTTGACAGAAATAAGGATTTTAAACTAGGGAGATTATCTAGGGTCATCTGAGTGGGTCAGTGTAACCACCAGAATGTTTTTGAAAAAAGCCAGGAGGGTCAGAGTTAGTAGTAGGAGATGTGATAATGGCAACATGAGAGTGGAATGTTAGGAGAGGAGGCCACAAGCCAAGTTATGCAGGTAGCCACCCGAAGCTGGAAAAGGCAAAGGAACAGATTCTCATTTTAGAGCCTACAGAAGAAGTAACCCTATAGACATCATCACTAAATCAGTGAGACCAATTTAGACTTTTGACCTTCACAACTGTAAGATAATAATTTTTTGTTATTTTAAGTTTCTATAAGTTTGTGGCAATTTGTTAAAGCAGAAATAGGTAACTGATAGAGTAACTATTTATACTGAGCCCATTTACACTCTCAAAAATAACCTGGTTTGGTGATAAAATATATCTTAACTCTATGCACAAACTGTAGCATCACAAATACATGGTTCTCTCAAGATCAATTTAGGAAACAAAACATAAGCCTATCTACCCTGATTATCAGAGATTAGCCTTTAGGGATATGGGACTAAATCATATAAGCATACACATGGGGAATTACCAACTAACCAGATTAAATAAGGTAAGGGTCAGGAAGGAGCAAAAGAGGAGGTAGGATGTTACACTGAATTCTTTACTTCAAAAAACCTCCTGTTTTCGTATTTCCATAGGTCTCTTAATCAAGGTTTAATTTGATTTAAGTCTTTTCTTGTTCTGATTGCTGGGCTTTGACACAGACAGAAATAAAATTTATGGTGAAATATTTTCTGAAGTATATTTCCAGAACAGTTGGAAGTATATATCTTTTAAATCCATTGTAGGAAGTTCATTGGCCCAGCGGCATCTGTCAGTTCATTTTCCAGAAATATATGGAAAGGCTATTTTCTCCTAAGTAGTTTCAATTATATCTACTATCTATTTTAAAATAAATGTAATGAGTTCTACTACAAGGATTTCTCAAATCAAAAAGTCGCTTGAAATACTTTAGTCAGAAAAAAGCAAAAAACCCTGCAGTTAATTTCTGTAGCTTCTATATTGCTTGAGGGATTAAATCTCCCACCTAATTGTCTTTATTTTTTAAATGTTTTGATTCTTCAAGGATTTCCCACAAATTTCTGAGGCATTCTTTGTAGGAGAATTAATTTAATATGGCAACTCATTCATATATATGTCATAATGGTGTCTTGTCCCTGTTTATAACATAATAGAGAAATTCATCTCAGTATGACCTATCAAAACAGTCAAATAATTCTTTGTGACACTATAAAAGCCATCTATTTCTGTCTCATTATTTCTTGAGCTTTTACATTTGTTCAAATGCCTATACAAATGAAAGTTTAAATTGTATACTAATTTTAGTTTTTAGAAAGACTTTGCAAGATTTATTTTTATGTTTTAAGACTTTATAAAATGGGCTGTAGGAAAATTATCATTTAGGCTTATAAATGGACTATTCTTCTACAATTAGGTAAACTGCAGGGAAAGGACTTGCTATCCTTTGTCCATATCAACTGAATAAACTAGAGAAAAGTCAATAGAAGAAACAAAGAAAGTGAAGTAGAAGCAAGATAAAAATCAAATTATGAAACTATTAACATAAATTAAAACAGAACTCCAGAAACTCATGAGCAAACTCAGAAAAAGTAACTAATTAAGGAAATGTAATCTATAAAAGTTCAAGCATGGATTAATTTATTATTTTTAGTAAAGGCTTTCTTCATAAATCACCAGGACTTCATTAGTAAAGATTAGATCAAAGAACCTATGAAAATAAGATAAAATAATGGTAGGTGATACCTGGAAAAGAAAAAAAATTAACAACAAATGTATGAACAAGGAAAATAAGGTGCATGAAAATGAAACAACATTGAACAGTTAGTCTGAGCGATAATTTGTAGACTGAACATCAGTCATAATTTCAGAGTGAGCAGAAACTCAGTCCCATGTACAGTGAGGACTGTCTTCTTAAACAATGCGCCCTTCACTGTATTAAGTGATTTGTTGGGATGAGTGGACTGTTCCTCAAAGGAGACAAACAGCAACAATTAAACAGAAACAACTAATCCATATTTTTAACAATTTTCTGTAATCTCTTCCAAAACTAAGATTTCATGATACTCCACAGTTAAGAGAGTCAGCCAAATGATTATTGTTCATCTGCTTTTTAATGAAGAAAAAATGGCTTAGGCTTCAAATAGTTCTAGATTACTTTGGAATTTTAGATACTTTGCATAACTAAGGTCACTTATTAGTCTACATTTTTAGATTTTGTAAAAACATCAGGGTGGATATTTTGGGTAGTAAGCATATTTCTAAAATTTGTGGGCTGATTTTGTAACATACCAGAGGAAAGAATTTATGACAATTAGAGCCACTCAGCAGCCTAGGAATGAAGTATGTGGGGATGACTTAAAGGTCACATAAATGTTGAACAAAATGTTCTATGGGTGTATATGAAAGCAGTAAACCTATAGCCATGTGATCCAAGTGCTTTATATTTCATATATTTACACATATATCACTGTAATTAAGAATAATTGCACTATGACATGATTGGACTTATAAGTACAAATTTAGGTACACTTTAATTTCCTTAAATTCCATTTCATAGTTTGTATCATTATGGGTGGGTGACTGATTACTAACAGTCATATAAAATAAAATTTTATTAACTAGGACTAGAAAGTCATATTAAGTAGGTATGCCTGTAAGCATACATAAGAATAGAAAATTCATAGGAGAGAAAATAGTTGTGGGTATAAGAAATGTAGCCAAGTTTTGAACCACCAAATATCCCTTAATGAACAGAGGAGAATTTCTGTTGAATTAACTCAATATAAACATAGTTTAACCTGTCAGAACTCACATTTCTCTCAAAATGTGAAAAGTGCACCTGAAGAGTAGCCTTTTGTATATAATCAGTATGAAAACTCTTTTGTGCCAACACACACACCCACATACACCCCCCCACACCCACAAACCCACACACCCACACCACTACATCTCTATACGTTAACAGATGGTAAACGGTAGAGATGAAGCCTGTTAGATTTTATACCTGGAAATAATCTTAGAAAATACCTGTTCTGACCTTTTTTAAAATTGTAATTTGGATGCTGAGCCCTGAAAGGTAAACTCACATGCTTAGGTACAGCAAACCACTAGGTGGCAGAAAATATCATGTCACAGGTAAACAATGCTAATCACAGAATGTTACTTATTGGGTATCTGACTCTGCCTTGGTGTTATAGATTTAGAGAAGTTCTATAGAATGGTGTGATGAAAATTAATCTAGAGACCTCTGTTCTGTCTTGGCTCCGATATATTCCTTGCAAGATGTCTACTGAAAATATCACTTTCAACTTCTATTTTTCACATTTATAAAATAATGATAACAGTACATATGCTTCAAGTGATATATGATCAGTTTTATCAAGTATAAAACACTCATAAGGTACCATCATCATTATCTTCAGAGTTAATCTTTTAAAATATTTAGACCAGTGTAGTTTAAGTTCAACAAAAGTTTTTGGTTTTATCAGAACCATGGGTGAAAAAACTAATGAGTTTAAATTTCTTTAGGATGGTGAATAAGTATAGGGAACAAATTTTTAGTGAAAGCCTTCAGATGTTTGCATATGAGAAAATATGCCTACTTTGTATGCCTGTGAGCAAAGTTATCTTTCATAAGCAATAAGCGGAATGCATGCGTTCTAATTTCTTTCTGTACATAAAGTTTCTTTCTTTCTAGAAGTTTTTCAAAGTTCTTTTGCACCAATATTTTTTTTTCTCGCTTTTTCAAAATAGCCTCTTTCCCTTTGTCTTAGTCTATTTTTGTGGGGGGGGGGGCTGTTTAACAAAATACCATAAGCTGGATAGTTATGAACCAATTTATATATCACCATTCTGGATTTTGGGAAATCCAAGATCAAGGAACCCGCAGAGGTGGTCTGTGGTGAGTCTGTTCTTTGCTTACAGTTATCGTCTCTTCACTGTGCCCTCACATGGTGGAAAGGGAAGGACAGCTCTTTGGGTCTCCTCTGCAAAGGTTCTAATCCCATTTCTAGTCACCTCCAAAAGCTGAACCTCCTCACATCATATTGGTGACTAGGTTTCACAGTATGAATTTGGAAAGTACACAGGCATCCAATCCACAGCACCCTTTAATACTTGACAATTTCTTACTATCCCAGGTCTTGCTCTTGTCCTGGTGTGGTATTTTTCCTGGTTCATTCTCATGTGCTTCCTTTTTCCACAGATGGGATTATCTGATTTACCCCTGTGGATTCTACCCCTGTTCAGGGTCTGAAATTAATCATCAGTCCTATTCTCACACAAAAGAACTTGATAAAGATGTATTCACTCTTGCTATTTGTGCCTACATTTTGGCGACCAGGCTCTGCCTTGTTCAAGAAAAAGCTGCCAGCCTGTGCTCGTTTTAGTATCTAAACAGATAGATCTATAGAAGTAGGGTTCTCCTCATTCTTCAAAAAGTGTAAATTGTCAGTATTTTTAAAAATTCTGATTATTACTGTGATGAGAATGCTTTGAAAGGATGGTGAGAGAAGAAAGAGAATGCTTTGAGAGAAAACCAGATTATTAAGGAACTTTGGAGAGAATCAAATGGTGGCTCCTTTTTAGATACTTATTCCTTCACTAAACTTAAACCTAAACCCTTCATTTGTGTACCATGTTGGGATTTAGTTCTGTACCTGAGATCCATGACTGTATTGCTTCTAGATATCTTTGATATCAGCTGCCTGTCTGCAAAGTGATGCATGCTCTCACTTTAGATTCAATGACTGATATTATCTGATGACATCTTGTTGGACTTCTTTGCCATTGACTCCTAGTCTAAAGTACCACATATTGTGCATCACTGTTGGACAGTCACAGCTTTTTCATTTGAACTATTCTTCCTTGCAGCCTTATCTGCTTGCTCCTAATTTAAATTCTTCTGCTCTCAAAGGGTCATTAAACCCCCACAATACTGTCTTTTGAAGGGCAATGGTGCCACAATCTTTGAAAGTGTAGGCAGTCGGAGGGGTAATGGGCATAACTGGATTGAAAGTCTTTGTTTTTTAGAGATTTAGACAATTGTCTAGGAATCTATACTGAGAGAAGACCTATAAGATACCAGGCGAGCAGAAAAACCATCATCTTGCCATCTTTGTTCTTTACTGATATATATCTCTATCATCTATCTATCTCTCTATCTCTTATCTATCTATCTCTCATCTCTCATCTATCTATCTATCTATCTATCTATCTATCTATCTATCTATCTATCTATCTATCTAATGTATCAGTGAGTAGTTTGACTAAATCCATCCACCCTTCATCTCCCTTCAACATATATAAGTCAGTAAATTAATCTTTTGCTAAAAGTGATACTAAATAATAAATGCTCAATATCTTAGTTTGGGTTCCTTGGGACACAGACTCTGAGGTGATTTGTGTTCAGGAAGTTTACTGGGCCATGCTTTCCAGAACAAGCCCTGTGAGAGAGTGGGGAAAGCAATGTAGATTCAAGAAAGGCCTCAGCTCATATCAGAGGGAGCCCTCAGCTAAATAGTCCTTTAGATTTGTTCTGAATTGAGGCAAAGGTGTGCAGCCCTTCTACCCACATCTTGATTAGTCACTGGATGTGGACTGTCCTAGCAACGAACACAAACTTTACTAAATCATCTCCGTTTTTCTAAGGACAACTGCTAGAGAGACCTGAACTGTGGGAGGTCTGCGACCAGTTTCCCTAGAAGCTAACAAAACGTGCGACTGGTATATGAAAGGTGGATCTCAATGACTCACCACAGCATGTACATACAACTACAATTCATGGACCTATGTGACATACATATGTGCAAACACATATATGCTTTATATGCATATATATGTGCAGGGTTTACCACACACCTTGATTTTACCCAGTAACTTGATCTTTTAATTTAAATATGGAACTCCTAAAGAGAGAATTTCATTCTGTTTCAACATGAAATCCTTCTGGAAATTTCAAGTTCAAATTAGGATATTTTATATTCCACATCAAAAGTCATTTTAGAATCTTAAAAATAGCATTTGTTCTACCTCCACATTCTTACCACTACCCCAGAGCTGCACCAGAAAGCTTTTATAATAAATTATCTGTAATGTTTCTAAAGGCATTTCTTTCACAGGGAGAGTAATACCCTCATGTATAAAAATCTATATGTCAGCTAATAGCTAAGGATTACACTGACTAAAGGCATAATGAGGTCGCCATGTTAGGTTAATATAAGGATATTTTTCTTTAGCCTTTTGAGCTTCAGTGTCAGAGTGGTTATTCCTCTGTGTTAAAAATCCTATATCTTTCTTCATTTATAATAAAAAATTCCATTAAAGCAGCACCCTGACCTTAATCTCCAACATTGGACTTAGTTGTCTAGTCCATTTTCACTCCCAGTTGACACTGTCAAAAAAACTTCTTTAAGAAAAGAAAATTATTTTATGATGCCAGATTAATACTAATTCTTATTTTTTATTGTAATGAATTTGTTACTGTATTTGTTGGATCAATTTGTTTCCTATCTTGTTATGAAAATACATCAAAATAATAAGTCATATTATGACAAATTGTATCATTCTTTAGCCATTGTAATAAATATTTTGAAGGCAAACTATATTATATTATAAGATTGTTTGAACTAATTAAAATGTGACTCAAATAAGTTATTGAGAGCTGGTGTTTTTCTTATAAATATTGAATTCTTTTTCCTTGCTAGTTTGTCAGGATAGGCATTAGATTCTACAATATCTTTCTCAAGATATTTAAGCAACTCAGAACCAAAAACCTAAATCCTCCCTTTAGTCTTATTTTGAATTCATTCTCATCATTTGCATTATCATCACTGCCAATGACTAGCTATTATCTTTGCTGTTAAAGAAATTAGTAAGATAAAATTAAGGTAACACATTGAAAGCTTTTGAAGAGTATGAAATAGTAGTCAGCAAATAATATAGCCCGAGTTCTTAATACATGGCAAGCAGTGTTATAAAAGCTTTGATGTCTTAGTAATAGTGTTAGACCTTATTTCTGCATTTTCAGAGGAGGAAATTGAGACCTGGAGAGGCTAAGTGACATGCCCAAAGCCATAGAGCTATGATCTTGTGTTCTCAGCTCAGCCAATGTGACTCCACAGATCTGGACCTTTATACACAGTTGCTTCTAATTAAGAGAGTCCTATTGGGAAAATTATATTTGCTTCCAATTTCTGTATTTTAGAATATTTCCCTTCTGATATACATTTGTGTTTCTGATTCCCTGAAATATCAAGTAATCATGTGGCAAAAAGTATCATTGGTGAAAACCTATGATAAAAGTAGGAAGGCAAGGTTTTAAAGACATATACATCATGATATATAAGGAATACTTGGACCACCCCCAGTGTCTTCTTATGAGAAGGAGTCTAGCAGTTTGGGGTGTGATGAGGGGTGAGATCAGAGTCAGAGATAGTTTTGGGAGGTGAAACTTTCACACTTGCAAGTTATGCACTCGTGGCCTGCTCAGTTGTTCTGCCTGAAACTAAGGAGAAAAGGTACAAAAACAAACAAAATAAAACAAAACAAAACAACGCACAAAAGCCACATTTTTCAAAGTAGTGATGTGAAGCTGGTCCATACTCACTGATAAAATATTTACATCTGTGGCCTGACTCTGGAATTGTAAAGTATGCCATGAAGCTCAGAGTCAGTGGCTTATGCAAAGCCCTGAATTTAATTTTGGGATATATAGGGCAGGGAAGGTTTGATCCTGGAAATATCCACCTCCTTAAGAATTTAATACTTATCAAGTTCTTTGATTGCTATTTCAGAGGAAAAGAAGGAAATACTTCATACCCCTATTGGCCTTGCTGTTTTATTTTTTTGTCAAATAGTGTCCTTATTGTACTATGTCCAAATGTCATCTTTTTAAACACTAAGTTTTGTGTGTGAGTAAATCTATATTTTATATAGTAAATGATTTTTCCCACTGATAGAATATTTTAGTTCCCTTTCTTTACCTTTGGCATCCTCTCCCACACTCAATTCAAGCAGATAAATTCTTTTAGCTCAGTGCTTCAGGGGAAGAACATGACAAGGTGGGAAAGAGAAACCCGAAGTGTCTTCCTGCTTTTGTTCTACAAAACCCTATGGTTCCTTGGTGGAAACATCACTACTGAAAGCAAGGCTCTCTTCCTATGACTCCCCGAAAGAAACTACATCCCACTAACCTGTACTGGAGATATTGAAATGGGTAGAGAGTTTATAGGATGGCTGGACCATAAAGAGCCAGTCCAGCCAGGAATGAGAACTGTCTCAGAGAAGGAGACAGTGCGAGGCATTGTCAAAGGTTCTAGCGCTCCACCAGAGTGGAGTCAGTTTCCTTCCATCCCAGGGACTTTGCTGGTTCCCTTTGGAAGCTAGTGGGGATTTCTGTTGGTCCAGGATCAGACTTTGCTGTGACTGTCCAGAATATGCAAGACTTTGCTGAAACCCAACCTCTGTCCAACCCCACTATATGAACATGCTCCTCTTTCTACTAGTTTTCAACATCTATGCAAGAAGAGTCTTTAAGAACTTGGATCAGGTTAGGGAAATAGCAAGTCTGAATGAAACCAGCTCAAGGTCCCCAAGGCCCCACATGTGGGGATGATATGAAGCACACACCCTTGTTTGTGTCTTCTTTTTTAAAATCAAAGTAGATATCTTAGTTGATAACTCAATGATGTTTGTTTCTTCTTTTATTCTCTATCTCTTTACTCTTCAGGATATTTATTTTTAATCTTTGCTCCCTGTTCTGTGCACATTCTTTAAACTTTCCTTTAAATGCTCCTTATTCTCCTTTTTATACATCTTAATTTTACACATCTTTGGGTGGACTGACCTCATCCACTCTCGTAACATTGACTAACATTAATATTTCCAAGATTCTCAAATCTATTCTATTTGCTTGGACCAGTTCTAAGCTCCATATCTACATAGCAAAGTGCCCAAAGAACATCTTTTCTTTGATGTACCACAGACATTTCACTACAATTGACTTCATCATGTTTCTTTACTCTCAACTTACTTGACTGATGTCTTGAAGAATAGCAACACCATTGTCCTAGTCTTTCAGTTTGGAAATCTAACAGTCATCCTCGTGGTCTTTTCCCCTTCTAATCTTCTAATTCATATGCTTCATTATTAACAGAATTCTGATTCTCATCTTTTATTCTTGAATGGATCACTGCCATAAACTCTGTACCAGAATTCGAGCCTCCAGTATCTAAATTTCCCAAAAATGTAAATATGATTTTGCTACTCTTCATTTAGATTGTGGGGTAGAAATCTAAAATCTTAGCAAGTCCTACAAGTAGCACTCTGAGACCTGAGGTTAGGGTAATCTGGCTAGGACAAAAGACTGATAGATAAAGAAGATCCATTTGATTAGTACTGAGCTGGTCTAGGAGCTGAGTTCAGGCTCTGTTTAAACCCTAATTTACTATGCGTAATATGAAAACAAATTGTTGGCTTCCTCCAGGTATAAGCTCAGTTCTGCACCTTTCTTGGGCATCACTGGAGGTCTTATAAGCAGCATGCAGTGCAACAAATTTTAAGTAAAGGAGAATATTTTTGAAAGTATTAATATGCTTTAATTTTTTGCAATTCATTTACTTTAAGAAAAGTTTATTGTGTAGAATTACATGTATTACATCAGAAGTGAAACAAAGAGTGTTACTATCAGCTTCTAGGATTCAAAATAAGGCTTTAAGCAAGACAATGGTTTAGAAGATCAAGACTTATAGAAAACAATTATTAAAATTCTTTAACATATTAAAAAGTGGGGCTTAGAGAATTCAGAGTTTAGTGTTGCTGCTAGAGTATCAAAAAGATTCTCATTTGTTTATAACATAGACCACAAAACTTTCTTCCCAGTTAATTTTTCCACTGAGATACATCCAGGCTGCTGTTGTCAGCCTCCCTGGCATTTAGGTATAGGCAGATAAATGAGTTTCTGGCCAATGGAACATACGTGCAAGTGATTTGTGTCACTGCATGGACTACTTCATAGCAACCTTACATGTAGGGTTCTGCCAGGACCAAGAGAAGATCAGTGGTACTACATGATGGAAGAAAACATGTCTCTGCATGGCCAAATAGAAAGGCATTTGATCAAGAACATTTGTTTTGAACTGTGGCCATGGGAGCAAGACATAAACTTTTTTGGTATGTGAAAACATACATTTAACAGGGTGTATTTGTTACAGCAGCTAAAGTTCTCTTGACTAGTACAAGTATATGACTCAGAGCAAATGAAACCTCCCTATGGGGTCCATGGATTGTGAAAAGGAGGAAGGGAGAAAGGATGGAGAAGCAGAGAGTGAGACTGACAAGGGACAAGTTCTGATCATTATTCTCCAGGCTTTGGCTTGGACAAAAGATGTATGATGTGTTAGAGAAGCTGAGGAAACACCAACTACCCACGGGCTTTTGCATTTCTTTAAATGTGGGACTTGGCAAAGAGATGCTTCCCACATCAAGCTGGAAATGACTACATCCAAATACCTCAAAGGCTTAGCAAGTTTGGGTGGGCTGAAGCAATTCTAGGTTTTAAATTTCCTATACCTCTGTCAATTCCTGAGATCTAGATATTTTCTCATGCCCTTGAGGTAGAACCCAGAATTCTCAAAAACACAGGCTTGAGCTTGCCAGTAGGTAGGGAATGTCACTGAGTAGGAGGTGTGAAATGGCTTGAGACAAGGGCTATGAGTAGACAGCCTGAGTGGACCTCAATAGGAGTCAGCCAGATGTGTGTGTGTGTGTGTGTGTGTGTGTGTACTGTTACACTAGAGAGGTCAGAGATGGAGCTAAATCATTCAAGGAAGGCTTCTGAGCCATTGCCACTCAGACAGTCCAATTGACGAGTTACACCAACGTCCTAACATCAGCCCCAAATCCAGGAGGGTGTGCAGTGAAGAGTGGGCAAAGTATTTCCCAATGGAGACATAAGCAGAGAAAACAGTAATGATCAAAGGACTTTGCTGCTCCTGTTCTCTGGAGATTAGATGAGCCAGATATGGTCCCTATATGTTCTAGATGTCATTTTAGGAACATGAAGGAGCAAGAGCAGAAATCTGAAAGATAAAACTGAGTCATCCAAAGGAAAATTTAAAACTAGTTAGGTAGGCCAACACAATTCTGTAGATTGAATGTTCAAAGTTAATGGAAATAGCTTAAATTAGAAAAAATTGTCCAAGAAATAAATTTAGTAGGTTAATAATTCAAAAGGAAGGTTAGACATGGTTTAGAGATTAAAGGAATTACATATTATTTGCATATGTGAGTGTCCCTTGGTTAGTCATTTGCCTTTTTTTTTTTTTTTATTAAAATCACCCCTTCTATGAAAACAAAAGACTTTCTGTCACTTTCTTTCTTTCCTTTTCTACTCCCATCTCTCAAGCAAAACCATCTTCCTGTTAGCCTTACCCACACTCATATTTCCTGGTCTGAAGGAAAAAGAATGGGGAGGGTATTTTTTTGTTTTTTTGCTTTTTGTTTTTATGTACATGGGGCTTCTTTCCAGAATTCAATTTCCAGAAATTTTGTCCCTTATATTTTACCATTGTTGAGGACAGAAAAACTCCTACAATCAAAATAATCTTATAGTTTCCAGGCAGCGGAAAGAGATGTAGAATTCTGACAGTGGCCAATTCTTGAGAATATGAGAACTAAACTGTGCAGTGGAGTAGCTCTTCATGCTCTTGCTACTTTACAGCTAAGCTTTTTGCACTGAGCCTATGGTATCAAACTAAAATTTAGATTTGGATTGCTAACTTCTTGCTTAGAATCTCTGCACAAAGATGTATTTATGATGCGATATTGAGATGAAAATAAATTTCTGTAAAAAAGTGGGCTGTCATATACTAGGCAATTTGTTAAAGGTGTTGAATTTACGGGATCTCTTGTAACAAATCGTAGACGTCCTCATTCCTGCATTCTCTCCCACTGGGGATTGAGCCCAGGGCGTTGCTCCCGGTAGGCAAGTGCTCTACTACTGAGCTACAACCCCAGTCCCAGAGACTCCTCAAAACAGAGAGAAGTTAATGTTTCTTAAATTTACTTTTAGTTTTTTACATTCACACAGGACAACTCTTCACCTATGGAATATCAACATGTCAAAAATCTCTGGCTAACTTTTAAGAGAAGCTATTTGATGTATAGTAATCTGTAGTTCAATCACAGAAAAAAAAAACCACTCTGAATTTAACCAAATAGGAAATTCAGAGGAAGAAATACTAATATACTTTGATATGGCTTAAAATTTACTATTAATCTTTTAAAAAACCAGGACCACAGGCACTGGTGAGAAGCCAAATATAGATGCAAAATGACCAACAGTGATGTAAAATGATCTCTATGCATTCTGTATTTGCCAAGAAGTTTTAGATGAAATTCTGATTTAGGTCGTAAAAACAAAGGGTTTAATATTTGGGTTAATTTTAAAAGAAGTGTGTATATTTAATGTAGTGTTTCTGTTCTTTCCTTGAAAGCTCTTATAAAAATAGGTGGTGTTGCTTATCAACAGCCTGAAACTCCAGAATATGTGGAAGTTGTATTGCTTTCCTTCCTTCCTGATCTTGTCTCTGCTTTGCAAATGATGCCTCCATATTCCCTGCTTTTCAGTGTACAGTCCAGCTCCTCTGAACAATTTTCACCTCCAGAAATATACCACTCTTTCTCAACTTTTTGTATGTAAGGACATCTTCTGCTTAGCCTGCTTTTTCCTTTTCCCCACCCTAAAATTAATTTTCCTACTCATACTTCGAGACTCAGCTCAGACGTCACTTCTCTAGACAATCTTCCCTGACTATATTCCAACTCCATACTGCAGCCCGAGCTTATTTCTGGTACTGCATTTAGAGTGCAATCTTATATTTTTACTTGCATAGATTCAACAACACACAAACAAAAGCAAACAGATTTTTCATGCAGCATGGCCCTACATGGAAGCCAAATTCTTCATCCGGTGCTTAACTGAAGAAACTATGATCTGTTCCTATGCTGCGAGTGTGTGATCACACTGCGTGTAAGAGATTTACTGAGCTATTACAGTTTGTTGTATAGAGTTGCAAGGCTCAGTTTGCAAAACAATAGGTCTAATTCTAGATATTTTAAATAGGATGAACTATAATGCACAAAATTAAGCACAGTGAAGTTCATCAGAAAGCTGGAGAATTGAGGCTGAATCTTTTAGAAGATATTTTAGAGGCAAAAGTACTGCTCTCTTTCTCAAAGGAGGGTAGAATTCGAAGTGCACAATTGACCTGTTGAGTTCAAGAGTATGGTGTCATGGCTACCACTCTGTAATCAGGAACCACTACCTCCACTGTACTTATCTTGGACTCCCACAGAGCTTGAGGCTAGACACTGGACACTGCTGGGAAAAACCAAAATCCCCAGGAACAACAAACAGCAAGGAGCTAGACTCTTTCTCATTTGTGGACTCAGTCTCAAGCAGATCCAACTAAATGACTGAAATAGCCATGCTTCAGAAATCTGGCAACAAGAAATTCTGGAAAAAACAGTTTTACCTCTAGAACTGGTACAGGTCAGGAAGGCACTCAGGAAGTTGAATTGGATGCTGAATGCGAATTCACTGTATCCCTTATAACCAGGCACATTGTGAATTTTAAGTAAGGTTAGCATCTTTAGTGGTTAATTTTGATTATGCACGAAAACCTAAATTTCACATAACTGCATGTCTATCATATATTTCAAGACAATGGCCTTTCTCTTAGTAGACTTTCCTAATGGAAACTACGCTGTACTCATCTTTGGAATGTGTACAGCATACTGTGTCTGGTCAAATGAATGAATGAATCTATAGAATCAATAAATCAGCGAATGACATAAAATTTGTTTTTTTGTGTTTTTTTGAATTGACAGGTGTCTTAGACATTTTCTAATTTAGTGGTTTTAAATCAGGGACAATTTTATCCCTTTCCCTGGGGTCATTTGGTAATGTCTGGAGAAATTTATGAGTATCACTATTTTGAGGGTGCGTGGCTGAGTGTGTTTACTGTTAGCGTCCTTTGGGTAATTTTGTTTTGCAGTCCTGGGATTGAACCCAGGGGATTCTTTGGGTAATGACCTGGACTGTTCTTAAATATCCTACAATGCACAGGATATGCCCTTGCAATAAAGAATTACCTAGTGAAAAATGTCAAGAGACTTGGTTTTGAGAATTTTGATTACTTTGTCTACCATAATATTTTTATGTCATTAAATCAGAACCATTGATAGTTTGAACTTTCTCAGATTTATGTCCTCATCAGTCTTTTTCCTCTTCAGTAGGGTTCCCCCCCTTTAGTCTCTTGTTACATGTTAATCATTCTATTCTCAAATATTTTAATAATGGACCTCAGGGATATAAAGTGGCCTTTTAGCCCTTGAATTTTTTGGAGTGTCACGCTTCAACTTCTTACTTAATCTCACAGTTCCAGATTTGGAATTAAAATTTCATTCCATTTATACAGTGCCTCAAATCTGTGAGATATGTTATTCTAATGTATTTTTTTTTTTTTTGTGGGTACCGGGGGGTCGACCTCAGGACCTCGCGCGCCAACAGGCACCCGTGCCGCTGAGCGATATCACCGGCCCCTTTTTCGTATGTGGGATCCGGGAGTCGAACTCGGGCCCTCGTGCTTGCAAGGCAGGCGCTTACGCCACTGAGCCGTCTCACTGGCCCATAATGTATTTTGAATCTTGGTGGGCAGTATACCAATTCAACTGAAGTAACTGATTTTTTATTTCTTTCTCCTTTTTCTTTTTTAAAATACATGACAACAGAATAGCCAGTAATTTTCAAGAACAATGAAGTTCTGTCCTTAAAATTAATTTCTTAGAAAAATCCATAACTTCTTTAAATTTTTAGACATTTATTCCATTTTGGAATTAATACGCCTAGAATTAATACTTCTAGTATGTCATGATACTCTAGAAGAATAAGTATGCTATAATAAATAATTATCATAATTAAATACTTAATCACAATTAAAACATAAATATGTAGTCATAAAGTCAAATACACTGGTGAACAGAACAGGAAGTCAAATGGTATAGCCTAAATATTGAAGTAACCCCAAAGAATCATGCACTGAAATTTCCATCACCAAAGCGGCAATGCTCAGGGGTGAGGCTTCTGGAAGGTGATTATATCATGAGGGTGCTAATCTCATCCACAGATTAAACCATTGATAAGTTTATATATGAATTTGCTGCTAGGAGTTTGGGCTTGTTTGGAGGAAAGGTCACTGGGGATGTGACATTGAAGGGTATATCTTGTGGCTCATATCCTTCCCTTCTCTTTGGCTTTTTCCATCTGTCTCTGCCTCCTTGCTATGATGTAATGAACAGCTTCTTTCCACCATGCCCTTCTACCAGGATGTTTCTTCCTTGAAACCAGCCAGTCACAGGCTAACACCTCAGATACTGTGAGCCAAAATAAGCCTTTTGTCCTTTAAATCGTATATGTCAGGTGTTGTGTTCCAGCAGCAAAAGGTTAACTAATACATCAATATGGGTCTTATTGCCAGAACTCTATAAAAACTCAGTTGTTCCCAAGAAATCTTTTTAAAATTCATACTAAAGCCTTTACTGTAATAAACCAAATACTTCTACAATTTATACAACCTTCAAAAATGATAAAAAATATTTCACAAGACACAAAAGGTCTAAGTGACATTCCCCCAGGAAGGAAGCAAACAGACCACAGTTGGTGCCAGTACATTCAGCTCCTCAATCCTACACCTCTTGGCCCCTCTGTCCATGGGGTCTTGGGGCTCCATTTTTTTTTTTTTTTTTTTTTTTTTTGTGGGTACCGGGGGGTCAACCTCAGGACCTCGCGCGCCAACAGGCACCTGTGCCGCTGAGCGATATCACCGGCCCCTTTTTCGTATGTGGGTTCCGGGAGTCGAACTCGGGCCCTCGCGCTTGCAAGGCAGGCACTTAGGCCGCTGAGCCATCTCACCGGGCCCTTGGGGCTCCATTTTGTCTAGGTAGGTAGACAGGGGACCTTCTGATGATGGATTTGTTGCCTCCTCTTTGTAAACTTGAATTAGTATTGTGCCAAGGTTTAGAAATAGGTTTTTAACTTCTTTTTTCTTTTGAAGTTATAACTTCTCATTTTCTACAAATTCAAAACACTTAAGCCCAATGAAACTATAAATGTTAAGCCATATAATGTTTTCGGTAGACAACTTCTTAGACTGTATAGTCTTTTTGTTGCCTGAGCCAGTGACTATGAACTTATCATTCATAGAGATGTCACAGCTGAGCACTGACAGGACTCTTCGGACTAGAATATACTGGCTCCAGAAGGGGTCTGACCATACAAACATTCTACCACAACCAGCGAATTCTAGGGAGAGCACACAGCTCTCATGGAGATGCAGCTGGTACTTGTCAGGCTCCTTCATAGGATCTCCACGTTCTTGTCTCCATGCCCACAGCCTGCCACTCCCCAGTTGGACAGTAGCTGGTTGAGAAGATCTGTGAAGTCACATTGCTCCAGCTGCTGCCCCTCATGAAGGTCCCACAGTCTAATGGTGTCGTCCGAATCTCCTGTCCAGAGCTTGGTGCCATCGGTAGAAATGTCAATACAGCTGGCTCCATCTGTGTGACCCTGGAATTACCTCACTAGCATCTGGTTGTGTGGGTTCCACACAGCAATGTTGCCATCGCTGCAGCACCAGAAACAGACCTTGGAATTGAGTTAAGAATCTACCAATTCCCTTCTGCAGTTCTCAATTGACACCACTGAGAATATATTAATGAGCATATTTTACCCAATCTCTACCCTCATGGAGCTTATTATTTAGTTATGGTCTCCCTTACTAAATAATCACACAAGTAGGATTTAATTACTATGATGACAAGACCTATAATTGAAAATCACAGGGTGATATGAAAGTAAAAAGAGAAGCTAATACTATCTCTAATCTAATCAGGAAAGATTTCCTTAAGAAAGTAGTAATTAAGCTCATACCTGAAAGATGAGTAAGAGTTAGCTGTGCAGAGTGCGAAGGAAATAGCATTCTTGGCAGAAGCATATACAGTGTTGTGAGGTAAGAAAAGGCTTGTTTTGCTCAGGAAATTA
Organism: Erethizon dorsatum; assembly: GCA_028451465.1. Lineage (NCBI taxonomy): Eukaryota > Metazoa > Chordata > Mammalia > Rodentia > Erethizontidae > Erethizon > Erethizon dorsatum. The sequence continues at coordinate 74,238,740 of CM051831.1, forward strand.
AAAGGGGGATTTTGGATTTTATACTTAGAATTGAGAAGCCATTGGATGACTTAAGTAGAAAAATTATTCAAGCAGACTTACTTTTTAAATGATTACTTTCATTGCTATGTGAAAAATGGAATTGAGGCAAGGAAAACTAGTGAAAAAGTAAATTAAGTAGTCCAAGTGAGAAGCAGTGGTGACTGAAAATCAAAGAAGGTTGACTTAGGAGGCAGTGTTAAGTACATTTACTCTCTGTCTCTCTGTCTCTGTCTCTCTGTCTCTGTCTCTGTCTCTGGTAAAAGGGAGGCACTGAATGAAAGAGAGTCTTGGCTGGAACATCTGGGAGGATGTTGGCACCATTTACCATGACAGGGAAAACTTTGGAAGAAAAAGTTTTCAAGAAGGCTGGTTACAGATAATAAGTTGATTTTAGAGCATCATATATTAGAGATTTGTAATGCATTAAAGTGTGGCATATGGAAATACTATAAACATTTGGACCCATGTGTCTGTTACTCAGAAAAGTGGTCAGGACTGGAGATACACTTGTGAAAACTTTGACTGTACATAATGCTTGAAGATATGGGAATAGATGAGATCACTTTGGGAGAGAAAATGGAGAGAGCTTGAAGAAGTCCCACAAGGAAATGTTGCGTAAAGAAGTCCACAAAGGTGACTGATAACCTTATAGAAAAAAAGTGAGGTAAGTATAGAGTCATGAGAAGATGGGAAGTGAGGAAAGAGACTGTTACTGGAGGGGAAAAGTGGAAATCTGTGAACAAAAGATGATAAGAGACCAAGAATATGGCAATATACAGATCATTGGTGAATTAATGAGATAATTTAGGTGGTAAAAGCAAAAGCTAGATTTGAGCAGCCAACAGGGTAAAGAAGTAGAAATTGAAGCTACAGCTATATATTTTATAACTGGGAGAATAAAAATATTTTATTGAAGATTTATTACTCAGTAAAATTCAGGAATTTTTCTTTCATTGAGGTAGAAGAGATGATAGTACACTTAGATGACAGTGAAAAAGGGCCATTAAAGAAGGAGAGATTGAAGTAAGTGAAAAGGATACTATCCAGTGGGGGAGATTCCAGAGAAGTGGGAGAAGATGAGTTGTGCAGCGTGTGTCATTAATCTTCCTGTGATACAGAACACTTTTATTTAGTAACAGGAGGAGAAAAAGATGATGAGTATGATGTCTAGAATAAATCTTTAAGTATGATTCTCTTCTAGAATGAATGATCTTAGTGATCTGAGATCCATTTGCATGAATACCTCCAGGGCTAGACACTACTATCTGCTTTACTGGAAGATTAACATATAGGACAGCATTTGTGGATGCCTTCCTACTAGCTGAGCATTTACTTGATAAGATGCCATAATCTTATTTGATGTAGGTTGGCATATATATCAGTCCACTAGCATGGGAATTGGGAGTGCTGGAATGACCATGTACATGCACATGTAGTACACATCTCATCTTGCTTCTCACACATAAGATGATTTAGCTAAGGGTCTCTAGAAAAACAAACAAAAAGAATTGATGAGCACCAGAATGAGAATTCTGTTTTACTCACCAATACATTACCAAGAACTTAGCATGTTGCCTGTTATATGATAGACTATCAATGATTGTTAATTAATGGATAAAGAAATCATCTAAGAACACGGTGAGACAGGAAACAGTTGACAGAGTGAAAATAGCTTCCATTCCATATATACAAATCACACATCTAATAAAGGGTTAATATAAAAAAGAACTCAGTAACACAGTATATACAACCCAGTTGAAAAATGAACAAAGGACCTGAACACACATTTCTCAAAAGAGGACATACGAATGGCTAAAATGTACATGAAAAATGCAAATTAAAAAATGCAAATTAAATATCACTTCAGAACAAGGAGATATCACCTCATGCATGTTAGAATCGCTATTGTCAGAGACAAAAAAATAACTGTTGACAAGGATGTGGAGACAAGGGAGCATAGTATACTGTTAGGATTGTGAGTTAGTAAATTATGGAAAATTATGGAGGTTCCTCAAAAAATAGAACTATCATTAGAACATTGTGATTCAAAATAACTAATGGAGCAAACTTCAAATGTTTCGCCACAAAAAATGATAAGTAAGTGAGGTGATAGATTTGCCAAATAGCTTGATTTAATCATTCTACATTGTACACATGTATCAAAACATTACATTATGAAATTATGATTTTAATTAAAATTAATATTATTTTAAAAAAAAATGACAAAATAAACCAAAGATGATAGAAGTAGGCAGCTGGTGTTTCCTTGCCCAACTTTGGATTTCACTGGAGTTGGGGCTGATTTGGCATATGAAAATGGTTAACTTATGTACGGGGGGAGAAGGACGTATCATTGTCATGTCCTTTCCTGGAGAGGTGCCTGTTTAAAAGAAACACATAGAATTGAGGAGTTTGGGGTGGTGATAACTTTCAGAACTTTACCAAACTGGGATGCTTACTCATTTAGGGACTGCAGAAGAACACAGTAGGGGAGAGGATCAGAAGTAACCCAGGCTCATCGTGTTCACACATGTCTTTCTTGCCCTTAAATGATATTCTGCACTTTCAGTTAATGAGGGACCAGAATACTTGGCTGGGGAAATTTCATTCCTGATTAAAGATTCCATTTGTCTCTGAGCTGAGCTTGTTTTAATAAAGTGAAAGAGAAATGATTCTGAGACTACCTAGTTCTTTGCCTCATTTAGATGAGGCAAAATGAAATGAATCTTTACATTTTTTTCAGTCTTAGGCTGCTTAGTCATGTAGTATTCTCAAAGTTATAAATGCATTGAAATTAATTTTACAATTGTGTAAGTTCAACACTTAATTTCTTTGTTTAAAACAGAGCATAAAATGGAGTTTCGCAAGGTATCTTGTCTCAGATTTGATAATTTCTAAATATTCGGAAATTTTGTATATGCCTGTGTTATTCTTGACTTTCTTGTCACAGGTAACAGAATTATATGCAGTGTTTTTTAAAACATACTTATTCTAAGTCATTTTCAATGAACTATATAACCCCAAAACTTTGATTTTTCTTTAGAAATTAAAACCATTGATTTATTTGAAAACACAAAGGGACCAGAATATTAAAGCAAATAAAGAGCTTTAATAGACCCCTTTTCATGTATTTTATCAGGATGAAGAGTTCTTTCCTCATTTGAGAAAAATAATACTAAGTAAAAACAACTACTGCTGAGGATTTTTTCCTCACTAAATTGTAGCTTGTTCTACTCACTTGCTTTTGAAATTCAGAGTAAGGAATATTTCAAGTATCTTCATTACACAAAATAAAATATACAATTAAATTTTATTCTGTTTGTGATAAATTCCATGGGAAAAAATAGAGACTGGAGTAAAAAAGGAATACAAGAAGAGTAGATTAGAGAGAATGACAAAAAATGTCAAGTAATCAGTGCATATTTGAGAAATATCAAGAGATAGACTCTAAAGAGTTAATTAGAGTAGAGATATGTTCTAGAATCAGACATGTATGTATATTTAAACAGCATGCAAAGGGGATAAACAGAAAATGAATTGTGGTTGCTATCCTGATTTGGACATAGAAATTAGGGTCTGGGGGTGAAATTTGGGAATGGATGCAATAGTAAACACAAGAGGAATTTGGATCAGGAAGCCAGGGATAACTACAAGGAGAATCAGACAGCAAAGATCAGGTCAGCACCGAAATTCCTCTGAGGGGAAATGAGTGGGAGGGAAAGAGGAAAGATAATTGCATATGATCTTGATTGGCGAGTGAGTATATGTGACCACAAAGGCTACCACACTATCCTGAGAAAAACTGAGATAGAAGGAGGAAGTTGGGTGGTTTAGTCACTTTTCAATTGCTAAGACAAAATTGTAACTCAAGGGAATACAGGTTTATTTTGGCTCACAGTTTTAGTACATTCAGTCCAAGTTTGACTGGCTCCAAGGCAGAAATGGCATGACAGAATAGCATGCTGGAGAAAAGCTGTTCACTGCATGGTGGCTAGGAAGCAGAGAGAGAATAGAATGGAATAGAATGGAATGGAAGGGGAGGGAAGGGAGGAGAGAGGAATGAGAGTCCCCCCCCGGGGACCTGCTAATTCTGCCCAGGCCGGACTTCCAAATGTGAGCCTTATGGGGGACATTTTAGCTCTATACCATAATACTCTGGTACTATGGCCTTAAAAGGCTCATGTCCATTTCAGTATGCAAAATGCATTTAGTCTATCTCTAAGAGTTGCCAAAATCTTAACAGTTCCAGCATTACTAATGTGTCTAAGTATCCTCTGAGACTCAAGGCAAACTCTTAGCTGTGAGCCCTAATGAAAACAAAGAAGAAAGTTAAATATTTCCAACATACAATAGTGTAAACATTCACATTGCTAAAGGGAGGAACAGGAGGATAGAAAGAAATCAGGCCAAAGCAAGACCAAAACACAACAGGACAACCATTGAATATTGTAGTTCCACGTACAGCACCTGGGGCAAGTTGTGGCAAGATGTGAGCCCTAAAGGGCTTGGGCAGCCCATCTCCTATGGCATTGGTAGTTGCATCCCACATAGCTTTTATCTTAGGTTGACTCTACTCACTGCTTGTGGCTTTCCTCAGCAGATGGTCAATGTTCCTGGTATCTCCTGTTTCCTGGTGTATCCACTGCATCTTTGGCCTCATTCTCATAGCTTTGTGCATTGCCCTGTCAGTGTTTCTAGCTGGGATCATGGCCCCATTACACAGTTTTGCCTGGCCTTCCTCTGATAGCTAGGTGGAAGTCTCCATGACCCCATGGCTCTTGCATTCTGTATCATGCCTGAAAAACCAGCATTGCATGGATGATGCCAAGATCTGTACCAGTTTGAGCTGAGTCCTTTCATAATGGCTGCAGCAGCTTCTGAATGTCTGGATGACTGAATTTGAGGATACACTTCCTTAGCTGGCCCTGCTTGAGCAAGATTAGGGCTCTCTTCTAAAATTAAAGATTTACAGTTTTGCACCATTCAAAAGATGGTGTCTCAGTGATTTCTGAGATTCTCTCAAGGCATCTTTCTTCTTGACTCTTTGCAAAGCTCTTGGCTTCTTTGTAATGCTGATCTTTTCAACAACAGGATCTTTGTCCCAACTGTGCAGGTGCTTCCTTTCTGGTGAAACTGCAAACTTTCACATCATTAACTCTGTCATTTGCTCTGGATTCTCACCATAGGTCTCATGAAAAGCAACCAGTAGTACCCACGCCACAACCTGAACATTGGTCTGTCTTGAAATTTCTTTCACTATATCAATTAGTCTCCTGCCCTTAATGTCAGTCTCCCACAAAGTCTCAGGACATGGGCACAGTGTAGAGAAATTTTCTATCAGAGTGTAACACACATGGCCTAAAGTCCAAATAAATCCTTGTTCCAAACTGAACCTCCTGGCCCTGGTTTTTATCATGTATATCCCTATTAACATTCTTGTCTTCTGAGCTCTGACAAGAATCACCCATTAGGCTACATAAATCATATGTTTATGTAAATGATAGCAGAAGGAAAGACATAGAAACAGATGGAAAGACAAAGAGGAAAAATGGTGGGAGAAACCCAGTAGTAGAAATTATAACACTTTATCAAAAACCCAGGAGAAGTGATAGGGAAAAAGAAATACTTCTGTATTTTAAAGAACATGGCAAAAAGGAAAACAAAAGTGGTACAGTAAGTTTTATGTTAAAAGTATTAATACATGTTTCTTGTCAAACTATGTTCTTCTCTTGCATAACAGGTTTTGCAGTAAGTTATCATTGTCTTTTTTTCTTTTTTGTGGGTACTGGGGGTTGACCTCAGGACCTCACGCCCCAGCAGGCACCCATGCTGCTGAGCAATATCACGGGCCCCTTTTTTCGTATGTGGGTTCCGGGAGTCGAACTCGGGCCCTCCCCCTTGCCAGGCAGGTGCTTACGCCACTGAGCCATCTCACTGGCCCCCATCATTGTCTTTTAAATTTTACAAAAGTTATTACACATTATTCACAGATTTTCAACTTTCAAAAATATTATAACGTATAGAGGAACTATCCAAGCCTTTTACCAGAAGTATAGGAGTGTGCAATGTTATTATTTCAATTTTTATGAAGAATTTGAGTACAGCTGGGCATTAGGTCTTCCCTGAAGATCTTATACGATTCAGTAATAAATCCATCAGGTCCTGGATTTTTGTTTACCACTGCCTCAATTTTATTGTCTGTTATTGGATTACTCAAGGTTTCAGACAAAGTGGACTTCAAGCCAAAACTGATCAGAAGAGGCAAAGAGTTTCATAACATATTGGTTATGGGAAGAATTTAACAGGAAGCAATAACAATTATAAATAGATATATGCACTGAACACCAGTGTACACAACTATATACAACGAACTCTACTGGACACAAAAAATCAGACAAAGATCAATACAATTATAGTGGGGGACCTTAATTCTTCATGATCACAAGAGCCTTAGCAACTAGACAAAATCAACAAAGAAATATCAAAGTTGAACCACACCTTCAAACAAATGGACTTAATAGATATCTAGAGTGTCCTGCCCAACAACTACAGAATATACATTCTTTTCAGGAGCACATGGAACTTTCTTCAAAATAGACCACATACTAACCCATAAAACATGCTTAAATAAATATGAAATAATTGAAATTATCCCATGTGTATTATTAAATCATAGTACAATAAAACTAAAAATCAAAGACCAAAATAAATCATACAAATTATGCAAACATGTGGAGATTAAATAATACATTCTTGGATGGATCACAGAAAAAATCAAGGAAGAAATTTGACAGTTCCTAAAATCAAATGATAATGCCCGTACAATATACCAGAAGCTATGGGATACAATGAAAGTACTCCTTAAAGAGAATTCTGTAGTTGTGAATGCCCACAGCAGAAAAACAGAGCAAGCTAAAATAGGTAACCTGGGCCGGTGAGATGGCTCAGCGGCGTAAGCGCCTGCCTTGCAAGCGCAAGGGCCCGAGTTCGACTCCCGGAACCCACATACGAAAAAGGGGCCGGTGATATCGCTCAGCGGCACAGGTGCCTGTTGGCATGCGAGGTCCTGAGGTCAACCCCCTGGTACCCACACACACAAAAATAAATAAATAAGAAAAATAAAAAAAATAAAATAGGTAACCTAATTATACACCTCAAGGTCCTAGAAAAACAAGAACAATTCAAATCCAAACCTAGTGCAAGGAAAAGAAACTACAAAGATCAGAGTAGAAATAAATGAAATTAATACTAAAAAGCAATACAAAGACTTAATGTACCAAAGAGCTATTTCCTTAAAGATTAAACAAAATAAGCCAATTGTACCAAAAAAAAAAAAAAAGGTAAATAAAAGACCCTAATGAATGCAAGTAGAAATGAAAAAGACAAAATCACAATGGACACCACCAAAATTTAGAAGATTATTAGTAACTACATCAAAAACCTATACTACAATAAATTGGAGAATCCAGAAGAAATGGATCAATTCCTAGTTACATAGAAAATACCAAAATTAAACCAAGAACATATAAGAACCCCCAATAGTCTAATAACAGTCAATACAATTGAGGCAGTAGTGAAAAACCTACCGAGTAAGAAAAGCCCAGGATCTGATGGATTTACTACTGAATTGTACAAGAACTCCAGGGACCATCTAATGCCAGTACCCCTCAAATTCTTCAATGAAATTGAAAGGGAAGGAATACTGGCATACTTATTCCTGGGAGCTAGTATTACCTTGATTCTAAAAGCAGACAAGGACTCAACTAAAAAAGAAAACTACAGGCCCATCTCTTTGATGAAAATAAATGCAAAGTTCCTGAAGAAAATACTAGCAAAGAAAGTGTAACAAATCATTATCATGACCAAGTGAGCTTCATTCCACAGATGCAAGCAGGATTCCAATAAATGTAATTCAAGCAAACCAATAAATGTAATTCATTAAATAAATAGAAGCAAGGACAAAAATCACAGGGTCATCTCAATAGATTCAGAAAAAGCTTTTGATGAAATTTAACATCCATTCATGATTTAAAAAACCAAGAAAATAGGTATAGAAGTACCTTATCTCAATCTTATATAAACCAATATGAAAACCTACTGCCAACACCATATTAAATAGGGAATAACTGAAAGTTTTTCTCTAAAACCTGGAACAAGACAAGAATGTCTACTATCACCACTCCTTTACAGAATATTAGAGATACCACTCAAAGTGTGAGAGGTATAGAAGAATGTACCTTTGAAATCTAGACCAGTGCATTTTCATCTATATCTGGCTGTTCTTTTAGCTGTGAGAATTCAAGGATTTGGTGTAACCTAAAGGGCATAATATCCACCTTCTGGAGCCCTGAAATCTGGTCCAGGCCCTTATAATCTGGGTACCTTTAGGTAAATCATTTCCTCTTCTGATGTCAGGTTCTTCCGCAGTGATTTGGAACAGCTTTCTGGTCCTTAATCTGCCTCAACACTACATACATTTAGGTACTGCCCAGTCTCTTAAGTAGTAGTTGTGGTTGTGGCAGTAGTAGTAGTAGTAGTAGTAGTAGTAGTAGTAGTAGTAGTAGTACCTGGAATGTTGCACCATGCGGCAGGTGCTGAGGTAAGCATATTTCTTCATTTCATGCTTGCACATAATTCTGTGTTACAGTCTATAATTATCTCTAGTGCAGAGACAAGAAAATTGGCTCAGAGAATTTCAGAAATCCAGCAAAGTCACATACCTAGTGAGTCACATAGCACCCATTATGCAGACATATCCAATATTTAGGTACTTCTTTTTAGTCTCTACATTATGTGCTCCTTATTGTCATCATTCTTAAATGGGGAAGGACAAGGTCATGTCTCCCAATCCATGGAGATCTTAAAAAGCTGGGTTTGGGGGTTTTTCCAGTTGAATTATGTCTGAACTAGTAACATCTAGGTTTCTTTTCAGAGCTAATCTTTTATGACTGAGATCCTGCTGCTTAGAAAGGAGAAAATTTCTATTGCCACCACTTGCAATAGGTTGAACCTAATAATTTTCATTGCTTTTTGTTGTTTTCTGATAGCCTGTATAAATTTACTAGTCATCAGCTCCTCTTTGTCTCCTTCAATATTTCATTGTCTTCAGAGCAGTCTCTGATCAGAAACTTCATTAAGTCAGCTCTGATTTGTCTTCTGATCCTACTTCTGAGATAACATATTGAAAATGCCAGCTGGGTCACTGTTGGTACGCCTCTAATTGGGCTGCCATAGGCATGATTTCATTAATATTGCTCTAACAACAAATAACCATGACACAGCTGCCCGTGATCCAATTACAGTCTGTAAATCAAACCATTATTATCTTTATATTTGGCAAACATAAGCTGACTGAGGGTCACTCTAAGTGAGAGTGGCACCCACATTTCGGTTTTCTGATATCTGAAAGATGTGTGTCACACCTTCCATCAGGATAGTGGCCTATAAGAACAACCTTTCTGAAACAATTAGTGGAAAGAATCAGAGTATCATCTGGCCCCATCTTCATGCATTTCTTTTCCTATCCTAGATGAGAGCTAAGGAATGGCAAATATCTAAAAATACATGGAATTCTTGACTAAAGTTAAAGATTGGAAGAGTCCTGTCAAGAGCCATTCCAAGCTTGACCAGATTCCTAGGAGCTAAAATGTATCTGAGAAATGTAGAAAATCACTTTTGATTAAATTGCCTGAGGAGGTACTGCCTTTTATAGTACTTTCAAAGCACATATATGTGCCCTGATCCAGCTATCAGGCCTATTGCCTTTGCCGCTATTTCCCAGAATACACTTTGGCATGGAAACACAGAGAAGCTTGCCTCTGTAATTTCAGTAATAGCATTATCTTAGGTACTGTAGTTCAATCAGCTTTTACAGGCTGGCAAAAATCCAACTGTAATATTATTTCTTTGTGATATGTATTCTGAGTTGTAAATCAAAGATTTACAAATGAAGTTTCAAAGGATAATCCTCTTCCTTTGGAGTACAGAAAAATATAGAAAAAGCTGAATGTTTTGGCATAAAGATTTAACCTTAAAATATTTAGGAATACCAAATTTTTCCTTCTAAATAGGACTCAAGATATAGCCTGTAAAAAAATAAGTTTTACATGAGATGTGTGGAGTTTTAAAACCTAAATCTAAGTAAAAGGCTAACATAATTGGCAACCGGAAAGGACACTGTTTAAAAGTATGTTCCTTCAGTAGAACTGGTGTCTTTCATCTCTATCCATTCACACCTCACTCAGCTAGTTCTTGGCATAGAGTCAGATTTCAATAAATGTTGATGAATGTTGTTTTTAAATAAACAGAATGCTCTTTGAGACTATGTCTATTCATGCAAGTATTCTTAACTGGACTAAATTATTTATCTTAAACTCACCCTTCCTTCTTCCTTCCAAATTCTTGTTCATTGTTGCTTATTTATAAAGTGTGCAATTAAAGGTTGGCAAATGGCAGCTGCAGATGGGGTATTGGTTGAATGCCCAGGCCAGGAGGGGAGTTTCACACCACGTCTCATTCTTATCACACTATCTTTGGATGCGGGAGTCAAAAGTTGGTTTGAGCTTTTGTATTTAGTTTGTCACTTGGTTCATTATTTGTCTGGAATTCTTTATAGCTGATAAAATGAGGCAAAATACTAAATGGGAGCTCTTTGGGCACCTGTCCTGTTCATCTTCAGGCCCTCTAGTCACATTTCTATAACATCATTCCATCTTTTTAGAGAGGAAAGGAAACAACCATCATTTGTTAAGTATGTCTAGACACTGTTCTGGACAAATGATACCATTATCCCATTTAATTATCACACAGCCTTGAAATGTGAATATTCTCAGTTTGCAATTGAGAGAACTGAATAATACTAGCATTAAGGAATTTTTTAAAATTATATTTATAAGCTTCACCATTGTGTACTTAACTGCTAGCGTAATGCCTGATACATATATATGTTTAAGTAAGTAACTGTTTTTAGTCTGTTCTGCTTTGAAAGTCCCAGCTCTTTTCACTAGTGAGTGCTCTCTCCCCATTGTAGTCATTTGCAAGGGAATAAAGGTAATACAGGACACATAAATTTATAGGATTATCTTATAATATTTACCTAAAAAGTCAAATGCAGAAGAGTGAAAAAGATCTGTCCACATGTTAGAGACCTGAAGAATCCTGCTGAGGGCCTGGATTCCATGGCCATGACTGGCACAAGTCCAGGCGAAGGCCTAGAGCCCATCACAATGTCTCATGAAAGTCCGTATCGAGGATCTGCACCCGAAAGGCCTAAGGGCCAGTGGCGGAAGCTAGAAAGTCTGCACTGGCAGAGTGAAGGATCCATGTTAGAAAGCTGAGAGATCTGCACTGGACCCAGGAAGCAACACTCAAGACCCAGGTGAACACCAGAGCTCCCCAAGAGAACAGCAGTCCTCCCCAGCGACAGCTCCTCCTCCAATGAGAACAGCCAAGTTGTATCTGGAAAACCAGCCACAACAAAACTTCTCCTGGAAAATCAGCATCATGCAATCTTCCCCTTTCATTGTGCTTTATGCTGTTTGGCAACAATACTCAGCCAGGTCTTCCATGCCCAGAACCATGCTGACTCAGTTCTGCTGGGTATTCACACTTAAACTGACCAGTAATTAATCCACCACATTCCTCAATAAATGTGTGAGACATTTGGTGAATGCACATTGTTTTCTAATCTGACTAATATACACAATAGTCATTTATGTAACTATACTTACATACAATTATTTTTTGTGACCTCTAAGTGGAGAAAGTAAATAGTCACTGTGTCAAAAGCACAGAAGCTTTCAGGAGAGGCTGATTAGGAGTCCTTTGGTTTGCCAGCCACTAAAGTAAAACATTTATTTATTTTTTTTAGAGGAATGACTACTGGCAGAAGAATCATCTAAGAAAACTGCAAAGGATCTGCTAGAGCGATACGAAGAGGAGCAACATGATCCTATGATTTGTGGAGAGAATGGAAGAGGGGACGGTGGGGAGAGGGAACGTGTATTTCCCACTTGAAAAAGATGTTGGGCAGTTGGCATGGAAATAGGGCAATAGGAGCTAGGGAACCTAGTGAATATTTTGGTAAGTTGAGAAGAAAGACATGGCAGAAAGTGGTAAGATGAAAGGAAAAGGGGAAATAACTGGAAGGCACTGGAGGAAGAATGTGCGGAAGAGACACTCTTCTGAGCCAGGAGGGACGGAGGTGAGCAGGAGAGAGGCAGCTGCATTTGAAAGCAAGGCCTGAGGAAAAGTTATTTGCTTGTTTGCAGTTATAAGGAAAACTATCATTTTATCTAGTCACGTGATATCTTGTCTATGGATGATAATAAATAACTGACTCAAAAGCGAAATTCTCTCTGCTTACAGAGAACTTAATTCATTAACGGGGGAAACAGATTCCCCTATCACCTTCCACTCTGATTCTCTTGTTTTTCCTTCTGCCTACTACACTGCCCTCACCCCCTCCTCCTTTCCTGCCTCCTTACAAACAAGCCTTATCGACCTTCTCTCCTCTCCGACACCGGGAGTACTTTCTATGCTGCTCTCTGTTGTCCATTCTCCTCTGTCCTGCACTAGGCTTATTTGTGTACAGATTTTATCTTTCCCGTTCAGTGAGAGGTACCTACAGTACAGGACTATCTTCCACTTTTTCTCTTATCCTTCGTACTTCTTGCTATTAGTGAAAAAATACTAAATTAATGTGATAATCCCCTTTATAGATGACAGAACGAACCTGGCTGAAATTAAATAGTAGGGTTTATAAGCATGGGGTTTAGAACTTAGGTTCAGAATGTACATTTTGTGATCCCCAAGCCTATGTTCTCTCCCTCAACCATTTGTCTGTCTTAAAACTTGAAGTGCTGCTAAGGGGCCGTGTGAGGAGAGGAAGTGAAAGCGTGCACTAATGCACAGAGGCTCAGAGGACCCAGGGATACACCAGCCTTTTCCTCTTTGGGAGCCATTTGTGAAGTCATTTACCTGTGTCATGACTTATCTTCCCTACTGTCCTGATGAGAGACCAGAGCCCAGTGTGCTGAAATAGTGATCTGGCCGTCCCTTTTGGATCTTGCTGATGGTAAGTACATAGAGATTGCTAATGCTACTGCCAGAACAATAGTCTCTTTTGTAAGCACAGTTATCTCATTCAAAAAAATAGCATTTAATATATACCTTGCTTTTATTAGGTATACTGTATATTGACATTTTAAAAGTGGTTGTGGGGCCAGTGAGATGGCTCAGCGGCGTAAGCGCCTGCCTTGCAAGCGCGAGGGCCTGAGTTCGACTCCCGGATCCCACATACGAAAAAGGGGCCGGTGATATCGCTCAGCGGCACGGGTGCCTGTTGGCGCGCGAGGTCCTGAGGTCGACCCCCTGGTACCCACAAAAAAAAAAAAAAAAGTGGTTGTGTAGTTGGGCATGGTGGCACATGCCTGTAATCACAGCACTTGGAAGGCTGAGGCAGGATGATCGCCATGAGTTCGAGGTCAGCCTGGCCTACAAAATGAGTTCAAGGCCAACCTGCACCACATAGTGAGACCCTGTCTCAAAAAAACAAACAAAAAAAGTGGTTGTGTACATATTTTATCTGCAAATTTGTAGTATATTTGTGAAGAAAAAAATTATGGTGTACAATTACCACCAGACTGCCACCCGACAAAATCGTTCTATTGTAGTTGTCCTTTAGTTTTTGCTGTACCCTCATTAGCTGCTTTCTCTTCTTTGAAACTAAGTTATTCACAGCCAACTGCCAAAGTAGCCCCACCAAGATTCCCCTTCAATTTGTAAAGAGAATAATTAAAAGTATTATAGTTACTAAGAATATTTGTAGTTTAGCAGCATAAAACCCCAAATGAATGACTATTGGTAGATTACGTTTACTGACTTAAGTGAAAAAGAAGGTACTTTTTTTTTTTTTTTTTTGTGGGTACCGGGGGGTCGACCTCAGGACCTCGCGCGCCTAGAGGCACCCGTGCCGCTGAGCGATATCACCGGCCCCTTTTCCGTATGTGGGATCTGGGAGTCGAACTCGGGCCCTTGCGCTTGCAAGGCAGGCGCTTACGCCGCTGAGCCATCTCACCAGCCCAAGATACTTTTAAAATATTCTGCATATTTAGAAAAAGTGCATTACAATGGTAACCACCTATTGTGTGTAAAAATGAAACCTACCCTGAACTTATGGTTTATATAAAGTTCCTTGTCATACAAGAGTTCGTGGTATTATATGGTTGAGATTCAACTTCGCAAATCCCTCAGCTTTTCCCTTTTCCTCTGTATTAAAGTTAAGGACATAGCATTTGTCTCCTTTCATGGAAATGTGAAAATTACCCAGAACCATATCAGTCCTTTCTCTTCTTATCTAATTGTCTGATAGAGATAAAGCTAAGGTTGAAATAAAAAGACATTTTAAAAATGATATTTTCCTGTACTGTCTTTCAATCACCCTCATTCTCATAGTGGAAACTTAGTAGCCTTATAGTGGATTTTTTTTTTCACTTCATGCTGCTTAAAATTTTGCCTATAGAGTATGTCTCTTGTGTCACAAATTTTATCTATATAAACCACTAAGATGGAAGTGTCTAGAAAACTGACACGATGCCTCCCAAACGTGTTTCACATTTCCTTTGACCCCCTTCATTCTTTGCTGCTAGGGATATATGAGAAAAGACAGGAGATGAGTCCTCACGTATTGCCTTTGAGAAAACAAGACCATTGACGTAAACTGATGACAGTAGTCCAATGTGACGATACACCTTTACTGTAGATGGGTATGAATTCTGCAAATAGTGGACCAAACAAGCTAACAAGGAGTTCACAGTCATCACAAAGGCATGTGAATGCTTACAGCAAACCGATTGCATTTGTTTTGTACTAAGCAAAGGAGAGAGAAAAAAAGAAAAAAAACCACTCTATAGTCTAGTTACTTCCTCTTTTGAGGAACCAAAAAGGCAGTAAATATAGTTGAAAAGAGACAGATAGATTGTGGTCAAGCTTGCAATAGGTCCAGGGAGTGGACAGTCTCTCTTGGGTACGATCTTTGGTTCCTCAGGAAGGAGGGTTGGTGTAGAAAGAAGCCAGTTGATGAAGTCCTCTAACTTGGTAGCCCTGAGGAAAAATCTCCACTTTCCTCCATGAACAAAAGTTAGCTTGATCCAGGTACCAAAGTCTGGGTAAATGTTAATATTTGACTTTGCTTTTTTAAGGCTTCTAGGTGCTTTTTTGGGGTTACTTTTCCTCAGAGTTTTTATTTTGGGAGAGATTTTATATTCTTCAAGATGACTAGCGGGCTCTGGATGACTAAGCACTTTTCCTGGTTCTGCCGTAGAGATTTCAGAGTCCACAGAGGCTGTGGTATTCTTCAGAATTTCCGGTTGTATATATTTGTGAAGCAGTTCTATGATTTCTTTAGCCTTTTCTCTCTCCAGAACTTCTAAACAATATATGCTGGCACAAGAATTCTGGTTTTCCAGTTCTGTCACCTTGTTCTTTAAAGTGTTCGTGTCTTCTTTCATAGGGAGGATATTTTTGGTGGTTGTAGATTGTTTGTCTTCATTAACATTCATTCTGGTTTCTAGGACCTCCATCTGCTTCTCGTAATGGCTGATCTTTTCCTGGACTTTTGATACTGCACTGACAATGTCAGTCATTTTGCTGAGGAGTTCAATTTGGGTAGTTTTAATATCTTGGAGAATTACTGTAAGATTCGTTTCTTCGTCTGAACTGATGCCATCTTGTTCACAATCATAAGTCATTGTTGGATATCTGATGGTTGAATCTGGGTGCTGGATCTTACATTTTTGGTAAATATTTTTAAGAGATTGCCTGATCTTGGAAAGATTTGAAGTCCACATATATCCAACAGCAGCTTTTACCCTTTTGGTATGAAATTTGTACATCTTTCATTGTGGAATAAGATACAGGGTGTCGGGAAGTGTGACTAGAATCACAGGAAGAGTCAATGTCAGGATGAAATGAATTTTCTCTTACAGTTTGCTGGATTTCTTTCCAGATAACATCGCAGAATGCCCAAGGGAGAACATCAAAGACAGCAACAGTCACTCTTAGGTGGTAATTTCTTCCAAGACAGACTGAGAGCTCTGTGAAACCATGGTCAGCTGCAGGGACTCTTTCCCATGATAATCATTGACATCATGGTGATGTCACAATGGCTGCTGGCTTAGAGCACATATAAACCTATCACAGTGGTCTCAAGAGTTTTGTCACAGGACACTTTTCTCACTTGTAAAAATTATCGAAAGACCAGAAAGCTTTTGCTTATGTGAGTTGTATCTATCAATATTACATATTAGAAAGTAAGACTAAGAAAAGTATTAAGACATTTATTTCCTATATAAATAAAAAATCCATTACATGTTAACATAAATGGCATATTTTATGAAAAGTAATGCTATTTTTTTAGGGAAAAAATAGTGACAAGAGTGGCTTATTCTTTTACATATCTGCAAATGTTTAAAACACATGGACTCCTAGAAGACACATTTTCATATCTGTTTCTGCATTTGTAACATGTTGTTTTTGCTGAAGTATATGAAAAAAATACGGCATTATGGAGATACATAAATAGATAAGGTAGAGTATTTCACTAGCTTTTTCAGATAATTAGGGATGTTATTTCTTGTTGTTTCACCAAAATTTGACAAATGACAACTTTTTAGAAGTAATGCATTGTGTATAATCTTAGGCCAGATCATTGAACATTCATACTCTGTTACTTCAAAATTCATTGGCCCATGTTTTCATTTTGAATGGATATATAGTAACATGCACTGATCATTGGGAAAATAATGGTTCACTGCATTGTGTGGATCTTCTAAATACTGATTCATTTTGTTATAAAATATCAACCTGTCATATTCATTAATATCACTACCAATTTCACAAGAAGGTCTTTGAATATTAGGAAGAGTTCATGCTGAAAGAGGTAGATAACATTTTTTTTTCCAAAATTCTAATTTTAGCTTAAAAGCTTGAAACTTTTCATCAAGTTTTCAAGCTTAGGGTTTTTGTTAAAATAAGGCTATCTACATGCAGCTTTTGGTTCTAAAAGTGCTTGTTAAACACCTAAACGTGAATACCATTGTTTGTTATCAGTTATTTTTTCAAATATATAAATGGTGTTCCAGGAAAAACGTGGCTACCTCAGTTTGTAAGTTCTGTGTGACAACCATTTTACTTTGGTAAGCAGCAGAAGTGCTTTATATATACATTATATCATACACAATATTAAAAAGATGTTTGAAGGTGAGATTTAATACTATTAAAATTTTTTTACTGCTTCATCAAGAATATTCTTGAGTGAAATATGTATTTTCTTGTACTCTTTTTTTTTCCTGTGATTGTTTATGTCTATATATTACCCCAAATTTTGTGTACTTGTAGGTGGGGCTTTTAGAAGATTATCGGATCATGATACTCATCAGTGGATTAGTACACTAATGAGTTTATTACTAAATGTTATATTTGGAGGTGAAGCCTGGCCAGAGGAGGAGGTAGGTCACTGTAGGCATGGCCAGGAAAGATATATCTCTCTTCCCTTGATCTCTCTCTTTCTCTGCTTCTTGTCTATAATGCTATGAGAAATTCTCCTTTGCCATGCCACCCTGTCTTAGGGCCAGCCAACTATAGTCAGAAATTTCTACAAACTGTGAGCAAAAATAAACTTTTATTCTTTAAATTGTGGGTGTTGAGTATTGTATCTCAGTGATGAGAAAGTAAGTAAAACAGATATTGGTGCCAGAGAAGTGGAGTTATTATTGTGACCACATAACTTAGAAACCTTCAGTAGTGGTTCTTGGGAGGAGTTTGGAAAGGTTTAGAGATGCTGGCTGGAGAAGTAGCACTAGAATGTTGTAAGCTGAGCTTGGTTGGGGATTCTGGATGAAGCTCAGATGACTAGAATGCAATTAAAAGGCAGACAGTAAAGATCAGGCTGAGGAGGTTTTAGTTGGAAAAAAAGACTGTATTGGTAGTTGGACTCCAGTCATGTATGTTATGTTCTGCCACAAAATTTGTCTACACTTTGCTTAAAATCCTGAGACTTTGTGGGGCAGCTGAGATTAAGGGTGGTGGATTGATTGATCAGGTGGAAGAAATTTCAAGGCAGCCAAACATTCAGGCTGTGGCTTGCATACTGTTGGTGTTGTTTAGCCAGTTTTATCTTGAGAGTAAGAGCAAAAGGTACAGTTGAATGATTAAAAAATTTTTGAGTTTGGCCAGAAAGGAAGCTCCAGTAAAGTTGGATACTAAAGTAGACCAGAATTTGTTGCTAAAAAGATTAGTATTAAAAAGAACCCAAGTACTTTGAATCTGGACAATGCAAAGGATTACTTGAAAGCATGGGAGGAATCTGAAAGACTCCACTTTTCACGGATCCAAGGGTGAAAAAGTAGAAGACTTTGCTTTGAGAAGAAAGCCCCAGCACACCATGCTTCAGAATGGTGACAGCCTAGGTAATGAGAATTGATTCCCCAAGATTTAGTTTACCCTGATCAGTCATTCAGTCACTCAGAGTCCTCCGCAAGTGCCAGCAAGATGCAAAAAGGCTCGGCTACTGCTCAAGCTGGGGACAGACCTTGGCATCATTCATGTGGCACTGATATTACACACATATAGAATGCAGGAATTGTGGGGCCAGGGAGGCTTCTACTCACATTTCAGAAGAAGGCCTGGGAGGCCAGGCAATGCGCTCTTGAGAGATCAATGTATGAAGCTGTAAGTGTGAAGCTAAAAGTGCAGTGGGGACCCCAGAAAGTTGGAGAAACCAGGAACGTGAATCATCTGAGGAAAGCAGCAAGCAGTGAGCAAAGGTGGCCTAAGAGAGAAGCTGTGAGGGCTGCAACCACCCGCAGTGCTGTAGCGGTGGGGCTGCTCAAGCCCTTTAGAGTTCAAATCTCACCACAATTTGCCCAAAGTATTGAATATGGAACTGTGGGATTTAATGTTTGCTTTGCCGTATTTTGGTCTTGCTTTGGTCTCATTCCTGCTTGTCCACCTATTTTTCTCTTTTGGGATGGGAATGAAGACTCTGTGCCTTTGTATACTGTGTTTAACTCTGTGTTTAACTTTTTGATTTTTATGGGGCTCAGAGAAAAGTTTGCCTTAAATCTCAGAGAACACTTTGAACTTGGACTTTTTAGCAATACTGAAACTGTTAGGAATTTGGTAACTCTTAGAGATGCACTAAATGAATTTTGCATAAAGAGGTGCACATGAGTCTTTTGGGGGCCAGAGGCAGAAATATCTGTCTTGGTTGCTTTCTCCTCCCTAAGACATTTCCTCTGATTTTAGTGGTGATGTCACTATTGGTAAATCGTGTTGCTACTGCTTTGGTTTGTGCTAAGGTATCATTAGTTGTATCCACCACGAGTTTTGCAATGCAATTTTCAAATGCAAATTAGAAAGGCAAATAGCATCCTAGCATTATTTTAAAATATCTTTGCCCTCATGGTTCACTATATGCCACACTTTGAGAACCACTGCCTCAGAGTTTAAAAATAACATCATACATTTCTTATGTGTCTTCTTATAGGCTTTTAAAAAATAACAGCTCTTGAAATCCAAACCTTTTGAAATACTAAATAATATTTTCTATTTTTATATATTGAGATAAATTTTTAATTTTATTCTTTGAACTTATAAGACTGAGCATTTTGGAATTAAAATGACATGCTCTCCATATGTCTCTCACAGAGCATCCCTTTTTATTCAAGAGGATTTTTGTTGCCTTTGGATTGATGCCAATTTTAACCTCCTTCTAAATCACCATATCTCCTATTTGTGCCAAAATTACAGGGTCAGTTTTGGCTCACTCTGAACTAAGCTAAAAGTAATTGGCACATTAACAATGACTGGGATTCTCATTTACTCTCCTATCTTTGAATTTCTATTTAGTAACCTCTCCAAAATGGCTAGAAACGTTTCCAAACTCTTGCTGAGGAAAAATGCTCTCCAGGAGGCAGGCTACTGCTGGAATGGTACTTGGGACCAGAAAGACTAGCATTCAGAGCTGTCTCATTTACTTTTGTCAAGGCCACTTTATCCATCAAGGTTCTAAGGGGCACAGTGCTTAGGGCCTATGATGTTCTCAAATAAAAGCATTTGAGACCAGAAAGGGGGAATAATGGGCTCAGAATACTAAAAGAAAGCTGCAAGATTGAAACAATAAATGTTTAATTAAATGTCTATAAAATGTACTATATCATCTTTATTACTTGTTAAATTTAGTATTATTAATATTTCATCACATTTGCAGAAATTTTGTAGATCATGTGCAAGTCTTGCTTTACAAGAATTCTCAATTAAATTAGAGAGATTACTTGTAGTAACTACTCCCTCTGAGTTAATAACAGCCAAGTCTTATTGGGTGTCTACCAGATACTGTTACAAATATTGCCTTATTTAACCCAAAGTTCAGATATATCCAGTAACTTTCCTAAGGTGATACAGCTAAAAATCGGGCAAAACCAGGTTTCATATTCTTACATTCTGCTTCCAGGGTCCAATTATTTTGCCTCTACTGCTACACAGTCATGATGAAAAACATGTTTGTCACATCTTGGGAAGAGATGGAAATTTCTTTTTTATTCTTTTAAAATTACACTGTATATTTATAAAAGATTTCTTTTTATTAAAAATTTGCTAATATGAGAAACTAAAGTTTTACCTGGTTTTTGTTTAGCAAAGCTGTTTGAGGCAGAACTTTGCAAAAACCTTAGAAGCAGAAGTAG
Organism: Erethizon dorsatum; assembly: GCA_028451465.1. Taxonomy (NCBI): domain Eukaryota; kingdom Metazoa; phylum Chordata; class Mammalia; order Rodentia; family Erethizontidae; genus Erethizon; species Erethizon dorsatum. The sequence goes on from CM051831.1 coordinate 74,259,505, forward strand.
CCCTAATTCACAAATAAAAAGGAACATTAAAAGTTTATTCTGAGTGTATGTGGGGTGTACTGGGGATTGAAACAAAGGCTTTTGCAGCGAGCTACATTCCCAGCCCCTTTTCATTTTATTTTTTTAATCTGAGACAGGCTCTCTGCCGGTTGCCCAGGCTGTGCTCAAATTTGTAATCTTCCTGCCTCAGCTTCCCAGAGGGCTGGGATTACAATTATGTGCCACAACGTCTAGTTCAAGAGGTTATTCTTGCCTCACTATGGGAGTAGTATAACAACTGGAATAAAAAACTGACTTAAACATTTTAACCAAAATATTCACATATGTTGATTATCTTTATAAAACAAATTAGTAAATTTAATACAAATACAAACCCACTGGGTTTCTAGTAGAATTTTTGCTTATCAGTGTTACTGAAGGGAGCCCCAGCCTTTTGGAGGCTGCTAGACAGTAAAAAGCTGTCCAGAGAGTATTTCAGCCTATCCATTTGGGTGAAGTTAGGGGAGCAAAGAATGCATGAGTAATGGGCAATGAGCTGACTTCCTCCTCAGAGCTGTTGCTAGGCATAAACAGGCATTAGGAATAAATAACACAACAGACTGGAGCCTACAGGAGGACTCTTGCTGAGGAAAAGTGTCCTCCAGGATGACAGCTTTGATGGGGATGGTATTTGAAACCAGAAAGGTTGGAGTTCAAGGCGGTCCTATGACTAATTCTGCTCTTAGACTGGTTACTAATCTCCCATGGACCTGAAAAATGGGATAACAACAGGACCTATTTTGTAGAATGATTTTGAAATTAGAGTTCTCAATATTTGTAAATTCTGGGCTGGGGATGTAGCTCAGTGGCACAGCACCTGCCTGGCAAGCGTGAGGCCCTGAGTTCAATTCCTGGTACCAAAAAAAAAAAAAAAAAAAAAAAAACCAACAAAAAAAGAACTTTTCCTCTCCCTCCCTAACCACCTCCTTCTCACTTCTCTTCTTTCAAATGAAAGGAGGAAATGGTTGAAGTGTTAATCTTTAGCTCTGATCACTCTGCCTCTCTTGCTCTGCCTTTCTTTTCAATGACCAAGACTCAAATATACCATGAAGATGGAGCATCACGATGCAACAAACAAGCCACACAAACCAGCGTTCTGTCTCCTACTGTGCAATTTCTCAGTTAGCCGTGGTGTTAGGCAGACTCACATAAATAACCTCTGGAGAGGTAGTCCTAATGATAAATAACATTTATTACTACACAGTGTTTTTGGTACATGAACTATAAGTTAACTGTGACAGAGTTAAGATTATATAAAAGCTATCCTAATTTACATTATTTTTAGTATGTTCTCTTGAGTGGGAGAGAATATGTAGTTATAGCTATTCTGCAGGCAACTGGGCATTATTTGGAACCTTTATGTTTTACTTTAATAATCTATTACTCATGTGTGTACATAGTGGTTGGGACTATGCAAATTTATTCAGTCTTTTATTTTGCCCATACAATATGGGAGCCAGGTGTACAGGAATCTGTCCCCCACCTGATTATCACCTGTCATGTGCAGGGTGGGATAAATGATAAGGGAGTAAGAAACAAGAAAGTGCCAGCTGTGTTGGCGTATGCCTGTAATCCCAGCACTCCTCAGGAGGGTTGCTGCAAGTTCAAGGCCAGCCTGGGCTACACAGTGAGTTCAAGGCCAGCCTGAACTACATGGCAAGATCCTGTCTCAAAAAACAAGAAGCAAGAAGCAGGAAAGTCTTTCAGCTTTTTTTTTTTTTTTTTTTTTTTTTTTTTTTTGTGGGTACCGGGGGGACGACCTCAGGACCTCGCGCGCCAACAGGCACCCGTGCCACTGAGCGATATCACCGGCCCCTTCTTCGTATGTGGGATCCGGGAGTCGAACTCGGGCCTTCGCGCTTGCAAGGCAGGCGCTTAAGCCGCTGAGCCGTCTCACCGGCCAGTCTTTCAGCTTTTGACCAGAGTAGCTGACCCAAGGGGACTGGAATGCATTCATTAGCTTAAATCTGCTGTTTCACATAGAGAATGGGATTGAAATTAGAGTTTTCACTGGACAAGACAGGGAAGGGGAGGTAAAAGCAGAGACATAGTGTTTGTGAGCAGACAGGCTCTGAAGCAGTGTTGGCACATGATGAGCTGAGGGAAGTGCTATTCCCCAGGGACAGACACCTGGTCGAAGTGACATGCAGAGCACGTGAGAAGTCCATGTCCCCTGCTGTGTGAATAAAGGTCAATGACGACACTTCAAAATCGTGTGCAACCAGAAGCCAAAGAACATCACGAACACCCTCAAAGAAATCCTGGAGTGCTAACTTTCTTTTACATAATATTTGGTAATGATAGTTCATTTTTCCAGTATGATTAAAATTCTGTAGTCTTTTCTGGAATGCCTTCCCCCTCTTAATCACCCTGGCAAACTTTACCCCATCCTCTAGGAGTCCTCCAGTCATCCATAATATTTTCGTTTTCTTTCTTTCTCTTTCTCTTTCATTCTTCTTTCTTTCTTTCTTCCTTTTTCTTTCTTTCTTTCTTCTTTCTCTCTTTCTTTCCCTCTCCCTTTCTTTCTCTTTCTTCCTTTCCTCCTTTCTTTCTTTCTTTCTTTCTTTCTTTTTCTTTCTTTCTTTCTTTCTTTCTTTTTCTTTCTTTCTCTTTCTTTCTTTCTTTCTTTCTTTCTTTCTTTCTTTCTTCTTTCTTCTTTTCTTCCTTCCTTTTTCTTTCTTCTTTCTCTCTCTCTCTTTCTTTCCCCCTCCCTTTCTTTCTCTTTCTTTCTTTCTTTTTCTCTCTTTTTTCCTCCCTGATTCTCCTTGTGTCCTGCTCCCAACTGGTTCTGAGTCTCTGCCTGGCAGTGATTCACATATCGGATCGTCATTGGTGAACCTATCTTCCCTCTAGACTGTGAGCTCTTCACAGGGAGAGACTTGCTTTTCAATTCTTCTATGCCTTCAACATTACAAAGCCCACCATACTGTTGGTGCTTAATAATGAATGAATGCACCCATGGGTGACTGTCAAGGTGTCCAGTGACGCTCCTGAGCCTTTTTCTATGGGTGGTAGATAATATATTGCTTACCTCCTAGAGAGAATCACTTTTCTCAGTTCCTGGGGGATCATTTAGCAATCTGGGGATGAAAATTTAATAATTGCTTCCCCAAAGACCTGAAGCATTTAAGTGGCACAACAGGTAAATTGAGATCCAGGAGGTGAAGGTAATCATTCACCTGGAAACAGCTATAGCCTGCATAAGAAAGAGAACTCAGTAATGATGACAATAAGGCTCATATTAATGGCACTGATCCTAAAGGTGACTAAGGTAAGTAGCATACGTCTCCCTGTGCAGCACATTGTCTTTCAGGCCTCTAGAGAACCACAGGTAAGCAGTATATCCTCCCTACCCCTTTGGGATTGCCTGGAAACACGTTTGTCATCAACTTAGGTGCTCAAGTGCTTAACTCTTTATTTATGCCATTTCATATTCTGAACTCCAAGTTTAAAATGGTCTCTCTTTAGCTTATCTGAACATACCCTTCATTTAGTCTCAGAACTCTCGGGGCACATTGGTATTTTATGTAGTCTCCTCCCTGTCATCTTCCTCCAGTTCTTTCTGTTATGCTTGGCTCTCTCTGGTAATGTATTATACGAGGTTGCCTGGCTTCTGTAACTCTCAATTTCACCTTTGGTTTTCCTTCTCAAATACTACCTTTAAACCTCTGCTGCCTTTAGCTTATGATTGACATTCTTCTTACAGTTCTTTCTAAATCCTGATGTGCACAATTGATGTAGTAATAAAAATAAATGGCTGGAAAAAGGAAGAGAAAGTGAAAGAGAAGTGTTTTTGCTTCACCACTCAACTTTTTCCTATTTAATGGAACTGGTGAATAAATTTAGTGAGTAGTTCTATTTAAACACCCCAGTTTCACTGAATTTTTATCATTTAGCAGACCTGTTTTGGAAACCATTATGTGACATTTATAGCACAGTGTCACTTTTCTGTCTTGTTTCTGCATTGCTCTGTACTTCATTTAGGGAACAACAAAAAAGATATGAAACAAATACTGATCATATTGGAAATGGAAATTTAAAATGTGAACAAATTCAAAAATCATAAAGTATAAAACTGGATAATGTTACTTTTCCCATTTCTAATTATGAATATTGTGTATTATATTATCTGGGCCATGCTAATGTGTTACTATATCTTAATTTTAAGAAAAATTCTTTTAGTGTTTGGGTTTTCAGTTGTGATAATGTTCACAGTACTTCAGACCACAAAATCCAAACAGCTGTCTTATATCTTTTATTCTAAAATTTAAAAGTTTATAATGTGAAACTTTGTACTGTCTTTTCTTAATAGTGCTTGCCTTGAAAAAACATTTATTATAGCTTTTTGTTTCCAAGAGAATTTGCATCAGTGTTTCTGTAAAGTAAACATTCATTTATCTCTTGACTCTATTTTTTCTTCTGTTGTTAGCATGTTCTCTATTCTGGACATATCATTTTCCATTTGATATGGAATTTAAGTAAGCTTGGTATCATTTCATGCTGTATTGTGAAGGCAAAACTTGGGTGTCTCACTAAAACAGGGGTTAAATAATTCTCACAAGTTACGGTGAGAATCATAATCATTAATGATTATCATTTCATCAGTATAATGAGAATAGCAATAACGCATGTGCTGATGTTGAAGAGTTTCATAAGGATTAACATGAAAATATTACATCTTACTTTAAAATTGATATTACACCTCTTATTTAAAACCATAAACTATTATTGTTATGTACTGTAGTGTTTTTTCTTCAGTACTCTGATCTTAAAATAATATCTTATTTTTTGTTTAAAGCTACCTGCATTCTTTCTTCTGTATGGATTTGGATTACAGGTAATTTATTTAGCCAGGCATGGTGGTACACGACTGTAATCCCAGCATCAGAAGGCTGAGGCTGGCAGATCGCCCAGAGTTTGAGGCCAGCGTGGGCTACACAGTGAGTTCCAGACCAGCCTGAACTACATAGCAAGACTCTGTCTCAAAGGAAAAAAACAAAAACAAAAACAAACAAACAACCCAACAAATAATTTATTTAAATTTTCAAATGTACTCTTCTTACTCTGGTTCCATGTAAAATAGGTAGTACACGAAAGCAATAATAAAATTAAAGATAATTTTCCTTCTTTTTTTTCCTTCTCTACCCAGCTCTTACAACTATGATCTAAATGAGAAGGCAGTTATTCATTATTTTAAATATTAGAAATGTGTATTGCTCCTGCAACTATTTCTAGTATACTAAAAGCCACCTAGAATATAAAAGGTATTAGGAATGTGAGATTGAGAATTTAATGTTTTTATTTTTATTTTTTTCTTTTTAGTTCCATTTCTTTCTGAAAAAAAAAAAATGATACCCTGAATCTTTTCCTGGTGGTCTGGAAATGATGTTAAGTATCAAAAGACAGAAATACAGAGCAACAGGCACTTCTATTAAATACATATTTCAATAATTTTTAACTTTAGTATTAGGCATTAATGATTATGATTCTCACTGTAACTTGTGAGAATTCATTAACCCCTGTTTTAGTGAGACACCCAAGTTTTGCCTTCACAATACAGCATGAAATGATACCAAGCTTATTTAAATTCTTGGACATTTTATACCTTAAAAGAGGTGCAAATTTCTACCACAACCTCCATTGGACTCTAGCCTCAATTTTAAGAAAACTCTGTTTCAGTGTTTGGGTTTTCAGTTGTCACAATGTCATAAAAAATTAAATTTTTTCAATGACACTTAAGAAAAAAAGAACATATTGCCGGAAATCTCATTCTCTGTTAGAAAATATATCTAAAGTAAAATGAATGTCCAGGCTCATGGTAATAATTGAAAAAGTGACATAATTACTTAAAACCTAATAAAGAAAAGGATCTGAACTTTTTTGGCTCCATGCACCTTTGAGAATCTAAGGAGAGTTCTGCATGCTTTCTCTGGAAACAGGATGTACATATAAAAATAGACCTAATTTCAGAGGATTCATAGACTTTTCTAAATCCCACTCACAAAGCTGTTTGTGGACACCATAATTTATCTCCCAGGTAAAAATCCTGACAGTAAGAGAAGGTAGACCAAGGGATTACTCAGACTCAGGGATTCATTTATGAGTTTTTGCTTTGAAGGGGCCTGGAGAATTTAGATGGTTTGGTTCAAGAATTTACAATATGTGAAGTGTCGAGAGTGAGGGCGGTTGATGGGGGTGGGGGCAAGGAAGAAGTGCCCTATGGAGTCCAGTGATTCACAGTATTTCCAGTGGGACCCCTTAAGAGTGGAGAGGATCTGGAATGATGAAAGTAGAAGGGTCTTCAAGGCTGTACACACTGAGGAGTCAGGGACCCTATTTGGTGTGTTCTTCATGTCTAGCATGGCATAAGGTGCCAGTCACTAGGTGCTCGATGAAGATTTACATAGCTTTTTGTGTCTCATTTCTAGTGAAGAGCTTGAGGCAAAAAAAAAAAAAAAAAGGCATAAACTCAGGGCAGGACGTCTACACGTGCCTTCTGATACTAAGAAAGGGCAATGAACATTGGCGGCCAGTTTAGATGTCTCTGGTGATCAGCTGGGAATGTGAATGTTTTTACGAGAGCTATGTAAGTGTTAAAGCTGAAAAATTTAGAATCTTGATTTTATTGCTAAAGAATGAAGAACAATAGAAATGATGTATCCAAAGTTTTATTAAGAAATTTGGATAGGGCCGGTGAGATAGCTCAGCGGCATAAGCGCCTGCCTGGCAAGCATGAGGTCCTGAGTTTGACTCCCGGTACCCACAAAAAAAAAAAAAAAAAAGAAAGAAATTTGGATAGCCTTTAAGAATAGAATTTGGTAGCAGTGATGCCAAATTCAAGAAATTAACCCCTAGACCTGAATCCCTGGTTGCAGTAGGGAGCTGACATTTTCACTGTGGCTGCTCCAGTTTGTACTTTCACTTGAGCCTAACTTCCCTGCCTGGGGAACGAGGAGAGGCTTTCTGGGACACTGATGTCAGTTTTAATTTTGATTTTTTCCCTCTGCTCTTTTTGTAGCATTTTAAAGCGGTGTTCTCATCAAACACATTGAGAACCTGCTTGCTCCCCTCACCTGGTTTTCGGGCCTACTGCTTCCTGGTCTCACCTGTGCTATGTGGGCTCTCGCCCTACCGAGTCACCACCGTGGCACAGTGAGTCAGCTTGTGGCTTGCCTTTATTCTGAGATGTAAGAACTGTTGGCTATTAACTCATTTAATCTTTTTTTTTTTTTTTATTTTAAAGAGAAGAAAAACCAAAACAAATCAAAAGAAGAACAAATTTTCAAACCAACATAATAGGAGGGTAACAATGGTTAATACATTACGTATTACTATCTTTAAGTTAGTTATTCAGGACACCAGACATTAGCATTCAATTGTCCAAACATTATTGGCACAAACCTTACTCTTCAATGAACTAAGTAAAAATGGTAGTGTACCTATCTTAACCATCTTATATATATATATATACAATTTTTTTTCCCTTTCCCTTCTTTCTTTTCCCTATTCCAGTCTCTCTTTCCTTTTGACCAGTTTCTTTTTGATTCACCATGTCTATTGTACATTTTGGATCTTATTTACTCTTTCAGTTTCTCATACTAGAGAGATAATACGATGCTTACACATGTGCTTCTGGTTTATTTCACTTATGAGTATTTTCTCGAGTTGCATCCATTTACCTATAAAAGTCTCCAGTTTATCCTTCTTTATGGCTGAATAGTACTCCATTGTATAAAAATACCACATCTTTCTTATCCATTCCTCAGTTGATGGGCATTTGGGTTGTTTCCAAGATCTGGCTATTACAAATTGTGCTGCTATAAACATGGGTGCACATATATCGCTGTGGTACGATGTTTTTAATTCTTCTGGGAAGATGCCCAGAAGGGGAATAGCTGGGTCAAATGGGACCTCCAACCCTAGTTTTCTGAGGAATCTCCACACTGACTTCCACAGTGGCTGTACCAGTCGACACTCCCACCAACAGTGAAGAAGGGTTCCTTTTTCCCCACAGCCCCTCCAGCATTTGTTATTAGTTGATTTCTTAATAGTAGCCATTCTTTCTGGGGTGAGATGGTATCTCAGTGTTGTTTTAATTTGCATCTCTCGAATGACTAGTGATGTTGCACATTTTTTTGTATATTTGTTTGCCATTAGTATTTCTTCATCTGAGAAATGTGTATTCATCTCAGATGCCCATTTTTGGAGTGGGTCTTTAAATTTGGGAGGTCTGATTTTTTTGAGTTCTTTATATGTTCTCGATAGTAATCCTTTGTCTGAGGAACAGCTGGCAAACATTTTTTCCCACATTGTGGGTTGTCTCTTCACTCTGTTGGTGGTTTCTCTTGCTGTGCAAAAGCTTTTTAATAAGATGAGATCCCAGTTGTTGATTCTTTGGGATAGTTCCCGTGCGGTTGAGTTTTTATTCATAAAGTCTTTGCCTACACCAATGTCTCCAAGGGTTTTACCTATCCTACCTTCCAGCAGATTTAATGTTTCTGTTTTAATATTTAGATCTCTGATCCATTTTGAATTTAGTTTAGTGCATGGTGAAAGATATGGATCTAGTTTTAATCTTCGGCATGTGTAGAGCCAGTTTTTCCAGCACCATTTATTAAAGAGGCTATCTTTCTTCCAGCGAATGTGTTTGGCATCTTTGTCAAAGATAAGGTGGCTTAGTATGTCTGGGGTTGTTTCAGCATCTTCTAATCTGTTCCATTGATCTTCAGGTCTGTTTTTTTGCCAGTACCACACTGTTTTTATCACAGTAGCTTTATAGTATAATTTCAAGTCGGGGATTGTGATGCCCCCTGCCTTGCCTTTGTTGCCCAGAATTGCCTTTGCTATTCTAGGTCTCTTCTGATTCCAAATGAATTTTAGGATTGTTTTCTCTAATTCTGTGAGATATGCTGTTGGAATTTTGATTGGAATTGCATTAAATCTGTATAACAATTTTGGAAGTATGGCCATTTTCACTATATTGGTTCTTCCTATCCAGGAGCAAGGGATATCTTTCCATTTTCTGATATCCTCTTCAATCTCCTTTTTCAGAGTACTGTAGTTTTCAGTATAGAGGTCTTTTACATCCTTCGTGAGGTTGATTCCTAGGTATTTCATTTTTTTGGATGTTATTGTGAAAGGTATTGTTTCCCTAATTTCTCTTTCAGTAAGTTTGTTATTTGTGTACAGGAAGGCTATTGACTTTTGAGTATTGACTTTGTATCCAGCTACACTACTGAATTTGGTTATTAAATCTAGCAGTTTTTTAGTGGAGTTTTTGGGGTCTTCTGTGTAGAGTATCATGTCATCTGCAAATAATGATAATTTAACTTCTTCCTTTCCAATCATTATTCCTTTTATTTCTTTCTCTTGTCTAATCGCTCTGGCTAAAGTTTCCAGAACTATGTTGAATAAGAGTGGGGACAGTGGACATCCTTGTCTTGTTCCTGATTTTAGAGGGAAGGCTTTCAGTTTTTGGCCATTTAGTATAATATTGGCTGTTGGTTTGTCATAGATAGCTTTTACCAGATTGAGATAAAGACCCTCTATTCCAATTTTCTGTAGGGTTTTTATCATGAAAAGGTGCTGGACTTTGTCAAAAGCTTTTTCTGCATCTATTGAGATGATCATGTGATTTTTGTCTTTGGTTCTGTTAATATGCTGTATTACATTTATTGATTTATGTATGTTGAACCATCCCTGCATCCCTGGGATGAATCCAACTTGGTCATGGTGTATAATCTTCTTGATGATTTGTTGGATTCTGTTTGCCAGTATCTTATTAAGGATTTTTGCATCTATGTTCATTAGGGAGATTGGCCTGTAGTTCTCTTTCTTAGTTGGGTCCTTCTCTGGTTTTGGTATCAGGGTAATAATTTCTTCCAGGAATGAATTTGGGAGTATTGCTTCCCTTTCAATTTTATTAAAAAGTATGAGAAGTAGTGGCGTTAGGTCTTCCCTAAATTTCTTGTAGAAATCGGCAGTGAATCCATCAGGGCCTGGGCTTTTCTTTGTTGGGAGGTTTTTAATTACATCTTCAATTTCATTGGTTGATATTGGTTTACTTAGGATTTTTAAATCTTCTTGATTCAGCTTTGGTAATTCATACGAATCTAGGAATCTGTCCATTTCTTCTGCATTTTCCATCTTATTAGATTACAAGTTTTCAAAGTAGGTATAGATGATCTGGATTTCTGAAGGGTCTGTTGTGATATCACCCTTTTCATTCTTAATTGCGTGGATTTGAGTACTTTCTTTCCTTTTTTTAATAAGGTTGGATAAGGGTTTGTCGATTTTATTTAATCTTTCAAAGAACCATCTCTTTGATTTGTTGATTCTTTGTATTGTTTTTTTAGTCTCCAATACATTAATATCTGCTCTGATCTTTATAATTTCCTCCCTTGTACGAGCTTTTGGCTTAGCCTGCTCTTCTTTTTCTAGAATTTGAGGTTCACCATTAGGTTGTTTATTTGTGCTTACTCTGTTTTCCTGATATAGGAATTTAATGCTATAAATTTCCCTCTTAGGACTGCTTTCATTGTATCCCACAAGTTCCGGTATGTTGTACTGTCATCATTCAGTTGCAGAAACTGTCTAATTTCTCCTTTAATTTCATCTGTGACCCATTGGTTGTTCAGTAGGGTGCTATTTAATTTCCATGTGTTTAGCAAATTCTAGTGGTTTCCTTTGCCATTGATTTCCAATTTCATTGCATTATGGTCTGATAATATACATGGGATAATTTCAATTCCTTTGCATTTACTTAAGCAGGTTCTATGAGCTAGTATGTGGTCTGTTTTGGAGAATGTCCCATGTGCAGCTGAGAAGAATGTGTATTCTGATGTTGTGGGGTGGAACACTCTGTAGACATCTACTAAGTCCATTTGTTCAAAAGTTTGGTTCAGTTCTACTATTTCATTATTGATTTTCTGTCTAGTTGATCTGTCTTTTTGTGACAGTGGAGTACTGAGATCTCCCAATATAATTGTATTAGTTCTTATTTGATTTTTCATGTCCTTTAGTACTTGTTTTATATAGCTGGGTGCACTGGTATTTGATGCATATATATTTATGATCGTTATCACTTCCTCTTCGATTGTTCCCTTTACGAAGATGTAATGACCGTCTTTATCTCTCTGAATCATTCTTGGCTTGAAATTCACTTTGTCTGCAAAAAGAATAGCTACCCCTGCTTTTTTCTGGGTTCCTGTGGCATGAAGTATTGTTTTCCATCCTTTGACTTTCAGTCTCTGAATTTCTTTCTGAATTAAATGTGTTTCTTGTATGCAGCATATTGTTGGATCTTGCTTCTTGATCCATTTTGCCATTCTGTGCCTTTTGATTGGTGAATTGAGACCGTTAACATTGATGGTTAAAACTGATATGTATTGACTTATACTTGTCATGATATTTTCCTGTTGTTGGTTCCCACTCTTTGTTTGTTTTTCCCCTTTCCTGCTATTTAATTATCTGCCCTGCCTGGTGGATTCCTTCTGTTGGGGTTCCTATCTCTTTCTAGAATGTCCTTCAGAACATTTTGGAGTGCTGGTTTGGTGGTCATAAATTTTCTCAGATGTTCTTTGTCATGAAAGTATCTTATTTCTCCATCAATTTTGAAAGATAGTTTTGTGGGTTACATCAATCTGGGTTGAAAATTATTTTCCTTTAGAGCTTGAAATACGTCATTCCAAGCTCTTCTTTTTTTTTTTTTTTTTTTTGTGTGTACCAGGGGTCGACCTCAGGACCTCATGCTCCAGGAGGCGCCCATGCTGCTGAGCGATATCACCAGCCCTTTTTTCATATGTGGGTTCTGGGAGTCGAACTCGGGCCCTCACACTTGCCAGGCAGGCGCTTACACTGCTGAGCCATCTCACTGGCCCTCCAATCACTTCTTGACTGGAGGGTTTGTGCTGAAAAGTCAGCTGTGATTCTGATGGGTTTTCCTTTATAGGTGATTTGTCTCTTCTCCCTAACAGCTCTTAAGATTCAGCCCTTCTGTTGAATTTCTGGGATCTTAACTATGATATGTCTGGCTGAAGTTTTTTTTGATCATGTCTAGTTGGTCTTCTAAAAGCTTCATTTATATGGGGGTCAAATTCTTTTTCTCTTCCAGGGAAGTTCTCCCTGACAATGTCTTTGAACAAGGTTTTTATGTCATTGATGCTATCTCCTGCTTTTTCATTTATTCCAATTATTCTTAAGTTGTTTATCTTTGAGTCATCTAGCAGCTGCTGAATTGATTTTTCATGGTCCCTTCCTGTTTTTAAGAATTCTTTCTTTTCATGATCACTAATTGCAAGCCTGTCTTCTATATCTGAGATCCTGTGCTCACACTGGCTTAATCTGCTACAAATACTTTCAATGGAATTTTTGTTCTCTTGGATATCTGCTTGAATCTGCCTTATTGATTCCATTTCTTTCTTTTTATTGGTTTATTTATTTTTTTATTTTAAAGAGAAAAAACAAAACAAATCAAAAAAAGAACAAATTTTCAGAACAACATAACATGAGGGTAACAATGGTCAATGTATTATGTATTATTATCTTTAAGTTAGTTATTCAGGATACCAGACATTAGCTTTCAATTGTCCAAACATTATTGGCACAAACCTTACTCTTCAATGAACTAAGTAAAATTGGTAGTGTATCTATCTTAACCATCTTATATATATATACAATTTTTTTCCCTTTCCCTTCTTTCTTTTCCCTATTTCAGTCTCTCTTTCTTATTGACCAGTTTCTTTTTGATTCACCGTGTCTATTGTACATTTTGGATCTTATTTACTCTTTCAGTTTCTCATACTAGAGAGACAATATGATGCTTACACATATGCTTCCGGTTTATTTCACTTATGAGTATTTTCTCGAGTTGCATCCATTTACCTATAAAAGTCTCCAGTTTATCCTTCTTTATGGCTGAATAGTACTCCATTGTATAAAAATACCACATCTTTCTTATCCATTCTTCAGTTGATGGGCATTTGGGTTGTTTCCAAGATCTGGCTATTAAAAAAATGTGCTGCTATAAACATGGGTGCACATATATCGCTGTGGTATGATGTTTTTAATTCTTCTGGGAAGATGCCCAGAAGGGGAATAGCTGGGTCAAGTGGGACCTCCAACCATAGTTTTTTGAGGAATCTCCACACAGACTTCCACAGTGGCTGTACCAGTCGACAATCCCACCAACAGTGAAGAAGGGTTCCTTTTTCCCCACAGCCCCTCCAGCATTTGTTATTAGTTGATTTCTTTATAGTAGCCATTCTTTCTGGAGTGAGATGGTATCTCAGTGTTGTTTTAATTTGCATCTCTCGAATGACTAGTGATGTTGCACATTTTTTTGTATATTTAGTTGCCATTAGTATTTCTTCATCTGAGAAATGTGTATTCATCTCAGATGCCCATTTTTGGAGTGGGTCTTTAAATTTGGGAGGTCTGATTTTTTTGAGTTCTTTATATGTTCTCGATAGTAATCCTTTGTCTGAGGAACAGCTGGCAAACATTTTTTCCAACATTGTGGGTTGTCTTTTCCTCTGTTGGTGGTTTCTCTTGCTGTGCAAAAGCTTTTTAATAAGATGAGATCCCAGTTATTGATTCTTTGGGATAGTTCCTGTGCAGTTGAGGTTTTATTCATAAAGTCTTTGCCTACACCAATGTCTTCAAGGGATTTACCTATCCTACCTTCCAGCAGATTTAATGTTTCTGTTTTAATATTTAGATCTCTCATCCATTTTGAATTTAGTTTAGTGCATGGTGAAAGATATGGGTCTAGTTTTAATCTTCGGCATGTGTAGAGCCAGTTTTTCCAGCACCATTTATTAAAGAGGCTATCTTTCTTCCACTGAATGTGTTTGGCACCTTTGTCAAAGATAAGGTGGCTTAGTATGTCTGGGGTTGTTTCAGCATCTTCTAATCTGTTCCATTGATCTTCAGGTCTGTTTTTTTTTGCCAGTACCACACTGTTTTTATGACAGTAGCTTTATAGTATAATTTCAAGTCGGGGATTGTGATGCCCCCTGCCTTGCCTTTGTTGCCCAGAATTGCCTTTGCTATTCTAGGTCTCTTCTGATTGCAAATGAATTTTAGGATTGTTTTCTCTAATTCTGTGAGATATGCTGTTGGAATTTTGATTGGAATTGTGTTAAATCTGTATAACAATTTTGGAATATGGCCATTTTCACTATATTGGTTCTTCCTATCCAGGAGCAAGGGATATCTTTCCATTTTCTGATATCCTCTTCAATCTCCTTTTTCAGAGTACTGTTGTTTTCAGTGTATAGGTCTTTTACATCCTTTGTGAGGTTGATTCCTAAGTATTTCATTTCTTTGGATGTTATTGTGAAAGGTATTGTTTCCCTAATTTCTCTTTCAGTAAGTTTGTTATTTGTGTACAGGAAGGCTATTAACTTTTGAGTATTGACTTTGTATCCAGCTACACTACTGAATTTGCTTATTAAATCTAGCAGCTTTTTAGTGGAGTTTTTGGGATCTTCTGTGTAGAGTATCATGTCATCTGCAAATAATGATAAATTAACTTCTTCCTTTCCAATCATTATTCCCTTTATTTCTTTCTCTTGTCTAATTGCTCTGGCTAAAGTTGCCAGAACTATGTTGAATAAGAGTGGGGATAGTGGACATCCTTGTCTTGTTCCTGATTTTAGAGGGAAGGCTTTTAGTTTTTGTCCATTTAGTATAATATTGGCTGTTGGTTTGTCATAGATAGCCTTTACCAGGTTGAGATAAAGACCCTCTATTCCAATTTTCTGTAGGGTTTTTATCATGAAAAGGTGCTGGACTTTGTCAAAAGCTTTTTCTGCATCTATTGGGATGATCATGTGATTTTTGTCTTTGGTTCTGTTAATATGGTGTATTACATTTTTTGATTTATGTATGTTGAACCATCCCTGCATCCCTGGGATGAATCCAACTTGGTCGTGGTGTATAATCTTCTTGATGATTTGTTGGATTCTGTTTGCCAGTATCTTATTAAGGATTTTTGCATTATGTTCATTAGGGAGATTGGCCTGTAGTTCTCTTTCTTAGTTGGGTCCTTCTCTGGTTTTGGTATCAGGGTAATGCTTGCTTCCAGGAATGAATTTGGGAGTATTGCTTCCCTTTCAATTTCATTGAAAAGTTTGAGAAGTAGTGGCGTAATGTCTTCTCTAAATTTCTTGTAGAATTTGGCAGTGAATCCATCAGGGCCTGGGCTTTTCTTTGTTTGGAGGTTTTTAATTACATCTTCAATTTCATTGGTTGATATTGGTTTATTTAGGATTTTTAAATCTTCTTGATTCAGCTTTGGTAATTCATACGAATCTAGGAATCTGTCCATTTCTTCTACATTTTCCATCTTAGTAGAATATAGATTTTTAAAATAGGTATAGATGATCTTCTGGATATCTGCAGGGTCCGTTTTTATATTACCCTTTTCATTTTCAATTGCATGGATTTTAGTCTCTCTTTTTTTTAATAAGGTTGGATAAGGGTTTGTCAATCTTATTTAGTCTTTCAAAGAACCAACTTTTTGCTTCATTGATTCTTTGTATTGTTTTTTTAGTCTCCAATACATTAATTTCTGCTCTGATCTTTATAATTTCCTCCCTTGTACGGGCTTTTGGCTTAACCTGCTCTTCTTTTTCTAGAAGTTCGAGGTTCGCCATTAAGTTGTTTATTTGTGCTTGCTCTATTTTCCTAATATAAGTATTTAATGCTATAAATTTCCCTCTTAGGACTGCTTTCATTGTGTCCCATAAGTTTCAGTATGTTGTACTGTCATTGTCATTCAGTTGTAGAAATTGTCTAATTTCTTAATTTCATCTGTGACCCATTGGTTGTTCAGGAGGGTGCTGTTTAATTTCCATGTGTTTAGGGAGTTTTTGTGATTTCTTTTGCCATTGATTTTCAATTTCATTGCACTATGGTCTGATAATATGCATGGGATAATTTCAATTCCTTTGCATTTACTTAAGCAGGTTTTATGAGTTAGTATGTGGTCTATTTTGGAGAACGTCCTATGTGCAGCTGAGAAGAATATGTATTCTGATGTTGTGGGGTGGAACACTCTGTAGACATCTACTAAGTCCATTTGTTCAAAAGTTTGGTTCAGTTCTATTATTGCATTATTGATTTTCTGTCTAGTTGATCTGTCTTTTTGTGACAGTGGAGTATTGAGATCTCCCAATATAATTGTATTAGTTCTTATTTGATTTTTCATGTCCTTTAGTACTTGTTTTATATAGTTGGGTGCATTGGTATTTGATGCATATATATTTATGATTGTTATCTCTTCCTCTTGGATTGTTCCCTTTACAAGGATGTAATGACCGTCTTTATCTCTCTGAATCATTCTTGGCTTGAAATTCACTTTGTCTGCAAAAAGAATAGCTACCCCTGCTTTTTTCTGGGTTCCTGTTGCATGGAGTATTGTTTTCCATCCTTTGACTTTCAGTCTCTGAATTTCTTTCTGAATTAAATGTGTTTCTTGTATGCAGCATATTGTTGGATCTTGCTTCTTGATCCATTTTGCCATTCTGTGCCTTTTGATTGGTGAATTGAGACCGTTAACATTGATGGTTAAAACTGATATGTATTGACTTATACTTGTCATGATATTTTCCTGTTGTTGGTTCCCACTCTTTGTTTTTCCCCTTTCCTGCTATTTAATTATCTGCCCTGCCTGGTGGATTCCTTCTGTTGGGGTTCCTATCTCTTTCTAGAATGTCCTTCAGAACATTTTGGAGTGCTGGTTTGGTGGTCATAAATTTTCTCAGATGTTCTTTGTCATGAAAGTATCTTATTTCTCCATCAATTTTGAAAGATAGTTTTGCGGGGTACATCAATCTGGGTTGAAAATTATTTTCCTTTAGAACTTGAAATACGTCATTCCAAGCTCTTCTTGAATTGAGGGTTTGTGCTGAAAATCACCTGTGATTCTGATGGGTTTTCTTTCATAGGTGATTTGTCTCTTCTCCCTAACAGCTTTTAAGATTCTGCCCTTCTGTTGAATTTCTGGGATCTTGACTATGATATGTCTGGCTGAAGGTTTTTTTTTGATCATGTCTAGTTGGTGTTCCAAAAGCTTCACTTATTGGGGGGTCAAATTCTTTTTCTCTTCCAGGGAAGTTCTCCCTGATAATGTCTTTGAACAAGGTTTTTATGTCATTGATGCTATCTCCTGCTTTTTCATTTATTCCAATTATTCTTAAATTGTTTATCTTTGAGTCATCTAGCAGCTGCTGAATTGATTTTTCATGGTCTCTTGCTGTTTTTAAGAATTCTTTCTTTTCATGATCACTAATTGCAAGCCTGTCTTCTATATCTGAGATCCTGTCCTCACATTGGCTTAATCTGCTACAAATACTTTCAATGGAATTTTTGTTCTCTTGGATATCTGCTTGAATCTGCTTTATGGATTCCATTTCTTTCCTATGCTGAGCATTCATGGTTTCTATAGTTTTCTTAAGGTCATCTATTTTTTTGTCTGTATCAGCTATAGTGTCCTTAAGCATAGTCTTCGTTGTGGACATTATCTCTGCAGTTATCTGTGAAATTATTTCTGTTTTAATTTTTTCCAGAGCCTCATTCAATTGTTTTGTTGTTACCCCTTCAGATATGCCAGGTGGGTAGCTTTCGGATTGTCCCACCTCGTTGCCCCCTAGGTTTGCCTTTGGTGAATTTGATGTGTGGGGTTGCATCTTAAGTGTCGTCTCATTTTTTCTTTCTTTAATTCCTGGGGTGATGTTTGTAAATTACCTATGATAGGTTACTTTATTGCTAGTGTTCAAGATCCTTAGAAGATGACTACTTCTCTGCAGTATATTCCAAGTGGAGCTTGCTTTTGGGTTTTGATCTTTCTGCCGGACCCTACCTCTTCAATTCGTTGGATGTGAGAAGTTGCTACCTGTTTGCCGAGTCCTTGATTCTTTGGTACTGTGCCACTGTATTTTCTGTGTCCCTTAGTCAATATCAATCATGAAATATCAGGAAGGAAAGCTGTTTAGAACAATTATTTCACATTTGGCTATAATGGTAACTGAAGCATCAAACACAGCATAGAAAATGACAGACTGAGCTAACCAGTTATTTACCACTTTTAGCTGTATAAAGTAGAGTTGCGGTTATATACCAAAACCTAAAACACACCAGAAAAATTAAATGCTGTATACAAGTCCGTAGTATGTCAATTTTTCCCCTCAGGAGTTTAAATTTAAAATGAGTTAAGGAGGAAATAGAGTATTGTGAGAAGAGGAAGGAATTAGATGTAAGGTTAGAGGACCAAGAGGGATCCCACTAACATTGGGACACTGGTGCAGAGGACTGGTGGGAAAAAGAGAAGGAAAGGATAAAAGGAAGAACAGATCACAACCACAATCACAAAGAGCTTAGAGGTGCTGTTTACACTCATATAAAAGCCAGAGAGAATAATGAAGGAAAGAGCAAATAGACAAACAGAAACAAAAATGAAGACAAAAACAACAAAGCAAACAGATAAAACAGAAATAAAACCCCACAAAAGAAAAAAAATAAAAAAATAAAAATAAAAAAAATAAAATAAAACCCTTCACCAGAAGAAAAACCTAATGAGAGAGAAAATAATAATAATAATAATAATAATAATAATAATAATAAAATAAAAAAATAAAGAGAATCAGTTCCAGGTGTTGACTCTGCTGTAGGCAGGCACCGTGTGATGACAGAGTCCTGTTCCGTGCAGGTCCGTCCCAGCGAGCCAAGAGCGGCCCTCTGTCGGGCGGTGAGCAGTGCGTGGACTTTCAGGAGGAGACCGGTCTCCTTCGCCTTCCACTGTCAGCGCACTGCTTTCGCGCTGCTCTGATTTTCGCCACACCCCCCACAATGGCACCGGGCCAGTCGCTCTCTGGCACGGGACAGGTGTGGCTGAGAGACCAGTCTCATTCACCCGCTGCCCTCAGCGCACTGTCATGGGTCTGAGAGGCGCCACGCTGCCCTGTCCGGAGCACAAGTTCCCAGAGCTGTTTTCGAGCCGCTCTGATTTTTGCCGCACCCCCACAATGGCGCCCGGCCAGTCGCTCTCTGGCGCAGGACAGCTGTGGCTGAGAGACACTCACTCACCGCCGGCCAGCACAGTTCTCTGCCACTCCCCTGCCACGCCGCTGTCTCGCGATCCTCCGTGGGGGCTCCCTGGGCGCCAGCTGTCACTGTGTGTCCGCAGGTTTGAGCTTCTGTCATGCCGTGATTCCTGGGATGGTAGAAGGTGTGCGCGCGGGGTCTGTTCCTTCTTTGTTGAAAAGTACCCTTCACTGGTGCCGGGGGTCCCAAGCTGCGCTTCAGAACTTTTCTGGGTCCCGGGGAGGCATCTGCCCCCCTCCTGCGCTCTCCCGGTCCTTATATTCCCATAGTCCAATGGCAACTTTTAGAGAGTTTCTCTGCGTGCTTCTTACTCATCCGCCATCTTTTTTTGCTCTTCTCCATTTCTTTCCTATGCTGAGCATTCATGGTTTCTATAGTTTTCTTAAGCTCGTCTATTTTTTTTTGTCTGTATCAGCTATAGTGTCCTTAAGCATGGTCTTCATTGTGGACATTATCTCTGCAGTTATCTGTGAAATTATTTCTGTTTTAATTTTGTCCAGAGCCTCATTCATTTGCTTTGTTGTTACCACTTCAGATAGGCCAGGTGGGTGGCTTTTGGATTGTCCCACCTCGTTTCCCCTTAGGTTTGCCTTTGGTGAATTGGATGTGTGGGGTTGCATCTTGTTTAAATGTCGTCTCATTTTTTCTTTCTTTAATTTAATTCCTGGGGTGATGTTTGTAAATTACCTATGGTAGGTTACTTTATTGCTAGTGTTCAAGATCTTTAGAAGATGACTACTTCTCTGCAGTATCTTCCAAGTGGAGCTTGCTTTTGGGTTTTGAGCTTTCTGCCAGATCCTACCTCTTCAATTCATTGGATATGAGAAGTTGCTACCTGTTTGGCCCAGTCCTTAATTCTTTGGTACTGTGCCACTGTATTTTCTGTGTCCCTTAGTCAATCTCAATCATGAAATATCAGGAAGGAAAGCTGTTTAGAACAATTATTTCACATTTGGCTATAATGGTAACTAAAGCATCAAACATAGCCTAGAAAATGACAGACTGAGCTAACCAGTTATTTACCACTTTTAGCCGAATAAAGTAGAGTTGTGGTTATATAACAAAATCTAACACACAAGAAAAATTATATGCAGTATACAAGTCCTTAGTATGTCAATTTTTCCCTCAGGAGTTTAAATTTAAAATGAGTTAAGGAGGAAATAGAGTATTGTGAGAAGAGGAAGGAATTAGATGTAAGGTTAGAGGACCAAGAGGGATCCCATTAACATTGGGACACTGGTGCAGAGGACTGGTGGGAAAAAGAGAAGGAAGGGATAAAAGGAATAACAGATCACAACCACAATTACAGAGAGGTTAGAGGTGCTGTTTACACTCATATAAAAACCAGAGAGAATAATGAATGAAAGAGCAAATAGACAAACAGAAACAAAAATGAAGACAAAAACAACAAAACAGACAAAACAAAAATAAAACCCCACCAAAAACAAAACAAACAAAACAAAGCAAAACAAAACCCTTCACCAGAACAAAAAACAAATGAGAGAGAAAAAAATAAAAATAAAAATAAAAAATAAAAAGAATCAGTTCCAGGTGTTGACTCTGCTGTAGGCAGGCACCATGTCATGACAGAGTCCTGTTCCGTTCAGGTCGGTCCCAGTAAGCCAGGAGCGGCCCTCTGACGGGGCAGTGAGCAGAAGCATGGACTTTCAGGCGGAGACCAGTCTCCTTCACCTGTCGCCCTCAGCGCACTTTTGTGGGCCTGAGAGGTGCGGTGCCGCCCTGTCCAGAGCGCAAGTTCCCAGCGCTGTGTTTTCGCTCCGCTCTGGTTTTCGTTGCACCCCCCACAATGGCGCCTGGCCAGTTGCTCTCTGGCACAGGACAGCTGTGGCTGAGAGACACTCACCGTCGGCCAGTGCAGTTGTCTGCTGCTCCCTTGCCCCGCTGCTGTCTCGTGATCCTCTGTGGGGGCTCCCTGGGCGCCAGCTGTCACTGTGTGTCTGCAGATTTGAGATTCTGTCGCGCCGCGGTTCCTGGGATGGTAGAAGGTACACACGCGGTCTGCTCCTTCTTTGTTGAAAAGTACCCTTCGCTGGTGCCGGGGGGGCCCCAAACTGAACTGTCACAGTGTTAAAATTAAGAAATCTGCTGCATCTACAGGTGTGTGCTGGTGTTTCAGGAAGGAGGGAATGAAGGAGTCAAGTGGGTCATACTGGCTGGCTGTCCCTGTTCCGAAAAAAAAAGCTTTCCTTGGAAGTCCTATCTAGCAACTCCTAAGAGTTCTTTATGCATTCTGGATTTCAGTATTTTATCAGATATATGATAGGCAAATAATGTTTCCTGACCCCTGGTTTGTCTTTTTGGTTTTTAGTGATACATTTTGAATGACAACATTTTTAAAATTTTGATGAGTTTTCAGTTTATCAGCATTTTCTTTTGTAACTTGTGATTGTGGTATCATATCTAGAAATTCTGCCTGCCAGCATCACAGAAATTTACTCTTATTTTTTTTCTACAAGATTTACCTTCCATTAATGTGTGTGGCCCATTTTTAATTTATTTAACTAATAATTGGTTAATCAATTTGATTAATGGTATGAGTTAAGTGTTCATATTTGTGATTATAGACAGTCAATTTTCCCAGCACAATTTGTACTTTTGAAGTGTTTTGGAACCTTGTCAAAAAATAATTGAACTTAAAGTTAGAGGGTCTTTCTGGATTCTCAGTTCTTATTCCCTGGTCTCTGTGTCCTCTGTTTGCACCAACATAGCAGTATTTCAGTTAGCTTTATAGTAAGCTTTGAAATCAAATATTGTGAGTCTTCCAACTTTTTTTCAAAATTGTCATGGTTGTTCACTTTGCTAGTAGAATTTCAAATCTTCCTGGAAGAAAGGTCAACTTGGTGATAAGATCATATTAGGACTGGATATGCAATATTTTATAAATGTATCATCTGAATAGATATGTAAGTGTTCCTCTGTTTCCTTGGGTGGCTGGGAATCTAACAAATGACATGGCAAAAATTTCTGATTTTTATCTTGTTCTAATTTTTTTCCACAAAATTAGACATTTTGAGAATTCATTAGTTTAAATGTGACTGATAACTTCATTAAATACTTTTTAAAAATCTTTTATGGTCGTCTTTACTGAGTAGGAGTTCTGTCTGAATGTAATTCTAAGTATGTGTGCAATCGCTTTACTATATTAATAAAGTCTTTGCTGACCCAATCAGTTGTTTGACACTGTTATGGTTTGTATCTAGATGTCTCCCCCAAAGCCACAGGTGTTCATTCGTGGGCTTTTTCAGAGGTGGCTGGATCTAGGGTGTGTGAATATGGATTAAGGATGTGACAATTAAATTAATCCACTGATTGGTTTAGCATAGTTCTGGGAGTGGATAATGAGGAGGATTAACCTGAGTGTGGGTGGCACCACCTGAAAGCTTCTCTAGCCTGGATGGGATAAAAGGAAAAGGAAGGCTCACCGCTGCTGCCTTTTTCTGCCTGCCCTGTCATGGACTTGTTTCTCCTCTGCAATGCCCCTCTGCCCTACCACTGTACTTTGGAGCCAGCTGACTATGGACTGAAACCTCTACAAACTGTGAGCCAAAATAAACTTTGCTCCTTTAACTTGTGGGTTGTTGGGTATTTTGTCTCAGCAACACAAAGAGTAACTAAGACAGGCACCTTCTGTGTTTAGCCTATTATCACTTGTAATTGTTATTGATTACCTGAATACATCAGTAAAGTTTGAAAACAGTCCTTTAGATATGTAATTTGGCTGAGAAAAAAATCTTTATAGGCTACTTTATTCAAATTTTGTCAGATAAATAGCAAAGCTTTTTCTGGCTTAACAAAATTGGTAGATTCATCAGTCTGAAGAGAATTGTATTCACTTTGTCATTCTCTGAATAATAATTGTTTCTTTAATTTTGTTGATATCTGCAATTCTAAAATAAACTCTTACTTGATAGAGAAAACTTAATCATTTTGTTTGATTTATTCCCAACAATTTCTTTTACATTTATTGGCCAGTAGAATTATGTTTCACTAATCGCTTCATAATACCATAAAGAAAGTCTCTTTAGCCTTTCTATTCTTATCATTATTACACAGCATGTTAGTTTCTAGGGTGCTTGAATATCCATTTTCCCTGAGAAATTTTGATGTTTCTCATAGTACTGTTTGTGTTGGAGGACATCGGTATTTTGAAATACCCATAATGAAAGAGGTATACTTTCAGCTGGCAATTAAATTCCAAATTTCAGTTTTCATTTTATTTGTGCAATACTTTGAATGTTGTTTAAGCTGTCATTTAAAACACTAATAGGAAGTCTAGGCATTAATTAGGTATTATTACTATCACTACTAATGGTCATATTTTTGTTATGAATCTCTTCTAAAAATCTGTTTAAACCTCTTAGTCATGATAGGTCAAATTAAGAAAGAGTCCAACTCAGATTAAACTTTATAATAATATATATTCTTATATTTGACTCCCAGAAGTGATAAATTTATATATTGTTAAGAAATACATGATGATAAGAATGGAAATTTAATGTATGACAATTTATATCAGTCACCTGTACATCCTATATCCACAGCAGTGCTTCTAATTATTGAAGTTTTGACTTCTTGTGGATCTGCTTGAGTAAACATGCTCAGTGTGCACAAAGGAGATTGGTGTGGCACTATTTTGACTTTATTGCAAGTAATAACGTTTATATGAGTTTATTCTGCTAGATTGTTTTGTGATAGCTATTGAAAATAACTGTTAAAAATTTAAAAAATATATAGGTAACAAAATGTTCAAGTATTAACCTGATGGACCAGCAGTGGTGTATGTGGCTTGTTTTAGGAAACACTGATCTGTCCATAACATCAGAATCTTGAGTCACTTAAACAAACGCACTATCTTCCAGTCATTTCAGCACCCACATTATGCCATTAAAGGACATAAACTGTCCTGAACAGTATCTGTCAGTACTCTTGAATCCTTCTTCTAAATCTAATTTTTGGTGGCCAATTGTTGAAATGATTAACAAGTGGAGGAGGCAAAGAGAAATTTGGATAATAAAAACCTCCTCCACTGTCTTCCACATATCTCTAGCTAAAGGGGCAATCATAGTGCTTAAAAAAAGTAAGTGGAGAAAGTTGGGTTCCAATTGGGTTTTTTAGCTTGAAACTCTTAGGTAATTTAAGCCATTATGCATGTAGTTTCCTCTTGTTGATACTGAAAATAATTGTATTCATCTGGAAGGATTCTTGTGAGGTTTTAAAATATCAAATGTAGCATGCCTGGCACAGATCTTGGTGCATAGCAAATATTCAAAATATTACAAATACTTTTAATTCATTTCTTTTTTTTACTCTGGCTAAGCTAAGAATATCTCCCACATACTTTGTGTGCTACTAGCGAAACTAAATTACATTGTAAAATATACTTCGAGCTGCCTCTCTATTAAAAGTAAACAAGATTTTCTTTGAAAATTCCAAAGGCACCAGAAAATCTAAGAAGGAAGACAATGGATGAAAAAATTCAAACATTTCTAAAGCATACTATTTTTGTCATACAGTCGGCATGGCTTAATAATGTACTCTAAATGTTGGATGTTTTGATATCTTCAGATGAAAGGCACTGTGGAAATAAGGTGTCATTACTGTTAATTTTACTATGCCATGCCAAGCAAATTTTTTAACATTGTAGAATCAAGCCACATAGCTTGGTGTCTTATTGCATTATCCCTTAGCTCATGCAAAAGCTGTAAGCTTGCCAGTGAATTTGAATAACAATACAAAAAATTATTATTATTCCAACTTTGAAACAGAATATTGTTTGCTCTAACCAGTGAGAAATAACTTTTAGAGAAAAAGGTGGAAGGTGTTTGGATAAATTAATATTTAAACAAAGACTTGTTAAAATAAGCCAAAATGAATATTGCTGCCATTTTATTATTTTTCCTTCCAAGAAATAAAACAGCCAAAAATTTACTAATATTAGAAATTCAGGAATGAGCTTATGCATCATGTGGTTAGTTTTGTGAATTTTTCCCCTGAGATCAAGGCTACCTGGGATTATGGGTGATTTTTCTTAATCCATCCCCCACCTCCACCATTTATGTGTTTTTCATTCATCATGGATATTATGGAATAGACCCAGATCAAAAGGCCTTGGTATTAAAATATTAGGAATAAGAGAAAACTCATGAAATAACTTCATACCATTCAAAGACCGTTGCTTCTTAGAATGATAACATGTCGTGACACATGGTCATCTTCTGGAAAAGCAAATGAGCCAAGTGAACTTGTGTTTGATTCAGATCATGTGTCATTTGGCTCAGACACTTAAAACTACTATAAAAATGGAAATAGACTTAACAAAAGAGTTTATTTTCTTTTAAATTAAGAAATCTTTCTAAGTTACTTTGAAACTTAAAATGCATATTTCTTAGTACAGAAGAAACATAGTTTCACTGTACAAACTCTAGGCAACAGGAAAAGATTATTTTGTATTCTTCATTTAATATTCTTTGGTTAAAATTCTAATCTGTTTGAAAATATTTCTCAACTTCTCCTTTCTATAAACATTACTTAATGTTTATGAGAGGATACAATGTTTTATTTTTACCATTGGAATCTTAATTTTGCATATTATATTCAGAGTTTGCTGACTTAAAAAATATTAAAATATCAAAACTCCAGTAGCAACCCTATCATTAGACATAATCACTATTTTTATGTTTTATTTTATTAGTACATGTTTGTCATTCATGCAGTTTACAATCATTTTGGGGTGTGGTTACATGTACATACCGCAGCTTGTTTCTTTTCTTTTCTAATCCCATTCCCCTTCCCTCCACCTTTCTCCCTCCTCCTGCAGTTCCCCTAACCCATTTTTCATTCTTGTCGATATTATTAGCTTGTGTTATGGCATACAATTTTTACATTAGTTGAAGTTATTGGGTTTCTGCACATGGCATATCTATATTCTACTTATTTTACCTTCTGCTCCTTCTCCCTTGGACCACCTCCTTATTGCAAGAGATCCATCCCCTTGTCCCCTTCTATCCATCCTTCATCATTCTCTTTGTTTGTACTATGCCTCACTCAAATGAGAGGTACTACATGGGATTAAAGCTTGTGTGTATGGTTTATCTCTTATGTTTTATTTTCTAGGTACATTATATTTTCTTGGTACATCCATTTTCCTACAAATGTCTCAAATTTGTCATTCTTTATAGCTGAGTAAGACTGCATTATATATAGGTAGCACATTTTCTTTATCCACTCGTGTGTTGATGGGTATACAGGCTGTTTCCAAGATTTAGCTGCTACGGATTGTGTGCTATAAACATTAGTAAGTATGTATTGCTGTAGTATGATGTCTTAAGCTCTTTGGGGAAGATACCTAACAGGGTAATGGCTGGGTTATATGGAATTTCTAATTTCAGTTCTTTGAGAAATTTTCATAATGATTGTACTAGTTTACATTTCTATCAACAATTAAGGAGGGTTCCTTTTTCACTACAGCCATGGAAGCATTCGTCATTGTTTGATTTAATGATTGCCATTCTTTCTGGAGTAAAATGAAGTCTTTGCTTTGTTTTAATTTGCATTTCTTTAATGGCTAGGGATGTTGAACATTTTTTCATGTATTAGTTGACCATTTACATTTCTTCCTCTGCGAAGTGTCTATTCATTTCTCTTGCCCATTTCTTGCCTGGATCTTTAATTTCAGGTAGTTTTAACTTTTTTGGGTTCTTTGTGTATTCTAGATATTAGTCCTCTATCTGAGGAGTACCTGGCAAAATTTTTTTCCCATTCTGTAGTTTGTCTCTTCATTCTACTGACTGATTCTTTTGCGGTACAGAAGCTTTTTACTCTGATAATCCCATTTATTGATTCTTGCTGTTATTTCTTGTGCAATTGTCATTCTGTTACAGAAAATTCTTTCCTACACCTATGTTTTCAAGTGTTTTACCTATTTCATCTCCCAGGAGGTTTAATGTTTCTGTTTTAATGTTTAGATCTTTGACCCATTTTGATTTTATTTTAGTATATAGTGAGAGATAAGGGTCCAGTTTCAATCTTTTGCAAACAGATAACCACTTTTCCAAGAACTACTTGTTGAATAGGCTATCTTTCCTCCCACATATGCTTTTGGCCCTTTTATGAAAGACTGAATAGCTGAATGTGTCTGGGGAAGTTTCTGTACCCTCAATTCTATTTTTTTGATTCATGTATTTATTTTTGTTACAGTTCCATGCTTTTTTTAAATTGTTATTGCTTTGTAGAATAGATTCCAGTCAGGTATTGCTATTCCTCCTGCTTTTCTCTTGTTGCCCAAAATTGCTTTTGCTATTCTGGGTTACTTCTGGCTCCATATGAATTTTAGGATTGTTTTCTCTAGATCTTTAAAGTATGCTGTTGGTGAATAGGACTGCCTTGAATCTATAATAACAGTTTTGGGAATATGGCCATTTTGACACATTGGTTCTTCCTATCCAGGAGCAGGGGACATCTTTCTATTTTTTGATGCCCTCTTCTATCTCCTTTTTCAGAGCACTATATTTTTCTTTGTAGAGGATTTTCACTTCCTTGGCTAGGTTATTTCCTATGCATTTCATTTTTCTTGAAGCTACTGCGAACAGTACCATATTTATAATTTCCTTCTCATCCAGTTCATTATTGGTGTACCAAATGCTAGTGATTTTTATATGTTGATCTTGTATCCTGCTATATTGTTGAAGTTGGTTATTAATTCTAAGAGTATTTGGTGGAGTTCTTTGGGTCTTCTATGTAGAGTAGCATGTCATCTGCAAATAATGATAATTTGAGTTCTTTATTATATATATATAATAATTGCTCTGGCTAATATTTCAAGTGCATTGTTGAATAGAAGAGGTTATCATGGATATCTTCGTCTTGTTCCTGATTTCAGGGGGAATGCTTTTAGTTTTTCCCCATTTAATATGATGTTGGCTATTGATTTGTCTTTAGCTCAGTGGCACAGCACCACTGAGATCCTGAGTTCAATTCCCAGTACCAAAAAAAAAAAAAAAAGCCTTTTCTGCATCTATTGATATAATCATGTGGTGTCTGGCCTTGTTCCTATGTATGTGATGTATTATATTTATTGACTTATGTATGTTGAACATTCTTACATCCCTGGGATGAAACCTACTTGATCATGATGTATCATCTTTTTGATAATGTGCTGTGTTCTATTTGCTAATATCTATTGAGGATTTTTGCATCTATGTTCATTAAAGTGATTAGCCTGTAGTTTTTTGTCTTTTGTTTTTGTTTTTTCAGTTGGGTCTTTATCCGGTTTTGGGATCAGAGTGATACTGGCTTCCATAAATGAGTTTGGGAGCACTCCATCCTTTTCAATTTCTTTGAAGGGCTGGAGAAGTATTGGTGATATACATCCTTAAAGGTTTTGTAGAATTCAGCAGTGTATCCATCAGGTCCTGGGGTTTTTTTAGTTGGTAAATTCTTTATTACTGTGTCAATTTCCTTTCTAGTTACTGGGATGTTAAGCATATTTATGTCTTCTTGGGTTAGTTTTGGTAGTTTGTCCATTTCTTCAAAATTTGGTAATTTGTTGGAATATAATTTTTTGAAGTAGTTACTGTCTTCTGGACTTCAATAGTGTCTGTTGTGGTGTCACTTTTTCCATTTCTAATTGCATTGATGCGAATATTTTCTCTGTTTCTCTTGGTGAGTGTGGCTAAGAGCTTATCTATTTTATTTATTTTAAAAAAAACCAGCTCTTCAATTCATTGATTATTTGTACTTTTTTCAGTCTCAATTTCATTGATTTCCACTCTCATCTTTATAGTTTCCCTCCTTAATTTTGGTTTGCGGCTGGTTTGTTGTTGTTTCTCACATATTGTAAGCTTTCTCATAAGGTTATTTATTTGAGCTTGCTCTGTTTTCCTAATGTGAGCATTGATTGTGACGAGTTTTCCTCTTAGAATTGCTTTCATAGTGTCCCAGAGGTTTTGTTGATTTGTACAGTCATTATCATTAACTTCCAGAAATTTTAAAATTTCTTCTGTGACTCACTGGTTGTTTAAGAGTATGTTGTTAATTTTCCAGGAGCCTTTCCCTTTTCTGAAATTTCTTGTCATTGATTTCTATTTTCACTGCACAGTGGTTTGATAGTATGCAGGAGGTAAATTTCAATTCTTTTATATTTACTCAAGCTGGCTTTTTGGACTAATATGTGATCTATTTTGAAAAATGTACTATGTGGTGCTGAAAAGAATATATGTGTAATGTAGAGGGGTTGAATACTTTGTATTTATCTATTAAATCCATATGTTCAAGGGTGTGGTTCAGCTCCGATATTTCTTTATTGACTTTTGTTTAGTTGATTGATCTCTTTGCAAAAGTGTATTGTTAAAATTCCCTGCTGTGACTGTGTTGGTGTTTATTTGATCTAATTTCAACATTTTTGTCATATGAAGATAGGTGCTTCAATATACAGTGCATATATGTTTATCAATGTTATCTGTTCTTGTTGGATTCTTCCCTTTACTAGTATGTAGTGACCTTCTTTGTCTCTTCTAATCAGTTTTAACTTGAAGTTTACCATGTCTGATATGAGAATTGCTACTCCAGCTTGCTTTTTGGGTGCTGGTGCATGAAATATTGTTTTCCATATTTTAATTTTTAGTCTATGAATATCTTTTTGGATTGAGTCAAGATGAGTTTCTTGACTGTAACAGACTGTTGGATTCTGTTTATTGATCCAGTCTGCCAATTTGTGTCTTTTTATTGGAGAGTTGAGGCTGTTAATATAGAGAGATATTACTGAAATGTGTTGATCATTTACTATCATTGCCTTCTTTATTCATTGGTGAATCCTTTGTTTTTCTTTTCCTGACATTTTTTTTTTTTGCTGTTTATCCATTGTCTTCATTAGTTTCCTCTGTGTTTTTAGCTGTGTCCATTTCATTACTTCTGTCAAGAATATTCTTAAGTATTTTCTCAAGAACTGGTTTAGCACTCATATATCCTTTGAGCTGGACTTTTTCATGGAAGTACCTTACTTATCCATTTATTTTGAAGGATAGCTTTGCTAGATAAGTTAATCTGGATTGGAAGTTGTTTGCTTTTAGTGCTTGAAATATTTGACTTCAAGCTCTTCTGGCCTTTAGGGCTTGTGTTGAGAAGTCTGCTGTGATTCTAATTGGTTTATCTTTATATTTAAGCTTTTGTTTTTCTCTGTCTGCTTTTAAAATTCTGTGGGTTTTTTTTTTTTTTTACTTTGCTGGCTAACTGGTAATTTAATAAAGGTATGCCTTGGTGAGCTTCTTTTTTCATCATATTTGTTTGGTGTTCTATAAGTGCCACTTATTTGTATTTTAAACTCTTTTCTTACATTTGGGAAATTTTCTTCTGTGATTTCTGTAAACATGTTAGTAAATCCATCTGTGTTATCTTCTAGTTTTTCTCTAACTCCAATTAGCCTTAGATTGGTCTTCTTATTGCCATCATGTAGCTGCTGGATAGTCTTTTGTTCTTCTATTTTCTTTTTGGCTTCTTTGAGTTTTCATCATAATTCACTGTTTTGTCTTCAATATTAGACACTCTGTCTTCACACTGGTCTTTTCTGCAATTTATTAATTCCATACAGCTTTTTATTTCAGATATTTCTGTCTGACATCTTTTTGAGGATTCCATATGTTTGCTGAATCTGTCATTCAAATTTTGAACTTTTTTGGTTAGCTCATTCAGTTTTTCACTTTAAGTGATTTGGACTCTATCCCTATGTTTACCAAAAGAATTACTTCTGGATATAACAGCATCCACAGATTTAATATTACAACACTTCTATACGATGGTCCTTGCAGTTTCCCATTTGTCTATCCTCTGTACACACTATGACAGTTTATTATTTGTGGTTTTTTGTAATGAGGTAGGTAAGGTGTCGTAGGAGAATGGGAAGTGGTTGAATGAAGAGTGTTAAACACTAAGGGTGAGGTTGGAAGGGGGAATAGCGGTAGATGAAAAGTACTGTGTGATGTGGGGACTGATTCTATTGGAGTACTTTTAGTTGAGTCCAAGTGTTAGTACTGAGAGTTTTCAGAGCATATTTGTGGGAACAAAGGTGAGATATGGGAAAAAAGAGGTTTACTTTCTGATTGAGGAAAGCTACGTGGTTGTCAGAACTTGCTGATAGGGAGACAATAAGCTGGGTAAATATGGAGGAGCCAAAAGCTTAGGATGGGGAGGATCAAGGGTTAATATTAGAGAAGATGGGGTGACTGTGAGGGAGCTAATTATGGGAAATTTAAAAACTTGGGAGGAGGGGTTTATGCATTTGGAAAAAGAATAAAGAAATGTATGCTAATAATATTGTTTCAGGGGTTTGAGGTGAGGAAACTACAGAGGGAGCTGAGATGAGGGAGAGAACCTAGACATGCATTAAACCAGAGCCAATGAAAGAACAAATACAGAAAAGTAAAAACCTAATAAACACAAGAAGCCATAAAAGAACATAACTTCACATTACTAAATAAATCAAGAAACATACAAAACTTAAACCTGTAAGATGTCCTGTAGGAATACAAATTAAATATTCCAGGGAGGCACTGAGTATGTGATTCCCAAGTAGCTTCTTTGTTGGAGAGTCTGAGTGCTCACACCCTAATAGCTCTTTTGATCCTTCCACTGCAATACTGAAGTTAACTCAAACTGAGGACTTTTGGCCACCAGGTTGCAGGCAATCTTGTAGAGTCCAATCCAGTCTGAATTCTTGGGTTAGGAGCTCTTGGTGTCCCTTTCCCTGGGTGTGATGGTGGAATTGGCAGACAGATTCACTGGAAATAAACTGTCCACTGAGTCAGGAGTATTCCTATTCAAACAAACCAGCTACAGTAGTAACAGGCTAATCTGTTGCAGTGGTATCTAATCTGGGCAAGTTGAGAAATAACATAACGTGAAACCATATTTTGGATCTCCCTTTAGTATAGAGAAGAAATCCATGGTTATAGTATAAGCATCATAACAGCCCAATTATTGACCCAAGTTAATATACATGAAATGTGATGACTATGTCTCTTCTGATCATGAAAAACAGCATTCCACAGTAATTTTATAGAATCGGTTATTTAAAGCCCAGGGGTCAGGACTGGGTAATACCAGAGGCAGGAAAGAGAAGGAAAAAAATTGTTACTGTTGTTGTTTTAATCATCTGCTCTATGGTATGGGAAGGAAGAAATAGGAGGGAGCCAAAGTATCCTAATGAAGGTAAGGGTATGCTACATATTCAGATGGGGATAACAGGGAAACGTGGGCACAATTGGTAGTAAGAAATGGGGATGGGAAAAGATTTTATGACTGATATAAATATTAGATAAAAAGTTAAAGGGCTGGTGATATGGCTCAGCGGCATAAGCACCTGCCTGGCAAGCGCAAGGTCCTGAGTTCGACTCCTGGTACCCACATTAAAAAAAAAGTTAAAGAGAGACAAACTAAAAGAGGGAGAAGAAAGAAAAGAAAAATTGAGAAAGAATAAGAAATAGGAAAAAGAAGTCAGAAAAGATATGGATAAAAGTAGAAGGAATATAAAGAGACAAGGGAGAATTCTCTTACCCTCTATAAATGATATTGGAAGAAAAAGGCAAGAGGAAGAGAAGCACACACACACAGACACACTCATATAAGAAAAATGGGGAAAATAATGGAATAAAAGTGGGAGAAGAATGAACAGTGGAGGAAAACAGAAAAAAATACAATAAATTAAAAAACAATGAAAGAAAGTTTTCTATTATTTTGGATGCATGGCTCTTTTCCTCAGTCTAGATTTAAGGATCAGAGCTCAAGCCACAATGTATCTCTTTTTACGCTAGAAGTCTAAGGTGGCAGTCCACCCCTAGAATGGTGCTTGGTGTAGATATCTGCATACAGTGGGAACAGGGTGCCAATGTGACCTTGCACTCCTGTGTAACTCAGGCTGAACCTGGTCTCTGACCACACAAGCCAGGTCTGTGTTCACCAGCTCCACCCCCTCAGCAGGACTCCTTCTATCCTGTTCTCCAACTGCTAGCTGCTCCTGTGGTTGTCCTTCCCTCATCCTTTCTGGGAACATGACAGTGTAGAGTATGGTATACAATGCATGGGTCACAGTTTGATGCAGGATAGTAACTCTGCAGGTATTGAGTATACATTGCCTGGAGTGAAGGGCAGAGGCAGTGAGAACTGAATCAGTGTAACAATCTAGGGAGGAGAGAGAATGGTGGGTTAGAGTAGAGATAATTGTGGCAGTGGAAATAGCAAGGAGAAGGGGTGTGTTTTTGTAGTAGAGTAGTGGAAATTTGCTAATGGATTGGTTGCGATTTGTTGAGATAGAAAAGAGAAGAGTAGTTTTGTGGGGTAAATGAGAAGTTCATAATGAGATTTTGAGATATCATTAAAAAGCAAATAGAGATGACAAATAGACAGCTGGATGTGCATTGCTGGATTGAGGGGAGAGAGCTAGACCATATATCCAAATTCGAGGAGTCTCATCTCCCTAAAGAAGGCATTTAAGGCTGTGAGAGCAGATATGATGAGATAGAAAGAAGAGGAAAGAGACGAAAAAGTGGGTGTATAAAGGAGAAGGACAAAAATTGAGTTATAAGACACCTTACTGTTAAGAGATAGAGCGCACTGGAGGGTCATCGAACAAAAGCGAATACAGAGAGCGATGATCCAGAGGCCACATGAAGAAAATGTGTCCAGAGGAAAGTATTCATACTGTCAAGTGATCCAAATAAGGTGATGATCACTCAATTTGTTGTTGGCTTTCTTAGTAGGACCTATTTGGGTCAAGTGGTGGAAATGGAAGCTTTTCTAGAGGGCATGCTATGAAGAATTAAGGGAGAGGAGTTGCAGGATAGTAACTCTCAAAGACTTTCATAAAAAAGAGTAACAGAGGATTGAGTGGTAACTAGACGGAATTATAAGGTCAAGTGATTGTTTTGTGTTTTATTTTTAAATTGTGAGAAATAAAAGTATGGCATCATTTGGAGGGAATTTTCCAGTATAGAGGGAAACTTTGATGATGGTGGAGCAAGAAAAAATAATTGCTAGAACGATGTTCCTGTGTACATGAGGAGAGATGGGGTCCTGGGCTCAGAGGGAGAAGCTGGATGTGGATACAAGCACAGACAGTTTTTTCATTTTAATGGAAGGGAGAGCAAGGATATGATTCTAGATGCAGGAAATGGGTAGATGCTGTGTTGGGAGAGTATAGAAATTCTGTTCTAATTAATTCTCTTTTCTCAGCAGCATAGGAAGTAGACCCAACAACAAAAATTCAGCATGAGGAAGTTTAGTGCTGGTTTAATCACTAACAAACAGGATGATCTCTAATCACAAGCAGTCATAATAACACAAACTGGCTGGAGAGAGATCTGAGGTTTCAGGAGCAATGAAAAGGTAGGAAATAGTTGTCTAGGAAAGGACAACAGAAATGGATTAGAGAAATTAGAATTGGAGGTAGCACGGGGACCTGCTTGAGGTTAGGGCTGATGCAATTAGAGGAGATCTGTCAACCTGAGAGTGTTTTGCACCTGTTACCTTTCCCTGTGCAGGCGCAGAGTCAGCAGGTAGTTGTCTCTACACTGTAGAGACAGTAGTTGTTTCTACACTGCCTGTGTAGAAAGAGTTGATGAGAACAGGACAACCAAATACTTGTCACATGTAGACATAGATAGATAGAATAAACAAAATCAGAAGCAATGAACTGTAGTCCCAAACTCAAAAATACAATAGCTTCTGTAGTTCAATGAAAACCATAAATACTTCTAAGTCAGCAGACTTTAAGCCAAGGAGTTTCAGTGTCTGGATGCCCTGAAACCAAAAAAGCATGGATAATGGATTGCTTGGTTAATCTTACTGTTCAGCATGCTGTAGATCTCATCATAATTCTAGCTAGCTAAAGTCAGTGTCAAGTACTGGGACTCTAACTATTTACATTAATCTAAGGGTAAATTTTCATACACGCATTCTTATTATGTCCAATATTTTCAAATTTGCATACTTAATAAAATTTATTTGTAACCCCCTAATTAATACTTGGGGTGATTTCACAATCATTCATGACACGTAGAGAATAGTGAACACCTTGAGTACCCTGACATGCACATTCTCAGCTGAGGCTAAACAGGTGATTCTTTGCTTTCATGTTTCAGCTGCCATACTGTAAACAAGTGCCCTTTTTGTCATCCATTTAGTACTGTGATTTTGCATTTTTTGATCATGATTTTGCTATTTAAAATGATTCTCAAATGCAGTGCTGAAGTACTGTTTAGTGTTCAGAATCACAAGAATGTTGGGCTGTGCTTTATGGAGGGAATGCATGTGTTGAACCAGCTCTGTGCAGGTGTGAGTGACAGCGCTGTTGGCCATGAGTTCACCATCGATGAAGGTACAATGAGTGACACATACTGAATAAGGAGTCTTTAAGAAGAAGCACAACATAACAGAAGGTTGATGAAAATGTTAGAACTAGGAACTCACAAGAACTTAATCCTGAATTTCCCCTTAAGAATAATGATTCAGGGGGCCGGTGAGATGGCTCAGTGGCATAAGCGACTGCCTGGCAAGCGCGAGGGCCCGAGTTCGACTCCCGGAACCCACATACGAAAAAGGGGCCGGTGATATCGCTCAGCGGCACGGGCGCCTGCTGGCGCACGAGGTCCTGAGGTCGACCCCCCAGTACCCACAAAAAAAAAAAGAATAATGATTCAGTACTTATTAATTCTGTGTTGTGATGACTTTATAATTATTAACGTCTTGCATGAAGTCCGCATAAAGGTTTTAGACTATGTTCTCATTTTAATTACCATTTCAAAAGAAACCAGAAGTTTTCAGTTTCTTCCAGGTTCTTGCCTTGGTGTTATCTTGGCTGTGTCCCATTTAATCCCTGCTCTGTGGCTTTTAGAGTCTCCTTGCCTCCTATTATGGTCCTGTGATTGTCAGTTGTCTAGCTTGAGCAATAGTCTTCAGAATTCCCTACCACTGGTTGAGGGTTGTAGCTACAGTATTTTAGTTCATACCTGCTGTTGCCCAGAAAGATCTTGAGGGCTAAAAGAAACTGCAGAAAGATGACTTCAGCATACAGAAAACTCCTGATCCCTCCTTCACCTCACTAAAGCAGTTCCTCTCTCAGATCTTCCCTAGTTCAGTAAATGGTACCACAATCTGTCCACTGGCAAGAGCCAAAACCTAGGAGCCATTTATTCAACCATTTCATTTATTAAATACTTACACTGTGTCTTTTGTTCATGTAGATGTTGAGTCTGAGCAAGTCCTCTATGCTTTACTTCAAAAACCATCCCTAGTTCGTCCCTTTCTCTCCAAATTCACTCCCCTATCCACAATTTGAGAGGAGTGTGCCATTGAAAATTTTTGTTGGGCCGGTGAGACGGCTCAGCGGCTTAAGCGCCTGCCCAGCAAGCGCGAGGGCCCGAGTTCGACTCCCGGAACCCACATACGAAAAAGGGGCCGGTGATATCGCTCAGCGGCACGGGCGCCTGCTGGCGCACGAGGTCCTGAGGTCGACCCCCCGGTACCCACAAAAAAAAAAAAAAAAGAAAATTGTTGTTAAACTGAGACAAAAGAGCCACGTTTTTGTAACCCTTATTGTGCAATGGAGATGGTCCATTCACATGTTTTTGTCTCTGATTTTCCAATCTTGGTTCTTCCAGATCCTTGTTCAAATAAATTAGTCACCCTGCACAAGAGTTCTGTTTTTCCCTAGCTTGAGCCACTTCTATTTCCATGCACTGCACAGATAACCTGCTGTCCTGTGTAAAGCTATGCTCAATGGGAGGATTTTCCTCTCACTGGTTAAGGGGTGTTGTGGATTGTGTTGTGTCCCTCAAAGGAAATGTTAAAGTCATAACCCCTGGATCTGTGAATGTGACTTTACTTGAAAATTGGGGTGTTTGCCGATATGATTAAAATGAATTCATACCAAATTGTCGTGTTATTACTTTTTGATAAGAAAAAGGAAATTTAGACATACAGACACACAGGAGAGAAGGCCATGTGAAGACAGAGGCAGACAATAGAGTTATGCTGCCACAAGCTAAGGAATGCCAAGGATTGCCAACAAGCACCAGAAAGCCGAAGCAGGAAGTTAAAGCAGCAAGGGAGGATTCACCCTTAGAGCTCCTGCAGAGGGTATGGTTGTGGCAGCTCCTTCATTTGAGCCTCCAGAACTGTGAGAATTGTACTGAGTCTCCCAGCTCATGGTACTTTGTCATAGCAGCCCAAAGGAACTAAGAATGAGGATCAGCCTTGAATGGGGTATGGTACCACAGCAGTCTACCTTCAGTTCACATGCATATATGGAGCTAACCCTGCCATCAACCATGCTCAGATAGTTTCTGCCCTTATTCTTGGTCATCAGAGGGCCCCACCACCCATGATAAATAACAGGTCTGAGCTGAGAAAGAGTGCCAATTCAATAGTGGTGAACCATGTCAAGATCTGGGCCACCTATGGGTATGTTTAATGGTCGTGGTCACAACTGACCTGATTCACCTTATAAGGGTTTGCAGCTGGGCTGCCTGGCTGTATGATGTGATGAGTCTGCAAGAAGGTAGCTCATAAGGGGAAGTTATCATTACACAGTCTCTTGATGTCCTGTGGCTTTTCACCACCAGGAGCCAGTAGCACACAACCAGCACCCAGTACGCTATACCCAGCAGCATACGCTGAAATGGTGTACACTTGTTTGCTGCAGGTGGCATGGCCTTGCTTTACACTTTCTATTGTGGTTTCCCTAAGCTCCCTATGTTATCTTTTTACATCACAGATATTTTTAGTAACTTAGGGTCTGATGGCCACATTACACTGCAGTCTGGACCTGCTGTAGATGATTTCCTTCTGTAGGTCCTGCTTAACGCTGGTGCCTTCCTGTTTGCCCGGTGAACACACAGGTAATCAAAAACTATAGTCGATGTTTAAATTTTAAACATTTATTACAGTAAAAGTCACATTGCCCCCCCTCCAGCACTCTCCCTCATTTCAAACACACTTATCTCATTGTTCTTGGCACTTTCTGAAGCAGTAATAGAAGTCCTCTTCTGTGAGGGCCTTTATGAGATGTGATCAAAAGT
Source organism: Erethizon dorsatum (assembly GCA_028451465.1). Lineage (NCBI taxonomy): Eukaryota > Metazoa > Chordata > Mammalia > Rodentia > Erethizontidae > Erethizon > Erethizon dorsatum. The sequence goes on from CM051831.1 coordinate 74,297,736, forward strand.
ATGGTGAATGCTTCTACCAAAAGCCATCAAGTGGAAAGGCAGGCTTGTAAAAATACTACATGTGTCCTCATGTACCTTGTTTACTATATCTGGCCCTATGCAACTTCTGGTTCTTCCCTGAAGTCAAAATGATCATGAAAAGTAAATGTTTTGAATTGAATCAAGACATCAAGGCAGCCATTACAGTGCAACTAAAGACACTCACGAAAGAGGACTTTCTGAACTGCTTCAGAAAGGGCAAGAATGAGACTCAAATTTATCCTTCTTTATTGAGACCATAATGTTAAATGAAATAAACCAGACATGCAAGCTTAAATACCACATGGTTTCTTTTATATGAGAAGCTCAAAGTATAAATAAAAAATAAAATAAAAGATAGATAATAGAAAACAGGGATATAGATCATTTGCAAATGGTAAGGGGACCAAGAGGTAGAGGAAGGAGGGAGGGAAGGGGATGTAAAAATAATTAAGATGTGATATATATATATATATATATATATATATATATATATCTCTCCCCATGATGAATGTAATCATTAAATACTGCAAACATGTCCTAATAAAAATTGTAAAAATAATAAGAAAAGAAAGGGATAAGAATGTTGGTATGTGTTTGAAGTGAGTGGGAGTATTTCTGGGGGGGTTAATAGCAATGTGTTTTTACTGTAAGAACATTTGTTTAATTTAAACACACACTGTATTTTTCACAGCTTAGAGTCCAAGGTGCAGTGTTTCGTTTCAAGAAGCAAACAGGCTAGCAAGCTTTGTGCTTCCTTCCCATGCTATGAGGGAGATGCAATCATTCGTCCTTTACTTTTTGGGGAAGGCATGCTGGAGACTGAACCCAGGGCCTTGTTCATGCTAGGCAAACATTGTACCACGGAGTTGCACCCTGCCCTGTCCTTTATTTTGAAGTAGGTGTTTCAGTACGCCTCAGACCTTGCTTCCTAAAGCGTTGCTGCTCAGATTTGCTCCCTGAAGTTTTTCATGATGTGGCAGGGTTGCCATCATAAACATTACCTATCCCGTTCTGGGTTGTTCTTCACGGTGACCCAGCTTCAATAAGTGTGTTTTAGATATGAGAATTGGCTCAGTTCTGGTAAAGAACTGTGAATTTCCGTTAGAGTACCTGACCACATCCTTCTGCTAATCCACTCTTGATCGCTTTTGATTATGTATGTATTTAATAGTGTCCTTTCTGGCTGCGTATTTATATGGCACTTATGACACCTCTATTTTATACACTGTCTCCATAAAGTCCTGCAGATTAGGCCCCCTTGGTTTTCCTTCCAAAGTTGCTGTTCTTTACTTTGCTTCTACCAGTAAAATTCCCCTCTGGACCTTGATATTCTGTATTCCTGTCATACCTAAAAGCATCTCTTATTGTTAGTCTTGACCAGAGAGTACAGCCAGAACTGGGCTTGACAATGATGTTGATGTCCTTCTCATCCACACATTTTCTTCTTTTATAAATATAGTTTCATCTGTTCTTCTTTATCAGAAAGTCAGCAGTTGAGTTGTTGTGTGTCGAGTGTAACCACTTTTACTTGCTTATTAGCTAGCATTTTCTTCTCTTTCTCAGCTATCTGCTTCAAAAGACTTAGCATTTATATTTCACATACTGTAGGCCATAGCTTTCTTCCAGGTGCTGAGACATCCTAATTGATGTTATGGCTTTTATTAGGGTTTTCAATTATATGATGTAGGAGGTTAACTCTATAGGAGGAGACTCTCTCTCGTCTATCCTGATTTTTCATATTTCTTAATCCAGCAATCTCAGTTTCTTTTCACATATGGTTCCTACCACTTCATGTTGGGTAGCCCTGAACTATTTTTGGGAATAGCTCCTGCCCTTTACCTAACAGTCCCAGAAATTCCTCAGGTGGGATTCTGAGATTTGACCCTAATTAGGGGTCCGGTGGCTAGAAAGTAGATATGGGTAGTTCTCAAGGGGGCAATGTGCTGTCTTTCAAAAATAGATTACCACGTCATCTACAAATAGGAGAGAGAGGTTAGCCTTTATCAGGGAGGAGTGACAGACTTCTGCTGGCCCATCAAACTCAGCTATATCCCGTTTCAACATTCTCAAGTGTACTGATCCCATCGCTAGTCCTAGGGCCCCATTTCTTAACTGAAGCCCTTCCTCTGTGGTACCAGAGTTGCTGAGGTCAGCAGTTCAGCCTTTTTTGAAGCTTCAGTATGGTTATAATTAGGCTCTTGGACTGACCTTATGTTTTCCCACCATTCAGTAGGAGGTGATTCATCTCAAAAATTTCCTGTACGTCTATTTTCTAGGACCACTTCTGGTATTCACCTTCTTAAATTGAGTTTCCTAGAAACAGATCTGAAATGGAGACTCGTGGTAGGATATTGGGAAATATCCTCAGAAACAACACTTTAAGGAATTAGAAAAAGCAGAACTGATCAGACACAAAAATTCTACTGTGATGTAATTATAATAGAAGTCTCAGATAATCCTTTGAGGTTGTCTGCAGCTGAGATAGCCTTTCAGCATTACTTATAATTTTATGCAAGGGTAACAGGTCTTCATACTTCGCTTTAACTAGTAAATTGGATGCAAGATACCCCAGGGGAGGAGTTGTAACCTTGGACAAGGCAGATCTCTTTGACAAAGAGCAATTCCAGGAAAAGATGCAGCTATGAGATAGCAGCCAACTCTACCAGAAACTCACAAATGAGCGCTTTGGTCTGATCGGTGGACTAGAGCATCTGGTGTAATATATAACACATTTCTACATTTATTCATTTAAAACAATACTTAGAATATAAAGTTCAAGAGAACAGGGACTTTGCTTCTTTTGAATTCAGAAGAGTTTGGCTCGGTATTTATTCAGGAAGTATTTGTTGACTAAATGCTTGAAGTGAATGAGTAATTAAAGCATATTTATAGATGTCTCATTTTGTAAACTGACAATCACTTGGCGCATCACAGGGAATACTAACAAATGAAAACACAAATAGGAAAGCACCCCAGAGTACTTCTCTACTTTCACATTTGAGTACAAATCTTACATGCGTTTTTTTTTTTTTTTGTGAAATTAAAAATCATTTAAAAAATTGCGTATATATATAAGATGGTTAAGATAGATACACTACCAATTTTACTTAGTTCATTGAAGAGTAAGGTTTGTGCCAATAATGTTTGGACAATTGAATGCTAATGTCTGGTATCCTGAATAATTAACTTAAAGATAATAATACGTAATGCATTAACCATTGTTACCCTCATATTATGTTGTTTTGAAAATTTGTTCTTCTTTTGATTTGTTTTGTTTTTTCTTCTCTTTAAAATTTTAAAAAAAAGGGAAAAAATCATTTAATGCAGGACTGGTGAGATAGCTCAGCAGCATAAGCGCCTGCCTGGTAAGTGCGAGGTCCTGAGTTCGACTCCCAGTACCCACATATGAAAAAAAGGGCAGGTGAGATTGCTCAGCAGCATAGGTGCCTGCTGGCACGCAAGGTCCTGAGTTCGACCCCCGGTACCCACAAAAAAAAAAATCATTTAATGCATCAAGCAAATTGACAAATGGCATGACCAACGTACTCATTTTAGCCACCACCTCCCAGTCTGAACTGGAGTCTTAATGAACTGATTGGGGTGTTGCTGGTACAAAGAATATTAAAAGAGATAATTGGATCAACTGCCTCCAAAGAGAACTCTGCTTTTCATTTTAAACACAGGTTTTCAAACATTTTTATAATATGAACATATAAAGTCTTTTCATTTTTTTCTAATCATTTTCTTTTGAATATTGGCACTCTCATATAGTGTAAGAAAAGAAGCAAGTCTGAAATATTGTCTACTTTTAAAATATTTCCAATTGCAAAATGTCACAAAAACTCAACATGGGTAAAACATTTACTTTTCTTAGTTTTGACAATCACCATGTGTGAGTTCAGTTTTACAGTTAAAAACAAATGATGAGAAAATATCAGGAATGTCCCCCACAAGAAGTTTTGTGGACCAGCTCCTTCCAAAAATCAGTGCAACTAGTGAAATATGTTCTTTTAAATGCAACAATTTCAAGTTCATGGAACTTGTGTTAAGGGAATGCAGCAAATGAAGAAACATTTATTTGAGAAAATCTGCTAATGCCTGGTAGGAATGGCAAGACTCTGTGGTATTTGATAAGTAATCTGTTCCCACAGTCATACCCTCAGGACAAATTGACTGAAATTCCATTCCAGGTGAGAGTACTCCAAACTGGGACTTTTTTCCTAAACTCATAGTCCAATTCTGAGTTGCAGAGGCTTACTTCCTTACAAACCTAGCTAAGAGTTGGGGTACTCTTCATCATCCTGTCCCAGCTTATTAGGAGGAGGGTCTAACCAGGCATAGCAGGCTAAGAAAACTGGAGCCTTGCTTACTCTTCTTTCAAATTATTTTAGTTTTTATCTTTATTGTACAAGTTTGCAGTACATGATGATGCTATTCATCATAAGGAGTTATTACAAGCACACAACACATCCTAATACCCTTCACTCCTCTACCTCCCCGTTCCCTCCATCTCTTGGTTCTTTTCCCATTTGCAAAACTTTAGACCCAACTCATTACTAGAGTGGATGTTGCATGGAAGGAGAGGCAAACTGAAAATACCAGGGACTACTGCACCTGACCAGTACCCAGCCCCTCCATCCCTCCTCAGGGGGATAGGCAATGCACAAGAACACAGAGCTCCACAAATACGTTATATACATTAAAATCCACCCCCCAAACATGTGAAAGTAGGGAGGAGGGTGGGGCAAGGGTAGTGGTGGGGGATGAGTAGTTGGTTATGTGCATGTTATCTGCCAAAACGCCTATGAAGCCATTAAACAAATAAGCAAACAACAGCAATGAAAGTAAGCTCTAGAGGAGGGGAAAGGGAGCCAGTATTCAGAATTTCCTCAATATATGTGGAAATGTCCAGTTTTCAGCAAAAAATATGAAACACACCAAGACATAGGAAAATGTGACCCATACAAAGGAAGAAAAAACAGGCCACAGAAAGTGCCTGTGACCTGAGAAAATAATATGAATCCATATGAAAAAACAAAAGAACACTGGTGAAGGTAATTATGTAATTATAAATGAAAGTATAATATACATTTTTCCCCTTCTTTTAACAGATTTAAATATAATTCCATTAGAGGGACCTACTTGTATTTCTGGACCTACAACACAAAGAAATTCAATATTTATCAATAACAACTTGAAGAAGGCGGTGAGAACAAAACTATTTTGGAGTAATGAAAAATATCAGATGGGGACTTAAATGCACAAGAATAAGAGACCAGAAATGACAACTAGGGCCGGTGAGATGGCTCAGCGGCTTAAGTGCCTGCCCGGCAAACGCGAGGGCCCGAGTTCGACTCCCGGAACCCACATACCAAAAAGGGGCCGGTGATATTGCTCAGTGGCACGGGCGCCTGCAGGCGTGCGAGGTCCTGAGGTCGACCCCCGGTACCCACAAAAAAAAAAAAAAAGAAATGACAACTAATAAGGTTAATATAACAAATTCTGCTATATACTTACCTTTTGTTTTCCCATTCTCTTTAATAGACACAAAATTATGTAAAATAATAATTATAACAATGTATTATGGGGTTGGAAACACATGTATGCAGTAATACATATATAATACATATATAACAACATTAGCGCAAAAATGAGAGAATAGACCTACATCTCATTGAAATTATATTAGTATAAATGTGAACTTGATTCTGATCAATTATGATGTTTATGGTAAGCCTTAGGACAACCACTAAGAAAATAACTAAAAAAGTGAAAAAATATGAATATAGAGACAGAGATTGGAGTGATTAAAGGTAACAAGGCAAAGAAAGCTAAGGATTGCCATGACCCGCTGAGGGTAAGAAGCAGCAAGGAATAATTCTTCCGTGGAGACTTCACAGGGAGCAGGGATGCCAATATCTTGATTTTGGATTTCTAGCCTCCTAACTATAAGAAATCAATTTCTGTTGTTTTAAGCTACCCAGTTCATGATAATTTGCTATGGCTGTCCCAGGAAACTAATACAGACTTCTAGAGAAGTTCCTAAGTGTTTTTGAAATGGTTGGCATTCATTTTTCACGAAAATTTAGAAAGTGAAGAAAATCTTAGAAAAATGTAGCCATTCTTCTGGCTTATCTCTTAGTTACTTTTCTTGTTGCTGAGACAAAATAGCCAGCACCTCCAAGATAAGGGAGGAAAGGTTTATTTAGCTAACAGTTTGTAGAGGTTTCAGTCCGTAATCAGTTGGCTCTAAGGCAGGGTGGCACAGGGTAGAGGGGCAACATTTCATGGTGGCAGAAGACAGCAAAAGCAACAAGAGCAAAACAAGCCTGTTTCTGTCCCTTATATTTTATGTGGGCTACCCACCCTAGGGTGGGTGTAGCACTCATCCCCTTAATCGCAGCATTGGACCTTGAATCAAGCACAAACTCTAACTCACCCCCGAAAAAGCCTAAGACTGCGTGAGGCTTTGGGGGGGACATCTAGACACAAACCATAATAGACTGAAACATCTTCTCATCTCTCCTCCCAAATTCACATGATGAAGTTCTAAACACTAATACCTCAGAATGGGGAAATAGGTTTGCAAATGTAATGAATTAAAATGAGGTTATACGGGACTATGATGGGCCTCTAAACTAATACGACAGGCATCTTTATAAAAAGTGGAAATAGAACACAGACACCCACACAGGGAGAATGCTGCATGAACACTGGACTTATGCTGCCATAAACCAAGCTACTACCAAGAACTCTGGGACATGTGGCACAAATGATGAGCTATCACCTTTAGGGTGAATATTGCCCTGTCAACATCTTGATCTTGGATTTCCAAACTCCAGAACCATGAGACAGTAAATTTCTATTATTTTAGCCACTCAGTTTGTGAGTACTTTGTTATGGTTGCCCTGGGAAACTATTGCACCTATAATGGTATTTTCATATAATAACTTTTTTGGGTATATCCACTTTCAGTTTCACTTCTATAAATGTACAGATACAAATTTACCTATACACACACACAAATATGAAACTTCCATACAAATATTAGAGGCAGATTTCCCTTATGAAGATTGTTTAAAATTTGAATATAGAAAGATTATTATACAACTTTTCATTCATACTAGAGACAGTCTGATAAGCTGGTGTGAGTTTTCTGCTAGACTAAGGAAAGTAATTTTGTTTGATTTATTATTTATATCGATTTAGGCCCAGATTCTGTAAAGTTACATGTCAACTCAGAGAAGACTGACAAATAGTAAATTGCTTTATTCTGGAAGAGGTTCAAATTATTTTTTCCTATAGAAAAGATAAAGCCCAAAGGTTATTATTTCATTGCCCTGTATCTAAATTAGCAATCTTATTTAGCTTCCTTTCTTTTGGTAGCTCTCTTTCAATCTCTTATATCCTTCTTTGAAAGAGCTTTACAATTTTTGCTCATTCTTCCATTAATGAGTTTGAAACATCTTTGACATCTGTATAGGATACATGTATATTAGAACCATGTTTTTAATACTTAGAAAATTATATTTTGACATGCTTTAGATCAACATAATCAGGCTTTTAATTTCTATGAAGAATAAAAATTATTAAAATAAAATGAAGTCGAATGACTGAGAGTTGCCAATTTGAATTTTCCTAGTAATATGAATTTAAAAATTACAAACACTGAAAACTATCATCTAGTAATGCCACGATGTCATAAACTGAAGTGTAGGGATTTTTAATACCAAAGAAATAGGATAAGATATAGTATAAACTATGTAGCATTACAAAAATTTATTCCATTCTTATTTTTCTCATCACACCACATTTTGGTGAAAACTTCAATGACAAGCATAATTTTGGAAGCATTGGCCACCGATGACTGGTTTCCTTTGTTTTTCTGCAGTTTCTTTTGTTTGCTCACTGAAGGTCTTTATGAGGTCTTTCTACATCCCATTGAGTGTTTGCCATAAGACATACAGTACCAGTTGTTTGCCCAGGGGGTATCATCTATGAAAAAGAGCATGGCTCCTAACACTGTAGAATATATATATATATATATATATTTTTTTTTTTTTTTTTGTGGGTACCGGGGGGTCGACCTCAGGACCTCGCGCGCCAGCAGGCGCCCGTGCCGCTGAGCGATATCACCGGCCCCTTTTTCGTATGTGGGTTCCGGGAGTCGAACTCGGGTCCTCGCGCTTGCCGGGCAGGCGCTTAAGCCGCTGAGCCATCTCACCGGCCCTAGAATATATATTTTAACAAGAAAAGATTTATACTGAATCCTTCCCCAAATAATTATTATCTTGTCTACAGCCCAGGAGTGCTAGGGCAGTGGAGTAGGTTGCAGAGAGACTGAAGAAAATACCAGGAGATGGCTTGTGAGAGATAAAATTTATGAAAGTAGCAACGAGTAAGGTTAGGGTTAACTGAGACTCACTAGCAGAAAACAATCATCCAGTGGAAGCGGGGCCAGACATGGAAGTCTCCAAAGAGAACTCGAAGTGTCCAACGGCAGCCGATGGACAACAACACTCCACTCTGCCCTGTTCCACACTGTTCCACACTGTTATTGCAGGCAGGAGTTTTATAAACTACATAGAAGTAACATCATTAGCTTTGTTGTCCCAACATCCAACCAGCATTCCAAGGAAGGAAGATAACATTACAGAGAACACTAGATCATCAAGGTCCCAGTGCTCCTCAGATAATAGTTTTCCAGACATTCTAGTCCCTGTCCACTGACAGTGGCCTCTAGAATGGCCAAGACTCTTGGGAACACAAAAGGGGGAGTTTAAGGGATGTGGTGGCAAATGCCTTAGTTTCTCTCAGGGATAATATAATTATATAATTAAAATTTTGCTAAATATTGTGGGGAAAGAAAACAAGTTTAGTAGTGTGTAATGAGCAGTTTATATGCCAGTCATTTCTCAGGGAAAACTTAGGGCCTGATAGGAGGGTCTAGCACATTGTTCTCAATGTTATTACTTTCTGGATGAGGAAGCCACCTTCTTGTCTATTAGGATGAAATATATGCCTGAGGGTAGCACACAGTCAGCAGGAGTACACTGTGCTTTGCATATTAATCTGGGCTTAACAGGAAACCTGAGGAAAAGCAGAGACCTCCTCCTTTTCCTTACCTCCTTCATCCCTAGAAGAAAGAAGGTGGCCATTGAACAGTTCCTCCTAGATAAAATAAACAAATTAAAATGAGGTCAGTTCAAAGTTTGTTTCTCTAAGAGACAGGAGACAGGAGAGTGCTTTGTTCAGCAGCTGGCAATGTTATGCACTAAATTGGCTCCATTTAATGCTCTGAAGTGGTCCTAGGAAGGGAGAAGGACTTCTCATGTGCAAATTGATCTTACTATAAACTTTCTGGGGATAAATTTTGATTTGATTGAATAAGTGTGAACAAGTTAGACTTTAAGATAGTTTGTCAGTATATAAAGTGTTATGTTCTCCTATGTTATATCACTGGAAAGTTGATGGAGATGGCAGGAAACCAAAACTCAGAAAAATTTAGGAGCAAGGGACAATTACTTTAATGAGGATGAGAGTAGAATCTACAAAGGAAAGACGTAGTAAAGTGTTTTTACTGGGAATTTGAGATGATGGACAACAACACTCCACTCTGCCCTGCTCCACACTGTTCCACACTGTTGTTGCAGGCAGGAGTTTTAAACTGCTTGAGAAACAATGCAACTGACTCAGACTCAGAAAGCAAAATTTACTACCTATGCAACTGTGAAAGTGGCTGCTAGATTCTTCTTTGTTAGCCAGGAAATTCCCCTATATGTTTGTGTATGAGACTAACTTTAGCAAAATATGTTTGGCAAAGGAGTAGGACAATGAATAATCCTTTTGTTCTTCTACAATCCCCAGGGTTTATCTGTATTCCATGGTAGATTTCATAGCTTGAAGGAGGCCACAGAAGCAATGGCACTGAAAATGGAAGGGTTTTTTTTGGTGTTGTTGTTGTTTGTTTTGTTTTGTTTTCTGAACTCCCAAGAAGCCAAAATAGTTCATTATTTAATTATAGAAAACCAGTCTAGTAAGATAGTCTGAGGACAAAGGTCAACTTTGCAATTCAGGGTAAAAAATGTTTGATGGGCTGGGTGTAGTGGCATATACCTGTAATCCCAGCACTCGGAAGGCCAAGGCAGGAAGATCGCCTCAAGTTCGAGGCCAACCCAGGCTCCATAGGGAGACCCTGTCTCAAAAAAATCAAATAAAAACAAAACAAAAACCCAAAAAACAAAAATAAAAAAGGAGAAAAGTCTGTTGAAAAGTTTAGCAGTGTTGACTCTACTTTCCTAACAAACAACCAGAAAGCTTATTGATCAATGAAGTTATAATTTACTAGAGTGATATTGGAGAACTACAACTTCATAAACTATTGATAGCTTCTCAAAACGAGGAAATTATGGAACAATATTTGTAGAATTTAAAGCCAGCTAGCTTGGGAGATTTAAAATGGGCAAGTTATTGGGATTGGAAAGAATTTATGATATAAGTTTGGATTTATAGGAACAACAAGATGAGGGGCTTGAAGAGTCTAAAAACACAAATTACTAGTCTCGATAAGTAAGCAGTTAAGTTGGTTCATAGTTCTATTTTCTTGGAAGCAAGTAATTCTGAGACTAATCAAAAGCAGTTATTTTTGTTTTGCTTCAGTATTGCCTGGTCCCAGGATTGTTTAATATAAAGACTGGAAATTATGTTTGGTTTCTATTTTCATCTTTGACCAGGTGAAGCTGCAAGACAGACTATTATCATCCAGGGACATGATCAGTCAGGGCTACACGCTGTTTGATGTGTAGTCATGTCAGGAGTTTCTGGTGATCGTTATTCCAACCTGCATCAATAGCGGATTTTCTTGTTTGTTTTTGTTGGGAGATCATGTTTGGATCATTTGATGGAACAGCAACAGCACAGCAGAATTTAAGACTGTGGAGAACACACATTTGAGATTTGCAACATAGATAATTACTAAGAGAAAGGTTATGATACAAATTTGTAATTACTCTTAAAGCAGAAGCCAAGAATGATCAAATGAAACAGAATTGACTCCATTCCTAATTTGAAAAGGCCATATGACAAGATAGGTAAAGCCAAATTGCATAACTTTACAATTTTATATTGATCTTCCAGATAATTTTAATAATACTAAAGATCTGACAGAGGTCTGTAATGATGTAAGTATAACATCCTTTCCCCAATTCAGCATGTGTTCTGCCTTGAAAGGCCTCTTCTTTGAGGCTCTTCCAAATTTATGAACTTCTTGGGTGAGGAATTCTTTAGTAATACTGCCGTTCTCCTATTCTTCCCCCTTGCAGTCCCTGTAGAATTCTACCTACTTCTCAAGTCTCACAAAGTGTAAATTGCAGACAGTAGTCTAAATTCCTTTCTCTACTGATTACTTCTAAACTATAAAGGTTAGAATTTTTCAGTTTTGATTTAAGCTATCTAAATGTCTTTTTTCTTAGAAGGAAAGTTTATAGGTCAAAATGGATATGGGTGATATTAAAACTATCTTTGAAGGCAGACCTCAGTTTACTGACATCGTAGATCCCTGTCTGATTTAGCAGATCGCTGTTCAATTTAGTATACGTGCTGCCAAAGCAAGAACGAGGGTGCTGTTCAGACATTCATATAATTGGCCTGGCACAAATTCCACTGTCTAGTGCTGGGCCAATTCTATTGGACACCCACATATGAGTATTACCATTGAAAGCAGGTCACTGGGTGGTCCACAATAATTAGTATTGGATTTGAAGTATGAAAGGCTATTAACTGCAATCTGTAAGCTGGACAGGGATGAGGGTTTAGCTTAAGGAACATACTTTCTTACCATGTCTGTAAAAGAGAGACACTTTAAATATATTGCTTCTGTTCCCTTGCTCTTCTGTGCTCTATTTCTGTGAAAGTTTGCAAATGTTAGCTCTCGTGTGTGTGTGTGTCCCCTATTAAAAAGGAAACACTCTTTTCTTAACATAGTAGAGACTTTAGCTTTCTGACTATGAAGTCTGTTGTAGGTTTTGTGATCCAAACATTATTTGGTGATTAAGTTCAGTTAATCAGGAGCCAACTCATTTATAATAAAGAAATGATAGCAAATGAAGCTGAGTAGTACCCAAAAGAAAACAAGTCTGATTTTTGCTTTTGGCTGAAATTATAGGCAGGGGATTGAAATTACAAGAAGTGTGTAAGCATGTGAAAGAATTATTAAGACCAGGAGCCTTATAGGCACCATGATAAGAAATAATAAGTATCTCCTAACAATTAGAAACCTTAAACCAGAGAAGAGAAAAGAAAACAGCTAGGGAAATACTGAACAAAGTAATGCAGACTGAAGCAGGGAATCATTGATTCTGGTTATCTGGATCTTGTTCCTGAGTCTTGAATGCAAGCTGTGTACTATTTACAGTTGTGTTCTGTTTTTGGAGAATTTTTTTAGAAGGTATGTTTACCCCCAAAGTCATATGCATCTAGAAAATTTCTGAAGATTCTCAGATTGACTCCTCTGGCAAGGACAGTGTGCCAGTGATTCAGGGATGGGTTACATCTCTTTGACTGAAAAATATAGATCTAATAGTTCACACCTTCTGGTTTTTCTTTTATGTTATTTATTGATTGATAGGGTCTGATAGTATGCCTTAACAGTTATTATACCAGTCTGTGCACACGAACATTAGCATGTTTCCTTTAATTTGAATGCACACGATATTAAAATACTTTGCTAATTAGTCTAGATGTAGCCTAAACTTTTGTCGTATGTCCATTTTTAATGTTGAAAAATAAAAGATCTGTCACCTCACTTTTGAGTTAACATTTAAAGGATGCTAAATAAGCTTTATTATTTCTATTATTTTTGCTTTATAAGATAAATGAGCAGAATTTTTTGTTATCTGGTAAAACAACAGAAAATTTAAAGATAGTTTCAGCTTTTAAAATGGTTTACCAGTGTTAATATTATAAATCTGTCAACTGAATTCAGGAAAGAGAAATTGAAGACTTTTTCAAGGAGACTTTTTCAAAGACTTTTTCAAAAGAGAAATTGAAGACTAAAGAGAAATTGAAAACTTTTTCAAAGGAGAAAACACTAGCTCATTAGTCATAGTTTTTGGCGGTATTTTGCAAATACATGATATGTAAAAATTAGTTTTAATAATTTATTTTTTCCGAAAAAATAAGAAAACTTTTTTTAAGCCAATGAGGAATGTCCCAAACTTCACCAAGTATCTTAGGGACAAAAAAATGGCTTTTTTACTAAGCAAAGAATAGCTAAAAATTCCATAGATTTGGTGAAGGAAATAACTGGACATATCCAAGATGCTCAGCAAATTCTTAGCAGGACAAACTGAAAAAAAAATCTTCTAAAAGTATTATAATCAAATTGCTGAAAACCAAATACAAAAAAGAAAGTTAGTGGACACAGTCATTGAAAAGTGCCAGGGATTTGCATAGCAGATTTCCCATTGGAAACCATAGAGGTCAGAAAGGTTGAGAATGTTTTTTCAAGTGCTGAAGGAGAAGAGCTATCAACCTGAAATCCAATAGCCGGTGAAAATATCAAGGCAAAGAAACGCATTCTCAGGTGAAGAAAAACTAAGAATTTGTTGCTATATCAACCTGCCTTAAAATAAATGCTAAAAGAAGTTCTTCAAGTGGAAGGGAAATGATAGATAGAGTAAAACTTGGACTTTGCCAATTTAGGAACGGCATCAGAAGTGTATCTGTGTACGAGGTTCCTAGGACTGCAGGACTCGATGGCTCCAAACAACAGAAACGTACTCTTCCACAGAGTTCCGAAGGACGGAAGTGTGAAGTCAAGGTTTCAGCAGGACAGTGCAGTCCCCAAGGGCTCCAGGGAAGAATCCCCGGTCTCTTCAGCTCCTGGGGCCGAAGGTATTCCGTGGCTTCCTTGACTGCATCACCCCAATTTCCATGGTCACATTGCAGCCTCCTCCTTGTGTCTGTGTCACCTCTTCTGTCTCTTATGAAAACACTTGTCAATTGATTGTGCAACCATTTATATAATCCAGGGTTATTTCATCTTAAGATCCTTAATTATATCTGCAAACACTGTTTTCCAAATAAGGTCATCATATTCACAGCTTCCAGGTATTAGGAGAAGGACATATTTTGGGAGTTCCCTATTCAACTCTACACACAGTACTTTTAAAAGGCTATTTTTAACATCTTATGTACTGTGTTAGACCTTTTGGGGTGCAAAGTACCAGAGACCAGGTGGCTTATAAAAGACAGAAATTTATTGCTGGCAGTTCTGGAGGCGGGCAAGTCTTAAATCAAGGGTCCAGCACATTCAGTGTCTGTTGAATGAATCCTTCCTCATAGGTGGTGCCATTCCTCTGTGTCCTTACCTGATGGAGAGGGCAAAGCAAGTCGCTGAGGCCTATTATACAAAGGAACTAGTCCCATTCATGAGCACTCTCCCTTGTGACCTAATCAGCTCTCAAAAGACACCACCTCCTACTACCACCAGTTTCATGTTAGGATTTCAAAACTACAATATGGGGATGGGATAAAGAAACCTATTTGTTGTAAATTGTATCTAAAGTGATAAAATATTTACTCTACATTTATATTTTAAGTTAAAAATTTGTGAGAAGTCATGTATGTATACTGTAATCCCTAGAAAATCCACACGTGTAAGGGTGCATAATAAAAAATACCAACAGATAAATTAAAATGGTTTACTAAAATATTAATATAATCCAAAACAAGAGAAAAAAGGAAAAATAGAGAAATAGCAACATGGTGGGCTTAACGGGCAACTAATAATAATATGATGAACCTAAATTAAGCCACATAAATAATTACATTACAAATGAAAGGTTTTTTTTAATTAAAAAAACTGCATTGTAAGATTGGTGATAAAAGCAAGATTCAACTATATGCTGTCTAGAGGAAAACCACTGGAAACACAAATGACATAGATAACTTAAAAACAAAAGCCTGAAAAAATGACAAATCAGCAAAATCTGTAATTAAAAAAGAACTGGTGTGCTTATATTTAATATCAGAAAAAATAGACTTCAGAACATGGAAAATTACCAAGAATGCAGAGGGACTTTACACAATGATAAAAGGCTTGATTTATCAATGAGACATTGCAATGTTAAATGTGTATGTATTTAACAATAGGACTCTCATTATACAAACTCTCATTATAAAAACGTTCATTATACAAACACTGGTGGAATTAAAGAGTGATACAGACAAATCTACAATTACTGTTAGATTTTAACATTCCTCTCCCATTAATTATATAAAAAGTAGATAAAAATCAAAGATATAAAAGACTTGAACAATACTATAAACAAATTTAATTTGTTATTTATGGAACATTAATCAACAACAGAATCCACATGGTAAAAGCCAGAACCAGCAAGTTAATGGAAAATTCTTTAAATATTTGTGAATTAAAGAACACAGTTTTGTAAATTATATGGGTTAAAGATGTGTTAGAAAATCAGAAAAAATTTCGAACAAAATAAAAATGAAAATACAATATACTAAAATCTGTATGATGCAGTTGAAGCAGTTCTTAAAGTTTTATAGCACTGGGCTGGGGATATAGTTCAGTGGCATAGTGCCTGCCTGGCAAGTGTGAGGTCCTGAGTTCGATTCCCGGTACTGAAAAAAAAATCACCAAATGCTAATACCAAAAAGCAAAAAGTTCTTAGAGAGAAATTTATATCACCAAATGCTCATACCAAAAGGCAAAAAGTCCTAAAGCAATAGCATAAGTTTTCAAATTAATAAACTAGAAAGAGTGCAAATTATTCTAAAAAAACAACCTAAAGGAAGGAAATAATAAAGGTAGGAGCAGAAATAAAAGAAATTGAAAACATAAAATAATAAAAAGTCAACAAAAATCAAGGGCTTTCTTAAAAATATTAATGAATTAATATATTTCTAGAAAGACTGATGAATAAAAAAGAAAGTAGAAACAAAATACCAATATCAGTAATGAGAGAAGAGATATCACAGATGTTAAAAGGATAATAAAGGATTACTAGTAACAATTCTATGCACATGTGCTTTACATCTTACATTAAATGGACTGATTTCTGAAAAGACAAACAATAAAAATAGAGAAATTAAAGGGTCTAAAATCTATTTTAAAAATCGAATTCATAGCTTAAAATAGTCTAAAAAGACAAAAAGAGTCCAGGCCCAAATGACTGATGAGTAATACCAAATATTTTTAGAAGAAATAATACCAATTTTGCACAATGTCTTTCATAATATAGGGCTAGAGCCCTTTGTCAATTCATTTTTATATAGGCAGCATTATCCTGATACCAGGGCCAAAGATGGTAACAGAAAACTATGGACAAATATTTACCATAAACACAGACAGAAAAATCTTCAACAAAGTAGTATCAAACTGAATTCATCATAATATTAAAAATTCACCAAGATACAAGAATGCAAGATTGGTCATCATTCAAAAATCAATCAATGTATTCACTATCCTAATATAAAAATTAATAGTCATATCAATAGATACAGGGAAGTCATTTAATAACATCCAATGCCCCTTTATGATAAAATTTTTTCAAATTGTAGAATGGGAATGGAACTTTTGCAACACTATATGGTCATTTGCAAAAACAAAACCAAAGCAAAACAAAATCTCTAGAAGTAACATCATATTTAAGTGAAAGATTGAATATTTTCTCCCTAAAATTGATACACAGCAAGAATATCCATTATTACCATTCCTATTCATTATTTTGCTGACAGTTCTAGCTTGCAAAATGAAATAAGAAAAAAGGGCATAAAATGAAAAAGAAAGAAATAGAAAATATTTGCAGTCTAAAAATCTATTTTAAAAAATGTAAGAACACATACACTAGCAAATAACAATTGAAAAACAATAAAAAGCAGTACTTTTCAATAAATTGAAAAATTGGTTAGGTATAAATCTAACAAATATTCTCAAGATCTATCTGCTGAAAAATCTCAAAACATTGAAGAAAGATATCAATGAAAATTTAAATAAATGCAAAAGCATAGTGTGTGTATGGTTGGAAAACTCACCAACATGCCAACATGCCAATTCCTTCTCAATTTGTATACAGATTTGATGAATTTCCAAACGAAATCCCAGCAGGACTTTTTTGTAGATATGGACAAGATCTTTCTAAACCTTATATGAAAATGCAAAGAAAATAGAATAGCAAAGTTATTTTCTGTAAAAGTGAAGCTTGAAAATTTATACTATGCAGTTTTAAGATTCATTATAAAGCTATGGTATGGTTGTCAAGACCATATGGTATTGCCAAAAGGATCAATGAAATAATAACAATGGATTACTACAGGTATTCCAGATGTAGACTCACATGAATATGGCAATTTATTTATTTATTTTTATTAAGATTCAAAGACAATTCAACGTGAAAAGGAAAGCCTTATATATAACAAGTGGTGCTGAAACAACTGAACATCGATAAGCAAAAAAGAACCTCTGAACTTACCTTATACCAAATTAACTCATAAAAATTTAAAAAGAAAGCAAGTGAAAATTTTTGTAATCTGGGGTTAAGCAAATACTTAGATATTATATCAAAAGCAAAATTTACAGAAGAAAAATACACTGGACCTCATAAAAATTAACAATGATTGCCTTGCATTCTTAGTTAAGGAGTAGAAAGACAAGCCAAAGACAGGGAAAGAATATTTTAAAATCACATTTGTGATCAAGCACTTGTATTCAGAATATAGAAAGAACTCTCAAAACTCAACAGTAACAAAAAACTGAAAAAATGGTAAAAGACTTAAAGATACTTTATTAACGATATGATTGTCCAATAAGTACATCAAATATTCTTAATACCACAAGTCATTAAGGAAATACAGATGAAAAATCAGAGTAAAATTTCATCACACAGCTATTAGAATAAAAAAAATTAACAACAACAACAACAACAAGTTGACAATATCATGCTAAAAATATCCAAAGTAACGGAACTCATACATTGCTGATGCCAATGGAAAGCAATACAGCAACTCTGGAAAATCTGGCAGTTTCTTGTAAAAAAAAAATGTGCTTATCATATGACCTATGAATATGATTCTTAGATACTAATTTTAGAGAAATAAAAAATTATGCTCACACAGCACAAAAAACCTGAACACTAGCGTTTAAAACCAGAAGGCATTATTCATACTGCCCAAAAGTATAATCAAACTAAGTGGTTTTCAACTGTTAAATGTATGAACAAACCATGGACTACTTCTCAGCAATAAAAAGAAATGAATTTTTGATACACATTAACAACATGATGGAATCTCAAATATATTATATTAAGGTAAAATGTACATGACATTCTGGAAAACACAAAACTATAGGAATAGATGGTCAGTGGTTTCAAGGCTTATGTGTGAGGGAGAGCTTGACTACCTCCTGGGCAGCAGGAGGGAAGCCATGAGGGAGAGGGGTCTTGGAGATGATCTAGAGCCCACGTAACAGAGCTGACAAGAGTCTATGCTGGGCTCAAACTTACAGTACTGTATACAAAAGCTGAATTTTACTCTGCGTAAAGTAAAAAAAGACTAACATAGGGACTGAAATATATACATGTATAACTTACTTATATACACATTTGCTTTATATTTATTATTTATAAATATATAAGTCTATATTATATATTTCTGTTTGTATTTATAAAACATATTGTCTTCACAGTCAATTTTATTAATTACCCCTTTTGACAAAATTATTTTTTATTTTTTCCAAGAAAGGAGAAAACTGTAATATAGTATATCAAAATCAGCACACCTAATTTTTTTTATGAGTATATGTGCTCTGTTACTTAAATAAATTTTAAGATTGCAAACTAAATGTATTTAATATCATTTAAAGACATCTTCACATCTAAATTATCTGCACTCATTCTATGTACTATAAAAATAAATAACAAGTGAAATTAAAAACTATGTTTTATGGCCAATGTTTAATATTTGTTTTGCAGAGAAATGACCTAATCATCCAAAGATTGTTAAATAACAGAATTTCACATTAGCTCAAGTACTTAGATAGACTAAAGACCTAAAAAGTAAAATTTAATTCAGGATATTAAGCCCTATAATTACAAAAGTTTACAAGATTAAATTCTTTTTTAAAAAATCATCTGTCAATCCACTTTCATTTAGTAAAAACATTTTAATATATTTTTTCCAAAGTGAAACAAATTTTGGAAAAAGTTATACCTTCCAACACCCATGGAACTAATGGAACACATTTTAAAAATAGAAATTATGAGAAACCAAACTCAAGTCCCAGGTGTTACTTAAAACATTGTGCAAACATTATTTTTTTTACATGGTGATAAAACCAGAAAGATGACATAGCATTGTTATTAATCTAAAATTTGATCACTCTAATTTGTTCTAAGGTTCATCTTGTAAACAGGCGTATTTTAAGACTCTTGAATTCATCCCAAAAGCTCTGACTGGGTAGCTTTTCTTCTTATCTGGAATCCAAGCAATTACCCAAATTTGGAGTTACACAGCTTCTCTGACACGATGTTTCCACTGAGATAAACATACTGAATACACACACACACACGCAGACACACACACACACACAAATTTTAAAAAAGACAAAAACACAATGACAACAACACCACAGTTCAATGTTTCTCTTTCTTTTTGAAATTTTTGTATGTTTGACTATCTGGAGTAGATATTCCTAGAGCATATGCACAATTAAAACTTTTTTTTAAAATAACAAATTAATCTCCAAAGTTTCCCAAGGGTAGAAGAAATAAGAAGAAAAGAAAGAAAAAAAATAAAGTAGCTGGCTTCAGACAGTATGAAATTATTGTAAAAGACTATCTTTCCTCTGCAAAGAAGGTAGTTAGTCCACTTGGGCTACTATAATAGAGTATTATACACCGAATGGCTTAAACAACTAACATTTATTTCTCACAACTGTGGAGGCTGGGAAGTAGAAAGTGTGGTAGAGTTGATGTCTGGTGCTGGCCTCCTTCCTGGTTCATAGGTGGCCATCTTCTCTCTATGTCTCCAATACTATAGTTGGAAAAGGGAAAGGGAACTCTCTGCGGTCTCTTTTATGAGGCACCATTCAAGAGGACTCCACCCTCAAGACCTAGTCACTTCCTAATACTGTCCCCTGAAGGTTAAGGATTCAACATGGATTTTAGGGGGACATAAACATTCAGTCCTTTAGAGAGGGAGTAGCCTTAGATGTGGGAAAATCTGTTTGCACACATACATGTTGACACAAACATTGGGTTAGTTGAGGCAGAGAGAGAGAGTGAGAGAGAAAAGGCAAGATAAACAGAGAGAGTAAGCCAGTTTAAACAGGCCTTTGGCAATTCCATCAAACAAACAATTTCAAATGATATTTTTAAATCTCTGGGGTACAAAAGCAAAGAGGGACATTTCTCCTTTGTTGTCCAAGTGGTCTCCTCTTAAATTTATAAGTCAAAGAATCTCCTCATGAGAGTTTATTCCCTTCTCTTTTGAATGCACTTCTTAGATGCATAATCTTGTTCATGTTAAAATTTCCCCAGAGTGGCCACTGAGCATTACAGTGTCCTTACCGGAATCACGCCAATTAGAGAGAGATGTGCATGAAATAAAATGGTGGGACGAGGCTTCTGCTAGGTGGGCAACAGAATGAAAAGAATGTATTAGCAAAGCAGGGATTACTAAGAATGATACTTGTGCAAACCTCTGGTCTCTAGAAATTGAGCAAAGATTGTCATTAATGGTATCTAGTGAATGCTGCACCTCTGGGCAAACACAAGTAAGTGAAGGAGTTGTGAAGAGTACAAAGACGAGGCCGAGGAAACTGTTAGTAAGATGTTGAAAGATGATACTGTGCAAACTTTGCCCAAAAGAAATTGATCTGACAAGCACTTCGGACCACCTGTTCTTAGGGTTGACCTGAATATGTATTTGACAGGCCTATGTCTGTCCTTTTCTATAGATGTCATCTAACAGACTCGAGTAGAAAGGGCAAGAAAAGACAGGAAAGTGAACAGATCAAGTTTCCACTATGGGTCTGATTTTTAATCAGGACAACCCAATCAGTAATTGTCAGGATTGCACAGAACTTCTATTAAAAGTCAAATAGTATGTTTTTACAGAATGTGAATGATGGACTAAATATGTTACCTAACTCTACAAATCATAAATTATATCATTCTGGGTTTATTTCCAGCTGAAGTTGCTCAGATTTTGTATTCGTATACTCATAAAGAGACTATAGTTTTTACTAAATAATTTTAGTTAATTGGCCCCCTGAATAATTTGTGATTTGCTTCACTAAAGATTATGAGGCACAAGAATACCATTTATAAAATACTTTAAAGGTGGTGATAAAATTTTAATATTTTGACCCAACTGTCAAGAGGCTTTTTGTCTAGGCAAAAAGATAATTATATAAAATATAGAGAGGGCATCATTGTCTTTTTTCTGTACCTTTGTCTTTAAAAGAATGTGTTGCAATGTTTAAAATTGTGTTTAGTGCTAGTTGATAATAAACACTTTCTTTTAAAGTCATTTTATTTTATCAAGTATTTTTATGCTTCTCTTCATATAATCAACCGGTTTTTCTGCTTTAATAAATGTCTTACTATTAAGCTGTTCTTTTATTCTTAATATGAAACACACTTGCTTTCATACTTCTTCATTACACTTTTGGAATAATTTTAAAAATTTTCTTTAGAGTTTTGGCATCTTTATTCATAGGGATTACCTGCAGTTTCATTAGGCTATATGAGGCTAAGAATTCATTTAGAGAAAATAGAAATTCCTTGTTTCACAAGTCAGCAGGAAGAGATAACAATTATAAATATATATGCACTGAGCTTTGACACACCAACCTCACAAAACAAACATCACCAGACTTGATAAACATCAACACGATTATAGTAGGGGACCTCAATGAGTTGTGACAACAAATAGAACAGTTCTGATAAACCTTCTGCCATCATCACATTTCATGGGGAAAAATTGAAAGCTCTTTCTCTAAAATCTGGAACAAGACAAGAATGTCCACTATCACCATTCCTTCTCAATATAGTACTCAAAAATTTAGCCGGAGTGATCGGACAACAAAAAGACATTAAAGGGACACATATTGAAAAGGAAGAGGTCAAACTATTCTTATTCGTAGACAAAGTGATCATTTACATAGAGGATCCAAAAAATTCCACCAAAAGATTCCTAGAACTAGTAAACAAATTTAGCAAGGTAGTGGGATACAAAATCAACACAGAAAAATCAATACTATTCCTGTACACCAATGATGAACCCACCAAGAAAGAAATTAGGAAAACAATATCATTCACAATAGCTTTGAGAAAAATAAAATTCATAGGAGTTAGCCTAATAAAGGAAGTGCAAGACATCTGTAATAAAAATTCTGAAAAGGATGTTGAAGAGGACATCATAAAATACAAAGATATCCTCTATTCCTGGATAGGCCAAACCAATGTTGTCAAAATGGTCATATTTCCAAAACTGATACATAGATTTAATGAAATACCAATCAAAATATCAACAGTTTTCCTCACAGAACTAGAAAAAACAATCTTAAAATTCACCTGAAACCAGAAGAGACACAGAATACCAAAAGCAATTCGGGGCAACAAGAGCAAAGTAGAAGGCATCACAATCCCAGATATCAAGTTATAATACAAAGCTACGGTGATTCCAACAGCATGGTACTGGCACAAAAACAGACATATAGATCAATGGAACAAAATAGAGGAAGCAGAAACAACTCCATGCACATTCAGATATAGGTCTTTTTTTTTTTTTTTATATGGGTACCGGAAGTCGAACTCAGGACCTCGTGCTTGCCAGGCAGGCGCTTATGCCGCTGAGCTATATCACCTGCCCCAGATATCTGATTTTTTAACAAAGAGGTCAAAAACATATGCTGGAGGAAAAATAGCCTCTTTAGCAAATGGTGGTGAGAAAACTGGCTATCCACATTCAGAAACCTGAATCTAGACCCGCATTTCTCATCATGCACTAAGCTAAAATCAAAATGGATCGAATATCTAAATATTAAAACAGAAACACTTATGAAGACATAAGCATAGGCAATGACTTTCTGAATAGAAACCCAATTGTACATAGTAAAAATTCAAAAATCAACAAATGGGATTATATCAAAATAAAAATTTCTGAATAACAAAGGAAACAAAGAACAGATTGAAAATACAACCTAAAAAATGGGAGAAAGTTTTTCTATTTACTCTTCTGATAGGACAAATATCTAGACTATATAAAGAACTCAGAAAAATAAATCCCCAAAATAAAGGACCCAATCGAAAGATGGGCAACTGAAATGAATAAACACTTCTCAGAAGAAGTGCAATTTGGCCAATAAATACATGAAAAAATGTAGTACATCTCTGGACATTAGAGAAATGCAAATTAAAAGAGAGATTTCATTTTACTGTAGAAAGAATGGCTATCATTAAGAAATCAAATAACAAATGCTGACAGGGTTCCTGGGAAAAAAGAACCCTTCTATATCGTTGATGGGAATGTAAACTAGTACAACCACTATGGAAATCAGTATGGAGATTCCTCAAAATACTAAAAATAGAAATTCCTTTTGACCCAGATATTCCCCTCTTAGGTATCTTCCTGAATGAGTTAAAGACATCATATTACGCTGACACATGCAACAAAACTCATAATAACAAAATCTTAGAACTGGCCTCTATTCCACCAACAGATGATTGGATAAAGAAAATGTAGTATTTGTACACAATGTAGTACTCCTCTGCCAGAAAGAAAAATAAATTTGAGTCATTTGCAGGAAAATGGATGCATCTTGAGACTGTAATATTAGGTGAAATATATCAGACACACAAGCTTAAGTATTGCATAGTTTCTCTTATATGAGTCACCCAAAATATGAATAATTTAAAGAGCAAAATAAAAGATAGTGGGGAACAAGGAAATAAATCTCTTGCAAATCCTAAGAGGATCAAGAGATGGAGGGAAGAAGAAGAGGTAAAAAGAATTAAGATGTGTTAGTACATGTACCCACTCCCCACAGCAGACAGTCATTATGTACTTGCAAGCATGTACTACAGTACTTTGTGTGGTGGTCTGGGTGCAGGCACTTACCAACGTGAGCAGTATCATCTCAGTTCCCATCTTTTGCCTGTTTGTGTCTAAGGACCTTCCACATGTCAAATCACCTCCTGAATTAGTTTGGCAATTTTTTTTCCAAGTGCATAATGTGTTTAATTTAGGTTTTCAAGTTTATTGTCATAGGACGTACATTGCAGTCCCTTATATTCAAAATATTCTCTAAAGTTCTCCTTATATTTCTAATAGTTCGTGTTCACCCCCTCAAATAACCACATGAGGTAGCTCTAAACTAAAACCTGTGCCTTTGTAAGGACCTAATTTCGATTTTCTATAGCCCATGTATAGATATCTGCATCTCTGTATTTTGTCATTGGTTTTTATCTCTGATGAAATATTTCTATTCTTTCATTTAGTTTTTCTTAGCTTAACTATTTAATTGTTTCTGTGAGAAATAATTACTAGGGAGAAAAAGTGAGGACAACACCATCGAAAGTGAAAATATAGGTAATTGCTAAAAAAGAAATACTTTCGTTATCTGCTTTGAGTTGAAACAATGTTATTTGACTAGAACAAACATTCCAAAAACTCTTAGGAGAAAAAGACAGGGAATGAGAACATAATACTTTCAATATTTCTCCTATGGAAGAAATTCTGAAATTTAATTTGTGTAGGTATGGAATGTAGAACCAAACCAAAAAAATGTATCAGAAGACACATTTTGAATATGTATGGGAAGGGCTTTTTGATAATTGTAGTTTCAGTCTATGAATGGGAGGGGCCACCTCAAAGAGTAATGAATTTCCTCCTTAGGATGAACATATAAAATTTAGAGACTACAATGAGATACAATGTAATTATAATTGCATAATTCTTGAATAATTATTTATTGATAAATTAGTTTTAGTTTTTGGTAAACCTATATAAAACAATTATGCTTATTTTAAAAATTAAAAAAATTTAGCAAATGAGAAATAGAATCATGTATAATAGTAAAATTGAAGTTGTACTGATATAAATTACCTGTGCATTAAAATTATATAAGCAGAGAATTTTTGTCTTTATACTTATTTATGCACTATGTCAGTAATGCATAGGTTAGAGCATCTCTGCTTTTATTCCTTCCATACATTTTACTTATGTTAACCTTAAAATTTACTGTTTCCCAAAATTTCACTAATGGGCAAGCTTCGGGTGCTCGGCCTGCTGTGACAAGGGCTGTGTCGGGAATTGCTGCATTGGCCCCACTCCACTGGCTGGGCCACCAATGAGCTGACAGCATCACACACACTGAGATGGTGTTCACTTGCATTTTCTTCTGTTGCTCACTTGAAGTCCTGCAAGAAGTCTGTCTTAGTCTAGTTAGGCTACCGTAACAAAATGCCATAAATGGAGTGGCTTAGAAACAACAAAATTCATTTTTTGTCCTTCTAAAGGCTGGGGAGTCCAAGATCAAGACACTGGCAGATTCTGCACGTGGAGAAAGCTTGCTTCCTGATTCACGTACAGCCATCTTTTCTCCGTGTACTAAGATGGTGGAAGGGGCAGGCAATTCCCTGTGGTCTCGTCACATTCCTGAAATCTCTGCCCTCATAAACCAGTCTCCTCTTGAAAGTTCCACCTCCAAATACCATTGCACAAGGGTTAGGATTTTAATATATAAATGTTGAAAGGACATGTACATTTGGTCTATAGAAACGTTCTTGAAATATTGGGGTTAGATAGTGTCTTTTTCTGTATTCTATAAAATATTGCTATAAAAAATATGTGGGACTGGGTAATTTATAAAGAATGAATGTTTATTTGGCTCATGGTTCTGGAGGCTGGGAAGCCTAAGAGAATGATGCCTGCACCCACCTGCACAGCATCTGATAGGACCTTTGTGCTGTATCCTAACATGACAGTGTCACTCGGTGAGACACAGCAAGTGTCTTAGACAAGGTTCCTCTCCCTCTTATAAAGTCACCAATGCCATCATGGGGGCCTCTTCTTCATGACCTAATCTAATCTTTATTATCTCCTCAAGATATCACCTCCAAATTCCATTAACGTGTAAATTTCGGGACTAGGTTTCCAACACACAAACTTTGGGGGCACACATCGAAAGCACAGCAGTTATTTTGCATTTAGGAAGTTTTAGGGTGTATCAGGTTTAACCATGTTTTAAACTGGAAAATCTCCTCACTGCAGAAAATCTCAATTGCTCCCAGCTGAAACCAGACTGAAGTTGAAAAAGTGAAGGTCCACCACATCATCTTAGCATGTTTAATGCAACTGTCACTAATAATGTTAGGTTAAAAATGAAAGTCCTAGGGCAAGTGCCACATTGGACAGGTCAAAAATACAAGGTGTATAAGCAGAGAAAAAGAGCCATGAAGAAAAGATACATACAGTACTATATTTCTTTCTATTTAAACATAAATTCCACACAGGCAGAAGGAATTCAGAACAAAAATTCCATGCAGTATGTTAAGTATGTCTAAAATGTGATGACTCGAGTCCTGCTCGTTCGATGTGTTACTCATCAGGATGTCTCTCCTGCTTTGCTGAGGTGTCCAAGAAAGGAAGAAGGTAGCCAGCTGCTTCTTTGCTCTGTCTGAGGAAGCAGTCTCATGGAGGCTGTGGACTGGAGGCTGAGTAAATTGTGTTTCAGTTTGGGCTTGCCACCTGCTGGCTGTGTGCCAGGGAGCAAGTCCCTGTGTCCTAATCATCTTAATGCTTCTCTGTAAATTGGAGCTAACAATAGTAACTGCGCCACAAGGGTGCTATAAGGATTAAAGCACCAAAGACAGTATTTGTAAAATACTATCCATTGTGTATTGTGCATTACATAAAATAAACTCTGGAACTGTGTGAGAGAGAAAATAAAATGGTAGCTACTGTGTTCTGTTCTTCCACAGAGTGTTTAGGGTTTTGCTTCACTCTACAGTACAAGGAAAGATTGGCCTTTGGTGCTAAAATAAGAATTCTATTTGATATGGTAAAGACACAATGACACGATTGCTTCTCTCCAAAGACCCTTAAAGTAAGTTCTTCTTGTTTGCAATTAGAAACTTGATTAGGGGATTTTAGGTCCTTGCACTCTGCTTAGAAGTCCTAAGTTTCTAAAGCCCAGAGCAATCCATGATACTCTCTGCCATGAGTATCAGCAGCAGACAGAAAGTAGTAGCTTCAAAGAAGAGAATTAGAATGAGCTGAACATCTCTTCAGATGCACATCACAGTTACAAGATAGAACAAAATGTTAGCATCGTAAATAGGTATGACTCATGATAGTATGGCCCCTAAAAGCATAGTCATGAAAACGAAAATACGATACATAAGAAATCATATGCCAGCTTTGATGTACCATGAGAATGTGTCATTATTCTGGTTTTAGATTAAACTCCCTGTCATTCCATGTCAATGCTAACCCCACACCACTGTGGGCATTCAACATTTTTTCCATTCTAGAATAAAATGTTCTTTAACTGAAAAAAAAAAAAACTGTTCAAATGAATCACAACCTAAGAAGTACATGTTGGCAGCTCATAATAAATAAAATAAAAGCGTTACCTCTGCTACAGCTTCAGAATTTTTTAAAAGCAGGATATACTTTATATTCAGTGGTAATTACTGTTTTTAAAACAGTAGTTGAAAAAAGCCTGTACTACTTATTCCTGACCTGCTGACTCACCTGGATTTCAGTGCCTTTCGATGATGCCAGATTCACTTTTCTGCACACTAACATTCCAGATTTAGACACAAATTAGGGTGATCTGGTCATGACACTCATACTTCTTACTCCCATCGTCACTTAGGATGGTTTCAGCTTCAATTCTTATTATTCTTCAGATATTGTGAAGTAAGTTTGAGATTATGTGTCAACACGTAGCTGTCGTCTCAGTCAAAATCAAAGGATCAAGCTCAAAGCACTTACCCATGCGGTAGACTTGGCTCTAATAGGACTCGCTGAAAAGATCTCTGTGGGGCTGAGTTATGAGGGGGGTGTTGCTAAGGAACAGAAACAGGACTAGCCACCCTGGAACAGACAGGGTCTTCCACACTCCGTTCACACAAATTTTCATCCGTTCAGATTCTTGGACATTTCAGTGCAGAAGTCTGAAAGAAAGAGGAAGAACATGACTAAGGAAGCTCTTCTTTAATTTCAAGAATTCTTAACCCCTAAGAACTTTTGGCATAAAGATGATTTTTTAGATCAGGAACAGTATTCTTAGGAGTTGAGGTTTTGCTTGTGTAAGAAGAATGTTCAGGTGTTTTCAGGCATCTGCAAAAAAAATGGGTCTTCATTAGTTTTATTATGAAGAAGTCAAAATTTTTTTAGGTATAAATCCTTTGTTGTTTTTTCAATAGACCAAGTAATTAACATTTAAAGTTCTTATATTAGTTTTATTGATTTGATTAATGCAGGAGTTGGCAAACTATGGCAAAGTGGCCATTACCTGTTTTTATAAATAGTTGTTGGAACATAGCCATGTCTATTTATTTACATATTGTGTATGATTGCTTTCACTCAGAAACCATGTGGAATACCAAGCACAAAATAATTGCTATGTGGTGATGCACATCTGTAATCCCAGTTTTCTGGGAGGCTGAGGCAGGAGGATTGCAAGTTGGAGCCCAGGCTGGGAAACTTAATGACTTAGCTAGACTATCTCAAAATTAAACATATGTAAGAATGAGTGAACAAATGAATGAATGAATAAATAAATGGGCTAAGGAGGTAGTTCAATATTACTGTTCAATCTACAGTAACAGGGAAATAAAAATTACAGTCTGCCCTTTTACAGAAAAAGTTTGCTAACCTCTGGATTAATACTCATTTTCAAAACACTTTCTCAAAGACCTAATGAATTTTCTGAATGGTTGCATGCATAATTGGTCCTGAGGGAGGAGGGAGGTCATGTAAGTACAGCTGGGCTACCATCTACTCCATAATTTTATACTCTTTGCGGCCTTCGTTTATCTACCCAAGCAAAGTCATTTTTTTCTTTCTAGATTCTAGAGATATCTATTTTTGCAGTCATTATTTAAAATGCTTGTGTTTCCAGTTTGTTTTTGAGTAACTTGAGAGTAAAACACACGCTTGACTTACATTTTATTACCAAAATCTAATACAATTACAGTATATCATGTAAGCAAGGGGATTAAACTGGGCTGAATCACCCCACACCCCGAAAGCAGAAATATTTTGTGATGGGTGCAAGAAGGCTGAGAATACATACTCCTTTGCAGCAGCTAAAATTATTTTTTAATAACTTAACATGACCTCTAATCCTAAGGTTATATGAAAGAAGAAGAACTGAAAGTCTGTATCTTGTTCATACAGCTCAAAATCAGTAACAGGAAGTAGGAAATTTATTTAACAAAGACAAGGATTAGTTTTTGCTTTTGCTTTTAATTTTTCTCTTTGAATTCTTTTATAGCTTTCAATTTTTCTTTTAAAATAATTAAGCAGCGTGAACTTGTACTGAAAACATTGAGGGTATAGGATTTTATAGTTATGAGTGATCTCAATAATTACTAGACAGTAGTAGATTCCATTTTTAGAGGAAAAACAATGAAACAATCATAAAACCATAGTGAACAAATTTTAAACTTCCTTTAATGATTCAGAAGGCACTTCAGGATCTTGAAGCAACACTATTTTCACAATGAACATAAATAAATAGTACGTGGTCAAATACATAATGATGGAGTTCTACACCTCAAAGTGTACAATCTAAGAGAATAGGCTGAACATATACTGATGGTGTGGTATGTTTTGGAAATTGATTCAAAAATTCTCGATATCAGGGCCGGTGAGATGGCTCAGCGGCTTAAGCGCCTGCCCAGCAAGCGCGAGGGCCCGAGTTCGACTCCCGGAACCCACATACGAAAAAAGGGGCCGGTGATATCGCTCAGCGGCACGGGCGTCTGCTGGTGCGCGAGGTCCTGAGGTCGACCCCCCGGTACCCACAAATAAAAAAAAAAAAATTCTCGATATCAGCTTGTATATTTGTCATTTGTATTTCCTTATAAAAATAAATTGATATTTAAAAATTTGAGTTTTTTCAATTTCTTAGTTATTTGCATTGTAAAGGAAAGTTTTATAGTTCTAAATTTTTACTATATCTCAAGTTCTAAAATAGCTCAAGATTTGAAGGCTGTTATGGTTTGAATCTACTACGTCTTCCAAAAGGCTCAATCCCTAATGCAGCCATGTCCAGAGTGGAGCCTGGGCAGATGATCGAACCATAAGGGCTCACCTTTGTCAGTGGGTTAATCAGCTGGTGAGTTCATAGCTGAATGGGCTAGACGAGGTGGAGCTCAGAGGGAAGAAGCAGGTCACTGGGGAGGGAGTGCCTTTCAAAGGTAAATCTTTTCCCTAGCCCCTTCCTCTCTGACTCCTTTCCTCTCACTCTGCTTCCTGGCTGCCATGAGGCGATCAGCCTTCCTCCCGAATGCCCTCTGTACCGTGATGGTTCTCTCTCACTACAGGTGCAGAAACAATGGAACCACCATAGACTGAAATCTCTCAAACTGTGAACCCAAATAAGTCTTTCCTCTTCTAAGTTGTTTTACTTAGGCATTTTTTCACAGCAATGAAAAGCTAACTAACATGAAAATGATAAATAATTTGTACCTTAGAGTTCAGATTATTAAAATTATTTACTTTAAAAAATAAATTTACTTTAAAAATTATTTACTTTAAAATTATTTACTTAAAATTATTTACTTTAAAAAATAATTTTAAATTTTACTTGGATTTTATGTGCAGTGAAATTTTGATATATAGGTCAATGAATTTTACCACATGTATAGATTCCTGTAACTACCATGATAACTGAGAACAGTTCCATCATCCCAAGAAGTCCCTTATGCTGTCCCTTTGTAGTCATACCTTCATTTTAGCCCTAACTCATAAAAACCACTGATTTATTTTCTGTAGCTATGATTTTTCACTTTCTAGAATGTCATTTTAATGGAATCATATCTTTTAAGACTGGTTTCTTCTCCCAGCATAATGCATTTCAAATTCACCTACTTTCCTGTTTTTTGATTGTTTATTCTTTTTGTTGCTCCAACTAGGCTCCATCTCCTAAAATTTCTGCTACCTCTCAAAAGTGCCGTCAGCTGGGGGCCAACTCATCAATACATGACCTTTTGGGGGACTTTTGAGACCCAAACCATAAAAACGTGGTTCCAGGGCCGGTGAGATGGCTCAGCGGTGTAGGCGCCTGCCTTGCAAGCGCGATGGCCCGGGTTCAACTCCCGGAACCCACATACAAAAAAGGGGCCGGTGATATCGCTCAGCGGCATGGGGGCCTGTTGACGCACGAGGTCCTGAGGTCGACCCCCCGGTACCCACACACACACAAAAAAAGGTGGTTCCAGCTTTTTGGCAGTTTTTAACAGAGCTACTATGTGAACATGTGCTACATGAGCATGTTTTCATTTCTCTAGGGCAGTGGTGGCGAACCTATGGCACACGTGCCGCAGCAGGCCATTTATATCATTAAAGGCGCTAAAAGGTTTGCCCTCAGTGCTCTAGGGTAAACATTGAGGAGTGCGATCTTTGAGTCAGCCAGTAAGGTAATGTTTAATTTTATAAGAAATTGCCATGCCATTTTTGAGAATGTCTATACCATTTTGCATTTCAGGAATATATGAGAGCGCCAGTTGCTGTGCACCCTCCCTACTACTTGTTATATTGTCATTTTTTTGTAATTTTAGCTTTTCTGATAGAGGTGCAGTAGTATCTCATTGTGATTTTAATGACAACATTGAGCGTATTTTCATGTTATTTATTTTCTATGGTGACATGCGTATACATATATTTTTAAAAATTACACTGTCTTATTGGTGAGTTTTTAAAATAGGTTGAATAGCTTTTATCTATTGCTTTGTCAGATATGTGATTTACAGATATTTTCTTGCAGTTCATTGCTGGCTTTTTCATTCTTTTAATAGTTGTTCACGGGTTTGAAAGTTTAATGAAATCCCATTTATTATTTTTTCTTTTATTAATTGTACCATTGGTGTCATATTTAAGAACTATTGCTTAACATCGTGTTGTGAAGATTTTGTCTTCTTAAAGTTTTATATTTTTATGTTTTATATTTATATCTGGGATTCCTACTGAATTAATTTTTATACATGGTGTAAGGTTTGAGTTTTATTTTTTGAATGTAGATGTTCAATTGCTCCATTCTTAAAAAGATCTTAACTTCTCCATTGAATCACTACAACATCTTTGCAAAAAATCAACTGCCTATATTTGTGTGGGTCTCTCTCATACTCTATATTTTATTCTATTGATCTTTCTAAGTAGCTCTTCAGCATTAGCACACTGCTTTGATTATTATAACTTTATAGTAATTCTTAAATTAACCCCAATATTATTCTGCTTCGGATTTCCCCCTCTTTGGCTGTTCTAGTTCTTTTGCCTTTCCATACACATTTTAGAATCAGCTTGTACTATTTCCAAAACCCTGTAGGGATTTTGACTGGAATTACATTTGAATTGACACTTTTATTATGTTGAATCATCTAATCCATAAACACAGTGTATCTCCATTTATTCTGGGTTGCACTGACATCTTTCATCAGTATTGTGTAGTTTTCAGTGTATAAACCTTGAAAATATTTTGTTATATTTTAAATCTAAGCCTTTCATTACTGTGGAGTCTTTTATTGATTGATTGATTGATTGATTGATACACAGTCTCACTGTCCCAAGGCTGGCTTTGACCTTGCTATGTTACCCAGGTTGGCCTCAAATTTGTTATTGTCCTACCTTAGCTTACAAGTACTGGAATTAGAGGTATGTGCCAAAGTCCTGGCTGGAGCCATTGTGCTTTAAAATTGTTTTCAGTTTCCAAAGGTTCATTGTTAGCATCTAGGAATAAGATTGATTTTTATGTGTTATGTTTCCCAAGACATTGCTAAACACATTTATTGGTTCTTGGTGGTTTTGTAGGTTATTTTGGATATTTTATGTAGACAATATTGTCTCTTGCAGATACAGACAATTTTATTTCCCCTTTCCTAACCTGTATGATATTCAATTGAAGTGATGAAAGAAGATATTTTTCATTTCCTCCTGTTTTAAGGAGGAAAGCATTCTATCTTTCATCAAGAGATAGGATATTAGCTGGAGGATTTTTGTTTGTTTTTTATTGCTTTTTTTTGTGGTTGTTTGATAGGTGTTCTTTAACATGTTAGGAAAGTTATCGTCTATTCCTAGTTTGATGAGAAATTTTATGTTGTTGTTTTACCATGAATTGCTGGTGAATTTTTATCAAGGATTTTTTCTACATCTATTGATATCATTATGTGGTTTCTATTCTTTCAGGCAATTAATATGGTAGGTATACAGATTTGCCATGGTGCCCAGTGAAGATTATTCTTTGTATATATTGCTGCATACTATTTCCTGATTTTTGTATAAGATTTTTGTGGTAATGTTCAGGAGTGAGTGATTCTGATCCATAGATTTATTTTCTTGTTCTCTTTGTCTGATATTGATACTAAAGGAATGCTGGTCTCATAAACAGATTGGGGAAATCGGCCTTATTCTTTTATTTTCAGGAAGAGAATATAGAATCGATGGCATTTTGTCTTTAAATATGCCAGTGAAACCATCCTTCTTTTTGAAAGATTTTTCTTTAATTAAAATTCAGTTTAAAAGCCTGGTGTGGTGGCGCACACCCGTAATCCCAGCACTTGGGAGACTGAGGTGGAAGGATTGCCAGGCCAGCCTGGGCTACATAGTGAGATCCTGTTTCAAAACAAAAACAAAAACAAAAACAAAAACAGTTTTTAATATTTACAAGGCTATATAGAATACTGATTTCATCTTGGGTGAGTATAGGTCATGGTTAATGGCTTTTCATATGTTGGTCTTTTTCATGTAAGTTTTTGAATTTATGTGTAATTAATTATTTATAGTATTATCTTATTTTCCTTAAATATTTGTAGAGTATACTTACTCCCTTTTGCTCTTGCTAGTGTTAATTTGTGTCTTCATTCTGCTTTTCCTTTTTCAGTTCTGTTCAAGCTTTATCAATGTTATTAATCATTTTAAAGACTAATAAAATAAGTTTTTCCTCTTTACGAGTTTTCTCTGTTCAATTTCTTCTCTTTGTCATTTCCATCTGATGCTTTGAGCTTAGTTTTTTAAGGCAAATGCTTAAATTACTGATTTCAGATCATGCTACTTTTCTAACAGGCATTTTATACTATGAGTTTCCTTCAAAGATACGTTTAGAGGCATACCTTAAACTTTAAAATATTTGTTCTAAGTTTTTTTTTCAAACAATATATTTTATAAACTTTCCCTGCAATTTCCTTTTTGACCTGTGGATTATTTATTGGTATGCTGTTTAATTTCCAGTGTTTGGAATTTTTCTGTCATCTGTATGTTGTTGGTATCCAGTTCCGTTCTGTTAGAGAATATATTTTATGTGATATAAATTGAATTCTTTAAAATTTAATAACCCCAGTTATAGTTTCTACTGGTGATTGTTCCATGTGCCTTTGAAAAGAATATGTACTCAGATTTTATTGGCTGAAATGCTTCACAAATGTGAATTAAATCCACTTAGCCAATAGTGTTCAGTTCTTTCATATTCCTTCTGATTTTTTGTTCTATTGAATACTGAGAGAATTCAGGGCTATCAAATGTAATTATGGATTTGTTTATTTGTTTCTTTTCTGCCTTTTTTCCTCATGTATTTTAAAGCTTTGTTCTAGGTCCATAGTCATTTAGGATTGCTTTGCCATCTTGGTAATTAATGCTTTTATTATGGTGTATACCTGCTTATCACTAGTTTTCTTTTGATTAGTGTTTGTATATATACTTTTTCCCTATCCTTTTACCTTTAACTTCCTTGTAGGTTTTCTTTTCAGATATTTTCTGATAACTTTTGTCTTTCAATTAATATATTTAAACTATATATATGTTTAATGTAGTCATTGGTATATTTGGATTTAGGTTTACCATTTTATTATTCATTTTTTGTTTTTCCTGTTCTTTTTTTTATTTTTATTTTCTGTTTCTCTGTTACTTTTCTATTGTCCTTTGGAATATATGAAAAGTTATAGCATTCCAGTTTATTGTATGTTTGATTATATTTGTTTTTATAATTTAGCGCTTGATCAAGAGATAAATATTTACCTTTCACACTCCATTTACACTCAATATTCTACCACTTTAGTTAGAATGAACAAACCTTATGGTTACATATATTCAATTATTTTCCTGATTTAGTTGTCCCATATATTTAATCAGTGTACACTGAAAGAGTTGTCAATGTTATAATTTTGCTTTCATATATCAAATGTATTCTAAAATGCTCAAGGCAAGTTATTTTAGGTAAATAACTAAATAACTAAATAGCTAAATAACTAAAAAACTAAATAGCTAAATAACCAAATAGCTACCATTATTGCTTTTCCTTTATTCCTGATATTCCAGGTGATTATTTGGTATTATTTCCCTTTGTTCTAAAAAATTTCCCATGACAATTGTTTTAGAGCAGTTTTTCTGGTAACAAATTTTCTTGGTTTTTGTTCACTTTAGAAAGCATCTATGTTATCTTTATTCTTAAGGGACATTTCTGCACTTGAAAATGTTGAGCCAATTCTTTCTGGCCTCCATGATTTGAGAGGAGAAGTTCACTGTTATGCAAATTATTATCCCCACATCGTTAATGCATTGTTCTCTCTCACTGCTTTTTAAATTTTTTCCTTGTCTTTTGTTTTCAGAAGGTTGATTTTAATGTGTGTTGGCATGGACTTTTTGTGTTTATTCTGCTTGAGTTTTATGGAATTTCTTTAATCTTTAAATTTATGACTTTCACTAACATTAGACAGTTTTAGCTATTATTCCTTTGTATATTCGTTACACACTATTCTTTTTCTCTTCCATTATGGATGCCAATTACACAAAAATGAGATTGGTAATTTTCCCTAGGTCCTCTTTCCTGTCATCTCCATTCTATTTTTGAGCTCATCCAGGGTATTCTGCCAAGTCTTACATTTATCTCAGATTTTATGTTTTCAACAAAATATTTTTATTAATAGTTACATTATTAGAAGCTGCCAGTCAGGTCAATGGGAACTAAAAGGAAATTATGTTAGTTTTATGTAAACTCTGTGTGGATATCGTGATTTGTAAACATGTCTATGAATTTTTAACCCTCTTTTTATGAGACGTTTTACTTTAACTCTCTCTCATTAAGTATTGTTCAGCTTACATTATTTCCTTTCAC
This sequence comes from Erethizon dorsatum, assembly GCA_028451465.1. NCBI lineage: Eukaryota > Metazoa > Chordata > Mammalia > Rodentia > Erethizontidae > Erethizon > Erethizon dorsatum. The sequence goes on from CM051831.1 coordinate 74,334,121, forward strand.
CAGACAAATAGAATGCATTGAAAAAAGATGCTGCATCATTACCAAGATCATGTCAGAAAGGCAATACAGCTTTTTTTTTTTTTTTTTTATGGCTCTTTCTTGAGAAAGTCACCCTTGAATATCAGCTGCCATGTTCTGAGGTCGCACACAGACTGCACAGGCAGATGTTTAGCTGATATCCACAGCTGTGGCTCCAGAAGACCTCCAGCATCAGCCAGGGGACACATCTGTGAACAAGACCTCAGATGATTCTGTTCCAGTCCTTCAAGCTGCCCAGTCAAAGCTAAGTGCAGCATAAGCAAAATATACGTTGTTATAGGCCTATATTTTGGGGGTGGTTTGTTAACTATCTATAGATAAATGGAATTTTTTTTTTTTTTTACATTTGGTACCATGAAATTCTGCTAAGAGTGCTGTAATAACAAAAACCCTTAACCATGTAGGGATTGCTTTGGGACCTCAAAGAGAATGCTGAAGAAAGCCTACCGTTGCGTGTGTGAGTGTGTGTGGTGCTAGGTATCCAACCCAGGGCTTCAAACACACTAGGCGAGTACTCCACCACTGAGCTGTGACGTAGCCCAAGCCTAACATCTTAGAGAGATTGTACAATGCATGCCTGATGGCGGCTGCGGCTGGGGCTGGCAACGCAGACTTTAGTTGAGGAAAACATGTTTGGAAGTTGGAGGAAAGTAAATACTTCTTATGTAATGACCAGGAATTGAACAATACTGTATCCTGTAGTTACATGAAAAATAGAAAATATCATTAATAAATTGCATGACAAGGTAATGTTCAAGTACAGTATCAAAGTTGCCGCCTTGCTTTTTTTTAATCTATCTGTAATCAAATGTGAGGGGAGAGAAATAAGGTAAAGAAATAATGTTACATAAAAGGGACTGTGAGTTGCTATTGTAAAAATACAATTACATCCAATTCCAAGATATTCTAGGTAGCAATATAATATGAAAATTTTAAAATTAGTTCCAGGTAGAGATCAAAATCAGAGCCCTGTAAGGAAAATATGGTCTAAGATGAATCCAAGGATGTGACTTTACTACCTTTTTTACTATCTCAGAAAGGTTCAAGGTGGCCCTCCAAAAAAGACAGAGGTTCCTGTAAGGTTGTTAACAGTATGACTTATAGTTTAATGAACTTTTAAACAAACAAGAGTGTTTTCCCACAGCAGCCTAACAAGAAATCCAAAGTAGAAAATCATGCTGACAATAGTCAATAACATTGAATTGTATCCTTGAACATTGCTGAGAGTAGATTTTAAGTGTTCTCTCATCACAAAAATGTATATGATGTAATGGACATATTAACTAGCTTCATTTTCATTTAGCTAGTCTAGAATATACATATATATCAAAACATCATTTTATACCATAAATAAATATTCAAGTTTTACTTTTAAATTTTTTTTTTTTTTGTGGGTACTGGGGGGTCGACCTCAGGACCTCGCGCGCCAGCAGGCGCCCATGCCGCTGAGCAATATCACCGGCCCCTTTTTTGTATGTGGGTTCCGGGAGTCGAACTCGGGCCCTCGCACTTGCAAGGCAGGCGCTTAAACCGCTGAGCCATCTCACCGGCCCAAATTATTTTTAAAATAATGTAAAGGATTATCTCTATGAGAGTGATGGCTGTGGCTTATGTTAAATACAGTGAATCTCAATAAAATTCATAGGAAACTAAAATAAATCTGAGAGAATTATACTACCGAAAGCTTAGACTAAAGCAACAAAGACATATACAATAAAAAATGACTTCTGGAATCACAAACAAGAGTCAGGAAGAGTACTGAGAAAACTGCTCAGATGCAGATACTGTACTGACTTCTAACAATGAGAGAAGAAGGAAGAGAAAAGTACAACAGTCCCATGGATAGAGCAAAAGACCACAGAGAATAGTTCACAGGCAACAGAACTGAACCCGAATCAAGAAACTTGCAGCATGTATGTATGTCTAAATGTCAGAATTACTATTGATAATGGACTCCACCTTCCCAACTTTCGAGTGAGTGTCTGTAGCAGTAATCCAGTGCTTGTGCATAGCATATGTAGTTATCCTATGTATGCTGAAGGTATCTTGGTGAATATATAACATATCTTTTCAGTTTGAGGAGCTATAATTAAGGAAGTGCACTTGAGGAGCTCATCCACAGCTGGCCCTAATATATATCAAGACTTTTAATGTTGACAATGAGTTTGATGTCATAATAGATGAGATTTTGTAGGTCTTGGAAGGGGAGAAGTATATTTTTCATATGGGAGGAACAAATAATTTTTGCCCAGAGGCAAAACTTGTGTGTAAAAATCTATCTGGAAGTTTTTTGACACTCATTGAGTCAGAAAGTGAAGTACATTTCCATTTCCCTTGAATGAAGACCAACCTTAATTATTCACTTATAATGAGTAGAGTGTGGTGGAGCTAATGTGCTAGGTCTGGAAAAAGCAATATAGCTTCTTTTAGGCTTTCTTTCTTGAAGTGCTTACTCGAACTCAACCAACATATTGAAAGAAAGTTTGGGCATTGTGAAGGTGTTACCTGTGGATATTCCAGCCAACAGCCCCATCTACAGTTCCAAGTAACAGCGTCAACTGTCTTCTACTTGATTCAAGTTTCAAGATTCTTACAGCTCAAACAATTTAAGCTGACCCAGCAGATGCTAAGCGAAGCAAAGACAAGTTATCTCTGCCAAGCCATGTCAAGTTGCATGAGAAATTGCTATGTTGCTATTGTTTTAGGTCACTAAGTTTTGGAGAGGTTCGTCACATAGCAAGAGACATCCAGGGTCTTGTGAAATAGAAACTAAGCATTCCTGTTAAAGCTGAGCAACACTGTCGTTTTTCTTGTTTTGGAAGTTTTGTCATTCATTGTATGACCAACATATTTGTTTATTTATTTTATTGTTTGGTAATTTTCAAAAACTTATAATGAACTCGATACGTTGACTAAATGCTGCTTTGACTACCCCTTTTGAGGAGTCATAGCATATTATGTATAGCAGGGAAAAGCAAAAAGGTTATTTGGCAAGCAGTAGGTAGACTGAAAGGAACAAGTTTTAACAGAGAGGTTTTACTGTGTTTTGTTTAACATTTTTGTGTGCCTTGGGCCCTTTGGCAGACTGACAAAGCCTATGGCATTCTTTCCACTGTCCTCTATTTTGCTCTGAAGAAACCATGGTCAATTGACCATTATCACAGGGTTCTGTGGCACAAGGCAGACTTGTTGCCACTCTGGTCTTGCTTCCTGTCATGAGAATTATATCAGTGTTGCCTTAGATACTAAAGTGCTACCAGCTGTCCTCTCTATTATGCAATCCTACCATCCTCACTGATACTAAGGGAAATAATCCGAGCAAGGTTGAATCTTTTGCTATGAACTTTGGGCCACAAATGATAGCCATCTTTGAGCTTCTCTGTGATGCTGGTGTCTGACCACTGGTAGATTTTGTATTTCTCTAGAGAAGGATGTGTCTTCCCTTTACATGGAGGGTAGCTGAGTAGTAGGTTCTAAATTCTTCTATCTCATATAATTAATCCACTTAAAGTTGGCCGTTTCCTTAATCCTTTTGTACTCTTCATCAGTTTGCTGAATACTGTCTGTCATCTCTACCTCATTTACTATAGGATGGTGTCTTAGTCATATTTTTGTTACTGAGACACAAAACTCAACCCTTGCAACTTAAAGGAGGAAAGGTTTATTTTAGCTAGCAGTTTTAGTGGATTCATTCTATGGTCAGCAGGCTCCAAGACAAAAACAGCATGGAGGAAGGGCCCATTGGAAGAAAGCTACTCACATATAGCATCCAGGAGAGAGGCAAGGGAGTAGGTGACAAGGGAGATATCCCTCCAAATACACACCCCGAGGGGCCCACTGTTCCCACCAGGCCCCAGCTCCTAATGGCACTTTCACTTACTCAACTCATAACAGAAGAATCCACTGATGAGTATAGCGGCCCCACAGTCCAATCACCTTCCACACACATGAGAATTTGGGGGACATTTTAGATCTAAACCATAACAGACAGTGTCATGTTCAAGCTTAAAAGAGCCATTACAGCAGTTTGTGAGAACTGGCTCCAGATATTCTTGCTAAGACATTTAAATTCTCAGAGAGTACACTCATGCTAATAAATGTACTCCCTTCAGCCAGGTTTATAAAATGCTCCCTATCCTCAGGTCCATTCTCTTCCAGATCCACTTCTAGATCTTGCCGGTACAGATGAGCAAAACTTGCAGATATTTTGATAAGTTATTTAATTTTGCAGCAAGAACTATTCTTCCCTATGTGGGCTATACTAAAATCTTTAGTTATTGACCTGCAGTCAATGAAGAGAAGGAGGGCAGATCCTACAGGATAAAGTCTGTCTTGCAAACATCTACTTTATTTGAGATCACCGTATGGTCTTGGCAACAGAAGGCTGCTGCTTTGGAAAAGGCAGGGATTACTTTTGATAACCCAAATTGTTCAGATGAAGCTGGGCGTTCAAGATCGTTGGTGAGACCGACATTCCCTATTCTGTTAATGACATTTGTCCCCATATTGTTTCATTGTGGAGATACTACATACACTAATGTTTTGCCTTTTACCTTTACCCATCCCAATATGCCATAGATAAGACTCTTAGTCAAGACTCTTGGTCAGTGTGATGCCACAGCATGTTAGCAGTTAGCCTTTCTCCCTGCACTTTGAAAGTGTGACAGTTGCTGTCTGACTGTTTAGCAATTCAGTTTGAAAATCCCATACTAAAGGGTTTCTTTTCTAGAGCCTCTTCCTGTACCAAGTCTTAAATTGGTTTTTAGGAAAGCAGAGGCTAAAATGACAACTCAGTACAAATAGTTTATTTGGGGGATAAACCCAGGAAACACAGTGAGAGAACATAGAATATCGGACATAGGAAAAAGAGAAAAACTATTAAATAGTATACTGTTGTGTTGGTTGTGACTGAAAATAATTGAGACCTGATTCAACTTGGTTTTTTGTTTGTTTGTTTGTTTGTTTTCTTTTGTGGGTTGTTTTGTTTTGTTTTGTTTTGAGACACATCTCAGTATGTAGTCCAAGCTGACCTTGAACTCAAGATCCTCCTGCCTTAGCCTCCCAAGTGCTGGGATTACAGGCATGTATCACCATGCCTGCCTAACAACTTGTGTACTCTGAAGAAGCTTGTAGAACATGCCTCGGAACTGTCTCACCAAAAAGTTGGAGACTGGCCTATTTAGGTAAGTACTGTTACTGAACATTGTTTGCGTGTTGGACTCATAGTTATTAGCCCTTCTGCACTTTTAATCTGTATCTGTGCATCTACTGCATGACCTTCCAAGACTCCAGAAAAAGTCCTGAGGCAGAAAAGCAGTGATGTCATACTTGAAGGGAGGCACTGATAATACACATGAAATTGTTTACCTCAGCTGCACTGAAATCAGATGGGCTAAATGTGATTTGGTTTGGCATCACAATGTCTACTGCACCTAGATTTGTAATTGAAAGACAGTCAAATTTCAGTTAGCAGCTGGGAGACAATTAGTTTTCAATCCAAACTAACACACCTCTGGCAGCCCATGAACCTCAGCCTAGAAGCTCAGTAATCCTGTATTCCCTTCCCTGGAATATAAGAAGTCTTACTCTCTACCTAAGTGAGTCATGTGACCGGGTTTTAGCCAGTGGCTAAGGGACAGAAGTAAAATACACCACTTCTTGTCCTGGGTCCTAAAATTATCCAACCTTTTGCTTGTCAGATAAGAGAGAACTCAGTGGGAAGTTGTTGGAGTCAGATGGTGGAAGAAACCTGAATTTTTGGGTCATTGCATGTGTCAAAGAAATGTGAAAATTGTCAGAAGTCAAAATAGAGTCACTTAAGTCAATGCTAACAAAATTTTGAAAAGCAAATAAAGCCAGGAGAATGGAAGAATTCTTTTGCATGACTGCCTAATAAGTAACTAATATGAAAGACTGCTAGGCTCCAACATTACAGAAAAGCTACTGCAACCTTGTACAAAAAGTACTTCTACAAGGACATTTGCTAAACTGTCTGTTCAGCAAAAGATTGAGGCCATTATTATTAATCATTGTGTTCAAGGATTACTGTTCCACCATATCTAATGTAACCCTCTTCATTTTTGCTTTTAAAAGCTTTCCCTTGCCTTAACCTCTTGGAACATACCAATGATTTACTATGGTACACAAATTTCCATTGCAGTGCTCTGGTATTCTTAAATAAATATCATTATTTTTTGAGAATGCTGTTCTGATTATTTCTGTTTTAGGATGATATTTGAAAGAGAGTAGTCCTTGCCAATTACCGAACTCCCATCAGATGGTGACCTACATGAGAAAAAAAGCTGTGTGTGAATCCACAGATATTTTGTGTCGCTGTTTCAGCAGTTGGTGTTAATTTATTGGGCTAATACAATTAACATGGTATCTTACATAATACAGTACTTTCCTGGCTTCCATTACACTTAGTTAGCAAGGAAATTATTAGCTATTGTGTTTTTATTTTATAGGTATGTGATGAGAGCTGATAGAATCATGTTTGTGGTTTGGTTATATCCTCTAAGGACTAGGCAAGAGGTCCATTTGAAGCAGGAGTATCATTATTTCTAGATAATGGGATCTTTTCTTCCTTTTTAGGGAAAATTGTGCTTTACCATCTTGCATTTGGTGAACACAACTGAGAAATCCTTCTTCACAGTGCCCAGATCATGAACAGGAGAGGAAGAACCACAATGAAACAGTCTGCTTTCTCTTTATCACTACTGGCCAGAAAATATACTGGATATAAATACACATGAGTCAAAGAAATACAAATAGGTAATAACTCAGATTTCAGATGAACATAAAGAAGCTTGTTTAATAATATGTCTTATGGTTTTTAAACAAGCATATGGATAATATCTATTCAGTACGGAGACACAGTGACAAAGAAGTGAGAAGACTCCCCCTTGTGGTTCTTGAGAATAATAATCCTTGGGCTGAGAGCCTATTGAGAAAACAGAATTAGGGAGTTGAAGATGTCAGTGATAATGAGAGCTTATCTCTCTCTCTCTGACCTGACTTTATGAACCTAAGTAACAATTTCAGGCTGTGTTGATGGAGCTCCTCTGGAGAATGTGGTGAGCTTGTACAGCTAACCTCAGGGAAAAACTGAGACTGTAATGTGGAGAAAGGGTCTTCAACCTGAACTAGGAAGTCTGTTTTCCACTTGGAGTTTTATGCTTGAGAGGTAAAAAGCAAAATAGTTTCCTTCTTCAAGTTTCACCTTGTTCTCCAGTATGGACTTGTACTCGTTGTTGTACTTGCTCTGATTTAACGAGTGAATTTGGTGCAGGAACTAACTCCTACAACACATCCCTTGTCGGTATATTGTGTGGGGTTATAATGTATTTCTATGGTATACACTTTTGTCCCCTGCTTATTTGGAATATTACTTAGGAGTTTGTTTATTTTTCTCAGCTGCAAAGGCTGGAAACAGGAATTTATCATTTCTTAAGAAGGAAAATGGGATGGTGTTGCAGTAGGTAGACAACACATAATACAATGTCAGAGTGGCTTGATGTGAAATTGTGATTTGTTTTCTTATAATTGATGTTCCCTGCTTTTCGCTTCTAATATTTCACCATTAGGAAGGCGATATCTTCCAGTTCTGAGGAGGGTTGACATCTGTGCGGAAATCAATATATCTCTATATCTGTCTTTCTCTCTCTGGTTCTATAGTTAAAATTAACATATCATTCTCATTTGCCCAGAAAAGTCAGCAGTACATACTGCCATCTCAGAGTCCCACTTGGTTTGGAATTTGCTCCTTTTTCATCTTTTTCAATGAAGATTTTAACAATTTCATTTGTAATAAAATACAGTTCTAAGAACATTGGAGGCAATTCTGTGAAAAGGTTTAAACATTACATTGAAAAAATACATCCTTTAGATATGTGACATAGAAGAGAATTTTAAAAATGCACAAACATGTACCAGGAATACTTATTCTACCTTTGTCGAATAATGTCCAGCCAGTGAATATAAATATTTTTAAAATTTTTGTTTTAATATCATATATTGCTTTAAGAAAGAATTTTAATTTTGAAGACAGTTTTAGTAGGATCCTTTTATTTGTATACCAATATTAATTCATACAATTCCACTTTCAGGTTAATCAATTCATGTTTTAAAATATAATTGTCATTATTTTTAAGCATTATTTGCATTCTTAACATTACCTATTTTGGGGCATACATAGTATGATTACCCAGTTTTATCTCTGTTTTTTCCACTTGATTTAATGAAATCTTACTTATCGTCATCACTTGCTTACAAGGGCCCACAGAAAAGCTTGTGCATTTAGCCTGCTGGTATACTTGGCTCCCCAGTGGCCTGAAGAACAGAGACGCTGCGGATCTTCAGAAGGATGGTGTTGTCTAGGGAGTCAGTGACAGGATGCATTAGGTCCTGGGTTTGATCCCCAGCACTGCCAAAAAAGAAAAAGACAAAAGAGAAAGAAAGTGTTGGAAACTAATTTATATAATAATCCCTATGAAATTTCCCTCCAGAGGAAAGAGCTGAGAGTTATTCCTTTATGCTGCATCAGGATCCTAGTTGAATTTTCCCTGACTATGGAAAACATTTTGAGAAGGTGTCTGTGGTCTCCTGAAATTTGGACTATTGAGAAAAGCAAATACCAGTGTTCGCCGTCATGAAGGGAAATGAGAAAGGAAGGTGAAGCCAAGCAAAGCTATATATCTAACATGTGGTTCCCAAGCCAAAGAAAGAAGAGAGAAACAGAAGAGCAGGGGCGCAGGAGAGGTCAAGTTGCACTCCAGGATGCTGCCAAATCCCGCCTGGCAGACTCTGGATAGAGGGGTTCAGTAATGGTCTCGTCAGTGGGAGCTTTGTCCCACTCGCACAAACTCTGAGCACCTGCACCGACAGGACTTCCCAAGTGGGCAGCATTATCCAAATGCCAATGGAGCGATCAGTAGGTAAAATTTTTCTGTGAGCTGTCCAAAGCATATTCTTCCTATTGGTGGTAGATAATTCTTCACGGCGAAAGAAAAGCTAAAATGATAGGAATATTTGGTGGCCACAAGCCATTTATCTATGCATTAACTCCCCTAACACTTGCTTAAAATTCAAAAAGTGAGAAGAAATGCAAGACCCCTCACTTCCATATTGATTCAAATTGAAAAGTAAGATCAAGAGAGCTTTTGTTCTTTTGCCCCACCAGATGTTTGTTCTCCCTGTACTTATCTCATTCCCGGGCCCTCCTGGCATCTGCAGAGTGGCTTCCAGATGGTGCTGAGGTGAGTACCTGGTATCATAAAGGAAAGCCCAGTATGACTTCATATACCATTATGTCAGTGAAAAATAAAATATAAAATGATAAAAGCAATGGGATTTTAACACTGGCTCATAAAACCACCTTACTTTGTTTTCCTGTTGGGTGAAGGGAGGGAATTGCCATGGATCTGGAACTAATACCTCTTTGCTGTAGTTTCCTTGGTAGCAGCATCGGAAAGCTGCAGAGGCAATTATATGCATCACTGATTATGCAGCTTTTAGCCACCCTAAAAGAGCCATGGTTACTGGTCTTTCATCCACTTTCAATAAATTTCTTTGCTTTGACATTCAAAGTATTGGGTGTAAAGACCATTGAGGCCCTTAGGATGTTTTGCTTTATTTTCCTGGTGCTCACTAGTGTTTAAATCAGCTTCTGGGCAAAAGTATAGCCTGCATGGCTTGTAACTGCTGCCAAGGGTGGGCCCGCGAGGTGATCATTTTTCTCACACACATGTAGGATCTACCTCTGAGCTCATGCTGTTGTTGGCAGCTAATTGGTGGCTGGAGTGAGGACCTCAGTTCCTCAGTAGTTCTTGGCTAAGGTTGCCATGAATTCCTTACTATGTGACCTCTCCAGTGTGGCACTTGGCTTCATTTAAAAGCTTCTAAGCTGTGGAATCAACAGAGACAGCCAACTAGCAAGATGAAGGTCATAACCTTTTGTAAATTAATCACAGAAGTGACATGCTTTCTATATTATCATCCACTGAATGGAGGAGGAAGCAGAGATTACACTGGGAAGTGAATACCAGGAGGTGGGAATTATTATCAGGGCCATCTTCGAGGCTGCCAACCCCAGAAAGCCAAGAAATGGCACTCTGTTGTGTACTATAACCAAAACTTTCAGATTATGACTTACTACTATTCCTCGTGTTTTTACATATGCATATTTCATTTATTCACTTCCTACTTCGTAAGTTATTATCCAGACTAGAATGATTCTCAACTCACATATGGACATAGCTGTTGTAGTCAGGGTTTGCAAGGGAAACAATACAATACAGGACACATAATTTATAGAGTTATTTTGTAATAGTCACCCAGAGTCATATACAAAAAGTGCAGGAAATCTGTCCACACACTAAAGACCCAAAGAATCCAGCTGAGGGCCTGGATCCTATAGCAGTGTCCTGCATGAGTCCAGCTGAAGACCTAGAGCCCATGGCAATGCCTCCACAAGTCCACTAGAGGCCCAGAGCCCACAACAATGTCTCATGCAAGGATATTTCACGGATCTGCACCGGGAAGGCCCAAAGGTCAGTGGTGGAAGCTAGAAAGTCTGCACCAGTGGGATGAAGGATCTGTGCCAGCAGGCTGAGGGATCTATCCCGGAGCCAGGAAGCGATGCTCAGAGTAAGGACCAGAGCTCCCCCGAAAGTCACCACAGCCATCCTCAGCGACAATGAGGTCCCGAGCTCCTCCGATGATGAGAACAGCCAAGTTCCTATCAGGAAAGCCAGCGTGACAAGCTCCTCAAAGAGAACCGACAGCAGCAACTCTTCCTCTCCAGTTCTCCTTTCTATGTTGTTGGCAACAGTCCTCAGGTGGGCCCTCCACACCAGGCACCACACTGATTCAATTCAGCTGGGTTTTACAAGTTGACCACCAATTGTCAATCCACCACAATCCACCCCTGGTCAACTTGATAACCACACACATTTCCTTAAACCAATGGTCTCTAGTGGCAGATTTGTGAAAAGTTAACATGTGTTGATCTATTCAGATTTACATTAATATAACAATTACACATATACAATTCTTATTGCACTCATTTCTGCACCAAAAACAAAATATACAAAGGGTGATCAAAATTCAAAGTTAAAACGACAATACTTTGACAAATTAACCTGATTACAAACATATCTAAAAACTACATTAAAATCAAATTAAAAGAACTATTACAATCACAGTCCTTGCATCCAGTAACTTAACTACACGACATGTCAAGACTAAAAAATGGGGATCTCCTGCAATTTAAATACACTCTTATCTTCAGGTGAAAGGTTTCAGTTCATTTTTCCATTGTCCTGTTTTTTCTTTTTCCAACAACCACGTTCTTCTCTTTTTTAACCTTGCAACCCACAGTTCCATGGAGTCTTCCCTCTGGCCAAATGCTTCAACAGTAACCATGCCAGCATCCCAACAGTAGACAACATTGAAAATTTTCTGCCACCCAGATAATATCTCTAAACACAAGCAAATTGCAGAACAACTTCCTGCCAAAGCACAATATACTACCTGGGATCCAGCAGTCAATGCAGTCTGTCTCAATAGAAGCCTCCAGAGCTTCATCTTAATGGGCAGCATTTCCATCAGTACTCTGATTTTCCAGGCTCCAACCAGAGTCTCCAAAATAGTTTACAGCATATTGGGGCTGCTCCTAGGCCAGTCTCTCAAGACCTTTCCAAATTAATTCCCAAGGCTCTTAAGCCACATGGTCAGGCAACATCACAGTAATGACCCCACTCTCCTGGTACCAATTTTGTTGTAGTCAGGGTTTGCAAGGGAAACAATACAATACAGGACACATAATTTATAGAGTTATTTTGTAATAGTCACCCAAAGAGTCATATACAAAAAGTGCAGGAAATCTGTCCACACACTAAAGACCCAAAGAATCCAGCTGAGGGCCTGGATCCTATAGCAGTGTCCTGCATGAGTCCAGCTGAAGACCTAGAGCCCATGGCAATGCCTCCACAAGTCCACTAGAGGCCCAGAACCCACAAAAATGTCTCATGCAAGGATATTTCACGGATCTGCACCGGGAAGGCCCAAAGGTCAGTGGTGGAAGCTAGAAAGTCTGCACCAGCGGGATGAAGGATCTGTGCCAGCAGGCTGAGGGATCTATCCCGGAGCCAGGAAGCGACGCTCAGAGTAAGGACCAGAGCTCCCCCGAAAGTCACCACAGCCATCCTCAGCGACAATGAGGTCCCGAGCTCCTCCGACGATGAGAACAGCCAAGTTCCTATCAGGAAAGCCAGCGTGACAAGCTCCTCAAAGAGAACCGACAGCAGCAACTCTTCCTCTCCAGTTCTCCTTTTTATGTTGTTGGCAACAGTCCTCAGGTGGGCCCTCCACACCAGGCACCACACTGATTCAATTCAGCTGGGTTTTACAAGTTGACCACCAATTGTCAATCCACCACAATAGCCAAGGACAGAACCTAAGACAGAGGATGCAGTTAACTATGTACAGATTTATGACTGAAGGAACTATAGAAAATAAATAGGTGTTGTTAACTAGAACTTAACTAAGCTGTTAAGTTCTAGTTAATTTATGGTGTAACAATAAATAAACTCCACCTCATTTCCCAGCTCCAATTCATTTCAGATCATAATCTCATCAGGATGAGGACTGAGCTCAAAGTGGGGTGTAAGCAATTCTGAGTTAACCAACAGATACAATAAACATGTGTTTAAAGCTCAAGAAAATAGGGATACTTAGTTGGAGGGGAAATAACTCAAAATTTTATATTTTAAAAACCAAAAATTCGTGGGGTAGTCATTATGAAAAATAGAATTTTGTTGAAATTCCTTTTATATTTTATGATTAAATGTTGTTTATAATTATGCACAGGGCACCATAAGCTTTTTAATACCTAGAGCTTCTAAAAGTCTTAATTTGATTTTAAGTTCAAGAATGCTAAAAGAGGGCCCAAGGATATAGCTCAGCAGCACAAGTGCCTGCCTGGCAAGCTCAGGGTCCTGGGTTTGATTCCCAGTACCAAATAAAAAGAATGAATGCTGGGGAGGAACATGAAATAAACTTAGAAGTGCTAGAGGTTTATTGAGAGAAAATGCCTGTGAGAGATGGAGCAGAGAGCTAGTTTCACATTAGGCATAAATGATCAGTCCCTTCTACCTACAGTGTGCTCAGTCATGGACTGAGGCTGCGGAAGAAGAAAACCTCCGCTCAAGGGCCAAGGCATATATCTTGGAAGTGTTAAAAGTTTATAAGTTCTTTTATTAGTGGGAAATCCAAGCAATGCATCTGGATGGTGGCCAGAGAGGATTGTGTGATTATGGGTCCCCTTTTCTCTGCAAATTTGACCTATTTTCCTTGTCATTCCTGAAAACTTACCCTGTCTTTGTAATTTTTTTTGGTCTGTTTTTCATGCTTTTCTGCTTCTCTACATCTTAATCTTGCTTATGACATTGATATGTCATTTAGGGCCTTGTAACACATAAAATTACAAGTTGGATTTCCATGGCTAACAGACTTACTACATTTTCCACCTCCAAAGTCCCAGGAAAGAGACTTTGGTCCGGTAACCATGGGAGAACAAACAACTCCGATGGGGGAAGAGCTACCCTCTATAGAGGCTGCTAACAAGGTAATGGACAATTTTGCTAATTTCCGTGACTTACCACAATAAAAGTTATTTCTTTTGTGTAATTCTAAGGCATTTGTTGGGCAGTTTTCCTGGATGGCTGTCCTCCAAGTGATGACTCAGAAATTCAGCCTTGTCTCCCTCACAGCTCTGACGTCTTCACCAAGTGTCCAGGGTCACTCAGAGGATACAGCGGAGAAGAGACACCTGCTCTCAGGCTGGGGAGGTACCTCAGCAGTACAGCACTTGTCTAACATGCACAAGTCCCTGAGTGCCATCCCCAATATTGAAAAATAAAAAACAAAACAAAGATATACCTGCTCTCAAATGCCTGTGGCTGGAAGAGCCCCATTACACTGGTGAAAACTAGTCATGTGTCTCTATGTCACAGGCAAGAGGGCTGGGAAGTATAGTTTAGCTCTATACACAGAAAGAGCAGACACATTTGATGTGTTTAGCCAGTTTCTGCCACAGTCTGCTCTTTTGGTCACCAAATACCAGTTTTATGCTTCCTCCTACACATACAACACATTCACACCTTCATCTAGTCAGTCACTGCTTTTAGCTCAAAGACCGAGATGTCTAAGTGAAGGGTTGGTCTCTCCTTGAGTCCCACACCCCATACTAAAAAGACGTTTTATTCATTTGCTGCCCTCCACCCCACCCACAACACTCAGTAGTAGAACATAGACAGGACAACACTATAAATATTCTTTAAAAAGAAAAAAAAAACTGGTATGATGGAAAACACATCATTAGGCTATAGCAGTTGTAAAATTCCCTGAGCCACTGGGCCAACACTGTGAAGATTTGCTACTGTGGAGTATAAGAAGTCCACTGACCAGAGTCATTTCTGTCACCCTTGACAGCCTTCCTTGCCTATTGCCTTCTGTGGTCCTGGCTCTTCCCTGAAGCCAGTGCTTCCCTGCTTATTATTTTCCACGGCCTCCTCTGAACTAGGTATTAGGAGTAGGCTCTCCTTGGTTATTATAAAGTTTTCAGAAGTTTACCTTCTCATGGAAGTTGGAGACCCAACCTTTCTGTAAGTCTCAAAGTCAAACAGTTCCATTTCATAGACTCCTGGTACTTGGAGATACATTTAATTTCAAAAATTAATAGCTCCCTACCTATCAGTATTCATTTGCAGTCATTTCCATATACCTACCAAACCCAAATATTTTTCCTAGATATAATTCTCAAGTGTGCTTTTTTTGCTTCTCAATTCTGTGTCTCACCCACTTAGCTTAATGGTTGCAACCCCAGAGCTATCAGGCTAGAGTGGGAAACCATACTGCAGATGTGATTTCTGCTAGAAGCTGAGTCATTCTGTTCAACACTGCAGTAGGCCTTGTCTCTCTTTTTAAATCTAATCTTCTATGGTTTGGAGGACAAAAATAGTTGACTTTTCCATGCAGCAAGACTTTGGCTTTCTGTACTTTCCCCTTTAATTTTCTTTTTCCAAGCTGACCAGTCTTCTCTGAGCTCATTTCCTTCCTATAATACCTTGCCACTAGCAGTCAGAAACAATCAATAAAAACTATTAATTTTCTTTTCCATCCACTTTCTCTAAATCTACATGTAAAGCAGGTATATGCTATGCCTTCCACTTTGTAACAGATGACAGGCTTACCAGATATTATGTCATTATATCACACGACTATCTAGGCACTTTGCCTATCATTACCATGTTCTTGTTATCCACTGACCAACTGCTAAGCTAGTGACACATATCTTAGGTTTTTCTTATAACTGTGGCCTGCTTCAACTTATCAATTTCTGTGGCAGGATAAATAACACTGCTGTAACAGACAACTACCAAATCTCAGTGGCTTATTACAGTATAAGTTTCTTTTCCACCTGGCAGAGTCAACTGCAAATGTTCATGGGCAAAGTCAATTGCAGAAGCTCTCTTCCAAATGTTGACCCAAGGACCTGGGTTTTCTACATGGTATTTCTATCATCTTCAGTACATGGCATCCACAGTTACCTTATGAGAGGAAAAGAAACTGCGTTGGGCTAGATGAGAAAAATAACTTCTGCTTATGTTTCGCTGGAGAGGCAGATCACAGGGATCACCTAGACACATGGCTGCTAGGAAATTTAGTTTTGGGCTCAGAAATTAAAAAAAGAAACGTGTTTGGGAAACATCTAGTCAATCTGTGCCATATTATTTTAGAAAAGGGTGAATGAAGGGAGGCTATGAAAGATATATGTAGCGCAAAATAAGAAAGGTGTTATTTATACCATATAGATGAAGAAACCGAGGCTTGGAGAAGCTAAGAAAATTTCCTGTGGCCGCAAAACCAAAGCAGGCAGAATTAAGCACCAAATATGAGTCTACTTTACTTCATGTCCCAAACAGTTACCATTGCATTCTAAAGCTTTCTTTATAGTTTTCAAAAATCTCACAGCCAGCACTACTTACATCTTTATGTATAGTCAGCAGATTTAAGTGGCCTAGGCTGGTATCTCTCATCTACCTGCACTAGAATACTTGCATACATTTTTTAGAAGCCATGGCTAAGTATAAACATGGAAAAGATTTACATATACTTGTTTGGCAATAATTTGATTTTTTTGTGTGTGAAAGTTCATTTAATTACCTTAAGTATTTGCAGACAGAAAATAGCTTCTCTTTCCCCTGATAGATCCGTTTATTTTCTTGTTTTCTGACTTGAGACAATGGAGTCAGAAACAGAATCATGTGAGATGTTCTATTAATCTTTAAGGGTTAAGCATAAACTCATAACCTGATTCTTGTTCAGAATCTTTCATTAGTTTTGTTTTTGTTTATGGAGGGCACAATAATAAAAGCTTTCAAGGTGTCCCTCCTTAGATCCATGATTTTCTACCACATAATATCCAGACTCATAAAAGGAATATAAACACTTGAAATTAAATTCCTCATTGCCTTTATTCATTTTATCAACTGTCTGTTGAATGGCTGGTTTAATGAAACTTTACCTCTTACATATCTGTCTGGTTCCTTTACAATGTAACCAGAGTTCATAATTGGGCTGTTCATATGTTCAGGGCAAACTGGATAAAAAGAAGTGAAAGGAGAGGACAACTCATTTATTCTCATAAACTCCATTCCCACTTTGATTTCCCAATTCTCTATTCTATACATAGAAAAAAAGGCTTTTTAAAAAAAACTTGATTCCATACCTGTGGACTTTGCAAGTAGAACACAGAAGGGTTCTCTACTTATCCTTTCTGGAAAAGTGTTTGGTATTTTGCTCTTACCCTATCCAACCTAACAAACTCTGAGGCCTGTCCTTTGAGAAAGCACGTACATTAGGGAAGTATAAATCTCCATTTGTCTTGAATTAAAAGTTAGACATTTAGCTGCTCAGTGAGAAACATACATGCTTTTTTTAGAGAGCAGCTGCTCTATACTCAGTGGTCTTGTGGCCGAGAAGCTTGGAGATTCCCTGTCAATAGTATGTAAATATGGCCATAGACTAAACTACAGACATGCCTGCGCACACCTGGTGTACTGGTAAAGATTTCTCCCTTAAAGAGTTTTTCTGAAAGACTGAGATTTCTGAGAAAATATTTGTCCTAAAGAGTTTGACCCTGTAACAAATTCTTGGTTGTTTGGGTAGAGGTAAGATTCTGAAAATAGCATCAAAACTTGCATTTTCATTTGACCCGTAGTCAAAACCTCATTGGATTTGGGCTTAAATCCCATGGCAAGCACAAAAATCCCCCAAGATCTGGTTTTCTTGAGTACAGATGCACAAACAGTGCTTTTCTGGAGCACTCTCAAACACTGGGATGGGGTGGGCGACAGAGTCCAACACAGTAACAGTAATTACAGCAAACTGGATAAAAAGAAGTGAAAGGAGAGGACAACTCATTTTTTCTCATAAACTCCATTCCCAGTTTCATTTCCCCATTCTCTATTCTATACATAGAAAACAAAGTTCACACTAAAGGTGACCTTCACCCCATGATTTCTGAACCCTGGTTACCCATTCAAACACCAAACTAGATACCTATTTGAAGAGTTTTGGAGACACAGTTAAAGTCTCAAGTTAATTAGCCCTATGGTGATTACCCAGGTGGGCCTACTCCATCAGAGGAGCTCTTTTAAGGCAAAGAGTTGCCAGTAAGTAGAAACAGAAGAGGAAGTCAGAGATTCGAAACACAGGGGGATCTGGTGCACTGTTACTGGGTTAAAGATGAAGGAGCTTCCTGCCAAGGAATGCAGATGGCCTAGGAATTGAGTGGCCCCTCACTGATAGCCAGGAAAGAAATCTCAGTCTCTATCTGGCCAACAACCTGAATGAGTGGAGTCTTCCCTAAGGCTTCTGATGAAAGCCCAGCCCAGTTGGACACCTTGATTTCTGACTCAGAAGACTCTAAGCAGAGCAATCAGTTAGGCTATGCCAAATTTTTGATCTACAGAACTGTGAGAGAATCAGTGTTGTTTTATGTCACTACATTCATGGTGACTTGCTATATAGCAACAGAAAGCTAATGTTGTAATACACTATGATGAGGCATGTTATCTTATAGGATTCAGGCCTTAGCAATAGTGGGAGCCTACAGAAAATTCCCAGAAATACTTCTGAATGAGGGAGAAACAATGAGATTTGGATTATGAAAATTAATATGAGCCACCAGACTCTATAGGCTGATGAAGTCCAGGGAAATTTTCCACATTTCTATAAAGTTCAGGTTAGTTGAATTTCCTAACATATACTTCATTCATCAAAAGGAACACAGGTTTCTTTTTCATTTGTTTTATATTATTTTCTTTTCTTTTCTTATTTCTTATCCCAATTATTAAATTCTTTTGCTTTTTTCGTAAGCCCCAAAATCTTTTGGTAGATGCCAAGACAACTAAGTGTAGTTTTGGATGATCAAGACAAACAAATATCTTTTTTCTTTATTATTAATTCTTTGCTACTAAGATAAAATAGCAACATATTCTTGAGAGATAGGTTATATCTTTCAATATAGTTTGGTTATCACAAACTTCATATTAAAAATTAGTGAGTGTACATTTTATACTGAGGTTTTAACAAGGGAAATTGAAAATATGAATTTTCAAAACATGGATCTTTTTTGCCAAGATACATGTTAGTATATAGACGATTGCACTATAATTTTGTTTGAATTTACTTATTTATTTTTGTATTACAATTTTATAAAAGTATTGGGGAAATAGTTATCAATAAATCTCTTTAATTTCTGCACATTTTCTGACCACATGAACAGCTTTTGTTCTGGAATATCTTTTAGGGTGTGTTTATATGACAAACTGCTTTGGAAGGTAAAGGTAGTGTCTCCACCCAGATAAAGGGTAGATTTAGTTTGCCGTCCAGGGTAATAAAGATACTGGGTAATAAAGACACCCTAATGAGCTGTGTCCACCTGAGATGCTCCATGTCATCCCTGTGAGATTTGGGAGACAGGGAAACTAAACTAATGTAAACTTCAATCTCATGCTGGTGCTGAGAGAAATCAAGTTCATTACTCCTGATTTAGAAGTTTTGTGTTTTCATCTAGAATCTTTAAAACTGTGGTAGACTGAATTGTTGGGTAGCAAACAGAGAAAAATCTTAGTCATTTCTCAGTTCCTCACAAATGTAAGTTTAGTAATTGCTGGAGTTGTGGTTGGAAAATGTCTATTTTAGGTTAAAGCAATGGAGCACACCCTTAAGCTTCCTCTAAAGTTTTCCAAAGTTTTATGAAATGGGTAATTCAAAGGCAACTCAAGTTATGAAAGCAATTTATAAGAACTGGTATTTCTGATTCCATTTCAATTTTTTTTTACTCATAAGTTACTTAGAGATATGTTGCTTAATTTCCAAACATTTAGGCATTTCTCTAATTACTATTGTTACTGTTCTTTAGTTTAATTTAACTCTGGTCAAAAACCATGGTCTATGATTTCAATTCTTTGAAATTTGTTAACATTTGCTTTGGTATATTTTGGTATATGTTTTCATACATTAAGAGTATGGCTGTAACACTGTCTATATATTAATTAGGTCAAGGTGATTGTGTTTAAGTCTGTATTCTTACTGACTTCAATTTTTTTTGTTTGCTTGTCCCGTCAGTTATTGTAATATTTCCAAGTATGATTATGGATGTCTTTTTTGCCTGTATATGAGGTGATACAAAATTAAGAATGTTTTATCTTCCTGTTGAATGGAGTTCTTTTAAAATTTTGGAATATCACTACTTTTTCAGTAATACTTATCTTAAAGTCTGCTTTCCTTGGTATTAAGCTAATACTAGTTTTCCCTGTTTGATTTTTGCATGGTATATATTTTCCATTCCTTTTACTTCAAAGTTTCTGGTGTCCTTCATGTATTTGAAGAGTGCCTCTTATAAGCAGAATATAACTGCATCTTTGTTATTTTCTTTTCATGTTCAGTCTGACAGTCTTTGTCTTTTAATTGAGTCTATGGTCCATTTACATCTCACATAACTACTGATATAGTTGGATTAAGTCCACCAACATACCATTTTTTTCTGTGTCCTATCTGTTCTTGACACTTTATTTTTCTTTTATTTAATTATTTTATATTAATCAAGTATTGGCTTTTTTTGTTATACATTTGAAATTATTCTTTTAGTGTTTCACATTTACTTATAATATATACATCTATATTTTATTGCAATCTATCTTAAATTAGTAACTACCAGTTACCAAAAGGAGCCCTCAGAAATTTAATTCCATTTACCTACCTGCCACTATTTTGGTAGTGTTGTCTTATATTTTAAAGTCATGAGACATTAATATGAGTTGAGAGGAACTTGAATGTAGCTTTTGTAGCTTTCTCTCAATTTCTTTCCTGCCTAAGATTTTGAGGCTCATTTCCAAATCAATTTGGCAAATCTGAGCCCTGACCTTTTCTCCTTTCATCCAATAAGACTGTCACTTTCAGTTTCAGCTATCTTTTCCCTTCATCACAATTTGAAAAATGTTCTCAGAAAAAGCCACGGCAGGAATATAGAACTCACCTTATGTACGTCTTTTCTCCCAGGGAATTGGAACCTCCATCCTACAGTGGTTTCTTGCTAATGCTTCAACCAGTTGATAGATACATGTTATCTATCAGGTTTTACAGTTGTTTTTGGCAGAAGGGTTATTGCAATACCAGCTACTTCATCATGCATGGCTGAAAGTGGAAATCCCTTAAAATATTTTTGTAAACAGAAATTTTCTGTCACCTAATATTTGGTGCACAAGTGACATAATTCATGTAAATGTACAATTATTTTCAAAATCGTGTTTTTAAAAACAATAAAATGCTGCCCTAGCATCCTCCAATGTTGACTAATTATTATTTTTAGTATAATTATGAATTCACACATTTAAACATATTTGCTGTGCTTTAATCTATCGTAGGTGTTGTTCTTAATGTAGTTCAACTTTTACTAATGTTAATCACTTCTGAGTCTTTTTATATGACCCTGGGCATTTTTGATTCATTTTTTGTTATATGTATGATAGGATAGTCCAGACTTACACTGTGTAATTTTCCTCCCTAAACCCAGAATTGCTTATTATTGTCCATTATTTATTCAATGGACACAAGGTAGAGCATTTCAATCCCTAAAAGCAGACAATTTCCAACCCAGATTAACATATCCAGCAAAACTTTCCTTCAAAATACATGGAGAAATGAGGATGTTTCATAAAAAAGAACAGCTCAAGAGATTTATGAATACTAAATCAGTACTCCAGGAAATACTCAAGAATATCCTGGTCAGAAATGATAAATCCAAAAAAGCCAAAAACAAAACAACTCCCCCGCAAAAAAAAGATGGAATGAAAACTCCAAGCAAGGTTGATGGATAGACAACAAAAAGAAAAACAAAGGAGTCAACAACAGAGAAACAGCATAATGGTAATAATTAACCAACATCTTTCAGCAATATCTTTCAATGTCAATGTCAACTCCCCAATTGAAAAATACAGATTGGCAAACTGTATCAAAAAACAGAATCCAATAATTTCTTGCATTCAAGAAACTCATCTAATACAAAAAGATCTTCATAGACTAAAAATCAAAGGATGGAAACAATATTTCAAGCACCAGTATCCTGAAACAAGCAGAGGTAGCAATCTTAATCTCAGACAGTATAAACTTCAAGCTAAAACTGTCAGAAAAGAAAAAGAAAGTCACTACATACTACTTAAGGGAACAATCCAATAAGAAGAGATAATGCATATAAATATTTATGCAGCAAATACTGGAGCACTTATCTTCATAAGACAAATACTGCTGAACATAAAAGATCAAATAAATACTAATACAATCATGGGGCATCTTAATGCCCCAGTTTCACAAAGAAATAGATCAACTATAGAAAGTCAATAAAGAAATATCAGAGCTGAACCACACCCATGAACATATGGTCTTAATAGATATTTACAGAGTATGCCACCCTACTGCAAAAAAGTACACATTCTTTTCTGTAGAACACAATACTTTCTCCAAAATAGATCACCGTATTAGTCCACAAAGCCTGCTTAAATAAATACAAAAGAATCAAAATCACCCCATTCTTACTTGAGACCATGGCAAAATGAAAATAGAAATCAATCACAGAAGAAACCACAAAATTTAGAAGCACTTAGAAACCTAATAACACACTCCTGAACACCCAATGGGTCACAGAAGAAATCAAGGAAAATTAAACAATTTCTGGAAGTCAATGACAATGCCTGTGCAATACATTGGAACCTACAGGAACAATGAAAGCAGTCCTAAGAGAGAAGTTTATTGCAATCAATGCTTACATTAGGAAAACAGAGTGAGCTCAAATAAATAACCTAATGAAGAACCTTAAGACCCTGGAAATGAACAACAATCCAGGCTTAAACTGAAATTAAGGTGGAAAAACATAAAGATTAGAGTGGAAATCAAAGAAATTGAGACTAAAAAAATACAAAGAATCAATGAACCAAAGAGCTAGTTCTTTGAGATAATAAACAACCTCGATAAACCCTCAGCCAAACTTTTCAAGAAAAAGAGAGAAAAGACTCACATCAATGCAATTAGAAATGAAAAAGGCAAAATCACAGCAGACACCATTGAAATCCAGAAGATAGTTAATAACCACTAGGAAAAATTGTATTCCAACAGATTGGAGAATCTTGAAGAAATGGACAGATTCTTAGACTCAGGCAAAGTCAACCCAAGAAGATGTATCAATGCTGAACAACCCAAAAACAAGAAAGAAAATAGAAAGAGTAATAAAAAACCTACAAACTAAAAGTAGTCCAAGACCTGATGGTTTTACTGCTGTATTCCACAAAACCTTAAAGGACATTATATCACCAATACCATTCAAACTCTTCAATGAAATTAAAAGTGATGGAGTGCTTCCAAACTCATTTATGGAAGCCAATAAAACTCTGATCCCAACACCAGACTAAGACCCAACTAAAAAAGAAAACTATAGGACAGTCTCTTTAATGAACATAGATGCAAAAATCCTCAACAAGATATTAGCATGTAGAATGCAACACATCTTTAAAAAGATCACACATCATGAGCAAGTAAGTTTCATCCCTGAGTTGCAAGGATGATTCAACATATAGAAATCGGTAAATGTAATAATATAACATATAAACACAAGCAAGGACAAAAACACATGACCATATCAGTAGATGCATAAAAGGCTTTTGAAAAAATCCAGTATCCCTTCATGATAAGAACCCTGAAGAAAATAGGTATAGAAGGACTGCACCTGAATTTGATAAAATCTATATATGACAAACCAATGGCCAACATTAAATGGGGAAAAACTGAAAGCATTCTCTCTAAAATCAGGAACAAGACAACGATGCCCACTATCACTTCTATTTAACACAGTAATTGAAACATTAGCCAGAATAATTAGGCAAGAGAAAGAAATGAAAGGAATATACATATATAAAAAAGGAAAAATTCAAATTATCATTAGTTGCAGATGACACGATACTTGACATAGAGGACCCAAAGAATTCCACCAAAAACTCTTAGAATTAATAACGAACTTCAGCAATGGAGCAGGATGTAAAACCAACACACAAAACTCAATAACATTTGTGAACACCTATAATGAAATCAATGAAAAAAATTACAAAAACAATACCATTCACAATAGCATCAAGAAAAATTAAATACTTAGGAATTAACCTAACAAGGAAGTGGAAGACCAACACAAAGAAAAATACAGTACTCTGAAAAAGGAGTTTGTACTAGAATATGGAAAGATGTCCCCAGCTTCTGGGTTGTCAGAACCAATATTGTCAAAATGGCCATACTACCAAAACTGTTATAAAGATTCAATTCAATCCCAATCAAAATACCAACCACATTCTTCACAGAGCTAGAGAAAACAATCCTAAAATTCATATGGAACCAGAAGATACTCTGAATAGCAAAAGCAGTTTTGAGCAACAAAGCAAAGCAGGAGGCATCACAATACTTGACTTCAAGCTGTACCACAAAGCAACATTGATTAAAACTGCATCGTACTGACACAAAACAGACGTGCATCAGTGGAACAGAACTGAGAATACAGAAACATTGGCAGACATAGTCAGGTATTTGATGTTTGACAAAGGGGCCAAAAACACTCGCTGGAAGAAAGATAGCCTATTCAAAAAATATTGCTGGGAAAACTGCAGAAGATTGAAGCTGGACCATACCTCTCACCCTATACCACACTAAAATCAAAATAGATCAAAGACCTAAACATTAAAACAGAAACACTGAACTCATTGGAAGATAAAATACTTGAAGTCATAGGTGTAGGCAAGGACTTTCTAAACAGAAGTCCAATTGCACAAGAAATAAGAGCAAGATTCAACAAATGGGATTACATGAAATTAAAAAGCTTCTGCACAGCAAAGGAAATAGTAGAGTGGAGACCACCTATATAATGTGAAAAATTTTTTGCAAACTGTTCCTCAAACAGAGGACTAATATCTAGAATATGTGAAGAACTCAAAAAAATTAGATCACTTAAAATAAAAGACCCAGTCAAGAAATGGGCAAGTGAAATAAACAGATACTTCTCAAAGTGCAAATGGCTAACAAACATATGAAAAAATGTTCACTATCCCTGGGCATTTGAGAAATGTAAATTAAAATAATGCTAAGATTCCATCTTAAATCAGAAAGAATAATAACCACCAAGAAGTCAAAGAATAACAAATGCTGGCATAGCGGCAGTGAAAAAAGAACCTCCTATATTGTTGGTAGGAATACAAACTAGTACAATCATTATGGAAATCAGGATGGAGATTTCTCAAAGAAATAAAATGAGAAATTCCATTCTATATGACCCAGATCTTCCCTTTCTAGGTGTCTTTCCCAAAGAGCTAAAGACATAATATTACAGTGATACATGCATATCAATGTTTATAGCAGCACAATTCATTACAGCTAAATCCTGGAATCAAACTTTATGCCCAATAACAGACAAATGGATAAAGAAACTGTGGTATCTATACCTAATGGAATACTACTCAGCTATAAAAAAGGATAAATCTGAGACATCTGTGGTGAAATGGATGCACTTGGAAATTATCATGTTGAGTACAATAAATTAGACACACAAGGTTGAACACCACATGATATCTTTCATTTCAGTATGGCCAAGTTATAGACAAAAAACAAAATAAAGGCTATATAGAAGGAAACTATGGGATAGATCTCCTGAAATGAGAAGGGGTCTAGGAGGCCGAGGGGAGAATAAGGAGAGGAAGGAAAAATAAATAGAATTAAGATATGTCAGGTACAGGAAACCAATAACCACAGTGAATATAAACATTTTATGTCATAAACATGAGCTAAGAATAATAACAACAATAATGATGAAAATGGGGAAAGGGGATTTAGAGATGGAGGGAGGTGGATGTGAAGGGGTAGGGGATTAAAAGAAAGAAATAAACTACTTTATGTACATGTAGCTACTTCCCAAGATGAATGTAAATTTCATGTACAACACATACATACTAATAAAATTTAAAAAAAATTAAAAATAAACAATATATATGTAAAAGTAAATGGCAAATTGGAATAAAAATTATAGCTGTATTTTTAAGAAGTAGGTTTTTTCAGTGCACTATCAAGTGTAAATTAAACCAAGAAGGTAAAGAGACAACTAGAGGAAGAGTTGGCGATGTAGGCAATTGTTCTGATGGCAGTTTCATGATTTCTCCAGGTCAGATGGAAAGACTCATGGAGGTAGAAAAACAGTAAAAGATTGGGTAAAATGAATCGAAGAAAAGAAGAAAAAGATACGGAGAATGAAAGCCTGTTAAATAAAAATTATAGGAGGTCATTATTTTTGACAAAGCTTCTGCCAAGTACTGAAACATCAAAATGAAGTCACTCAAACTAAAGATCCGTGTCATCAAGCTGAAACTAAGCCGATCTTCTGAGAAATCAAGAGCGATATAGTACCAAATTTCCCAAACAGGCCAGTTTTATTTGGCATGAAAATGAAATTTTCTGTGCTTTAACACTTACAAAAAAAGTAATCTGGGATAACTTGGTATTCACTTTTTCCACCCTATTGCTCTGTCTCCCTGTTTTTGCTTTACAATGAGAATAACTTTGAAATGATCAATCCACTTTTTGGTTTTTTGCTTGCGCTTTCTTCAGCCTTTATGTCTATAAAAACGAACCATCAGAACCCTAATTCTAGTTTATAGAATTAAGTATTGCCTGATTCTAGAGTTGCATAGTACTGACACAAAACAGACATGTGCATCAGTGGAACAAATAAAGTCAATTACTATCTTTAATTTTGTTGTAATTTTGTCTTTTGACATGCCTTACTTTTTATATAAATTAGTATAGTGAATTTTTATCCTAAAATAGTTTTTCTGCATATAAAATCCACCATAAACAATTCCTTTATCACTGGTAATTGCATAGACTTAAATATCGGAATTATTTGAGGATATTTGTTGGCCATCTCTTTGTTCTGATCAAAGATTTATTTGGAGAATATTTCTTTATAGAGTTAAGAAAATGTGAAGATTTCTTCTTAGTAAAGTATTCCCTTTATGTTGAGTAGTGGAAATAATTGTTAGACACTGTAGAAAAAGAATGACTAGAATGTACTGTAATTAATTGGTACATTTCACTCAGTAATATACCTCCTTCATTTGTTATGATACTACAATTATTATAATTTTAATGCATTTAAATACATTTATTTAATCTACATTTATTATTTAAATTGTTAGTTTATACATTGTTGGTTTGGAAGAGTTGATGGATTTTAGAGAAGTTGCTGGGATGAATAATATTTTCATTTTCAAAGTGATCTTCCTGGGCTAGGGATATAGCTTAGTGGCACAAACACCTGCCTGGCAAGTGCGGGGTCCTGAGTTCAATTCCCAGTACAAAAAAAAAAAAAGTGATCTTCTTGGGTAAGAATTACTAGAATAGTTAAGTTATGCTACTGAGACAGATAAGTAGTAGAGTTATGTTAATATTGACAGTAAACTGTGTGTATTCATAAAGGTGGCAGATGGTTTTGACTTTCACACTGTGATAGATAAAGCGATGGGTCTAATTTCAAGATCTAGTGGTAGAGGCAGGAAAGTGTGTAATAAATACTTAAAGAAAGCGTGCTTGGGCAGCAGGGAGTACTGTAGGCTCCTTGCAGGCATGATCCCGTAGCCTTCTTGTTGGAGTTCACCCTCAGTTGGACCGTTCCAAGCAGAGAGCACAGCAAGCACAAAGGTGTATAAAGGAGAAGGACAAAGAGCTGTAATGGACTTTTATACCATGATAAACAGTTTGCATTTTATCTTATATTGGAACAGAAAAACAACAAACAAACAAACTTCCCCTAACTACTGGCTGATATTGGGTAAGAGTAAGAGAAATTCAGTTAGTAGAATGTAACCAGAAAAGTTTTTAGAGATTAGGGGAAAGGACATGTTAAATGTCCTTTCTGATTTTAATAAATGGATAATAATAGAATGGAGTTGGGGAATGGAAAGCATCGAGCTTTGGAGTAATGTCAATAAGACAACCTTCATACTTACATACCTCTATATATTATCTATAGTTATATGTGAGTGTATCTCTCATATTATTTCTTAACTATACATATCTCTTAGGATAACCTCTCTGTATCTCACAGATAAATATTCCCATGTCTTGTCTTGCTGCCCTTTCAGCTCTTTGCTAATTCTGTAACCTTTGATGTTTTCTTGAGTATTGTTATGTACTCAATTGACATATTGGTAATGAAAAGGCACATACAGAGCTATTTCTTATAGAGACAACATTAGTCTTTTCAAGAAAATGTCATCACATGAAAAAGGGCCAAATTGAAAATTAGAAGAATATGCCTCGCTGGTTGCAGCTATGAAATAGGCTCAGAAATTGTCAACTGATTTGTAGCCCAATGGAGGAATTACAGAAAATCCTTGAGGAAGACACAGGCGACATAAGGCAGACAGATAGGCTGTCAAAATGGAAAACAATGAACACTTTAAGAGACTGCTCACATGGATTTGTGGCTTGCATGAGAGTGTGTCAGATTAACTGTGCTTTCATTTGTTTTGCCATTTATTTTGGGTATAATTTTACAGTTGAGATGCTAACATATCTATATGTACAAATGATAATAGAGATGGGGTTCATTATTGCATAAATTTAAAAATTTAACCCATTCCCCCATCTTTTTTGGAAGGTAGAAGATGGTTATGAGGATCTGGAGCATCACTGAATCTCTCATTTGTCTCCTTCTGTCACAGTGCAGGCCCTGCCTACTTCACTCCAGACCTATTGAAACAGCCTCCTGTCCATAAGTCCTTCCTTCCAGACTTACTTCGGTTTCATTTCAAACACTACTAAGAAGGTACGGTAGAAGCCACTCATCCAATCTTAGCAATATGCACGTTCTGAGTCACTTTGTGTTTACAACCATACTTCTAGCTTTTTTTTTTTCTAATGTGGGTACCAGGAGTTGAATTGAGGACCTCGTGCTTGCCAGGCAGGCACTTGTGCTGCTGAGCCATCTCACTGGCCCTAGATTTTGTTTTTAACTTCACTATCCGGTTAGTGTTTTTGAAATTTCTCTTCAAAAGGACTGCAAATTGTTGCAAATGTGTTATAAGCTACCCTCCCCTTCAGTGATCATGTTTATTTTTCACATCATCATGCTGATCTCCAAGGATGAAAGTGATGGCAAGGTTTTGAAATAATAAATGAAAGAATTATTTATGCATCATCCATTATTATTTGACTATTTCCTCCTCAATCTCTGCATGTCTAAATTCTCTGCCTATTCTAAGGCTCAGATCAAATACTACATCTTCCCTGATACTTTCACAGATTCTTTCACACAGAATCATTTGCTCTGAATTCTTAACACCTTTTATTCATGTCTCTTTTGTGATATTTATTTTCTTCATAAAATTATTTTTACATCCTCTATAAACTCCAAAATGGGCTTTATATTTATTTATTTTCTAACTTATTCTAGATTCAAGACTCAAGATACTTAGCACACAGTAAATGCTCAATAAATGTTCCCTGTGCCCATTAATTAATTATTAAACCTAAAAAAAGGACTTGGAGGTATGCTGTGGTTTGATTGTTTCTCCCCTCAAAATTCATGTTTAAACTTAATTGCCATTGTAACAATAGTATAAGATGGGACCTTTAAAAGATGATTAGGCCATGAGGATCTCACCCACAAGGGTAGGATCAGTCTTATTATCAAAAGGTAAGTTTGGCCCCTTCTTGCTCTCTCTCTCTCACCATCTCTCCCAGGTGATGGTGCAACAAGAAAGCTCTCAGCAGATGCTGGAGCTTTGATATTGGACTTCCTAGTTTCCAGAACTGTGAGGAATCTCTGTTCATTATAAATTACTCAGTCTAGGTATTCTGTTATAGCAGCACAAAAACAGACTAAAGCATGTTGGATCAATTCCTAAACATCTAAAATAGGTCCTATCTAAGCACATATGAATTTCTTTTTTTTCTAAATAAAAACTAGTGAAAATAAAATTATAGCCAATTTTGGTATTACCATACCAATGATTAATAACTCTAACAATAATAATAGCCATGCTTTCTTGAAAACTGACTTTGTGCCAGGCAATCTAATCACTTTAAGTATATTTTTCTAGGACCTTCAAAACTACCTCGCAAGGACTATATCCATTTAAAAAATGAGCACGAGAGTTCAGTTTGCAAAGAAACCGAACTGAGATTTAAATATTGATCTGACTCCCAAGCTCTGCACAGTAGGCTATCCCTCTGCATTCTTTAATTAGGAAGTATTTTTTATTAACTAAATTAAATGTCTTCTGACATTTACATTCACAGTATACACAAACATGATCAGGAAACCTGGGAATCTGCAGTGGCAGACCTTTTTCTCCCTAAGAGAAATATGATATCTCTCTAGTGCTATGAGCAAGATGGTACTCTTAGTAAAGGTTTTAAGTGAAGTCTTGCAATTAAAGTTCATCCTGATCACTATTTTTATAATGATTTAATATTAAAACCTGGAACCCAATGGTGAAAATGAATTTTGAGAATATTCTGAGCTGAGCTGCCTGATTACAGTTTAAAAACCAGTACATTGCAAGGAATAAGAGGTCCCAGGATTACCTTCCTCCACGCTTTCTTATTAACCCAATTTCCTGCCTACTCCATCTCCAGTCATCCCTGGGATATGCTAATTGTAATGTCTCTGGGATCAGTGGAAGGTAAACCGCATAGTTATAAGAGAAATTAACTGCCGAACTCCCAGTTTTATTTACAATATCAGCAGACTTTTGTCTCATTGGCATTCATTTTTGAAAAGAAAATACAGTATAGCTAAGTTAATGAGCTTTTAATTCTGCAGTTGTGTAGTGCGTGTTTATCTTTTATATCAGAACTATATAGCATTGCTTCTTTTTCCTTCCATTTCCACAGATAACAGAGATAGGTAAGAAAAGGATGTCCTAGCTCTTTCTTGTTTTCCTCTTACACCTAAACTCGATCTGTGAGAAAGGAGATGTCTCGTTTCTCCATTTCAGCTGTTCTTTTGTTATCTCTCAGTGGTAATAATTAAGAAGTGAAATCACCCATATTTTTGATATGGAAATTTTTATTTTGCATATCCATGATTTTATTTTAGTTTACAAATAACCACTTAATAAGTAGACTTATAATATTTTCATTTCCATTTTATAGATGAAGATAGGCCTTTTTCTTTTTTAGAATGTAAGAAAAGCAGCATTTGTTGTCCTGCTACAATCAGAGCCATCAACCTCAAGAGTGTATTATTGTAGCAGAGGACCAGGAGATATGCAAGTTGAACTAGGATTCCCATCCTTATTTTCTTGTGTACTTATCAATAAGTACAGCACTAAGTCAAGAGCATTGTCTTAGGACCAGGACACCAGGAGTACAAGTTCCACCTCTGATACTTAGTAAATGTGTTTTTCCCGCCTTTTGGTACTAGAGATTGACCTAGGGCCTTTGCACTGATGTACATCGCTAGCCCTTTTTTTTATTTTTTAATTTGAGACAGGGTCTCACTAAGTTGCTAAGTTGCCCAGGCTGGGCTCTAACTTGCAATCTTCCAACCTCAGCCTTGCAGAGTACTGAGATTACAGTCAAGTACCACCACTCTTGGCTAGTAGACATGTTCTTGAGCAAGTTACTTGACCTCCTTAAACCACAATTTCCTATTCTAAAAGATGAGGATGACAGCATGCCTACCTAAAAAAAATGTCGGGAACTATTTAATCTCCAATTGGTCATCATTACATGTAGGTGCATCTGTTCAAAACTGAGTATGTGATTCTTACATTCATTCATTCCTCTGACAAATATGCGAGGGTCTGCTATGTATTAGAATTGTGTAGTAAAGCAGACATACACATAAAGTGTACATAGCAGAATGTCTAAGTTCATTTTGATAACAAAGGGTACTAAGCAGAAGAGCTAAGAACATTCAGATGTTGAAAGGCTTGGGATTTTGAAGAGGAGCTAAACAGGACAGGACAGTGAACTTCCAGTATGGGATGAGAAAAATTGGGCATGTACACTGCTGTCCTAGAAATCAAGCCAAGGAGATATTTTAAGATTGTGGTAGTTATCAATTGATCAACCTCAGAGATTAAAGAGATTGCCTCTCAGAGATTAAATAAGAACCTGAGAATGAGACTTTTGGCAAAATGGACATCATAGATGCCCTTGATGAAGGTAGTTTCTATGAAGAATGGCAGAACAGAACACAACTACTTGGTAGCATAAAATTTCAGGAATGAACTTCCAGCATTCCTAGCTAATAATCACTAGAATTCTTCTGTTCTCAAAAAAGAATAATCATCTTTTGATAGTGGGCTGACTGGCTCAAATTGAGCATTTGCAATACTGCGATCAATATATTTATTCATTTTTATGTCTCTATCACTGTATCAGAATATTGGGAAATATATTCTTTATACTAGCCTTAAACTCATTATTGGTTTTCTTTTATACTTAACAAATACCTAGTCATTCTAGTTTATATCCTTACTGTCTAGCATTTTGTAGTGTTTGATAAAAACATAACTACTGGTGGTCTGATGGACCGATCAATATTTTGATTCTAACTATTTTTAGGAACTCATGTGCCACCATTTTCAGACTTCCTTTATAAGTGGCATTATTTTCCTACACAAAACAGGATATGGATATCTTATTTTCTGACATTGCTTTAATTTATTTCTTGAATGGTGAACAGGGGACAAGCAATGAATAGATTTCTCATTGATCTGTCTTTTTTGATCTCAAATAAAAAAAGTACATGATGAATTCTGGCATTTTATTTCTTGTGTACAAAGAATACTGACAGATTTGAATGATGATATGTGAACTTGCTTTTGAGCTCTGTTGTTAGGGCTGGGGAGTCTAACTCTGGAAGAGAATTGCCCTTACATTTGACATAAGCAATTGCTTTAGAAGTTACAAATCATATCACAGCCTGGGTTGGTTTATCAAATTGCTAAAACCAAATAGAATCTATTCAGAGTATCTTGAAAACTTGTTTTAAAAAAGTTTTACGTTCTGGTTCCATTTAAAAATTACATTAAACTACACATGGTGGCATGTCTGTGATCACAGCTACTTGGGAGCCTGAGTCAGGAGGATCATAAGTCTATCTCAAAAAAAGGGGGGGGGCTGGAAATACAGTTCAGCACTTCCTCAGCTCAACCCTTAGTACTGGGAAAAATTATAAAAAATATGTAATGAAATCTGCATTAGTAATATGTACATATTTTGACATTTGCCTATAGTGTTTTTCCCTTATAAGCATGTGACATAAAAGGAAGTCCAATACCTTTACTTTAAGAAGAAAATTTAATGAAGGTTTAGAGAACAGCTAGGTTTTTTTGTTTTGTTTTGTTTGTTTTTAATTTTAAGTACAAGTATTTTCTAAGTGAATCAAGCAGGGCTTTTTTTTTTTTTTCCATAAAAGCCTTACCTTGTGGCTTCATAATTAATATATAGAGACAGAAGTTAGCTTTTTGGTTACAAACAATATATCCTTTCAATACTTGAAAAGAAAAGATGACATTTGCTCAGCATTTTGACTTGTAAAGATAGAACTTTTAAAATTAATACCTCCAAGGTTTCTTTTCTTGTTGAAAGGGGCTTCCAGGAGAACGGTTTTCTAAAGATCTCTCTATCGTCTTCTCTAACCTCGTGTGATTAAACAAGGGTTTTCGCTGAGTGATGAGTCACCTACCTCAGGTGGATGGACCTGAACGAGTTAGGGCATCACTTTGTTACATGACACAGAATGCATTGTTATAAAATTCACAAGAATATTTACATAAAATATTTTTAAAAGAGAATTTGAGAGTACTTGCCTATCATTGAGTATTTGCAATAAGTCCATAGGGTGAAATGCTGTGATGCTATCTCTTTCAAGTAAAAGGTATTTATGAAATACAGAAATCATGGTATCATGTTTAATGGTACATGAGTACATAGTAAAAGAATAGGGCTCAGTTTCACATATCAGATCATTTCTTCACATAGATGGCCTCAGAGAATATTTTAGAAAATATATGTAGTATCCACAATAGATAGGAATAGCAGATCATTTGCTTCTTGCTGCTCAGATTTGCTAAGTCTCTTATGAAGATTTTCCCTGGGCACATGAATCAGTTTAATAATGATTGCTGCCAGTTGGTGGCTAGACATCAGACTGCCAGCCTACTCAACAGCGTTGCCATCTGCTATTTGGATTCACAGTGTGCTGCTGCTGTGCACCACCTCATTAAGAACAGGACCCTTGTGAGCCATAGACAGTAGCTTATTCAAGTGAGCTGAAGCAAACTCCTCCCCAAGCCAAATTTGTAGAGGCTGCATGCATCTCATCTCATTTGGAAACTGCTCTATGCTAATCGTGGAGTCTAATAGCTCATTGTCTCTGATTATTTAGGTGTTTGTTAGTCTTTTAAACCAGCTCTTGTTTCAAAGTAGCACCAAAATATAAATATAATTATTTCAAAGATTTGTTAAAAAATTCATCCCAGGGTTTTTTTTTTTCTTTTCTTTTCTTTTTTTGGTGGTAGAGGCATGTATTGAAATAACACCACGCCATTGCCTTGCTAAACAGAAATATTTTCATAAATTCAGTGCATTGTAATCCACTAGATGTTTTTGGATGGATCCTCCAGTTTAGAGCATTTTTTTTAGTTTTGTGGAATTCCTACTGCATGCTTATTTCTTGGAAACAAATTTTCAAAGGCTTTCATCATATTTTCTCTTTTCTTTTCCCACTAAATATCTAAGGCAGCTATGAATATAAAATATTTATATTTGTTGGACAAAAATGGGTGCATTGTATCCAACAACCACTGATCACCTTAAAGATTTAAAAATTTTACAGAGAAAAAGAACTTTATTTGTATAGGTCATATAATATTTCGCTCCTTGTCATCTACCTTAATAGATGACATGTTTGATATTAGTTTGAACACTGGAGAGGGACATCTCAACCTTGCGCTGCTTTCAAAATTCAAAGGAATTCACACGCTGAGGTTCAAAATCCAGACACTGCCCTGCTAGATATGCACACACACACACACACACACACACTTCTCATGAAAGTACTTATCCAGTTCTCACATCTGCAATTGCTAGCAGCCAGAATGGACTTCTTAAACCCTATGCTTGTTAGTACTCTATAAAAGTCTTTTGTGGGAAAATAGAATTGGGAAGTGGGAGGAGATGTCTCAGACTTAGTCCTTCAGAATGCATTTTCTGAGATACAGTTTAACCTGCTGGATGTTTTTAAGAAGTGCCTTTGGACAGGCACTTGTAATGAGAAGAGGCAGAACTGGGTAAAATGAGAAGCTGAGTTGTAATGCAGGTCCAGCAACAGCCTTGGCCGACATCACAGGGAGCTCTGGAGTTGGAATGGCCTTCAGAGCACTCCTGAAATAGGCAAGAGAACAACTTTGTATTTCTGCTCTGATCACTCACTCATATAAGCCCTCACAAGCTGGAATGTACCTTAGGCAAAGTGGTTCTCTGTAGCTGAGACAATTCTGGGACAGGCCTTACAACTGCAGGCTGCTTGCTAACAGTCCACCCAGCAAATGGAGAGTAAGTCTTGCTTTGAGGGATGCTCTGGGTCACATAACATAATGTTGCCAAATGCGATAGATCGCATCTCTTTTGGAGAGGTGCACTAAACATTCACACATGAATGGATTTGAGAATCTGGCACTGAAAAACTTTCCAACTTCATTTCTCTCCTAACATCAATTTATATCCAATGAACTAGTCTTTTACAGACCTAATTTGATAAATATCTCCCCAATCATACAGTGCCTTGCAGGCTGTGTTGAAATAACTGCATAAAGATGGTTTGCTCCAGGCTCATCTGCCCTTCAACAGTAGCATATCACGTAGATCTGAAAATTTAGTTATGGACTTGCAAGTCATATACTTAGGTGTATGGAAAACTGGCTTTATTTTTCCTGAACTCAATTTAGTTTATTTCTTAAACTCTCATTCACTCTGATGCCAAACACACACACATACATGCACACACACACCTAACACCACCACCAAATCACTACCTTTAGATATTTTTCAGGTAAATATAGATATACAGTTTAAAATAAGTTATTATAACATTTTCTCTTTGTCTTATTTTGTTGGGGCTATTATAACAAAATACTATATCCTGTGTTGATTATAAATAACAGAAATTTATTTCTCACACTTCTGAAGGCTGAGAGAGCTAAGGTGAAGATGCTGATAGAGTCTGTGTATGAAAGGTCACTAAAAGGCTCATGGATCACTGTCTTTTCACTGTGTTCTCACATAAGAGGGGTAAATGAGCTCCCTTGGGATTGTTTCATAAGGGCATAAATCCCATTTACGTCCTAAGGGCCTCAATTTTAATATCATCACTTTGGGGGTTAGAGTTTTAATATATAAATTTAGGGGTGGGGGACACAAAAATTCAGACCATAGCACACCTCTTCCCCCCAGGGTTGTATCTGTGCTTCCAAGGACTTAGGTAACATCATGGCACCTGATTCCTGATTGGCATCTGTCTATGGCTGGCACCAACAGAGGGAAATATGATCCTTTCTGGTCTTCAATGACATCTCCTTCCATGCTGCCAGCTAATTAAATTCAGGATCTCTTCAAAAAAAGTTCTCATTGTCTCTCTGCCAAGAAAGCTGTAAGTCTGTCAGCTATTGGGATCATTTCTCAAATATTCTTAACTACATCAAGAAAAAAACATTTTATTGATCACCTGGGCCCATGATGACAATAGGGCAATGTAGGAACCATGTGCCTAGGCACTCAATTCAGGAGCTTCTACCTCAATATCTAATATCACAGTGCCAAGACCAATGCTATGGAACTTTTTATCCCAGGTTAACCAGACAGGAGGACTAGTCTCTTCATTCTTATACCATGTATATATATATATACATGGTATATGTATATATATTTTTTTGGTGGGTACCACGGGTCGAACTCAGGACCTTGCACTTGCCAGGTAGGTGCTTATGCTATCTCACCGGCCCCCATGTATATTTTTTTTCTGGGAGATCTTTGATGCTTTAACTCGGAATATTGAAATTCTCTTCAGAAACCATCATTGGTAATTAACTCTCCTACTTTTTCCTCAACTGCGATTTAGATTGTTCTCACTTCACGCTGAGACTGTCATTGTTTCCTTCCTCTGACCGAGTTTGAAGGAGGCAGGGCACGGAGAGAACTGGCTCACCAAGTATTCCTCCCCAACTCTTAATTTAATACTATGATTTTGATCCTTGGAAACTCAAAAGCCAAAAATTAAATTTTGTTTGCGTATTTCTTTCGATGGATCTTCTGTGGTTTCTCTTCCCTAAGAAATTAAGCTTACAAGCTAGGCTGAGTCAGGGAATGAGCTTGAGTAGGTACTGGAGTAGAAAACAAAGTTTTAAACTCTAGAATGATACCCATAGTTTTACTCTTTACTATTCCATTAGTCTAGTAGTGTACCTTTGTACAAATACGACACTATCTCAATTTCTGTAGCTTTAGGATGGGTGTTGATATCTGGTACTAGTAAGTACCCTAGCTTCTTGCTCTTCAAGACTTTCTTGATTATTGTATAGTCCTATTTCCATACACGTTTATTAACTTCCTCAAAAAATAAAAATCTCACATAGATTTTGATTGGAATTACACTGGCTCTATAAATTTGGAGTAAGTTCAAAACACTGATCTTTAAAATATGAAGTTTTCCATCCATTATCATTTTACCTCCATTTATTTAAATCTCCTATAATTTGTCTTAGTAATATTTTCTGGTTATCAGCATGTAAAAATTGTAAATTTGAGAATTAATTTACACATATATTTGCTGCTTTAGATACTACTATAAATTTTAAATATTTTTACTTGTCCAGTTGATCCAGTATAAGGATATGCAATCATTTGATATTTTGACCTTGCCAAATTCACGTAGTCCTTTTCACAGTTTATAGATTCTAAGTTTTCTATATAAACAAACATGCGAAAGAGACAATTTTATTTTTTTTCCCCTTATTTATTCCTGCTTTCTTTCCTCCCACTGCTTCCCTGCTGTGAAGTGTGAGGCTGAACAGAGGTGGTGACAGTGAACATCACATACTGAGGATGAGTTCCATGTTTTACCATAAGTACTGCACTGCCTATGGATCCCCACCCTGCACAGAAGATTGATCTTGGAGCCTTTGCACTGAACCACCTCCCCATATTTTATTTACTATTAAACTTCTTGTTTCTAATTTTGAGACAGGGTCTCACGAAGTTGCTAAATTGCCCAGGCTGAGCTTGAACTTGCAATCACCTCTGAGTGCCGGATTACAGACAGGTGCCACCGTGACAGTTTATGTGTAGGTTGTTAACAGATAACTTTATAAGGTTAGAAAAGTTCCCTCTGTTTCTAGTTTGCTAATAATTTATACTGTTAATGAGTGTTGGTTTATTTGCTCTCTCTCCATCCAATAACATGTGATTTTTCTTATATATACTTATATGATGAATTACACTAATTCTATTCAAATGTTAAATTTCATGATGTATTAGTCTCTTTATATATTGCAGTTTTTACTAAGTAATATTTGTTTACTATCTGAGCATCTATGCTTGTAAGATTTATTGGCTTGGGTAGCTTCCTAAATTTCTTTCTTGGAGATATCTTAGGGGATGTTTCCAGGAAAGAAAGAAGGCAAATAACCTAGGTAAATATCCTTGTCTATGTATTGATAATGGACTTTATGTAAATGAAGTAATATTAATTCCTAGTAAGTAAATCTTTATCTGTGACTTAGGACTGATTATGGTAAACAAAGCCATAATCTATAAATGGATGGCATGTGGCTTCTAGGAAAATGTTGTTATATAATTACCTGTGTAAAAAAGATACATAGCAAAACATAATCTGCTTTATGTTATAGAATGAGGTTCATATTTTCCAGTCTGGCCAAATAGCTCATTCAAAGCAAGAAGGAAGGACCCTGTAATCCACAGGCAATATTCAAGACTTTTGTTTACTCTGCCTGTGCCTCATGATTGTAAATTTAAGATCTATAAAACTTTATAATGAATAAAATTCCTTAATCCTGTGAGTCTTTCAGTCTAATTTGACAGTCCTATCTTTTATGTTGGCTCTGTCTACAATTTTCCTTTTTTGCAATGTTTCTGTCAAGTTTTGGAATCAAAGTTAGGACTGCTTCCTATAACCAGGTGGGAAGTATTTACATTTTCCTATTCAAACTGTGCAAGCTTGGTATTTTTTTCCTCTTAAAATTTTGGAAGAATTTATCAACAAAGTCAGATAGGGCTGAATAGCACTTTGTGCAAAGCTATGTACTTCCCCTAATTTGGAAGATGCCATACAGGCCCCTTCTTGACAAGGCAATAGATAGGTGTACACTCATGAGATCTCTCTAGTATTTTTTTTCCTTCTGCTAGGAAGAGGACTACAGTTAAATTCATCATAAAAATATGTGGAGAAGGGTGAGGCCTGATAAGGGAAGAAAAAGAATTTAAACTGAAGGAACAGAAAGAAATAACATGCTGTGCTGGACATGGTGGTGCATGCCTATAATCTCGGCTACTTGTGAGGTTGAGGCAGGAGGATCCCAAGGTCCACCTGAGCAACTTATCAAGACATTATCTCAAAATAAAAGATAAAACAGGCTGGAGATATCACTCAGTGGTGGAGCACCCCTAATTAGATCCTCAGTATTGAAAAAAGAGAAAAAAGGAAAAAGGATGTTCAGTTAAGAATCAAGGCATTACTCCTGGCACTAAATTTTAATGATACTTTATCTAATAGGCTAGAATGTAAGTCTAGGAAAACAAGAATGTATTTATTTAGGGACATTTTATTGGGGCACAGTATTTATCACGTGTTGTGACGTCAATGTCTTCCAAAATTCATGCACTGAAATTTAATTGCTAATGTGATTGCATCAAGAGGTGGTGTCTTTACAAGGTGATTAAATTATGGGGTGGAACCCTCATTAATGGGACTTTTATGACTTTTGAAAAGGCTACAAGGAACAAATGAGGCCCTTTTTGCTTGTCCACTCCTTCTGTTGCAGGAAAACCTGAACTGAAAGGAAAATGCTCTGCACCGAGGAGTTTGGCAGGCAATTTGTTTATTAATGCCACCAGGCTGGGGGAATGAGTCTGAGTCTGAGTCCAAATCACCAGCCCAGAGTCAGCTTAGAGCTTAGTTTAAATACAGTTTGCAAGTAGGAAGTACAAAG
This sequence comes from Erethizon dorsatum, assembly GCA_028451465.1. NCBI lineage: Eukaryota > Metazoa > Chordata > Mammalia > Rodentia > Erethizontidae > Erethizon > Erethizon dorsatum. The sequence continues at coordinate 74,374,053 of CM051831.1, forward strand.
CTGATAGCAGGTTATTACATGATTGGTTACATGAATTAAGTCATATGTTGTCAGGCAGATTTGTTTTAAGCAGGTTTACTTAGAAAGGAATTGTTTATCACAAAGCAGGAACATTCTGGGAGGGAGGGGGTTTGAGCTGAGTGGGTAGGGTTAAATGTGTCCTTGACTGGGCCAGTCTGTTCTGGGCCTAAAGTCTTTGAAGCACGGTGGAAAAACTATATATTTTTAGGTAGGAATAACACAGACATTGTGGTCAGGTTGACCTAGCTGGCTATCTGGAAGAAGCGGCTGGATGCAGACAGTCAAGGCTAACTGAGCTTATGAGTATATCCTGTCTCAATATAGTCAGTGTCTACTAACTGATTTTTAATTTCTACTATAAAATTTCTATAAATTTGCCATTACACTTCTGCCATGTGAAGACACTCTCCAGAGGATGTAGCTTGGAAGCTGAGACTGGGCCCTCACTGGACATCAAACCTACTAGCATTATGATTTTGGATTTCCTATGCTCCACAACTGTGAAAAATAAATTTCTGTTCTTTATAAATTACCCAGTCTCAGATATTTTGTTATAGCAGCACAAATGGACTAAGATATCATCCTAACTGGAACCCTAGGAAAAGGAGTGAATTCACTGATAGAGTAGTTCTTAGAAGCCTAAAAATAGGAACATTAATCACTGAGTAAAATGGAAATGCCCACATTATTCTGGTAAGTGGTAGGAAGAAGAAGGAATAAAGAGGCTGAGGGACATGGTTTTGTTTCAAGGCAGGGCCCAGAAGCCACACAATTCAATAAGGTCACCAAGAATGTGCCTGTGAGAAGGCACCAGTATTACTAACTTTAAACAGGACCAATGATGAGGTGGTCACAGAGCTGGGCTTGTTAATATCATTCAGGGGTAATGGGCCCTGAAGTAATAGCGGGCCCTGAAGGACAGGCACTTAACTACGAAAAGCCAAGAGGCCGTAATTACTGTAACTACGTGAAATTGGAGGGGTAGTTAAGTGGGCTTGACTCACAGGGTGTTTGGGAGATGATTAATTGAAGGTAACTCCCCTACAAGCAAAACAGACAAGCAAGTAGCAAGGATATTTCTTAACATCTGTAATCAAAGAAGGAGAGCATGAAAAAGCAGGAGTTTAAAGATATTGGCCCCAATGAAATATCACAGACCCTCACTCAGCCCCCAACCTGAGAGGATTTTCAGATAAGGAACCCACAGATGGTGGCTGAGACCCTAGAAGGAAAGACTCTGTTATACCATGGCACACATGTACTGTCATGAATACTCAAGATCTTCCCCAAATGGGCTTATGGCCATTTACTAGGATGACTATACATTGTCAAAAGAGAACCACCAGACATTTCTAGAATTCTTGGGCTTAGGCAGTGATGATGAAACTTTTAGAGACCGAGTGACCAAACTGTAACCCAAACCCACTTATTTATCGCAAAGTGCCAACACTGCCCCTATGTGTACTGTTACCCAGTGCTCAGCTGCTGGGATGATGCTGGGGTGACTTAGCTTGTGTGTCAACAGAGAGGGCTCTGTGTGCCCACTGCAGCACACATGCCATAGGGTCAGAGTTAATATTAGCACCTAGTCATCTTTCTAGCAGCCAGGCCTGAATAGAGATGCGTAGCACAAAGGGTGAACTGTGCTACTTGTGAAAATGCACCACTTGGATTTCTTGCCGAGGTTCCAGCTTCTGCTCAGTCCGGGGACATTTTCATATCAAAGTAACATTTTCCACAGGCTATTTCCATCAACACAATGACTGAGGGAAGCAGGTGTAGTGAAGCAGGCCTATTCCTATGAGGTGGAAAACTCTTTTAGTGGGAAAGTGGCTTGACTTTCATCAGCTGACCTTAAACTTGACTGAGTAACACAAGCATCTTACTTCTTCCTCTCTGCTTTTTATCTGTCTATTCATCTAAAACAATTTACTATGAATAACTGAGTCACGCAATTGCAGGGGCTGAGTCCCATGATCTGCTGTCTGAGGGCTGGAGAATCAGAAGCACTGATGGTGTCAATCCCAGTCCAAGGGCAGAAGACAGGTCTCAATGAGTCAGGCAGAGAAAGAATTTAACTTTCCTCCACGTTTTTGTATTATTTAGACCCTCAACAGGCTGGATGATGCCCACCTACATTGGGAAGCACAACCTGCTTTCCTCACTTCATAATTCAAATGCTATCACTTTCGGAAACACCCTCATTGGAACAGCCAGGAATAATTTTTAATCAGGTGCCTGGGCATCCTGTGACCAAGTCAAATTGACACACATGAAGTAAACTGTTAGACATTCATAACGAGCAGACAGGTATAGTCTGAAGACTCTCTCTACCTCCTCTGGCTTTCTCTCTGTTTCATCCTTTACAGCCGTCACCCCAAATAAATCTCTTGTCTCTGTACATGCTGCTTGGAGGACTAGAACAAATTTGAATTTTGTTCTGGCAGATAGTTACTTATGAGCTTTGCATTATTCAGGCCTGTTCTTAAGATTTTGGGGGGAGTACAGATTTTAGGTCAGTTTGGCCCTACTGGTTACATATAACCGTACACACTTTCATGGATATTCAATGAATGCCTGGAGTTCCTGGGTTTTTCCACTATGGCTGGATGGAATGAAATGTTTCCCAATCTTGTGGTAGCTTTTTTTTTTTTTTTTTTTTTTTTTTTTGCAGTACTGAGGATCAAATCCAGGCTTTTTATATTTTGAGACAAAGTCTTGCTAAGTTGCCTAGGCTAGGCTTGAATTTATGATTATCCTGCCTCAGTCCCTCAAGAAGCCAGGACTGCAGGTGTGTACCACCAAGTGGTTGTTAGCTTGTTAAGCTTAGTGTTCAGCAATAGACACAAAGGGATCACTGTGTAATTTCCTGGAAATTTTTTCTCTGCATAACTTCTTCATTGATACTCTGCTCTGAAAATCCAAGCCATCCCAGTCTCAAATTCTGTGTCTGTTTCAATTCAGCAACACTGCTCAGCTCAACTTTCCCCCACCCTCCTGCAGAGTGATACCGTGTTTGCCTGCTGAAGATAAGGCCACTGTTGCCTCACCTTGCTTCCATGTCCTTTCCATCAGTCCTTTGCTACCACAAGTCTAGTGTCTAAAAAGTGATCAAATAATTATTTTCTCTGCTTCCTGATATACTGACAGCCAATCTTTTCACAAAAGTTCTAACATGTATTTTTAGAGCTATAAATTTCCTATAAGCACTTGCTTTTACAGCATTAGGAAAGTTTCAATATGTTGTTTTCTCATTAGAATTCATTTAAAAATATTTTCTAAATCCAACATGATTCACTATTTAGCTTATGGATCATTAGGAACATGCTCCTTAAATTATGGGAATTTGGGAAATTTTTTTGTTACCTTTATGTAATTGCCTTCTCATTTAATTCATACTAAATATTATTTTAATCTTTTGAAATAGACTTGATTTGTGATTTAGCCTGTGGTCAGTTTTGGTAAATATTCTTGGGTACACCTTCAAAGAATACAAATTCAGAAGTTTTGGGATGTAATATATCTTACTTATATGTATATAATGACAGTACATAGCATTTAGGTGGAATTTAAAATATACTGAGCTGAATCACTCAAAAGTTTTATCCTATTAATAGCAATTCCTGACCAAGTAAGAGGATAATGATGGTATTACTATTTCTGGTAGGATGATCTTCACAGAAGAATGCCAAGTTAAATCAGTTTCCCCATATTCCAACCAATATTAATGCCAACCCTTGTGATGGAAATTATCTCAATAGTTTCTTCTTGTGTTTCTACCAGTTTCTCTTTATTAGTAACAAGGACTGTATCACCAGTGCTACATGATAGTAGAAAATAGTACCTTAGGAAAAGTTAATGACACTGATCACGAAGGTCATGGAAGACACAAGAAACGGTAAATTTTATTTTTTCATTTTTCACCAATTTACAACTATTTCTCAAACTACATGAGATTAGAAGACATCTGATATCTCTTCCCATGGTCAAGCAGAATCACTGTCACTTTCTTTTTCATAATTATAAACATGACTCAAGGTTAAAACTGCCATAATGCACAGCTTCTAATATACTTAACCTTCTCATTTCACCCTTCTGTCAACCTTATTATACACACTGACTTCCGATTACAGAAAGAAGCAAGGAGACGGATTCAGACAGGTCTAACAGCGTATTATGTTGACTTAGGTCTCTTGCGCGCTGTCTCATATCTTTTCAACTTCTGTTTCTAGCCACAGTTCTGATGAGCAGTTTTAGAAGGTTTTACCCTGATCTGTGCTGAGAGGACCTCATCGGAGTTAAGCATGTACCAAGAGCCTGGCTTCCTGTCCCAAGGCTTCTCTAATGCAGTAAAGGGTGAAGACACAGTCCTACATACACTGTCTTGCAACCCAGAAGGTTAGGGGACTTAAAACACCATGGGACCTGCCTTTTACAGACAGGAAATACTTCTGATAGGTAAATGTTTCTTTCTCATCCCTCTGGCAGAAGAGCTCTGAAACAAAATTGAGTAAGAATCTCGGGACATTTCTGTATTATATAACCGCTAACAGTAACGGACCGTTAGAGAACACTACCTTATTTTGGTTGGATCTTCTTTCCCCTTTCTCCCTGCTCACTTCTCCATCTTTTATTCCTGCTCCCTGGGATTAGATTCCCCAGAGGAATGTGTCTGTATTTGTTTCAGGCTCTGCTTTCAAGAATAACCTAGATCAAAACAGTAAGTGGGTTGTTGGTGGATTATATAATGCAGGAATATAATTTCCTTTTACTCTGTATGAATGCTACAAAGAAACACTGATTCAGGTGGCAGCATGGTTGGTGATTTCCATCATTTTCCTTTTTGAAAGCTCATCGTCCATTCTGAGCCTGACCACCTAAAGAAAAAAAAAGGTGGTGCAAATTAGCTTATAATAGAATAAGCAAATTTCTCTGTCACGATGGTTAAGCATTTGTTCAATGTGAGGGGGTCCTCAGCAATTTGGAGGGATATATGAGTGTAATATGGAAAGCCCTCAGTCTACTTAATCAAATAAGGTTTTTCGTTGTTTTGGAAACAAGCATATAACATTTCTTGTGCTCTTTGGTAACAGGCTGGGTTTTTTACTTTCATAATCTTTTTTGCTAAGAAATTTGAACATGCTTTAAAAACACATTTATAGGAATACTGATAGGGATTTCTTCAGTCATGAAGAAATGGAGAAATGCCCTAAAAAATATAGGGAGTTACTAGTAGGAATAAATTAAGATTGCTTTTGGCTAACCCTGAGTAAAAATGTTAACAATTATAATTATTTACTCAAATGAGGTTTTCTCCAAGACATTAAAAAGAACAAAATTGATTAAAATCTCTTCCTTATGGAACCTATATTCTAGTGGAACAGAAGGTGAGACAGTAAGCAAATTATATAATTTAAATTCACCATATTTAAAGTATGGACCATAGATAAAAATAAATTGAGGATGGTGATATGGGCTGAATTACATTTTGTCCAAAAAATTCATATGTTGAAGTCCTAACCCCCAGTTCCTCATAATGTAAGTACATTTGAAGATAAGGCTTTTAAAGAGATGGTTAAGTTAAAGTAAGGCCCTCAGGGTGGATTCTAATCTAAAGCAGCTAGCACAGCATACTTACAGGAGGATGTTTGGATGGAGACATCAGGAGTGCTCAAACAGAGGAAAAAAACCACAGGAGGACACAGCCAGAGGTGGCCAACTGCAAACCCAGGGCAGAGGCCTCAGAAGAAACCAAACCTACTGACACCTTGATCTTGGATTTTTAGTCTCCACATCTGAGAGAAAAAGTTTTTGCTGTTTAAGCCACTCAGTGTATTAATTATGGTGATCTAGCAAACTACTACTTATGGGGAGTATGCAAGCTTTTTGCTTTATCTACAGGTATCATTGAGAAAATGACATTTGAACAAAGACCTGAGGACAAGAAAAGAACCAGCCATAGGATATTTGGGGGAGGAGCATTCTGGAAGAGGGAAAAGCAACCCCTAAAGCCCTGAGTTAGAGAGGCCAGTGTGGTTAGCTAAACAGGAGCATGAGAAGAGGAGTTTAGAAAGGGCCTGCATAAGGAGATGGTGGCAGTCAGCTGAGAAATTCTCAATCCATGTGGGGCCACACTGCACACTCGGGGATGTTTTGAAAAATGGTGAGGACATTCTGACATTACCAAGATTGGGGCACTGCTACTGGCCTTTTTTTTAGTGATAGACAGCATTCATATTACAAGCACAACTATGCTCAGGACAGTTCCATATGACACGGTATTTTTCTAGACTATGTGACTTCAAAATGCCCTATGGCTCATTCACATATATGTAAAACTTTGTAATTATTTATGGTAACTTCTATAGTCTACTTATGACAAACTAGATGATCAGGATCAATTCTCCACTGAAAACAAGTAAAGATTCTTGGATAAAATATATTTCATCAAATTGGAAAGATCTGCTGATATTTTGTGCCTCATATTTTCTCTCTCTGCCTTCTGGAAATCTAATTTCATGTGTATTTGCCTGCCTGATGATACTTCACAAGTTATTGATGTCCTCATTATTAAAAGAAAAAATCTTTGTTTCCCTGTATACTTCAAATTTAGATGATTTGTACTGATCTGTCTTCAGGTTTACTGGTCCTCTCTCCTGTGTGTACAATCTATTGATAATCTCATCAGATGATTTCAGTTTTTATGTTTTATCTTCTAGGATTTCCATTTCCTTTTCTAAAATATTATTTATATTTCTCTTCAATTTTCTATATCTTTACCTATTATATCCACCCTTGGCAAAATCCTCACTATATTTGTCAAGGTTACTTTATATTCCTTATCTACTAATTCCAATATCTTCAGGTAATTTCCTTTTGATTTACGATAAAAGTGATACTGTAGAGCAGTGAAAAAAGATTTTTATTTTTTTTAAAAGAAAGATTTAGATCAACTGGTTAGCTAAATAAAACAAAATCCTTAATTCATAACACACTGGAAAAACCAACTCTTAAGTGGTTAGTAGACTGAAAACATTCAGAGAAAAACAAGTTTCCAAATGGTAACATAGGAGAATGTTCTGGTGACCTTGGAGGTGAGCAACAATTCCTTACAGGTCAGCAAAAGCACGAACCATTAACAAAGTTTTAAAATTTACATTTATTAAAATGTACAATGAGTTAAAATACAAACCATGGATTAGGGAAATGGGTTATAGTACTCATCTAAAATATATAAATCAAGTATAAAATCAAGTACGAAATGAGAAAAACCTAATAGAAATACCTAAAAGACCCTTTACTAAAGAAGCTATCCTAAAGGAAAACGACCATAGGAAAGTTGCTCTTTATCAAGTCATCACAGAAGTGTAAGTCAGGACCGCACAACCACTGAATGCTGGTGACGACGTGGAGCAGGGAGAACTCACAAGCCCCTGGCACTGTAAATCTGCAAAACTGCCTGGTACTATAAACAGAGCTGATCCATAAGCATACTCTGTATCGCAGACATTCCACTTTCAGGTATCAATGTCAAAAGAAATACGTATCCATGTGAGCAAACAGATACAGAATAATGTTCGCATGAGCATTTTTTGTAATAACCCCAAACTTGGAAATAATCTGAATACCTATTATCAGTATGAGGGACCAGATACAAAACACCTCCTAATTGTATGATTCAATCTTTTGGAGTACTCCAAAGAGCTCATTACAGAAAAAATAGTGGTTGCTTGGGACTGAAAAAAATAGGAAGGTGGTGTTGGGTTTGAGAGTTTAAGGGGATGCAATTGCTTAAGTGATGAAAATGTTCTAAATTAGACTGTGGTAATAGCTACAAATATCTGAAAATATACTAACAAAATTACGCTCTATACATTAAATGGGTGAATTGTATGGTATGTGAGTTTTACCCCAACACAGTAAAAAAAAATAGCAATACAAAGGATAAATTGTATGTATTCAATGCCATACAGCATATAAATAAAATTTCAAAGAAAGACCTGCTTCATGCAACAATATGCATGAACTCAAAATGTGGAACCAAACACTATAAAACAGTCACTGAGTAATTAATTGAACTTCAAGAACAGACAAAACTCACCTATCTATCTATGGATAAAATTATGGCTATATTTTGGGAAAAGTTGTTTCTACCTGGGTAGGGTAGGATGCTTATGAAAGTTTATTTCTTTATCCGAATTGTGGCTGCAAGTCTGTTAGTCCGAAAGGTTACTGAACTATGTTTATAATTTGTGCATTTTCCCCTATGCTGTACTTCAACAATAGTTTTAAGGAGTATTTTTTAAAAATCTAGTGGTTTAGTAAATTGTCCTATCATAGGCACTGAAAAACAGGACTCAAAGAATACAGAAACACTTTGTTACTCTACGTGGGTTGGAATTATGGAGAATTCCTCTTTTCTTCTATATACTTTTCAGTATTTTCCAAATCACCATAGTGAACATATATTAATTTATCATCAGAAAACAAGTGATCAAAATACAATAGTCTGAGATAGCTCGTATTACTGTTACTCAAATTTATTCAGAATTTGGGAACTTTGGCTTTTGTGCCTAGATGGGAAGCAATTGCCGTTTTGGGGTACAGGAGCGTGAGGTCTGGCCGCAGGTCTGGAGGTTTTTCCGGGCGCCTGCACGAGGACCAGGACTCACTAGGGCCACCGGCCCCTGCGAGAAGGAGAGGTGTAGACGTTGGATGCAAGAGCTGGCGAGGCCCGAGAGCGCCTGGGGGTCGCCGACGCCGCACGGAGCTGGGTCCTGCCCGAGGCGGGCACGGAGCGCGCCGTCCCGCGCGGGGCTCGGGGTCCCAGCCTCGGGGTCCCAGCCTCGGGCGCTGCCGTCCTCAAGCGTCTGCAGGACCGGCGGCCACGAGCGCTCTTTGCGTTTTTACCAGGTTGCTGGAACCAAGAGAGACGAATATGGGACAGGGGCAGCTCCTGGCCCGCAAACCTAAACTAACTGCTCTCTGGCTCTGCACAGAAACAAGTCTGCCAACTCCTTAATTACAGACTCTACGCAGAAAAATCGTGAAGTATTTAAACACTTTACCTGAGTTTGCGCTTCCTGGTAAGAAGCCGGGTGTGGAACGAGTGTGACCGGGACACCTGTCCCACGCGAGAGAGAAGAGCCCGCGCTCCGCGGACCCAGAAGTCCGAATCCACTCAGGAGCGATCCAGTTTCGCCTCCGAGGAAGCCGGCCCGGAAGGGGACGGCCTGGGTCGTCCGGGCCGGGGATCCAAAGCGGTAAGGATGCTCACTGCAGCCCTCAAAGAGCGCAAAGCAGCGGGCTCGGGTCTTCCAACTGACAAAGCATTGCTGCTATCGCTGGAGAAGCAAGCAGCGTCTCTTCCGCCCCCGGCGCCGTCAGCTGCGCGCTCCCCACTGGCGCGCCCACAGCTCTGGAAATCCGGGAGAGGCGCGGCGTGGGTGCGGCCGGCAGCTATGCGCATGCGCCCGAACCGCCCGCAACCCCTCCCCGTAAGGCTCCACCCACTGCGCGGGCTCCGCCCATCGCGCAGGCTCCGCCCTCCGCGCCCGGGGAGGAGATGCTGGCTCCCAGCGTGCCCGAGGGCCTGTGGCCGCGCGTTGTGTTTGGGGGATAGTCGTGACCACTGTCGCACTTCACCGTTAAATATTTAAACAGTCAAATGTTGCTGATATCTGACCTATGCACCTGTATCCCCAAAGAGTAAGAGACTTTCCTACATCAGCGTTTCTGAACCACCAGGCCACTGACATTTTGGACAGAACGATGTTTGGGCTGTGTGTGCTGGAATGTGCTGCGCTTAAAAATCGCTAAAAAGAAAGTTGGGTAGCATCCCTGGCCTCTCCGGTTGGATGCCAATAGGATTTCCTCTAATTCCGACGGCCAAAAATGTAGCCTCGCAGTGTCAAGTGGGTTTGTGGAGGAGGCGGAAGGAAGGGAACAGAGTTGCCCTGCTGACTACTGCCCTATAGAATCACAATCAGGAAAGAAACATTGCTAATTAATCAATCCAGGATAGAGTTCATATATTTTAATTTCCTCAGTTCCCAAAATATCTTTGTTTTTTGTTCGTTGGTAAAATATAAATCCCTAGCCTTTTTTGTTTGTTGTTTTTCCAGGAATTGGCATTTTTGAAAAGTTTAGGCTATTCTGTCATATCCAATTTTATCTACTTTCAAATGACTATTTTATCGTCCTAACAACATTTAATTTTAATCCTCCCCCGTGATTTGACATACTATTTTTATCGTATAGGTAAATTTCCCCATTGTACTTGGGTCAATATTTTATATCCTTCCCATTGATTGTTCTACACATTTGCAATATTTATACTGTTTTAACTATAGAGATTATAATGATTTCAATATCTTGTAAGGTTAGGCCTGCTTCTTTGCTAATACTGCTGCTCTTGTTTTATATTATTGCTTATTTTTTTTCTGCTTAAACTATGAAGTCTAACTCCATAAAAATAGGTTTAAAAAAAACTAGCATCAATTTATGATGTTGGATTTTCCTATTGAAGAGCAGGTTTATTTTTCCTTGCATTCAGTAGTCCCACTTTAGCGTCTTTCAGAAAAATGTTAGTTTTTCCTCATATAGGTTTTTCACATTTCTTATAAAATTTATTCCCATGGTATTTCTATTTTATATATGTAGTGTAAATGGGGTCATTTCTTCCATTTTTCCCTATAATTGCTTATTGCCTAAAAAAAGAATGTATTGATTTTTACACATAATTTTATACCTTCTTACTATGTTTAATCTGCTATTGGTTCTAGGAGTTTTCCATTGATTCTATTTGCATCTCTATTTACACTTTTATGTAATTGCAGTAATTACTCATTTTGAAGCTCAAATTGCTCATCTTTAACTCTTCTGCTATTTGACACAACATCAAATATCTCAGTTGTGCCCTTGCTTTCTGACTCGCTAGATTCCCAGTATCATGCCCGTGTGGGATTTTACAATCACTGCTCCAGATCTAGAATCTAACCATTTCTCGAGGAGCACTCATTGCTTTCAGTGAGAATGATATTTGGAGACTACAATCTATGCATTTAAGAGTGTTCATAGTTAAATGATTTGCCTTTACTTCTCAGCCTTTTCAATACAAGATCTAGAAAATATGTAATTTTTAAAAGCAAAAGAAAATAAAGCATAAATTTGTGATGCTATTCAAGTTCTAATGAAAGATTATAGGATTTTTAACTTAATTTATTTGATTTAATATTGCATCTCTCATCCTGAAAAGCATGGCTCCTGATGATATTAACATGATTATTTACTTTTCCTCCTTATATTAGAACTAATATAAGAATGCTAGTGCAGTCTAATCTAACTAGGTTTCTTTGTTTCATGTTTTCAAATTTATCTTGCATATTTGATGTCGGTAAGTGCTATTGAGGAAAATAAAGGAGGACTAGGGAATGTAGGTGGAATATTCCATTTTAAATAGGAGGTCAGAGAAGGCCTCACTCAGAAGGTTATTTTTGCACAAATGCTTGAAGAAAGTGAAGGAATGAATCATTTGGATAAATGAGGTAAGGTTGTTCCTGACAGAAAAAAAAAAATTGGGCAATGGTGCTGAAACAGGAGAGCATCAGTTTGTTGTCCAGAGCAGCTAGTGTAGGGGAACCAGAGTGAAGTAGGCAGGGACCAACCAGAGAAGCCCAGATCTGAGAAGCCAGGAGGATGGAAGAGAGCCCCTATCAGGCTAGGGAGGTGGCGAGACTGCCTGCTTCAAGAGGAATTAGGGGCTAGATGTTGAAATACTATTACTGCTACCGTACCATACTGATACATTAATAACTATGGGAATACATTAATAACCCTAGAAGAACCAGCTTGGGTAGGCAAAAAGGGCAGGCTTGTGGGAATTTTATTTTGGGATGCATGACAGCTCCATATTTTCTGACTTCGAACGTTGGGTTAGTAAGCAACTTTGGAAACTCATTGCTTTGCAATGATCCTTGAATCTATTCTTAAAATCTTCAATATCTCAGTTTGTGCTTTTTATTCTACCACCAAACACATCAGCTATAAATAATTATAGTTTTGGGCTATTTATCTGCACCTCTGTGTTAACATGTAAAGAATTTTATTGTGACATACATATTAATGAAATGTGTCTTGTTTAAAATGCATAACATATTGAGCTGCTATATTCAGAAGCTTGGGAAAAGTCCAAAAAAATTATAGAACTTTTTTGAAGTCTTTTAAAAGATCACGTATTTGCCATAAAATATATATTTTTTTCTTTTCTAAAAGAAATGTGTGTTTTAACAGAAAACCGTGTGGCAGAGAAAGTAGAATGAAATGGGTGTGGGTGTGTGAATTCAGTCGCAATCCAGAAAAAGCCGTGTCTGGATAGGAATAGACAAGGGACAAGCTCTACGTCCACAGGTAGGGTTACTTCTTCCTTACCATTATGGTTCATTCGGAAGCATTTCAATTTTTCTTTTTCCTTTTTCCTCCTTCCCCCCCTTCACCTTCTTTCTCTTAAGCCAAGCTGTCACAGTGAAGTACTGTCTGACTAAGTCACAACTCACAGAACACTGAACAGTGCATTGTAAAGTAGGACACAAAACAAAAGACTTCATCCGGGGGAGCTGAGATCATTGTATGGCCGGCCCTAGTGCACAGACCCAGTACAGCAATTCCACAGTGTTCTCCCGGCCAGTGCCTACGATTCTTGGTGCGCTATTGCCCCCTGCTGTTGATGTAGGAGTACTGACGCCAGAAATCAAGGCTTTCTTACCACTGCACATTGTTAGCACAAGGAGTTCGAAGATTTAAAAAGAGTAATTTAAAGGATTGATTTATAGAAATAATTCTGGGTATCAAACGAACTAAAAAAGTTGCTTTTCCTATTCCCTGGTATGTCAAAAAGAAATCTGTTTCGTTTTGTGGCTAATGAATCCAGTTTCCCTTTAAAATTTTTGAGGGGAGCCGAGTACAAGGCAATTGAGGTAATTTAGAGATAAATTGGTAAAGACAGAGCAAAGACTAGAGAGAAAAATGGAGCACAAAATGCACAAAAGGAAGGGAAAATGAACAGTTTACATGCAACGAGGATGAAGCAGTTCATCCCTGAGTAGATGGTTTGCTCTCTCTGGGATCTGGGCAGAGACTGGCTTGTCGGAAAGGCCGGGGGTGAGCCTTCAGCTCTGCAGCCTCTCTTCCCTGCGACTGATCATGGAAATTTCTCAGGAGGATTAGTGTATGACTGGAAGCCTTGAAAGCAGCACAGAGGCGCACAGTCCAAGGAGCTGACAAAGGATTTCCTCGACGGTCTGCAGTGCTGAAGGAGGTCAGGGTTGTCTCTGGGGTGGAAGCGTCCACACGTGCGCACACCTGCGCCCGAGCATGGAGCTGCCTGTTCCCCGCCCAGGTTTCAGAGCTCAGGCAGCTCGGGCTGGAGTTCCTGCATGCCAGAGCTACTGGCGGGATTAACAATGGAGGTAACTAGGGTACCTCACAACTGATCATCCTTGCAAAGCCACCTATGTAGATACGTTTAGGATTTAGAAAAGTACTCCACTTGATCGAAAAAACAGCGCTACGAGGATGCTGAAAATATATCATTAAATATCCCTGATAGACATAAAATTTTTGCTTTAAACTGATCCATATGAGATTTGTATTTATTTTTTTATTCTTTATTTATTATTTTATTTTGTGGGTACCGGGGTCGACCTCAAGGCCTGGCGCGCCAGCCGGCGCCCGTGGCGCTGAGCGATATCACCGGCCCCTTTTTCGTATGTGGGATCCGAGAGTCGAACTCGGGCCCTTGCGCTTGCCAGGCAGGCGCGTAGGCCGCTGAGCCATCTCACCGGCCCCCTGAGACTTGTATTTAAATGGCATCTTCCCTCAATAATAATTGCCTTAGGCTTCTGGGTATTTAAAAGTATTTTATATTCATGAAGCTTCTTTTATAATGGATGTGGATATTAGCTTATAGCCCAACTCTAATTTGTAAGCTGGAAATTTCATTTATTTATTCATTTCATAATTACATATTTACTGTGAGCAAGATAGGATAGTAGGGATTGATTTTAAGATAATTTTAAAGCTTACCTATATTTTTTGTGAGCTTTGTTTGCTTCAATTCCAAGAAATCCTGTGTGCAGAACAGACCAGGGCCCCATCAAATTGGCCTTTCGCCCTTGGACGGGATCTCTCTTGTAGAACTTTTGTTTTTCTATATTAACAGTACATCTAATACAAAACCTGCAATACAATGGAGACCCAGAAAGGTGGATAGGACAAACAGGGTACCACGTGCACATTCATTGCTCTTCTTGAGGACATTTGCTTTTCCTTTCCTTGCTTTCCTTGAGTGTTAAGGCCATTTCATACTCAGTATATCTTCTCCTAGGACTAGGCAAAATCTTTTCCTTAAAAACCCCAATTGTATCTTTCTCCCAGAATTTGACTGAATATTGATTCTGAAGCATCTTAACACAGTAATGAAATCTGATTCAAATTATTTTTGTAATTAAATCTTCAGGTTCAGCTTGGGTGTTTGGTTGATATTTATGAGCCTACCTATTCTATATTAATTTTAAGAATATTTTCCGGTCTGCCTTGTAGACAAAATTAGGCTTTGAAGTAATGGTTTGTGTCTAGGATATGCTGATGATGGGCTCTCTGAGAAACCTTTCATAGCCATCCAAGATTAGTTGCTCTCTAAGTTTTCAGTGAGCTTATGTCCATGTAAATACATTTTATGAGTGCTTTGAGTATAAAAAACAGTGCTGAAAAGAGACAGCTCTTGTATGCAGCCAGAAGGTTATGTAATTCATGTGAAACTCCTGAATAATCTCAGGTAGAGTAGGAAAAAGTGGCAGCACACGGGAGCAGAATTTCTATCCCTGCACTTATTATATCTCTTTCAGGGTTGTCATTTATTTTTGAGTAGGCTGAGCACTGCAAAAAGAAACACACTTAAAGTGCACATGATTTATGTCATAGGCATTATAAGTTTGAATATTTATAGAGACAATTTTATGGGTAGTAAAGTTTCTTGTTTTCATGAAGTCAGTATGACGTAACATGTTTCTATGACAAAAGGAAGTAAGATGTCTTGAGGAATAGGTGCCCTGTTTCTAAAGTTGAGCAAAAGTTCTGCATAGGCTAGTGGTCGCCCAAACTTGGATTAAGTTACATAATTCCTTTGGCCTTTGAATGAGTGAGCATTTGCATCACTACGACAAATACCCGAGGCAGCTAACTTAAAGGAGAGAAAAAGTTTATTTAGTTGAAAGTCTGAGATTGGGTAGCACCTTCCATTTGGCCTCTGGGGAGGGTGGTGGGTGCTGGCCCATCATTGCGAGGCTGCACCTTAGAGCACATGGTCATGTCTTGAACTGGAGAGAGAGCAAGACAGCCTCTTTGAGAACACATCCCCAGAGAGCTAAGAACCCCTCACTGGACCACCACACCTTGTAGCCTCTTAGAGCCCCCAATTCCGCCCCTCTGAAGACCAGGGCTTTCGTATGGGCCTTTGGGGTGTGCTTAGCATCTGTACCGCAGCAGCCTTAATGTGGGATGTTAATGCCTACCTTACTAATTTGGCAAGTAGTAGATATGCCCAGCCTGTGGTCAGTACTCAGCAAACACTCTTGAATGAATATGAGAGCACTGAGAATAATGTCAGTTGAAAAAGGTTTGATGAATTGCAGCTCCTTTTTGCCTTAAGCAAGGGGAATTTTAGAGGCCTTAATAGCATGTGTGTAGATATGTGCCTTGGAAGGCTGTTGTTTCACATTTTATAGTTAATTTCTGCATAATACTACCTAAAATACTCCTAATAAAATGTTTAGGTTTATTTTGCTAAAGGATAAAGAAAATTATGACTGCAAGATATATTGAAAGGAAAAATTAGTGACTTACAGTTGAGCTTCTTTTCAGTATCCTGAAATACTGTAATCTTAGCTTTGGAAGGTATCCAAATCACCATTAGATACTTGCATTTTCCTATATTTCTCAGACATGTATTGTTTAGTTATTATGTGGGGGGACCTATGATATGTACTAGGGCTACAAATAAATAAAATATACTTGTTGAGAAGTTACAAGTCTGCATGAACATTTCCAGGGATAAATCACAATTACTCACTTTACTTTTTTACTTTTTCAGAAACCTCTGTCATTACAATTCAATATATATCTTTCTACAACTTTCCTTTATTGATTTAACTTTCTTTTGGAGGCACAAGGAAGGGGATGTAATTCTTTACTAAAAAAGTCTTTCTTATATATTAAAATAGTTGAGTTTCTTCTGAAACTTCTGTTCTTCAAGTTTAATATCCCTGCATTCTTCTGCTGTTCTTCAATCCTCTACTCTAACTTGCTTATGCCCCTGAATGCCTGCCAGGGCACCTACTTATCTCTAATGGTGTTGTCCCCACCAGGAATTCCAGGGCTCTGGGTGCAGAGCAACCACTGTAAAATGATTATTTCCTGTATGCCAGAAACGGTCCTTCAAATCTGTGGCACAATTATAGTCGTGATCATCTGATTGATGTGTATTATAAGATGCCTTGTCTGTGCTGTTATTTAAAAAATTGAACTTATTTTGCACATATTATCATATAAGATGTTTTTTCCTTTTGGAAAAGGATAGATGGCCTCAATAATTCCTTGAGTGGCTCATTATACATTCTTCCCAACCATCAAAATGGGGACAATGATGGAGGCATATTTTCTAGAACTCTAGCTTATTTAATTACCATTTGGGGGTAACTTTTGGTTCATTTAAGTAAAGCCACCATAATTCACATAACTTCTGACAGCTAAGATGTATGTAGCCAAGGAAGAACTTCTATGGCTTTGGATGATACATTTCTCTAAATTACTATCTTGCTAAACCGTCCATCCCCCCTTTTCAGGAACAAAGAATGTGACAGTGAAAGAATGATTGTACTTATAGCTCTCAGCAGTTACTAAGAAGCTTAGTATCTTTTGACCTTTATTTCTTTTTGGTTTTCAAATGCCTGAAGCTCTTTTTGAATCAGGTGCTCTCTGAATCAGCATTCGAGATAAGTAGCCCTGGCTAGCAGAACGCCGGAAGAAGACGATTATAACTCAGAGTGTACAGATGTGTGCGCTGCTTTGCTTTGCGTTGCTTCCAATACTGGAAGAAAAGGGCAAAGATGGATGTAGTAATTCACTGGAAGATGGAGATGGGCAAAAGTTTTCTGCCTAAATAAAGGGTGAGTGTAAGCAGTAAGAGAGAGGATTTCTTAGTTCCTTATGGCTACCATAACAAATTACCTCACATTGTGTCTTAAAACAGTAGAAGTTTGTTCATTCATAGGTGGCTAGAAGTCCAAAATCAAGGTGTGGGCAGTGCCCTGCTCCCTCTAAAGGCTCCTGGGAAACGTCCTTCTTTGTCTTTTCCTAGCTTTAGTGGTTCATGGCAGTCTTTTTCATTCTTTGCCTAATACAGCACTCCAAGCTCTGCTTGTGTCGTCACACACTCTTCTTTCCTGTATATTTCTGTGTCCGAATCACACTCTCTCTCCCTTTTCTTATAAAGACACTACTCATTGGATGAGGTCCTAACCTAATCCAGTGCAACCTCATCTTAACTTGAATACATCTGCAAAGAACATATTTTCAAAGAAAGTCACAATTTTAGAGGCTTAGTCAGAGGAAGCCATCTTGAACATTGGTCCCCTGGCTTCAGCCAACAGGGCCCCTGAGCACATTAGGTATGATCCACCAAGCTGAACCAAATGGTTGTCTTAAACCACTAAGTATTGGGCTTTCTGTGCAACAACACGTTACCCAAAATATCACCAAGCCTTGCCAGTATTATAAGAGCCCACAGTTTGAGAAGCACCAAGTTCCTCTCTGTTGATTGAGTTTTGATAGAGCTGAATATGGTTGATAGTTGAATATGTTTGATAGCCAGTTAGGGTGAAAGGATGATGAAAGTGAGGAGAGAGAAGATAGTGAGTGGCAGTCTAGGAAATAGAATTTTGTGCCTTATTTCTTCATAACTACATAGTTACATAACTTGTACTGTTTGAGGTTGGCCAGAACAAAAAGATATGCATACTCACAGTTTGAGTTTTATAGAAACAAGATCCACGTTTGCTTTGATCTATGCCATGCAAATGGATGTGAAATTTCCATTTTAAAGCAAGTGGTCTGAATTCTGATAATGAATAAAAATTTCCTTGGATCTCGTTAACCCTTATGTAGGAAGGAGGGGAATCGGGATAGCTAGTTTTTCTTGGCTTGGTGTGAATGTATCAGGCTTCAAATTAAAGCTTTACTTTCATGAAGGTTGAATTTACTAATTTTCATTGAGTACTTCTGTTTTAAAGTAATTTATACATTCTTTCAAATGGTTGTAACATTTATTTATTTCCTTTGAGGCATTTTCTAATTACTTATAACACGACTGAGAAAGAGCAATCAGACAAAATGTTAAGAAAGAGACTGTTTGGTAGAGAATATGTATTACACATAAAATTAAAACATAATGGGTCTTTTAAAAAGTCTTTAGTCTACTTTACAGTTTCCCAGCTTGCTCCTATAAGTGCACAGCCAGCAAGGCTCTCCTGACTCATTGCTCACTTCTACATGACGTTAGGCATTTTTATGACCTCCTAGAGTACTTATAATCAGTATTACATAATTTAGCACCTAATTATATTCTGTCTCATATTGCTCATTATTATATCATTATAAAATTCTGTCCTCTCAAGTAGATTAAATGATCTTAAAAGGCAGAGACTGTGTCTTATACTTTTATATTCACATTCCAACTCGTATAGTGCTGAATACACTATCCGCTTGGGAAACTGTTTATTGATAGAAGTACACTAAGTAATTCCAGATTCTCAAATCTCAGTGACTGTATCTTAGAGCACCTGTCATGGCTCTGGACTTAAGGACACAGAGGTAGGCAGTGATCTTCACTTCCTCAAGGAGTTTGTCATCAAGTGGGAAAACCTAGGTGAGGGATTGCTTTGTCCAGAAAATTTCTTTCTCTATTTCCTTTAATGTCAGACCTGGGCAGATGTAAAACAGAGAGGCATAAGCCACTGTGCTACCATTACCGAGTTGATGTAGATGATGGTTGGCACGTTTTCCTCCTCATTTCTCAAATGGACAAACCAATGGCTGGGATCTGACCTGAGGGGTGGGGATCTCACTTGGCTGGACAGCTAAGCTGAATGGATTGGCAAGACTTACCTTTCTCTCATTTTGATTGAACATGTTTCTCAGAGCACCAGATACATATTTTGTTATTGTGGTAAAATATACATAACATAAAATTTATCATTTTAACTTGTTTTAAATGTGCAGTTTGGTGGCATTAAGTATATTAATATTATTATATAACCATGACCACCATTTATCTCCAGAACTTGTGTTTTTATCATTCCAAACTGAAACCCTGTACCCATTAAGCAACAACTCATTTCTTCATACCCCCAGTCCAGGGTAACTATTATTCTACATTCTGTCTCTATGAATTTGACTAGTCTAGGAACCTCACATACATAGAATCATATATTTGTCCTTTTGTGTCTGGCTTATCTTACTTAGCATGATGTTTCCAAGGTTCATTCAAGTTGTAGCATATGTGAGAATTCCATTCCCTTTTAAGTTTGAACTATCTATCTATCTATCTATCTATCTATCTATCTATCTATCTATCATCTATCTTAACCATTCATCTATTGGTGGGTATTTCGGCAATTCCCACCTTTTGGATATTATGAATAATGCTGCTATGAACATCAATGTACAAATACATGTCCACCTTTCTGTGAGCACCAACCATTTAATGCTCACAGCAAAGTAATCTTTTGAGTTAAAATACCCGAAAGAATCAGTGAATCAGTGGAACTTTGTAACTTGGTTTCAGAATTAATTACTCATCAGGAAAACGTGACTTGACAACATTTTTAAGATTAGAACTGGGACGAATACTGGAGTCCAGTAAATATAGCTTGTTTACTTACCCTTCGAAATGTTCCTGTCTCCATGTTTCTGCTCTGCCAGGATCCAGGGTGTTTCCTCATCGCTGTGCTGCAGGCGAAGGAAAGCCACATTCCAACCAATTCATCCAACTTGTCTCCCCCTCTTTGAATTTTCTTATAAAGCTGCTTTGATCATCGTGCATTAATGAATAGAACCTCTCAGTGGCTCCCGTCACACACAGGAAAAAGCTCAAATTGTTTGCTTGGCCTCAGAAGTCTTTTGTAATCTGGCACCAGCTTACCTTCCAGACCCTACTTCTTTTCTCTTTCTTGTATAAATTTTGCCCTGCATGAAAATTTTCTCCTTATTACCTTCTGAATATGTTGTAATTTTCTTGGCTTTTCTCATTGTTGTTCACTCTATCATATATAAACATTTTCATGTGTATTTTAAGTTTTAATTTAAATATCAGCATCACTGTAAATCTTTTTTAAACAACTATGTCTGAGAATGGTTGCTTTGTTTTTGTTTTTGAGACAGGATTTTTCTAGGTACCCCATGCTAGCTGTGAACACACTATGTAATACTGGCTGGCCTTGAATTCATTATCTTCCTGCCTCAGCCTCTCAAGTGCTAAGATTCCTGGCATGCACCACCACACTCGGGTGATTGTTTGTTTTTTAAAATATCTGTGAATTTACTGTAATATTGATCATGTTAATAATATTTTCATAAAAGCTAATATTTTTGAGTCCTTGGGCTATAGTTAAATACTTTACTTGCATTATTTCATCTTTATAGCAAAAAGTAAAATATGTAATATCATTGTACATCGTAGTGATTCTAGACTCGAGGCTTTGATTTGCTAACTTGTTCAAAATCACAGAATTTTTAAGTAACATATCTAAGTCTGTGTCTCAAGTTTTCTGTTACTAAAACATCATTTTGTGTGCATATTTGTGATAGGCCCGTGAGGGAATAGGAGATTTACTGCTCTTAGTATCTACCATGGGAACTATTCATGGGGTGAAAGCTAGAAAAAGATCACAATTTGAGTGAAAAAAAAAAAACCTTTTTAATTATCCCACATAGATGAGCTTAGCATGATTTTTCTACTACTTACTTCACAGTATTTTTTCAAGATGAGGATATTTTCCTGATTGATCATGAAGTATTTCTTTCAGCCATAGTCCTGACTATACTATTTATGTGTGACCCATTTGCCTCTCCCAATAATATCTTTGCTTACATTTTTAATACCCAGGACAGTCTTCTGCACTTATGCTTGCTATATTAGTCAGCTCTCTGTTGCTGTAACAAAACACCTGAGGAAAATCAACTTAAGGAAGAAAACTTTATTTTGGGTAATGGTTTCAGGGTCTTTAGGCCAAGCCAGCCGGTTTCATTGCTTTGGGGCCTGTGATGAGGCAGGAACATGGTGTAGAGCAAAGCTATTCACCTCATGGCATCTGAGAAGCACAGAGAGGAAAAGAAGGGTCCAGGGTCCCAACATTCCCCTCAAGGCCATGTGCCCTGTGACCCCACATTCTTCTATTAGGCTTCATCTTTTAACAGTTCCAATAACTCCCAGTAGTGCTACAGACTGGCCACCAAGCCTTTATCATATGAGCCTTTGAGGAACATTTAAGATCCAAATCATACACTCAGTAAATGCTTATTAAATTAATTAACTACATCTGTGGTGCATTAATTATCCATCCTGAGAGTTATTTTCTAAATGTGTTCCTGTTATAGAGTTGGGCATAAGTCCAGTAAAGTGGAACAGGATATATCTTCAAGGAGGCAAAATGGGAATATACAAAGATGTGATTGAAAACTATGGTGAACGTTTAAATTTTAAAAATGTATTAAAGTAAAAGACACATTGCCATGAATCTTCCTTAAAATACTCCCCTCACTTTGGACAGACTTACTCCATTGTTCTTGCCACTTTCTGAAGCAGTTCTGGAAGTCCTTCTGCAAACATCTTTAGTTACATTGTTGTGGCCGCCTCGATATTCATAATAGATTGAAAACATTTACCTTTGACAGTCATTTTGACTTTGGGGAAGAGCCAGAATTGCACAGTGCCAGATCTGTTGAATAAGGTGAATGAGGACACACCACAGTGTTTTTATGAGCCTGCTTTTCCATTGGATGGCACTTGGTAGCAAACATACTTAGTATTTTTGATCACACCATATAAAGATGCTTGTAAATGAAAACTGTAATTGTTCCACTGTTCAACTTGCATGATGTAATGGTGTTTGTTTTTAACAAAAGATGTTGGAGTGAAAGGAGCTGACATCTGTATGCAAGGAAGAGAGATGTTAGAAGGATGAGGAGATTCGGTCTGTACACAGTTTGGGAATGGATATGGTTCAAGGTTTCTACATTAATCTTAAAAATTAACCAATTCTGGTTTTCTCTAAACAACCTTATGATTAACATTTGGGTTACCCAAATACAGTGATACTTAAAAGTTGATGTCATAGAGAGTAGATATTATTTTAGTCACTGAAAATATATATGCTGTATAAAAATGAAAGACAATTCTTTATATTTTAATTGTTTACAAGTCTCCTAATTATGCCTTAAAATTTGAAATATAAAAGTTGAAAACTGGAGTTACCTAGAGGTGATTCTCCTAAAAACTTTTCCCCAGAGTTTTTAACTGAGAAGCCAAAAGGTTTGTTTTAATAGCTCTATATAGGTAGAGGCACCAGTATCTGGCACAGTGCTTTGCAGCATGAGCGCAGCTGGCAGGGAAACAGGCAACAAAACATGCTTACAGCTAGTATCCACCGTTCAGAATTACTGTCATGAAGACTTCATCTTGAGATGAAGAAAACTTAGACAAGTATTTCCATTTCCTTTTCTCTAAAATGGAGATGATTTTATCTACCTCGTGGATTTGTTGTAAACATTAAATAGGTCAAAGCCTCCAAACACAAAGTGATGATGAGATGGAAAGATTAGTTATCCCGATTTGATCCGTGCACATTGTATTCATGTATTGAGATATCACACGGTACCTCATAAATATGTAGAATTATTGTGTTAATAGAAAAATTTAAAGAACACTTAAGGAGATGGCAACACTAACAATTCTGATTTCTTTATTAGACATTGTGCACATATATCAGTTATAACTGTATCCCATAAATATGTACAATTAAAATAATAACAATAAATTTATAATACCATCATAGGTAGAGTATCTAGTGTATACATATCTGTCCCCTTTTTTCTCTATTCTCTACCCTGTCTCCTGTCCTTTCTTACTTCTAAGTTTCTAAAGTAGAAAATATCCTGTGATAATTAAGGTCTCAGTTTGGAACTGATGGCTGAATTAAGGTATGTGGAGCAAGTCTGATTTTTGTTTTTCTGACCTGAATGGTTGCTGTGTCAGTCAGCTGTCCATTGCTGTGACAAAATACCTGAGCTAATCAACTTACAAGGTGAAAAAGTTTATTATAGTTCATGGTTTTGGATGTTTCTGTGCATGGTTGGCTGGCTTCATTGTGTTTTGGCTTTTGGTGATGCAGAACATCATAGTGGAAAATGTATGATGCAGCAAAGCTGCTCGCTTCATGTCTGGGAAACAAAAATAGCAAGAAATGATGGGGTCCCCAGATCTCCTTCAAGGGCCTTCCCCCAATGACTTAACTTCCTTCCAATGAGGCCCCACGTTCTAAGATTGTACCTCCTCCAAATACTGCCCAGTAAGGTGACCATGCCTTTAGTATATGGACCTTAGGGGACATTTAGATCCAAAACTCAGCAGTGATATGTTTAACTGAAAGGAGTTAGTACTCGGCAGCAGCCACCCTTCTTTGGGCCCTGCTAGTTTTCTGTAGTCTTATAACTGGTATTTGAGGAGGGCTGCTGGTTTCCTTTGCTGAGTTTGGTACTGAGCAGAGGCCATATGCATAGAATGACTGGAAAAAGCATTTGAATGATTCCCTTGTATCTGCATTTTCTGTCTCTACTTTGAGGCCTGTGAATATGGATGCACTCAGGGAGCACAGGTTTAAGTGTGTATTTTTCTAGGGAGCAGGTCTGTAGCTTTCACAATACAGAGTAGTAAGGACCATTCCTTTTGAAGATTATTGGTCTAAAGTTTGATATTTCTTTCAAGGAGCTTTGTCTGAAATACTGAATTAGATAACTGGGAAGAATTACTTAGTTTGGAGAGGTCATTTTTGTTTTTCCTCTCATGATTTATTGTTAGTAAAAATATTGCAAATATTAAAGAAAATTTTATTCCATCATCTAATATGGCAGTTGGCAAACACAGCCAAGCCATTCTGTTATTTATTCTCTATGGTTGCTTTCACGCTATGTCAGAGTTGTTGAGACAGCGACAATGTAGCTTGCAAACACTACCATGGCTATTATTTGGCTTTTTGAGGAAAAGTTTGCCAGCCCCTGACCTAAAATTATCTTTATATTATCAACAGAACATCCACACAATAAAACATTGTTCTAGTGCATTTATCAAAAGACACTGTTTTAAACCCTTAATAACTTATTTCCAGAACCAGACAACACTTTACCTTTTTATTCTGGAATTGAAATATTTACTCATAAATAATTTATGTTCTGACAGCTTTGGTGACAAGCCTATTTGAAACCCAAAGGAAAACACAGACACTGAAGATAATTCATGTATTGTTAAATAAAGGGGATGTTTGCTTAAAAATTTTTTGATGGTACAAAAATGCATAAAGTAAGAAGTAAAAAGTTCCTTTCAAGGTGACTCCAATCTCACTTATGAAAACATTCATTATATTTTTCCATGCATTTTCAAGATTAACTACATTCTTTTTTTAACTACATTGTTTTTATATTTTGAAATATAGTTTCTTTTTTAAATTAAAAAAGGGTAGCAATATATAAAACTTACTTTTTATAGCTTGGATATTTTTCTACTGTTTAGAAATTTAAACAATATGTCTAAACTTATGTATTATTTAATTTTACCTCAAAATATTTCCTGAGTTTATTGGAGTGTGTGGTGGATTAACAACTGGTGGTCAACTTGTAACACCCAGCTGAACTGAATCAGCGTGGTGCTGGGTGTGGAAGGCCCATCTGAGGATTGTTGCCAACAGCATAAAAAGGAGAACTGAACAGGGAGAGGTGGCACTGTTGGTTCTCCTGGAGGAGCTTGTCATGCTGGCTGACATGATATGAACTTGGCTGTTCTCATTCTTGGAGGAGCTCGGGACCTCATTGTTGCTGAGGATGGCTGTGGTACTTTTCGGGGCAGCTCTGGTCCTTACTTTGAGTGTCGCTTCCTGGCTCCAGTGCAGATCCCTCAGCCTGCTGGCACAGATCCTTCATCCCACTGGCACAGACTTTCTAGCTTCCATCACTGACCTTTGGGCCTTCCTAGTGCAAATCTGTGAAACAGACTTGTATGAGACATTGTCATGGGCTGTAGGCCTCCAGTTGGACTCATGAGAGCATTGCCATGGGCTCTAGGTCTCGTGCAGGACATTGCCATGGGATCCAGGCCCTCAGCTGGATTCTTTGGGTCTTTAGTGTGTGAACAGATTTCCTGCACTCTTTTTGCATTTGACTCTTGGGTGACTACTATACAATAATCCTATAAATTATGTGTCCTGTATTAAATTGTTTCCTTTGCAAACCCTGACTACAACAGAATGTAATTTACATAAAATAAAATGCACCCATTTAAAATGTACATTTCTATTACTTTAGTAAATTTATAAACTTGGGCAACCATTACCACAATCTGATTTTAGGACATTTCTATCACCCCTGAAGATTCCTCGTGTTCATTTACTGTCAATCTCTATTTCAATTCCTTGTCCTCAGAAAACCGGTAATCAATCAGAATCACAGCTGACTTTTCAGCACAAACCCTCAATTCAAGAAGAGCTTGGAATGATGTATTGCAAGCTCTAAAGGAAAATAATTTTCAGCCCAGATTGATGTACCCTGCAAAACTATCTTTCAAAATTGATGGAGAAATAAAATACTTTCATGACAAAGAACATCTGAGAAAATTTATGACCACCAAACCAGCACTCCAAAACCTTCTGAAGGACATTCTAGAAAGAGATAGGAACCCCAACAGAAGGAATCCACCAGGCAGGGCAAATAATTAAATAGCCGGAAAGCGGAAAAACAAAGAGTGGGAACCAACAACAGGAAAATATCATGACAAGTCAATACATATCAGTTTTAACCATCAATGTTAACGGTCTCAATTCACCAATCAAAAGGCACAGACTGGCGAAATGGATCAAGAAGCAAGATCCAACAATATGCTGTATACAAGAAACACATTTAATTCAGAAAGAAATTCATAGACTGAAAGTCAAAGGATGGAAAACAATACTCCATGCCACAGGAACCCAGAAAAAAGCAGGGGTAGCTATTCTTTTTGCAGACAAAGTGAACTTCAAGCCAAGAAGGATTCAGAGAGATAAAGACGGTCATTACATCCTTGTAAAGGGAACAATCCAAGAGGAAGAGATAACGATCATAAATATATATGCGTCAAATACCAATGCACCCAGCTATATAAAACAAGTACTAAAGGACATGAAAAATCAAATAAGCACTAATACAATTATACTGGGAGATCTCAATACTCCACTGTCACAAAAAGATAGATCAACTGGACAGAAAATCAATAATGAAATAGTAGAACTGAACCAAACTTTTGAACAAATGGACTTAGTAGATGTCTACAGAGTGTTCCATCCCACAACATCAGAATACACATTTTTCTCAGCTGCACATGGGACGTTCTCCAAAATAGACCACATACTAGCTCATAAAACCTGCTTAAGTAAATGCAAAGGAATTGAAATTATCCCATGCATATTATCAGACCATAGTGCAATGAAACTGGAAATCAATGGCAAAAGAAATTACAAAAACTCCCTAAACACATGGAAATTAAACAGCATCCTCCTGAACAACCAATGGGTCACAGATGAAATTAAAGAAGAAATTAGTCACTTTCTACAACTGAATGATAATGACAGTACAACATACCGGAACTTATGGGATACAATGAAAGCAGTCCTAAGAGGGAAATTTATAGCATTAAATACTTATATCAGGAAAATAGAGCAAGCGCAAATAAACAACTTAAGGGTGAACCTCGAGCTTCTAGAAAAAGAAGAGCAGGTTAAGCCAAAAGCCCGTACAAGGGAGGAAATTATAAAGATCAGAGCAGAAATTAATGTATTGGAGAATAAAAAAAAATACAAAGAATCAATGAAGCCAAAAGTTGGTTCTTTGAAAGAATAAATAAGATTGACAAACCCTTATCCAACCTTATTAAAAAAAGAAAAGAAAAGACTCAAATCCATGCAATTGAAAATGAAAAGGGTGATATCACGACGGACCCTGCAGAAATCCAGAAGATCATCTATACCTATTTTGAAAATTTATATTCTACTAAGATGGAAAATGCAGAAGAAATGGACAGATTCCTAGATTCGTATGAATTACCAAAGCTAAATCAAGAAGATTTAAAAATCCTAAATAAACCAATATCAACCAATGAAATTGAAGATGTAATTAAAAACCTCCCAACAAAGAAAAGTCCAGGCCCTGATGGATTCACTGCCGAATTCTACAAGAAATTTAGAGAAGACCTAATGCCCCTACTTCTCAAACTTTTCAATGAAATTGAAAGGGAAGCAATACTCCCAAATTCATTCCTGGAAGAAAGCATTACCCTGATACCAAAACCAGAGAAGGACCCAACTAAGAAAGAGAACTACAGGCCAATCTCCCTAATGAACATAGATGCAAAAATCCTTAATAAGATACTGGCAAACAGAATCCAACAAATCATCAAGAAGATTATACACCATGACCAAGTTGGATTCATCCCAGGGATGCAGGGATGGTTCAACATACGTAAATCAATAAATGTAATACAGCATATTAACAGAACCAAAGACAAAAATCACATGATCATCTCAATAGATGCAGAAAAAGCTTTTGACAAAGTCCAGCACCTTTTCATGATAAAAACCCTACAGAAAATTGGAATAGAGAGTCTTTATCTCAATCTGGTAAAAGCTATCTATGACAAACCAACAGCCAATATTATACTAAATGGCCAAAAACTGAAAGCCTTCCCTCTAAAATCAGGAACAAGACAAGGATGTCCACTGTCCCCACTCTTATTCAACATAGTTCTGGAAACTTTAGCCAGAGTGATTAGACAAGAGAAAGAAATAAAAGGAATAATGATTGGAAAGGAAGAAGTTAAATTATCATTATTTGCAGATGACATGATACTCTACACAGAAGACCCCAAAAACTCCACTAAAAAACTGCTAGATTTAATAAGCAAATTCAGTAGTGTAGCTGGATACAAAGTCAATACTCAAAAGTCAATAGCCTTCCTGTACACAAATAACAAACTTACTGAAAGAGAAATTAGGGAAACAATACCTTTCACAATAACATCCAAAAAAATGAAATACCTAGGAATCAACCTCACAAAGGATGTAAAAGACCTCTATACTGAAAACTACAGCACTCTGAAAAAGGAGATTGAAGAGGATATCAGAAAATGGAAAGATATCCCTTGCTCCTGGATAGGAAGAACCAATATAGTGAAAATGGCCATACTTCCAAAATTGTTATACAGATTTAATGCAATTCCAATCAAAATTCCAACAGCATATCTCACAGAATTAGAGAAAACAATCCTAAAATTCATTTGGAATCAGAAGAGACCTAGAATAGCAAAGGCAATTCTGGGCAACAAAGGCAAGGCAGGGGGCATCACTATCCCCGACTTGAAATTATACTATAAAGCTACTGTGATAAAAACAGTGTGGTACTGGCAAAAAAACAGACCTGAAGATCAATGGAACAGATTAGAAGATGCTGAAACAACCCCAGACATACTAAGCCACCTTATCTTTGACAAAGGTGCCAAACACATTCGCTGGAAGAAAGATAGCCTCTTTAATAAATGGTGCTGGAAAAACTGGCTCTACACATGCCGAAGATTAAAACTAGACCCATATCTTTCACCATGCACTAAACTAAATTCAAAATGGATCAGAGATCTAAATATTAAAACAGAAACATTAAATCTGCTGGAAGGTAGGATAGGTAAAACCCTTGGAGACATTGGTGTAGGCAAAGACTTTATGAATAAAAACTCAACCGCACGGGAACTATCCCAAAGAATCAATAACTGGGATCTCATCTTATTAAAAAGCTTTTGCACAGCAAGAGAAACCACCAACAGAGTGAAGAGACAACCCACAATGTGGGAAAAAATGTTTGCCAGCTGTTCCTCAGACAAAGGATTACTATCGAGAACATATAAAGAACTCAAAAAAATCAGACCTCCCAAATTTAAAGACCCACTCCAAAAATGGGCATCTGAGATGAATACACATTTCTCAGATGAAGAAATACTAATGGCAAACAAATATACAAAAAAATGTGCAACATCACTAGTCATTCGAGAGATGCAAATTAAAACAACACTGAGATACCATCTCACCCCAGAAAGAATGGCTACTATTAAGAAATCAACTAATAACAAATGCTGGAGGGGCTGTGGGGAAAAAGGAACCCTTCTTCACTGTTGGTGGGAGTGTCGACTGGTACAGCCACTGTGGAAGTCAGTGTGGAGATTCCTCAGAAAACTAGGGTTGGAGGTCCCATTTGACCCAGCTATTCCCCTTCTGGGCATCTTCCCAGAAGAATTAAAAACATCGTACCACA
This sequence comes from Erethizon dorsatum, assembly GCA_028451465.1. Classification (NCBI taxonomy): domain Eukaryota; kingdom Metazoa; phylum Chordata; class Mammalia; order Rodentia; family Erethizontidae; genus Erethizon; species Erethizon dorsatum. The sequence goes on from CM051831.1 coordinate 74,403,780, forward strand.
GCGATATATGTGCACCCATGTTTATAGCAGCACAATTTGTAATAGCCAGATCTTGGAAACAACCCAAATGCCCATCAACTGAGGAATGGATAAGAAAGATGTGGTATTTTTATACAATGGAGTACTATTCAGCCATAAAGAAGGATAAACTGGAGACTTTTATAGGTAAATGGATGCAACTCGAGAAAATACTCATAAGTGAAATAAACCAGAAGCACATGTGTAAGCATCGTATTGTCTCTCTAGTATGAGAAACTGAAAGAGTAAATAAGATCCAAAATGTACAATAGACATGGTGAATCAAAAAGAAACTGGTCAAAAGGAAAGAGAGACTGGAATAGGGAAAAGAAAGAAGGGAAAGGGAAAAAAAAATTGTATATATATATATAAGATGGTTAAGATAGATACACTACCATTTTTACTTAGTTCATTGAAGAGTAAGGTTTGTGCCAATAATGTTTGGACAATTGAATGCTAATGTCTGGTGTCCTGAATAACTAACTTAAAGATAGTAATACGTAATGTATTAACCATTGTTACCCTCCTATTATGTTGTTTTGAAAATTTGTTCTTCTTTTGATTTGTTTTGTTTTTTCTTCTCTTTAAAATAAAAAAAAAAAAAAAAGAAAACCGGTAATCAACCTTCTGTTTCTATAGATTTGCTTTTTCTACATATTTACATATGCAAATAGGATAATATAGGGCTTTTTGTATTTTGTTTCTTTCACTTAGCATTATTAAGTGACTTAAAGGTAAAACTGGGTCGTTGAATAGCCTAAGGCATCTCGATTCTTTTACTTAGGATGCTCCAGTTACCATGTTTGCTTCCCTCCTTTGGAAATTAGTCTTTGAGACAAGAAACGATAGCAGTACTAGGTGTCATGATTTATATCTAGACGTCCCCCCAAAGGTTCATGGGCTCGTTGGTGAGGCTTTTGGGAAGTGACGGATCATGACGGTGTGATACACATCGCTGCATCAGTCCACTGATGGGTTTATAGTTGGGACGTGAAGCCTGGTGGGAAGAGGCGGCTCACTGAGAACGTGGCCGGGAAGTACACATCCTCCTTATTGCCTTGATCTCTCTGTGCTTCCTGCCTGCCATGCCATGAACTGCGTCTCCTTTGCAATTCCCCTTTGCCGTGCCACCCTGCCTTGGAACCAACTGACTATGGATTAAACCTCTACAAACTGTGAGCCAAAATAAACCTCTCCTCTTTAACTTGTGGGTGTCAGGTATTTTGTCTGAGCGATGAGAACATAACTAACACACTAGGCAACCTTTGAAGACCTCATAATTCTCCATGTCCCCCTCTAGTATGGCACATATGCTGATATTTGTGCAGAATCACAGAAAAAGCTCTGCACTTCTGTGGCCTCAGGTGCAGGCATCTTGAGCCCTTTCTGGCCACTTTGAGGGGAAGATTTGCTGCTAACCCAGCATGCTATGCTATGCAGGGTAGGAAGATCTCCTGCAAATCCTGTGCCTTTGAGGTGAAAAACTTTCCAAGTGTTCTTAGGACTATGTTGTGTGGGTCCAGCTTCAGGATCCCTTTCTCAGCCCGGCTCCTAAGTAATAATGATGGCTAAAGCCTCTTCTAAAACAGTTCGACCCAGTGACCAACAGAGTTATTTTTCTATTTACGATGTCAGAAGATGTCAATTTACCTATTCTTTTTAAACAGCTGCACAAAATTCCAATGCTAAAATTACCATAATTTATTTAATCACTTTATTAGTTTGTTTTCTTCTGTTTTATTATTGCCAATACTGGTAATGATTCACACTGCCACTTGCATATTTTTGCTTTCTTGTGCAAGCATCAATAGGATGAATTCCTGCAAGTAGACACGTTGGATCACAGGCTGAGCGTGTTTCAAATGTTGGCGTCTATTACCTGAAGTGGAAGTTTGACGAGTGCGAGCCTGACCACAGCTGATCCGGTGTCTGTGAAAGGCGTGACCATCACAGCAATGGTCCTCTGTAGAGGTGCTGGTGGATGAGGATGTGTGGAGTGCGCTGGGTGTGGAGTGAGAAGGAGTGATTGAGCGGGAGTGAGCCTCAGGTAATGCTGTTATGGGCACCACTGCACTAGAGCGCCTTTCCATGTTTTCTGACCAAAAATTTGAATGCTACCATGAGGGTTGAATTCGGTATTGAACTAATCAGCACTAATCGGCACTAAGAGGCACTGTGGTTTTGTTGATTGTTCTAGCTGGTATCTCTAAGGAAAGAAGCCAGTAGAGCCAAAATAAAGTAGCTCTCCACAAGCTGATGCTAAAAATATCTTTGGTCTAGGTTGTGAAAATACGCATGAATCTCTCATAGCTTTTTTTTTTTTTTTTTTTTTTTTTTTCAGTGCTGGGGATTGAACCCAGGGCCTTTATACTGAGTTATATCCCCAGCTCTTTTTATAAAATTTTGAGACAGGATCTTGCTAAGTTGCCAGGCTGGGCTCAAACTTTTGATTCTCCTGTGTAGCTTGGATTACAAATATGTGTTACATACCTGGATGTCATAGCCTTTATTAAAAGGGATAGAGTTTCCTTTTCTACCTGTCAAATATTCAGTCCGTACTATCCTTTGGTGATGGGCTTTTCTTTTTCTTTTTATATACTCACTGTTTATTGTAAACTATATAAATGAGGGAGGGTTGGAAGTGAGAAATCTGGACATACAGCACCATTTGTATGTACAAGCAGCAGCCTATGTATCACAGGACATCTGCTTTTGCAGCAGAATAAAACAATTCCAGGCTGTAGTTTCAAATTATAGGACAATGATACTTACTGAGTTTCAAGAAAAGGGAAAAATCAAAAAGGATGTTTTTAGGTAGATGTAGAAACACTTGCAAATAGTAATGAATGAACTCTTTGAATTTAAGTGTACTGTGGAATAAAGAAACTGTTGTGGGTCAACTTCAAAATTCTGACATTTTCATCTTTGTTGGAACTTCCTGGCAGTGATTCCCACACAAGGGTTTGTAGTGAATGTAATGTACTGTTTCTACTGATCAAAGAAATTTACTTGGTGTCAAAAACTATTTGGGTTCCAGAGTGTCTACTGGGTAATTTCTTACCTAGTTCTGGTACATGATTGTCACCTTTTTAAGAGGGAAGAGTGTACCTTGATAGCACAAACCATGAGCGTTTTGGCAAATGTCAAAATGTAGCACAGCTGGCAAAAAAACTCCCTATTTTGAAATCTCATGTCTCAAATGCTACGTCTATTTTAAAAGATGTCCCACTGCCAGTTCAGGTCTTAATATGAGCAGGAATTGAGACATGTTTATTGAGGTAGTGAGATAACAACGTTTGGAATCTATTCACTGGATTGCCCTCTTTTTTCTTCACAAATAATTAGTGGGGATAACAGGTGAGGGACAAAGGAGGAGAATAATGTGCTCAGGGGTTGTTTTGTTGGCAGAAACCCTGGCAACTAGGACAGCTGAAACAATAATTTATCCAGTGGCATGATCTTCACCTCCTGAATTAGCATTATCCTGATGAACCAGGGGGACACAGGCACCATTAGCTATTCTTTTAAGTTGCCTTTTATTTTTCATTGTACCATATTACATGTTACGTAAAATACATAAAATACAGGAAGTAAAGGAAAAATTGGTGGAGATATTGCCTGGTGCAGTTCCCAGCTTTCTTTAGTATATGATTGTTCCTCCCATGTAATACACCTAGAATAAAGACCCAATCCTTTAAGCAATACAATCTAGTCTCTTTCAATGGCAATCAACAAACATTTATTGAGTAGCATTTCCTGAGTCAGGAACTGGACCACTGGCTGAAAATACAAAGGGAACTCAAATTTAGACAATGACTCAAAAATCTTAATGGGGCATGTAATTAATGAACAATAACACTAGTGATCCAGTCTGAGAAGTTACACTGTATTAGGAAGCCAAATATATCAAAGTGTATAAAACTTTAAAGAGAAGAAGCATAGAAATGGTATGGGTCGATCAACTGCTTGACCTACATATGCTTCTGTGAACCTCAGCTTTCTTTCTTTCTTTTTTTTTTTTTTTTATGTGGGTACTGGGAGTTGAACTCAGGACCTCATGCTTGCCAGCAGGCGCCTGTTTCGCTGAGCCATCTCACCGGCCCAACCTCAGCTTTCTTATCAGTGAAAAGGTGTGAGACCTAGTGATATGTAAGGTGGCCCGCTTGTCCACGTTTGCCTCATATTTCCCCAGTTTCAGCAATGAAAGTCTCATATCCAAGGAACCCCTTTAGTCCCTATTTAATAACTTTAAGCCCCTTGTCCTGGGATCCCCCAAAGTCCCTGGAAAACTTGGAACATTGGCCATCCTATTTCTATGGTTCCTCCTAATTTTCGTATTCCACGATTGCACACTGAGAAGGAATACTTGGAGAAGTCTGTGATATGATCCTATGACAAGTCACTTAGATTGAAATACTGAATGTACATTGATACTACTCTTGTTTTCTTCTTTTAAAAACAAATCCTGGGCCGGTGATATAGCTCAGCGGCATAAGCGCCTGCCTGGCAAGCATGAGGTCCTGAGTTGTTCAGTTCCTGGTACCCACATAAAGAAAAAAAAAAAAAATCCTAAAGTGTGGATGATTTAAACACCTTTCGAACAAAACAGGCTTTGTATACTAGTTTGTGATAAATACATTAACATTGTAGGAAAATGGGTTTTGTTCTTTGAAGATATCCCACAAATAATTATTTGTAAATACTCAGTAGAGCCAGAGAGTTTTATGCAAGCAGCCACCTTGCTTGGCCGTGAGTCTCAGATGTATCCCCGTAGGTCTGCTGCTGTAAAAAGAACAGTGACTTTGCAGTCAGGCAATTGTTGCTCTTTCAGTTACTAGCTACAAGAGCTGGAGAAAATAACTCCTCTGTTATACAGTTTTGTCATTTATAAAATGAGTAACAATAGCCACCTGGCAGAGTTGATGGGGGACAGAGTACACTGGTATATAGTAAGTGCTCAGTAGATATTTATTTTCCTAAACTACATGCTTTTTGTTATTCTTACCTCAAAAGATGAGAAAGATATGCTTTACAGGGGTATATCAGAAAAATAATGAATATAAATATATGAATATATGCAAATATGTATATGAGTACATAAAATTATATATTCCCCATTAATATTTCCAAAACAGCCAAAGTATATGCTAAATGTTACTACTCAAAATTAGGATCCAAACTAGGTCATAGAATTGTAATGATGTGAAAACTGATTTAACTTGTCCATTAAGTTGAATGTTTTACTTGTACACTGGTAGCAAAATAAAAGAGAAAGAAAGCTACAGTTTTGCAGGCAGTAGCTTACTGAATGCTGATGCATAGGATACGCTTAACAATTTTAAGAGTAAATTTTTAAATTTAAATTTGAAAGAGATAATTTAAATTTTAAATTTTAAATTTAAAAGAGATAATTAAGGTCAAAATTCTTAAGTGTACACCAAAAAGATAACTAAATGAATGATAATAACATAGATTACAAACACTATTTTGAAAAATGTCTTAAACTGCAAGAGAAAAACACATTAAAAAATCAAATGTTGTAATGCATCTGAATAAAAATGCAAAACTTAGGTTTGTCCTGTATCTTAAGTGGATATTTAAAGAGTGAGGGAGCCCACCTTCCTGACTTGCATGATTATTCAATGACAAGTCACAGTGTCATTACGTCAGTACTAGAAGGTGAATAATATAATCCCTTTCACCAGTTCTACATTTATACATTTCTTAGAAGACAAGTGCTAGTTTGTATTTCACAGGCTGATATTTTAACATCTCCATTTTCATTTGTATAGACAAAAATATTGGCCATCAAAAAAAACACAGCCTTAAATGTTTAATTACTCCTGTGCACCCTCTGTTTGCATGGAGTCATCATAAGCATTGGAATAATGATAATGGTAATTTGATGAATGAATAAACTAACAAACAAATGACAGGCATAATTTTTGCCCTCTAAGACTTTACAGATTTGCTGCAGAGGCACAATTTTATAAAATAAAGTAAGCAATTTAGCAGAGATTATTTAAACATCAGTTTTTAGAACACTTTTCTCCAGAATTTAAAAAAAAAGGATCAATGTCAAAGCAGCCAGTTCAAAGAGATGTTTTAAAACTTTAGATGTTTCCTTGGAGCAGCAAAAACTTTCCAGGAAGTGAAGCAGTTTATAAATACTTTCAGATCATTGTGGAAATGTACCGAGAAGCTGGCAGAAAATGAATCAATGGAGCTTTTGACTAGACCCACCTAAGCAAGACTGAAAAAGAAAATCAAATGCAATTGTCTGTGGGTTATGTACTATTATCGGAGACATTCACATTCATGCAAAATGATAGGGTTGGTGGTGACAGGATTATAAACAGAACAAGAAAGAGAGATACATTGTGAAATACTAAAGCGCTCTCTCAGGATGAATCAACCTTAATTTAAGCCTGTTTTTCCAACGGATAAAGAAAAGCTATGGAAGAGACATAGATTCTGGTAAGACGGATCATCCTCTCACAAACACTAAAGAGGCCACTTCTGATCTATGGGCAAGGCTTTAACATGAGTAAATGGGTGAAACAGCTTGGAACCACTGTTTTTGGAACAATTGTAATAGGCATCTATGGAAAAGATTTCAGTGTTTTGGAGGATACTTTCGATATGTTTCAACAGCATGATTTGAGGGCTTTAAAGGAGGGCTTCCCATTTCAAATTCTCTCTCAAACCTCTCAACAAACGTCCTATTACTAGTGATTTCCCTTTGTCTCTTTTTGAAGGTGGGATAATTGCCAAGAATGGCTGTTCTTTGTCCTTTACACCTTGGACCAAGGCTTATCAGATAGCTTTCCCCTGTGATGAGAGAGATGGAAAATGTGAGAACTCCGGAGAGGGAGTGTGGAAGGGCTGGGGAGAAGGTCCCTGCAGAAATGGAGCCCCAAACCTGGACGACAGGGATGCTGCCTTGCCCATTTTTCCTGGACTCTGCTGAATGAAACAGGATTTTATTCAAGAACTTGAGAACCAAGCATTTTTCCTTTGCCTGAGAAACACTGGAACATTGTTAGGATGGAAATAATAATGAACTAACAGCCTTACCAACACAGCAACAGTAACAACCAGCTTTTAAAGTTCTTTGAGAATTGCTGGAAAATTAGATTAGAATATCCCAATAGTGGACAAGTTATTAATACTAACTTCCGTGTAAGTCCAGGCCACAGAATGTCTAGCGATAGCAGGGAAGTTAAATTCATGAGATTGTCCTTTGCAGGGCACAGAGCAACATAGTTCCCAGCTCTGAGAACCTGTGATATCCTTCCTGTTTCTTTTTATTTTTAATCCACTCAGTATTCCACTACTTTGTCCCTAATGTTCTTCCCCCATCACACATCTTCTGCAGTAAGATTATTTTCTGCTTAAAATCTGAGGATATTTTCACTGTTTTGGTTATTACTTTTGCACTTGGGTAGTAGCTTTTAAATTCCCATCTTTTTAGCAGCTGCAGCCAGACAAGCATGACTCAGTGGGAGGGGCTTAGAGAAACTGGCTCAGTCCTCCAGGGAGCAGTAACATTTTGGCAGCCCAACAAACAGAACATTTCAAGTCCAATGACTCCAAAAGCTGTCTCTCTACATGTGATAGCAACTGCAGTTTTCCCAAGATCTCCTAAGAGGTTTTTCAGAGGGAGTCAGGTTTCTGCCTATAGAGAGACACATTCCTCAAGGCTTAACTCTGACCTCATAGTCCAAGTGGATACAAAATAAAATCCAGAGACAGCTGGGAAATGACTAAGGGGGGAGGAAGATATTTGTGGATGTGAAAGCGAAAAGGTTTTATTAAGTGTTCTCAGTTGCTTTTGCTGCCTGTGTATGCCACAGTACAAGTAGTGAAGCTAAGTTAATCTTTCTCATCTCCTTTTCTGCCAGTTCAGTATCTGATCTTTCTCTTAACTGTATTCAGAGAAGTGATTTTGAAAGTGTAACTTTCCTGCCTGGTGTCCTGGAGAGCCTCCTAGTGGGGTGGGCATTTTCACCTGTTCATCTGCGAGCAATGACAGTGATCCATAGGCTAAGATGAGCCTGTATCTGAACCTTCTATTTGGAGCACCTAACTGCTGATATTTGATATTTTTAAACAATAATATCAATTTGATCAAGCTAATATTGAGAAGAAAACAAAGACAGGAGTAGGTTGTTGACTCCTACAAAGAACCATTAAAAAAGGAACCATGATTTCTTATTTCTGCTTTTCCTGGCATTGTTCTTCCCAGTAATTTTTTCCCTTTCTTCTTTATTGCTTATCGTAAAATGAAGAGTAAAGAGGAAGGGAGTCTTGTTTGGAAGGAATGAATATGAAGTTTGTCTGTGTATGCGTGTGCGTGTGTGTACGTGTGTGTGTGAAACAGGAAAAATCCATGCTTTTATTAAATGGAAATTTAGACAATACTTTCCTTGATATGTATTTCGTAAAAGTAATGTGTCATAATCAAGAAGTTTATTTATACTGAACAAGGCAAAAAAAATAGTATCTTACTTTGCATAAAAGAAAGTGGCAATTATAGGTCAATTGGAAACCCAAAGACACAGTCCTTATGAGAATGGAAAGTTTTACTTCATGAGCTAACATACCAGACGAGTTTCTGAGTTGTGGAGAATGGAAAACCTCTAGTACGCAGAAAAGCAGTTTGTTGGAAGGATATTGGGTTTCTTAGAAATTGGCTAGAGGGTAAGAGATCAGAGTTAGAGATAGATTAGAAATAAAAGGAGGGTAAAGAGCTGAGGACACAGCTAAGATCACTCTACTGGAGCAGCCTGCTTAGAATCAGTCGTGATTCCTGTTCCCTTATCAGTGCTGCTCCTGCTACCCTGCAGGTCACCTCTGGCCTCTGAGCTGGGAGCCAAGAATATTCTCTCACTCTTTGGGCAACTTGTTATCTCTTATCTGTCTCAAGAATCAAAGGCCTAGAGAAGAACATCTAATTGGCTGATCCCAGGTCTTGTGATTTTGCCCAACCAGCTAAGAATGGTGCTCAAGGTGGCCAGACAGGATATTGGGAGTTGGGCATCTTCATTTCCAAGTCAAATTTATCCATCTGTTTGTCTTCCAGTAGAGGTAAAACCCCTTCTCTGCTTTAAAAAAAAATCCTGTTGGAGGTAATGACATCCCCCTTCCTTGCACTTTTGCAGTACTTTGTGTATTGGTCTTCACGTGTCTGCTTTTCTCTACCTGACCGTTAATTTACTGAGATGAGAGATTATGCTGTTTTCAGTGTCTTCACCTACAATGCCTAACATGCATCAGTGCTTGAAATACATACGCTCAATAAATTCATGAGGATGTCACAATGAAAGCCAGTATAATTCTAATAAATAGAATAACAATAGCAATAAATATTGATGGAGCACACATTATATACTGTCCATTTTCTCATTTTATTGTTGTGACAATCTTGTGAAATTGGTTTTATTGTCTTCTTCATTTTATGTGTGAGAAAGTAAGTCTCAGGTTAAATAAATTGTCCTCATTTATTTAACTGTAATTCAAAGGACAAGGATTCCAGCTAGGGCAAGCAGGGGCCTGAGCCCAAGATCAGAACTGCACAGCCTGGATGAGATTAAGATAGAAGAGAAACATGGACCCAATCCCAGAGAACAGACACCACTAGTTTACTATTATTCTCTGGTTCTAGATGTTCACCTAGAGTGGATGATATTTATTTGATGGCCGATAAAACAAGGAAGAGTTTTATGCTTCTGATAAAAATTAAATATCTTTTAGATTTAATATTATGCTGAAGGAAATTCCATTTCATTGTAACTTGACTAACAGAGCATTGTTTATTTGTACAAAGGGTGATCAAAATATACAGCGTGATTAAATTTCTTTAAAAAAGTGTTACAGTAAAAGACCTATTGCCATTAATCTCTCTCAAAATACTTTCCTTTGTTTCAAACACATTTCTCTCATCATTCTTGCCCCTTTCTGAAACAGTTCTGAAAGTACTCTTCTGTGACTTTACAAGGTGTAATAAAAAATACTGTAAGTGCTGCTGTCAGGTGTCATCCAATGGACAGGCAGGCTTGTAAAAACATTGCAGTGTGTCTTATTCGCCTCATTCACCGGATCTGGCACTGTGCTACTTCTGGCTCATCCCCAAAGTCAAAATGACCATGAAAGGTAAATGTTTTGAATCGATTCAGGAAATTAAGGCCACCACGACAGCACAACTAAAGACACTCATGAGAAAGGATTTCCAGAACTGTTTCAGAAAGGGGTGAAAACAGTATGATAAGTGTGTTCAAAGCAAGGGCAATATTTGAGATTAACAGGAATGTATCTTTTAGTGTAATAAATATTTTTAAAAATTTAAACATTCACTGTAGTTTTTGATCCTACCACATAGTCTTGGCTTTGCACTTGATTCTTAATATAAGCAAATAAAATAAGTATAAACAAATCTACATAATTATATTCAAATAAAAATCTTTAAATTTTATGTCTCATCAAAAATCTTTATTTTTCTTAATTAGTTAACAAAAATCATAAAATAGAATGTCATTTTACCCTAAAACTTAAGAATTTTGGATATATTTTTCTTTCACATCAGAGGTATATTAAAATCATAATCAAATATTTTGTTGTGGGAAAGAATTCTTACTAAGATATGAATAAGCCTATAGTATAAAATAGTAGTCATTCACATATTTTTATTAACATAAATGTATACATTCTTTTTTTTTTTTTTTTGTGGGTACCGGGGGGTCGACCTCAGGACCTCGCGTGCCAACAGGCACCCGTGCCACTGAGCGATATCACCGGCCCCTTTTTCGTATGTGGGATCCGGGAGTCGAACTCGGGCCCTTGCGCTTGCAAGGCAGGCGCTTACGCCGCTGAGCCATCTCACCGGCCCTATACATTCTTATTTTCAAGGTGAGTTATGTCTGAGAGAGCACTTACCTTTTTTTTTCAGTGAGGAGAAAAACAGTTTGGAAAATGTTATTACAAAATGCTAAAAGGCTTGTCATTTATGTATTTTAAGTTTGAAGATATTGAATCATGCTGAGTGAGTACAGAAAAGGGCTTAGGCCTGGGGAAGATAGAAAGCAGCTTCTTTTTTGCAGTACTCAGGAAGATAGAATTCAGCACATCTAGAATGACCAGCCCTGATTGAAAGGTGCTTGCTTTGTATTTGGATAGCCAGTTGCTCAGGTGAAGATATAGTCCATGTGATCTGTATTTGGATAACCAGTTGTTATCATTTTATTCATGATACTTGAAGTAGTATCATAGAAACATGCAGAATTCATACCTATAATTGCATTTTAAAATATACACATTTATTTATTTTTGGCATATGTGTGTATATTGTTATATAATTCTATAGTAAGGTTACATTTTACTCAAATTATTGATTTTAAGTACATGAAGAAACAGTAAATGTGGACATAAAGGAATAACATTTTATTTTAGCTGGGCGTGGTGGCACACACCTGTAATCCCAGCACTTGGGAGGCTGAGGCAGGAGGATCACCATGAGTTTGAGGCCAGCCTGGGTTACATAGTGAGTTCAAGGCTGGTCTGAACTACATGGTGAGACCCTGTCTCAAAAAAAAAATTTTTTTTATTTTAATGTGATACAGGAGATCAAAACTAGGGCTTTGCATGTGGTAGGTAAACATTCTATCACTGAACTATTTTCTTAAGTTCATAAAGGAATAATTTAAATACTTTTGTGGGAAAGGTTTTGTAGATTATGGAAGATTGAGCATATTTTAATGGAGGAAAGAGAGATGAAGAGAAGGAAAGAGGAAAGGCATGAGAGAGGCTGGGGATTATTTATGAGGCCACAGATTGCTGAAGAAAGAGTGGAAGAAGGAAGATTAGGTTCGGTAAGAGAGAGATTGGGGATGGAGGTGAGACCAAGGTAGCTAGAGAAGGGAAATATGAAGATCGGAACCTCGAAGTTAGCAGAGTTCTCGGAGGTGATGGGATGTAAAGAGACCATAGTGGATCGTAGTTGTAGTTGTTTCACACTGAGCAGGCCGTGAAATGTGGGATTGCTGTGGAAGATTTTGTCCTGAGTACTGAAGTTATTTAAGAACTTGAGAAAGTGTCCTGGAGGTCACCAGCTGGTGGTAATAAAGATGTAGGAGTGTTTATGAAAGAGCACATGTGCCTCCAAAACGGATTCTGAGAGTTGATTATGGGCAATTGTTTGGAAGCAGCAATGAAAGTATGTAGGACAGAATCCTCCAGTGCATTAAAACTAAGAGAGGTGTGATAAGCAGCTTCTACTGGAGAGAAAACTGGGAGTGAACATCGAATAGGCAAATGGAGATATTCAATATGGGAAGGAGAAAGTATGTCTCTTTTTGGTTCCTTTGAAAATTATTAACACACTCAATGAGTAACAGTGATATGCTAGGCATCATACTGGATATTAGGAATTTAGAGACATAAGACAAAATACTCTCAAGAAAAGTGGGTGAACTTTATTACAGCTGAAGTTAGTTTTCAAAACAGATATCGTCACTACTTGGTCTATAGCTTTATGGAATTTATTGTCTGTTTGAGTCTAAGTTTCCTGATGTATAAAATAAGAATACTAATGACATATTTTATAAGGTTGTTATAAAGATGAAGTATAATGTAATTATAAGGTCTATTATAATGCTCCGTGATTATTGCTATTACAACAATCCTTCTTCACCAGTCGTTTAATATGCTGAAGTTTCAGTTACCCATGGTCAATTGTAGTTTAAAAATATTAAATGAAAAATTGCATCAATAAACAATCATAAGTTTTAAATTGCACAGGATTCTGAGTAGTGTGATGAATTATCACACCACTGCACTTCATCCACCCAAGACATTCATCATTCCTTTGTCTAGTGTGTTCATGCTATATGTCCTACCTGCCCAGTAGTCACCTGTCCGTTGTCTGGCTGGTACAGGTTCTGCTCATTGAATTCAGCTATTTCATCTGTCTTCCAAAGGACTAGTTATATCTATTTTTTTGAGATCTAGTCAGTCTAAACTATGAAAATAGTAGGTAAAAATGAATAAGTTGAAGGGATTGATCCTCCAGAAAATATTGCCTATTTGAGATCAGATTAAAGGATTAGCAGTCATAATAATGGCTAATATGCAGTGAGTGTAATGATGCCCAAGGTGTTGTGTTAAAACTGGGCACTTTTCAACCTGCTTCAAATCCTCACAACTGTACAAGATCCTGCCTGTTTTGAAGATGTGGGGTTTGATGTGCAGAGAACTGAAGTCTTCTATTCAAGGGCTCTGTTTCATCAGGGGCAGAGCTGGGACTGGAACCAAAGATAGAATTGAGGGTGCACCACTGTTTTTCAGATTTTAAAGGGAAGAAATATTAAAATGGGAAAAAATGTCAATCAAAGTGTTAGAAAGGATAATATATAGTTATCAAATTTTAGAATGTGAGAATGAGAACACTTTTTAAAGTTTGAAAAAGGTAAATTTAGCATGATAATTGAAAACATTTTTGATAAATTTAGGCAGTATAGTAACCCAGAGATAATTCACAGTGAAAGCCTCACTTAGTCAGTTTTCCTATTATTGAGCATCATACCTGATACCCACAACCTGAAGGAACAGAAGTTTAGTTTGGCTCATTGTTTCAGGGATTCAATCCAAGAATGGCTGGCTCTAAGGCAGAAAGATCATGACAGAAGGCAGTGGTGGAACAAACTTGCTTAGATCATTGTGGCCAGGAAGCAGAGCAGGGGAACAGTGTCATAGTAGAAAGGAGGCAGGGACTACATATAGTACCCAAAGTCACACCCCAAAATGTGTTTTACTGATCTACTAGGCATTTCTTTATCCAATAAAGTCAGCTTAGCAGGATTAATGGCCAAAATCTACCCCTTATCAGCTTGACACACAAACACAGCTCCTGAAACCATTATCAAATCTCCAAATAAATCAATACTTTAATAATTTCACCCAACATGATACAACTATCCTGCTGAAAGCCAAAACACAATTACCCCTTCCCCAATGTCTCTACAGTATTTTTCAAAAGTCTGAGTCAAAGTCTTTCAAGGCAAACTCTTAGCTGTGAACCTCTGTAAAAATAAAAAACAAGTTACATAATTCCTAGGTACAGTGGCACAGATTAACATTCCCATTCCAAAAGGAAGGAATAGAGGGATAGAAAATAAGTGGACCAAAAGAAGGCTGAAATCTAGCAGGGCAAGCATTAAGTCCTGTAGTTCTCTCTGGGATCTAGGGCATGCAGTGGTAAGATGTAATCTCCAGAGGGCTTGAGTAGTGTGCCACTGTGGCTTTGCTTGTTGTAGCCTACATAGCCCCTTTCTTGAGTTGATTCTGCTCATAGGTTGCCTGGGTAGACATTTCTGGGTAGATATTCCATGTTTCTGGCATTGCTGACTTCCTGGTGTCTCCACTGTACATTTGACTTCATTTTCATAATTTCACACACTGCCCTTTCAAGGGCTCTTTCTCAAGCCTCCCAGGCTTTCCTTTAAAATTTTGGTGGAAGCCCCCCCACAACTCTTGCATTTTGCTGGCCAGTAAAACCAGCATCATGTGGATGATGCCAAGTCTACTGGCAGCAGAAGCACTGACCAAACCCCTTTTGGCCATGGCTACAGTGCCTGGATTGCTGAGCACAGTGAAATAAATATGAGGGAATCAGTTCTATAGGTGGCTCATCTCAAGCAGAGGGCCCAAAGGTTCTGTTCTCAAATGCAAAGCTGACACTTTTACACCCTTGATCTTGCAATAGGTGGCTTCTTGCTGATTCCTGAGATGCCCTCAGTGCGTTTTTCTTCTTGTCTCTGTACAAAATACTTGGTTTCTTTTCAGTGGTGCTCTTCAGCACACACATCTGCTTTGGCCCAGAATTTATACATGATTTTTTTCTGGGGGAAAATTTGTTTTTCAAAATTTTCTGATATGCTGTTTGACCCCAATTCTTTGTATAAATTTGGCTGAAAGCATCCAGCAGTACCCATAACATAGCCTGAACATTGGTCTGCCTTGAAATTTCCTCCACCAAACCAATTAGTCCACATCCCTTATACTCAGCCTCTTACAAAGTTTCAAGGCACATGCAAAATGTAGACTATTTTTTACCAGAGTGTAACACACGTGATCTCTAGTCCAACAGCCAATGGCATCTTTGTTTCTAAGTGAAACTTCATGAGCCTGACCTTTACTGTTCATGTTCCATTTAGCAGTCTTTTGTTCTGAGTTCTGAACAGAATTGCCATTAGGATCTGGCTACAACATTCTAGGACTTCTCTAGACTGTGTCTCCAAACCTTTTCAAACTCCTCCTGCAAACAAGTTCCAAAGGCTCTGAATCACATTGTCAGGTATAGTTAAAGTCTAATTACATGGTGCCAATTTTCTATATTAGTCACCTTTCCTGTTGCTACAACACAATACCCAACACACACATCTAAAAGAAGGAGAGGTTTAATTTGGGTCATGTTTTCATGGATTTAGTCCATAATTGGCTGGCTCTGAGGCAAAAACATCATGACAGAAGGAAGTGGTGGAACAAAGCTGCTTAGTTCAAGGTAGCCAGGAAGCAGAGCAGGGTAACAGTGCCACAGAGGAAAAAGGGCCAAGGATCAGGTATAGTCCCCAGGTCAGGCTTCCATGACTAACCCAGACACACCCAAAAGTGTGCTTTACTAATCTCTAGACATTTCTTCACCAAACAAAGTTGACATATCAAAATTGATGATCATAGTTTCCACTCTTTAACAAACTCCAGTGGAATAAGAGTGCATTTGAGTATCTTTGTTAGTGGAGCCTACATCCTCAAACTTTTAGGTTCATTTTAGGTGACTCACCTTTTATTCTTGTGACATTGTTGACAAAACCATGATACTGGGCTGTAGGAAACTTTTAAAAAATTGTATATATTTAAGGTGTACAATAGAATGTTTTGAAACACATGTTCATGGTGAAGTGATTACTGTAGTCAAGCAAATTAACTTGTCTATAGGAAATTTTTTGTGCTCTGACTTGTGAAAACTTGTGAACTTCCTTCTGTGAGTTGAACTTTATTCTCATGTCTGTGACTCCACAGGGAATATTTTCCTAGGCTTCCAAAACCTTTCGACAAGATTTTAAAAATAAATTGCTCTCCTTCTGGCTTCAGAGACTGAATTTAGGGTGACAACCATATAACAGTGAATGGAACAATGGTGTTGCTGGCAAAAGAGAAGAGACTTTGGTTTTCAGTCCTTTGTATGACAACTGTGAATTTAGGTTACTTACAAAGTATTCTAAAGAGGAATTTTTCATTGTGAAACTAGCATGACAGAGATTTAGATTCTTAAATCTGTCCCTGCAAAATTATTCTGTTCTAATTTGCTGAAATGTGACAATGGATCTTTCATTCAGGAATATGAATACTGATTTGGTGTCATTTATAGCTGTGACTTTTTAAGAGACATCCACTTTATTTCAAATTGTTTAATGATTAATTCTTTTTAAAAAGTTTTAAGTTTTCTAGAAGTTATTTTACTTTATTTTCTTTGACCAAGTTTTAATTTTAAAAAAATTGCACGTCTAGAGCCACAGGTATGGTACATTATTATTTTGTAAAATATTTTAGAAAAATACGGGGCCAACTAAGGAATGTGATCATTCATTGAGCTTGTAAAGACATCTAATATTGACATTCTCAGTGCAGTTCCTCCTGGAATATTCTTGCTTTTTTGTCAATAATAGCAATTACTGTTTTTGATCATATAGTTTAGAAATACTAACTTATCTCTTCTAAACACCCTTTATTGAGATATACTATGTGAGGCAAATGGCATAGTGTTTGTCTATAGATTTGAAAGCTGAGATTTTTCTGGGTATTGTTGGACATTTCTTATGTGACTTGTGGGGGAAATGGGACAATACAGTTCTTGGCTTCTGTGGTGACAACAATTTCCAGTTGCCATAGGTATTGGGCTTAGTAGCTTGGCCCATGGGAAGTATCCTGGCCTCTTCAGTACAGTTTTGTCATCCTCTGAGCCTGTGTGCTTCATTTTTTTCAGGCCTACATCCTACTAACATGAGAGTAAAACACCCTTATTGGCATATGAAAGCACCAAGGGGCTTTTACAGATGTCGTCCCTGACAGCTTCTGAAGGGGCTTTTCAGCTGTTACCATAGCCCCTGCTGGGCTAAACATATGCTTAAAACATGTGGAAGAATGGTCAGATTTAGAGGCTCTGCTGCTACTCAGTATTGTTCCTGGCTCTGTTTCCTGCTTGGCTTGCCAACAGTCTAATTGTGCGGGGCTTGCAGCTGCCACCCAATCATATGAATCTCAATTTGGTGTTTCTAAGCTCCTGGAGATTCCACCACTTCTGCCAGAAGTTCTCTCAGTTGTTACTCCTGTATTACTTCCAACTTTAGAGGCAAAGCTGGGGCGACTGCCTCTCTTAATTATATACTGTAAGTTCATGGAGGGCAGCTCTGTTCATTGCATGTGTGGTATCCACTGCAGGGCTCTGTCTTAAGGAATATTTAGGGGTCTCTCACTAGTATTTTTCTAGTCCTCCCTGTTTCCTCTTGCTGAAAGAGTATCTGGGTTCCTTTAGTTCTCCTATAAAGTAGAGGATATTTCCTCTGTAGCAATGCAGATATAAATTATTCAAAACTAGGGGAACAGTCATGTTATTTAAGTCTGTCAGCTTCTTTAAAAAAGATACACTGTGTTTATTTGAATAAGCCCTACAATTTCTTGCTGTTGTGTTTCTAAATATGGGGTTCAGATATGTTAGGGGAGAGTAAAATAGTGGATGTGACAAATATATTGTTGGCCCCATGAGATCTCATTAAGCTCTCTGTAATAGAGTTGATTTTGATGTTTTTGAATTGCCACACTGAAGAGTCGGGAAATGGGGCTTGGAAGATAGTTAACATTTATCTCTCCCAGGAGCCATGTTTGGATCTTTATAAGCATTTTGTCATTTAATCTTGGCAAAAGTCCTATGATCTAGTTATTTTATTCATATTTTAAAAATAGAGAAATTGAAACTCAGAGGCTAAGTATAATACCTAGGATACATACATATTTGGTAGTGATAGAACTACTATAAAATCCGGCTGTGTCTGATGCCAAAGCTAGTGTTTTCTTGCTTGAGTAAACTGTTCCCAAGAGTAGTTCACACTAAACTTTGTAAACATATGTGTTCATTTCTGAAGGCTATTTTCCTGTCTTCCTATCTTCAGCCCAAACTATTGAATAAAATTATTAACCATTTTATGAGATATAAGTATAAATCACTGAGGCTTATTTTAAATATATCCTTTCCCTATTTGTGTGAAATAAGACCATTCCCTAATATCACGTACCTCAGGAGACCATGAAATGATATCAAAGCCTGTTCCCGCTTATGGCATTTTGGAAAGTTCTCCTTGGGAATTGCTTTCAAAGCAGATTTATAAATCATACCTAGTTCAGTGTTCAAGATAAGTCTGCATTTTCTAGAAGGGTATAAGCAGGAGAAGGCATCCCAGATGGAGGACTGGACATGTATGTTTGGAACTTCTGAAAGAGTTGCCATGGTTAAGCCTGCTGTGGTAGTGTACTCCACTTTTATAATCCTAGTACTTGGGAAGCTGAGGCAGGGGGATTGCGAGATGAGAGTTGCCTGGGCTACACAGCTAGATCTTGTCTGAAACAATAAAAATGACACACACAGAGGAAGAGGGAGAGGGAGTGGGAGAGGAAAGGGAAGTGGGGAAAGGAGGAGGGAGGGGAAGGGGAGGGGGGAGAGGGAGAGAGGAAGTTGATGTAGCATGGCCAAATTGTACTAGCAAGTGTGCAAGTGGTGTTTCTGGAGCAAGAAAGAAGGTAATAGAGCAGCATAGTTAAGACCAAGGTCTGGGAGACAGTGGATTTGTATTTGTGTGAAGCCAATCTCTGTCACTTAGTAGCTGTGTGACTTTAAGTAATTATTTAATTTTCTGAGTCTCTGTTTCATCATCTTTAAGATGGGGATAAAATTTCACCCCCTTCCCTGACAGATTTATTGACAGTAAACAATAAAATGCATTGGCACTTTAGTGTTAATGTATGGGTGAGTAAGCACTAATAAAGAATAGCTGTCATCTCCTAGGACTAACAGTTAAATGCCTTTTACAGTTTGCTAATGGACTTGGGAATTTTTCTTAGGTTTTCATAAGTAATATGATCAGTAAGCACCAATTAAATTTTTTTTTGCAAAATAATAGCAAGGAGGATGGATTAGAAGGTTTTGAAAGTAGAGGCAAAGCAAGGTTCAAGAATGATATAAGAAATAACAAGGTACTTGCAGGAATGCAGAAGAAATGATAAGTAACAACTTAAAGGGGATTTAATTAACTGGTCATTGATTGTTGGGTGTGAAAAAGAAGGAACTAGATGATTCTTTTTGGGGGCTGGATGAATGGGTGACATTGGTATCCAAGAAAAGGAATCCAAGAATATCAGATTTTAGGGAAAATATTATTTTTGAGATCCTAGATTTGATATACCTCTGAGACAACCAGGTGACAACATGTAACCTAATGTTTAGCACCCAGAAGAAAGCCTATTACAGAAAAAGTGCTCATAAATATTTCATGAATGAATAAAAGGGTAAGTCTGGAGGATAAATACAGAAAATGAAGGCATGGAATGAACCTGTGAGGCCTACCCACAGTTGGAGACTGAGGGAAATAAAGGCATTCCACAGGAGAGATGGAGAAGGAATTATCAAACAGCCAGAAATGTAACTAAATAAAAACGATGTTTGGCAAGTCCAAGGCAGAGTCCCAAGCAGAAAGGAGTCTTCCACAATGTTAACACTCACAGACATAACAAATAAGATGCATAATGAAAAGCATTCATATTTGATGATGAGATTAGTCAATATTCACCCTTCTCAAAGCACATTTAGTAGAGGTAAGGTCAAAAAATTACTTAAGAGAGTTGAAAGAATTGCAGATGAGGAATGTGGGTATGGAACATGGTGGTTGAATGTGACTATTCTTTCAAAGACCATAGTTGTCAAGGGATGGGGTCTGAGGTGATAGACAAAAAAGGTTGAAATAGGGCTTTTCTGCCTGACTATGTGGATGCCAGACAAAAGGCAGAGAGGAAATGTATAGGACAGAATAATCTGTTCAGTAGAGGATTGAAGTGATCAGAAGGGGTCAACTCAAGACCACCTGCAGTGGGATTAACCTTGAACAGTAGAAAGGCCAAGTTTCCTGCTGAAATTGGTACAAAGGACATGGATGAGCCAGAAAGCTGAGAGATGTTTGCTGTCTGGCAAATCTAGAGATAACCCTGTCCAAGTACAAAGACTCCTTTCTGCTAGGGACTCTGCCTTGGACTTGCCAAACATCGTTTTCATTTAGTTATGTTTCTCGCTATTTGGTAATTCCTTCTCCATCTCTCCTGTGGAATTCTTTTGTTTCCCTCAGTCCCCAAGTGTGGGTAGGCCCCACAGGCTCATTCTGTGCCTTTATTTTCCATGAGAGGACATGAGATTTTCTATTGAGTACAAGGTGGAAGATAGTGAGATGCAGACCTTGAAGAGACATTTGGAATAGAGATTTTGGGGGACTAAACCACAGACACATACCAGTGGTGCCAATGGCTCACCTGAATTTGGAGACAATGTTTGCTTTATTCTAGGACTGCTGGCCTGTTGAATTGATAAATACGTAGAGAGTAGGTCTTGGAAAAGGAATGATGACACTGAAGACAATGTCAGGAGTCGAGTGCAATTAAAGCACTCAACGGTCTTGTTCTAGGGAAAACAAGTTATAGGAGGGGAGTGGTTAAACAAGGAATGGGTTAAACATCACAAAAGTTATATGATGTGAGTACAAAAATGGCACTTCCCAGGTGCAGGGCTAGCAGCATGCCAGATCCCATCCTTTAATGTGATGCTGTGAATATGGATACTTATGTTGGGACAGAGATCACTAAGTTGGAAGACTTCAAAACAGGAGTTTAAAAAAGGTGTGGCTATTGTTTTTATTTTAGTATAATTCTAGCTCGCTGTAGAATGACACTATGACTATAATTATAATGGGTGACAAAAGCAAATAAAATCAACTTGTAGCTTATTATTAAATTTATATTCAATTTTCAAAGTAAAATGGTAAATTTGAATTGATAAGAATATCTGAAGTCTTTCAGATGTTTTTATCCTTTAGATGCCAAAGCCAAGATTGCCAGTTTCAAAATTGAGAACAGAAATTGGTTTTTATAATCTAGGGAAGAACACATGCAGATATTTAGTTCAAGGAAGTTTGGTTTATAATATTCTAGTTTATTATGACAATGCATAAATAGTCTTGGTAGATGAAAAGAACTGTGTGTTCGTATTTTAAAAAGCAATTAACTTCATTTAGATTACAATTTCTAAGCTAAACTAGCATGATATTTCATTAATAATGTCTATCTTTGTATAAATTGAGCCCAATATTACCATAGTGAAATCTCGTATAAGTTTTCAACCTATTTATTCTGATAAGTTGAAGAATTCTTAAATGCCGTAAAATTGTCATAAGTAATATCTTCACTGGAATTGCTTTTCATTAAGAGGTGTTGTTCTTTATTACTTCTATGGAATAATTTATGTGTTTTAGAAATACTGTGTGTTAATTTCTGTGAAAAGTTGTAATGCTATTCATTTGAAAGGTCCATTTTTTCCTGAGAATAAATTGCTGCTTTTTAATCAGTTGTCTAATGTACAAGTATTGTAGGTATAAATCAAGTTACAAATTAGGTTAGACACAGATTGATTTTGACAATTGTGTTCAAGTGAAATTGCCTGGATCCAATAAAATTTTTTCTATTGATTTCTAGAAATGGCATTTGGGATAGGCTCACAGTATTAATGCGATGGTCACTGCCTGGTATTTGTACTCAGCTATGGTAGTAGAGTAAGCTTAAATAGCTAAGATTGGATAAATAGCATGCTTCAGATGTTCTGGATGACAGCATATCTAATGTAATTGCACTTGTCTGCCAGTTTCTATGTGTTAGAGCAAAAATCATTTTGAAGCATGCATAATTTTGATAGAGAAGATTAATTCATTTCCTTCTATATTAACAAATTATAAATTTTCATTACAACAATTCAATCACTTGAGAAAAGAATACATTTTAAATCAGGTTCCATGCCAAATACCTCATTTATGGAGCTATGCTGCTTAAAATTGGATAAATTTGTTATTTTACTGAACACAGAAAATGTTAGTTGCAAGCATTACAACCATCTTGATAAGCCCTAGAATCTATTAATACATATACTAGTATAATAAATATTAAGAGCTCCTAATAAACCAGCTTTTAACATGAGAGAATTCTCATTGGTTTAAATGTGGTGAATTGGCAGCACATGATTTTGCTGGGCTGGGTGTTACTAAAATATTGAAGAATTCTATCAGCTCCTTTCTGAAGATAATAAATGTTCCTACTAGATAGTTTGGTGAGCTATTGTGGGCTTTAAAGCCTGATCATATGGTGATTCCTGCCTGTATAGCTATTTTTATTAAAAGACTGAAAGGCTGCATGGTCACCCACTAACATCACCACAATCCTCTTATGTATTAAATGGCTGATATTTATTTATTGATCTTTCAGTATCTGGTCACTTTTCAGAATGGTAATATTTGAATCAATCTCTTTTGGGCCCTGTAACTGTATAACTTGAATATATGATTCTGGGTTGAATTATAACCCTTAGAAATTCATTGATATTGCATTTTAAAGATAACTCACTGTATCAAAAGTTTACTTCCCAACTCTATGCATTCCGCTCTTACTGTTTAATTTTAACTCTGTTACTGTGCCAGGGTTTTCTAATTTCTGTTATGTAGAGTCACAGAGTCATGACTGAAAGCAACTTTTAAAGTTTCAGATTCTGAAACTAAGCATGTGTCCCTCTTCGGCATTTCTGAGGGATGGGCACGAGGCCGGGATCAGAAATGTACTGTGTTCTCTGGAGTTTGTAGCAAGAAATTCCTGATTTGTGCTTCCACGTAATGGACCCAGTAGGAGGTTTTGCAAAATTTCCAACGTTTTAATGAAGAGGCAGTTTTAATGATTATGGCTTTGTTTTTATACTGAGGTAAAACTTCTCTTGCAATGGTACTACCACGGCCCTAGGAATAGAGTATGCGACTTCTATTATTTCAGCACTTTTAAGACTGATGTTTCCTTTACCTTCCATGCTTTATGATAGACATTTCCAATTTTTAAATCTCAGAATATTAACGTGGTTCCAGAGGTCAGATAAATCATTTGTCTTAAATTGTCAAAATGGAACATATTTTTTGCTTTTTATTAAAAGCTGGACACCATTCCAATTGGTTTGTGTACGCTATGTATTTCTTAAAATTAATCATTTTATTTTAGATAATTATAGATTTCATCATTTGGAGTTGTACGAAGTAATGCAGCGAGATCTCAGGTACACCTTACTCAGTTTTCCTAATGGTAATCTCTTGCAAAGTGTAGTATATCATCAAAACCAGGATATGGATGTAAGTTATTTTATTCAGATTTCTCCAATTTTATTTATACTTCTTTCTACTTGTATATTGAGTTCTATGTAAATTTATTACCATGAGAGTTAAGGTGCAGAACATTTTTATCATTACCTGGATCCTTGTCTTCTTTATGTAGACACATCCACTTCCTTTCTATTTCTCCTTCCCCCTACCCTGTCCTTGACTCCTGGCAACCTCAGTCCTGTTCTCTAGTTCTATAATTTTATTGTTCCGTGGAATCTGTTTTGTATATAATTTTGGGGACTGGCTTTTTTCTTTAGGGTTCTCTAGATAAACATATAAATTATTGTGTGTATCAATATTTGATTCCTTTTTATTGCTGTGGAGTGTTCCGTTGTATGGATGTGCCACAATTTGTATAACCATTAACCTGTTGAAAAACATCTAGGTTGGTTTAAGATTTGGATTCTTATAAATGTGAATAATTACGTGCAAGATTTTGTGTGAATATATGTTTTTATTTCTCTGAGATAAATACTCAAGCAAGGATTACTGAGTTAGGTAGTGATTACATATTTAGTTTTTAAAGAAATTGTTAAACTTTTCCCCAGTTTCCTACCAACAATTTGTGGATGATTTAGTTTATGTCTTTGCCAGCATTTGATGTTATGACTATTTTTTAATTTTAGCCATTTTGATATGTATATAGTGATATCTCACTGTAGTTTTAATTTGCATTTCTTTAATGGCTAATGGTTTAAATGTCTTTTCCTCTGTTACTCATCACCTGTTTTTTTTTTTTTCTTTTCCAGTGAAATACCTGTGCATGAGTTCTTTCCATTTGTAATTGGATTTTTATTATGTCATTATTGGAATTCTTCATATATTCCAGATACTAGTCCTTTATTGGATATGTGGTTTGAAAAATTTCCTCCCAGTGTATAGCTCATCTTTTCATTCTCTTAAAAGGATCTTTTGTAGAGCAAGTGTTTTCAATTTTGATGAAGTTCAATTTATCAATTTTTCTTCTTTTGATGTCAGGTCTAAGAACTATTTGTCTAGCTAATTCAAGATACATATTATTCTTCTTTTTTAGCCCAAACATTTTAAAGTTTTCCTTTTTATTTTAAAATTTATGATACATTTTAGTTAATTGTGCCTAAAGTATATGATTTAGGTTGAGGTTCAATTTTTGTTTGCCTATGGATGTTCAATAGTTCTAAGACCATTTGCTTAGACTATTAGTCAGCTTTCTACTGTATAGCAAAATATGTGAGGCTGGATACTTTATAAAGAAGAGAGGTTTACTTAGCTCACTGTTTTGGAAGCTGAAAGTCCAAGATCAAATTATCCCCATTATTTCAGTCTCTGCTGAAGGCCTTATTGACTGCATCACAACATCATAAATAGTATTATGGCAGCAATGTATGCAAGAAAGAGAGATAACATGGTGAGACAGGAAGCCAGGGCAGGATTCAGGGAACGGTCTTACTCTTTAATAAAAGCCTACTTTTCCAGGTACTAACTGGGGTCCTAACTGGAGAACCAGTTAGTTAGCCCCTTCCAAAAATGAGGTACCTATGACCTAATTATCTTGTACTTGCTAAATATCTCCAAACCAAGCCTCCAGCACACAAACCCTGGCAGGACATACTCAAACTATATCCAAATCATAGCACTTTCTTATTCCGTTGAATTGCCTTTGCACTGTCCAAAATCAACTGAATATATTTGTATGAATCTAGTTTTGGTTCCTCTTTTCTGTTTCGTCAATCCATTCGTCTTTTCCTTTACCAATACCACACTCTCTTGATTATTTCGACATATAATGTTGGTGGGCTGAATATTCCTATTTGTTTTCAGGATCATATGACTTGTTCCTTTCTGTACAAATTTTGAAATACACTGTCCATGTGTAAAAAATACCTTTCTGAGATTTTTGGTAGGAATTGTTTTAAATGTATCGCTACATACTGAATGTTTTGTTTCTTCTCCAAATTCATGCATTAAAAATGAATTCCTAATATTATGGTATAAGGAGCAGGTGGGGGCTTTGGCAGGTGATTAAGTCATGAGGGTAGAGCTCTCGTGAATGATATTAAAGCTCATACAAAATAGGCTCCAGGGAGCTGCCTTGCACCTTCTGCCATGATGGGAGAGAGAACATGGCTGTCTGTGAGCCAGGAAGAGCTCTCACTCAGCTGGCATCTTGATCTTGGTCTTCTAAACCTTCAAAATCATGACACATAAGTTTCTCTTGTTTATAAACCACTCAATCTATGATATTCAGTTACTGAAGCCTAAATGGACTAAGACAAAAATTGACACCAAAGAATGGGGATGCTGCTGTAACAGATACATAAAACTGTATAAGTGGCTTTGGAAGTGGATAATGAGTGGAGGTTAGAAGAATTTTGATGGATGTTAGAAAAAGCCTACACTGCTGTAAACAGACTATTACAGACATTCTGATAAAGGCTCAGAATAAAAAGAGGAGCACTATGGAGGGAGCCTCAATCTTCTTGAGAATACCTAACTAATCCTGGAAAGAACGTTGGTAGCAATAGATGGTAAAGACCATTCTGATGAGGCCTCAGATGGAAATGAGAAACATGTTAGTGTACCATAGAAGTCCATTCTTTTTATGAAGTGGCAATAACTTGATGGATATTTAGCTGGTATTCATGTTATATTGTTTTGTGGAAAGCAGATACTGAGAGTGATGAAATTAGATATTTTACTGAGAAAATTTCTAAGTGAAGTCTTGAAGAAATAACCTAGCTTCTTCTCACTGTGTATAGCACAATGCAAGAAAAGAGAAATGGTTTAAAGATATAATTGATAGTGAAAATGTAAACAAAACATAAATGTTTGGAAAATTCTCAGCCTATCAACAAGGGTTGGCGAATGGAATATTTGATAAGAATATTATCCATCCAAACATTTGCCAATACCTATTATCCAAGATAATGAGAATATGATCCTGAAGGCAACTCAGAGATCGTTAGGGCTGCTATTCCTACCGGAGACCCAGAATGCAAGAGGCCACTGGTACCTGCAGGACCTCAGTGTGACCTTGCTGGCGCTGCCTCACATCACAGACTCTGCTCTGTTCACAGCCCTCGCTATCTCACTTCTTGGCTGCCCCACATATGGCTCTGGAGGGTCCTGGTGCAGCACGGGCTGTACCTAGTGGAGCCAATGGGCATGATATCTTACCTAGAGTTCAAAAGATGGAGCCTCTCACAGAGCCACACATGTGGAACCTGTCACAGAGAGCCCTGAGGCTCAGGAAGGGAACTGCTGTGGGGTTAGGACCAAGGCACAGAGCTGTTGAGGGGCAGGACCCAGGGCTACAAGTCTTGGTGTGAACGTGTGCTTCATTTCTCTCGGTTATGTACCTGAGGGAGTAATCACCGGGTCACGTAGTAAGTCCCTGTCTCTGTGCTTGACATTTTGAGGAACTGCTGAATTGTTTTCAAGAACAAACAGCAACAACAACGATGACGACAACAAAACTGTATTATTTTATACTCCCAACAGCAGAAGTGAGTTCTGTCTTCCCTTTACATCTTTGCTACAGAATGCCAGTTTATGGCCTTTCTTTCTTCTTTTCTTTCTTTCGTTTTCTTTCTTCTTTTTGGTACTATCCATCATTATAAGTGTGAAGTGGTCTTTCATTGGATTTTTTTACATTTACACAGTGGTGTAGATAATATCTTATTTTATTTTTTTAGCTATATAAGTATCTTTAGAGAAATGTTTATTTAAGACATTTGACCATTTTAAAATTGGGTTATTGATCATTTTATTGTTGCGCTTAGAGTTTTATTTTTTTTATTTTTATTTTTTGTTTTTTGTGGGTACCAGGGGGTCAACCTCAGGACCTCGCGCACCAACAGGCACCCGTGCCGCTGAGCGATATCACCGGCCCCTTTTTCGTATGTGGGTTCCGGGAGTCGAACTCGGGCCCTCGCGCTTGCAAGGCAGGCGCTTACGCCGCTGAGCCATCTCACTGGCCCTTAGAGTTTTATTTTTGATATTACAATCTGGTCAAATATATTGTTTACAAATATTATTTTGCATTCTGTGTGTTGTTCTTTCACTTTCTTTATTGTGTCCTTTGATGAACAATAGGCTTTTAGTTTATTTCAATGGAAATAAAATGCATTATTTTTAGTTTCTGGTGTTGTAGATGTTATATCTTAAAACATTGCCTAATTCAACATCACAAAGATTTACTTCTTTTAAGAATGTTTAAAATGTTATATTTCAGTATATTATGCATTTTTTTGTGTGTGTGGGTTCTGGGGGTTGACCTCAGGACCTCGTTCGCCAGCAGGCGCCCGTGCCGCTGAGCAATGTCACCGGCCCTTTTTTCGTATGTGGGTTCCGGGAGCCGAACATGGGCCCTCGCGCCTGCCAGACAGGCACTTACACCGCTGAGCCATCTCACCGGCCCCCTATTATGCATTTTTGAGTTAATATTTTGTTTATAGTATGAGGTAGAATTCCAACTTCATTGTTTTACTTATTTATAGCTAATTGTCTTAGAACCATTTATTAAACAGAGTGTTATTGTCTCATTAGATTATTTTGGCATCTTTGTTAAAAATCAATTGCCCATAAATATGTGGATTCATTTCTGGACTCTCATTTCTATTTTATGAACCCATGTGACTGTCTCTACAACAATACCATAGTTTTGTAATTCATTTCAAAACAAATTATCCTGTTTTGCCCATTCTAAGTGTTTTTAATTTCAAAATAATTTTCTTTTTTTTGTGGGTACCAGGGATTGAATTCAGAACCTCACGCGCCAGTAGGTGCCTGTGCCACTGAGTGATATCACCAGCCCTTTTTTCGTATGTGGGTACCGGGAGTCGAACTCAGGACCTCATGCTTGCCAGGCAGGCACTTATGCCGCTGAGCTATCTCACCGGCCCTCAAAATAATTTTTAAGACTCAGTTGCCAATTTCTGGAAGAAACCAGCTGAAATTTTCAGGAAGAGATTGCAGTGAAGTTGAAGATAAATTTGGAGAATATTGCCATTTTACCAGTTTTTAATTTTTCAATTCATTAACAATAAATACCTTTCTATTATTTAGGTCTTCTTTAATTTCTTTCAGTGATATTATGTAGTTTTTGGTGTACAAGTCTTGTGCTTCTTTTGTTAAAGTTATTCAAACTATCATTCTTTTTGATGCTATTGTAAGTAGAATTGTTTTCTTTTATTAGATTACTCATTCTAGTATATAGAAATGTAATTAATTTCTGTTTATTGATTTGGTATTCTGCAACCCTACTGAATTCATTTATTACCCCTAGTGGATTTTTACTGAATTTAGTGTTTTCTATTAAGAAGATTATGTCATCTGCAGGTAGTAATGTGTTTACTTCTTTCCAATCTTGATTCCTTTTATTTCCTTCTTAAATCTAATTCCCCTTGTTAGAACCACTAGTAAAAGTCTGATGAGAAGTGATGTGAATGGACATCCCTATTCTTGATTTTTATAGGAAAATATTCAGTTTTCCATCATTATATATGTTAATCTTTGAACTTTTGTATATGCAGTTTATCAGGAAAAAAGAATTCTGATCATTTCCTAATTTGTTGATTTTTAAATACAAGAGGATGTTGGATCTTATCAAGTACCTTTTTCTGTATGTATTGAGATTGTTATATGTTTTTCCCTTTAGTACAGAAATACCATATATTACACTGATGACTTTTATGTATTGAAACAACTTTTCATTCCTACAATAAACACAAATTTTATACATTGCTATATTTGGCTGCTACTATTTTTTGGAGGAATTTTATATCTATATTTATGAGAGATGATAGTCCAAGTTGTGTACGTGTGTGTGTGTGTGTTTGCATGACATCTTTATGTGGTCTTAGTAGCACAGCAATGTTAGCCTCATGGGATAAATTAGGAACAACTTCTTCCTCTTTTGTTGTTTAAAAAAGTTTGTGGAGGATTGGTAGTAATTCACCTCCAAATATTTGGTAGAGTTCTACTGTTGCAGAAATCTGATATCAAACTGAATGGAAGACTCTTTGCACCGAGGAGTTGGAAGGTAACTTTTATTGTGCTAGCAGGCTGGTGGGAACTTGGTCTCAAATCACCAGCCCTGACTCAGAGTAAAGCAGAAACATGTATATTTTGTAAGCAGCAAGTACATAGCTGATAGTGGGTTATTTTATAATTGGTTACATAGGCTGGATCACACATTGTCAGGTGAATTTGTTCCAGGCAGGTTTAGTTTGAGGATTGTTTATCATAAGGCGGGAGAGTTTAGGGAGGGAGCTGAGCTGAGTGGGTGGGTAAAATGTCCTTGACTAGGCTGGTCTATCTTGGTCAGAAAGTCCTTGAAATAGGCTAGCAAATTTATGTTGTGGGTTCGGGAGTGCAGGCAGCGCAGCTGGGTGCAGTCAGACAGAGCTGGGTCAGACCGTCTCTGAGTTGCTGCTGGCGCGATCAGTCAAGGCTGACTGAGTCTAACTGTGTGGGGGGCTGGGGGAGCATATTCTGTACCCCTATGATATTAAGCTGTTTGTTAGTTTGCTAATATTCTAAAATTTAAATTTTCTGTCACACTACCTTTGATAGAATTGACCAGTGATGACATCTGATCCGAGACTTTTCTTTGTGGGATGTTTTTAGTACTGTTATTATTGTAATTATTATTAACAATTCCACATCCTTACTTGTATATCTATTCAAATTTTCCATTACTTTTTGAATTACTTTTAGTGGTTCATGTCTCGGAATTTGTTCCCTTTCATTTAGGTTATCTAATTTGTTGGCATGCAATTGTTTATAATATTATCTTATAATCTGTTTTACTTCTCTAAAGTTAGCTATAATGTCCTTTCTTTTCTTCCTCATTTTAGCAATTTGAATCTTTTCTTTTTGTATTTTGGTCTGTTTAGCTAATTCCCATTTTGTTGATCTTTTCAAAGGACTAATTTTACTGTCAATGATTTTTTCTATATTTTTCTTTTCACTATTTTATTAATTTACACTCTAATTTTTATTATTAATTTCTGATTTCTTGGATTTACTTTGTGTACCTTTTCTAGTTTGTTAAGGTTAATAATTAGATTACTGATTTTACTTTCGTATATAGGCTTTATGTAAGCTTTGACAGCTAAAAATTTCTTTCTAAGCATTGTTTTTCTGTGTTCCATAGGCAATGTTTTTAGAGCTATAAATTTCCTCCTATGCATTGTTTTTACTGTGTTCCCTTTTAGTATGTTGTATCTTTATTTTCATTCATTTATAAGTATTTTCGTATTTTTCTTAAGATTTCTTTTTTGATTTGTTATTTAAGTGTGCATTGTTTCATTTCTACTTATTTGTTAATTTCCTATTTTTTCTTCTGATTGGTTTAATTTCATTTCATTGTTATTGAAGAACACAATTTAATTTCTTTTTCAGTGCTAAGGATCAAACTCAAAGTTTTGGGTATACTAGGGAAGTGCTGCAACACTGAACCACAACCCTAGCCCAGGAGAACAAATTATGATGATTCTAATTCTTTCAAATGTATTGAGATTTGTCTTATGGCTTACCAAGTTCTTTTAAATTTACTGAAACTTGTTTTATAGCCTATCCTGGAGAATATTCCATGTGCGGTGGAGAAGAATACGCATTCTGTTGTTGTTGTATAGAATTTTTGATAGACACCTATCATGTCTAGCTGGCTTATACCATTATCCTTCAAGTCTTCTATTTTCTTGTTAATTTCCCTAATGGTCCTATTCACTATTGAAAGTGGGGTATTAAAGTCTCCAACTATTATCATTGAACTAACTCTCTCCAGTTTTCTGTCATTTTTTCTGTGTTTTTTTATTTTGGGGGGATATTTTATTAGGTGCATATATATTTATAAATGTTACAGCTTCTCGAGTTTTGTCATTGTGAATGTCCTTCTTTTGATCTGGTAATATTTTTCACCTTAATCTTTTTTGTCTGATATTAGCATAGCCACTCCAGCTCCCTTTAGTTGTTGTTTTCATGGTATATATTATGCTATGCTTTCATTTTCAATCTATAGTTTTCCTATAGGCAGCATATAATTAAACTATGTTTTTGTTTTGATTTTGCCAACCCTTGCTTTTAAGGGGAGTGGCTAATCCATTTGCATAATCTTCCTTTTTTATGCACAGACCTTTATGTATTTCTTTCTTTCTTTCTTTTTTTTTTAATGATGTGGGTACTGGAAGTCGAACTCAGGACCTTGCGCTTGCCAGGCAGGCGCTTATGCTGCTGAGCTATCTCATATTTATTTCTTGAGAATATATTTGTACAATGTAATTATTAGGTTAAACTAAATCTTTTTAATTTGTATTTGTTTCTGACAAATTTATAGTTTTTTTTCTACCAAAAGAACATGTGAAGTGTGGGGATCTTAATGTCTTAGTACTAGGCAGATCTGCTTTCTTGCATATTTGGTAGACTAAAACCAATGTTACTTTTTCACTTGCTTTACATTCAAACTTAAGTAATGAATTTACTAATTCACTTTCTAAAATACCAACATTCCTTTCTCTTGCATTTAAGCTTTTACCAATATATCCATAATCTACGTCTTTCAGTTCATCCCCAATCTTCTCCAACTACATTGTACTATTAACTCAGTACAAGCTCACTAACTTTGTCTTTCTTTAGAACCTGTTTTGTTTCATATTCTTATAATATCATTACATATACATTTTTCTGCCAACACTTTGTATTCTTGAAAGCTCATCGCTAAACCAATAATTCATAAAATAATTTTCAGTTCTTTCATATAAAAATGAACTTGCAATCATTTAAACTTCTATAACCCTTTATGCTTCCTTTATTATAATTACTTTACCACTTGTTATAATTTTGTTTTACAATGAGTGTTGCGAATTTTGCTTTATACAAAGTGACCGTATGTCCTTGTATGTTACAGTCAATTAGATACTAGTGAATTGAACTGAATATGATGCAACACTCACCTTTCCTTTTCTGTTCAGTGGTCGTTTGGGTTCTTATTACTTCCTGTCTGTCCTAATTTCATAACATCCTGATTTGCCCAACTCCATCTGTTTTCACTCTAAACCAATCTATGTATTGTGTGATAATAATTTTACAACCCAAGGCAAAACATCTCTTTTCTCCCTCAAACACAATATTAACTTCAGTTTACTCATTACTCAGTGTAGTGCCTATATGATCTAGCTGAATTCCTACTCCACCATACTCTTGTATATCTTTGAGGACAGGTTGCCAATACAAGTCCCCCTTCAAGTGGGCTAGCCAAAACCAGTTGTATTTAAGATGGCTACCAGTGACTACCAGATGAGGTCTAACTTTGTTATGATCCTGTTTGCATGCTAAATGACGTAGCCCTCAAAACCACGACCATTGACAATTGCCATGAAATGATCAGAAAGAACCATAAAAGAAGTAAAAAGACATAGCGTCTGAATTCCTGGAAAATCTCCACCCATCCCCAGAAAAGATATGAATATACCCTGCCTTCATTAACTTATCCCTTCCTCTCATTTGTTTTCTCCTATATTTATGAACTCGCCAACCTGCAACGGTTAAGAAGGTGATTTTGTGAAACCTAAAAATGATAGCCATGAAGGGGGGAGTCATGTCCATGTCATTGTCCTCAGGGTCTGAGATCGGCTGCCAGGGCAGGGGTTCTGATATACTGGCTGTTATGGTAGAAAAGACTGTTGTGGGGTTGAGTGTGTGCTGGTGTTAACAGGGCTGCTGGTGGCAGGCACTAGATGAGGTATGGGCAAGGGTAGAGGAGGAGGGGAAACTGTAAACAGTGCTATTGGGTATTTCCTTTGGCTGGAGGGAGACTTGGAGGGGAAAGGTCTGGGGAAAGGAGGATTGGGGAGGTGAGAATCGGGAAGTGCTGTGGCTCTCAGTGTGGTCTTCATTGTCAGCAGCTGTAACCACCGAATTGGGACTGCACCTAAAAACAGGATCTAGAGGGTCAGCAGGAAGACAAAGGGGGAGAATTATGGGGGACTGTGGATGTTATTACCCCGGTTCTAATGGGCACTGGAGAAGACAGAACAGGCAATTTGGGGGCCCAGTAGCCTAGTGTGCCCAGACATAGGAGTAGTAATGTATGGCACTAGCTGTCTGTCATTGGGATGGGGTAGGGCACCTGCAGTTCCTGCAGCTGTTGGTTGGAAAAACGGGGCAGGCTGAGGGATGGTGCTGTCTGCCACCACCTTTGCTTTACCTTTAATGTCCTCAGGTTCACCCTTGTGATGGCGCCCTGGAACTCATGATGAAGAGAATTCACCAATGTATTATTCTACATAGATTAGAAGAATATCTGTCTGGCTTTATAGGAATGTTCGAAAGCAAATACATCACTGATTTGCAAGTTACAGTGAAGCAATGTATCGGATTAAAGTATGATCCACACAATGCGGTCATTTTGAGGATGCTAGGTGGGCTTCTCACCTATGCTTCTGTCACCTTGATGTAACTTTAGATACCCTTATGTCCAGAAGAGGAAATATACTTTTATGTATTAGGACAAGGGGGAAACATAATATTGTCCTAGGAGCTCAAAACTTCACCGTGACAAGATTCAAAAACTCCTCAACATGGCTTTATTGAGTTTGAATCTTCTTTCTTTGTCTTCACTGCAGTGCTTTCCTCTCTCATGGGTCTGATGTATTTCACATACCTGACATGCAGAATTTCAGAACCAAGAAAATCATAGAGATCAATAAAATTATTTTAATATATATTTAGTTTAAAAATTGAGTTAAAATGCCACTGGGAACATATCATATATTGCAAAATTTGTTTTGGCCGAAGTTCATAAGATTCCTTTCAAACTGTGTCAGAAACAAACTTGGATTTTTATCCCCAACACACTCTACAATGGGTAGGACCCAAAAGATTTTGCTCAGACCCAAATCGTGCTTAAAAAGAAGCATTCTAGGGCCACTGAGATAGCTCAGCAGCATAAGCGCCTGCCTGGCAAGCACAAGGTCCTGAGTTCGACTCCCAGTACCCACATATGAAAAAAGGGTCGGTGATAGCGCTCAGTGGCACAGGTGCCTGCTGGTGCGCAAGGTCCTGAGTTTGACCCCTGGTACCCACAAAAAAAAAAAGAAGCATTCCTAGCCCTTTTTGTCCTCTCCAGGAGCAGACATGATATACTGTTATGCTATTTAACCATAATTCATTGATATCACTTGAATAAAGTTCAATAAGGAATAAGATTATGGTTGAGAAGAAATATTGTGGTAGAAATTTAGGAAAATGTATTCTGCAGGAACTCAGAAAAAGATGACCATGTGTCAGATCTATTAGGAAATCAATGAATTATAGTCTTGTTATTTCCACTTTTTATGAAATAGAAAGATCTTTAATTATTTGATGAATATTGGGGTTTTGTGACCATAAAAGGGAATTTGGACAAAAGTATTCCAGAAAAATCTCCCATTGAATTTTCTTGTCAAATAGGAATAGATAAAAATTCCTTTATTCATGATATGGAATTTTTTCCTCTTGTCCTTAAGCAAACAAACAGTATTAGCTGATAAATGGTTCTTCTGAGATAATTTGGCTTTGAAGAAGCAAACATGTTTAGCTGGACGTGGTGACACACACCTGTTATCCCGGCAATTGGGAGGCTAAGGCGGGAGGATTGCTGAGAGTGCGAGGCCAGCCTGGGCTACTTAGTGAGCCATTGTCTCAAAAAAAACAAAACAAAACAAACAAACAAACAAAAAAATGAAAAGCAAACACATTCAGGTAAAATTTGTCAAGGCAAAATATTTTCAAAAAGTCTAAGTTAGTAATTAGGAAAAATATTTTCTTTGTAGCTGACCAGCCTGCTTCCTGGTTCCAAGTCCCTTTCTCAGGCACCACCCATGGGGAACCAGCCCACTCTGAATCTTCCCCCCAACCAAAAGTGCCACTTGCAGGGACCTAGTCCTGCTACTCTGTCCTCCTGACTGAGGACAGGTGGCAAAGGAGGATGAATGACAAAGAGATACAGAGTCAGTTTAGCAGCCAGCAGACTCTCACCTCTTAGTAGGTAGAGGAGACCTGACCCTCTGGTTCATCCTAGTTTTATTCACCCAGACACGGGTACAAGCAATTAAAATAACACAAGATTCATCTGCCTTATATTATCTATGAATTCTTGCTCAGGTAAACAATTTAATCTCAGCTGTATAAACTTTTCTCTAGAACCTGCAATGTGCCATCAGCTATGTGTTGCCTTTCTCCTTTGTGCTCACAGAGGAGGCCAATTAGGCCTTAATTCCCCTTAACCAGTCTCCCACATATCTTGATAGCAATTTATAATTGCCTGGTGAGATTAATTTGATATATTTAAAGTACTAATCTTCCATTATATGAAATGAACCTAAGAGTGGCCAGCTCTGGATGGAATTGTGGTGGCGACAAACCATATCTGACTCCCTCTGGTTGAATTCTCTTGTGCCTTATATTTTTGTCTGGATCACCAATAACTCATTGTAAAACACATGGTTAAGATGTTTTACATGCTGTGTTTTACATGTAAACATACTGCATGGTCCATCTGAGAAGCTCCTTAAATAAACTATTTCCCCTAAAGAAAGTTTGGCTCCTTGCTTTCTCTCCCTCTCCTTTCTTCACTTTATTATATACAGGTTCCATCAAATGCAAACTGGCTCTGTGCTGTGCCTCTTTGAGAAATTTTTTCTTGGTTATTTGATCCATCATGCTCCACTCAACTTTTACTTTATACAAAATATGTCAAAAATTTTTGTGGTTGATGACCTCCACAATCTTTTAGTTTTATTGACCTACTAATTTTGGTAGCCCTACACATTTACTTAAATATAGATTCAAGAGGAAGACAAAATAAATCAGTGCTCCTGCTCTGTCATGAAAGTCTTTGTTGATTCTAGAATCTGGATTTTCCATATGAGAAAACCAGCCTTAGCACCTACAGGTATTAACATTCAACTTCTCTTGAGCGTTTACTAAGCATTTAGAAGTGGTAATGTCTAATAGGTAGATTATTCCTATTGCATGGAGTTGAAGATTATATAAGAAAATGAACATGATTCTTTGTAGAGTTTAAAGCTTTACAAAAATTCCTTGGTTATTAATTTATCCTTAATTATGTCACCTTTAGCTGACTATTTTTGTGAGAAAGTGCCTTCTGGTTTCCTGTTTCGAAAGCCAGACTACATTATATGAGGATAATGGACAGGACATCCATGAAGGTGATGGATGAAGCCATAGACACATGTTCCCTGACATCTACAACTTCACAATATTTTCATTAACTAATTTTCTCATGTATTCTCCCTTCCAGTATTGTTGGGGATCTACTGCCAGTCAAATACTTTAAATACTGGGAAAAAATTTTCTATTTTCTAGATTCTATTATTTTTAGGTTTTCTAAGCCATATACAGTTCTGTACATTTTCCTGTTTTTCTTCAATAACGCTTTGAAACCATTCTTAACTCGTAAGTTGTACCAAAATGAGCTGAGAGCCAGATTTGGTCTGAGGGCTATTGTTTTACCAATTTCTGCTCTATAGCTCCAGGGGATAGAAGTCACATATTTCAACAAATCTCTTATTTGAACCAATTATTGGCCTCCGTGTATTATGTCCTTCCTGTCCTACAGTCTCTAATCAATAGCCAGAGAGATCTTTTAATTCTTTTTTTTTGCGGGGGGGGGGGGAACTGGGAATCGAACTTAGGACCTCATGCTGAGCTATATCCCCAGCCCCCGAGAGATCTTTTAAACCGGATAATTTTATCCAAATCTCTTCAATGTCTTCCTCAAGGCAAAAGCCCACTTCCTGAAAATGCCAAACTCCTAGCAATGTGTGACTTCTATTTCCTCTCTGACTTCACTTACTTTCCATTTCTGCCGTGCTCACTCTCTTCCCTCCCAGCTGATACTTTTTGTTCTCTGAATAGCTGCCTTATTATTCTTGCCTCGTTACCTCTCACGTGATTATTTTGTCTGTAACACACATTCCCTTAACGTACTCATTACTCTCCCTGTAATCCCATGATGTTCCTTCTTGTATTTGACCTTGCTCGTAAGGCCTTTACTGATCATTTAATTAATTAGTTAATTAATTGATATTTAATACATGTTTGCAGTATATAATGTTTACATTTGTTGTATAGAGTTGGTACATGTACATAACACATCTTAATTACTCTTTTCATCTTCTTTCCCTCCCCCCTTTGCCCCTCTATCTCTTGTTCCCCTTTCCAGTAGAGCTATCTCCCTACTTCCTGTTATTGATCTTTTATTTTGCTTTTTATTTATAATTTATTTTTCTCATATAAAATAAATTATGTGATATTTAATCTTGTGCATCTGTTTTTTTTCACTTAACATTACGGTCTCAAGGTGCGTCCATTTTCCTGTAAATGATTCAAGTTTATCTTTCTTTATGGGTTAGTAGTACTCTATTCTGTGTAAATGATAATTTGACTTCCTCCTATTGTGTGCATATCTTTTTATTTCTTTTTCTTGCCTAGCTATTCCTGCTAATGTTTTGAGTACTCTGTTGAATGGGAATGGTGAGAGTGGACATCTTTGTATTGTTCCTGATTTTAGAGGGAAAGTTTTCAGCTTTTCCCCATTTAATATGATGTTGGCAGTAGATGTGTAATAAATGGCTTTTATCAAACTGAGATAAGGTCCTTCTGTACCTATTTTCTTCAGGATTTTTATCATGAATAAATGTTAGATTTTGTCAAAGGCTTTTTCTGCATCTGTTGAGATATCATGTGATTTTTGTTCATGCTTCTGTTCATATGATGTATTACATTTATTGATTTTGCATATGTTGCTTACATCCATGGAATGAAGTCTAATTGGTCATGATGTATGATCTTTTTAATTATTCACTGCATTGTTTGCCAGTATCTTGTGGAGGATTTTTGCATCTATATTCATTAAAGAGATTGGTCTATGGTTTTCTTTTTTTGGTTGGATCCTTGTCTAGTTTTGGAATGAAGGTAATGGTTGCTTCCAGGAATGTCTTTGGGAGTACTACTTCCCTGTGAATTTCATTAAATAGCTTCAGGAGTATTGATGTTAGAGCTTCATTAGTTTTTATAGACATGAGCTTTTCTTAGTTGGTAGGTTTTTTATTACTGTTTCAATTTCACTGCTGGCTATTGGATTATTCAGAGTTTTTAAATATTTGTGGATCAGTTTTGGCATCTTGTATATATCTAGGAATCTATCCATTTCTTTGGAATTCTCCAATTTATTGGAGTAAGTTTTGTGAAATAGTTGACTTTGGCCGTGTCCATTGTGATCTCACATTTTTCATTTCAAATTGCATTGATTTGGGTCTTTTCTCTCTTGTTTTTGGTTAGATAGGTTAAGGGTTTGTCTATTTTTAAGAAATAACTGTTTGATTCATTAATTCTTTACATTGCTTTTTTGGTCTCAATTTCATTGACTTCTGCTTTGATCTTTAAAATTTACTTCCTTGTAATAGCTTTAGGACCTTGAGTGTATCATTAGGTTACTTATTTGGGCTTCCTCTGTTTTCATGATGTGGGCATTCTCAGCTATAAACTTTGGTCTTAGGACTGCTTTCATTGTGTCCCATAAGTGCTGGTATGTGGTACTGATGTCACCACTTAGTT
This sequence comes from Erethizon dorsatum, assembly GCA_028451465.1. Classification (NCBI taxonomy): domain Eukaryota; kingdom Metazoa; phylum Chordata; class Mammalia; order Rodentia; family Erethizontidae; genus Erethizon; species Erethizon dorsatum. The sequence continues at coordinate 74,442,950 of CM051831.1, forward strand.
CTAGATCTTAATTTCTTCCTTGATTTCTTCTGTATCCCATTGTTTAGATAAGAGTGTATTGTTGTTTCCATGCATATGCATGATTTCTATGCTTTCTTTTGTCATTGATTTCTAACTTCACTATGATTTGATAATATGAATTGTATAATTTCAGTTCTTTTACATTAAGCTTGCTTTTTTTGGATGGGATGTGGTCTATTTTGGAAAATGTTCCATGTGTATTCTGACGTTGGGTGGAATACTCTGTAGATAACTATTAAGTTCATTTGCTCAAAGGTTTTTTTATTTTGATGTGCTGGGGATAGAACCCAGAATCTTGCAAATGCTAGGCTGGAGCTCTACCAGTGAGCTATTATCCCCAGCCCAAAGATTTTTTTTTAAACACTAATATTTCTTTGTTGACTTTTTTTTTTTGTGTGGGTACCGGGGGGTCGACCTCATGCGCCAACAGGCACCTGTGCTGCTGAGCGATATCACTGGCCCCTTTTCCGTATGTGGGATCCGGGAGTCGAACTCGGGCCCTCGCGCTTGCAAGGCAGGTGCTTACGCCACTGAGCCATCTCACGGGCCCTCTTTGTTGACTTTTTGTCTAGTTGATATATTTGTGATAGTGGGGTATTAAGGTTCTCCCACTATAATTGTGTTTATGCTTATCTGGTCTCTTATGTCTAGTAGTACTTGCTTTATAAAATTTAATGTGTTATTATTCATTGATATGCTAATAATTTTATCTCTTCGTATTGGATTGTTCCCTTAACCAATATGTAGTGACGTTCTTTGCCTCTTTCGATCAATTTTGGTTTAAAGTTTCCTTTGTCTGAACATAGGATAGTTACAACCTATTTTATTCCATTGTATGAAATATTGTTTTCCATTCTTTGATTTTTAGTCTGTGAGTTTCTTTTTGGGTTAAATATGCTTCTTGTATACAGGATACCATTAGACTTCATTTCTTGATCCATTCTGCTAGTCAGTGTCTTTTGATTGGCTTTCCTGGTCTTAAAGTTTTGTGTTGAAAAGTCTGCTGTAATTCTAATGGGATTTCCATTATATGTGATTCATTGCTTTTCCCTAACCTCTTTTAATATTCCATTCTTGCATTGAACTTCCAGGATTTTGATTATGGTGTGTGGTAGAGAGGTTCTTTTCTGATCAGACTATTTGAGGCTCTTTATGCCTCATTTATCTGTATGTTAAAATTTCCCCCTTATTTGGAATATTTTCTGCTATCATTTCAGTCGACAGTTTTTCTTTTCTTTTCCTTTCTTTTTTTTTTTTGCCATTTGTGCTATCGTCTGACTTTTCGCTAATTCCAATTAATTTTAGATTAGTCTTCTTTGGACCATCTAGAGGCTGTTGGATCTATTTTTCATGTTCTCTTATTGTGTTTAAGGTATTTCTTGTTAAATGATCACTAATAATAGCCCTGTTTTCTAGTTCTAACACTCTTTGTCCACTTTAGTCACTTCTACTGCCCATGCTTTCAACAGAATTTTTAATCCCCTGTATTTCTATTTGGAGCCTTTTTAAGAACTCTAATTTTTTTCTATGCTGGTCATCCATGTTTTGCATCATTTTGTTTAGTTCTGCTAGCTTTTTATTAGTGTCTTCTGTAGATTTGATGATTGTTTTATTTGGCCCAATATCTTATATCTGTTGTGAACTTGCCAAGTGCCTTATTGAACTGTTTTGTTTACTCCTCAGGCATTGCAAATAATTTGGGTGTGGCTTTTGGTTTCCTCCCCTTTGATGCCCCATGGATCAGCCATGCAGGAGCTGGGAGTTTTTGGAGGCATTTTGTTGGCTTCTCATGTTTCCATTTCTGTTGTTGTTTTTCATTTGTTTTTGTGTTGAGGCTTGCAGTTTGATTGTTGTGGAAAGTTTTGTTTGTAGTATGAAGACATCTTTAGTTAGTGTCTGCGTTCCAGTGATTTCCTCTGGGTTTGGGTAAATTTCAGCCTTTGCCTCCATCCCAGGGTCTAACCACCTCCATTTACTTGAGATGGTAGGTTGCAGCATATTTGGCCCAGTGCTCAGTTTTCCAGGAATGGCCATAATATTGTTAATGACCTCAAGGTAATTCAGATATTGGCATCTCAGGAAAATCAATTAATGGCAGCATCTAGATCACTTAAGCTGTAGTAATAAAATCAGCATCAATTATAGCATCAAATACAAAATGAGTATTGGCAAACCCTAAGGACCAATAATGTATCACTCAATCATACAAAAGAGATCTATAATTATTGAATGAACACTAAGACAAACCAAATATTGACTTACAGTAAATAGCTGCTAAAAAGAACAACTTTACCTCTACTAACAATAGACAGTATTCAGTAGAAGGAGTATGAAGTTAAATAGCTACCTAAAGATTCATAAAGCTTAGTAGTTATACTAATGAAGGTAGAGGGGGTTGGAAACTGGAGAATGAAAAAAGCAAAATTTGAAAAGTCAGTCAGTGGGGAATGAGAGGAGGGGGAGGAAAGTGAGACCGGGTTCCCATTGGGGAGTAAAAGGAAATCAGTAGTGTTAGAGTTGTAGGAAAGAATGAACAAGAAAATTTAACCAGGAATTTGGTGTACACCTGTAGTCCTAGCACTTGGGAGGCTGAGGCAGGAGGATTGCCGTGAGTTTGAGGCCAGCCTGTGGTACACAGCAAGACTCTGTCTCAAGAAAAGAAAAGAAAAGAAAATTTAAAAACATATAAAAAATGATGGAAAATGCAGGAACTAAAAGAGAAATTAAAAAGGAAGAGAAAAAAGTCAAAAGGGAAAAAGAAAAAAGGAGAGTAAAAACTAAAGGAAAGATAAAAGTAATAAAAAATAGAAAGATAAAAAAAGATTTAGTCAAAGAAAAAATTCCTGTGTTTTTGAATGAGTGGTTTCTTTCTAAGATCCAGCCAGTCATGATTTTCTCTGCCTAGCTTTAGGGCCTATGGGTTTTGAGGTGCCCTCCCTATATCAGAGGCCCCTCTGTGCATTCATACTAGACTGTGGTTACTGCCCAAGCCAAGTCATGTCTTTGCTTACACTGATAGACAGAAAACATGATCAGCCCTCTGGTTTCTGCTGGATGTAGACAACAATCACAGGGTATGGTTGTTCCCTTCCCTCTCCTGGCATCATCCTTGTCCAGGGTAGCCCTCACGTCTGCTGCCACAAGGGGAAGCAAAATGTAGCACCAGCTTGGAGTTGGATGGCCTTGCCCTTGTATTGGAGGCTGTGTGCTGGTAGCTGGCATGCACCTACTTGCTTACATCTGGCAGGGGTGGGGGAGCACCATGCATCTAGAGTGGGCCTGCTTGCTGATGCCAGGCAGAGGATGTTTTTTTTTTTTTTTTTTTTTTTTTTATTTTAAAGAGAAGAAAAAACAAAACAAATCAAAAGAACAACAAATTTTCGAAACAACATAATAGGAGGGTAACAATGGTTAATACATTACGTATTACTATCTTTAAGTTAGTTATTCAGGATACCAGACATTAACATTCAATTGTCTAAACATTATTGGCACAAACCTTACTCTTCAATGAACTAAGTAAAATTGGTAGTGTATCTATCTTAACCATCTTATATATATATACAATTTTTTTCCCTTTCCCTTCTTTCTTTTCCCTATTCCAGTCTCTCTTTCCTTTTGACCAGTTTCTTTTTGATTCACCATGTCTATTGTACATTTTGGATCTTATTTACTCTTTCAGTTTCTCATACTAGAGAGACAATACGATGCTTACACATGTGCTTCTGGTTTATTTCACTTATGAGTATTTTCTCGAGTTGCATCCATTTACCTATAAAAGTCTCCAGTTTATCCTTCTTTATGGCTGAATAGTACTCCATTGTATAAAAAATACCACATCTTTCTTATCCATTCCTCAGTTGATGGGCATTTGGGTTGTTTCCAAGATCTGGCTATTACAAATTGTGCTGCTATAAACATGGGTGCACATATATCGCTGTGGTACGATGTTTTTAATTCTTCTGGGAAGATGCCCAGAAGGGGAATAGCTGGGTCAAATGGGACCTCCAAGCCTAGCTTTTTGAGGAATCTCCTCACTGACTTCCACAGTGGCTGTACCAGTCGACACTCCCACCAACAGTGGAGAAGGGTTCCTTTTTCCCCACAGCCCCTCCAGCATTTGTTATTAGTTGATTTCTTTATAGTAGCCATTCTTTCTGGGGTGAGATGGTATCTCAGTGTTGTTTTAATTTGCATCTCTCGAATGACTAGTGATGTTGCACATTTTTTTGTATATTTATTTGCCATTAGTATCTCTTCATCTGAGAAATGTGTATTCATCTCAGATGCCCATTTTTGGAGTGGGTCTTTAAATTTGGGAGGTCTGATTTTTTTGAGTTCTTTATATGTTCTCGATAGTAATCCTTTGTCTGAGGAACAGCTGGCAAACAATTTTTCCCACATTGTGGGTTGTCTCTTCACTCTGTTGGTGGTTTCTCTTGCTGTGCAAAAGCTTTTTAATAAGATGAGATCCCAGTTATTGATTCTTTGGGATAGTTCCCGTGCGGTTGAGTTTTTATTCATAAAGTCTTTGCCTACACCAATGTCTCCAAGGGTTTTACCTATCCTACCTTCCAGCAGATTTAATGTTTCTGTTTTAATATTTAGATCTCTGATCCATTTTGAATTTAGTTTAGTGCATGGTGAAAGATATGGGTCTAGTTTTAATCTTCGGCATGTGTAGAGCCAGTTTTTCCAGCACCATTTATTAAAGAGGCTATCTTTCTTCCAGCGAATGTGTTTGGCACCTTTGTCAAAGATAAGGTGGCTTAGTATGTCTGGGGTTGTTTCAGCATCTTCTAATCTGTTCCATTGATCTTCAGGTCTGTTTTTTTGCCAGTACCACACTGTTTTTATCACAGTAGCTTTATAGTATAATTTCAAGTCAGGGATTGTGATGCCCCCTGCCTTGCCTTTGTTGCCCAGAATTGCCTTTGCTATTCTAGGTCTCTTCTGATTGCAAATGAATTTTAGGATTGTTTTCTCTAATTCTGTGAGATATGCTGTTGGAATTTTGATTGCAATTGCATTAAATCTGTATAACAATTTTGGAAGTATGGCCATTTTCACTATATTGGTTCTTCCTATCCAGGAGCAAGGGATATCTTTCCATTTTCTGATATCCTCTTCAATCTCCTTTTTCAGAGTACTGTAGTTTTCAGTGTATAGGTCTTTTACATCCTTTGTGAGGTTGATTCCTAGGTATTTCATTTTTTTTGGATGTTATTGTGAAAGGTATTGTTTCCCTAATTTCTCTTTCAGTAAGTTTGTTAGTTGTGTACAGGAAGGCTATTGACTTTTGAGTATTGACTTTGTATCCAGCTACACTACTGAATTTGCTTATTAAATCTAGCAGTTTTTTAGTGGAGTTTTTGGGGTCTTCTGTGTAGAGTATCATGTCATCTGCAAATAATGATAATTTAACTTCTTCCTTTCCAATCATTATTCCTTTTATTTCTTTCTCTTGTCTAATTGCTCTGGCTAAAGTTTCCAGAACTATGTTGAATAAGAGTGGGGACAGTGGACATCCTTGTCTTGTTCCTGAATTTAGAGGGAAGGCTTTCAGTTTTTGGCCATTTAGTATAATATTGGCTGTTGGTTTGTCATAGATAGCTTTTACCAGATTGAGATAAAGACCCTCTATTCCAATTTTCTGTAGGGTTTTTATCATGAAAAGGTGCTGGACTTTGTCAAAAGCTTTTTCTGCATCTATTGAGATGATCATGTGATTTTTGTCTTTGGTTCTGTTAATATGCTGTATTACATTTATTGATTTACGTATGTTGAACCATCCCTGCATCCCTGGGATGAATCCAACTTGGTCATGGTGTATAATCTTCTTGATGATTTGTTGGATTCTGTTTGCCAGTATCTTATTAAGGATCTTTGCATCTATGTTCATTAGGGAGATTGGCCTGTAGTTCTCTTTCTTAATTGGGTCCTTCTCTGGTTTTGGTATCAGGGTAATGCTTGCTTCCAGGAATGAATTTGGGAGTATTGCTTCCCTTTCAATTTCATTGAAAAGTTTGAGAAGTAGGGGCGTTAGGTCTTCTCTAAATTTCTTGTAGAATTCGGCAGTGAATCCATCAGGGCCTGGGCTTTTCTTTGTTGGGAAGTTTTTAATTACATCTTCAATTTCGTTAGTTGATATTGGTTTATTTAGGATTTTTAAATCTTCTTGATTCAGCTTTGGTAATTCATACGAATCTAGGAATCTGTCCATTTCTTCTGCATTTTCCATCTTAGTAGAATATAAATTTTCAAAATAGGTATAGATGATCTTCTGGATTTCTGCAGGGTCCGTCGTGATATCACCCTTTTCATTTTCAATTGCATGGATTTGAGTCTTTTCTTTTCTTTTTTTAATAAGGTTGGATAAGGGTTTGTCAATCTTATTTATCCTTTCAAAGAACCAACTTTTTGCTTCATTGATTCTTTGTATTGTTTTTTTATTCTCCAATACGTTAATTTCTGCTCTGATCTTTATAATTTCCTCCCTTGTACGGGCTTTTGGCTTAACCTGCTCTTCTTTTTCTAGAAGCTCGAGGTTCACCCTTAAGTTGTTTATTTGCGCTTGCTCTATTTTCCTGATATAAGTATTTAATGCTATAAATTTCCCTCTTAGGACTGCTTTCATTGTGTCCCATAAGTTCCGGTATGTTGTACTGTCATTATCATTCAGTTGTAGAAAGTGTCTAATTACTTCTTTAATTTCATCTGTGACCCATTGGTTGTTCAGGAGGGTGCTGTTTAATTTCCATGTGTTTAGGGAGTTTTTGTGAGATCTTTTGCCATTGATTTCCAATTTCATTGCACTATGGTCTGATAATATGCATGGGATAATTTCAATTCCTTTGCATTTACTTAAGCAGATTTTATGAGCTAGTATGTGGTCTATTTTGGAGAACGTCCCATGTGCAGCTGAGAAAAATGTATATTCTGATGTTGTGGGATGGAACACTCTGTAGACATCTACTAAGTCCATTTGTTCAAAAGTTTGGTTCAGTTCTACTATTTCATTATTGATTTTCTGTCCAGTTGATCTGTCTTTTTGTGACAGTGGAGTATTGAGATCTCCCAATATAATTGTATTAGTGTTTATTTGATTTTTCATGTCCTTTAGTACTTGTTTTATATAGCTGGGTGCACTGGTATTTGATGCATATATATTTATGATCGTTATCTCTTCCTCTTGGATTGTTCCCTTTACAAGGATGTAATGACCGTCTTTATCTCTCTGAATCCTTCTTGGCTTGAAGTTCACTTTGTCTGCAAAAAGAATAGCTACCCCTGCTTTTTTCTGGGTTCTTGTGGCATGGAGTATTGTTTTCCATCCTTTGACTTTCAGTCTATGAATTTCTTTCTGAATTAAATGTGTTTCTTGTATACAGCATATTGTTGGATCTTGCTTCTTGATCCATTTTGCCAGTCTGTGCCTTTTGATTGGTGAATTGAGACCGTTAACATTGATGGTTAAAACTGATATATATTGACTTATACTTGTCATGATATTTTCCTGTTGATGGTTCCCACTCTTTGTTTTTCCCCTTTCCTGCTATTTAATTATCTGCCCTGCCTGGTGGATTCCTTCTGTTGGGGTTCCTATCTCTTTCTAGAATGTCCTTCAGAAGATTTTGGAGTGCTGGTTTGGTGGTCATAAATTTTCTCAGATGTTCTTTGTCATGAAAGTATTTTATTTCTCCATCAATTTTGAAAGATAGTTTTGCAGGGTACATCAATCTGGGTTGAAAATTATTTTCCTTTAGAGCTTGAAATACATCATTCCAAGCTCTTCTTGAATTGAGGGTTTGTGCTGAAAAGTCAGCTGTGATTCTGATGGGTTTTCCTTTATAGGTGATTTGTCTCTTCTCCCTAACAGCTTTTAAGATTCTGCCCTTCTGTTGAATTTCTGGGATCTTGACTATAATATGTCTGGCTGAAGGTTTTTTTTTGATCATGTCTAGTTGGTGTTCTAAATGCTTCACTTATAGGGGCGTCAAATTCCTTTTCTCTTCCAGGAAAGTTCTCCCTGATTATGTCTTTGAACAAGGTTTTAATGTCATTGATGCTATCTCCTGCTTTTTCATTTATTCCAATTATTCTTAAGTTGTTTATCTTTGAGTCATCTAGCAGCTGCTGAATTGATTTTTCATGGTCCCTTACTGTTTTTAAGAATTCTTCCTTTTCATGATCACTAATTGCAAGCCTGTCTTCTATATCTGAGATCCTGTCCTCGCATTGGCTTAATCTGCTACAAATACTTTCAATGGAATTTTTGTTCTCTTGGATATCTGCTTGAATTTGCCTTATGGATTCCATTTCTTTCCTATGCTGAGCATTCATGGTTTCTATAGTTTTCTTAAGCTCATCTATTTTTTTGTCTGTATCAGCTATAGTGTCCTTAAGCATGGTCTTCATTGTGGACATTATCTCTGTAGTTATCTGTGAGATTATTTCTGTTTTAATTTTTTCCAGAGCCTCATTCAGTTGCTTTGTTGTTACCCCTTCAGATAGGCCAGGTGGGTGGCTTTCGGATTGTCCCACCTCGTTGCCCCCTAGGTTTGCCTTTGGTGAATTGGATGTGTGGGGCTGCATCTTGTTTAAGTGTCGTCTCATTTTTTCTTTCTTTAATTCCTGGGGTGATGTTTGCAAATTACCTATGGTAGGTTACTTTATTGCTAGTGTTTAAGATCTTTAGAAGATGACTACTTCTCTGCAGTATCTTCCAGGTGGAGCTTGCTTTTGGGTTTTGAGCTTTCTGCCAGATCCTACCTCTTCAATTTGTTGGATATGCGAAGTTGCTACCTGTTTGGCCCAGTCCTTGATTCTTTGGTACTGTGCCACTGTATTTTCTGTGTCCCTTAGTCAATCTCAATCACTAAGTATCAGGAAGGAAAGATGTTTAGAACAATTATTTCACATTTGGCTATAATGTTAACTAAAGCATCAAACACAGCCTAGAAAATGACAGACTGAGCTAACCAGTTATTTACCACTTTTAGCTGTATAGAGTTGCGGTTATATAACAAAATCTAAAACACACCAGAAAAAATATGCAGTATACAAGTCCTATGTATGTCAATTTTTCCCTGAGGAGTTTAAATTTAAAATGAGTTAAGGAGGAAATAGAGTGTTGGGAGAATAGGAAGGAATTAGATGTAAGGTTAGAGGACCAAGAGGGATCCCACTAACATTGGGACACTGGTGCAGAGGACTGGCGGTAAAAAGAGAAGGAAGGGATAAAAGGAAGAACAGATCACAACCACAATCACAAAGAAGTTAGAGGTGCTGTTTACACTCATATAAAAAAACCAGAGAGAATAATGAAGGCAAGAGCAAATACACATACAGAACCAAAAACGAAGATAAAAACAATAAAACAGACAAAACAAAAATAAAACCCCACCAAAAAAAAAAAAAAAACCCTTCACCAGAACAAAAAACAAATGAGTGAGAAAAAAAATAAAAATTAAAAAAAAAAAAAAAAAAGTAAAATAAAAAGAATCAGTTCCAGGTGTTGACTATGCTGTAGGCAGGCACCGTGTGGTGACAGAGTCCTGTTCCGTGCAGGTCGGTCCCAGTAAGCCAGGAGCGGTCCTCTGGTGGGCGGTGAGCAGAGGCCCGTACTTTCAGGCAGAGACCAGTCTAGCTCACCCGCCGCGCTCAGTGCCCTTTCACTATCCCTGGGCCTGAGAGGTGCAGTGCGCTGTCCGGAGCGTGGATTCCCTGGACTGGTTTCCTGCCTCTGATTTTCACCACGCCCCCCACAATGGCGCCGGGCCACTCGCTCTCCGGCGCGGGACAGGTGCGGCTGAGAGACCAGTTTCGTTCACCCGCTGCCCTCAGCACACTCTCGTGGACCTGAGAAGCCCCGCGCTGCCCTGTCCGGAGCACAGTGTCCAGCGCTGCTCTTCTTTCGCCGCGCTCTGAGTTTCGCCACACCCCCCACAATGGCGCCCGGCCGGTCGCTCTCTGGCGCGGGGCAGCTGTGGCTGAGAGACACCCACTCACCGCCGGCCAGCGCAGTTCTCCGCCGCTCCCCCGCCTCGCCGCTGTCTCAGGATCCTCCGTGAGGGCTCCCTGGGCGCCAGCTGTCACCGTGTGTCCGTAGAATTGAACTTCTGTAGCGCTGTAATTCCTGGGATGGTAGAATGTGCACGCGTGATCTGCTCCTTCTTTCCTTCTTCTTTGTTGGAAAGTACCCTTCACTGGTGCCGGGGGTCCCAGATTGCGCTTCAGAACTTTTCTGGGTTCCGGGGAGGCATCTCCCCCCCCTCCTGTGCTTTCTCGGTCGCTATATTCCCGTGTTCCAAGGGTAACTTTTAGAGAGAGTTTCGCTGCCTGCTTCTTACTCATCCGCCATCTTTTTCCCCCCTCCGGATGTTTTTTGTATATATGCAAAATGGTAGAATTGTTGCAGGACACATCAAAATTCAAAGTTAGCTTCTTGATTTCACTATTCTTTGTTAGGTTTATGCACAGGAAATAGTAACATTCCTTTAGGACTTTTCATTTTTCTTTCTTTTTGTTGCATGTACTGCTATTTTTAAATAGCTGTGCCAGAGAAGGTCTTCCCTGTGGCTCAGAAGTCAAAAAACACTATCAGAGCCTCGGTTTTTTATTTATCATCCACTAAAAGCCAGAGTTCACCAAATCTGCGTTATATTTGTGTCCCAGTTTTAAAGCAGAAGGAGATGAGCCAGGTTGCCTGATTCTGATTTCATCCTGAAAGTGAGGAATGACAGCAAATGTGTGAAAGAGAACAGCTAGGTGTGAGAGAAACACATACTCCTTGTGCCACATGGCCTGTGAAAGACACTTATCCCATAAATAAAGTTCTTTATTAAAGGCAGTCTCATTTTAATTATGTTGTGCATTTACTGGTGCTTTATGGATGACACTTATGAAGCTGGCCATCATTTATAACACTGCTTTCTGGGATGATGCATTCTGAGTTCCATAATAGCTAATTTGCAAATCAACTCAGGGAATACAACCTGTCTGCAAATTGGATACTGCTTGTACTGCAGTTTCTAGAGCATATTTGTTCTACTCATTTCCTAAAATGGCCTGTTTGTATACAGTAGGGCAGTAATATGAGCAGGTGTTTAGTCTGTGTAAAGGAACTGACAATTTCCTACAGACATTATTTATTCACATAGAGTGGTAGTTGCAGTTTCTTGTTCTGGAGCAAGGGAAGGATAAAGGCTACATCCACGTTGGCCGACATGCCAGTGTGATGAGCATCCTAAAGAAGCTGTATAATTACCAATTCTCCTGGATGTGTTTAGCTGGAGGGCAGGTCGAGGAGGAGATTTAAGAAGAATGGACCAGAATAAGACAATTTATACTGGTTACATCATTCAATTGTGATAAAAAAAGCAGAGGCCAAGAAGGTTGGAATGTTTCTGTTATCAAATTTCCTGGTGATAAATGCACAGTGTCAACACTAATAGCTAGGTGAATGGTTTTCAATGAGAAATAATTTATTTTCACCAAATAGATCCATTGTTTCCACCCTATGTGGAGCGTCTCAGCAGCCAAGGCTCATAGTCACTTTGGCAGCTTTCTGGGCCTCTTCTAGCAGCTTCTTGTGTCTCTGTGGGGCTCTCTTCAGGTCACCCCATGTCTCTGGCTGCCACTGCAGGTCAACACCAGTTGCTGTTGCTGGTCTCCTCTGTTGCCAGGTAGCGATCCTTGACTATCTCTGCTGGTTGCTGTTGGTTTCAGCCATTGGTGGTGGAATTCTTCAGGGTTGGTAGGCCCTAGTGATGTTAGCTCTTTTAGGTCTTGCTATGTAGTGCAGGCCGAACTTAAACTCGCTTATGTAGCCCAGGCTGGCCTTGAACTCAGGGCAATCCTCCTGCCCCAGCTTCCTGAGTGCTGGGATTACAGGCGTGCACCACCACACCCGGCCTGCTAGCTATTTTAATGAAACCTGGTTTGCCCATACTTTCCAAAATAAGAATCACAAGTAGGTTTATGGCC